>OZ010789.1:375175622-376599110 GCA_963932465.1 Maratus speciosus | reverse complement strand
TCATATAATTTTGAATGGTACAATATTCAAAATCGCACAAAAATAGCTATTACAGCGCCCCCTACCGGCGATTTTTTTCAAATTTGTGGAGGATCTGCTTGCCATAGCCAAAAACTTAAAATAAAAATTTGGTTCAATTCTTTCCATAACTTCATACACTTTTTGATGTTACAATGGCGACAGACAGACGGACACACGGACAGACAGACATTTTCTATAAACATGTTTTTGGGGATCTCTGACCCCTAAAACATGTAAATCCGTCGAAAACCGGAAGTCGAAAAAAATTTCGATTACAATACTTTCTTCTATTGAAGATAGAAAGAAAGTAATAAATGTCTATAAAACGAAAACGAAGGTTTTTCTTTTGCTGTTGTTTTTGTATTTTCTTTATGAATGTCCTTCTTGCTAACATGTGATTAAAATGCTAACAGGGATATTAATCTCTCTTCGAAAAATTTATCAATATTTAGTTGTTTAATATTGAAAAGTATTGTTATTATTTAAATTATTAAATGTTAATAAATCTAAAAGTAAAAATAGTTTTTTAAAGACAATCTTTAATAAGCATTAAGTGTTTATCTTAAAAATCACGCCTCAATTAATAACTGCCGTTCATTTTGCTTTAAACAACTTTGCTACAATATGACTTAAAACGAAAACTAGTGAATTTATTAAAAAATATATAATTTTTGCTATGTTTCTCTAACACGTTACAACAAAGTTGAAAAGTATCTATAAGTTGGGGCTTGTCTGTCTGTCTGACACTGGCTGCAAATTTTTAGGTGCGTTCGTAATTATATAAATACGTAGCACCTATAGTCGTCGTTCAGTCCGTCCGTCTGTCCGTCCGTCTGTCCGCATGTAACAGAGCAAAAACTACCCAACCGAATGGTCTGAAATTTCAAATATATGATTTTGCAAAATTTTTGTCGAGCCATTTCAAATTTTATGAAAATCGGATGTATAGTTTAATTACAGGGACAGTCAAAAGTTTTTCTTTACATTACGGCCATGGGAAAAATTATTGCAAGTGGATTTTAATGATATTAGAGCTTCCGATGATCTGAAATTTTAAAGATATAACTGTTGCAAAATTTTGTCGAGCCCTTTCAAATTTTAGGAAAATCGGATGTATAGTTTAATTACAGGGACAGTCAAAAGTTTTTCTTTACATTACGGCCAATGGGAAAAATTATTGCAAGTGCATTTTAATGATATTACAGCCTTCCGAATGGTCTGAAATTTTAAAGATATAATTGTTGCAAATTTTGTTGCGCTATTTCAAATTTTAGGAAAATCGGATGTATAGTTTAATTACAGGGACAGTCAAAAGTTTTTCTTTCATTACGGCCAATGGGAAAAATTATTGCAAGTGGATTTTAATGATATTACAGCCTTCCGAATGGTCTGAAATTTTAAAGATATAATTGTTGTCAAAATTTGTTGAGCTATTTCAAATTTTAGGAAAATCGGATGTATAGTTTAATTACAGGGACAGTCAAAAGTGTTCCGAAAAATTATTGAAAGTGCATTTTAATGATGTATCAGACTATGCACGTTTATGAAGTGCAAAAAAATTATACATTCAGTACAATATGGGGTGCAAAAATAATTTTAAAACTAGTTATAGTACGAAGCACCTCATTTGCACGTTTGACGGAGCAATTTCCAACTTGTTATATGTTATTGCAGCTTACTATAGAATTTTGGTATTGAAAATGAAGTGTTTAACATTTATAGTTCATTTAGAGGGACACACAAAAGAATTACGTTACGTTATATCTGTGGAGGGGAAATCATTTACGGTGCATTTTTTGATGCTATGATATTTAAAATATCATGAGATTTATGTGTATCAAGAGGTGGAATTCAACATTCTTTATCAGGCGTATGGAATAAGTAGCATTTATAGTCATTTACAAGGACATACAAAGAATTCCGCTACATTATGATCTATGGAGAAAAAATCGGTTGCTGTGATTTTTAATTATGTTATGATACTGCAAACATAATGAAATTACTAGAAAACAGGAATTCTTCTTTTCAGAATTTAGTGTCGCCCCGATGAAAGCAATATATATGTGAATATAAATATAGATAACACAAAATATATTTCAGTTTAAAGACTTAAAACACACGCTTTTATTTTATGTAAAATGACGTCATTCGCATCCTCTGAAGAATTCCTCATTTATGATCCGTTCTTTGACAGCATCTACAGTAAAGTATTCATATGACGTCACTATCTCTGAATAATACATAAATAAAAAAAACAGATGTCGTCACTCAAGAAACTCGACAAAAAATATAAAAAATCGACTATCTCATGATTCATATGCCTTCATTTGTTTGTAATATACATAATTAAATTAAATATAGTTTATACTAGCTCCATGTTTTATCAGAAATCACTTTTTTATATTTTTAGGGTTCCGTACTTAAGAAGTAAAAACGGAACCATTATAAGATCACTCCTGTGTTTGTCTCTCTGTCTGTCACAGCCATTTTACTCGTAAACTATGGAACGTGGAAAGTTCAAATTGGGGGAAGTAATAAAGACTATTGACCCACCCAGGGCCGGCCCAAGGCGTGTGGGAAGTGTGCCACTGCACGGGGCGCCAAACAGAATGAAAGGGCGCCTATAAGAGCACCGATAAAAATTATTTTATATTCTGCGTTTTTTTTTTTTTTTTTTTTACTTTTACATTTTTATAGCTAGGCTGGGGCCCGATCGAGAAAGGATTCTTCGTTCTGTTTAAAAAGGAATTCAAGGGCGCCGAATTTTCGCATGCTAACATCGGGTTCTGTTCTTTATCTGAATGAGAAAAGAAACAGAATCACAAACCCCATGAATCACCCGATTCAAATCTGCTTCCCTTGCGGGATGCTAATTAATTTCGACTTTGACAGATTCATGATTCATGGTGAATTCTATCACTCCCGGATATTTAAGCGCATTTTTGTAGAGTTCTCTTATCCCACAGGGAATCTGAGACTGCCCCCCAGATGACGAAAAAAAGAAACCGTTAGGAGCTTAAAGGGTAGAAATTTTAAAATAAAAAACAGGCGTCTTTTAAAAAGCTTTTCTTCTAGCAGTGTCTTCTGGATTTGAGCCCATCTTCTTCTGTAAATAGTCAATAGCGTTAGTGTCAGAAATTTTGCTGAAAATGAAAAATGAAAAAAAAAAGGCATGTAACCAAAAATATATAGGTAAATAATTTTTATTAAAATGATCAGAGTATCGAGACAATACAATTCGGTCGCTCACTAATTAGTTTATTAAACTGCTGTAAGTTGAATATTTAATAGGTAGAAATGATTCAAACCAAACGATTTTCAAATAGCTTGATTCGCTTAAATGAGTAATTTTCATGCGAATGTGAAACATAGTATGTAGAATATTTAAAGTTACAAAGCTTGCTTGTAGTATTTCAAAATTGTCAGTTCTTGAAATTACGAAAGACGTTGCTGCGCCCTAAACTCAGAGCGGCGGAACAAGGGCCTATATGGCGCCCTGGTGCGTGAGGCAAAGATTCAGATGGTACCCTCTATAACATGCTTTTAGCCACAATTTCTACTTATTAAGAAAGCGATTTTGGGGTTTGAGGTGAGGGGGGGGGGGGTATTTTAGAGTTGAAAGCTTGGGCAGCTGCCTCTTTTGCCCTTGCGATAATCAGGTTCTGATCGGAACTAATGTTTCTTTCAGGCACATATCGTGGAAGGTTGTGCCTCTCCAGCGCAAGCCCCCCCCCCCCCCCTACTTGGGAAAATTTTCGAGCAACAGTACAATTCTTTTAGTGTTTAATTATTCCAATATTTATTATCTTAAACGGAGAGGAGGGGGCAGTCGGAGCTCAGTTGACGGAAAGGGATTAAACTATTTCTATTTTTGCTACAGGCACACATTTGTTACAAAATCTTCCCACTTCTGAGATTTCGTTCAGCCCGCGCTCATGCCATATTGTTTGAATTTATGTATTTCCCCAGTTTTCCGAAACGTGGTCTGAAAGGAGCACTGAGCAAAAAGCCAGTAAAAAAAAAAAAAAAAAAAAAAAAAAAAAAAGTCATAAAAATATATAATTGCGTTATAATGATGCAATGTTTCATTTATCATTAGGGATTATTTATTAGTGGAATATAATCTTTGGCCCATTACACAATAAATATTCGCAATACTGAAATTAAAATAACTGAAATTTTAAACAAATATTGTTAATTTAAATATGAAAATTGCTGGAAATTTTTACTAAAATGAAAAAAAAAAAAAAAAAAAAAAAAAGACTTTTTTGGAATCAGATTATGTATTTGATACTGAGTCAAAGTTTGTCTAAACCGAAAGGGAACTGTTCAATATTACAGAGATTCTTCATTATTTTGTGACGAAATTTCCTAAGGGTAAGGTTTCTTTGGAATTATATTGTTCTAAATCTTTTTATTATAGATATACACTTATGCCCAAGCGCAATTTTTCTCTTAGTTATTTATTATTTAAAATTAAGCGAAAAAAGTAAATTTCACCCCCCCCCCCATTTTTAAATTATCTACGATGACGATTTTTTTTTTCAAAAGGGTGGAGCAAAGGCCTTTCCGTGCCCCCCTCCCCCCCCCCCCCCTCTCTCTCTCTCTCTCTCTCTCTCTCTCTCCCTCCAACGTCCATGACATGCACTTTATTATTTGTAAATCTACTAAACAGAAGTTGATAGTAAGATTACTTTACCTTGATTTTTCATTAACAGGAGCAGAGAGCTCGATGAATAAACCAACATAAATTGACAATGGAGAATTGTGAAAGTAGAACCTTTTTAAAAAAAATAATTTATCTGTATATAAATTTTATTTTGTAATCGTCTTGAAAAAATCTTTCATTTAATACATTTATCGTTAAGTAACTTTTTTCCTCTTTAGTACCCGATATGTTGATTTTTCTATGATGTCCTACACCCATAATTTTATAATGACACTTTCTTTACCCAATTTCTAAAATCCAAAATTAATTAAACATCCAATTTCCAATTTCAGTGCGACGCTAAAACGTAATTTCGCAATACTTAAAAATTTTTCTTTGGGATGGTTTGTGTGGACACCAGTAGAACGAAATCCAGGGAACTTTTTTATTTATTTTTTTTTTCTTGGGGGGGGGGGGGTGCATTTTTTGTTAATTGTATTCCTTATTATTATAAAAACAACTCTTATTATCAATCATAGATTTTTTTTTAATGTTTAATTAATTTAGGTTACTTAAAAAAATTAATTTTAGTAAGTTTTTTTTTTTTCTTTTGGTAAATATCATCATAGAGATTGAGAACCATTCAAAAAATGAAAAGAAAGAATAAGAACATTTATGTTTCCGGAATTAGCTGAAGAGAAAACTGGGTTTTCCATTCTTTCGAAAGTTTTCACCATGAAAAGTGAACCTTTTACGAAAATCGATATTTAAATATGAAATTTATTCGTACTTTTTATGTACTAAATAACGAGACAAGATTGCAGTTTTCATCTTTCATAGTTGCTATTTACTAGTAGTTCTGCTTCTTTATTTTGTAGTATTCCAAACAGTATTCTTCTAAAAAAGTTTTTTTTAATTAACTTATTATCGTTATTTTCGTCCAATAACATGTGCTGCGACCTTGTGTTACTTTTGTATTGTAATTTTACACATTAAGACTGATAATTACTCTAAAATTAAAATGTCCCTGATTTTGCATTTTACCAAGTACAAACTCAAAGAGGGGATTAAATTTAGAATCTTTTATCTGTTTTTGAAACACTTTAAATTAATATCTCAAATAATTAGTAATAGTATGTATAAAAAGTACTAATATTTAAAAAAATTGAGACCATAAGTCAAGCAATTTTTCTTGTGTGTGGGGGGGGGGGAGGGGGGCGCTCCGATGGGTGCTCGCATGGGCGCCAAAATGTCCTTGGGCCGGCCCTGGACCCACCTATTTACAGATTATTAAACATTCACAAATATATTTAGGAAAAACATAAAGGAGCTAATTAAGTTACTTGAAAAAAAAATATTTCCTTTGTATATCGTTCGGGGTATTGTTTGTAAGCTTTTGTAACGCTGAAGTCAAAAATACTTTTCTTTTGATTATAGGTATTATATTTTCAGAGATATCGTCAAAAATGTAGTGCAAAAGTATGTTCCCCCCATCTGTTTCCGAATCTACTGGAATTAAAATTATAAAAAAATTAGAGGTAGTAGACGTTAGTTTAAACCTTGCAGGAAAATTATAGCGATGACCCTAGGTCACATAGTTTTTGAGAAAAGCGCATTTTTCTGTTATCCACAAATTTCGATTTGCGGGCATTCAACAAAATTGTTGAGGAACGCTGAAGGTACCTATCGTAGCAGAAGTATGAAAGCACTGTTGATAATGATTTTCGAAAAAAATCGTCGTTAATTAGCCGAGATATGAATCCTTAAAGACATGGATGGTTTGGATGGACATACATAATGACAGGGGCAGCGTACTCTATATACTTTCGGCTTTTAAAGCCTAAATAACAACTTTTAATGATATATTTGTGTAATACAATGCCTAGTAGCAGTATAAAAGCAATAAACATAAGATTGTTAAAAACACACTAATTTAATTAGAATTAATCACATAAATAGTATGAGATTCGCGACTAGTTTGCATTGAGTGGATCTCTCAATACACCGCCAGTGACTTTAAAAGTTAATTAAAAACCTATCAGGAAAAACGCGGCACGGTCCAAGACAGCGTTGCAACTTTGCGACCTCCTTTCGAAGCGCGCTTAGCACATGCCAAGATTAAACTTTGAACAAGCGATTTGGTTTATAGCTACACTATAAAAAGAAAAGATTATTATTACGCTGAATTTAGTTTATAAAATGCCAAATGAAGTTTAAATATGCACTAATTTTTTGTCAGTACTAAATTAAGTTCATCAAGAACAGATTAGGATAAGATTAAAAAAAGGGTTATACAGAATAGCAATATTTGATATTATTTAGGCTTCCTATCTCTGAACTTTTATGGTATACCCATTCATACTTTTCTAATATATACAGCTATATCCAACCCTACGTTGTATAGTTTTTTACAAAGTCTTAGTATTCTTTTATCAGCGATTTTTTTAATAATACTGTTAATATTTCATATATTTATTATACGGAACCCTCTGAGCGCAACTGATACTCGCACTTGACCGTTTATTTCAATATAGCACGTATTTTAATTAATTTTTTTTTTCAGAAGTTATGGGAAAATGGCAACAAAAAGATATAATTACTATTTTCCAGTTATTTTTTTTTTACTTTCTACAGAAGTGGAGTACTTGAGTTTCCAACATTAAACAAAGAGCACTAAAAACTGAAAAAAAATTAATGTCTCGAAAATAAATTGATATGCAGATTTCAAACAAATTGCATTAAAAAGTACTTTTTCTTCCCAATACGACGGTTTAAAAATTGAAAATGTGCTATGCTTGGAAGTTAAAAAAATGCGGTAGAGTATTTAACAGTATAAAGGTACATCTGCCTTGTTTTACGGCTGCCTTATACAACGGAACATTACTTTTTGGAGACGACACCTCAATAGCTGGGAGAAAGAAATAGCACACCGGGGCTAAAAAAAGATCTTTGAGGTGTATTACGTTTTCTATAAATTGTGGAGTGCTTAAAATTTTTCGTTCATTTAGAGAGATGCACAAAATAATTCGGTTACAGGACTGAGCATGATCTATGATTTCTGGAAAAGTGTTTTCCGCTGCGCGATGTATTTTAAAACTTATCTAATTTTTAGTATTTTACGTGGCGTGTATAAATTCTACAGATCATATACAGGACTGTACGATAGAATTCGTACACATTACCCCCCATCGACAGAAATTCCTGAAAATGGATTTTTACTGAGTTATGCGTTTTTTTAACTGCTTATAGGTACATTGTAAAAAAAAAAAAAAAAAAAAAAAAACTGTAATTCTACAGGTGTAAAGTCCCAAGCTTACTAAAATTTTATCTGTACACTGTCAAAAAAAGTTGTAAATCTACAAAACTAGTTTTTGTAAAGCTACAGATTTCTGTAACAAATGGATCTGCTAAAATTACAGTAATCTTACTAAATTTTCATCTGTAAGCCTGGTTGCAGTTACACAAAATGTTCTAGGCATCCCAGTTTCCTAAAAAATTCTTAGTAATCTTACGGATTTTTTTATTTACGGTGCAAAAGTGTATCTGTTACATGAATTTTTGTTGTTGCCGTTACATAAAAAGTTCTAGGAATCCCAGTTTCCTAGAAAAATTTTACTAACTTTACAGATTTTTTTTTACAGTGTATTTCGTCTCATGGTATGAAAAAAAATGAAATGTGTAATATGAAACAGTGAATAGATTGCCAAAAAATATGTTGCCAACTATTCTTCTCTCGCCGAGGACAGAAGGACTCCTATACAGAAAAAATACCAAAAAATCAATCAAAGAGGCAGTAAATATACACTATATGGCCATTAATGACCGGACACTTTCAATTTTAGACATTTTGTCGAATATTTAGAAGTATACTTGTCAGATTCTTCTGGAATTTCAGGATTAAAAAGAACAGGACGTCATATTTATCAACGTCGATTTGATAAGGGGGACAATTAAGGAAGCCAACAAAAAATCAAAGAAAAAAATAATACTTGGGATCACCCTGTAAATTAAAATGCACGAAATGATCTATCGCTGCAGAATACAAATTTGTGGATACTGTAGAACATGTTTATGCATTTTTATAAGATTAGCACTTATATTCTTGGCGATATAGCGATTTTTTTTAAGTTCAAAAAATTCATGCATGTTTTTAGCTTACATCACGCAGTGTTTTCAACCAAATTTAACGCCAATTTCAGAAAAATTGACAAAATGTAGTAGAAACAATGTAGTGCAATTGGAATATAAATATATTAAATATTTTATGAAATAAGAGCAGTTGTATGAAATAATTTTTATCTGCGCATGCGCGAACGATGACAAAGATTTTACATAATTTAGTAGTAAACTCTATTGAGCAACTCCTAAAAAAAAAATCCAGTCAAATATCGTGAAAATTCAAAAAGATATAGCCGATAAAGTGAGCTGATTTTTAGTTGCTCTCTAAAAGCAGCTGAATGACAACGGTTGGTTGGTTGATTGTATGGAGTTTAATGGCGCAAAGTTCCAGTTAGGACATGCTGCGCCAACTGAATGACAACGGATTTTCCACAAATTGTCATTTTTTATTAACTGACTTTCAGAAAAAAGTTAGTATTTAATGAATATCAATGAGTAGATTCGGAACAAATGCTTCGATTTTGATACTTCGTTTATCATGGAATAGGCTCATTCTGGTGGTTATCCAAGAAGAACTAAAGCATCAATAAAAATTTAAAATGAAAAAAATATATAAAATTAAAATTGACAATTTGTGGAAAATCCGTTATCATTCAGCAGCTTTTAGAGAGCAACTAAAAATCAGCTCACTCTATCGACGATATCTTTCTGAATTTTCCCGATATTTGAATGGATTTTTTTTATGAGTTGCTCCATAAAGTTGAATATTAAATTATGTAAAACAATCATTGTTATCATTCGCGCATGCGCAGACAAAAATTATTTCATACAACTGCTCATATTTCATAAAATATTTAATACATTTATATTCTAATATTCTAATTGCACTATATTGTTTCTACTACATTTTGCCAATTTTCCTGAAACTGGCGTTAAATTTGGTTGAAAAGCCTGCGTGATATAAGCTAAAAACATGTATTATTTTTTTGAACTTTTTTAAAAAATCACTATATCTCCAAGAATATACGTGCTAATCTTACAAAAATCAGTAAACATTCTGTACAGTATCCACAAATCTGTATTCTGCAGCGATAGATCATTTCGCGCATTTTAATTTATAGGGTGATTCTAAGTATTATTCTTTTCTTTGATTTTTGGTCCCCCCCCCCCTTAATTGCCTCCCTTATCAAATCGACGTTGATAAATATGAGATCAAACCTGTTCTTTTTAATCCTGAAATTCCAGAAGATTCTGACAAGTATATTTCTAAATATTCGACAAAATGTCTAAAATTGAAAGTGTCCGGTCATTAATGGCCATATAGTGTAAATCCAAAATTATATTAAAGCAATCAAAACATCACAGGAAAAAAAAACGTTTTCTGTGGCTATAACGGGCCGAAATTGAGCTTTATCTACCTATGTCCTTTAAATACACCGGTCTCCAATCTCTAATTTATGTACCATTTAATAATAGACATTATTCCTAATTGGTTGGCATCTTCTTCCTTTTTTCAAAGGTTGGCAAAAAAGCTGGTAGGAGGCAGGTTTTCCAGACCTGCTCATCAACTCTATAGCTCAGTTGGGCATTTTATTATTATTTGTTTTTTTAAGGTAATGTAATATTTTGAAATTTTATTGTTAATTGTAAGTCGCATACATATCTTTTGTACATTGCTGAGGATAGCAGCGTTGCAGTTTTGTACGTGGGAAAAGAAAACCAGTTAATAATCGAAATCTAATTTAATCTCTAGATGAATATAGTGCACGCTACATATACCAAACAATAAAGATTTCTAAATGTTTGATTCGTAAAGGGCAATAAATTGTTTCTAAAGTGCCTCAATCGTATCGAGATTTAGAACTCTTGTTCTTTTCCGAATTCCATTCAAAACAATGGGATATTAAAACAATGAGGTTGATTTAATGATGTCGAGATGTGAAAGTAATTAAAAGAATTAACTTTCGTTTTCGCTACTGATATTTTAGAAGTATGACATATTTTTTCTGCCCTTTCTTAGGAAGCATGGAAGCATTTCAGCTTCAAAAAGTGCATATTTTCCCCTTGCAGTTTCAAAATGTCTGACATTTCCCCGAATTGGCGTGTTATTGTAATTTACACATAGTTGCATTGCCAGGTTCTGACGAACATACACTATTTAGAACTATGGTTATATATTATTTTCTTGCTTATGTATTGTCTGTGTACTGGGAATTTTAAAGTAACATTCTTTTCTTATCTCGAATTCAATCGGGGCTAGTGAGTTAGATAGATTAGTTGAAGGGATGTAGTTTATCAATAGAGTGGGGCTTTCCCTGTCATTCAAAGTGCATGCCTGAAGATAAGTCAGACAAAAGGATTGTCACTCACAATCTAGGGAGATACTGGATATCACGGAATGTGACATTGGTGCGGAGAAGTCCTTGCGGGCAGATAAAGGATCCCCACAGATGGGTTTCTTGGGGGTGATACCTATGGAATAGAGGTCAGTTGATGTTTGGAGCTCAAAGGTGAGTTGGTCCAGCGGAGGCTCTTGGATAGAACGTGACTAGGTGATGTGAAGCTCTTGGAGTATAGAGCTAATGTGTTGTGACATTAATAGTGATCGCGGATAATTCTAATTTAACTAGCGTAGGGTGTGAGGAACATAGAGTAGTTTAATGGTACACAGAAAGTATTCACTGTATTTAATTTAATGTTGAACCGGATCACCTATATCCGAGTTCTTAAGTGTAAATATTGTTTTGTTATTTGTAAATAGTGTGTAAATAAATTGTTAGTTAAGTATAACTGAATGAGTTAGTATTCCTTTCGACAATCCTCTCATAGCGTGACCGATATCACGTAATCATATCGGTGGTGGCAGCATATCAACAAAGTAAAGGAGGACTCTTCAAAGTTGTGTGGACTAAGACGAAACCTAACATACATGTTCATAGATAACTGTGTAAATGTTAAAAGAACAGAGTTTAAGTGTATATGGGAAAAAAGTGTGTGGTAAAAAAAAAAAATGTGATGCATAAAAAGCTAAGATTTATCTTTTAAAAACATGAAATAGAAAAGCTAAATATTCAAAATTGTGTAAAGAAAATATGTAAAACTTTCAGAGTTACATTCAATTATAAAATATATATATATATATCTGTACCGAAGATACTTTCCATATTTTTTGACACCTTGCCTCATTTCGTTAAAAATGCAAAATTTCAAAAAGTGTTCGTTTAACGTAAGTCTAGACTAGACTATTATACATACATTAATCTGCCATCTGATTTCCATTAACACTTCCCAACATAGTTGTTTATGCAATCGGTTTGTCTGTTCATCTGCATAAGTGCATTACTGATTTAAAATACCATTATTACCGAATAGTAATTTTCTCATCATTTAATTGCAGAATTTTGCTATTTAATAAGACGTATTACCGTTTGGAAATTGTGGTATTCAAATTTCGTAATAGTTGGCACCTATTCATTAAGGCACATATATTCATACTCACCATCGTGTTCGGTCGTATTTTCCTCTTATACTCTTGGTGGCCACTGGAATACATCTTGGTATTGTCATTGACTATGTTATTTTTGCAGTAAACTAAACTACAATTTTTTCATGTCTTTTAAGTGACAATGTATAAATCAAACTACGGAATTTTTGTCTACACACAAGAATATTCCTCCAAAGGCACGTTTACAACACAGAACTAACTCCATTGCGAAAAAAATTAGACTTATACATTTTTTTAAATGATCTTTTCAATTGTTCATTTACCAAATTCGATTGTAGACATTATTCACACAAACCAGTCATAGGCCAAAATAGGTTAAAATTTCTTGTAATTGGCTATAAAGGGAATTATACCCAGAATCTCTCAATTGTAACGCATTTGCGTTATTCCTCCACGGATCGCGATCTTTCGTCCTTTACTCGCTTCAGACATTTAACCCTTAAATGCGCGATTTTTTATTTTGTTTCGAAATAATTATATATGATTCTCTGAAAAGGTTTATTACACAGGAAAAATAATGAAAAAAATTAGAGATACATTTTTCATATAATACGTTAATCTTTTCTTCTGTTGCACATCAGCAATACAAGTAAAAACCACTGTCGTGTGACTATTTTACGCTAAAATATTGAAAAATAGTAAATATTTTAATAAGTATGTCTCAAAATAATTTATTTCATATAATTATTTATTTTATAAAACTAAACCTTTAACCCTTTAATTCCCATGATAAAATACGTTCTAGAAATTACGTAGTTCAGAGAATCTGACTTTACACCAGAAAGTTTCAATGGTTAATTTCGCTTTATTTAAATACGGAATGTCTGTTATTAATTAAAGCAAATATTGCTATTTTAATTTTCCTGTGTGAATTAGGTATATACGAATACAAAAATCTATTAAATTCAAAACACTGTTGTTTGCATATGCGCAAAGCTGTGCACTAAAGGGTTAATATTAAACTGCTAAATTGTGTGTTAATTATAATTTTGTAAACTTTCGTTTATAAACTTTTAAAAATAATCCCTTCCGCTCATAAATTTACCAATGCTAACTTGTCAAACCGTGTCATGTAAAAGCAAACGATATGTAACGGATCACATAACATCTTCATTAGCAAAAGTGGTTCCCGGAACAAAAAAAAAAAAAAAAATGTTTTTTTCTGCTTTCTTGTGTACTTGTTTTCTTCTTCCACTTTCCTTTTTAATGGATCATTATGAAGAATGACTTGAATATTGTTTTATCATTTTATTTCCACTTCAGAGACTCAGCTTTTAGACAGGTATTTTCCTGGGTGATTATTCAGTTTTTAGTTATCTCTTATTTGTAAAAGATGTTACACGACTGATTTTACTAATTACTTCGAAGACTAGTGCAAATGTACAAATGATTAATATAACGTAAAAACGTAATATTTCTTAAGATGAATGATCTACATAAACAGGACCTTCTCTTTAAAGGAGCTCAGGCTCATGAAACTATATAGGGCCCATTTTGGGGCAACAAATTTTTTTGCAAATGTTAAAAAGAGAGAGAGAGAGAGATCTTTGACTATCTTTAGAGGCCCTAATTAACATGAAACCAAGATGCATAGTACCCGCCAAACTTTCCTTGTGTGTAGATCTGCATCTAAATGCTATTATTTTATGTAAGAAAATTGTGGACGTTAAAGGTTAAACTTATTTGTGAATCTCAAAATAAATCCAGTCTATCTTAGTTTAACTTTTTCGGGTGTAGTGTGTGTTTGTTAAGGCCAATTGAGTAAGGTTTGGAAAAAACTACGGAAAACTCCGAACGGTTAGGCGGACGAGGGCGACATAGGTCCGAAATCAGAACCTCCTATCTACCAGCTTTGAGAGTATTCGGGACCAACGTATTTGGGAGAAATTTTTCCTCGTTATTGCGTGCTAACGTTCAAATAGGCAGAACTATAAGCAAAATCATATGCCTTCGGAAAAGATTTTTACTGTCCAATGTTAATTCTAATAAATCACTGAGGAATTTATTAGCTTTCTTTTATACTTTTCGATCCCTGCTTTTCATTTATAGACGGGGATATGAGAGTTTCAGAAATGAAACAAAAAATAGGATTTCAAGTTCAACTATGCATTCATAATGAAAAAGGGAACAAAAATCTTTCAGGGGGTGGGAGGGGGGGAAACACAAAATTCGAGTATGTTATGTTGTTTTGAAAATTATTGTAACTGTATAACTGTCTTCTTGTTGCAAAACAAACAAACAAAAAAATTGGAGCCAACTTAATGATCACATTACATAAATATTAAGATGATGGTTATACGTAATTCATTCATTAAAAGAAGACAATAATCGTTCAGTTAGAAATTAAGAAATCAAAATACAATTATTCTAGTGCAACGTATCCTTTAACCAAATTAACTTATTAATTTTATGTTAACATAAAAAGAAAATCTGTCTTTTCTTTGAATTTTTAGTTTAGCGCCAAAGGGCGGTATCTTATGGTTCATCTCATCTTATTGTTAATCTGCTTTTTTTTCCTTTTTTCCAACAAAGTTGAAAAGTGTTTATGCATTCGGTTTGTCTGGCCGTCTGTACGCGCTCTAACTCCCGTAAATATACTCGGACCGTTCTGAAATTTTTGGATGTTAGTGACCTCTACCATAGCACGAACCCTATTGCAAATGAAGTTTGTAGCATGTTTAGTTCATTTACAGGGGCAGTCAAAAGTTTTCCGTTACATTACGGCCTATGGGAAAGAATCGTTTTAAATATTTTTTAATGATATTACACGCTTTCAAACACAATAAAAATTATATACATTTATCAAGTGCACTAAAATATGCATTCCGTAGAACATGCGCTGCAAAGAATAAATATTATTCATTTACAGGGCCACACAAAAGAATTCCGTTACATAATGATATACGGGTGGAGGGAATATAATACGAAGTGCATAGCATTTACAGGGACACACGAAAGATTTCAGATACTATATTGTATCCGAAGATATGAGATGTGAGTATACGGTAGCCATGATTGCTGGGAATGCATTTTTAATTATGTTATGCGCTTTTATGTTTCACTATATTTGTGCATTGTACATGGTGTGTATAAATGCTGTAATTCATATACAGGGCTACACAAAAGAATTCGTAATGGTTACTGTGTATGATTGTAAATTGCTGAAAGGTGGTTTTTAAATGAGTTATGCATTTTTACGCCTAACTGCATTTTGTTTATTATGAAATGTTTGTAGATAAAATTATAAAACATAGATAAAATTATATACAGCGTCACGCAAAGAATTGGATACATGGCCGTCTATAAATGATAATTTCTAAAAATGTGATTCCAGTAGTTTTAAGAGTGTTTTACTTTGAATTAAACTTTAGCTAAATAGTGGCGTGTAATAAGGGTACTAGGTTAACTACAGGGTTGTACAAAAGTATACAAGTACGTTTCCATCTATTAGTATAAATTGATGAAAGAGAAATTTCAACCTTTTATTCGTTTTCTTGCTAAACTAAATTTCCCCATTATATAGCATATATATTAACCTACAGATCAAATACAGAGCTGTTCAAAAGAATTGGAATACATATTTGATATGGATGGTAACTGCTGAAATCAGTTTTTCAAATGTTTTATGCGTTTTCTAAAATGTTTACTTAGTTCTTTTATATACATTATTTCCCTAAATAACGAAGTTTTGTTAAAGCATCCAGGAAGTGTTGGAAAGTGTTTCATAATCTATGCTTAACGCATAATTTTTCTTACTTGTTCTATTAACCGAGAACTGGTGTAAATTTACAGAGAGTTTTGACCGAGAAACTCAATCGAATGCATTTAACCGAGAACTGGTGTAAATTTACAGAGAGTCTTAACCGAGGAACTCAGTCGAATGCATTTAACTGAGAACTGGTGTAAATTAACAGAGAGTCTTGACCGAGAAACTCGATCGAATGCATTTAACCAAGAACTGGTGTAAATTTACGGAGAGTCTTGACTGAGAAACTCGATCGAATGCATTTAACCGAGAACTGGTGTAAATTTACAGAGAGTCTTGACCGAGAAACTCAATCGAATGCATTTAACCGAGAACTGGTGTAAATTTACGGAGAGTCTTGACCGAGAAACTCGATCGAATGCATTTAACCAAGAACTAGTGTAAATTTACAGAGAGTCTCGATTTTTTTCTGTGATTTTACAGAAATTTTTAACAGTGTAAAAATTGAAATTATGCGATATTTCGAAGTGGTGTATGCGCGATAAAAATTGCGAAAGGGTTTTTGACCACGGTCCAAAAGCGGCCTACACATTTCTTATGAGAAATCCACAGCGAAAGACATAGAACTTTGTCCCTAAAAAGTGAATAAATTAATTCTTTCAGGTCTTTATTTCAGCAAACACAAATTCAAAAGTTAGTAATTTTACTCAAGTCAATTTTACGCAACTGCAGAAGAAAATTTCAATTTCATTAAATAAAGATGCATAATTTCCGCGGGGTTTTATTTCTGCCAGTAGTAGCTCTCGGAAGTGGGAATACAAACATCCTATCAGAAAAATTCAAAAGCAATATTATAATCATATGCGAAAAAATGTTTAAAATGATAAAATTTTCCTGAAACAAGTACTTTTTAAGAAAAAAGAATAAATAAACTGACATCAATGGATTATTTCTCACCTTATTGTACTGAAACTTACTTATTGCATCTATTTGTTGATAATGCTGTGACACAACAGAGTGTTTGTGACAACCCCTTATTTTTAACCACATACACTTTAAATCAAACTGCTGCCAATATCTTTCATTTTGACGCGCAGTAGACGATCATGCATTAAGTTTCTGACGTGCCCGCCCACCCAAAAAATATATACAGAGTACGACGACTATTTTAAAAACCTAAAAAAAGTACGTATACCTTAACAACATATTGAAGTTTCGCGCCAAACGGCCGATTTCTTACGAAAGTTACAACCTAGAAAGTCAACAAAGAGAAGAAAACGCGGATAGGTATGCAAACATGTCGTTTTTGGATCATGATAAACTTTTTTATAATAGGACTACTATCAACACCCAAATCCCTTTCCCAAAAAGAAAAAAAATACTCAAAAAATTCTGAACTAATTGATCAATTTTAAGGAACCGTATGACGATTGTGAGGCCTAATTAAGATTTATAACTGATAATTATTGTTATAATCTGAGGTTGTCGCATTTCGATATCTAAAGTAGTTTTTGAAAAAACTGTCTACAGGCAAAGGTAGATTTCTAAGTCGCTAATTTCAACAACAAAAACTAAATCATTATTAGAGATAAACCCACTTTAACAATTTTATCTGGCCGCTTTTGACGGGTTTTTATTTCATTTTTATATAAGAGATGGTTTTATCAGAATCCAAAAAAATACTTTTCCATGCTCAACAACTCGAAATTTTCTATCACATTTTCAGATTCATCGTTAAAAGAAAAAATATGAAACTTGCTGACGTGATTTTTGAAGAGATTTACAAAGGACCTGTGTTTTTTTGTTCAATTAATTAAAACTTTATTTATAAACAATTATTTTCTTAGTAAGGCAATATTTTTTATTTCCAACACAATCGCTTCGGGAAATTCGGTTCAAAATGCGCACTTTGACATAATTTTTTGAAATATATTCTGCCTCTATCAAAAAATCGACCATTACGGTACATTATACAGTTTCTGAATAAGAGAATCTACCAATGGACTCTATTCAGGTGACGTCAGACGCCAGAGCTGGCGGTATGATGATCTGTTATTCTAGTTACTGCACCGGCAGAATACCAGTATGCGCAGGCGCAAACACCGCTAGCAGACGACTTTAGCCTTGACCCAGGTTGAATGCATACGTTTTAACTGAAAATTCGCAAACTTAGGGAATTTTCTCGCATAAAGAACAACATTTTGAATTTAGATTACAATATATTAAGTATATGCTGCTGCATCAAAGAATTGTTTTGCGGTATTTTTAACAAACAAGCATTAATAACTCACACTCCATAGACTGCTATGCTAAACACCGCCAGTAAATACCGCCAGCAGACGAATTTTAGCCTCAACCTCAGGTCGCGTGCATAAGGTCCATTGGATGCGTTTGAGAGCAAAAATGAATTTAAAAATGAGTCAGAAAATAAGCAATTTCGATTTGAATACGCCCTTAATACCATGATTTTTTTCTTCAACCGCTATGTATTTTTAATTTGTTTTTGCTGTAAGAATTGGCCCTACCAAAAACTTATCAATATAAATATTGTAGATAATTAAGTAAAATAATGCTAAAAAAGTGATAAAATATCTTCATTAAGATTGACGATCGTTTCGTCGCACCAACGGCGACATTTTCAAAATCATTTATGATAGAAAATATTTTCACAAAATTTAAAAACAATAAACATAGTAAACAATGTCACGAGACATGATGCATAATGAAAAATATTGCAAACCTAAAATTAAATTAAAATTAAATTAGCTATTTGTGAGCGTGGATTAATTTTCATATAATTTAACAAAACAATAACATGGTAAACAATGTCACGAGACAACATGCATAATGAAAAACATTGCAAAACATATAATAAAAATAAAATTATCTTGGCTATTTGCGAGTGTGGATTAATTTTGACTATTGTTATTAAAATTACATAGCATCTCTTTCCAAATTTTAGGTAAATCAAGGGACACTGAATCATTGCAAATATTCTTGTTGCGTAAAAATATCTCTATTGTTTCTCGGATTATGGATAGTAAATAAAATCTTGATATATAAATTAACTTGCTATTTTTAAAATCAATCTGTAACGGTTCTTCGCTGCATAATCTGGCCAAAGCTGTGGTTCTTCTGTTGATGTCTGCTATATGTTCTTTTATTCTAGTTTTAAGTTTTCTATTTGTCATACCTATATAAAACTGTTTTGTTCCATCTTCTTTTGTGAAGGGTATTTCGTATACTCCTGATAACTGGTTTGACTCTATTGGATCTATTTTCTTGCATACTATATTTTTTTAATTTCATAGAAGGTTTTGCGACTAGGAAGATATTGAATTTATTGAGTTTATATTTCAAACGTTCGAAGAAACCAGGAAAATATTGTAAAGTGGATAACATGGAATTTTGTGGATTGAAACTTCTTTTTTTTTATTCTTCAAGCTCTTAATTAATTTTTCTATGGTGCTTTCTTTGTATCCATTGTTTCTTGCAATATCATATATTTTATTTATTTCATTATTTAATTGCTCGGTGGTACAAACAGTGAATGCTCTATGAATAGAATGTCTAAATGCAGAAACTTTGTATGAAAAAGGTGCTTGAGCATTATGAGGGATAATGGATTGACTGGCTATGGGTTTTCTGTAAACAGTGCGTTCTATTCCTTGGTGCGTCTTGATTAGTAATACATCTAAATAAGGTAGCCTACCATTTTGTTCTATTTCCAATCCAATGTGAATTTAATTTTAGAATCAAGGCTATTAATCTGGTTTAAAAAGTTATTGAGCAAGGTATCTGTGTTGCCATGTGATGAAAATATCGTCTACGTATCTGATCCATGCATGGGGAGTATAATCCAATTTATATATATTTATTTCTAGTGGTCGTAATATGAATTCAGCTAATAATCCTGATATCGGAGAACCCATTGGAGCTCCGTTATTTTGTTTGTATATTTTGTCGTCAAAAGTGGAGTAATTATTATTAACTATAAGATTAAAAGCACTCTTTAGTGTAGTTTTCATATTATCATTAATATTCTCCTTGCGGTCAATGCAATTATTTATATTTGTAACGACTTTTGGGGTATCAATAGATGGGTATAAAGAGACTACATCTAGACTGGCTATTAAATAATTTTGAGGTAAATTAATGTTATTCAAATATTGAATGAACTCATACGTTGAATTAATTACATGATCAGAGCTGGGCAAAATATTTTTCAATAAAACTACAAAAGCTTTTTCTATAAAATATGTAGGGCTTAAGCATTTATTTACTATTGGTCTTATTGGCATATTTATTTTGTGGTCTTTGAGTCTGCCGACAATTGCTGGGAGTACTGCTAACTTATTAATTCTCCTTAGAACTTTCATATTATCAGGCCAGCTTCCTTTATTAACCAATTCATTAACTTTTTTGTTAATTATATTAAGTGGATTCTTCTTAACTTCTTGACAATCCATATTGTTAATACATTCTATCATTTTATTTTTATAGTCATCTGTATTTAATACGACTAATTTATTAGATTTATCCGTTTTGGATTAAAATGATTTCTGGATCAAGTTTAAGATTTTTCAAAATATTTAATACCAAAAGATGAATTAAATATTTTGAAAAATCTTAACCTTGATCCAGAAATCATTTTAATCCAAACGGATAAATCTAATAAATTAGCCGTATTAAATACAGATGACTATAAAAATAAAATGATAATTTTTTAAATGAATATTATGTTAATTTTTCGTTTGCTAAGATCATATGGACCCACACCATTATCCTAAATTTGTCAACATCGATTTTTTTTTTTTTTACCAAAAAGTATTTTTGAAAGTTTTGAGCCAATGTTACCTTGAATTGGGGTAGCATTGGCTCATGTATTAAAACGAATGTTATAGGACCTACAGCATGATACGGACCAATGCTACAAAAAGACGGGGGAGAGAGGATAAGAAGCGTAAATATGTAAAAAGACAGTATTAGCATATATTTTAATAAAAAAATTATTACAAAACTCATAAATATTGCTTAAAGTGGATTGTCTAGGTCTGGGAATGAATACTGGTTTCTCTTGGACAGAAGTTTAGGTGGACTAATTTTTGCAACTATATCGTTCCATTCATACACCATCGTCCATCGAGTCCAGTCGCTGTGGCCCACGCCAACACTTTAACTTATTTTCCATACAATCAACAACACAACCCTTCTTTGATTTCAAAGCAATCCTTTCAGGATCGATTTTGCCATTAAACAACACAAGGGCAAAATTTACAACGTCAGAGTCATCTTTGTCAATAGCTTTCTTGTTTGGCTCAGTTAGAACCAATACACTGGATGAATTTTCAGCAAAATTATTTGTATAAGCACAAATGTCTATTTTCATAAGTATATCAAAAATAAACAAAATCAATCTTTAAATTCAACAAAATAAGAAAAAGCTCCCTTCAAATACAACATTTTTTTTATGCATTGACAAGAACTATATACAAAAATTTAAATGATAATTGGATGGACCAATGTTACTCCAAATGTTGGGCCAAAGTAACCCCAACTTAGAAAAACGCTTTTCTGTTTCTCAGGAAAGACAACGCATAATCCTACATTATAGGCTTTCGATCTACACTAATGAGGTCATAATAACACGTACTTACCAAGGTCCAAATAAATTAATTTACAGCTTGGCAGACAAAAGTTGTAAGAGTAAAATTCTCATCGTCTTCACACGTTTTTGTTTGACTGGTGATGCCACGATCGAAACTTGGCGAATTACTTACAGTGAGCTGTCAGCCTTAAGCTAATACTACCAGCTATATTTTGAGACCTAAACTTTGTCGGTAACTCAAGCGATGTAGAAAATATAGCTGATTTAATCTTTTTTTCTCTCTTGGGCCAAAGTAACCCAGTTGACGGTATTTATATAGTTTTCTCTAAATATATGCAATTTTTCTATGTTTAAATCTTACATTTATCATATTGTTTGAAATTGCTTCCTTAACTATTCATTTAGAAAATGGGTATCTTTTCCTTTGATCTTTATTTTCATGCTCAGTGATTCGAAGATAGAAAAATAGAAATTAATCTAGTTTTGATTTCAATTATTTAAAGGAAACAGTGGCGGCGCTAGGCGTCGGCGACGTCGGCAACCGCCGACAGCCTGGCGCCTGTGGGGGCCTCGCAAAAAAGCTTTTCAAGTTGTTAAAAATTTAGTTATCATTATTTATTTCAGTACGAGTGTAGTAGTGTTTATCTAGAGTCGTTTTTTCAACATTACGAAGGCTAGACGATTCCGCGAGCGATACTCGGGGAATCCCTGAATAGTTAATTCTTTCTACTTCGTTTAATCATATGTCACAAAACTCGGAGACTCGCATGTTCAAAACTTCTGGTTACGTTTCTTTTCATTACTAAGTGAAAAATTGGTTATTTGTTTATTTTAAAGAAGTTGTTATATTTTTATACATTTATCATAGTGTTGTGATTTAGTTCAGATTTGTAAAATAACTCAGTATCCAAATACATTTCTTATCATATTTATTTGTCTGTAAAACGTTATTCGTTTCATTGTCGTACTTTAAGGTTAGTAATTTGTAATTAATTTATATTTTCATACTTCAATTTATATTTTCCTGAATCGGCTCTTCATTTGTGTATAATCAATCGATTTTGATCGAATCTGAAACCCTTTCTGATACAGCATCAGCGTTGGGTGAAACTGCTGTGGTCCAAGATTCTGAGCCGAATAAAGAGTTAAAAAGTGAAAAGTTTTGTGACTCAAAAAATCAAGAGCAAAGTATTCATATAAGAGAATTATTTATAGAATTAGATCCGGGGAAGTTGGTATTTCCAGTAACAGATTCGCAGCTTCATGACTTAATTCAAAATGTTAACTGAAATACGCAAATAAAAGACATTTTAATAAATTTTACTTAGAAAATTGAGTAACGGCGAAAAGCAACATCGCAGATAATTAGCTTACTCCATATTTCAAGATAAAGTTTATTGCTTTCCGTATAGACTTTTTTCACATTTGCAGACACTGATATGGTAAGAGAAGGATGCTGTGACTGAAAAGATCTGAGTAAGACATGAACAAAATCAAGGACCCATGGAGTGCATGATTACATGGATTGAATTCTATAAAGGAATCAAATACGAGAAACAATAAATAAAAACGAGAGGCAGGGAATCACAAAAGTATTGGTATAACTTGTTTTAAAGATTGATCGATATAATAAACTACTTAGCTTCACACAATCTGACATTTAGAGCTCGTCAACAATCCCTTAACCTGAGTGATACCGGCAACAATGGAAATTTTATAGACATATACAAACTGTTATCCAAATATGATCTAACACTAAAAGAGCACTTGCAAAGTATTGATAAAAAGCAAATTTCTCAACATTATCTGAGGCACGACATCCAAAATGAAATACAGTAATACTCTGACTTACGTCACCCCCAGGCATGGGAGCGTTCCGACCCAAATGACCGATTATTACCACTAAATTTTAATAGCATTCTTTGCTTTATTAAATCTCAGAAATTCTGTCAGTAAATAATGCTTGAAATACTATTAAAATTTAGTGGTAGTAATCGACCATTTGGGTGTTAGCGCTCTTATCCCGGGGGAAGGGGGGGTGACGTAAGTCGGGGTATTACTGTAATTACATTAATATCCAAATCAGTTATTGACGAAATTATAAACAGATAAGCAAAATATTACGCTTTCATGCTCGATTGTACCAGGCATATGAGCCATGTGGAACAAATGTCAGTAATAATAAGATTTTGCAATTCCTCAACTGGACCGATAAAGGAACATTTTGTTGGGCAGAAACAAAGGGAGAGTGTTTAACAAATGCAATTTTAAAGGAACTAGAAAAAAATGGTCTAGATATCCAAAGCTGTCGAGGACAAGGATATGATAAAGGCGCCAATATGGTCGGCATTAATAAAGGTGTCAGAACATGAATACTCAATATTAATCCGCAAGCATTCTTCACACCGTAAGGGATGCCATTGATTGAATTTGCTTTTAATAGATGCAGCTAACTCTTCTACAACAGCTAACAGATTTTTCGACTTCATCAATAAAATTTATGCGCTCTTTACAAAGTCAAGCAAGCATTGGTATTTTATAAAAAGTAATTTAAAATTTACGTTAAAATCCCTGTCTGAAACACGATGTGAAAATAAACTCTGAGCTGTAAAACTATATTTTTGCAATTTGATGATGCCGTCAAATGCGGGAATGACCTGAAAAATAAAACTGATGATTCCGAAACCTTTAGCGATTATGAAGCTGTCTTGAACGATATGTTAACTTTTGAGTTTATTATTGCAATATGCGTGTGGTACGAGATTTTACTATGTGTGAACAATATAAGTAAACTATGGTAATCGGTTCAATGAACCTGAAAGTCGCTATTGATACTTTACGTTTATTTCGTGGCTGGATTCAAGAATTCCGAATGCAGGATTTGAAACAAACGTTGCAGAAGCTCGATTATTTATAGAAAAAAGCAGTTACGAAATTGAGTTTTAATTTAAAGTAAAAACGAATTTTCGGTTATGAACATATTGATGAACCAATGCAATCAACTAATAACATTTTTGACACAATAATAGATGCTATAATAGTCGACACCGAATGTCGATTCAAAGCGTTCAATGAATATTTTGAACGATGTGGTTTTATTTACGATATCAATTATTTTAAATCTTCAGGAAGGCGAAAATCGCGACATACAGCCTTTCGAACTTTTTGAGGAACTCTAACTTTTAACGCTAATCTAATTCACTGGACTCTACTAACGACGCAAAACAATTTATTCAGTACATTTTAGAAAATAATTTGGAAGACGTATATCCATTACATAACGATCAGAATCATGATCACAGTTCCAGTCAGTAGAGCTTCTGCTGAGAGAAGTTTCTCAAAATTAAAACTGATTAAGACTTATTTGAGAAGCCCGATGAGCCAAGAAAGACTGTCTGCGTTATCAGTACTATCGAATTGAAGCTGAAATAGCGACTAACTATGACGTAATGTTAAAAGAAATCAGTGAAACGAAAAGCCGAAAATTTTGTCTTTTGATTTGTGTTTGTTTATATTTTTTGTTGTTGTTGTTGTTGTTATTTGATTAGCAATAATACTTGTATAGTATACTAATAAAATTAGTGCATAATTCAGCGCATTTAACATTTTCTTTCTGACTGGAAAATGAAAGAGGCCTCGCAAAGCTGATGTCGCCGACGTCCACATTTCGTCTATCGCCGCCACTGAAAGGAAACATGGGTATTTAAACTTTCATTTGGACCAATAATTATAATTTTTATGTTTTTAGTTTCAGTATTTTTCTTTGGAAAGGATATATATATATATTTTTTTTTTTTTTTTTTTTTTTTAACGTGAAATTATCACTATTATTAAACACACATTGCACATGTAATTTCAGTTGGAAAATAGAGCAATTTGTTTCAAGTTGGAAAATTTTTGAAATTCTTCCTCTCTCTCTCCCCCCTCCCGAAAAATATCTGTAGCTACGCCCCTGGGCGCATGAATGTGAGAACTTGAAAATTTAAACCAAGTAAGAAAGAAAATTAGTTCTTGAATGTGTCAGGAATATTTGCCTTGTTGAGAGAGAGAAGAATATATTTTTAGACCCGTACAAATGGAAGAAACGCGCAATAATAAATAGTCATCTACGTTTATTGAAAACTGTTAATTTGTTACGAAATTGTGCGGCGTTCACATTATCGCAAATTAGCCGCTGTACTCCTTTTCCGAAATGAGATCGGATCATTGAATTTCAGGAAACACATATAAAGAGTAACCTACAGCCTTCTCCCACCACAAAAAATGTATTGAAGAACATAAAGATTAGAATTATAATAGTTTTTCAAAAAAAAAAAAAAAAATATTAAATCCAGGTATGGCTTGAAAATATGTAATTAATACATACATATTTATAATAATTTATTCATATTTGTAAGGATATGATCATATGCAGAATTTAAAATTCAATTCTTGCGAAATCTTATTTTCTATTCAGAATTGTCAGCGGGAAATAAAATATTAAAAAAATTAAATAAATGAAAATACAGAGGGTGTTTAATATTTTTGTAACGATTTTGACTTTCGCTATGATGTGATGTAAGACTGAATGAAAAAATAAAATAAAACCTATATGGCATCAATTCAGAATAGGAGTTAGTAATTATCGTCTGCATCATTAAAGATATTCTTTACTTTAAAATATTGCTGTGAAAAAAAATTGGATCGAAGGTAATGTACACAGGGTGTTCACGCATTTTTGCAACGATTTTCGAAAAAGAAATATGTAAACAAAGAGAAGAATTATTTTCTAATGTGTTCAATCTGATAGCCCTTTTGTCGAACTAAACTATCATATTATATCTTGATTTCTAAGATAAAAGAGTTTTCCTTTAAAGTATCAAGGTTGATTTTGTTCCACTACTCGACCGTAATCTTCCAGAGTCCATCTAATGTTTTGGAATGCGGCTTATAAAGAGCTTGTTTTAAAATCCAAATGCACTGTCATACGTAAAAGATACGTCGGGGAACTTTAGTGTGATACATTTAAATGGAATAGTATCAATTTCGGTTTCATTTCTTATTTTATTTTCTAAATGGCTGGTAGTTTTATCCTGATGGAACTTATTACAATGAAGAGTGCAAGGCCAAAGTGATGGAATATCTACGTTAAAACATAATTCTAATAGTAATCCCAGTAAATTTTGACTTTTTTTCTGCTTTCCTTATTTTAAGTTTTCCGTTATATGAGATTTCAGAATTAACCATAAAATCTTTATCAAAAATTCCCTTATTTTTCTGAACCAAACTGTTAGGTGTCTTTCTCCTTTTTTTCGGTAGTAAATCGAATAGCTTTTTCTATTAAAATCAGTTAAATATATCCGAGCCTTATCAATTGTAACAACATATTTCCATTTTTTGCATGCCAAATAATTTTCGTAGAATAATCTGTACATAGTCTTACGCTGAGAAACATGTTCTCGCATTAGGTGGTGAACTTAATGTTATTATTATTATTATTATTATTATTATTATTATTAGCTTTAAATCAGATTTTGTAACTTTATTTACAGTTCCTATAGAGATGATTAAAGATTTTGCAATAGTTCTTTGGGGGGATTGGATTTTCTTTAAAACTTGAATAAAGTTTTATTTTTATGAGATGCCGGATGCAGTCTATGTTTTGCATTAAACACAGTAAGACCTACTAAGACAAAATCCTACAGGATGGTAGAAAATTCTATTTTAGATAGGTTTTTCTTCTTAGCAGGTATACCGACCCTAATTGTTGTGCATTGCATTACCCCGGGTTGTGTATCTTGGTGTAATTGTTGTGTATCTGCCCCGGATCATGAATTTTTTTCCGTATAAGAATTTCGTTACCTATAGGTTATGTTATAGACGGGTTTCTTTATAGCCAGGTTACGTTATAGTAGGGTTTCTTTATAGACAGGCCCGTTTTAATAGCTTTTTATTTGATTTGCATGTTAGCCCTCCCGAACTTTTTCAGAGCCCTACCCCCCTGACATGACTCTCTATCTCTGGTTACGGCCATATTGGCGATTCAAGCACTCGAATATGCCATCTGGTGGAGAAAAGATGTAACTTCTCGCTTCAGGATAGGACCGTGAAAGCGTATTGCATTACATGTATTTTAAATTTGTTCAGAATGATTATTCTTTTGCACAATTTCAGATTTCCTGTGACATTTGTGTTCTGTCTTATGTGACAAAATAAAAATTATCCTAATTTGAATATCTAAAACTTTCAAATGCATTTATAATAAAGAATTATTTCAATGGCACTTTAGCATTAGTTAAAGGGAAATTAAAGGGACTGTACCGAAGGCTGCAAGCAGCGCCTCTATAGGCTGTTTTAATTCCCAATTGCCAAGCAAATGGCATTCGTCTTGTGGTGAGTCGCTCGTATAATATAATCACTCACTTAAAAACACTTTACTACCTTTATTCGTAGAACATTGATAAACGTCGATTCTGACACTCATCGTATTCGAACACACAAAAACGCAATGTAAAAACATTTTCGTCTGCGCTGCTATGACAACGGCTCTGGCCAGCTGCCATTCCGAACGAAGAATTTTCTCCCTTGCCTTTCTGCGACTGCCACAGAGTATCCCCCCAGTGACGTAGGGTACCGAAGAAACGATATACAAGTGTATACTATTTTTTTTTTTTTTTTTTTTTGACTATCTGTGTCAGAATCCACGCTTGTGGAGAAAAATTACAAGGATATTTACATGAAATAAAATTGCAATATATAACAAAATATAGGCATAATGTGTAGTATGCAAAATGAACAATTTATCAACAATTTCAGTAAGTAATATAAGATGCGAGTTTTTTAGGAAAATGGACATGTCTGCCCGAACGTGTGACAGTTTTTGTTTGGTCAGGGTTACTGTCCGCTTTAAGAGAGAGTTTTAATTTAGAGTTCTCTGGAACAGTTTTCGTGGACAAGTCTGAAGTAGAAATCAAATGAGCTGGCTTCACTCGATCTATTGATACCGTAGACTTACGACCATTAAGCTCGATTGTTATAGTTTTCCCAGTTCTACTTAGGACTTTGTGAGGACTAGTATATGGTTGACACAATGGAGGTTGTACATGATCCACTCTTAGAAAGATGTGTGAACAAGATGTCAAGGAAGGGTGTATATAGAACTTCTCTTGGCAGTGAGATGATGTAGCAACTGGACTTAACTGCCGCATTGTGTTTCGTTGTTGCGTGACGAAGTTATCGTTGAAAGGTCGGATCTTGTATTCATCCAGCATATCACAGGGCAATCTCAACGTAGTGCCGTAGACAAGCTCAGCGCAAGAAGCTTGTATATCTTCCTTCACTGCTGTGCGAATGCCTAGTAAAACTATCGGTAATATTTCAGTCCACCTACTGGTTTCGTGAGCTTTGATGGATGACTTTAAATGTCGATGAAATCTTTCGATAATGCCATTCGATATCGGATGATATGCCGTTGTGCGGATCTTCTGTGTTCCCATCATTTTTGTGAATTCATCAAATATTGCTGATCGCATTTGTGGGCCTTGATCCGTGGTTATGAGCGAAGGGCAACCAAATCTTGATATCCAATGCTTTAATATGGCACTACAAATTGTTTTAGCTTGTGTATCAGATATAGGTACGGCTTCTGGCCATCTGCTAAATCGGTCAATCATCGTTAAAAGATAGCTGAAACCGTCAGATGGAGGCAAGGGACCTACGATATCTATATGTATTTGGGAAAAACGTGCATCAGGAAGAGAGAACGTGCCAAGAGGTGCTTTGGTGTGCCTCTGTATTTTTGATCTTTGACACTTCTCACAGCCACGAACCCAGTTTTTGATGTCTCGTTTCATATTTGGCCATACGTATCTGGAACAAATTAGTTTTGTGGTAGCTGCTATGCCTGGATGGGCTAGGTTGTGCAAATGTTCATATATCAGCCGACGAAAGAAACTAGGAACTAAGGGTCGAGGCGTACCTGTTGAAGTATCACATAGTAGGCTACAATCAGAAATGAGGCAAGGTTTCAATTCCAATTTGAGCAATGTACTATTATGCAGGTTCTGTAGCTCTGAATCATTTTCCTGAGCTTTTGCGAATTCCTCAAAATTTAAGATTGGAGATTTTGAAATAGAATCAATTTCAATTCTTGAGAGGCAATCTGCAACAATGTTTTCGGAACCTGGTACATGTCTAATGTCAGTGGAATATTGGGAAATGTAATCTAAATGGCGTGATTGCCGCGGCGAACATTTATGGGGATTTTGCTTAAATGCATAAATTAGCGGTTTTTGATCAGTATAAATTTGAAAAATTCTCCCCTCTAGCATGTGCCGAAATTTTTTTATTGCCGAATAAATAGAAAATAATTCCCGGTCATATGTTGACCAATTCCGCTGACTGTTGTTTAATTTCATGGAAAAAAATGCTAAAGGTTCATAACGTTCCTGATAAAACTGCATAAGGGTGCCGCCGATCGCGACATCTGAGGCGTCAACCCATATACTCAACTGAGCGCCTGGAATAGGGGGCCGTAAAAGAGCAGCCTGAGATATTGCATTTTTGGCAGCTACGAAAGCTTTTTCAGCATCTTCGTTCCAATTAAGGGGTTCTGTTTTAGGAACGCGGGAACGAGATTTCTTTTTGTTTGTATGGCCTTTTAACAATTTCACTAAAGACGCAAGTATGTGTGCAGCTTGATATATGAAAGACCTATAAAAATTAAACATACCCAAAAATCTTCGAAGTTGAGATAAGGTTGTGGGCTGCGGAAAATCGATTATGCATTTAACTTTATCTGGAAGTGGTTGAATACCATGTTCAGATATTCGAAATCCTAAGAAATCAATGGTAGGTTTACCAAATGTGCACTTGGATACATTTATGCACAAACCATATTCTGCTAATTTGGAAAATAGTGCTTTTAAATGATGATAATGCTCCTCGGCATTTTTAGAGGCTATGAGTATATCATCGACGAAAGCATAGACGCCTGGTAAATCACGTATTACCTCATCTATGAATCTCTGAAATGTTGCAGACGCATTGCATAAGCCAAATTGCATGCGTGTGCTTTCGAACAATCCAAAAGGTGTGCATATCGCTGTTTTGGGAATATCATCAGGATTGATTGGTATTTGATGATATGCTTTGATGAGGTCAAGTCGACTAAAAATTTTAGTGTCACGTAAATTAGCAGTAAAATCAGCTATACATGGTATCGGGTATCTGTCTTTTTTGGTTTGCGCATTCAAGGCACGATAATCACCTACAGGTCTCCATTCCAAAGTTCCCTTTTTTGGAACCATGTGCAAAGGTGATGCATAGTTGCTACGTGAAGGTCTTAAATGTCCGAGTTGTATCATATTTTGAAATTCGGTTTTAGCAATTTTCAGGCGATCCGGAACCAACCTGAGGGGTTTTGCCACAACTGGAGGTCCTTTTGTTGAAATAAAATGCATTGTGTTGTGTTTGACAGGCTGATTGGGATCTGGTAATTTTGTAATAGATGGGAATTGTTTAAGAAGTTCATTATATATATTATCAATATTGATTGTTTTTACTGAATGAATTAATGCACATTTCATGTGACCTGTTGTTTCAAATTTTGTTTTTAAATCTCTTAGACATTTGTGGCGGAGATCTGGAACCAATTCGAAATTATGGAGAAAATCTGCTCCCAAAATTGGTGTACTAACATTTGCCACTAGAAAAGTCCAATTAAATTTTCGTCTTAACTTAAAATCTAGAGAAAGGGTTTGTTGACCATAAACATTTATAGGGGAAGAATTAGCAGCCAAAAGCGTTTGCACGGGTGGATTCCGTTTTTGTACATTGTTGGCAGGAAGGATTGACACGTCCGAACCGGTGTCGACCAGAAAAGAAACATTTGTAGTCCGGTCTCTAATGAACAGGCGACGTGACTGTTGAGGCAAAGAATAAGTCGCCTCTACTCTTTGCTGGTTTCGTTTCCCGCCCAAGAACACGGCTTTATGCATTTTTCTTCCCTACATTTTTTTCCAAATCGTCTATGATACCAACAGATACTTGAATCCCGATTATCACTATTACTTCGCCCTCGAGGTTTACTCCAGTTTCTGCGGTATGGGGATCGACCACGTGAAACAGCAAGCTGATCGATGCGCTTATTTAATTTTTCGATTTCTTTCAATAATTTACCCTCTATCGCCTGTTCATTCGAGCAGGACACGGCAATTGCAGAAGCTGGGGAAGGGGTAACTTCTGAAATACGATCTGAAATTTCCGCTGCTTTATCAAGGGTTAATTCAGAAACAGCCGCTAAAATTGTCTGAACAGAATTTGGTAATCGTTGCAAAAACAATTCTAACATTAAATTGTCTGGAACATTTAGGGATTCCGCGCGACGTTTCATACTACGTAATAAATCTGAAGGTTTCCGATTTCCTAGTTCTTCTCCAGACAAGAGCTGTCGTATCTCTTGCTGGGATGATTCACCTGAGCGCGCAATTAATTCCTTTTTTAAGACACCATAAGGGTCAGTAGCATCTGGTTGCATTAAAATATCACGAATGATTGATGCAACATCGGGTGGAAGATGCGAAACTATATAATTATATTTTGTAACAGATTCTGATATTGCTTTGGGGGTAGCTAAAGCAAATGTGCTTTCGCACATCACAAACCATAGCGCAGGATCTGATCTGTTATATAATGGAATTTGAACAGCATCGACACTAGACATGATTTATGGTAATAAATATATAAAATAGTACAATCAAACCAAAATAAATTCGCGAGTTAAATTTTTCTAATAAAATAACAGAAAAAATATCAGGAAAATGACTCAGAAGAACTTATCTGCTTTCCATCGAGCCGCTGTAGAACGATGTATTCTTTGAAAGATGAAGATGATCGGATAACATTCCAACTCATCTAGGAAGGCTGATGCTCTATATAAGAACAGTCCATGGTCACCATTGTGGTGAGTCGCTCGTATAATATAATCACTCACTTAAAAACACTTTACTACCTTTATTCGTAGAACATTGATAAAGGTCGATTCTGACACTCATCGTATTCGAACACACAAAAACGCAATGTAAAAACATTTTCGTCTGCGCTGCTATGACAACGGCTCTGGCCAGCTGCCATTCCGAACGAAGAATTTTCTCCCTTGCCTTTCTGCGACTGCCACAGTCTAATGTCGCATGTATGTATATACATAAAACTGGTCTAGACGATACAACATAAGCATTTGATTTCTTCGTGTGCTTGAATGCGTGAAATTTTGAATCTTCCGACAATGTGTAGTTCAAATGATTCGTCAGTAGAGGACGTAGAGGACACATTTAAAATCAAAACCCTTTATAATTCAGGAGCGTGTTCAGAAGTGCACTTCGCGCCGCGCGCGCGCGCTCAGAAGTTTATGCCATGGAGTAGGTCTTATCGAAGAAAGGAATTTTAACATAATTCAATTATTTCATTATTTTTATGGTTCAAAAAAGGTAAAACCAACGACTATATTTCTTTATTCTTCTAAAACATGGTTTTCGTAACAGGAATATATGCCTATGTTCACTCAGATAAAATCTAAAATAGTCGAAAGAAACATCACGTGACCTTCTTTATCTACTTTAACCCATTTGACATTTAAAATTAGTTAATCAACCGCACTCAAACTCCGCGCGAGCTGCTCAAAAAAATTGTGTGGGCGATTTGATCACGTGATTGTGCGTTTTCTGCTTATGTGTTATTGGTCGTGCTTTGTTTGGTAGGTTGATTGATACAATTTAAGAATTCAACTGGTGATCTAAAAATTTTAACTTTTTAACAATTTTCTTTTTATTTATTTAAAAATGATTTATATCTTCCGTGATAAATAAAATGCTGTTAGTAAACCAAGATTGTGATATCAACATATGAGATTTGTTTGTAATCTACTATACTGGATGGATTTCAATGGAATTTGCACTGTTAGTTAGACATTTTTTCAGAGAAGATTTTAATATATGTATTTCTTATTTTATGATTGCATATTTTAATACCGTGTGGATAACAGACCAAAATACATCATAAAACATGAGAAATAAATGACATTCAAAATTCTGTTAGTATAAGCAAAATACTTATTTATACTTTCAGTGAAAATTTATAAACATTCTAATCATACTTTATTCACTACAAAACTAGACAGCAGACCTATATATTTTATCTCTTTAAAAAATATATGTACAGATATTTTTAGTTAAAATAATCTACAACTATTACATTTTATTTTTATAATGTTCAAAGTAAAATATGATTTCCAGCCTAATCTCGATAAAAATTCACTCGTAAAGTACTAAAAAAAAGAAAAAATCAAGGAATTATCCTACGTGCGATATATATTATTTTTTCATTTGGATTTGCTTAATGTTTATATCATTATACATATACATACTTAGAAACGAAACTTTGAATATTTAAAAGGCGTTCAGATGTAGAACTTTCATCTCGAAATACCTCATTTTCTCACATTTAAATAAGCATTTTATTATTATAATAAAAATACACGTGCCTCTGTATAATAAAAATAAAAAATATATCTTCATCAAAAATATCTTATTCATTATGAAAAATATAAAACAACCAATAAACAAAACAAAAAAAAATTGTGACACAATGTGGGATCGGAAGGATTCGAACCCAGAATACCTAGTCTCGAGTTCACTGCCTTATCCATTCAGCCATCTAGCACACATTGCTTCTGCAACAAAATATCTTTATAATTAGCACCTTAATTAATCAAATCCATGGTCTGTTCCTGAACACACTACGTGTCTACCTGTACACTACCTGAACACACTACATCCATGATGTAGACCCACTCCATGTTCCTGACTCCTGAGCTCGCGCGCGCAGCGCGCGTGCTTCTTGAACACACTCCAGCTCTTCGAATTGTAGAATTTATAAAAGTAAAAATGGCAACGCCGGCTTGGCTGTTAATGAAGATTCCGCGAAATCGAAATCTCTTGTTTGAAATGAAAAAAATATTATTTTAATTGTTCTTAAATTAAAAGTGAATGGTATAATTTTAGACGATCAACCAGATATTCGAAAAATATAGGATTCGCATTTCATCTTGTTTTCTGCGTCAATATATATTGCTTGTAACAATACTATTAAATCTTTGTTTTCATGCTTCGGACAATAAAGTTCAATAAATTTTCACGTTAAAGTTGTTCTGAGAAAATCATATAAAAAGATTTTCCCCGTTTCAATTACATAAAATCTTATGCGACATTTTATAACAAGAAATCAGTGATTTCTATCACGGTGAGAAGTTTTTAATAATTTGCTTGTTTCTGGATGTTGCTGCATACATTAGCACAAAGCTTGTATTATGCTTGACTATTGCATTTGCATGTCACATTTTCTGCACACTTATGTGAAATGACTTAAATAAAATAATCAAGAATATTGTTAATGTATGACTGATTTGAAAAATGTCTGAATCTGGTGTAGCAAATCGGCGTTTTTCAGACCGAAAAAGAAAGTCTATTGCTGATGAAGACGAAACAAGTAATAAAAAGGTTCGAAACTGTGACAAAGCAGGGTGTCTTTTGTCTGCTCCAACTTGCTGCTTATTATCTAATGATTCATGTTCTAATTCAGGTTATACCTCTCGCTGGTATCATATGTCTCTTGGTGAACATTTTTGCAATAATTGTTTTGACAACTATTACAGATCAGGAAAACCTGGTTATCGACAATACAGTGCTTGGAGTCATGAATGGAGTTATACAGCTCGTGCAAGTAAACCAACTATCAAAAAATTCGTTGCTAATGAATTATTACCATACTGGATGAGATGTATAGAATGTACGAAATGGAGATTACTTCGAAGAGATGGAAATTTGGATCACAACTTCATTCAAAATTTCAAATGCATATCTGAATCAAAGGAAGTGTCAGGGTGCGATTTACCCGAGGATGAAAATGCTGCTGCGGCTAAGAATGCTGTTTGGATGATGCAGTTAGTAGAAGAACCACTTTTAAAAAACTCTCCTGCTGGCCCTTACTTGAAGCGTTTTTTATCTGAAGATATTGGTTTATGTCCAATCAATTGTTCCGAGTTAATATTTAAGGAAATAGAAGATATAGAACCATTTTATGTTGGCCAGTGTGGTGAATCTCCAATATGGGTTAAACCTGATGAAATGCAAGAAGATGAAGCTCAATTTGCCAAAGATGCTCTAATATTTTCTCCAACTTATCTTGGTTTGAGGAATCTCATTGTTGCTACTTGGAACTTGTCTCCTACTGAGTGGTTAACACTCGAAAAAGTAGAAAAATACATAATTTGCCGTGGTCTAGTCAGAATATATCTGGTAACTATTTCAGAACAAATCATCAATCTATTAACAAAGAAAGGTGTTATAAACTATGGAATAATTCACAACCCTTCAGATTTTAGAATGACACCTAACAAGACAGAAAAAATTGTTGTTGTTGGAGCTGGAATTTCGGGTCTTTCTGCAGCAAAACATCTTCACAATCTTGGAATTGATGTTGAAGTTCTTGAAGCTAGTTCCAGGCCATTCGGACGTATGTACCAAGAAACTCTAATTGATTCAGATGCAATTTTCATTCAAGGACTTACCAATAATCCTTTCACTGTAATAGCTTTACAGGCCAAGAAAAAAATTCAGACATTGGACAACAGTTTTCTTGTATTCAAAGATACTGGTGAACAAATTCCTTTTGCGATAACTGAAAGAGTTGATCATGAATTATATGGATTAATTCATGGAGCTATTGAGTGGGCTACCCTGAAGAATGAAGATTCTGATTGGTATAACACAATTGTAAAAAATTACAAAGAGATGAGTAAAGTGAGTGCAACATTTCGAGATTCAGAAATTTTTCATCTCTTTCTCAAACAGTTTGAAATTGAGCAGAGAGCTGATTTAAAGAAATTGTCATTACTGCGTTGGGAATTCATTACTCCTCTCATGGGTAATGATGGAATAATGCCTGATGGTTTAAAATCTCTAACTAACCATTTGCTTGAAGATCTTAAAATATCATATGATTCAGAAGTAAAAGCAATTGATTATTCTTCAGATGAAATCCGTATATCTACTGTGGATAAGGAAATTAAAGCTTCGAAAGTTCTTGTTACTGTTCCAGTATCTCGCTTACGTTCTGGTGATATTAGATTTTCTCCTGATTTACCTGATTTTAAAGCTAGTGCTTTTAGTGATTTAGGGGATTACTACTGTGAGAAACTTATAATGGAATTTCCGAAAAAATTCTGGACGAGAAAAATTAGAGAATCTTTTGGGAAGTTCTATGTAGTATCTCCTGAAGAAATATTTTTCTTATTTATTGATGTGACCTACAAAAGGAAAAACTCCACACCTACTTTATTGACTTACATTTCTCAGGATTCATTAAGTGACATGAAAGGCTTGAAAGAGCAAGATATTCTCAATAAATGTATGGAAGTGTTAACTCAGGTCTTTTCTTGTGATGGTGCTGTACCTAACCCTATAAAATGGCTATTAACTAAATGGAGTGAAGAAGTTTTTGGGGGGTCATCTGGAACTTACGTAAAAGTAGGAGGAGCTCAAAATTCTTTTGATGATCTTGCAAAAACAGTTGACAATAAAATATATTTTGCTGGAGAGGCAACTTTTAGGAATATACCTAGTACTATAACTGGTGCTTATTTAAGTGGCTTACGAGAAGCCGCAAAAATTATTAAGAATCTTGAAGAGTTATGATGTTAATTTTGTTTTATATGAATTATGTTCAAATTATCTTTAAACATTATTAATAGCATTAGAAGTTGATTAGACTCACGTTTAATTATTCATAAAAGAGTAATATTTCATTTTGTACTATAATTAGTATTTGATAATTTAAACAGCCAGTTTAATGTAGCAAACGTAGAAAATTCGTAAAAAGGTTTTCGTTAGCATTAATTGCATTTTGATTTTATTCTATTATAGCTGGAAATGTAACAAGAAATTGTAAATCAGCATAGTTTTTGATTGTTCTACTTACTGAAAGTAAACGTCAATATTTGGCTATTATTTTGCTTCATACGAATTAAAAGTTTTGTGTTTTGCTGTAAATTATAATTCTTTGTAGCTTTTATACATTTATTATTGGCACATGATGTTATGTGACCAATCCTTACTTAACCTGTTTTCTTTCTGTTCTGTATTGTACATGCATAGTAGCTTTTTCTTTACTTCTTGGTAAAAAATTTCTCAATTCTAAAATTTGATCTAAAGATTAACCAGACCAGGAATATATCCTTTCCCAGCTGGCAATTTTTAAAAAACAATATTGTAGGGTCATTCCACGTGAAATCAACCAATTTAAAGAAAAAGTGTTGCACCATAGTCACAGATTTTTTTAAAATTTTTATCATAGAAAGACACAGTAATGAAACCCTCAAACCTGAAATTTAAAAATAATTTTCGCAATATTGGCTGAGATATGGCCATTTGAAAATTGGTCATTTTTACCAAATGGCGGCCATCTTGGAATCTTATCAATGTCTGTAAATGGCCATAACTTGACAACTAATGGCTTAAATTCTATGTTTCTGATACCAATTTGAAGCTATTTGTACAAAGAATGCATATTTCACATCAAAATAATAGTAAAATTTCATTTCTTTACTTTTTATTATGTGCAAACTGAAAATATCACCCAAAAAAAAGGGCTGACTATAATGGTCCATAAAAAAAATGAATCATCATGAATTTTTCTAAAACTTGGTAGAAACATTACTCCATCTGTGTGCTTTAAATAAAAAAAAAAAAATTGGAGAGGTAAAATTTGTTGTTTTAAAATAAATGGTTTTTTACACATAGGGTGTCTTAACCAAATAGTGATCATTTTAGAATCTGTAAGCATTCCTAATTTCAGAAATAATGGTTAAAATAAAATTTTCTAACATCTGAATTAATGTACTGTGTGTATATTATATAATTAAATAAAGAAATATCAATTTGTAGCTATTTATACTAAATATTCAATCATTGTATTAAAATACTAGTAAATTTTCATTTCTACAGTACTTTTTATTTCATTTAAAATATGAGAATAAAATTCTGAAAAAATATTTACACAAATATTAAATCCCTTAATATAATAGACTGCATAAAAAAAAAATTAAAAAAAAAAGCCACATAATATTTTCCCGTGAAATGTTGGAGAAATACTAGCTGTAAATTACAGTTGAATTTATTCAATTGTGTAATTTAAATAAAATAAAATAAAAAATATATAAATGAGTTAATTGAGTTCACATTTGATGTTTTTAGTTCACACTGAGTTCAAATTTATATGAACAAAAATCTAGATACAGTGAGACAAAAAAAAAAATATATATATATATAATACAAATCCAGGGCAAAACATTGAATGTGATGAGAAATAAGCCTAAGTTTAAACTTACACATGGAACAAATCTAGACAAAATTAGAACAAAATATTTACTTACATGCATATAATTTTATAATATAATACATGGTTTTTTTCTTCAGATTTAAACTACCAAGGTTTTTAATCAGTTTTATAAGTAAGTTCAGTTATACTAAATATACTGAAATAAAAATGACATAAACTGACATATTTACATCTGAACATTTAATGTAATCTGAATGATTTAAATATACATTATGCAGTAGAAGTTTTCTACTGTAAAGGATCACACACTAATATTAAACTTTATAAGTAGAAAATCTGTAAAGTGAGGAGTAAAAATTTGCCCATATAAATTTAATTTTCTTAGGAAAAGGTCTTAAATAGATTCTATGCATAGGGGAGAGTGGGGAGGAATGGGACATTTTTCACAAAAGTGAGAAAATCATTTTTGTTCGACACAAAAATAAAAATTTTGATTTTTAGAATACGAAATGGAACACTTTCTAATGTCCTTGAACAATATAGAAACATAATTTTCAGAAACAATTTTATAATTAAAGAAATTGTAAATTTCAAAATGTGTCTCATATCCCCCCCCCCCCCCCCCCAACTAACAGGGAGGTATGGGACAACTATAAAACAATGTATTATAAGAAGCAAATAATCTAGTGTCAGCTATATTTACAATATAACAAAGATTGTTGGTTCATAATGTCTGTGCTACAATATCAAATTCCAGTATCTTCATCACTGGAAGGATAATTCAGGATTGTTAATCAGAGATGATATTAAGAAATCATCTGTTCAATTTATTTATATTTTGAAGTAAATTAATATATTTTCAATGTTATAATTAATATGCTATATCCTTTAAAAATATTTGCATATTAGCAATTTATGCTCGTCTTATTAAAAAGTAAGAATTAGACTTAGTCCCATTCACCCCTTTGCTGGCATGTTCCATTTTTCTCTCTACCTTCTTTTATATTAAACTTCTTGTATAAACAGAAATACTGCTTTTAGGCATAGTTTAAATTATGGATAATATACAGTATAATGTTCCATAAATAGGGAAACTCTTAAATTAGGAATATTTACAGATTCTAAAATGATCATTATTTGGTTAATGACACCCTATGCATAAAAAAGCATTAATTTTAAAACAACAAATTTTACCTCTCCAACTTTTTTTAAATTTGAAGCACACAGATGGAGCAATGTTTCAACCAAGTTTTAGAAAAATTCATAATGATTCATTTTTTTTATGGGCCATTATAGTCAGCCTTTTTTTTGGGTGATATTTTTAGTTTGCACATAATAAAAAGTAAAGAAATGAAAATTTACTATTGTTTTGATGTGAAATATACATTCTTTGTACAAATAGCTTCAAATTGGTACCAGAAACGTAGAATTTGAGCCATTAATTGTCAAGTTATGGCCATTTATAGACATTGATAAGATTCCAAGATGGCTGCCATTTGGTAAAAATTACCAATTTTCAAATGGCTTTATCACAGCCAATATTGCAAAAATTAATTTTAAATTTCAGATTTCTGGGTTTCACTACTATGTCTGTCTATGATAAAAATTTAAAAAAAATCTGTGACTATGATGCAACACCCATTTGTTGAATTCATGTGGAATGACCCTGTACTAGAAATTTATTTTGGCTAAATAAGTTTCATTTTAAAAATCTACTTTTTCTTTCTGTATATTATAAAGCTTCAAAATTATGATTTTTTAAAGCAACTTTTTTCATATTAAAATTACATAAGTTTTTTAAATGAGTTTTCACTGGAGTTTAATTGTCCAAGTGATCCTTAATGTTGTTAGTCTGTATTCCATGACCTCTAGATAATATGTTATCTGAAAAATGCTGTACATTAAAACTTTTGCTTAAACATGCGGTATGCAATCAATATATTTTCAATTATGCTGTGCATGCATTATAGTGCATCACTTAAGCAAAAACTTGGAAGGAAGCATTAAAAAAAATGGTATATCCTTCAAAATGATTAATTTTATTATTGCAATGAATAAAATGTCTAGTGTATAATCACAAAAAAAGACATATTTTGTATTAAATACGTATTGAATCTTATTTAAAAAAAGAGGACATACTGTTGTATAGAAATGACTCAAGTTTTTAGAAATGTCTGGGTCCAGAATTCCAAAAGCTTAGCAATATTGCTGATTTTTTTATTAACAAAATTTTACTTGTAGAATGATGTTCATTAAAAGATATCGCCATTGTTTGTGAAAATTCAGTTGGACCAGTTTGGTTGTAATCTGATTTCATTGATGTTAGAACAGGCCAAGCTGTGCCATAAACTGCAGAAAAATAAAATGAGTTTCACCAAACTTTTACATTTTATGCTTGGCCGGGGTAAGGTACTTTTATCCAGGTTAGGTCAGAAGGTGAAAATTTAGCCCTGAGTAGACCTCTATGCAGTGGATTAATATTTTAGTCTTTATCTAGAAGCCACCTCTGCAGCATTTAACTATTATGAACCTAAACCCACTGACACATTATCCCCTTTTTGGGAAACAAGACTATTACTGACAAGTCATTTTTTTTTTACAAAAACCTACATGATCTTTACCTTTCTTTCTGCAGCTAGCAAGCTAATTTGAATTTTTTCTATAAATTTTAATGTTTATTATATGTATACATTCTATTTAAATGTATGTGTAATGTATAATGTATCATTAATAGTGTATTTCTTTGTTGTTTTAAATGCTCTAACACTGAAATTGAAATTCTGTAAAACATAGTCCTGTTTTTGGTACGCATAAAAAAAACTCAACATTTGTAATGTTTTAACATAGCCATGAGTATGAGTCCCCTCCCCCTCTCCTTTCCCATGTTTAAAAAAAGTGCGTGGAAAAAAGACTTTTTTTTTTCCCAAGCCCTAATTTAAACTTATTTCTTGGAGGACAGTGGAATATATTTTATACCATTTAATTTTGATTAAGATTTGTACCAGAATTTTTTAATACAATTTTCCGTCACATAATTTTACTTTCAATTAACTGAACTTACTTAAAAGCTAACATTTTCCGTTTATAACTTAGGTGAAAAATACCTCTAAAATTGCATTCCCTTATTTTCAGATATAATTTTCTTCAAAAATTCTGGTGTAAATTCAATATTACAGAAAATCCAATTAATTGCTTCTGAAAGGGTTAAAAGTAAGGAAACTCTTTTCAAGAGATAACAAGTTAGTTTTTACTAAGTAGTGGAGAGTGCGGATACTTGAGCCACCCCTATTTTCTCTACAGTAGGTTAATTTTTCTTTCTAAAATTAGCAACATGATAATATATTTATAGTTCTGCACATGTAAAATAAGAATCACATATCTTGGAACCATTTTGAAAGTATAGTGATTAATAGTTGCTTTTTCCCTATCTGAAGTAAATATTTAGGTGAGTGTTTTTTATATTTTTTTTTGTAATCAAAGTTTTGTTTTAAGCTGCAACAATATAGATAGATTTAATATTATGTATTTTGAATCTAAAATAATTCAAATAGCTGCATGCATTACTTAGTAAAAGTCTGATAAACAAAAATGGTAGTAGTGGGGATACTTGAGCCACTGAGACTGGGGATACATGAGCCATGCTCAATCATCCCTACTAGGAAATGAGACATATGGGTGAAACAAAAAAATAAGTCTTTTTCATGTTCACAGATAGATTTTTATTTTTTTTTTTTTTTTTCTGCGTAAAATGGGGATTTTTTTTTTTTTTTTTCTGTGTAAAATGAGGAAGAACTTTTTTTATTTTTTTTTTTTCATAAAAAAATAATCAATAAGGGCTTAATTTGAAAACATATGTTTAAAAATGTATCTTTTGTTAATGAAAATATACTTTTGTTTTCATATTGACTAACAAAATAGTCTGTCTAGATAAATGTAGATGTAGGCATAGTTTTCAATTTAACTTTTTGACTAATATTAAAATCACTTTATTAAACTGATTTTACTGGTCCTAATCTCTAATATTTTAACTAGTTAGGCCCAAAATATTAAAATATTTATTTTGTTAATGTAATATTTTAAGATTTAATATTGTATACTGAAATTGTAACCTCCGTTATGGTAACTTTTTTTAAAAACTTAACCACCAACTGAGGATGTTGCTATCATCGATGAAACCCAAGTTGAAATGATCCTTCGACCACCAATTATCACTACAAAAAATGATCGTGTTACTAGTTTTATTTTCACAACTGGTTTTGAAGGACTTGGTGTATCTTAATTTATCACTATGTAAAACATTCATAAAATAATAAAAAGAAGAATATTATTTTTGTAGTTATTTTTTAGTATTTCCTCAAGTATCCCTTCACCATGGCTCAAGTATCCCCCTCATGGGGATTCTTGAGCCGCAATGTAAAAGAAAAAGTAAAAATTTATTAAACAAAGAAAAATAATTCAAAATTAATTGAAAATGGTTTTCAATTGAAGAAAAAATATCAAATTTTTAACTACAATATTTTATTTTGTTCTAAGAAAGTATATAAAAAAAAAAAAAATTGAAATTTAAAAAGTGGCTCAAGTATCCCTATCTTCCCCTAAGTAATTTTTTAATGGAAAGTGTTTTAACTGGTTTCAATCATCCCCAGCAAAATAAGTTTTGGCCACCAAATAACTCCATCCTCATTTTGACTGGGAAAAAGATGCCTTAACTTATTGTTAAAAGATAAATTTATTATAATATTTGGTCTTGCAAAAAAATTTTTTATTGCTGTACTTCAATTTCAATGCTTAATAATTTAAAAACACAAAAATTTCTAAATGTAAGCAACATTTTATTTTAAAATATTGAGATATTAGAATCGTTTGATTACATATTTAAATTTATGTTGGAAATGAAAGAAAAATCGCACAGATGTCATATACGCATATTGCCGCGATTTTTCTCCGTTGCCAATTTGGCGAAAACATCAACAGCATAAACAACATCATCCGGGTTACCATATCAAGCAAAATAACAACACTTTGGCGCCAGTTAAGTACCCGTTGCGTATATGACATTGGCGTCATAAAAAAAATCACGCTAATACTATGGCTTATAAAAAAAAATGGCTTAAGAAAAAAATCGCGCTAATATTATGTATATGACATCTGTGCCGAAAAATCATATTAAGCAGGGTTTTTTTATTATTTTTTTTAGAATAAAAAAAAAAAATCATTACAAGTAACAAGTTTTGCTGTATTTTCTGTACTAAGATTATTATAAGATGATATGTTCATAACACAATATTGACTATTAGTTAAAAAAAATAATAATAAAACAAAACTTTTCATTTGTTAAAAATTTAGAAAACAATTAATTCATTATTGTAGTTTAAGAACAGGCAATTGATGTAATTGAAATAAAGTTGCAGTTCAAGTTGTAGTAAATGTACTAGTTTATAACTAGTAGTTACTAATTATAGTTGCTTACCATTAGCTAAATACGAAATATTAATTAATATATTAGTAATATTAATTTATTATTTAATATGTAATGTAACATAAATTAATATTATCATAAATATATTGTTTGAGTAATTTGTCAAGATAATTTTATTAATACAGTTTTGTCTACTAAGTGGTTAAAACCAATTTTGAGCACTTTTAGTCGGTTAAAACCACTTTCGACAATTTTTTAAAAACTAATTTTGGCTGGACAAAATTAGAACCCTGATGAAGAGTGCAGTGTGCAGTACTTTTCTAAAATTGTCCAGGGGAAAACACTGCATAACCATTACAAACGTTAAGGGAAATTGTAAACTTTGAATACTTCTGTTTTTATGTTTATTATATGTGTAGATATATTTAACCCTTTGCCTGTGATGCCTGAACTTAGTTCGGGCAACACAAATGTGCCAATTCTGGAATGCCCAACCTGAGTTTGGACAAGAGGAAAATCAGTGTTTCAATTCCAGGAAGCCCGAACTCAGTTCGTCCAATACATAATATGTAATTTACCATTTTATCTATGTTATTTAAAGTTTTCTGGATTATATTTATCTTGAAAATTATGTCATTTGATTTATTTTGCTATAATTTGGGCAAAAATTACTGTAATCCATTAACATTTTCCATGTATGTGAAGATATTGAATATAATAATTATTTAATTTAATTTTTTTTTTAATAATCTATTTCTAACATTTTGAGGATAATAACAAACAAAATTAAAGAAAAAAATTTCCATTTTTGGCATGTTTTTTCAAATATATTCCACAGGCAAGGAGTTAATAATAATATGTATTAATAATGTATTTATATAATAATCAAGAATTGTAATCTGTGTTATTCTTCACTGCCTTATAAAATATATATTAATATTGACCAGTAATCCCTTTTTGCCGCTATAGATTACTGTAGTAACATATTCAACCATTAACACAAAGATACTCACCCCCTCCCCCCCTCCCCCTCTCCTCCCAAATTGAATCTCTTTATTTTCGGAGTCTACCTGTGTAAGACTAGGGCCGAAACTAGACTTTTTTGCACCCGGGGCAAGCATGGACTTTGGTGCCCCCCTCTTCCGCAAAGTATATTTACAAAGAGAATTTTCTAATAGCCGACTTATTTTAAAATTTAAAATATGTAATACTGAACTAACTACGTAATCTACAATGGCAGATCCAAGGGGGAGGTCACGGGGGTCATAACTCCCCTCTGAACACCAACAAAAATAGTCTAAAGATAATTTTTAAAATGAAATATACAGTTAGAGTCCCGATTATCCGAGTCCTTACGACTGCTCTTTCATCTTCACCTAACACTTCATTTATAATGGCTGTTTCATAATAATAGAAGCCATCAGTCTATCAGAAAAAATGATCCATTCCAAAGCAGGGTTGGATTTCTTCCAGGACAGTGGAAGAAATGGAAAAAAACTGGAAGAAACCAACAGATGCTCAAAATTAAAGTGTATTAACTATGTAAAAGAATCAAACTCAAAGTATAATTATATGAAATATAAATTGGAAATTTAATTAATATTAAAAATATTATTTTTGAAAAAGTAAGTTTTTTTAAAAAAAATAACAAACTTCAGGTTCAGCAGACATTTACAGGTGCTGGATTTTACAACTTTAGAGGTAGAGGGTTTTTTTTTTTTATTAATTATGCCATTTATGTAAAATGAGAAAAAGACTACTTACAAATTCTTTATTTTTCATATAAAAATACATTATTTTTATATAAAAAGGCATTATTTTTAAATTGCACAGCACAGTAAATAAACAAATTTGTAGTTATTTATATTAGCATCTAGCATGCATATCTCAATGCTGATTTTAAAAGATTAATGCTCTAAAAATATCTATGGGAATGTTAAAATACTTTTAAAACTTTCTTGAAGTTCTGTAGGACTTGAAAGAATTTTGTTCATCTTTTGCATTCATCCATTCTAAGTTGAGAAACTGATTGCAGCATCCTACTGCTAAACAACTTTTTTGTTATACCATGTTGCATTGTAGTAAGGAAAATGTGGAATTTAGTGAAATTTTTTAATACAGTAATTATTGTATATTACTTACCTACCTTAATAAAATTGATTTAAATTAAAAGCACCGTCTTTTATTTAAATAAGTTTCATTCTACCATTGGTAAATGATCCGTACTATTTACTACTAGTTTCAAAAGGTTAAATAATTAAAAAATATGCTGGTTAAATTGAAATGGATAACATTTAATTGATTTTGTGTATTTTGGATAAAATTTCTTTTCTTCATTTAGCCATTGGTTGAAAAGCTTTAGGTTTAGAAAGGTGTCGTGTGTGATCTTGGTTAAAAAATAGATGTAATTATTAATTTAGTATAGATAATTTTTTAGATTTGTATAGCCCTAATGGAATTAATTTACGCAAGGTTATAAGAAGAATTGTATCTTACAAAGTTGAACTTATATGGTAAATTCTTAAAGAATAACAGTTTCTTCCACTTGGAAGAAACCTATTTCTTCCACTTGGAAGAAACCTATTTCTTCCAGCCGGTTTTTTCCACTTTTTTTTCCACTTTGGAAGAAACTTGCCAACCCTGTTCCAAAGGTATAATGCTTCATTTGGCGCCTCTTCGTTCTGGCGCTCGGGCCACATGCCCCCTCAGCCCCCCTTAGTTTCGGCCCTGTGTAAGACTATTGAACATATCTCCTTTGTCAGGTTGGGTATATATATATCTAACTTTCAGAAGAAACACCAGAACATTGTTTTGGTGAAAACATAGTTAATATGAATTATATATTTTTTCAATTTTCTTTGTAAAATTAGTACAGTAGGCTCCCTCAAATCTGCAAATGCCTAAAATCCGCACATTATCGCAGATGTAAACAAAACAGCTTTCAGTTCAGGTGTAGGGACAAAATTACAGAATTTTTTAGTTTTATATCATTCTGTATGTATTGTACTATGTAATTCTTGATAATAAGACTGAACTCATGGTTTTTTTGTGAAGGAAGTATAAATTTATTTCTGAAAAAAAATCAAGATTTGCTGATATTACTGGTAATCACAATCTTTTTACCAAATAGTATATTTATGTATCAATCAAGCTTTTTTGGTTATTTAGACTGGCTAAACTTTATATAAAACTTCCTTATTTTATGATTTTGATGTGAATTATTAATAGGGTATCTTTTTATGAAGGAGGTTTCATTGAATAATTCAAGGAAAATGTATCTCATCTTTATTATGCATATTTAATTATACAGTATACATTTACCTTTAATAATTTACCGTTTTTAAAATTATCTTATTTTTTATCCTTTTAGTTCATTGCTAATTATTTTAATATTTTACTATATTGCAAGCATTCATTATAATTTTTATTGCATCATTATATTCATATTACTATTTAAAAAATGTAAACAAAGAAATCCACAAAATTCTAAAATCGGCACATACACTGGTCCCAAGCTGTGCAGATTTGAGGGAGTCTACTGTATTAGCGACATGATTGTAAGCTATTTTTCCTTAATTGCATTAAAATATCTCTAATTTTCTTTTCTTTTGGTTTTGGGTTGACAGAAATTATTTTGTCCAAATAAGGTTTCTAGTTGATTTCAAATGGAACTTGCAAGTTTGTGTTGGGTAGAAGCCAACCTTTGCAAGACTCTAGTATGAATATTAGGATTTATTTACATCTTCCATAACATGCTAGTGTGACAAAGCTTCTTGTCAATTTTGGGAGCATTTTATTTATTTATTTATTTCAGTTCTGGATTAATAGCTTTCTGCATAATGCTGTCAAATTTTGCTTAATGAAGCACCTTTAAAATTTTTATAAAATGTTTATCTAAAGATTGATATGTTGAGATAAATGACTCCATAATTCAGATGTGTTATTTGTTCTTTAAAAATTAAAGTTTTTTTTTTACTGATAGCTAAATTACAGTTGTGTCCTTCTTTCCTTCAAAAAGCCTGAATTTCTTTTCAGTTGTTCATAAACTATATTTAGGCCATGATCACCATCTTTCACATAGAAACTTCAGTGTTTGAAATCCCCACTTTTGTTGTATTTTCCTAAACATTAGGAATTTTTTATTAAAGTTCTTCTCTAAATGCATTTTTCTTCATGAAAAAAGTTACTACTTGAATTATTGTAACATTTTATTTTATATAATTTACTGTCCTTCACATTTTACAGAATTATATAAGTCCTACCTTTGAATTTTTGTATATAAAGAGTCAATTCTGATACTTGTGTTATAGTTACTGCTAATGATGATAATTGAAAAGCTCAGGCTCAGATGATAAAAGTGGTATGTGACCCCCCCCCCCCCCCCCAAAAAAAAAAGAGTTAATCATATGATTGAAGATAATCCATGGTCCTTTATCATCTGTTAAATTACTATTTGAAGAAAAACTAATATTCACAGAGATTTTAATTGGTAAAGGAGGCATTTGGCAATAAGTGCAAATAGATATTTAGAACTTTACATCTCATTTTCTCAAAATGATGATTGTGTCACTTACCACCTTTATCAATGGATGCTTCTTATTTTGATTTTGCACAAGAGTTTATAATGTTTTATTATTTACTGTAATTATTTTTTACAAAGTTTCTCATTATTTACAATTCTGATACACAAATATTTCGAACTTATACTACTTTGTTTAATAAAGACTTATTTGCTCTCTATGAATTTGTACTGCTTCACCTAATTTATACAGATAGTTTTTTCTTATAGTATCTGTATTTATTCATGTATTTTTTATGTGTATTTTTAACATCTCTTATTTTTAAAGCTATTTTGTGGAAAAGAAAAAAATAAAAACATGAATATTGGAAAAGTATGGCATGATGACAGGCTTTTATATCAGCTCAGCTGCATATGTGTTTCTGATATTTATTTTATAATCTACATTAAAGTCATGTTTAACTTTGTGGATGGGATGATTTTTTTTTTTTTTCCTTCCTCCCCTCTATGTTTTATCCCGTACCTCAGCAATTAAGAACATTTGAGATATGGGCATGATTAAACTGCTATATTGCATCTTTAATGGCACAATATAACTATACTTCCGGTTTGTGCTTAAATCTTCATAATATTGATTTGCTTAGTAAATACATCCATATTTTAAACACAAAGCATTCTGTAAATAGGACTGTCTCATTATATCTCCTTATATCCAGTTAATGTATCTTATTGGTTTTTTTGTGTGTATGCTGGGGATGCACTTTGAAGAAGGGATGCATAAAACAAATTGTGATGGGTCTTTCAGTTTAGAATGTATAACTTTCTAGAGTTTAATCTAGGAAAAAGGGATTTTTGGCTAATCTCAGCCAATAACTTCTAGCCAAATAAAAATACAGTAGCGCTCAAAAGTATTTTGACAACCTTATATTCTCTCTTATTTTATTTAATATAAAAATGTAAAAGAAAATATATTCCCTATAATTGAGAACACTATGACTGCAGTTATTCAAATGTATCAAGTTTCAACTTGTTTGTTTACATTCGGCACTACCAAAGAAATATGACTCCTCCTTAGCTCAAAAGTATTTTGACAATTTGTTTGCATTTAATTGTTGAAGGTGTCAGTGGCGCTATAGCTTCGATTAGTGTTTATATCGACTTATTGTGATTATTTTTAAATGCCGAAATGCAAAAAATATTGAAGTTATTCTAGAAAAGCTGCTGTAAATGCACTTAAGAAAGGTAGACTGCATGCTGAATTAGCTCGCTCTTTTAACGGGTCTCAGCAACTTGTTATTACATGGAATAAAGTTTTTAATAAACAGAAATACATCGAAAATAAGCCTCAAAGTTGCCATCCGAAAAAACAACTTGCAATGTTTACTGTATTCTAAAAATGATATCTACAAGTGGTTGTCGTAAGTCCGCTGTAATAATAAAAAATGAATTGAAAGAAAATTACGACATAAAAATACACGTTTCATCAGTCAAACGACACCTAAACCTCTATGGTTTACATGGCAGAAGACCAGCAAAAACATGTTTGTTATCTACTAAGAATAGGAAGGCTAGAGTTGCATTTGTAAAACGGCATAACTGTTTCAGGGGCAAAGCAATTCCATTGCTAAAGTGTTGAAATTAATGATTGACACCGGAATTTTGGTAAAAAAAAATTCGTTTTATTATGTGTGTGAAATATAGCTTTTTCTTATTTACAAATAAATTTGTTTTCAAATTCCGGTGTCAGTCATTAAATTCAACACTTTAGCAATGGAATTGCTTTGCCCCTGAAAGGGTTATGCCGTTTTACAAATGCGACTCTAGCCTTCCTATTCTTAGTAGATAACAAACGTGTTTTTGCTGGTCTTCTGCCATGTAAACCATAGAGGTTTTGGCGTTGTTTGACTGATGAAACGTGTATGTCTATGCCGTAATTTTCTTTCAATTTATTTTTTATTATTACAGCAGACTTACGACAACCACTTGTAGATATCATTTTTAGAATACAGTCAACATTGCAAGTTGTTTTTTTCGGATGGCAACTTTGAGGCTTATTTTCGATGTATTTCTGTTTATTAAAAACTTTATTCCATGTAATAACAAGTTGTCGAGACCCGTTAAAAGAACGAGCTAATTCTGCTTGCAGTCTACCTTTCTTAAGTGCATTTACAGCGGCTTTTCCAGAATCACTTCAATATTTTTTTACATTTCGGCATTTAAAAATAATCACAATAAGTCGATATAAACACTAATCAAAGCTATGGGCGCCACTGACACCTTCAACAATTAAATGCAAACTAATTGTCAAAATACTTTTGAGCTAAGGAGGAGTCATATTTCTTCGGTGGTGCCGAATGTAAACAAACAAGTTGAAACTTGATACATTTGAATAACTGCAGTCATAGTGTTCTCAATTATAGTGAATATATTTTCTTTTACATTTTTATATTAAATAAAATAAGAGAGAATATAAGGTTGTCAAAATACTTTTGAGCGCTGCTGTAGCTTTAGTCAAGGGAAAAAAAAAGTTTTATTTATACAAAATTTTTATATACATGAGTATTATTTTTAGTTATATACAAATACATCACACTGTAAGATTGACCCTTCGAGATTTAACTGTATACCACACAGCAAATGCTTTTTTTAATGGAAATTCTTTTCAAAATTCCCCTTCCAAATTAATCATCATTAATTTACTTAAATTCTTGATTGTCAGTTTGTTTCTCAAGTCAGTTTTTGTTATAGTCATGAGACTGAATCCTTCTTCACAGTCTGCTGTAGACAGCAAAAGTCATGCTACAAATTCATACAAAGAAGTCACATTGGGAAACATGCCAGTAATGCCATTTTTATGAAAAAAAAAAAAATACAATAAGCCAGTTTCATTTCTTTACACACGTTGTAGCCAGAACCTCATAAATTCAAGTCTGAAAAGTTTATACGACTTGCATCTGGCACATTGATGATTCAAAGCTAGTGCACATCACATCCCATGCTTATACAATCTGCGAATTTTGTTTTCGCCATATGCTGGAGTCGTGTCTGATGCAAATGATGTCACACTGTTTCAAGACGCTTGCACAGAGAGCACGAGACAAATTTTGAAGTTTTGCCGCAGAGCGGATGCAATATGAGATTTTTTTTTTTTTTTTTTTTTTTTTTTTGTGCAACGGCAGCAGGTTTATGAAATGCGGAACAACAAAATGGGAATGATATAGCATATTTCTTTGGCTGTCGCTATTTGGCTAATTCACTAAATGCTTTGGGGGCAAGAAGCACTTCCAGTTAACTTTTTGGCTAGCTCTAGATTAAACCTTACTTTTCTTTGAAAGATACAGTTGATGCATGTTTTGTATGAAATATTTTGAATCTGTCTTATTTCTAAAAGGAGGATTCACTTTTGAAAAAAAGAGGACCCAGTTTGTTTTAAATGTTGGGTCTGAGGAACACATGATTTCAAAAGCTTTGTGACTGATATTCATTTGGAGATATAATAAATATTCGTTCCTTTTTCTGAAAATTCGCCTAACCAAATGCTTAGGCCAAATAATTGAGAAAATGATTTTTTTGCAATGTTTTTTTAAAATCTAAATTGATTAATTATTTACACAGTTATGAAACCATTCTTAAATGCATAAAATTTATAGTTATTCAGATACTAAGAAATCAAACATTTCCTATAAAGGCTAAGGATCTTTTAAAAAATGGTGTCAAAATTAGAAATTTCATCCTATTTTAAAGACACTTGTGTCATGGAAAGGTCTTTATTGAGCAATAATCAATTACAACCCAAGATGTAAAACATTTATAGAAAAATGAAAAATGCTATTTGATTTTAAAGCACTTGAATATTAATCTTTGCAAATTTCGTGCACATATAAATATGTCTCTTTGAATGTGTCAGAAAAATTCTCATTATTTAGCAGGATTATTATTATTTTTTTAAGAGCAGCTTTAAATATATTTAATGCATAATGTTACTGTAGATAAAAGATCATTCATATTGTTTTTCTCTTTTTCTGTGTGTACTGTTAATATGTGAGGAGTAAAGTACTTTAACACAGGGAACTGGTTTCAGAAAAAGACTTGGTCCTACAGATTTGTTGATCAATATGGATTCTCTCTTCACAATAAAATTACTTGGCCAAAAGCTGTTTTAAGAGGTATCAAATTGTTAATTATAACGGGGAGTGAGCATAAAAAAGGGTTAGTTAATTTTGAATTAAGAAAGGATAAAAGTAGTGTTGAATGGTAGAATTGAAGAATATTCTTTATATTTTTATGGAAGTAATTTGCCATCCTGACTTACACTAAATCAATTTCATATGTCTAAATATAAAAAGAAAAAAGGCAAATTCTAAACTTTTTGTGCTGAATCAAGTTTTCAAAATTAAAAAACAATAAATAAATTTAAAAAAAACAAAAAAAAAACACTTTTAACCATGATTATGAAAAATGTATGTATGCATGTATATTTTGGATAAAATATACATACATTGCAAGCATCTATAGACAAAATTATTCTGTTTGCAATTTAGAATTAGCAAAATTATTAGCATAAAAATTTTTGTAGTATTAAACGTGCATCAAGTTGTTTAGGAATTTTAAGCATAGCATAAATAAAAAATCAATTTTAACATGTATTTCATTACATCTCTAATATGAGTATATTCCAGCATTCTTACTTACTCTTCCATTCTTCTGGAAACCAGTATAGTCTAGTTTCTGAAGCATGAATTTTCAATTTCAATGTACTCAAAACCATAAGAATTGCATGACAAAAGACTAAATATCCATCTTTATGTTGGAATTACATTTGCTCAGCATCCTATCTATAGGAAAGTCCATGTCGCTAATTCCGCAAATGGAAATGATACAAAACTTATTTCCTGCTATTCTAAACAATCTTTTTTTTAAAAAAGTTTAAATTCAAATTCTAAAATAACTTGGGTATTAACAGGTTAAATTTTGAAAACTTAGTTTTTACTATGCAATAAAAATAGTAGTTTTATTCCAGATTTAAAATATAAAATAGTTCAATTTATACAAAATTAAGAGCAGACTGCATTGTCCTTGAAGAAGAACATTAATTTTAGAAAGGATTAATAGCATTCTCAATTAACGTGTACATATTTTTTTAAATCATTCAAAGTAATGTATTTATGTATTTTAAAAATACCTTAAAGATATATAAGGGAGAGGGTAACATGACAAGCTTACGCTTCTAAGATTTTTTTCCTGAATTCAGTAAATGGATTAAAAAGCAGTTATTGATATGAAGCATCTTTTACAGCCTTTCTCTTAACAGAAAATATTTGAAATCTTTTTATTTGACCCCAAAGGAGGAAAAAAAAAGTTTTCTGGAAGACAGGCTTTTTCTCATCGTACTCCACATAGAGGGTAAGATGTCAAGATAGCAATATTTATCAAAGTTCTTATAAACAGTTATTTTTCCAGTATAGGGACCTTGATGAGAAGGAAATTTTCATGAATATTTTCTGGCAACATATTCAATGTCTCATATACACAAGCAATTTTTTCAATATTTATACAATTTATTTATTTGCCTACTTATATGCAAACAGAAGTAAATTTTATGTAAAAAAACAATAATAATACATAAATAAAATGATTTTAGATATAAAAAGTTCATTAGGTTTGTTTTCATATCTGTTTACATCATTTGGTAACAAATCTTACTTTCTGAAGCCAAGCTTTTAAAAAACCATCAAGGTCTCTAAACTGGAAAATTACCTATAAAAATTTTAACACATTTTACAATATCCCACACACATTCATAATTTATTCCTTCATTAACTGGCACTTTAATCATGAACTTTTGCTCAGCACTCACTCATGGCGCACATTCATGAGCATTTATTTTAGGTATGTTTTTCTTTGTTCATGCATTGTATAGGCATTTTATTGCTGTACTGTCTTGATAGAGTATGTTTTTAGACAGAATTATATCAAGCATTGTGATGCAAATTCTGTTTGTGTTATCAGAACTGACGACTATGTAATGTCGCTATGATGGTTCGAGCCTCTCAAGTTTAATTTCAAGTTATACCTTCATACTTAAAGAAAGCAAATACAGTCAGCTCTGTGAAATCTGCAAATGTCTGTTAAGCTGCTATCAGATTCACCAACTTTTTGAGCCAACTCTTGATTTCCTCCAACTTTTCGCGAAATATTGTCTCAACACTCAGTGTGATAGCAAACAGCAATATCCCCAACTTTTTATCCACAGCTCAAAAAAGTCTGCGCGACTTCCCGTCCCAAAAAGCTGACGCGACTTCCCCACACCCTACTTTCAACCTTTCAATCAATCAGAGATAAGCGATTGATAAGAATAGGCGATAAATATTAACGGCTGGTACTAGTAGTACTGGTTTTCCTCCAACTTTAGCAACGACAATTGTAACCTTTTTCTCCCTTTGCACGGGAAAAAGTTGGGGTTAAAATTGGTTGCTCGAAAAGTTGGTGAATCTGATAGCAGCTTTATCTGCACTACATGTTGGAATGTAAACAATGAAAATTGTCATTAAAATTTCAACTCAAAAGCTAAATTTGGTACATATTTTTTTTCAGTTATCAATTTTCCAATGAATAAATATTTAAATATAAATTGGATATAAATATTTAAATTTCTTTGAGTAACAAAATGTTATCTTGGAGCAAGAAGTAATAAGTGTTCATAGACTACAGAAAAAAAATTATTGATAACAAACGAAAACATGAATAATCAGTAAAAATTGTATATAATTATTTAACTTTTCCTTAATCTTAATTATTAAATATGTTAAATCAATGTTGCATTATGTTTTTCTTGTCCATTGTGATTGTAATTTTTGTATAGTTGTTCCAAATTTATAGTCAGACTTCAAAAAATAAAATGTAAACAAAGGGATGATCTATAATCCACTAAAATGTATAATTCACAAAACCCTCTTTCCCTAAGTGTGCGGATTTCACAGAGTTGACTGTACATTAACTACTGGACTCACTTGGTACTTTTTTTACACCTGAAAATTATTACATTTTGTAATCCAAGAAAGTCTGTTTTTTACAAAATTTTAAAGCATTATTATATTTTCTGTGAGCCACATGTTAAAAACAATTGCATTTTATTTAGGAATATAAAAATTTGACTGTATTGACTGTTAATAGTTTTTCGTTTTAAATCCCAGTGTTTTAGGTGTAAAACTTATACAATTTGATCATTTTTTACTCTTTCAAACACAGAATATTTAGTTTTGCACATTTTGCAGTTTATCCTATTCTCCATTTTTCTTCTCTTAAATCAAGAATTACTTTCAAACTGTTTTTATTAACACTAAACGCAGAATGTTAGATGATATTTAGTATTGTTAAAAGAAAGTGTTCAGGTTTCCCAGTGTCAAAAAATACCATAAAAAATCGTTTTATTTTTATTGTATGTAAAAGAAAGTAAAGTTTTGAATAAGTTTTTGCTCAGACTTTCTCAAAAGAAAAAAAAAGTTTTTAAAATCAGCTTCTTAATTAGTGGTATAGTGTTTTGTATATTTTCTCTCTTTTATTAGCCTTTTAAGACATGGATGGTTTACAGTAATGTAAAAACACGGGCAGGCTGCATACAGTTAGGCATTTTAAAGCATAAGTAACTTTTAATGATATCCTTTATACAATATCCAATAGTAGTATAAAAGTAATAAAAATGAAATCAAAAAACACCTAACCAGATTTAATATAACACAAATGGTGTACGGTACAAAAACATGTGTGGCATACTTCCATCTGCCAGTGACTTTTAAAGCCTAATTATCAATATTTATGATATTCTTTAATGCAGTGCCTAGTAGTTCTATGAAAGTAATAAACATCAATTTTATAGAAATAATAATAATAAAAAAGAGCAGAGAAAATTGCAAACTTCAACTTTAAACATTAGTTGAACATTGAAGGGTGAATGTGGCACAGATGTTAACCACATAATTATTTTGGAATTTGCAACTGTTTTTCCACTGAGTGATGCACTCAGTATGCCATCTATATGCTAAAGGTTAATAAATGTAACATCAATAATATAACATAGTCAATGCAGTAGACGAAATGGTGGCTTTTGTTTCTGTTTTTCATATTTAAATACCTTATGGTGGTCATCAATCTATCAATTAACAATATCAATGTTATGTCCTTTTAAAACCTCCTTAAAATGTCATTTATGTGTAATTTAAAAAAAAATGGGTTACATGAATTCACCAGTAAAAAAAAAAGTGTGAAATAAATAAGTGTGTCTTTATGCATTATTTTCAACATTGCAATTCTCAAAATTTAGCAACTATGCTTGGTATCAGTTAAGAGGTACTATATTTGCAAGATAAAGAAAATGACCTTGGCAAGAGAAAGAAATTTTTTACACATTCACTTGTAACCTATTTGCTGTTTTGTGCATACAAGCTTTTTATTCAATATTTGCAGTATTTAATATATACATTTAAATACAGAAACCATTTATCTATTATTATATACAAACAGAAGTAGTTTATTTAATATGTGTAGTTAGGAGCAGATTTTTAAAAACATTTGGGCGTTTAAATTTTTCCAGTGTAATCTTCTGTGATCATGCCTGCTATTGTTCCTGCCAGTGTTGAACGCTTCCTTTTCCATGAAATAGCAGTGCAGAAAAATTGATTTCCAAGGTCCCTATAATAAGGAAGAATCCCATTTTATTTCTATTTTGCATTTAAACTTTCAGGAAAATTGTTTTATTGTACAAAAATAATTATTGGTTGTAATATTTATTATTTTAAGTTAATTCATCATATAAATAATATGTAATTTACGGAAATTTTATTTTAGATGTCATCTGAAGAATATAGAACAGAATCTCTTGAAACATACAGAAGTAGCAGTGAAGATGCTCCTCATGGTAGTGAAAGTGATCAATTTGCTGACCTGTTTCCTTTGAGTGAGATAGAAAAAGAAATTGAAGATGAACATTATGACGATTTTAAACCTTATGTGAGTGGTACTTTTATGTGATCTCTATGTTACTCAGTATTGCATGCATTGCACTACAATACAAGTATCATTTTGATATTTCTTGCTATAAAATTATTTTAAATTTATTTTCTGTTAAAGAAAGTTAACTCCCTTCTTTTTTGGCAGGTTGAGATGCTTGTTGAAACAGGAAGGCAAGATTTAAAACCACTACAACTCACAGATTGTGATTCATCACAACGTCCAGGAATGTATCTTGAAATTTTACCTAAAGTCATTTTTGAAACAGTTGAGACTGACGCAGGTATTGAAGAAGTTGACTTTCCAAAGCCTATTTTTCGTTCAACTATTGACCAAGGAACTATTGTAAGTTATGCTTTGTTATGTACCATTTGTTTAATATTAAGCAATTATAAAGTATTCTAAATAATTAACTTTTTTTTTCATTTAAAATTTATTAATCATTCCTTTTTATTAGTAACATTTTATAATTTTTTTTTGTCTATAAATGGCATGTATTATAAAAGCTAACACAAATCATACCTCTTGCAATAGCAATGTTTACCAACTGGTCGTCCATGGGAAAAAGACAATATTTGCAATTTTTTTATGTTTTATTTAGTAATAAAACAAAAATAATATAATGTTATTTTCATATAAGTATTTCTTAGAAAGCTGTATAAACATTGCTGAGTGAAAAAAATGGAAATTTTGATTCATTTTCAACAATTTATTTGTAAAAAAATACATTCTCATCTGCCATAGAAATTAAAAATCGGTATCGGTCTTTGTTTGAAATAAAAATGGCTTTAGTATCGCCATTAGATACGAAAATCCACAAACTTAATTCAAACAAGCAGCTACTTGAATACCACACTAAAATATGTGATGCCTAAATAAGCTTCAATTATTTTGTAATAATTAAATTAATTTTTATAATTTTGTTATAATTAAAAAACCTTTATAGATTACCCTATGGTAAAATACCTGTAGTCGGCCACTTATACCAAAGAAAAAAAAAGGTTGGTGATTACTATTAGAAAAAATAAATAAATAAACCAGAACTCTTGGCTGTTGGTTGATAATTGGTGAAAGGATTCTGAACATTAGAAAATTTGACCATTAATGACCGGCAACTTTCAATTTGAGACATTTTGTCGAATATTTAGAAATATACTTGACAGATTCTTTTGGAATTTCAGGATTAAAAAGAACTGGTATGACCTCATATTTAGCAATGTCGATTTGTTAAGGGGGGCAACAAAAAATCAAAGAAAAAATAATACTTGGGATCACCCTGTAAAGTAAAATGCACGAAATGATCTACCGCTACCGAATATAAATAAACAGACATTGTGCAATATGAGTATTCTTTTATGTAAGAATTACACGTATAATAATAGAGATATTTCCTAGTTTTAAGGAAAAATTCAAATTTCCCAACATATATAGCGATTTATTTAAAAAGATTACAAAATTCTTGCATGTTTTTTGCTTATAGCATGCAGGGGTTTCAACCAAATTTAACGCCGGTTTCAGAAAAATTGACAAAATATACTAGAAACAATATAGTGCAATTGGAATATAAATATTTTAGGAAATATGAGCAGTTGTATGAAATGATTTTTATCTGTGCATGCATGAATGATAACAAGGATCATTTTACATAATTTAATAGTCAACTCTATGGAGCAACTTATTTAAAAAAATCTAGTCAAATATCGTAAAAATTCAGAAAGATATCGGCGTTAAAGTGAGCAAATTTTTAGTTGTTCTCTAAAACCAGCTGAATGATAAGGGATTTTACGCAAATTGTCATTTTTTATTAACTGACTTTCAGAAAAAAGTTAGTATTTAGTGAGTATCAATGAGTAGATTTGGAAAAAATGCTTCGATTTTGATACTTCTTTTGATCATGGTATATGCTCGTTCTGGTGGTTATCCAAGAAGAACTAAAGCATCAATAAAAAATGAAAAAAAAAATTACAAAATGACAATTTGTGGAAAATCCCTTATCATTTAGCTGCTTTTACATAACAACTAAAAATTTGCTCACTCTAACACCAATATCTTTCTGAATTTTTACGATATTTGACTAGATATTTTTTATTAAGTTGCTCCATAGAGTTGACTATTAAATTACAGTAAACCCTCCCTGAAGCGACCACGTTCCGTTCCAATAAAAATTGGTCGTTCCGAGAGGTGGTCTCTTAAAGGAGGTCATGTTTAAATCTAGATTTTAATTGATGAAAAAAGATAACAATTAATGTTACTAAAATTTATTTTTCACATTAGAAAAAAAATATGAAAATTTAAGTATCAAAACAAAAGCTAATTACATAAGTTTATTACTATAGAGTTTGAAAAATTAATACATTGACGTTTGCTTTGACTTTAAGGTTTCATCTTTTATAACTTTTATTTCCAAGTCCTTTCGAAGTTCAGTAAATAAATGCAAATTTTTTTCGGACGGGAACAAATAATGACGATTTCATTAATTTATCTATTTCTTTGAGAATTTCCTGACAGAATAGAGCAGGGGAGTTTATTGACCGACATTTTTAATTTGTCATCTGAGTTAAATCCATTGCCTAAAAAGACACAAAGTGTTTAAACATTTAAAAGTTACCAGAATAAAAAAATCTAAACTTAGTTTAGATGTTTGATGAATAGTGCTCTCTGGAATTATTTTTCTAATAAAACCTTCAAGGGACCCGGAGAGAATGAAATTTGTTTCTTCAAAGAAATTGGTCGCTCATGGAGGGAGTTCAACTGGGATGGTCTCTGAATGGAGGTAAAATTAGTATTGAGCCTATAAGAATAAATTTCATTCCATGAAAAAATGGTCGTTCAGGGAGGTGGTCGCACAGGGAGGTTTCACTGTATGTAAAATGATCCTTGTTATCGTTCGCGCATGCACAGATAAAAATTATTTCATAAAACTGCCCATATTTCCTAAAATATTTAATATATTTATATTCCAATTGCACTATATTGTTTCTACTATATTTTGTCAATTTTTCTGAAACCAGAGTTAAATTTGGTTGAAAACCCTGCATGTTATAAGCAAAAAACATGCAAGAATTTATTATTTTTTTAAAATAAATCTCTATATCTCTATTAATATACATGCTATTCTTACACAAAAGAAAACACATATTGCACAATGTCTGTTTATATTCGGCAGCGATAGATTATTTCGTGCATTTTATTTTACAGGGGGATCCCAAGTATTATTTTTTTCTTTGATTTTTTGTTCGCCTCCTAATTGTAACACCCCCCCCCCCCTTAACAAATCAACATTGCTAAATTGCTAAATGTGAGGTCATACCTGTTCTTTTCAATCCTGAAATTCCAGAAGAATCTGTCAAGTATATTTCTAGATATTAGACACAATGTCTAACATTGAAAGTTGTCGGTCATTAATGGCAATATAGTGTATATGTATATATGCATGTATGTATATATGCATATATATTCACATATATATATGTGTGTATATATACAATATGTGTATATGTATATATATGTATATTTACATATATGCATGCATATAAATATGTATATATAACACTGGCAGGCCTCGGACTGGCTCGCTAATCTCGCTATTTTTTGCATTTGTCTCTTTTAGTCTATATTTTTCAGATTTAGTCTCTTTTCTCCCTTTTTTCAATCATTCCGTACTCATCGATCACCCCCAAATTATCCTTTGGTCGCGGGAAAAAGATCATAACTTTCGTCATTTGTTCGCTGGAAAAATATCGTGAAATTCGTCCGGTCGCGGGAAAATATCGAAAAATTTGGCAATCTGTCGCAGGAAATAAAAATCTGGAAATCTGTCAGTCCTCGCGAGTAAAAATCGCAAAATTTTTCAGTTGAAAGGGAAGAATCGTGAATTATGCCAGTCTGTCACAGGATGAAACCACGAAATTCCACGGAAACTATCGCGACACTTGGTTAGTAGCGGAAAAAAAATCAGAGAAATTTGCCCCTCAGTCACGGGGAAAAAATCGTTAAGTTCGTCATTCGATCGTGGGAAAATTATTACGAAATCGTTGATCATTTGAGGGCAAGAATCACAAAATTTTTCTGTCGGACATTGGAAAGAAAACGTGAATTTGGTCAATTTGGCAAAATACAAAAGCAAAATTCCCCAAATGGCCAGGGAAATATCGCGAAATTTGATAATCATTCACTGGGAAAAAATCATAAATTTTGCCATTCAGTCGCGGGAAAAGTATCACTATTTCGTCATTTTCGCAGGGAAAATAACACGGAAAATAATCCGTCAATCGGTGACAAAAACATGTCGTGAAATTTCTCAATCGATCTTGTGAAAAAAAAAAAAAAAAAAAAAAAAAAAACTACTGTGGGTTGCAGGTAAAATCGCAAAATTCTTCTGTCGGTCATTATATAGCGCGAAATTAGTTACTCGATTTCATGGAAAAAGATCGCGAAATTCATTCCTCCGTTTCATGAAAAGAATGGCGAAATTCTTTTCTCGGTTACATGAAAATAAATCCCTAAATTCGTCAGTCGATCAAAAAGGAAAATCGCGAAATGGTCAATAGGTTGCGAGAAAGTATCTCAAAATTCCGTCCTCGGTTTCATCAAATTCGCCAATCGATCGCGTGAAAATTTCGTGACATCGTCGCAAAAAATCTCGAAATTCGTCAGTAGGTCGCAGCTAAAAATGGCAAAATTTTTCAATCAGACACTGAAAAAAATATGGATTTGGTCAATCTGTCGAAAGGTGAAAATGGGAAATTCGAAAATTGATACGGAAAATATTGCAAAATTTAATAATTACTTGCGAAGAAAACAGCGTAAATTTCGGTATTTTGTCACTGGGAAAATAATGCGAAATTCAGTAATCGCGATCACAGGTACATATCGCCAAATTTGTCAATCGATGGAATGAAAAAATTAGTAATTTCAAAATTAGTCAGTGGGTTATGGAAAAAATCGCGATATTCTTCTGTCCGTTGTGGGAAAAAAACGCGAAATTTGTCTGTTGGTTTCATAACAATTTCGTGAATTTTACCTCGAGATCATTTGAAGAAATTCCTTATTTTTTCCCTCGGCCGATTGTCAAGATTCACGATATTTTTTCGCGGTCGATTGACGAAGTTCGCTATTTATTTCCGCGATCCTTTGACAAAATTAGCGATTTTTTTCCCGGTCGCTTGACAAATTTCACGATTTGTTCCCCGAGATCATTTGACGAATTTCGCTATTTTTTTCTCGAGGTCATTTGACAACCTTCATGAATTTTTTCCGAGGCTATTTGACGAATATTGCAATTATTTCCACGAGAACATTTGACGAATTTCGTGATTTTTCCGTCGAGATCGTTTAGTGAATTTCGTGGGGTTTTTTCTGCAGTCATTTGGCGAAATTCGTGATTTTTTCCGCGACCGATTGACGAAGTTTGCTATTTATTTCCACTATTATTTGGCAAAATTTACTATTTTTGCAAAATTTGCTCGTTTCGCGAATTTCTCGACTCCCCGCCTCACTCCCGCCCGAGATCATTAGCGATTTTTTTCTATGAGATCACTTAAAAAAAAAATTTCATTATTTGTTTTCGCGCGACCGATTGTCAAGATTTGCGGAATTATTTCACGGCCGATTGACGAAGTTTGCTGTTTATTCCCGTTGACAAAATTGGTAATTTTTTTTCACAATCTCTTGACGAATTTCAAGATTTTTTCCCCGCGATCACTTTTGAATTTCGGAGGGGGTCGTACTTATCTTAAAATTTCTGAAAAATGAAAAACGTCCTGGAATGTCCTAAAATATAGTAACCTTTCCTGAAATTTCACGAGTTTTGTACTATAGCAGTAAAAGTCATGATTTTTCTTCTAATATATATATATATTTATATATGTGTATATATATCCGCGGGATCCCGTGAATCATTTATTTTTGCAAAATTCCACAAAATCAGTATTTTGGAATTAATAGGTACATAGGAGAGAAAAAATGAGCCAGAATATAGGGGAACATCGATCGTGGAATAAAATCACGAATTTCGGCAAACAATCGGGGAATAAAATCGCGAATTTCGGCAAACGGTCGCAGAATAAAATCGCGAATTTCATCAAACGATCTCTCGCAAATTTCTGCAAATGATCTCGGAAAGAAATCGCGAATTTCGGCGAACGCTCGCAGAAAAAATCGAGAATTTCGGAAAATGATCGCAGAAGAAATCGCGAATTTCGGCAAATAATCTCGGGAAAAAAACACGAATATCGGCAAACGATCATGGAAAAAATCATGAATTTCGGCAAATAATCGCAGAAAAATTAGCAAATTTCGGCAAATGATCGATTTTTTGATGAATTTCGCGATTCCTCCCTTCCTCCGACACCCATTTGACGAATTTTTTGATTTTTTTCGGGACTATTTGCGGAATTTTACAATATTATCCAAAGACCATTTGACGAATTTCGCGATTTTACCTCAGAGAAGTATCGCGACCAATATCTCGATTTTTTTCGAGGCTATTTGACGAATTTCATGATTTTTATACCAAGAACATTTGATTAATTTTGAGATTTTTTCCCAAGATCATGTGACAAATTTCGTGATTTGTTTTCTGGGACAATTTGATGAACTTATATTTTTTCCGCAAATTTCGTAGACGACGATTTGACGAATTTCATAGTTTTTTCTCTGAGATCATTTGCTGAATTTCATGATTTTTCTGCGAAACCATTTGGTGAATTTATAGATTTTTTTCCCCAGGATCATTTAATGAATTTCCTTATTTTTTCCCATGACGGATTATCGAGATTCGCGATATTTTTTCACGACCAATTGACGAAATTTTCAATTTTTTCGTAACCGATTGACATGCATTGAAAATGCATTCTGCAGATGGCGTTAAATCTTATTGTGTTTGTCTGTGTATCCAAAACATATATGTGAAGAGAAGAAATGTCTTTTATTTGGTCTCTTTTTAGTCTCTTTTTTTACATTGTAGTCTCTTTTAGTCTCTTCTTCTTACGATTTAGTCTCTTTTTTCTCTCTTTTTCAAGAGTGGTTCAGCGGTCCTAGGCCTGCACTGGCGCCCAGCTAACCAAAAAGTACCGAAAATTTTAATATTTTATTTCGAACCAAAAATAAACTATTTATAAAGTATTTTATTTAATTGCGGCCATGTGGCTGACCAATGTGATGTGACAGACTATTAGAATATTAATTACTATTACATTTTTGCTATAATTGAATAAGCATTTACAATTTTTTTTTATAAATAAGCATTTAAATTTTTTATACAAAACTAGAAAGCTTCGCCCACTACGCTGATCGATTTCTCCAAACGAACTTTGAATCAAACTAAATGTATTGGTGAATTTGACCTTGTGTTATAAAGCAGCCTTTACCAGGGATGTCCTTCCACATTGCCGAAAATGATACGAAACCCATTATCCTATTGTATTTTTTAATATGTCAGACAAAATTTGGTCTGTTGAGGACTAGGGATGCACCGAATATTCGATATGTATTCTGTATTCGGTCTATTCAGCCATAATACTGAATATTCGGTTATGCAGACTACCAAACTATTCGGTAAGCCGAATATTTGGTTTGGCTGAATTTCAAAATATTCGGCCAGACCGAACACTTAAAAGACCTTTTAAAAAAATATTTTTTAAAACCTTAAAACAACTATATTGTTTTTAACTTTCACTTAATAATTAGAAATAGAATTATATTTAAATAAAAGACAAGGCTTTTACATTTTTTATTTGCTATTTGAAAAGCATCACATAAGAAAATTAACCAATAATCACGATTTTAGCCCCTTCCTGACAAATAAACAGTATATGATTGTGCAATTTTTCATCCAATTCCTTCAAAATTTCACTTTGATTTTAAAATATTTGTCTTAGAATATAAGAAAATTTTATTCATTTGTTTTAATTGAGTGAAGAATCCATGAAATTTAAATTTTTATCAATTGAAGAAGCTTTAAAACTATACTCTTCTTAAATAGCAATTCAAAGCATAATTTTTTTAGTGCAGAATTTACTTATAAAAAGATCTTGTTTACAATATGGAAGTATGTGTGTTAAATATTACGTAAAATTGTTTCAAAATTTAACTTTTAATACTTTCAAATTCTGAAATTTAAAAGTAATTGGCAAGCTGAATATTCGATATTCGGCTTGATAGTCACTATTCGGTATTTGGCTTACCTGTTGGCCGAATATTCAGCATTCAATATTCGGCCAAAATCACTGTTCGGTGCATCCCTATTGAGGACCAAATCTTTTAATTAATAATTTACAGTAGGATTTGGTAAGGAACAATATGCAATATATTAAAACCACCCCTGAAAAATTGTCTAACAATGCAAGTCTCATCAAAATCCGTCCAGTAAAACTTTTTAAATAGGGTAATCTTTTGTAATCAGATTCATGTGTTTCTAGAATTTTCCTACATAATTCTATAAATAAGCAGCATAGAAGGATATGTTATATACTAAAACCTTCCCTGGAAAATTATCTCAGATTTCACCAAAATCCATTCTGCAGAACCTTTTAAAAAGGCTAATCTTCCATAATCAAGTTCACTAGATTATACAACTCTCCCCCATAATTCTGTAACTATAATTAAGCATTGTAGTAGGATATGCAAGATACTAAAACCATCCCTGAAAAATTATCTGTCTAATAGTGCAAGTTCCATCAAAAAACGGTCAGTAAAACTTTTTAAAGAGGCAAATCTTTCATAATCGGATTCATCTGATTATAGAACTTTCCCCCATAATTCTGTAACTAAACAAGGTGGACTAATATGTTATATATTATAACCTTCCCTGAAAAAAAAATGAAACTTGCATTAAAATTCATCCAGCAGAATCTTTTAAAAAGGCTAATCTTTCATAATCAAGTTCATCTGATTACATAACTTTCTCTTCTAATTCTATAACTAAGCTACACACAGAGATATATTATGTACTAAGACCGTCCCTAAAAAATTATCTAACTAACAGTACCAGTCGCATCAAAATCCATTCAGCAGAACTCAAGTTATTTGCAGCCATAACGAAATTATCATTTGCATTTTACGTATGTAGTTGAAGCAGATAGCTGCACTTCATATTAATTAAATGAACATTTTATGATAATTATTGCATGAATGTATTTATGTTCTTAAAAATTATATTATTGGTCAGTGACCATGAGGTCTAAAAGTTGCTGATTTTATAGCACCAAATATTAAATCTAAATAAAATAGTTAAGATAAAAAATAAAATAAAATAGTGAAAACTTCTATAAAATATAAAGCAATTTTTCCCCAAAATTTCAGGCATATAGATTTTATATATATAAATTATATTTATATGAATAAATTTCATGCATATAAATACATCTTGGACAAATACAGTGATACTTCAGCTAATTGAAATTTTGCTGTTTTTCTGACTCGGCTGCTGATAGATTTGGCTAGCATATATTGCTTTCATGTGCTAACATGACAAATGAGTGCATTCTTATTAGACAAGGCACCATGTTTTGGTTAACCCATTAATGCCGACTTCGAAATACTCGATCAATTTTGAAATTTTTGTTAATATTTGTTCATTCTGTGTCTATTAAGTACATTGTACATAAATTTTATTTTTTCCTTTGTATTTACTAAATTTTTTTTAATGGTAGATTTTTGTACCAACCGATGTTTGCAATGTATGAAATCACTTTTTTAATGCAAATTTTGAATTTATTGTTTGATTGCAATAATAATACTAATTATTATAATAATAGATTCTAGATTTACATACTAGTAAAATATTACTTATAATTGTATAATAAGGCTTTTTGAAAATTAAAATTACATTTAAAAAATTTAATTAATTCAATTTGCAAAATAAAATTTTGTATAATTTTATAAATGTGAATAATATGTAATTTACAAATTCTAAAACTTAAAAAAAAAGATTAAAAAATTATAATTACCTTTAAAAAATAGTATCATATTTTTATTAAACTGAATATTTATGCATTAGAATCAACATGATAATTTTTATGGCATTCGGGATGAAGGGGTTGATTACACTTTTCGCACTTATAACCAGTTCTTCTGCCACACTTTTTACATCGGGCAGGTTTCTGCTCTGATTTGGCTATCCAGTGGTTTCTTTGGTTAAATCTTGTTCATTTTTAGCTTTATGTGTTATTGTAAGAGATTTACCAGGGCCACTGGGTAGTGTACTGTAGCTTCCTAATAGTTCTTGTGCGCATTGTCGGGTGAAATCAAGTAGTGAAATATTGTTTCCGAGATTTCTGTACACTCGTCATCCATTTACAACGCTTGCACTAAGTATCCATGAAAAAAGTGACCATCACCATTTTTTGAACGAATTCTGATACGGTAATTCGCAACGGATCGATTATAAAGGTCCACACCTCATGTGTTTGTTATAAGTTTTCAATTGCTGTGGCATAGGAACTAATACTTTCTTTTTTCAGAAGCACTCCATCTACTAGCTAATTCACATGATGTGGTGCGTACTTTATTGCACGCAACCGCTACTACTGTATTGTCATTCCATTTCACAATAAGAATAGCTTTATTTCAAGCATGTTCATATGTTCCTTTGGGTGTTTTTTTTCATTATATTTCTGGGACTCAATGGAGCATTCAATTGTCTATTCTCTCTCAATGTACCAGTCGCCACAATATCCCTTTTAGACGGTTCTTTTAGTAAGGGAATACCAGTAAAAAAATTGTTCATGACGACATGAGCTCCGCCTGGTATTTTGCATTTTTCTAATAATCGAAGGACAGCATCAACTCCTTGGCCTAAACCAGTATCGGGAAAGTACTTTGATGGACCATAATAAGGTTCTGCATGAAGTCCGTCTGAAGAGGATAATTCCCAAAGTTTGTAACCAAATCAAATCGGTTTTCCCCTTATAAACTGTTTAAGTCCATGGTGTCCATAATAAGGGACTATAGACTCATCTACACCGAGATATTCTGGGATGTCTAAATCTTTGCATGCTGTGTTGAAGTGCTCAAAAAGAGGGCGAACTTTATATAATCTATTATTGTCCATTTCCATGCTATTTTCAAAATGCTCTGATCTCAAAATCGCATGAAAAGTGCCTCTACTCAAAGACTGTGAAATTAAATTGTTGTGCATGTCAGTTAAAAGAGCCCAATAGAGTCCCCTGTTAGGTAATTTGTTATATCCAGACACTAATAAAATTCCAATGAAGGCCGAGAATATTTTCCTTTGTAAGAAATTACAAGCGATAATTTTTTTGGGAGGCATACAGCAAAGTCTGTTCAACTATGTGATTGATGAGTTCTGTTGTCAGAAATTTTTGCAAACTTGAAGTGGAGATGATTTTACTGCTCTAAATTATTTTGTTTATCTTTCGCAGAAACAAAACAAACATTTGAATCTAATTCTATGATGATCTATATTCATTATTTACTATTTGATGACTTATATCCATTTCTATTTCAAGTTGAACATTCTTTTCTGAAATGGGAAAAGTATTTTTCCTTTCAACAGTATTATTTCACAAATTATCCACAGAAATGTTTTTCTTCCACCCTTCCCCTCCCCTCTTGCTGACGGAGTGACTGAGCTATTTATATAGATTTGTGATTTTGAACCGTTTGTAATGTGTTGTTACGTAGTTACCTATTCTGAAGTTCCATCAGATACATATTATAAATACCAAGAGCGATTACACAAGGAATGCTATTTTTTTATTTTCTTGTTGCCCTAAGTAAGATTGAGACTACATATTTGTCGGTTGGTACAATTTTCTACCATTAAAAGTAAAAGGGAGTATACGAAACGAAACAAAAGTAAAACTATCTTTAAATAGCATAATTGTATAAAGTACACTATTACAATTGTGATTCTATTTAAAAACATCATTAAAATTTTTAAAAAATATATATGTAGTTTACATTTTTCCTTTTGAAGGTAGAAGCATGCTGATTGATTTCGTATTCACTCAGTTTTTACACCTACTACTATGCTCATTTTCCACAAAAATGCGGGAATTCTATTTTTATTCTTATTTGTAATTATTTAAGATGTCAAATGCATCATTGTTTGAAAGCTAGTGCCATCTAGTGATGAATAATAAAATTAATTCGGTTTGGTAGATTTTTGTACCAACCGGTATTAATGGGTTAAAGAAGATTTCGGCTAATGAATGGGATTCTTTAACAAATTGCTTTTCTCAGCCAAAATGTCTTTGTAATATGATCATAAAGGCCTGGATTTTAATGAAATATGCATTTTCAGAATTTTTTCACAGGTAATTTTTAAAAGTTTGACAATTATTGCTATTTTCAGGACATTTCTATTTTATTCTCTTGAGTGTCTGAGGACTTTTCTGCATTTTTATAAAATGGTATTTTATAAAACTCAGGTTAACTTAAAATTTTTTTCACTGTCCATGCTTATCCTAGACATTTCTGTAAACATAATTTTGTACTTTTCTTTTCCACATTAACTGCCATCCATACATTGACTCCTTCGAAATCTGGAGGCCATGCCATAATCTGATTTAAGTGTATCTTTTTAATTCAAAATAATCTACCAGAATTTTCAGACAGTAATCTGTGCTGTTTTTAATTATGAAATGTCATCCATTAAATAAATTGAAAAACGAGTAGTATTTATAAATTCTGGTAGATATCTTGAAAAGAATAGGCTAAATTGGCAATACTGATTATAATGTGCCAATTTGTTGCCACATACTAGCCGAAGGCTGGCTAAAACCCAAAAATGAAAGTTGCGGGCTATATTCATTTCATGGAAGGAACTATCTCCACTGTTTTTAAGTTATATTTACAGACTGAAAATTTATATTTTTAGAGATTCCTTTGTTTACTGTTTTAAGATAACGGAAAGCATTTCAGGGAGGCTGTATCAGTAAATTTTGACTATACAAAGATTTTTAGAAAAGCTGTCCAAGAATGAGTTCATATTTAAGAACACATTTCTCTCAAAAAAATTTGTAATTTCATCATATTCCGTACAAATAATGAATGCATCAAAAGATCTGTAATATTAACTTTATAAAACGAATAATGTTAACTACTTAAGTGCTTACAAGTAATTCTTCAAGTCTTCAATCGAAACCAAAACTGAAATCACCTGCATTGATGTGAAGGAAGGAGGTTAAATCTATGGAGTGGGTCTTATTCACAGTGTTGAATTCAGGGGGTGGCCCGGGGGACATTCCCCTCCGGCGCAATGAAGTGTGAGATGTTGTGTTTTCAATGGTCAAAAAGTGCAATCCTCCCCCCCTCCTGAACTCTATAATGTCCCCCCTCCCCCCGGAAAAAAGTGTCTGAATTCAACACTGCTTATTCACCAATACAATCTTGTTCTTAGGGTCCGATTCTGAACTTGGTCAGCATGAATTCGATATCGTTGATGTTGGAGTAACAAATAGAAAAAATAATTGTAGTCTTGGGCAAAACACCTTCTTTTATACAAAATTGCATATCAACAACATTTCGAATAGGGCCCTAAATCTAATGCATTTCTTTTTTAAGTAACCGTGAATGCTAATACAATACAACACATTATAGTGCATGTTTAAACCAAAAAAAATCCCTATAAATCTAAAAGAAAAGATAAATTTGATTGATAAAGAAGACAGTGAATTTAAAAAAATCTAAACTTTCTTAGAATGTAACAAGTTTTATAAAGGATTGTGTTTTGAATGTTGTCGTTAGCACCTTTCGATTTAGAAGAAATTGTTTCCATGGATTCAATATATTTCTCTATTGTTGCTCCGACAGCAACGATATCGAAATCATAAAAAATAAAAGTTTAAAATTGGGTTCTAAGAACAAGATTGTATTGTCGAATGAGACCCACTCCATATATTTGACGTCCTTCCTTTGCTTCAATGGTGGAGGATTTCAGTTTTGGCCTTGATTTAACACTTATTGTTTGCAGTGCCATTTACCATTACTATTTGGAACTAAAACTGGGAATTATAGTAAAAAAAACCTCTGACATTTTACATAACCCCCTTACAAGGATTTTTTAACAGCTGTCATCATTTGCAAGTTATTGAATTTTAAAATAGACAGTCTATTTTAGGACACCCAGTAGTTTCACACTCATATACTCCGTGAAATCTAATTTTTCGTAAAATATTAATCAATATCAATTTAGAAATATAACTCTCCATTCTGACTGTTTGCTTATTTTTACAAAAATCTCAGAACAGCAGAAAGCGATTCGAGTTTATCGAGTTTTATGCCGTCACTTTCTGATTTTTTGAGTCTTGGCCAAGACTTTGGAAAAATTCGCTACTATGCACCAGACAACAGCTTATTCCTTCAGAAATGCATGTGATAACTACCACGTATGGCAGTTAATATGTTAACATTTTTAAGAGTTTTTTTTTTCCATTCATTTTCTCTCTTAAAAACAAACTTTTAAAAGTAATTTTTCTATTGAAACTGTGGGAGAAACTTGAATGGGTGCAAAGCATGAAGAAGAGAATATTTTCATTTCTCTATGATAACAAAAAACTAGATATAGTGGTGAAAACAAATCTTTATTAATTAAAAGTATAAGTCTACAAAATAACCAATAAATGATGAATGTTCAATTACAAATGTGTTAATAGGAACACTTGAATTGGATTATCCAAGTAAAACAGTTTTGTTAAATACAGAAGTACTTGAATAAGTTAGCCATTTATCAGCTATTTGATAATCTAAATATTTTGAAGAAAGAAGATGTCAATATTTTCTTCTTCTTAACAATTCCTCCATCATATATAATGAAAGATGAAAAAGTAATTAAAAGCTTTTATCTATAACTAGTGCATGCATTGCCAATGTGTTACAGAGGATTTTCTTTTTCTCTCTCTCAAAATCGGTATTTTGAAATCAAATGATTTCTTCTGTATTTTCTTTTCTGATAAAATTAGATATGAGAAATGAAAACAACTTTCTAATAAAAATTTTACTTACATTGTATTTATTAATATATATTTTCCAGGCTTCAGTTGAACATACAAGTAGTTCTGCACAAACATCTAGAAGCAAGTTACTGAATTCCTGGTGTCAGTATGAGCCAAGATTATTTTCTGAGCAGGAATGTGCAAATGTATTAAATAGTGAATCCTTCACTTCTTTTTTAAAACCAGCTGAAGAAGGGTATCTCTTGCTTTTCATTTTATTAAAAGTGCTGATAATCAAATCCCATTTTGGAATACATATAATTTTCCCTATGTTGTGGTATTTAAGATTCCTCTTCCTATTTTTTTAAATTACTCTACATATTTATCTAAAAGAAAATATTGTAAAAGATTCTATCAATTTTTGGGAGTATCCCCTTTCTGCTATTAACAATTGTAATGAAATAGTTTTTAAAGAATAAAATGCATTTTGTTTCTTCACTTTCTGTGAAGGTGTTTTCTTTGAACTTACAAAATTTTATGACAGTGAGATTATGATCAGCAGTTGTCTGTTTAATTTTGTGGATGTAATTTTTCTATCTGTGTATATTTCCCCTGTTTTTGTTTATTCGGTATTTTTACATTTAGGACTGTTTTTAACTCTGTTTATGCTTCAATCACAAATAAATTTTCATCAACATATGTACAAAAGTTTGATATGCTTGTTTAGATTTCAAATAACTGAGCCTTTACAATATTTTCATAAACATTCAAAAAATATAATAGTAAGTTGCCCGGTAGCAGAAAGTTCGAGACGGTAGATGGGCGTCGCAGATTTTCTTTTCTCTTTTGCAGATTCTTTTTCATCGAACCTTTATTTTGCTTCATATTATGTTTAGCTCTTTATTACTTAATACAAAAAATAAAGATTATTATTAATAAAAATTTATAAAATGCCTAAAAACGCTACAGGTAAGTGATTGTTTGATTAATTAACGCTTCAGTTATACAAATATTTTACCTGCAGATTATTTTTTGCCCCTGAATTATCTGTCACAGACACTTGGAGAAATTTCTGCTACTGGGGTAAGTTGTAATCATTTACATTACATACATCATTTATCAGACCAAAAAGTTCTTTTGAATTTAAATTAAAGTTTCTGGAAAAGTTATTCATGTTGTGATGGAAACATTTTAGGTACTGTGATGAAAAAATCAATATTTTTTTTTTGTAATATTCTGTATACAGAGATTTAAAAGATTAACAAGAATATCAGCCCGTTTTAGAGTTATTTGAATTATTCCAATGTAAGAGCTGAAATTTTTGTAGCTTAAAAATATGTAATGGTGTCTGAAAAAAAAGACACTATGTGTAAAATAAACTTTTTGGGAAAAACACTTTTAAAGTTTGACAATATTGAATTAGTTTTGTTTAAAATATGGATTGTGACTAAGTCTTTTGTGCATTTTTTATTTTGCATCTTTTTTTTTTTTGCTTTTTTAATAATAAAGTTACTTTCTTTAGCAACTGATAATTTATTATGTAGAAAAAATAGATATATGTGTGGTAAATTACATTAAATGAAGAATATTCATTGCTATAGATAGTGTTCTCCTGTACGTCATTTTTAAAGGGATGCCCTGTCCTTTATAAAATTGACAAAATGCATCTCCCTTTTTTAAAAATAGTGAAATTTACCTTTAGTTGTACCCAGAGATTCCTTGTAAAAATTTCTCTGACCGCATTATTTCTAAATCTATGTAGTCAAGAGCTTGGCACAATTATAGAAATTAATTTCTTTAGGAAAAACACAAGATATTATTAAATCATGGCGTAATATAATCATATTTTTTAATTTACAATAAAATCATTCATCATTAATGTCACTTTATTTATCATACTTAAAAATTGTACACTTTTCTTTTTTTATATCAATACTAAATGTATTACTAATACATTTCCTCATGAAATAATACCATTTTCTACTGAACTTGTGCCCTTGTTAGTGACTAACACCCTGCCTTTTTACTTTCTAGAATGAACACTAGCTATAACAGTTATCAAAACAGGAAAATAATTTTTTTAGGGATAAGATTTTTTTTTATTTTTGGAGAGTTGTCACTTATAAGGATTCAATTAAGTTCTGTTCTTTAGGTTATAAAGAATATTAGCTTTTTCCCAATTAAATTAACTGATGTTGTACTATAATTTGATGAATATTTCTTTGGTTATCCAGCTTTTCACACACATTTTTTATTAGTTATTAATCTAGTACCGTACTGTAATTAAAAGAATATTTTTTATGTGTGTCTTTCATTATATTCACATTCATCTTACATTTATTATCCATTTCAAATTCTTTTAGAATTTTTGAATCTTTAATTCAAAACAAAACTGCTGATAGCTTTTTTTCGGAATTGAAATCTCTTCACGGAGAAGAAAAACAAATGGAAACTGTGAAAGATTCAACTATTCAAGTATGCTTTATTAGTAAATAAATTTTGAAAATTATTTTGAAAATATGATATCATTGGAGTTACTAATTTGATTGTTATTACAATTAACAGATGATTGGTCCCTTTGTTTGCTTTGAAGAGGAGCAGAAGCAAATTGTTACTAATATTAGTTGGCATCCTGTGCTTAAAGGTAATAAAATATTTAAATGATGTAATAATTTAATTATATGGTACTTGACTTTTCCTTTTAGGTGTAATAAATTTAAAGTATTTAGCATCTGGGAAAAATATTTGATATTAATGTGGGCAGACAGTTGAAAATTCATGTTTGCCAATTTCTTTAAAATACGGCCTCGAAATTTGTTTGCTCGGTAATTTTTTTTCTTGAATATTCTCAATGAAATGTGATCCTCAAACTTTTTGACAGGCAATGTCATTAAGAATTTCCCAAGTTTATATTGATCCCGTTTCTATTATTAAACAATTATAATAATATGAAAAAAAATACTTTTTATATTCTTTATATCATATTTAACTAATATATCTTTTAAAGTTAACTGATATTATTAATCTGATGGGTGTATTTGGTGACTCTTAACAACATTAGCTTTTCAAAATTAGTGTTTCAGACTTAAATTTTCTTGAAATTCTAATTCAAACTTACTTCTCTGTTTTGTTAATATGGAATTAACATAAATGAAACCAGCTTTAACTGTATATGGAGTTAGAAATGTACCATGTATCCCAAAAATCAAAGGTTTATTTGAAAATTTATATTAATTTATTTCTATTATTTTTGTATTAAATTCATATTACTTAGATATAATTCTGTTTCTCAAAATTTGCTGTTTTCCCAAGTACATTGCAGCAAACAATGCATTTATATTGCTTTCCATTTTAAAAAAAAATAATTTTCTAAATAGACTCGTCATGTTTGGGACACCCTGTAAATATAAAGAGAAGTATCACTTCAGAAAGTTTTGGAATTTTTGTGCAACATTTATGTATATCAAAAAACAAAAATAATTTAGTCATATTTTTAAAAATCAATTGATTTCATTTATTAACAAAGGAATTTAACCAAGTTTGAAATATTCCATTGAATAGTATGCTTTAAAAAATTTTTTTGAAGCTACCATTGTGACTATGACAAAATAATTTTAAATTGAAATTAGTAAAGAAAAGTAATAACTTAATATGCATGATATTTAATTATTTATTATATCAGTGATTTTTAATTAACCTATTTTCATTGACCCCAGAGCTGAAATCTGGCCTGGTAATCTCATATTGTCCTCTAGGGCAGAGTACTTTGAAGACTACCGCCACTCTGCCTCTCCTGATTTAAATTATGCCTGTACCTATACATTTCACATCATATAATACAGTAAAGTGCTAATTAAATAACTCCTGTTTACAGAATTGTCTAATTACTCAAACCCACTTTAGTATGTTTTCTACTTTTCAGCTCTTCAAAAAAAACTGAAACAAAGAAATAACAATAACTCTCATGATACTTGTGCTGTAGTGTTGACATGCAGAAAAAAAAACAAGTAGAGTAATCCCTTAACATTCATGAGTTTCAAATAATCGCAAAATGAACTAGTTGGATGTGCCAATCCCAAAACTTTCTTCTATCTTATACATCTTAATATTTCAAAAACTAGTTACACATGTTAATACTTCAATATTATTAGTTCAATGCTATTCCAACTTTGATTTTCATCTTAAATTTCTGCTTCAGTCAATTAAACGAACTAAAAACGAGTTAATCTATGTCATGATATTTGTTAAAATTAATAGTTTTTCCTTATTCTATTGTTATCAGATGTTTGCGAATAGCCGGCTTAGCAGGAAGCGAGTTCCCGCCTTTGCACGAGCTGCCGATGGACAATAGAACTACGAAAAATCAAGAAAAGTATACAAAAATCGCTATATTGCTATTACAGAGCCACTTTACCGTGCAATATTTCCAAATTCATGAGGACCTGTTGGCCAAAGCCAAAAACATGCACAAAAAATTTGGTTCAATTATATGCATAATTTATACACTTTTCGATTGTACAATAAAGAAAATGGCACAAACATCGTTATTACAGCGCCCCCCTTCTGGCAGATTTTTTTTCAAATTCAGGGAGGACTTGTTTGCCATAGCCAGAAACATACACAAAAAATTTGGTTCAACTCTATGCATAAATTCATACACTTTTTGATGGTACAATAATAAAAATGGCACAGAGATCCAATTACAGCGCCCCCTTCTGGCGGAATTTTTTCAAGTTCAGGGAAGACTTGCTTGCCATAGCCAGAAACATACACAAAAAATTTGGTTCAATTTTATACATAACTTCATACACTTTTAGATGATACAATAATGAAAATGGTACAGACATCGCAATTATAGCGCCCCCTTCTGGTGGAATTTTTCCAAATTCAGGGAGGACCTTCGTGCCATGACAAAAACAAACACAAAAAATTTGGCTCAATTCTATGCATAACTTCATACACTTTTCGATGATACAATATTGAAAATTGCACAAAAATCGCTATTACAGCGCCCCCTACCGGCGAATGTTTTCCAAATTAAGGAAGGACCTGCTTGCCATAGCCAAGAACTTAAAATAAAAATTTGGTTAAATTCTATGCATAACTTCATACACTTTTCGATGGTACAATTTTCAAAATTGCACAAAAATTGCCATCACAGCGCCCCCTAGCGGCGAATGTTTTCCAAATTCAGGTAGGATCTGCTTGCCTTTGCCAAAAACTTAAAATAAAAATTTGGTTTAATTCTATGCATAACTTCATACACTTTTGGATGGTACAATATTCAAAATTGCTGTTACAGCGCCCCCTACCGGCGATTTTTTTCCAAATTCAGGGAGGATCTGCTTGCCATAGCCAAAAACTTAAAATAAAAATTTGGTTCAGTTTTATGCACAACTTCATACACTTTTTGATGGTAGAATGGCGACAGACAGACATTTTCTATAAACATGTTTTTTGGGATATCTGACCCCTAATACGTGTAAATCCGTCGAAAACCGGAAGTCGAAAAAATTTCGATTACAATACTTTCTTCTATTGAAGATAGAAGAAAGTAAAAATGAAGAACATTTCAACATTCGCAAATACTTAATTTGGTTATTCACTAATTTTGTTTTATAAAGAATATTTTTTTTTACAAAGTAAACTCAATATGTTTTACCAATTCCATGAACTACGTGACACTGGACACTTGGCTGCATTCTACTGTATAGCCCAAGGTTCCAGAAACTTCAACCCTTCTGTTGAAGCAAAATATAGATCGGTAATTTTCTTTATTATTTATGTAGATTTTTCTTCAATTTCCTAAATTTTCTAAAATTCAAAATTTTTATTGCAGGTGAAATGGTTTCTGAAAAAATTGTCAGGGAAATTTTAAAACTTCAACAGTAATATGTTGAGAAAGCAATAGAATTTGATCCTTCACTAGTGAGGAGTCTTAAATTTAAAAACGAAGTAGAGGCCACTAATTTTTCCTACATCATAAACAAAAAATCTGTTCTGCCAAACAATCGCATATCACTAAATCTTTTTAGACATTAACTAGCAAATAAACCAGTTATATTAAAATTAAATGTTAAGAAAATTGTTTTTACGGGAAAAAAAGACATCATTTTTTGTAAGCTAAAACCTTTGTTAGGATCTTAAAGATTAGTACGTTGGCTGAAGATTCTTAGAATTTCATAAAAACATTCACATTAAAGATGTTATTAAAATTTGAAAAGAGGGTATATAATATTGAAAATGGATAAGTAATTGACCTAGAAATTGGTGAATTACAGAATATTATGAAAGTAATAAAATGTGATTAAAATAGAACTAAAAAGTTTGTAAAAAAATATATGGATACCCGATATCCATCTCTTTTCACAAAACAGATATGAAAAGAGATGGATAATGATGAGAGTCCACTGTGAAGGTGTGAAATGAGAGACTATATCCAACATTAAGTGGATACCTGATTTTTACTGATGCGAAACCGAAAATCATATCACACTTTCAAGAAGAAAATGTTGAAGAAAGCATACGTGACTGATGTCATAATAATAAACATGCCAGCATTTGTATTTGCCTGTCTTGAACCTAAATAAAGTGTTGAAAGAGAAATATTTTATTCTCAATATCTGAGATGTATTTGGTTAATATTATAGGTTTGGACAATCAACACTCTTTTTATTATAATTTATTATTTCTCATTTCCCCCCTAATTAAAAGCTATTTAGATGCAAAATATGAAATAAAATTTCATTAAATTAGGTAAATTTTATTTATAGTGGAAAAGACTTTGCATTTGATCGTTCAATGCAGGAAAAGAACAAAATCCAGAAATTATAAATTGTTCTACAGCTTTTCTCTTTTTTAGATAATAGTTAGGTTTTCTTCCCCCTTAGATTTATTAGGTATTAATCATTTTTTTAAAAATTGTTTCAGATATTTTCATTGTATCAACTTTATGTGTTAAAAAATTTGAGGAAAGAATATTAGATTCCCTTAAAGGACAAAATGATTCTTATATATCTTATGTGTGGAGCTGTAAAAACCAATTTAAACCCAAGGTAATGTGTTATATGTTTATTGTTCACTCATTGTATTAATTTAACCACAATTTATATATTTGATAATGTAAGATAAGATATATTAATGATACTTTTTGCAATCTTTGTATTATTTTATTAATCGACTCAAAAATTTCATTTTTTCTTTTAAGTCTTCATAACACTGTGGGATGCATACTTATTTGGGAAACAAAGAAAAAAAAAAAAAAGAAAAAGCAGAGTTAACATTACTAAAGAGGTTGCGCAATTTGATGACAGTGTATATTTTGTATTTATTTCTAAACAGTTTTTTTTTTTGTTTGTTTAGCAGTTGCTTGTCTATTGAGTTATACTTTAGTGTATGAATTAAATCTATAATATATATATATATTTAATATATCTGAACATGTTTTCTTATGTATACACTGCGTCCCAAAAGTTTAGAGAATCAATGAAATTTGCATTAACATAAAAGTAATAAGGTACAATTAAAATTCGTGGGATAGGTAATAAATAAAAGCAGTTTTTCTAATATACATATATAAATTATGATCAAAGGTTTGAAATTATAAAATATACGTTAAATTATATAAAAATGTGCTGTCCCAAAAGTATAGACAATTGTAATTTTTTTTGGTTTTACATTTATAAAAGTAACTAAAAACATACTTTTAATATTCCCACGACACTTTATAACATCAAATACACGTTGTTCCATAGAATTAACTAAGCATTGCATTACAGAAAGAGGTATTTCATACCACGCTTTGTCAATTGCAATTTTTAAGTCATTTACACATGTATATTGCTTTCCATTTTCATATATTTTACGAGATAAAATCCCTCATATATTCTCCATGGAATTCAAATTTGGACTAAGTGCTGGCCAGTCTAATAGTGTGATATTGTTTTGCCTAAACAATGTTTTCGGTGATGTGGAGGTATGGATGGATGCCCCATCTTGTTGAAAAACACAGCCTGGTCCTGCTAGCAAATCCATAATTGGCAGTAAATTGGTACGTAAAATATCCTGATAATCCTCTGATTTCATTTTTCTGTCCATAAATCTTAGAAATGTTTGGCTGTTGAAAGAAAATCCTCCCCAGGTCATTATGGATCCTCCGCCTTGTTGCCTGCTGAAACAGTTCTTGGGTTCTTTTCTTAGGTCATGAAGGTAAAATTTATGACCATCAGGGCTGTCTAAATTCCATTTCTTTTCATCACTGGAGATTTTTTTCATCACGAATTTTAATTGTATCTTATTATTTTTTATGTTAATGCAAATTTTATTGATTCTCTAAACTTTTGGGACATGGTGTAAATAAATATAAAGGGTCATTCCATGCTAAATCAACCAAAAAATTTCAATATTCAACCTGACCATTTCAGATTTCAATGAAACGGCCAGGAATTATTGTCTCTGATGATATAGAGGAGAGTCATAATGAATGGGCCATGGGGATGAATGGGCCATTAACAAAATATGAAAAAGTATTTGCATAAAATTATTTTAGATGCCACCAATTGATGAAGCTATTTGTTCTACCAAACTCATCAAATTTTTCATTGTTTGGGAGAAGCCATTTTCCCACTAGAGTAGGATGGTGAAGAATCTGATTGAAAAGTAAATTTTTTCCCTTTTCAGTAAAATAAATAAACTAAAAAGTATCTATTATTTCATTGCAGATATGTGTATTAGCAAGTCTTTGCATATCTGTAAACTGATTTTAGGATGTATTTAGATGTTATTTGAATTTAATGTATTAGAAAAACCTGAATATATTCCAGAAGTATAGGTGAAGCTGAATGGGCCACTATATCATGGTCATGAATGGGGCTACCTTTGCCCTGATCCTGAAAATATGGTTTTTCTTTCTTTTCTTCTGATTTTCTCTTTAATATGAAACATAACCGTCTGTCATGGATTTAGATTAAATTACTGTCTAGTTAGAATAGGTTTATAGTGGATGTCTAAAAAATAATTTGCTCATTTTCACCCTAAGAAATATCAGTTATTTATTAGAAACATAAGTTAAATTGTATAAATGATTAAGGTGAACTGTCCAGTTGTTGATCACACCTACCAATACTTTTCCATTTGATATAAAACTAGAATAATTGTTTATATTCTGAATCTGATGGGTAGAATAAATAATACCAGAAATTTACACTAAATAGTCAATTAATAAGCAGTTCCAACCCTGTTACAACCATGTCGTTTAATATTAATTTTGGAAAATATAAATTTCGTTAAATCATAATGTGTATTATCTATTATTTTTATGTATATTTTATGTTCTTTCTTTCTTATAATCTCATTATTTTGTCATTTTTCTGGTACAATTGTGTGATTTAATAATATCACTTTTGATGTTCATAAATTTTGATAAGCATTGTGTATTACTTACTATTTCAGTATGCTTTGATCATATCATGTCAAGTACCACTCATTTTGTCATATTTAGTGAATAAAAGATTAATTCCACATTTTTTCATTGAATTCATTTAGTGGCCCATTCAGCCCCATGGGTGGGGATGGTGGCCGCGAGGTTCTGCTCTCGAAGCTGGTAGACAGGAGGTGCTGGGTTCGATCCCAATCGCGCCCGTCGGCCTAATCGTTCGGAGTTTTTGTGGTTTTCTTCGAACCTTGGATTTCCAAGCGTTAATACGGGTTATGTTCCCTTAGAAAGACCTCCTATGAAGGGCGCTCCCCCCCCCCTGGGCCCATATCCCTCTTGCAGATAATTGGCCGTCATAAATACAACCAACCAACCATGGGTGGGGATGAATGGGCCAAATTTCTATATTTTTATTTTCTATTATCATTCATTATAAACATTTTCTAATCCAATTTTTATGACTTTTTTATATAACCAAATAAGTAAAGTAACTGAAGAGCCAATTCTGAGCCAAAAAAAAATTATTAGAAAAAATTACAAAAATTAAAAACCAAAAATTGGCCTATTCATTGCCACTCTCCCCTAAATGAGAATATATTTTTATATATTTTTTTGTTTATCTCATTAAATTTTCATATTAATTACTTAAATTTTGAAAAATCATCATTTTTTGGCTTGCATAAATGTTTTCAAATTTGAATTTCTCAGGTTCTATCAGGCGTAGAGAGTTCTATAATCCCCAATTTTAAAGAGAATTTCACAAGGTTTGATTTGATATGCAAGTTCACTATGCTTCATTAAAAATAATAATTTTAAAATTCTTTAAAAATTTGAAATTTAAAATTTTTTTAGATAGTATTTAAAAAAAAAAAATTATGTTTTATGTTATATTATAAGCTTAAAATTTTGAAATAGAGTGGGATCTCAATGGGATCAGGAGTTATTAAATAAAAGCTAAATATTACAATACAGATGATAATCTGACTCTAACTTATTTTGTTATTTATTTGTTTTTTGTATGGTAAACTTTAGCTTTTATTTCATAACTCCTGATCCCATGGAGATCCCACTCTGAAAATTTCAAAATTTTAAGCTTATAATATTACATAAAACATACATTTTTTTTTCGAAATTTTTAAAAATCGCTATCTAAAAATTTTTTTTAATTTCCAATTTTTAAAAATATATAAATTATTATTTTTAATGAAGCATAGTCAACTTGGATATCAAATCAAACCTTATGAAATTCTCTTTAAAATGAGGGGTTATAGCCTGATAGAACTTTAGAAATTCAAAATTTAAAACATTTATGCAAGCCAAAAAAGGATGATTTTTCAAAATTTAAATAATTAATTGTATGAAAATTTAATGAGATAAAAACAAGTATAAAAATATATTCTCATGTATATCATCAGGGACAATGATTTATGGCAATTCCATTGACATCTGAAATGGTCAGGTTGAGTCACTGGTTGATTTGACGTGGAATGACCCTAAAGAGTAATTATTCAATTTTGATAAATGGGAACTTTTGGTATTGAAAAAAAATGTATGCAATGCTTTTAAATAGGCATATGAATAACCATACAAAGTTTTTCTGAAAAATGGAAACTGTTCAATTATGTAGTCTATACTAATACACTATGACGCAAAAGTTTAGACAATGACGTCATTCAGCTTTAAAATGTAGAATTATGACGTCAGAATTACAAAAACCTGTAAATATATTCAAAAACTGATTTAAAATGCTATGTACAAAAGACAGTCGTTTTATTTGCTATAATACTAATTTTTTTCATAAAAATTCAAATGTGCTTGTCGCAAAAGTTTAGACACTATTCTAAATTTCTTTGAATATTCGCTGGCATATGCAAATTTAGAATCGATGATGTCACAAATTTGGAGTACTTAAGTTCTGCAAACGATTGCGCTTCATAGTCGACATGCCGAGAGCTAAAGAAATTCAAGTGAATGAGGTTTCAAGGATTTGGCAGTTGAAAGGTGAAGGGAAGAGCGTTTCTGAAATTTCTGCTATTATTAATAGGTCAAAAAAATCTATTTATCGAGTTTTATCGAGTGGTTCCGAATATAAAGCAAAATGTCGGTCTGGGAGGCCACGTGTGACAAATGTACGAGAGGATCGCCTGATACAAAGACTAGCGAGTACTCAACAAATGAGCGTACGCGGAGTTCAAAGCTCATCGGGACTCTCTGTATCAAAGGATACGATTCGTAGACGAATTTTGGAAAAAGGAACAATCGTTTTTTAGCAAAATGCAGAAGAAACCAGCTCTGAAACCACATCATAAGTTACAAAGACTTATGTGGGCTCGAAAGCATATGTTGTGACGAAGTAAATTTAAAAAGTTGCCGTGAATAGATCGTATAGCTAAGATGATAAGGCTGACTTGCAGTAAAAATAAAAGAAGGATGAATTAGTAAATATAACGTTCTTACTTAAATGACAACAGTAGACACATTGAAGAGACAACAGTTATAAAAAATCTTCTTTATTCGTTGTTTCACTTGAGAGGTGGAAGGCAATTAGGAGAAGTAGGTCACTGAACACATTCGAAGAACGTTCCACGTAGAATTATTAAAACTTGTAGTAATTCCATGATAAAAATGAATGCTGGTTAAAATCATTTTTTAAAGAAGGTCTTGATAATAAAAAGTCTGAAATCAAATATGCGTTAAATTTAAAAAAACCAGAGACCGAAGATAAACTTTTAGATATCGTGATACAGCTATTGAAGAACATCGCTCTTTGAATTTAGGCGCAAGGCCCGAAATTCAAACGACAAATCACGTTGTCAAAAATAATACATACTTTCGTAAATCTTAAAATCTGATCCGATATTAAAATCTTGAAATCTGATCCGATCTTAAAATCTGATCCGATCTTAAAATCTGATCCGATCTTAAAATCTTAAAATCTGTTAAAAAACTGGCTGCATTGATATATATACTACATAAAAGGGGTTTACAAAACTACATGCAGAAATGATTTAAATCTATTTGTTAAATTAAATTTACGTATTATGATTAAATCGTATGAAAACAGAGAAAAGAGAAACGAAACTTTACACGGAGAGAATGAAGCTCTAATTCGCCAAGCGAAGACACACCCCAATATGACGCGGTCGACGTCACTTGCAACACACCCTGGTTCTAAAAATAGAACACAGGAAGAGGGGGAAAAGCTGAAATCAAAACTGCGGTAAAAAGGAAATAAAAAAAAGCGATTTGAACGATGTTTTGCGTTGAAAATAAATAGTTTAAAACATGAGATAATAATGCTGCATTACAATTTAAAAAATAAATAATAAATGTGATTGCTACATCACATTACCCCCATTTGCCGAACAAAATTTTGGATGACCAAAAGGTGAAAAAGGTAAATCTTGAAAGAGCTTTTTCAACAAAGGGAAAACAAAATTTTAAAAGCCAAGGAGCAAAAAAATGTAGAATAAACTTTAAGTTAAAATTTAAAAGTCATAATAAAAATTTTAAGTGCATTTGCACATTTAGGGAACGTACATGTACAGTGACCTAAACAGAAAGCAAAAGAATATACATCAAGTAGTACATTCAAATTTCAATAGTATACATAACATGATAGTATACAATAATATTAATATCAAGCCCCATTGCAATCACAGGCAAAGAAAGGCACCTTCCTGTGTAAAATGATCTCTATAAATTAAAATATTATCCTTTATAACATTTTAAAATTAATAATAAATCCAAAAGCTAAATAAATTTTTAGCCGAAAGAGACCACAAAAAAAATTTTGAATTCAATAAGTTAAAAAATAAGGTACACTTATGAATCAAAATTTATAAAGTTGCAAAAGTAAAGCAACATAAAGTCAGAAGTACCCTCTCTGAATACTCTGACTGCCTAGGAAAAATAAATCATAAATTGAAACATTCGAAATGAAAAATCATTTCTACTAATCAATTTTTTCATAATATTGAAACATTCAAAATGAGCAAGTCATTTCTACTAATCAATTTCCTCACATATTGAAACATTCAAAATGAACAAGTCATTTCTACTAATCAATTTTCTCATAAATATTGAAACATTCAAAATGAATAAATAAATCATTTCTACTAATCAATTTCCGCATATTTATAAAAATAAATTGCAATGAGAAAGTCGAGAATATTTTACTTTTATATTCCGACAACCTAGGACTTAAATTTCATTAATCATAATAATAGTTTAAAAAAAATTGTCATAATCAGGAAAAAATTTAAATTACCAAGCAAGTGTACCATAAAAATATTTAGTTTAATTCCTTCAATAATTTACTAATAAAATTTAAATTTCTATGCTTGTAAAAAAAATATTTTAAATTAACTTTAAACAACAGTTGAAATTAAAGAGCTGCAAAAATTTTAAAAAATATTGTAGAATAAAGAGACAATCCTTCATGATACCTTGATCAGTGGACACATTCAGGAACTCTGTAAACACATTTATACAAAACACAAAAATACAGCAGACTCCAATGCGCATAAGAGACCTCTGAGATCTTGTGAAAGAGATAATCAAATAATCAGCATAGAAAAAGAAAAAAAATAGTGTATTTTACAGATGTAAAGAAGCTCTTGGTATAAACCACAAATGGTTGGACATGAATAGTACTGTGAACTATTCAAACACTTCTATTTTGTTGAAAAAAAAGGCACAGTTAACACAACAACACATCACCAATTATGAACATTTAGCAGAATATGGTGATATACTTGAAGGAAAAATCGGTAGACACTGCTGGCAAAAAGAAGACAATGCATGGTGGTACATTTAGGAGTAACACTTCACTTAAGGATGATATAAACACATACACCATGATGAGTAGAGGACAAGATCGGTAGTCAAAATCGGTAATGAAGAAGCACTTTTTTAAAAAATATATATAATTTCTTAGAGAATTGTTGAAGATTCACTGACGAACACTTCAAAAAAAGATGCACTGGTAAATATGTTCACTAAGAATTTTGTGCTTTTCTTCGTATAAAAGGTGCAAATAAAAATTTTCTTCATTTAAAAAAAAATATATCTTCATGATCAATTTAAAATAATTTTCTTGCATAAATTAAAAAAGTGAGGCATATGGCAGATTAAAAATTTTGAAGTAATTGGGTTATGAAATAAGGAAAAGGCACTATGATAATAATTGACAAATAAAAATTTTCAGCAATAAGTAAATAAACAAACATTCTTGAGTTTAAACATTTCCTGTAGATCAAATAACACTAAATTTTATAAATATTTGTAGAATATGGTATAATGTAGAAGTCAAACACTTTGAATGCGAGGATGAAACTTTGCCGCTTACCCCTACGTAAGGATGAAAATTTTCCACTCACAAGTAAACGTTGACTGGGAAATTCTATTGTTTATGAAAAAATAATATTGATTTAGCTTCACAAATAACTCCGAAAACACACTGGAGAAGATCAGAGAAAATATGGATATTTTACTACATAAATCACTGAGAACTCACCAGGAACATCAAAGCCGAAAATGGAGCACAAATCTTTATTGGTTGCTGTAAATGAGGAACAGAATTTTTTTTTGCAGGTATGTATTATAATATTTTCAGTACTTCCAGAACAACATTTCCACACACCAGAGAAGCGTTTCAAAAAATGGATTAATAACAACACTCTTGAAGGCAACTTCAGTAGGTAAGCAAATGTGAATAAGAAAGATGAGTAAAACTATTGTCATTTTAAATCATGTAGAATAAAAAATTTTCAAATTATTTCAGTCATGAGGATGATACAGGAGAATGAATTTTTTTTAATTTCTTCTTTAGGCAAAAAAAAAAAATATGTTATTAAATTTTGATGAATCTACATAATTCTGGAAAATTGAAGCACTGAGAGTTACGATGAGAACAGTTTGTAGAAAGCAAACAGAGTTCTTGAAATTTAACTTAGTAAAAAACACTGCACTCACCAAACACCAAAATCGATATTAGCAGTCGAATCGTGCACTAGATGACAAAAATATCTTGAGAACAAAAGTGGAAGGTGGTACAAGCAAGTTAGATATATTTTTTTATAAAAAGTTATTGAAGGTATTTTTGGAACAAAAATTATAAATTGATGTATTTAAAAGCAGAGAAGACTTCAAAAAATCATGCAGGATATATTACAGCTACGAATTTCATGAACTTCAACTCCTTTGCAAGTAATAGATGAGAAGAATTTCGGTAATACTTTAAACTTCAATAATTATCACAGATTCCAAGGGGAAAAAATAATTTGCTTCAATAAATATCTTAATTTTCATAATATATCTTCAAATTCATTAAATATTTCATTGTATAAGTGCCATAAAATAAAATTTAAAAACCCAATGTAAGAATAAGTATAAAAACCATAGCCTCTTGTTAAATAAAATTTGTTCTTAAAATCAGAGAACAATTTTTAGAATTCATTTCAGAATTTCAAAATTCATTAAAGACTTTCTTTGATAAACATCTTTTAATGCACCATAAGAATAAATAAATTAGAGAATAAATAAATAAATTTCTTGATTTTTAAAATAATATTTCATTCTTCAAAAATTTAAAAACAGCAATAATTTTGTCAAGACACATCTCAAAATGAAAACCAGTAACGGATTTTTTTTTTTAATTATACTATGCTCAAAAATTTAAAATCATGGAATAAGTATTGCAAATAAAACTTGAGAACAAAAATTTCATTACGATGTTTGATCGATCTTCAGCCGTAAAAAAAGCAATATGTTCCATCTGAGAACAACAGAATATTATAATTCTCTTAAAATTCCATATTAAAAAATAATTTTAAAACAATTTATTTGAATTTATGTCAGTATATTTCTATAAAAGTAACAAATCTGCAAAATTTTATGCAAAAGAAAATTCAGTTAGGAATAATTTTCAGGAACAAAATTTCTTCTAAGATTGAAAAAGATTACGTTTTCTTTTTATAAGAACAGAAAATATTGCAAAAAAGAATAACAGCAATTATAATGCTAAAACATTTTCAGAATTCCATTTAAAAGAACAGTTCATCTGTTTGAGAACAAAAATTTTCTTTAAAAAGAATGCATCAATCGTCAAAAATACGGCAAAAAAAATACAGTCATTAAGTTATTATTTAAGGCATTACGTTGTAATCAAAAAGCAACAACGCCGAAATGTTCTTTTTTGTCACGGAAACCAAATGTGACGAAGTAAATTTAAAAAGTTGCCGTGAATAGATCGTATAGCTAAGATGATAAGGCTGACTTGCAGTAAAAATAAAAGAAGGATGAATTAGTAAATATAACGTTCTTACTTAAATGACAACAGTAGACACATTGAAGAGACAACAGTTATAAAAAATCTTCTTTATTCGTTGTTTCACTTGAGAGGTGGAAGGCAATTAGGAGAAGTAGGTCACTGTACACATTCGAAGAACGTTCCACGTAGAATTATTAAAACTTGTAGTAATTCCATGATAAAAATGAATGCTGGTTAAAATCATTTTTTAAAGAAGGTCTTGATAATAAAAAGTCCGAAATCAAATATGCGTTAAATTTAAAAAAACCAGAGACCGAAGATAAACTTTTAGATATCGCGATACAGCTATTGAAGAACATCGCTCTTTGAATTTAGGCGCAAGGCCCGAAATTCAAACGACAAATCACGTTGTCAAAAATAATACATACTTTCGTAAATCTTAAAATCTGATCCGATCTTGAAATCTGATCCGATCTTAAAATCTTAAAATCTGATCCGATCTTAAAATCTTAAAATCTGTTAAAAAACTGGCTGCATTGATATATATACTACATAAAAGGGGTTTACAAAACTACATGCAGAAATGATTTAAATCTATTTGTTAAATTAAATTTACGTATTATCATTAAGAATATATTCATACTAAATCGTATGAAAACAGAGAAAAGAGAAACGAAACTTTACACGAAGAGAATGAAGCTCTAATTCGCCAAGCGAAGACACACCCCAATATGACGCGGTCGACGTCACTTGCAACACACCCTGGTTCTAAAAATAGAACACAGGAAGAGGGGGAAAAGCTGAAATCAAAACTGCGGTAAAAAGGAAATAAAAAAAAGCGATTTGAACGATGTTTTGCGTTGAAAATAAATAGTTTAAAACATGAGATAATAATGCTGCATTACAATTTAAAAAATAAATAATAAATGTGATTGCTACATCACATATGTCATATGGAGAGAAATGGCAGTCAGTCATATTTAGCGATGAAAAAAAGTGAAATCTGGATGGTCCAGATGGTTGTTGTTCTGGACATTGGCTATGGTTTGAATGTTTCTACCACAGGTTACTACCGGAGGTGCGGAGTCGCTGATTCCTGGTACTCCTCTCCATATCTCTTCCAAGATTCCAAGATGTTTATCGTATTGGCATGACTTGCGGAAGGAACCTCGACGTTTTTTTAGTCGCAGACAAGGAGTGGGCTCGGTGATGGTTTGGGCAGCCTTTTGCTATGATGGACAAGCATCTCTGACCTTCACCAGTGGTCGTCAAACTTCACAGCATTATACACAGACATTAGAAGAAAACCTACTGCCATTTGCTGAGCTTCTAGGGGGTCCTCAGTGGGAATTTCAGCAAGACAATGCTTCAATTCACACTGCAAAACATTCAAAATCTTGGTTTAATTCCCATAATATAAGAGTTCTCGACTGGCCAGCATGTAGCCCAGATCTTAACCCTATAGAAAACCTTTGGAGCATCATGTGTCGCAAAGTTTATAGCAACGCTAGACAATACTCTTCTGAAAAGGAACTTAAGACATCTATTGAGAATGCATGGTACGATATCGATCCACAAACTATGCAAGATTTAGTTTCTTCCATGCAATCTCGTGTATATGACGTAATACATAAGCATGGATGCGCAACCAGGTTTTAAAAATTGTTTATTTCGATTTTATTTAATTTGTGTCTAAACTTTTGAGACAGCAGTTTATTTTTGTTACCATTTAATTTATTGCAATATGCACAATTCCACTTTTCTTTGTTATAAATATTGTTTATATGTACAGCACATTAATTTCAAGCAGTGATTTGAAAATTGAATAAATATTTTTCAAAGTATGTAAGAATTTCTTCATTGTCTAAACTTTTGCGTCATAGTGTAAAAGAATACATCGCTCTGTCTGTTTGTGTGTCTGTGATGGCTAGCGAAATCTACGGCACATATGAGGCTCGAAATTTTTGTGAGAATAGCCCAAAGTCTCTCCTGATGTACCTAACATTTAGAATTTTAAAATTCTAATTATTAGCTGAGAACAATCGCAACTCACTCTCATCAAAAAGTCATTTATTTGATCTCTAGTTGAGAAAATACGTGTGCATGCATACAAACTCATTACCGCATCAAAAACTAGCGAAGAAACATTTTTGACTTTATTTCTTTTTTTTTTTTTTTTATTGCTTTATTTTAATCCAAATTGACCAAATTGCTTGCTACAGTTAAAATTGAAAAACATATTCTGAAAAATCGGACTCTTACGTTTCAAATGGTGCAATAAATTTTTAAAAAAATTTCTCAGCTAACGCTTTGAAAAAAAAGTTTTCAAAAAGGGTTGTTTTCCACCCTTATTGCAACGCCTCTCCAGGCTTTCACTTTTACCTTGTAAGCTCCTGACCGCCGACTATGAACTCCTGTTATATATGGAGCTCAGTGGTTAAAGATGACCGATTTACTGTGGTGTACAAAGTAGATACAGGGGTAAGTACAGGGTGCCCATGTATAGAGTAGATGAAAACTGTTTTAATTCATAACTGTAGTAGATATTTTACATTTAGTATATAAGTACATCCCTGCATATTTTTGGGGTTTGCAAATAGAACCCAAGGTACAAAGGTCTGCAAGGATCTAAGGCCCGGAAAATGAAGGCAATTTTTCAAACAGGCCGTGTAAGTAAAATTAAGACAATTTATGTTACTGGGCCGGATCAGACTGATAAAAAATTGAGCAGGCTGACAAACCCAATATAACAAATTTGAAAGAATCAAACTACGCTGATAAAATAGGAGCAATTTACAATAGGCAGTAGGCATGATTGGAATGAGAATAAATACAAAAGCACGGCAGAATGTTTTAGAGGACGGGCCTTAAAATTTTGTTTCATGCTGATCTCTTACCGGAGGTAATGCGAAAATTATACATCTGTGCTATTTTTGGAGACAAAAGAACTAAGAACCAGATATAGCATTGTAGTAGAAGCCTTTTCGGTTTTTTCCCCCCTCAAATTTTTCCAGTCTGTATGACCAAAAGTCAAAATTCTAAAATATCCTTCCTCTGTTTATTTATTTTTGTGCACAGAAGCCAAAATACGATGAAATTGTAATTTTTTTCTGAATAGGCGGTACTCAAAGTAACAATAAAATAAAGAAATTTCGTTATCTTTCACCTTTTGAATTTTGGATTTTTCAGGTCTGCAGAACTCGAAATAAAGCCAAAATTGTAAACTTAATTTAAGAAATGCAATTTTTTTATTATTTCATTAGAATTCACAAGATCCGAATTATTTTCAAAATAATAAAAATTTTATGTTTATTTCTCCTCCTTTCCATATAAGTTTTTCAAGTCTGGAAGAGTAAAATAACAACTAAATTGTAACGATTTCATTTTTTTCTTCTCAGTTTGCTGATCCAAAATAGTAAAATTTCCAGTTTGTGTTCTTTAGACTTCGATAGTTAGATTTTTCGGGTTTGTGGGGCAAAATTGTAAAATTAATAAAGCGGAAAACAATTTTTTTTCTGTTTTATTTTTGAAGACCTAAAAAGATAATCAATGCTGAAATAGTGAGATTTTAGTTTTATTTTTCTTATATTCCATCATTATTTTAAACAACGGCAACACTAGTAACCCCAGCCCAAGTATTAGTGTTGTCAGCCCGGAGTCGGAATAGGAGTCAGAGTCGTTGAAATATGTGGGAGTCAGCCATTTTTCCCACCGACTCTACAGCCCTGACGAAAGGTCTCTGGTTCAAAACTCGATAGGACTATAGTTGAAATTTGAATCCAAAGAGCAATTGTACATTTTTTCCATTTAAGATTTTATTCTTTTTTTAAGGGTTTCTAAATTTAAAAAAGTTTTGCATTTGTAAATCAATATGATAATAAGCAAATAAAATATATACAGTAAATATTGTTAACTTTAAAACAATTGAATTATTAAAAAAAGAAGAAAAAAAACTACACGTAAATGAATCGAATTATAAAAAAAATTACTAAATCTCATTGTTCAAGGCCATTTAATTAATTTTTTTTTTTTTTTTTTTTTTTTTACAATTTTAAGGGTTTTTAATTATTCTTAATTGAATTATTTAAGAAAAAAATTACACATAAATGAGTCAAATAATAATAATAACTACATTCTACATTGTCCAATCGATTTAATTAAAAAATTTTTGGTATTTTTTTTTCAATTGTAAGGGGTTTTTTATCTACTAGGGGGCTCGGCCCCCTACGAGCTACACTCGCCAACCCCCATTCAGACACTGCAGTTTCTAAAAGCACGCTAATTTGATCGGCTTTAAAAAGATTTTGAAAGATTGAATTATAATTTAAAAAACAGTGGCAATCTCCCTATAAACGGGTTTCTATTCATTTCTCTTTGATTGGGGAATTTTAAGGAAAAATCAGCTGCTGTTAAAAGATACTATGGCTATTTTCCTCTTTGATTAAATAAAACCAGTTAAACATTTCAAAATAATCTAATATAAAATGAATTAAGTAAACAGAGTCTTTGTCTCCCGATATTTTTTAACAAAGCGAAAAGAAAGTTCTTTTAAATAAGACAGTTTAAGCGGGCTCTCATGTCAAGCACACAAGTTGTATGTTTGTTGTTCAATAAATAAATAAATAAATGAAAGACATTTTAAATGTATCGTTTTTAATCTCACACAATTTTCACCAAACTTTTATTTCTCTTTTTAATATGCACGTAAAATACTTTTGTTTGACATAATTTCTCCTATTTAAGACTTCTAACGTATGTTAATGAATTTATTATTTTACAATATCCTTTCTCTGTTGAAATTCACGTGTAAATATAGTTTTTATGAAGTAATTTTCAATAAGTTCCTGCTTTTTATACGTAATTATTTAATTCTAATTTGAAAGTTTTTTTTTTTCTATTTATAATAGTCACGTGTAAATAAATTTTTTATTTGAAGCAAACATTATTGTTTGCGTTGTTTATACAGTTGGCAACAGGTTAAATTAGTACAATTTTCTAAAATAAGTAAAAAATATATCTCGAAATGCTGAAAATTTGAATTTAAAATAGAAATAAAAGCTCAAAAAATGAGTCAAATTTAAAAAATAAATGCATTCTGCACACCGTGAAATTATAACGTATAAAATGATCCAAAAATGATTAAATTCCGATGTATAGTTTTTGCTCCTATAAAACTTTTTTAATGGAACGACTTTGTCCAACTTTAGCATTAAATATCTCTTAAAATAGTCCTTCGATTTGAAAACTGCCTGCATCAGCGTGCTTATCAAACATTTCTCTATAATACTGCCGATTTTCATATTTTTGTATGCAATATTTTTCTTAATATTAACAGAGAAAGACCTCTGATCACAAAAAATTCAAAACCGGCAGCGGCGGTGACAGCGTAAATTACATTTTTTAGAATAGAGAGATACCAATAAAAACAATTATTTCACTTATAAAAACCTTTGCTAGATGGTGCCAAAAAAACTTTTTAAAGATATAATATGATACAAACTTGCCAGTACGAGTCTGCACATTCAGTAATAATTCCAATACAGGGTCCCAATCAGAAGTAAGATACAATACCTGCTTAGCCAGAAATACAAACGACCAGTGATAAATTCCGTTTTATGCAGGCTCTTTAAATTTAACAAAGTATAGTTGCATGCTTTTTTTTTGGGGGGGGGGGGGTGCTGTGAAACCTGGTTTTTTTTTTTTCAGTTTATTGCACGATTCTTTTATAAACAGGCTTTACTCTATTAGAAAATAAATTTGCTGGATAGTACCTTTTTTAAAAGTCTATATAGTAATATTTGCTTACAATTTTATTATTTCTTTTTCAGTTATTACAGTTTATGATGTATTTGTAATTCCTTTTTCATCTAAAGATTTTAAATAAAAATTTAAAATATTGAAAACATAATTAAATTTTAATTGAATTCATCAATTAGTTTTGAATAAAAGAGTTTAAAGTGTGAGACAAATAAAAATTCAAAACCTTAACCTGTCACTTTACACAACTTTCCAACTGAACAAGATTCAGACCCTGGAAATTTGCACCATCTCTACCCCCCCCCCCCCACCCCCACTTCTGTACAGACCTGCGATACAAATTTCAGGCTCATTTAAGAATATTATTACGGGCCTGGGCAATTTCGGGTGGGGCTGTTACAGGGATCACTCTAGAACATAAAAAAGGGCAGGGCGCATATTACAAAAAAGGGCATTTTTCTTGTAAAGGGCACATTATTTTTAAAAAAAGGGCATTTTTGTAATAACTGCATACTGTTTAGAAAACACATTAATATTACTTTTATATAATCTCAGAAATAATACACTTTCATATCATGGGAGAAACGCAAATTTCGCTAAAGGATCGCGGAAAAAACGCAAATTTCGTCAAAGAATCGCGAAAAAACCGCAAATTTCGTCAAAGAATCGCGAAAAAACCGCAAATTTCATTCAAGGATCACGGAAAAAACGCGAATTTTGTCAAAGTATCAAGGCATAAAACCAAAAATTTCGTCGAAGAATCACGGAAAAAACGAAATTTCGTCAAAGGATCGTGAACAAAAACGCAAATTTTGCCAAAAGATCGCGAAAAAAATTCAAATTTCGTCAAAGGATCGCGAATAAAAACGCAAATTTTGTCAAAAGATCGCGAAAAAACCTCCCACAAATTTCATCAAACAAATCGCGATAAAAAACGCAAATTTCATCATAGTATCACGAAAAAAAAAAAGCAAATTTACTCAAAGGATTGCAGAGAAAATGCAAAGTTTGTTATTGGATCACCGAAAAAACGCGAATTTTGTCAAAGGGCCGCGGAAAAAACGCGAAACTCGTCAAAAGGCCGCGGAAAAAACGCATAGTTAATGTCGCGAGGGGATCCCCCCCCCCCCATTCTGCTGTAACCTTTCAGAAAATTTTCTGTGAATTTCAGATTTTTTTTTTTTTTTTACTCATAATCACCCCTTATCTGTACATAAGTTCAAACTATATACTTATCGCAGAAATTGTGAAAAATACAGCACAACAGCGCCACCTGTTCGGGCATTTACACCAAAACTTAATCAGCGTCTGTTTGTGTCAACGTCTAACAGAATATGAAGTTTGAGGAAATTCCTTTAATTAGTTCTTCAGATATAGTTATCGCGGAAATCGTTAAAAATGCAGCACAGCAGTGCCACCTGTTGAGCGATTTACACTGAAAACTAATCAGCACCCATTTATATCAAGGTCTAACTGAATTTAAAGTTTTATTAAAATCTGTGCAATAGTTCTTGAGATAGAGCACCCATAAAATTTTTGTCACGTACGGACAGACCGGCAGACAGTTTTCAAAAAACAGTCAAATCGTGTGCAGGACGTTCTAAAACGTATAAATCTGTCGAAAACCGGAAGTCGAAAATTTTCACGAATCCAATGTCTTCTTGGAAAGATAGAATAAAGAAAGGGGGGGGGGGGGCGGGATTCCGTCTTATCGTTTGGATTTTCCATTCTTTATTAAAGGAGCATTTTGTCACAATTTGAAAAAATCTTTGAAAAACAATTATCAGACTGATATGGCCAAAGAAATCCAGATCCGGACCATATCAGCAGAAAAAGATTAATGGCCGGCCCGAATCTAATAATAAAAAAAGCGGCCGTGGATCGTGCCAGGCCGAGCCGACGAAAAAATTAAACGGGCCTATAAGAAAATTAAGTATTTTCTGAAAGATCTTTTGTCTGTATTAAAACATCGAAACGCCATTCAATTATATAGTTTCTGAATAAGGGCACCTGTTATTTTATTTATTTATTTATTTTTTTTTTTTTTTGCGTTTCTGAAAAAAATGAATTCAGATATGTGTCAGAAAGTGGATCTTTTAGATTTCAGCGTTAATAAATTATGGAGAAATATTTTCAGAAATGTTTTTATTATACAGCTTAAAAATTTATGATGTTTTTAAAGCTACTTTTTTCTTTTATTCTAAATTATTATATTGTGTATTTTTTGTCATAATAACACATAATCTAAAACGTACTGCAAAATTTTCCCATAAATATGTGTACAGCATTCCTTAAAATAATCTTAATTGCGTATCTAAAAGAAAATTGGAATTTTTTTGTAGAAATTGAGTCGGGCTGGAAAGGGCCCGATTTAATTGACTTTGCACGGACCGGGTCGGTCCTGTTTTCACTGATTTCTTTATAGGCTGGGGCGGGCCGAATCGAAGTTTTTTCTTTCACACTGTGCCGAAGCATAAAAATATGGTCCGCACAGACCTCTACTTCCAATGCATAGTTAATTTTGTTTTTTCTTTCTTCTGATAGTAAATTCTAACTCAACTATCGTTTATTTTTATCTGACTTTGCAGATTCTGATTACGTGATATACCACGTTCAAGAAAAATGTTTGTTTATTGATGCGTATTATGAATAATCTTTGAGTACTTGAGAATGAGAATGTAGTTTAGGTATTTCATTCTGTCATGATTTAATTTATAAGCATCTAAAAGTAGTTTAACAGTTGAGCAGTATATTTTAGGAGTTTTGTTTTTGGTTGTATTATATGTGAAAGATAGGACGATAGGAGGGTAAAAATGGAAATAAATAAATGGCTGGAAAACATTTATTTTGTAAAAATCCTGTACTTGGATAAAATATATATACATAACGCCGATTTTTTTTTTTTTTTTTCTTTTGAAAGTAGGCTATTTTTGAGCTCTGCCGAGAGATTTGGGAACCAAACTGCCTTCTGATGCAGCTTTTTTGTCTCATGTAAATTTCCTAGTTAACATTTTTGCCGTGAATTCCGCCATCCCGTCTCCCCTGCGCCTAAAGGAATTTATTTATTAGGGATGCGAAATCAATACTCCGCATCCCTAATACATAAATTCCTTTTATCAATAATTTTAATTTGTAGATTTCGCCTAATTCATGATTAAAAATCGGTTTTACAGTTTGCAAGATATCGAGTAGAGAAGGAAGGGCGGCCGTAAGACTTTTAAGACGCTACTTCCCTCACTCAAAAGCACCCGCTCGCTAATGTTAATCCTATGGGTGAAATTTTTGAAATACCTAGTTTGCATTTCAATACATTTTAAATGATTTTTTTTGCGTTAAATAGCTAATATCGATGTCCACAAAGGCCGCTTTTTATTTTGCGATTTTGTTTGCTTTTTTCTTTTTTTAAATGAAGATATTTGAGACTTAAGAGAAAGATTTTATCTATTGAAAAAGATGACCGAGTGGAAGTTTAATTTGTGATGGGATAATAAATTAATCAAATCATGAAAAGACTTCCTTTCGGACGGAATTTAGATCTCTTGTAATTAGTGAGGGGGGGGGGGGAGGGGACTGCTCGGGGCACTAAAAACTATGAGAAGGAAAATACGCAAAATTCTTGATTAAAATTTAAGTTTCTTTACAATATATCGACCGTAGAGCGCCGAAAAAAAAAAAAAAAAAAAAAAGAAACGTAGATATTAAAGCCACCCTTCCTTATAAGAACATTTATAATTTACTAATTTTACCGTATGAAAAGCATTAAAAATAATGGAAGTACCTTCTCGATCTTTTCCGTGAAATAATCCGTTACTTTAGCACATCTGTTTGTGTATTTAGGCTAATATCAGACGAACGTCTTCTTGCACGCTTTTTTGCTTACGTATTACGTAAGCAAAAAAGCGTGCAAAAAGACGTTCGTCTGACATTAGCCTTTAATATATTCACGTTCATTTTCCCTTTTCCTATGATTTTTGAATGACATTTTTAAAACTTAAGGTAACTTCTTCCTTTTTTTAGAAAAATGGGTTGATTTGACTACAGAACAAAAGTAAAAATTCTTTTTCTCGATTTTTTTATAGACTTCCCGTAAGCTATCATGTGGTCAAAGATCAGAACAAATGGTCATAATACTATTTCACCAGAGCTGGTGAGATTAATCAATGACAAAGAATTTTTTGCTTCAGTTACCCCTTTAAGTTTTGTTCAATGGAGGTCTAGTGACATACCACAGAGAAGAGAACAAAGAGAGTGGGAGGAAAAAAGGGGAGAATTACTCCAGACTTATCAATCTAAAAAGGAATGATAGTGGGGAAGTTTTGAAAGTACAATACAAAGAACGCAAGATTCTACCCTAGAAAAAAAGGAGGGCGGATTTCTACCTGGAAAAGGGGCAAGAAGGGCGGGATTTTTTTTTAAAAGGGCACGAGGGCGGGCCGCCCCGCCAAACCTCTCTAGAGTGATCCCTGCTGTTAGCTTCAGAATAAAAATATCTGGCAATTTGATGGGTTTGTGAATATAGATGCATTAAGGGATGATCAGAAAGAAGACAGATTGAATTGAGAACTGACTTGATCATCTGCAGTATTAGTAGGAAAACATCTCAAATGCAGGAATTTATGCAAGTTTCTTCAAATATATTATCATTTTTTATGATTATTCTTTGATTAATATGTATGATTGATATTGAAATCCATATTTATCAAAATGACATATTGTGTTCTGTTCATTTTAGATTAGTCATAAATAATTGTAGCATAAATACCAAGGTTGTTTTGTTTAAAGCATACTTGTTAAAATAGTGTTTAAAATATGTTTAGTAATTCTCCATAAAGATGCAGGAAGGGGAATCCAAAAAGCTTGAAAGTGTTATTACACGTAAAAATTCCAAGTGACAAAAATCGCCTGCACCTCGTCTGATTTCCCTCTTTTGAATACCACTTTTTTCGTTTTCCAAATATTTCATTGGCTGTTCGGGAAAAGGCTTTTGCATTGTCAGATTTCTAAGCATTTGATTAGCTGTTACTGGCGACTCTCTTCATTTCAGGCGTCAAAGGCTCGCCGACAGAAGAAAGTTGCTTGCTTTCGAAGCGACTCTCCTGGAGCCATAGTGTAACATGGAGACGCCTGGGATTTTAAGCGACTTTGACCCCTTGTTTAATAGCACTTTGAGTTGCCATGAGATGTCAGATGGAACTTCATGGTAGATGCAATTGAATTTTGTCTCAGCAGTTGACTACTAGTTTTGAAGGATTCTGAAGATAATCAGAAAAAAACTGACTGTGATATTGCAAAGAAAATCGTAGACTTTCAGTTAAAAAGAAACATTGAGGATTATCACCCGAGACTCAAAATCATAGCAGTTTCATGTGACAAGGTTCAGAGAGAAAATCATACTCTTAGTTTAAAACAGCTAAAAAAAAAAAAAAAAAAAAAAAGACATATATGCTGCTAGCAATTTAACCTGGCATCATAAAAAGTTGTAGAAGGTAGATATGGAATGTGCATGCACATGACTCATACTAATTTCTTAAAATAGATTATTTTTAATTACTGAAGTAGTGTTTCTTACAATTGATGAAACAATGAAAGGTGGCAGATTTGCTGCTGACTTATATTCTGTATTATTTATTTTTATCTAGCTAGATAAGGCTTTAAAAAAAAAACAAAAAAAAACAAAAAAAAAACATACATAGCCTCATAGCGTTATGCAAGCTTAGAATGAATATTCTCTACATTTTAGTTTCTCCAAAGCAAAAGTAATAGTTGGGTAGGCATTGCCAAACTTTTAACTATTTTTAAAGAACTTAATAAGCTATTTATTATTTTTTTTTTATATCTAAAAAATTATTAAGTAAGTAATTAGTGTTTGGCATTTCTTGTTTTAAACTTCAAATTTTTTGTACTTGGGGGAAGGGGAGGGAAGCAAACATGTTTTTTGTCTTTCATTAAAAAAAAAAAAAAAAAAAAAAAAAAAAAAAAAAAAAAAACTCTGATAATGATTCAGTAATCAGAGTTCAGAAATCCAACTTGAAATTTCAAGTAAAAATATGGTTAAAAAAGATATTTCAACTTGGTTATTCATATTTTTAAATAGATTTGTATTTGTGCTTTTTTTTTTTTTTTTTTTTGTATGTGCTCAATGTTTGTGGTAATTTTTACTTAACATTAGATGGTCATCAACAATCTTTCTGGTGATAATCTTTTTAAAATTGGTATACATATCAGTTATTTGTGCTTAATAGTTTATTATTTTTTATTCCTTGATAGTCTATATAACAGGAAAAAGTCATGAATTTCAACAACCAATCATGAATTTTTTGCTTTAAGCTGCTCCATAAACTTAAAATGATATATAAGTTGAGGCAAAAACTGTTAAGGAATATAATTAAGTTTGCAAAGGTTTATAATGATTATTATTATATATTATTATTTATGTTATTGTTTTTCATGTCTAAATTCAATTAATTATTTTACTCGTAATCCTTTAAAAAAATTATAAATGAAAAATATATATATTAAGAGTAAATGAAAATTTCCACAGATACGTTTTGCCAGATAGATTTTACAAATTCAAATAAGTATACGATATAATGAAGTTTTCTGTATTTTATTCTTTTTATGTTCTCAAAAAAATTTTTTCTTTCAGATATTTTTGGAATATTTTGATGAAATTGTACTGCATGAGTTTAATCCAACTTTCCCAAATGTTGTGGTTGGAGGTAGTTTTCCTGGACAGTTAGTTTTATGGAATTTAACTGAAGCAATGTTATCTGAAGAAAACTATAATTTTTCTGTACGCATGGTTATAAAATTAGTTGTTAACTTTTTTTTTTTTTTTAATTAATTGTAGCATTTTATTAAACATATTTATAAGTGTGGATTATGATACAGCCTGATGTAATCAACTGTCTGTCAAATATAATTATTTTATTAATCCTTTTATGACAAATGTGGCATCCAGTGTGAGCACAATCCTTCATTTTTCCCACCAGTCTTTTAGAATAGTAATTTTTGCTTTGTTAAATTTATACGATTAAATTAGGGAAACACTTTTATTTCTAGATACTGGTGCTAAAAGTTTAAAAATTGGGTATGGGACAAATGTCGCTGTGAGGCTAATGTGCTGTATTATTAGTTGTTTAGAAACAAAAGTTCTTAAAAACATAATGAAAATTAGAAGAAAACATTATGAAGGAATGTGTTGTCCAAGTTTAAACCCATATCAAAAGACCATCCCTATGTCAGCAGAAGGAAACTTGTCTCTACTCTTATTTATAGTGCTTAAGAAGTTTTATATTTTAACAGATATGTTTCAAACATTATAATTTTTTGCTGTTGTACACAGTTCTTTTTCTTAATTTTAAATTCAATTAATTTAATTTAAACGAATAGCTTTAAGTTTTTCCTATTTATCATACACAAACAAAGGCAATGACATTGTTATGTAACCTTTTCAAAGGCTTTTTTACTTTGCTGTGTTTTGTTAATCTGTATATCTGAATTTAAATTAGGCTCAAATTAATTATGTTATCACCCTAAAATAATAATCCATTGATAGTTTCTAATTTTGAAAATCATAGTTTACTTTAAATATATCAGTTGAAATGAACATAATATTTGTTCTTGTTAATACTGCAGTGCCTTTTTTCTCAAACAATTCTTTGGTACAAACTCATGAGCAAAATCAAATTTTGCCAGAAGAAATAATGAAAATATGAATACTTGATCCCCACCTCCTGAGTTACTCCCTGTATTTACCTGTTTCAAAGAATATGCTGTATAGTCGCCCATCTTACTACTGTACTTTACACGAGACAATGACAATTTTATATCATTTTAATAAATTCTTTAACAAAAACTTCACCCATACATTTTATCAGTGAAACTTTGCATGACTTGGGATTGAGGGAAGGAGGAAAGTTGTCATTCTTATATTTTTAGATCATTAGGAGCACTAAAATATACTTGCTGTTTTTGAATCTCAAAATGTCTGAAATTACTTACTACTGTGAACACTATATTGCATGGATTCAGTTTCTGAACAGAAATCTCAAAGTACATGAATTGTGTTACGACTGCAATCATTTTTTCTCATGTATGTGATGTATGTGTGCTTTGCATCAACCATAAGAAAAAAAAAAAAAAATGGCCACTTTTGCTGTGCCTTTTCAGTTGGTCAATTTCGTGAGGACACTTTCACTGTTCAAGAATCAAATTTCTGTTTGAGGACTAAATCAAATTTCTTGTTCGAGAACCGAATTATCTGATTGAGTGCGACATTCAAGAATTGAGGTTCTACTCTATTATTTTTTTCTATGCTAAAATATTTAGGCAGACAAACTTAAAAAAGAAAAATTGAAAAGAAAATGAATGTTTGGTAATAAATTTTGTGAATTCCAAATCAGCACGGTTCAAAATTTCTCAAATTTATGATTTATTTATTCTTAAAAATAATTTATTCATTCAAGTATCGTTTTCTTTTTCTTCAGAGTAATTGACCTGCCCTTGTTTTTTTTTTTTTTTTTTTTTTTTTTGTCAATAAAAGATATAAGGTCAAATTTCAGAATAAATAGATTTAGGGACTATCCATCTTAATAGTTTTTCTGAATCATTCGAATAATCTATAAGTCATAGATCAGCAGTTCTTAAACTATGGTCTGCAGACTGTGCAAAGATATACATTGTAAAACTTTTATTTATCTATAACTTGAAAGATATCTTGCAAGTAAAATCAAAGCAAAAACTAAGAATAGCATTAGAAAAACAAACAAACCTTGTTTAATTTATGTATCCTGTGCTCATTAATGAACATCAGTATTTTCAGCCTGAAAGTCCCAGGGATCTGCGAAGACAAGGGAATTTCAAAAAGGGTCCGTGGTAATTAAATGTTTAAGAACTGCTGTCATAGACTATTGCTCTGACATTTGTATTGTTATTAATTGTTCTAAAGAACTTTTTTGAAAGCATTTAAGGCCTGCAGTTATGATTAAAATGCATTTTAGATCATGAATGCTGAACCAGCACCTTGTTTAAAAATAGAGTTATCATTGTCCTGTTTGTGAAAACAGAAGTAGCCAATAATTTGATGTTAAAAAATGTTTACTATTGCTCATTATTTTAAGAAAATTTAGTATAGTAAAACTTTTATAGTAGACACTCATGAATAGCAACACCTCTGTTTAGTGGACACTTTTTTAATCTCCATATCTGTACATTTTTATCTCTGGATATTGAACAAATTCCATGCTATCAAGATGTCTACTATTCAAAGGTTTTACTGTATATGTATTTAAATTTGTAATCTAAAAACAAAAACATTTTTCATTTAGTTTTTATCTTTTTTCTTTTTGTTTAAGGAAATGAATTCAGTTCCATCTGTATTGCACCACTCTACCATTTCTAATGTAGATCATATCCATACCCGGGGTATAAAAGATTTTGCATGGATTCCTAATCATATTGAGGTAATTATGTCAATTTTTGTTTGTTTTTATTATTAACAATTTTGAACCAAAACAACACCAAGAAAAGCTAATGCTGATCAAACAAGTACAGCCAACTCTGTAAAATTTGCAAAATGTATAATCTGCACACATCTATTATCCGCACTACATTTTACAATGTAAACAATGAAAATTGTTTTAACATTTAAGCTCATAGATGAAGTTAAATGATATGTTTTTTTCATGAATTATCAATTTTTCAGTAGAATAAACTGTGATTTAAGAAAACTACCATTGTATTGTGCCAATGCTTAAAAAAAAAAAACATAAAATGTTTGTATATAATTTAATTTTTCTTTAAATTTAGTTATTAAATATTAAATCAATTTTCCATTATATTTTCTTTTTCTAATGCAATTTTTTTAGATATATAATTGTTCCTAATTTTTAATCAAACTTTAAAAAATAAAATGTAAACAAAGGAATCTATATATTTTAAATGCTAAGCGTTTTCTTTCGACAGTCCGTGAGAAGAAACTACTGCATCAAATTACACCAATCTTTTTTTAAATGAAAGATATTTGGCCACAGATTTGTTATCGTCCATTCTTTTATTCAAATATTTTATTAATTAATTGTAATTTTAAATTAAAATTCTACAGTTGTGCATGAACAGTATATAAGTACAAGTCTGCCTTTGGAGTGATGCGCTGCACATGCGCAAAGATGCTCGCTCAGTTGAACTGTCACATACTCAGAGTAAAGGTAAGAAGATGAGAGATTATATGAGAAGTCTATGATCACATCATAGGTAGAAGTTGTTTTAAGTTCGTCTGCTATTCGATCTTACTGTAAACAAGTTTTTCTTTCTTTCACAAAGTTAATATTATTTGATTCTTTCAACATTATTAACAATTAAAAAATTCATTGTGCCTATATTAAGAGATAGATATAGTTTATTTTGTAGGTGTCATATCATTTTGGTCATATTACACACAGAAGATAAACACAGTGATTTGAGACTAAAAATTATGCCTGGTGATCCACCTTATGAATTGCCAATAGTTATACACGGAGATTGGGAAACTAGCATATTAAGTTGTAGCTACTTCTTTGAAAAAATTAGGCATCATGAATATTAAAATGCAAAACCATTTCTGTAAGATCAGAACTCAAATTCGAAATATGTATTCGAGACATTCGTATGCGTCAACTGCTTCTGGAACCTCTTCAATTTAAAAGGAAGTAAAACGAGTTCCCACTAGCGTAGCGGGTTAACACAACACTTTAAACCTCTGAAGGTTCTCTCTGCAGGTTCGAACCCAAGCGTGGCAAAATGTGTAATATTTTTTGTCCATAATTCATTTCAATAATGACATATTTTATTAAGAAGATAAGTTATAGGATTTTTATTTTATTATTATTATTATTTGAATGCATTATAATTAAATAAAATTTAACACTCAATGATATTTTGAAAAAATAATAATTTTATATTTAAAAATTTTAAGCTAAAATATTTCGCATGTAATTATCAGTGAAATAAATTGAGCTGATCTAAAATTTTCGTTATTTTTCTAACCATTATCAAAAATATATATGTGTGTGTGTCAGAAGGAAAAGTTTGTCATTCATTTGTGTAAAAAATAAAACGGAAAGAAAGAAAAATATTCATATAAGAGCTATATCAGAAATTACCTTGATATCCAGGTTTAATATTTCAAAAATGTACAAAAATGTAAAATAAAATTCAAGTAATAAAAAATATCTATATATATGAAATATATTATAAATCATTAGCTGCGTCAAGTTTCAAATTTAGGTTTTTAGAGAATGAGACATGGTAAAAATAAAATTCATTGCAGCTTTTAATGGCCGTGTAGTTTTAATAAATGAATGAAAATATATTTGTTATTGTAAAAAAAAAAAAAAAAAATGTCGTAGTAAGTAAAAATAAATTCTCTACCCAGTGTTTTTCGGTAAATTTCTGATAAAAAACAAGCATAATTAGTTGTAAGTTATAAACTTAAAATTTTTTCACTTCATTGAATAGGTTAGACTAGCAGCACCATCTATCGCCTTAAAGATAAAAGAATCGTGCAATATAGAAATTCGATAATCAATAATTAATTCAAAAACAAATAATTAAAAATTCGAGAATTTTTCTAATGAAACATTCAAGTTATTTACCGTCAAATCTTGACGGGCACTAACTAGTTATCTATAATCCGCACAGCCCTCGGTCCCTAAATGCGCAGATTTCACAGAGTTGACTGCATGAAGAATTAGAAATGCAGTGGTTGTCACTTTGGCCAGATTTAAAATACTTGGTAAAATTTGCCACAGCATGTTTGATTATATTACTGCAAATTATTAAGTACTTATTAAATATGTTTTCTTTTTATCATTTATGACTTCATTTTTTATTTTCTAACAAAAGAGGTTTTATTTTTATAAGTGAACAATTGTTCTCTCTTTGGTCTTATTTTATTTTTATTTATTTTTAATTTCTGTATACAAATATTACTTTTCAATCTGAAACAATAATAGTTTTTTCTATATTTTTAAAAGTCTTTTAATTACATTTTTAAATACTTGGTAACTATTTTTTAATTCTTTAGATTTCAGTCAGAGGGATTGTGAAACCCAATCCTTCAAAAGAGTCTTATCAAATAGCAACTTTTGGATCTGATGGGTAAAATCTCTTATCTTTTCTTCACTGATTTCATAAGCATTGACCTAAAAAATTATTTACTATAAAACTATGTTCTTATAAATAATTCTTAGCTTTGCTAAATTTTAAACATTTTATGTTTTATTACCTATAGAAAGAATTGTGTAAGCTTCTGGTAAGATTGCCAAATAAGAAAAACAGAATTCAACTTTTTCCCTTCTTTCTTTTCTTTTTTTTACCTTTTAAAAGTTTAATTTTTACTGAGCGTTTACTGATGACGTTTGCATATAAAAATCACATGAAGATATTTTACCTAGTGTCTCTTGTTTTTTTCTTTGTGTATGCATATTTAATATTTCATTATAATGTTTATTGCTATATTAATGTGCAGTAATTTCCACTAATATGAATCACATTTGTAATTGTTATTTTTAGTTGTTATAAGCAAATGATTCTTATAATCAAAATTTAATATTATTTCATAAAATGTTCTGGTAATAAATATCTATTTTCATTACATTTGTATATTACATAGTAAACTTCTAATTCAGGTATGAAATTCTATAAAAATTTTCAAATATTTCATTAAATTTCTTGTAAAATAATTTAACTTACATTTTAAAAGCAAATGTTTAGACTTGCCTTTTTCATTGGATTTAGTATCTGTATTACTAGTTTGGGATATACCTGTATAGAATCTAAAATATAAAGTATATTTTTGATCATGCTGAGCCAGTTAAGTTCCCCATCTAATGTTCTAAAAGGAAAGATTAAGCCTTTTATTTTCCTTGCCTGTAAAAAAAAAAAAAAAAAAAAAAAAAAAAAACATTACTCACTTCAAAATTAGGTATCTCATACAGGGCTGTCCTTTTATTAACTCTTATTCCTCTTTGTGATTTCCAAGTATCTGAATCACGCCTAAAGATGTCTTTAATGACATAAGTTATCTTATCAATAAGCAAAATGTTTTTTGATTAGCTATCCCTCTCTCATTTAAGTATTTGTTGACCAGATGTGATTCTTACCACCTACATTAACAGGTTTTATTTTTCGATTATTCCCTTTAACATATCTAAACAGCAATTTTTTGTAGGCAGAAAATTTCACTTTCTGTGTCTTTTATGCAATTTCTGTAGTTTATTTTAATTCTTAGCTAGTTTTCTTTAAGGAAAAATATGCGAAATTTTACATATATTTGTATTTGCTTAGGTTGATTTGATGGTTGATTCTTGTAGCCAGTGATCATTGTATATGCATTTTGTCTATTCAGCATCATGTTCTATCATAAGATTTTGATGGTATTTCAATTTAAAATTATACTATAGGGATAATAATAAACTGATTTTAAGAACCATATTATTACTGTTTATTCTTAATAATTTTAAATATATTAAAAAGAAGAATAAGTAAGATTTTGGTTTTATTTTATTTTAAAGTAGCTTTTAGCATAAGTAATAAAAAAGTATATTGTAACTTATGTATATCATATGAAAAAATATATCTGTGCACTTTCTGTTTTTGTAAGAAAGCTAAATGAATTGTAATCATGTTCACATCATGATCAACAGTTAACAATGTAATAGTTTATTTCCTGCATGCATGCATGCTTTTCAATTTTCGATCTTGTTTTATAATTAAAATCTAGATGATACTTACAGTTTGGGACAATATCATAATTTTCTGTATTGTATGTTGTAAAAATTGTCCAATTAATATGAAATTCTGCAACTGTGCACATTTGGGATAATATATATATATATATATATATAAGTAAAAATACATTTTCAGTTTAATTTGATTAATACATTTAAAACATTTTTCCTAACTTTCCAACAATTGGTTTGCTGTGATGTATATATTCTCAAAACTATCAACAGTCATATAATTAAGTGATGTGGATGTAAAATAATTTTTAATTGCAGTATTAAAGAAACTGAATTATTAATTTTTATTAATATATAAATTTCTTACAAATTAGGGGAAAATGCATTTATAAGACATATTTGATAAGTTGTGCAAAGTCATTAAATGGTACTAGGAATACCATGATAGCTGCATTCAGAAGTCAGGCAGGTGGGTATATGTCATGATGAAATATTATTTTTTGAAAGGAAAAACAGTACAAGAAACTAAAACCAAAATGGATAAACATTCCTGAGAATCTGCTCTATTGATTAGAACAATTTACGAGTATTTTGAAAATTTTTGAAGTGGCCACATAAGCACAAATAATGCTGAGCGTTCCAGGCGACCTGTTTAGGGCATGACTCCAGAAATCATGGGGAAAATCCATGATATGAAGATGAAGGACAAAAGATTGAAAGTGTGTGAGATTTCTAAGGCATTGGGCATCTCAAAGGATCAGGTGTAGAATGTTTTACATCAATGTTTAGAAATGAAAAAAAAATCCCTGCCGGCTCGGGCCTACAGGCGGAGGTAGGTAGATTTCGAAGTTAAGTACTAAATTCACCAACAAAACTTAAATCAAGATTAAAGATAAACCCAGTTCCTTCGCTAAGAATGAGCTCTAGGGAGCTAAACATTTTGTGAAAATTCTAATATACATACACGCATGTATATGGAATAGGTTTAAAAATGGCTAAATCAAATTCAGAGAACCTCAAAGTGTTAAAATATGTTAATATTTCCATACTCGGGTTTTTATCATGTTTTAATACGTTTCTTCAAACTCAATGACGTTACATATTCACCTGCTGTGGTCCATTATATTTTCAATATGACGCAATATTTTGTTGTTTTTTTTTTTTAATTCGTCAAACTATTTATTTAATTTTGAATTTTCATGCAGAAATCTTGCTCTAGAAAATTTATGACGTAATATTCAATTTGTTTTCAATTCGTCAAACTATTTATTTCATTTTGAATTTTCATGCAGAAATCTTGCTCTAGAAAACTTATGACGTAATATTCAATTTGTTTTCAATTCGTCAAACTGTTTATCTAATTTAATTTTTCACGTGAAAACACTGCATTAGAAAAGCAATTGTTGTGGTGAGAATTTTATTGCTTTTTTTTTTAAATTGTTGGCAACAGCTATAACGAAAAATATTTATTTTTACCTGCCATTGTTGTGTAAAAACTGGTTTTATCAGAATCCTGTTAAGACGGTATTCAAAATTTTAAACCTTCCCCATTCCCATTCCCTTGGACCGATTTTGCTCATTTTCAATCCCCGCCGAGAAATTAGCTATCTTAAAGTTGTTGGCGAGTTTGAAGACGTTCCGTGCATATTTGCGACTTTTATCGTGCGGACAAAATTTAGTACATACATACATACATATATATATATATATATATATATATATATATATATATATATATATATATATATATATAAACTTTTTAGGTGGGGGTGGTTTTGGGTTCCTGGGGTCATGTAATGAAAAGTTATGAAGGAATTTTTCAAAAGTCGCACCATGGTAACGACTGCAATAGGTAGTATTTCTTACGAAATCTACCTAAAAGTGTCCATAAGATGGGTGTCCTGTTTGCTAACAGATTGATCAGAGGCATCAGCTACTTAACCTTTCCAAGGATCGATTGTAAAAATTTAATAAAATCCAAAAGAGTTTTATGTCGTTTCATAACTAAGGATGAAATTTGGATTCTTCATTATCAACCTTACATGAAAGAACAATCGAAACAATGGGTTATATATGAGGAATCTACTCCAAAAAAGACAAAAACTGTTCCATCAGCTGGAAAGTTGATGACCACTGTCTTCTAGGAGGCTCTTTGCATAATTTTCATTGCCTTTTTTGCAGAAGGGTAAAACAATTAACTGCGTCATATTATGCATTGTTGTTGGATTGTTTGAATGTAAAAATAAAAGAAAAACGACCTCATTTGGTAAAAAAGAAAGGTTCTTTTATACAAAGATAGCGCACCACTCAACATCTTCAATTGTCACAGCAAAACTGTTTAAGTTATGTGAAATTCTACTGCATCCACCTTATTCAACAGATTTGCACCACCTTCAGATAATTTTTAATTTCTGGATTGCGGGGAAAAAATATACATCAAATGAGGAAGTTATTGCTGAAACAACTAACTGCTTATTTTGAGGACTTGGATCAATCATATTTTATCTGTAGAGTTAAAAAAATTGAACATTATACAAAATATATAGACTAAATAGGAGACTGTTGAAAAATAAATATGTTTTTTGTCAGAAGAAAACTTTTTTTCATTCTTGTACAGATCTATCCAACAGTCCTCATCGAGGTTTTTTTTCTAATTTTTCTTTCATACTCAAGTAGCACAAAGTATTTTGTAAATCTGATATTCTTTGAATAATTTTCCAAATAGCTAGAATAAATTGCACACTCTTTAACGAGGATTAGATTAGCTTTTCGATAAATGTGAAATAATTTACATTGACCTACTATTTTTTCTGAAATTTTCTGTGTTTTCTACTGAAATATACACCCAAAGCATATCAAATTAGTGCAGTATAAATGTAGGAACATTAAAGAGCAACTTCCTTTTAGAAATGTTAATATTTGTTTGATTTTAATGGGACAAGTTTTACATTGAAAGTAGAATTGTGCAACTTTAGTGTAAAAAAAAAAAAAAAAAAAACCAAAACAAAACATAAATGCAACTGTTAAAATTTCACATAGTCACTGAATTTATCTATCAGCCTTTGCAATTGTTTAGGAACATCTTTGACTTATTTTCATATTTTTTTTTCTGCAAGAACATATTAAATATGTTCTTTGAATGGATGCTACATTGTTTTTGACTTTATCCAATAAGTTTTTAGATTATTTCGCAATGTGACATATGAGATGGAGTCAGGCCTTCTTGTGATAGCAGTGAATTAGCCCCTATCTTGTTAATAAATTTGTGAATAATTGAGTGACTCACAAACAGTGTGTACAATAGTCCCCATATCATTTTAATATGTAGTTATTTTTTTAAATCTTTCTTTTGATAAAGCCATTTTGGATTTAGCAGGATTACTGTTTGGTAGAGGAAGTATCATATATTATCCTACTATCCTTAGCAAACTTACTTTTGTTTATTTTGACATTGTCTAAATTGAAATAAGGTGAATTGTTTGGGATTACTAATGAATAGAAAAAGACATACAATTATGAAACTAAATATTTCTGTTTTTAAAAGAAAAGGAATATTTAATTTAGATAAGATTAATTCTAAGGTTTATTATGTAAATTTGCTAGTTATGTGTAAAAGTTTTTGTAAAATAAATGCAAAAGTAATTTTAAAAGAATCATTTAATATGTTTAATTTAGAATTCTCAAATTTTGGGATTTAAGAGCTGGCTATCAGAATAAACCAGGTTTCCCAATTTCAAAGATGTTTCATCGACTTGATGGAAAATGGGAGCCTTTTCATTCTGTATGTATTTTTCATGCTCTATACAAGATTTGTAGGAAATTTCTATTTCTTTTTTTCTTTATTACTGTAAAATTTCTGTTTAATTCTAGATTTATGTATGTCATGTCCTTTAAAAATTTTTTAACTGGAATAAATATAAATAAATAAATAAAAAAAAATACAAAAAATAATTAAATGCAATAAATGTATATGCATTATTTTGAATGGTATAATCTGTTTTTTTTTTTTGTTGTTGTTGTTTTGTTTTGTTTTTTGTCTGGGATATATCTGGCATAGTGATGGGCGATTTCGATTTTTTTAATCGATTTAATCGATACTATGGCCAACTCGATTTAATCGATACTATAAATTTTTTAATCGATGTCTCTAAAGGTCATATCATTTTCATTTTCCTTCAAAAATTTAAGGTCAAGTAGTTGGATGTCCAATCCCAAAACTTTCTTCTGTCTCATAAATGTTAAAACTTCAAAATTCGCTATCACAGTGTCAAATTTAAATAACCTATACCCATCATGAGGATCCAAAAGTATAGGTTCGTTGAAATATGTGTATTTAAAAAATATATATAAGAATCCCATTTTCCTAACAAATCATTGAATTTCGGCCCACACCCTCTTAGATGTCCGCAACGGAAAATCCCAGTTCAAAGGGCATAAAAGCGACACATGTTGGATAGTATACACCCAAGCCTAATAAGGATCTATTTATACGACAGTGTAACAGAATATGAAGTTTGATTAAATTCCGTGCATTAGTTTTGAGATATGGCTATCATGAATATCATGAAAAAAGCAGTATAGCAACGCAGCCTATTACATGATTAACACGAAAGACTCAGAAACAACTTACGTCAATGACTAACAGAATATTAAGTTTGATGAAATTCCGTTCATTACTTCTTGAGATGTTATTGCAAACATTGTGTAAACCCTGAAAAACAGTGTTGAATTCAGGGGCTGGTACGGGTGCCCCCCCTCTCCGGAACATTGAAATGTCCCCTAGGGAGATTTGAGATTTTATGCTTAATGGACGAAAGTCCAATCCCCCCCCCCCCCTCGTAACTCTAGAATGTTCCTCGCCAGAACCATAGAAATCCCCCCCCCCCCCGGAGAAAAATGTCTGAATTCAACACTGTTGATAAAAGCAGCATGGCAGCACAATTTGTCATATCATTTACACAAAAACCTAATCATGGATAACTTATGGCATTGTCTAACAGAATATTAAGTTTGATGAAATTTCGTTCATTAGTTCTTGAGATATTATCCCTAAAATTGTTTAAATCCTGAAAAACGTGTTGAATTCAGGGGGTGGCCCGGGGGGGGGGATGACATTCCTCCCCCCGCAACAAAGAATAAAATCTCAAACTTTCTGGGGAGCCTTTGAGTGTTTTGGGGGGAGGAGAATGTCACCCCCCGGCCACCCCCTGAATTCAATACGTTTTTGTGCATTAAAAATTGATGAAATTTCGTTCATTAGTTCTTGAGATATTATCCCTAAAATTATTTAAATCCTGAAAAACGTGTTGAATTCAGGGGATGGCCCGGGAGGGTAACATCCCCCCCCCCCCCCATCGCAACATTCAAATGCCCCCCAGAAAGTTTGAGATTGTATGCTTTTTGTACATTAAAATGTACAAAAGTCCAATCCCCTCCCCCTCTGAACTGTCCCTCCCGGAGAAAAATGTCTGAATTCAACTCTGCTGATAAAATCAGCATAGCAACGCCCCATGTTGGGCGATTTACACCGAAACCTAATAAGCAGCAATTTATGCCAACGTCTAACTGAATGTCGTTTTATGAAAACCCGTGTATTAGTTCTTGAGATAGAGCTATTGCGAAAATCGGGAAAAATGCAGCATAGCAGCGCCACCTGCTGGTAGATTTACATCAAAACCTAATCCTCAACAACTTATGTCAACGTCAAACTGAATCTGAAGTTAGGTGAATATTCGTGCATTAGTTCTTGAGATAGCAATCTTGCGGAAATCATGAAAAATGCAGCATAGCAGCGCCACCTGTTGAGCGATTTTCACCAAAAAGTAATCAGCACCAATTTATAGGAAGGTCTAACTGAATCTAAAGTTTCAACAGATTCCATGCATTAGTTCTTGAAATAGACCGCTCACAATTTTTTTGTCTGAGACAAATAAATAGACAGACTGACAGACAAAAAAATTATAAAAATAATCAAATCGTATTCCAGACAAGAAGTTCTAAAACTATAAATCCTTAGAAACCGGAAGTCGAAAATTTTCACGAAAACAACACTTTATTTTTCTAAAGACAAAAGAAAGCAAGAAAAGATGAACGCATCGATTCTGCCCTTGGATCAGAAACGGTGAATCGATTCAGTTCAGATTCGATGCCGATGTCGATCTTCAGATGCGATCTTCAGAATCGTTATTTTTTTTATTTACTTCAATTCTTTAGATGCAATGTCGAATCGTTATATTTTAATTTACTTCAATTCTTTAGATGCAATGTCGAATCGTTATGTTTTGATTTACTTCAATTCAAATCGCATCGCGGTCGATCCACGATTCGGGTTGAATCAGTTCTTCCAATTTTGCTGTTTTAGTGCCAGAATTGCTGTAAAATTTTGTATAAGAGCCTTTTTTTACTTTCTAGGTTAAATCAGTGTTGAATGCAGGTATTTTTCTCAGGGAGGGATTTATGCGACTCCGGTCGTGATTGGGGAAGGGGGGGGGGGATTTCAGAGTTCCGTAATGGGGGGGGGGGGTGCACATTTGTCCATTAAAAAGCATAAAATCTCAAAACTTATGGGAGGGACATTTCAATGTCCCGGGAGGGATGTCCTCTCGGGCTACCCCCTGAATTCAACACTAGGTTAAATCATTATACTTTTGTTTAGAAGCCTAGTTATTCAGGTTACTAATTTATTATATTGTATTTTTCAAGTTTGTCCCTTCTAGTCTCTCCATCCCCCTCTCCCCTTTTCCTCGCTAATCTTAATTTACAGGGCCGTTCAAAATTTGCATGCAATTTTTAAAATGTCCAATTCTTGTTCTATTTTACTATAAAGCCACATTTTGAAACCTTGACCAAAGATACTTTTGAGGTCGCCCCTCCGACCGTTTGGGTTTCCCGTTGTTGTTTCTTCCAAACCATATCGTATAACATATCGTTGGAAAGTTTTTAATGTGATCTTTTATTTTCTGTCTCTAGCCTTCCTTCTTTTTGGTAAGGGTCAATCGTGCTCCAACTTTTGTATTGATATTTTTGACAGTAATTTCAAAGGAATATATATTTATTCTTTCGGATTTACTGTTTTAAAGGCAGAACTGCTGTCAAATTTCGCATAAGAGCCTTTTTCTTTCTAGGTTAAATTGTTATATTTTTAGTTTAGGAGCCAAGTTATTTGGGTTACTAGTTTATTAAGCTGTACTTTTCCAGTTCGTCACCAATACATTCCCCCCCCCCCCCCCAATCCCAATTTTCTTTATTATGGTCCAATTTTAATGGGACCTTTTTTGACATTCCTCCCGAGTCATTTGTTTACCAACTAAACACTGATATTATATCTGCAGCTCTTGGTGAGCACTATTTATGAATGGTAATAACAAATTTCGTCTCTTTTCCATTTTAAACTTATCATTCTTGGTTTAAAGCCACGTGACTCAAGGTTCTCGTTAGTTAAGCGGTATTTCACAAGTTTGTCAAAGTGTTTGTGTAAGTTGTATTATAAAAATTCCAGTCGTTTACAACCAAACTTACTGATTTATGATACTTTGAATTTTATGAAATTTCGGAGCTTTCCAAAACTAAAGGATCTCTTGTATGTTATTAATTTTTTTCAAGGGTGTAGGTATGAAAATACGTGCTAAAATGCTTTAAAACCTTTTTTTTTTTCAAATAATATATTTAACAATTTAAACAAAGTGATTCCCGAGAATTATGCACTGTTTTAAAAGGGGACCACATCTTAGAATGTAAGGGGCGTAAAAATTTGAAACTTGGACAGGGCGATGCAAAAAAAAAAAAAAAAAAATTCTTTCAGAAATTCGAAAAAATATTATCTTAATTACAAGCTGAGATATTAATTATTATTTCACTAATTGGTTTATTTCTATTAAATGCTTTTTTTTAAAAGGCAGTCACGTGATTTTTTATAGCAGCATTAACGTTTTCTACTGTTTAGCGTGTGGTTCTTTGACGGCGGGCTGAGATAATTACTACCTTTTCAATATAAAAAATTTTATAAGTGTTCATACCACTATTTTCGAATAGTAATTTCACAAATATCTTGAATTCTTGCTTAAGACTACCACCCCCTAGACTGATGTATCTTCGGATAGGTTGTATAAAGGAGTTTCGTTTAGATACACTTTTGTTTTGAATAGATTGCGCTCCCTGGTGGTGGAATATAGAACTAACAGACCGCGATTTCATTTAAAGTAGAAAATCTAACAAGGTGATCTGTTCGAAACTTTAAGATCGTTTATAACACGTAAGAAAAAGTTTAAAAAAGAATGCTGCGAAAATTTCGGGAGGAGGGGGGGGGAAGGCCGCTAGAATTTTTTTTAAACCTTAGCGTTTCTTACCGTTTTAGGTGGGGTTTTTAGACGGAGTCCTGAGATAAATGTTACTTATTAAATATAAAAAAGTCAAAAGTTTAGTTACCACTATTTTCGAATAGTAATTTCGGCAAATAGCTTAAATTTTTGATCAAGATTGCCACACTCTTGAGTAATATATCTACTGATAGGTTGTTTAATGGAGTTTCGTTCACAATTTTGTTAGGAATAGAGTGCGCACCCTGGTGGTGGAATCTGGAACTAACATAACGCGATTTTGTTAAAATTAGGAAATCTAACAATGCGATTTGTTTTAAACTTTAAGATTGTTTATAACACATGATAAAAAGTTATAAAAAAGAATGGCGCGTCACATTTCGGGGGGGGGGGGGGGGATAGAGGGGAGGGGCAGAACAAAATTAGAAAATAAAACAGGGCGATTTGTTTGAAATTTTAAGATAGTTTATAACACATAATAAAAAAATTTTAAATGATGAATGTCAAAAATTGGGGGGGGGGGGGGGGGAAGGTGAGCGCGTTTTTCCGACCCGGTGGTCAGAGTGGGGGGGGGTACACTTATACGGTGCTGTAGGCAGCGGGAACCTGGTTCGCGGTTCGTTCGCTTTGAGATTTCATATTAGGGGGAACCCGCTAGTTACTAGCTATAATGTTAAAGATTTCCAAGCAATATACATGTGCGTCCACTATCCTTCTAAGACAGTAAAATTAATTGATTTTTATTTCTTCTGAGAAAACTAAATTTTCACGTCTTGCAGCGATGATTTTTTTTTTTTTTTTTTTTTTTTTTTTTTAAATAAAAGAACTTTAATAAACTTTGCTAGTTACATTATTAAACTCAAATTGTAAGAATACTAAATCGGTTCTTATGGCAACGTGAAATATGTCCCTGAAAATTTAAGTTTTAATTCAGGCTGGAAGAAAATCACAATGATTTAATTACAGGGACAGTCAAAAGTTTTCTGTTACATTACGGCCAATGGAAAAAATTATTTCAAGTGCATTTTAAGGATGTTACAGACGTTCGAACAGAATGAAATTGATATGCACTTATGAAGTGCACTGTTATAGTACGAGCGCACCACATTTGCCACGTTTGACGCGCAATTTCCAACTTGTATTTAACCGAGATCTTTCTTAAAAAATAAATTTAAATAAAATCTAAATTACAATATTAGTAAAATTACATCTTAAAACTAATATTTTAAAAGTTAAAAACTTTATTATTTGACTCAAAGGTCTGTAATAGCTTACGACTGGTCCCCTGACTCCTGACTTTGTCTACCCTCTAAATGTGCGGTATGGGAGGTGGTCGCTACGGCTCTGCTGATTCGCTAAGTTTTGAAATTAATATTTTTGAGCTTATCTGTGCGAATCTGTGACTATCGAAATATCGATTCAAGTATCGATTCTAGAATTTGGGAATCGATTCTTATTATGATCGATTCAGTTTTATACGATGTCGATTTTAATCGATTCCTGAATTTTCCAGAATCGCCCATCACTAATCTGGCATATGTCTAAACATGTAAATCTAACAAAAATAAATAAATAAATAAATAAAATTTTGAAATTTCTGCTAATTAACTACAAAAGTATTGTAGATATTTATGCAATTTGTTAACTTATATTTTATATATGATTTGCTGATAAGAAATATATTTATGTTTACTTTGGGCACAAGCTACTCAAAGATAGACCATCCAGATGGCGATTTTCTTGAGTAAAACTGAGAGTACTCTTAAACTTTTTAGAAAAAAAAAAATCCCGGGTATAATGATGCAAATATATACTGTAACCCATTTTCTCTAAAATGTATAAAAGTTATGAAATTCTACACGTACAAACAGCCAAAAAAAAAAAAAAAAAAAAAAAAAAAATACAAACTACACCACAAATCTTTGTATAAAAATGTGACTGTACCAAACAATTAGTGATAAGGTCTACTAATACTGTATATTTAAATTTTGCTTAGAGGGTTATCTAGAAATAAAAATTGTACCAAATTCGAAAATTTTCAATACTAACACTTAATTTTGAGATTTTATTTGAATTTTTCTGTAAATTTTACTTTAGGTTACCAAACAGCAAGGCTTTTTGTCAAGTAGTTTAAGAATTATGTAGGTTTAAAGTTTGGAATGCCAAATGTAAAATTCATTTTTAATCATTGCAAAACAGATTGCAATGTGATTGGAAGAAACTAGTACAGTAGACTCCCTTAAATCCGCGACCCAAAAATCCACGAACACCTAAAATACGCGTATTTTTTCAGATGTAAACAATGAAATTTACAGTTAAGTTGCAGGAACAAAATTTTACATGGCACCGAACTCAGCAACTGCTGCAATGTTTTTTTTTTACTACATTTTTTGTAAATCGTTCTCTTTTAGTTATTACAGCTGATTTATTACTAAATAAATTTACATCACTTTTGATTTTGATATAAATTAGCATATCTATATGATAACGTATCGATCTTACAATCGCTTTACCACTAGATGGCAGCACAGGACTTTTGGAATCGAATTGAATCGATTTCGTCGGTAATAATTTAATATTTTTCTAAATTTTTATTTTACATAATTATTTTAATAATTACTTACGTTCAAACTAATAAATTATTTTAATATCTTACTTATTTTAATGTTTCCCTTTATTGTAAGCATTCGTTATAATTTCCCTTGCTTAACTACCAATCAAATTAATGTTCCAAAAATGTAAACAAAGCAATGACCAGAAATCCGCAAAATTCTAAAATCTGCACAACCTCTGGTCCCAAGCTGTGCGGATTTGAGGGAGTCTACTGTATTTAGTGGAATGAGCTGTAATTTTGGATTTGCATATTCGAAGCTTCTAGAAATCTACTTCTGTTTAAAAATTCATAGGTTACAATTCATATTTTTATTAAAAATATATATATTTATAATTTCGAAATTATTTTCCCCCAAAATAGGATTTTTTTAATAAATCTACTTCAGAAAGCTTCCGATCTGACAATCCAAAACTACAGTTCATTCTGCCAAATAGTTTTTTAATTATGTTTTAAAAATTACTCGCATTTCAGTGTCTTTTGAAATGATTAGAAGTGAATATAACATTAAGATTTCCAAACTCTAAACCTGCATAATTTCTAAACTGAATGATTTGCTTTTGGTATCCTAAAATTAAACTTACTGGAGAATTTATGATGTTAGAAATATGTGTTAGCATTGAACATTTTCGAGTTTGATACAACTTCTATATGTGAATTACCTCCTAAACAAATTTTTAAGTGTAGGATTAATTAGTAGACATTATTGCAAATCGATTGGTACCAATCACATTTTTATACAATCATTTGCAGTATATTTAATATTCCCCCCCCTTCCCTTCCCCTGATTGCACACTTGACTGTACCTGTCAAAAATGACAGATTTCTGTAAAAGTTGGTAAATCCATATAAATCAAGTGTGTATGCATTGTCCATAGATAATTAAAGTTAATATGAAATTTATATCAAATCACTTCTGTACCTGGTAAAATTTATTCTTTTATTTATCGAGTCTGTTTATTTTCTGTTATTCAAATTTCAGGTTGAGATGCAGTTAGAAGAAGAAAAGATGTACTTTTCTGTAACCAAATTTGTTTTCAAGGAATCGTCAGCTATTAAACTAGGTATGGCTGTGTAATCATAAAGTGAATCATTTATGATTAAAGATCTAAATATTCTATCCTGTATTCTTTAAACTAAAATTTCTTTTGGAAATTATTGTTTTTCAAATCTGCAAGTGTGACAAGACATTAGTCTACTACTAATTTGTGCTAGCTTTGTGTAATTGATGCTAAAGTTAGAAAAATTGGATAAAAGTTAAGGATTGATAGACACAAATTTTTAGTTACCACTTGTTCATGTTTTATAGATTAAAGATTCAATTTTTATTTGACTAAGACAAAGGAAAAGCAATGTTACATGCTTTTTGACAGTTGTATGTATCGGTGTACATGTGTTAGATTCTACAGCTTAAGATAATTTGACGAATCTTGACAAATGAGGTATTACTGGGATATATACAACTAACCGTGTATCAACAAACTATTTGTCCACTATTTAAGGTTTAAGCAATCCTAGGCAGCTTGAAATTTCATTATTTTATGTTGTCCAACTAACTATATCGCAACATGATTAGTTTAGTACTAAATAACAGTAATTGTAGATTTCTATAAAAATAGTTAAAAGTGACTTACTGTAGATATTAACTTTCAGTCTAACCTTTAGCACCTCATAAAATGTATAGGATATTATGTCTAAAATGACTATTATATATAGAATGCTAATTTTTTTCTCACTTGTTTTTACACCTAGTCAAACCTACTACCAAGTGGGTCTATTTTTACACAAAGTACTATATGAATTCCGTATATAATATTTTTTATGTTACAATTTGAAATACCTTAATAATACTTGTTCCTAAATAACAAAGTCGAAAAATAATGTATTACACTTTAAAAATGCACAAAATTTGAAAATAAAACTGTTAATCTGTAGCTGTAGGAGTATAAGCAAATCATAAAATGTAGTTTTGTGAAAAGTCTTAAATATAAAAGTTTCCATTATGTTGCTTTACTAAGATTTTTTTGTTGTTGTTGTTGTTAATGTGTGTGTAAGTTTATTTTTTAAACTGCCAAAGTGCAAAGAAGTTTCAAGGGTTTACTTATGCACTGGATATAAAATTAGACATTTGAGAATCACAGTTTGTAGCTCCAATGATAGTTGCAAGCTAACAGTCGATCTTTTCCTTATTATGTCCCATAAAGTTTCCAATGTATTTTGTGTAATAACAGATCTTGTAATCCCCCTAAAATTCGTAATTTTCTTAAAAAAATTTAAACGTCTCTGAAATTCCTAAAATTATGCTAAAATTTTCCATCTTCTCCTTTAAAAAAAATCACACAGTGTTCCTTTTTGTTTTAAACAGGGCACAATTTTATTGAGGGAATCTTCCACATTTTGCTAGATTTCCATTCTTTTAAAATTTCCATATAAATTCCTCCTCCTCTCTCTGAAATTTTCATTCTTTCATTTGTTCCTCTAGCATACAAAGTTTAAAATCTTATAAACATTTTTATTAAAAAAAAAAAAAAAAAACTTACTTAATTCTTATTTTGTAGAAATAATATTTTAATTCTCTAAATTCCTTTTAAAACGCCCACTACACCCTTTCCCTCCAGCAAAAAATGTTTTTCTTTTTTTGAGAGGAAATATTGTTTTTTAAAATTATTTCTTCTCCATTTGTTAATTTTCAGTAATAATAAATAATCAAATCACAACCTACTGCAAAAGTAAAGCAAGAATCTAACCCATGCCCTGCCAAAATACTGTTTTCTCCTTTGTCTCTATCAGCATACAAAGCTTAAAATCTTTAATTTTTTATTTTTTTTTTTTTGTCCTACTTGTTACTTTGTAATAACAATAAATTATTAATAAATCATTTGAGTTCTCCCTCCAAATTTCTGCTTCACCTCTGTGCACCTCCCCCATAATTTTATCTCTTAAATCTTCAAAATTCTTTAATTTTTAAAATATTTTCTTATCTTTTAATTTGGCATTAAAAATAATATAAATTAGACTAAAAATAATCTAAATTTCCCTAAATCCTTACCCCTTCTCTTTTTGTCTCCAACAGTACACAATGTTTAAAATTTTAAAACCATTTTTTATTTTACCCTCTAATTATTGTTTTAAAAACATTTTCCTTTTCAGAAAAAAAATAATAATAATAATAATAATAATAATAGTTGATTTAGAGGAAAGTTTGTAACTGTGAAATAAATTAGTCAAAGGAGAGTATAAATTATTGTAATTTCAAATATTTTAAGCAAAAAACTATGAGTAAAAATAGAAGGATTTAGTTCTCACTTTCAGAAAAATCATTGCATTATTTGCTTTTCCTGTGATTATTTTTTACATGCGACTCCTCCCACCACCAATACTTTTATTTTCACATAAATGTATTGTTTCCTTCATGAGTGAATTAAGGGGTAAACTTGTACACCAAAAACACACCATTTCAAGATTAAAAAATATGGTCAACATATGCACTGGGAAATGCAGTAATTTTTAAGTGTAGCAAGTCCAGTGGTCTTAATTTATACATGATTACTTGGGGTTTTTTATAGATTTAAAATTGTTTAAGTATTTAAAAGCATTATTAAAATTTGACAATTGATTTTGACTGTTTAAAGGTTTGTTTGGTCGCACAATTTTTTTTGTTTGTTTGTTTGTAGGTAAAAAGATGCCAGAAGATGATTCTCAAAAAAAGAAAGAACAAATTTCTACAGAATTTTATGCTGGTTGTGATGTGAGCAAAACATTTTATTGTGTTACTTTTTCTTTTAAAGTTAATAAAGGATGATAAAGTGAATAGATTCTTTTGATAGTTGTGTTTAATTTTTATTGTACAGTAAACAGTCTGGCACGTTCGGGACTTGAAGCATTCCGAATTATGAAATTTTCTGGATTATAGGATGAGTGTCGGGAAAAACTTGTAGAAGTTAGAATTAGACAAAACATGACAGTAAACATGTATTTTATTCTTTAAACAGCTTGAATAGAATGAAAAAAATACTCAATAATGTAAAGTACAACATGAACATATGTATATATCTATAAAATGAAAATGTGCTCTATAGGTCTACACAGTAGACCTACATGTAGAAGCCATTTTAACCAAATCTCGATTATCAGGTTTTTTTTTGTAGTAGTCTTCTTTTATTAGGAAGTCATTTTGTATGATATTGAGTAACAGGTGGTGATCCTACACACATGCCGATATACTATGCCCGGCACGATGTCTATTAATTGCACATTCCAATGTTTTGTTCGATATAAACTTGTATATACTCCAAAAATTCATCAAAATTATTTTGTTTATCTTTTGCAGAAAAAAAACAAACATTTACATCTAATGATCCACATTCATTGTTTATTATTTGATGACTGATATCAATTTCTGTTTCAAGTCGAGCAGTCTTTTCTGAAATGGAAAAAGTATTTAATTCTGATGATAAAAATTTATTTTTCATTTCAACATTTTTGCAAACTATCCACAGAAATGTTTTTTTCTCATCACCGTTCCACCAGATTATTATAAAGACCAGGTATGATTGAACAAGAAATACTATTTTTTCTCTTGAAAGTCGTGCCGGATTAGAGGATGTTTATTGTACTACGAGGGTGAGTCGGAAAATAAGTTCGGGAGTCTATGGGCCAGATGTGATGTCAAAACAAATGGTGCTCCCAATTCAGTGAGGGGCGTCAGCAAGTGTTGGACAGACAGAGACCTAGACGGACGTGCTAGGCCACTACAGACAAAAGCAATGCTTGACTACTTCTTTGTAAGCAATGCTGAAGTTACACAAGCCGCTCAACGCTTCTTTTGTATGCAGAACCCTGTTTTTTTCCCTAGAGGGCTTTATGAAGCTTATAAAGGGTATGACAAATGTTTCAACTCACTTGGCACTTAAGTAGAAAAATAGAGTTACGTCTAATCTTTAATGTTTCATTACATTTTTTGTCTTTCATACACACCTCAGTCCACAGTTACCAGGGGAAACTTATTTTCCGACTCACCCGCATAAAAAGGAGAGGTGGGGGGAGAAGGCTTTATTTAAGATAGATTTATTTATTATTAGTTTCATTTTTTTTTTATATAGAAGTACAAGCTTTGTTTAAGATGATCAACTAAAATGTTTCGCAAAAAATTATTTGGGATTTTTTTTCCCTTACTGTCTTTTTTAATTAAAGGTTAGAAATCAACACTAGATTGTTAATGGTGCTGTATTATGATATATCAAACTACTGTAATTATTTTTATTTATTGTTTGAGATCCGTTTAAGGGGAATTTCGTCCTTTCAAAGGACCCTTCATAAAATTCTTTGTTTTAAGAAAGAACCTTTTACAAAACTCTTTCATCTCCAAAATGAATTCTTAAATTTTTTCTTAAAATACACGTAGATCTTCCACAAAACAGCTAAAATCGCCAAAGAAGCTATTATGTAGCTATATATATATATATATAGGGGAGAGTGGTAATGAATGGGCCAATTTTTGGTTTTTAATTTTTGTACTTTTTTCTAATAATTTTTTTTGGCTCAGAGTTAGCTCTTCAGTTTCTTTACTTATTTGGTTATATAAAAAAGTCATAAAAATTGGATTAGAAAATGTCTATAATGAATGATAATAGAAAATAAAAATATAGAAATTTGGCCCATTCATCCCCACCCATGGGGCTGAATGGGCCACTATGAATTCAATGAAAAAATGTGGAATTAATCTTTTATTCACTAAATATGACAAAATGAATGGTACTTGACATGATATGATCAAAGCATGCTGAAATAGTAAGCAATACACAATGCTTATCAAAATTTATGAACATCAAAAGTGATATTATTAAATCACATAATTCTAGCAGAAAAATGACAAAATAATGAGATTATAAGAAAGAAAAAACATAAAATATACATAAAAATAATAGATAATACACATTATGATTTAACGAAATTTATATTTTCCAAAATTAATATTAAACGACATGGTTGTAACAGGGTTGGAACTGCTTATTAATTGACTATTTAGTGTAAATTTCTGGTATTATTTATTCTACCCATCAGATTCAGAATATAAACAATTATTCTAGTTTTATATCAAATGGAAAAGTATTGGTAGGTGTGATCAACAACTGGACAGTTCACCTTAATCATTTATACAATTTAACTTATGTTTCTAATAAATAACTGATATTTCTTAGGGTGAAAATGTGCAAATTATTTTTTAGACATCTCTATAAACCTATTCTAACTAGACAGTAATTTAATCTAAATCCATTACAGCCAGTTATGTTTCATATTAAAGAGAAAATCAGAAGAAAAGAAAGAAAAACCATATTTTCAGGATCAGAGCAAAGGTAGCCCCATTCATGACCATGATATAGTGGCCCATTCAGCCCCACCTATACTTCGGGAATGTATTCAGGTTTTTTTAATACATTAAATTCAAATAACATCTAAATACATCCTAAAATTAGCTTACAGATATGCAAAGACTCGCTAATACACATATCTGCAATGGAATAATAGATACTTTTTAGCTTATTTATTTTACTGAAAAGGGAAAAAATTTACTTTTCAATCAGATTCTTGACCATCCTACTCTAGTGGGAAAGTGGCTTCTCCTAAACAATGGAAAATTTGATGTGTTTGGTAGAACAAATAGCTTCATTTTATGCAAATACTTTTTCATATTTTGTTAATGGTCCATTCATCCCATGGCCCATTCATTACCACTCTCCCCTATATATATATATCTATATATATATCTATATATATATATATGAAGTATATCTGTAAATTTATGTACAGTCATGGGAAAAAAAAAGTAAACACACCCTACTAACTCTGTGACTAATTATAATAGAAGAAAGTTACTGGTACCATAATGTCTACTTTTAAATGATGTATATAAAATTTGCATAGGGGGGCATCTACAAATAAAAACCAGACCTAACTTTGTTTTTCTTCAATGCCAACACTCAATTTTGACATTATATTTTAAATATTCGGCTCAAACTATGCCTAGAAACAAATTTTCTAGTCAATTGAATGATAACTCTTTGAATTATAAACGTTCAAAATTTAGAGCTTCTAATGTTAAATTACATTTTCATATTTTTATTAATATCTCCTGAAATTATTATCCTAATGTGATAATTTTATGTGGAGTTATAATACTAAAAAACCCAAACATAAATAATACATTGAATTTGTAATTTTAAAAATTTTATAATATGAATTATGAAATTAATATTCGAAAAAAATATGAATTGCAACCTATAATTTATCTTGATAGATTTATATTTATTATGTCCTGCTATATCAAAATTATCAATTTCAAATTTTTCTTTCAAGTAGTTTTCAAATTATCATTAAAAAAGTCAAAATGATGGTTTAAGGGCCCGTCTATAATGTGCAGAAAAGCATAATTTGAAAAAAATATATTTTACTTTTTTTATTGAAATATTTAGGATGCCAATAGTCGAAACATATTAACCGAGTGAAATGGTCATATTGGCAAGAAATAATACATCAACAGAAGTGACACAGTTATTCTGTAACATTTCATCATTCGTGTACCAAACTTCAGTTTGGATACAGCTCCTAAAATATGCTCATTTTAAAATAATTCATTTCTCAGAAACTAATCGTACAAATTTCATGAAAATTTGGATTTAGGCTAATTGAAAGGTGTTGAATTTATTTATGGTGTCAAACTAATTTATGGTTATTTATGATATTGCTATTGAAAAAAAAAAAAGTTTGGGTTCGTTTTTATATGTAGATGGCCCTCTAAGCAAATTTTATGTACATCATTTAAAAGTAGATTTTATTTCCAATCGTTTGGTACCTGTAACTTTCTTCTATGGTAATTTTTTGCAGAGTTAGCAGAGGGTGTTTACTTTTTTTTTTTAACCATTTGGAAAAATGGTTATTGTTCTCGTCAGGATGGGAAATCAAAAGCATATCTGAAGGTTTTTATTGGTTTAATCCGCATTTTATTCATTTCCTGATTGGTCTATACAGTAATATGTATTTCCCTTTACTTTCAACAGAGATCTGTCGCCACAATGACAAAAAAGTAATAAAAACTACAAAAAAAATTAATAACTCAGAAACAAATTGAGATACAGCTTTCAAACAAATTGCATTTACAAGTACATTTTTTTCTGTATACGACGGTGTAAAAAGTAATATTGTGGAATGTTTAGAAGTTTAAGAATAAAATTTCATTTAAAATGGGTTGTCAGATTTCTTGGAAATCTGACGATGGAAAAGCCTTTTCCCGAACAGCCAATGAAATGCTTGGATAATACATAAGTTTCAGGTAGATAATATGTACGAGTCGCAGGCGATTTCCGTCGCTTGCAACTTTTACGTGTAATAACACTATTAATGTTTAATTCATGGCGTACGTAATGTATGATCACTTCCGTGCAATTTTTTATGTCTTAAGTTTTAGTCTTTGAAAAAATCATTTTCCAAATGGTCGTTGTAATTTGTTAAATTGCATTTTTTTTTTTTTTTTTCATGACTGTACCTGCAGTTGAGTACCCATATATGTATATATGAATGTGTGTTCATTAAAATAAGATTTGTTAAAATGTCAAAACAGGAATCTACATGTAATGTTAATTTCATATTCACAAAATTATGATTAGATTTTTCACTAGTATGAAGCAGCATTCACAATTTCATAAAAACAGAAAACTATGAGAAAAGTCTGGGCAGACCCTTGTAATAGTAATCTGCAAACAACGGGCTTGGGCCAATTAATTTCATATGATTGTGCCAGGCGTAGTCTTTTTTTCCAGGATGGACCAGGCCTGGTCTTCATTCTTTCCAGGCTGGGCACAGGTCTTACTTTTATCTGTAGATTTGGGCCAGGCCAGACTTTTTTTTTTCTGGGCTGGGCCAGTCCTGAATTCTTTTTTTCCCTGTCTAACAGGCTTGGGCTTCTTTCTTCTCTCCGAGTTCATGTTGGCTGGCATTTTACTTATTTATTTTTGTAAAAATAAAGTGATGTACATTTGTTTAACAAAACTTTTAGAAATTTAATTTGATTTAATGAATTACAGAGAAATACCTTTTAAAAACTATTAGTTTTCTAGAGCTTTTAAATTGTGATTTTCTTTTACTATCCTTTTCTTTTTTCATTCTAAACTGCATTGATTTTCTTACTGAATCGTCATTTGAGTGCAATTGTCCAAGTCAATTTTTTTTTTACGATTGTTTACGTATGTAATTGTCTAAGTGACCATTAATATTATTGCTATGGATTCCAAACATATACTATGAAAATAAAATCTATGCATAAGTAAGTGTGCATTTTGAGTAATTTTTAATTGCAGGATAATGTTGCTTCAGAAGTATCATCACGTTTTGTAGAAAGTGAGTCGACCCAGGCCAATTTTAAAATTTCATAATGCGTTGGGCTTGCCAATAAAGTTTTTGTATGGGCTGGGTCCATACAGACATGTACTCTTTTCTATTAATATCATTCAGTTAGAATTTTCCTTTTCTTGAGTTAAATCTATTATAATTGGTTTTGTTTTTGTAATCTATTGTGTTTAAAAGTATGACTATTGAAATTTTTGGTTTGCATTTTATAAAGTCTTTTTTTTTTTTTTCATTTTTCTTATTACTTTTTAGGATGGTAAAATATTTTGTGGAAATTTTAAGTTATACAGAGATGACACTGGACAATTTAAATGTAAGTTATAATTTTAATAGTTTATGACAGACTATTGTATGAAAAATTGTTAATAAATTTATTAATTTGTTGTGTATGTACTTTGGTATGTACTATATATATGCTTAGTATTGAACTCCCTACACTTTAATTATTAGAGGCAGGTAGTTCAGTAAATATAATTTGTAATTACTCTGCCAATTCATTAGAGAGAATTTTTCTCATTTTCTGATGTATTATTATTTGATTATTTAAAAAAAGTTTACGTAATTTGAAAAGAATATACAATTTGTGATTTTGATGATAAATATCTTTTCAAAATAATGGAACTTTCATGGCCTCACATTCAGTTTAGATTGAATTAGGGTGAGCACACCTGTGGCGGCCCATCAGGTGATGTAAGTGAAGTGTCTATTCACCTAATATTTTATAGAAAATATTTTGTTTAAATATTTATATTCTGTTTCTGTCTTTGTGTTTCTCTGACTTCTATTCCATTTATGATGCTTCATGTACTGCTTTATATGACTATGTCCAAGCCTCTGAGTGGCTGCTTTTCTCACTATTTTTTTGTATTTGTCGTATCTTTTCTCATTTTTTTCGATTATTCTTTATACATTGATTTCTTTATTGTTGCAGTTTCTCACTCCTAAATTTGTATTAACTTATTCTATTTATATAGTGTGAGTATGACATTAGCAAATATGTTTGTATTTGCATCTTGTGAATTTTTCAACCAAAATAGGGTAAAATTAAGGAATCTTCATACCGTTCAAATCAGGAATAAGCCTTCTTTTCGTATTATGAGACTTCATTCTAAAGTGCAGGATCATGCAATACTTTTGAGAGTCTCACTTAAATTAACTTAACTTTTTGATTATCCTACTTAAATTAACTTTTTACATATTCCACTTGTAATTTTAGTTATGATCTGAAAATTCTGCCACCTTATTGTTCCTTGAGTGAATCCTGATTATAGTTTGTTTGTTTTTTCATCTGACAAGAGATCTTTTGGTAGTATAATTTTCAATTTAGGTAACCTTAGTTTTAAGTTATAAAAAAACTGCTCTCATAATGCCATAAATAAAGAAAGTAACTTTTAAAATGGTTATTCTGAAAAGGAAGCAAAAAGATGAGAGGCTGTATCAAAATACAGTAATACGTATAATATTGTGTATGCTATACTACTGGCACTTATCAATGGATATATGGATACAATCCCTCATCTTTTTGCTTCATTTTGGAAACAATGGATTTTGAGCTTATTCTATCAACGATAATTTTCAGAATTTTCAAGCTATGTTTTTGAGACTTTTACAAAAGTTGCTCTATACATTTTGCTAACGCATTATGTGCATTATATTTTGTTTACATCCGAAGCATGCACAGTGAATCATTATTTAGTAAAACTGCTCATTTTTCATACAATTTTTATTATTTTTTTCATTCTGATTGCAGGGTATTGTGTGTATTATGTTATTTGTCATATTTTCTGAAAATAACTTTTTTTTATATTACAAATTTACTCTACAAATTATAAGCAAAAAAACTTGGCAAAATTTGGGACTCTTTTTATGAAAACTTTAATTTCTCTACGAATATACATACTATTCTCATAAAAAGGAACACAATTTATTACGATAAGGCACTTAATCATAATCTACAGTTTGAACACTTTTGCTACATTAGTTTTTACAGGGTTGTTCAAAAGTTATTCGTTCTTTTTCAATTTGTTGACAGTCCTCTATGGGGTTTCGGGAAAAAATCTTCACGGAAATATATGACCTGTACTATTCTGTTTACACACTTGGAGTTTCAGGATAATTCCTCATGTATTTTTCTAGATATTTAAGAAAATGTCAAAAATCGCAAGTGGTCAGTCACCTTTGGCCATATAGTGTACATTATATATCCATTAGAATAAATTTTCTTTACTTATAAATAGTCCTGGTCGAGTCACCCATACCTAATACCCAATGAATTTGGCACAGACTGCAGATATTATAGAATTTGAATTGTGCATGGGTTGGATTATGCATACCTAACATATTTCGATCTGAGTCTAACTTGAAATCTGAAATAAAAGAAAGCTAACCGATATTTTAATACACTAAATTATTGTATAATGTAATAATTGTATGAATTGTATAATTATTGCATAGTAATAAATAATTATAAATTGTATAACAATTGTATAATTGTATTACAAATTGTATACTAAAATAGTAATAACTATTCATCATAATGCAATACTTGTATTAATTATTAATATAATAAATGCATAATTATTGCATCTAAAAAACGGAATTAAAAAGTTTGTGTGGGCAAATAGTGGAGGGAGAGGCACATGACATATATTAAGGAAGTAATTTTTTAATTCTAAAAGAAAAAAGTTTCAATGTGTTAAAGGAAAGCAAAAAAATCAAATGTTTTGTGTCAGATGCATATCATGTATGAGAATTTGAAAACATTAATATCACATTGTAATTTTACCATTTATTTGAAATTATAATTCTTTATTATTGCTTCCATTTAAGAATGTTGTTATAACTTGTTTACAAAAACTACTTTATGACTACCTTGGCATTATGACGTCAAATTATTTTCTCAGAAAATTATTAACTGTCTCACTCACCTTGAAATAAGACTCCTAACTTAAGCTATTAAAAAAACCCAATGGTTTAATATTGTTTTTTGAGTGACATGACTTAGAAATCCAGGTCTCACAAGTGGCATAATTTTTTCCCCCATTAAATCTAGAATAGCGTTTAAAACATATGTACTAATTCTGAGAATGTTTTTTTTCCCCTTTGATTTTCTCATGATTCATGATGGAAAGGATTAAAATTTTATTTTCTTAGATGATTGTGAATATTCAAGGTAGGTTTTGCAGGAGTTTCCAAACCATGGGACTTTTATTTGTCTTGTCTTCATGTTTAGAAGGTTACTTTTTACTACAAGTCAGTGTAAAATAGAATTTTTTTATGATCTGCCAAAAGTATGATTAAATCAGTGATTTTGTCAATTTATAATAACAATATATAGTATAACATGCGAAAACTGAACCTATCTATAACAGAATCCAGCCTTAAATGGAAAATTTGTATTGTTTTGGTAAAAAAAAATAATAATAATAAAAAAATAATGATAAAATTATTATTATAACATGCTAATACAGAGACTTAAAATGGAAATTTTTTCCAGTTTCTTGCAATTCCATCTTAGCAGGTTTGTTTTCTGAAAAGTGAAAATTGGTAAATAAAATAACCTTAGAAGTTTTTATCTTTTTCAGAGTTTTTTTTTTTTCTGTAATTATTATATAAGTTACAAAAGGTATAATTTAGAAAAAACTCCAATTACATAAATATTGAACATTTTATTTATATTTTTAGCTCATCCACCCAAAATTTTCAGATCTCCTCACAGTGGACCTATATCAGCATTGCTTCTGTCACCATTTATTGACGATATTTTTCTTACCACAGGAGCTAGAACTATTTGCATTTGGAAACATGATATTAAGGTAATATTGTTGTTTTGTTTTTATTGGTACATGTTTTTATTTATATATATATTGTTAACTATGATTTTTATTTTCAAAGTTGTTGGACTTCAAATTTAATTTATGCTTTTATAATATTTAGCAAATTTTAATTTTTATGACAATCTTTTGGCTTAAAAACATTCTTTATTTTAAAACTTTATGCCTCCATGGTACTTTAAAGTACAATTAAAATAACTTGTTATAAAGTTCATTTAATACATTGATTAGTAGACACAGGGCAGTAATACATCGTTTAGAATGAGCTATAGATACTTTACTGTATCTTGTTCCAAAAACATTATTAATTGCATAAAACAAAAATATTTTTAAAAGGATGATTTATTTTGCCTTTGCATCTTTTCAGCTTTCTTGATGTTGAAAGATTGGGGGGGGGGGGGGAGGAAGTTTCAGTTCGGAAATATTTCTATATTTCTATTGTAAGAACATTATATTTGCACATTTCCTAATTCTACAAAGTACTATAAAAAAATATTTTAAATAAAAGATTTGAGTGAAGTTATAAGTATTGCACAAAATCCCTATAAATCGAAATTTAATTAATTTTAATTGGCAAAATTCTTCTAAAATTTATTAAATGATTGTGGTGTAAAATCTTCTAATGTAGTTTCAAAAATTCATGGAAAATGCTTTAGAAGATGAAATTCTCATGAATTCATAATTTGGGACATAAAGGTTTAACAGACTTCCAATAAAGGAGGTTATACAATTTGTTTGTATTTATGTACAGCCAAACTCGATTAATATCAGAAGCAAGGGAATTAAAAAAGTCCTTTTTTTAGCTTTTAATTGTAATATTCATGACAAAATCACAGTACTGAAGTGAAAGCTTCTAAAGAATTAGTAATTCCAAAGGACATGAATGACATGCAGTAATGAAACTGATCATCTCCCTTTTTTCTTGGAAAAATTCGGCTAACATTGCAATAGTTACTGCATTTTAACAGTGCAGTAAGAGACATGAAAGTGCTGGTTAATATGGCCCATTGTCTGGAGTTTGGCCATATTTTTCCGTTTCCCGAGAACAACTTAAATCAGTTGTATACAAAAATATCTTTAATCGAATTGTATTTTAAGATATATGTAAAATAAGAGTTATAAAGTGTATTTTAGAAACAAACATTGAGAGAAAATTTAAATTAACATTAGTTTTATGAGCATTTTTATGAAAATACAGGAAGGCTCTCAGATGCTCAAAGGATTAAAAAAAAAGAAACAAATAAAGGATTTCTTGTATGTTTCTTCTTTTCCATGGCTCTGATGTAAATTTTACAAAAAATGTCGTGTTTGAAGCATCCTTATCTCTTTTTTCTTTCTTTCATTATTAGGGCATCTTTTGCATTTTCCTGGGTCAGGGTCTCCTTGAAGGTTGAAATTCAGACTTTGAAATGGTCACAATTCCTTTTTTCTCCTTTACTTTACAGATTTAAATTTCATAAAAATTACCAATCCTCACACCAATCCTCACCAATAAGTTGATAAACAAGAACTTGAAATCAGCTTTTTTTTTCTCTAAAAATTACATATTTAAATTTTATTTTTATTTTAATTGTTGCTTGAAATTTTTAATATTTACTTTAATCTAGCTTTTTTCTTATTTGCTCAAAGGTTTTTTAAAAAAGAAAGAGTTATTAAATTTGTCATGTTCTTTATGTATCAGAATTTCTCCCAGGCAATTTTAGCAGGGTGCTGCACCCTGCCTGTCCTTTGATTTACAAAATAGCACCCTTCTTGCACCTCATTCAAAAAGTTAGCAACCTTGTCCCCCAGTTTAAAAAAAGCACCCTTCTTGCTTCTTGCATTAAAAAATTTGCTTGCATAGTAAAAAATAACTGAATGTTGTCTTCAAAATAATAACCTGATTTTGAAATATTAAAGGTGGCTTTAAAAATCAAGAAAGTGCCCTTAAAATTTTTATAAGTGCCCTTAAGAATAAGAAAAAGTGCCTTTCCCCCACCAGCAGCACCCTGTCTTTTTTTTAACCTGTGAGAAACTCTGAGATATATATACATTTATGAAAGTATGTATACTGTAAAAGCACTTATTTTCGTGAGCCATAATTTTCGCGAAAGTGAAGGTATCGGTGATTTCGCAAGCTAAAAATTTCGCGAGTTTTATATGCACAGAAACGAAAGTTAAAATTTACGACAAACAGAGAGAGCTTCTCGGGCTAGTTCCAGAACAACCTGGTGTAGCATTGTTCGACGTTTTTAAGGCACACCATGATCCTCTTTCTCTGTTGAACTAGGGAAGAGGAATATTATTCCAGTTTTTGTACCCGCTTCCTGCACAAGAGAGCTCCAGCCTTTGGACTTAACTGTAAACGGCGAGCTCAAGCATTTGCTCAAGAATGAGTTTATTAAGTGGTATTCTAATGAGCTTAACTTTCTAGAGGAAAGAGAATCTGTGTACCTGGGAATATCACGACTACAACCGATTTACGCTTCTTGGCTTGTGCGCACATTTAACGGTGTTGAAGTCAAACATGAGGTAATTTTGAATAGCTTCAAAGAAGCTGGTATAAATATTGTAAGTGAATGAGCTGCATTCTACTAGTTGTGTTATTGTTTTTATTCAAGATATAGTTGTAAAGTATTCAAGAAATAGTTGTAAGTTTTCAAGGAATTTTTGTACTTATTTCTTATTTATGTAACTGTAATCATTTAATTTTGGATAAGTGAAAAATTTCTGATTTTTTACTATTATTTGAGACGGAAAAAAAATATTTCGCGAGGCTTAAATTTTCCCGATTACAACAGGCACGTGAAAATCACGAAAATTAAAGCCTCGCGAAAATAAATGCTTTTACAGTACATAAAATTGTTTGTCACACTCATCAAAAAATTTTATCTTTACTCAATAAAAATAATTCTTCTAGATTGTATACTATGTCACGTATATTACTTTAAAATTTTCTGTATAATTAAATTGTTTATTGTTGCACATAATCTTTTTTTTTTTTTTTTTTTTGGTAGATCTGTAATTTTTATTTATTTTTTGTAGTCTTTAATACTAAACAGTTGCTTAATCCTCATGTTTTCACCCTGTACTCTTTTGTAGATTTCATTCTATCATCTGTATATTTTCAGTATTTTGTTGGCTCATACTGTTTGCATTCTAATATAATCTTTAAACTTTATACGTATTATATATATGCATCTATATAAATATTTAGAAATTATTTTTCTGTTAAATCATTTCCTTTGATTATTTTTTCCTCCTGAAGAAAAGTTAGTTATTGCTGCATAAGTTACTGAAAATTAAAATAGAAAGGGATCTCTCTTCGTCCGCAGCCCTTTACTCTTCTACTCTATCCCGACTCTTTTGCGGAAGCAAGGTTCATAGGTCCCCAGCCACGTCCCGAGTAAAAGACACTCTAGCAAAACCCAGGTTAAAAAAAAAATAAAAAATTGAAACCGGACAAATTTAAAAGGAAATTACACAATTTAAAGACTCTGAAAAGTGGGAAGGGAGGGCTCGGGACGATGAAGCTACCAAATGACTCCTCCTGCGTCCAGCTTATTATTAGTCTCAGTTGGCGGTTGGGGGTCGATGGGTCAACCGCCATGGCGAGTGGCCTCTTTTTGTCCGCAGCCCTATACTCTTCTACTCTATCCCAACTCTTTTGCGGAAGCAAGTTTCATAGGTCCCCAGATACGTCCCGAGTAAAAGACACTCTAGCGAAACCCAGGTTAAAAAAAAAATCAAAAATTGAAACCAGACAAATTTAAAAGGGAATTTACACAAATTAAAGACACCGAAAATACACATCTACATTATTAAAAAATGAGAGTAAACATTGTTATGTATATGAAAGGATAAAAAAAAAAAATCCTTTTTAAAATTCAAATTTTAAATTAAATTTCAAAATTTCAAATTAAGATTCCCAGCTTCTTTTCCTAACTGTTCAATCCAATACGTAAATCTAATTTGACCCTTATAACTTGGTTTCCCAGCCCACCGTTTATTATTTTCAGACTTCAAATTTGGATGAACTTTAAGATTAAAATTGATGAATAAGCTCAACTTTGCTTCTTTATGATCAGTGCTCTGGGTAACTTCTGGCTAGTTAAAAATAAGTCTCTTCTGTTCTTGATAGTTGTGCCCGCTGCTGGGAATAATTTTAATTACACATTTAAGTAGTAAACTCAGAAAACTTGTTGCTTTTTCCAAAAATCAAGTGTCAGCCTAAGTTGCGAAACCTGCGGCCCTTTTTCCAATGACGACCTGGTAGTAAAATTTTCTCCTCACAGTTGAGTATTCTTCCGAACAATGGATCCATAAAAACATTGGATTCTCAGTCTACTCGGTCTATAGCTAAACATACAAGATGGGACATTTACGGCAAAATCTGTAATAGCAACAGTACTAGCAGAACTACCGACAAGGGGGAAGGATTAACAAGCCTCCGAAATTTACCTAATACCTATGTTGATGAAATATATTTACGCTTTATGTTTTGAATATCTATTTTTTCCTAAATGAAGCAGAGGCAGATGATATTGTATTTATGTTAATTTATTTGGCTGCTTTTTTTTTTTTTTTTTTTTTTTTTTTTGTACTTGTTCGTTCACCTTTAACTTACAAAATGATAATAACAATAATAATAATATAAAAGAAAAACCCCAGAAAATTCTGTTGAAAATGCAAATATGTAAGTTTATGAGATTAAACTGTAAAAAATCAAATTCGGGTATTGTGTTAATTTATTCACATCGAATAAAATTTTATCAAGTGTAATATCAGTATCTCTATGTTCATTTTTTTTTTACTTTTAGATTTACATAATTCTAAAAATTTGTAAAAAGGAATTTTTCCCTTTCTGTAATTTTATTATTATTTCTTATTTGTTAATATTATAAATATTATTGATACTTCATAAATTAATAAACATTGGCTATAAAAAATTTTCTTATGAAATGGGAATATTTATGAAATTTTCTGGTACTTGTAGAATGCAATATTTCTGCATATATTTTTACATTACACCATTGCTTTATGTAATTTTAAATCCAATTATATCATATTTACTTGACATATAATATTTAAGCTGAAATTTTTAGCTTGTTTTTTGTTGCACTTCGCAATTGTTCATCAATCATGTACAAAAAAAATATATGTATCCGTGCATGAACATAGAATAGATATTAGATATATAGAATAGAATATCTATTCTATGTTCATGTATCAGTGTAAATTTCTGTTAAAAACATAAACATGCAACATGAAAAAAAGAAAGATCACAATAAGGTAGATAACCAATAACAAAAATATTATAAGGATGGGAAGTTTCTTCTCCGTTGTCACTAAAGGCACTGCGATTGCAATCACATTACCATTACACTCTATGGAAATGTCCTATCTTGAATGTTTATCTACAACTGTGTCTGACTTAAAAAAAGATTCTCGTGTAACATAAAATAAAAGTCAGATCCCAAAAAATAACTTGCATCATTATTTCGCCTAGACTACATCCCAGTCCAAGCCATAAGACAACGAGAAAAGAAGTGACACCGAATGTATTACATATATAAGTATATTTATATGTTTTTATATGGTCCTGTGTCTTCAAATCAGTCTGTGTAAAGACACTTCAGTATAATCATATTTTTGAAAAAATCAAGATTGTCTAACCCTCTATTGAAATTTCAACACTCTAATTAAAGTTTTTTTTAAAACTAAAATGTAAATGTTGCCGATCATTATGCCTTTAGCATAGCAAGAAATCACTCTTTTGGCAATAAGAAAAAAAAATTGCATACACAGCACTGTTTGCTAAATAATGTAGATAAATTACTGTTTACTTTTGAAAGTTTTAAATTTATTTACACTAAATAATTGCAATGTGTTTAGAAATAGCTGGGAATGTTTCATTTTATTCTAATATAAATTTTGTTACAATCTAACAAATTTTTTCTGTAAGTTTATGTTTAATATTTGTGTATTTATCAGGGTGTGCTTGATGAGTTTAAAATTTCACAATGAATTGAATAGCCTTTCATATTAAATGTATGTTGTTTAAAAAATATTCTACTTTTTGAAAGAAAGAGACAAATAAGCAAACCAACAAATTCAAAGTGAAAAATTTCTGAGGGAAAGGTATTAAAAGGAAAATATTTAGATTATTATATAGGAAAACAGTTTTAAAATTATTAGAAATTAAAAGCAGTGTGAAAATTAAGATTTTTTTCCATATAGTCTTTCATCTCTTGTCTTTTTATTTTAAATGTTTTTCTACACATAATGTAGTGATGGTGTAAAAAAAAAAAATTCAAGTTTTTCAAGTGCAAAAAAATAAATAACAAAAGTATGTGATTTTTTTTTTGTTTTGTTTTAGCATGAAGACGATAAAAAAATGTCTACTTGGTTATTTTTTTTAAATGATAGGTTATATAGTTTGTAAGTAACAGTGCGTGCAATCTCCAAATTTACTAATTTGAGAAAATGCATTTTAAAGTTTCAATATCTAGGGACTTCAATATCAACTTCACCGTCTCTAAATGATTATAACATGCAGCTTACTTAATTTCAAATTTACGCATGCCTTTCTTTCTTTCTCCTTGATATCCGAGTGTCAGACATAGTTAAAGCATTGTTCCAAAAAAAGGTGATGGGACCTAAATGACCAATTATTGCTTCATCATTTTAATTTTCTGATCGTCATAGAAGTTTTTAATCTTTTGTCTATTTCCTTTAAAACATTTAAAATCGCTCTCATCTGTATGATATAGTGGCAAAATACACCTTTTTAATATAAATTTAATATAATATATTAAAATTAATTAATTTAATATATTTACTAATCTTAGAGCTTCATCCCATCCACAATTACAATTGTTATTGCACAATGTCTTCCAGTATTATGTGTTTTTAAAGGTTGCAGTGGACAAGCATAACGTAGCTTAGGAAGTGACAAATTATGCTCTTAAAACCCTGCAAGGAGCAAGCAATATATTTTATTTTCTATCAGATTCACTGAGTCAGGCTGGCTGCTTGGATGGTAGTTTTATAAAACAACTGACATTGCTTTCTGTAAGATTCTCATACCTTTAAGAAAAATAATTATGTGCATGAGTACTATATTCCATATTAAATTAATGCTGCACTATTTCTTAACATTAAAGAACTGTAAAAATCTTTTGTGGAGAAAGTAAAAACACATAACGTTTTTTCTTTTTTCCCCTCCTACAAAATTTGTGCATAAGAATATGAGATCATTTGAAATTTTGAACAAGATTTTGTGCTTATCCAGTTGTCTATGATTTGTCGATTTTTATTTCATAACAGTTTTTAAAATTTGTTTTTAACTTTGACTATGTAAATGTGAAGGAACAAATTCTCAAACTTCCCTTTTCCTGTACCTCAACAGCCAAAAATATGTAAAAAAGTGTAGTTAGCAAATATATTGCATCACTGATGGTGTAATTTAATGGTAGTTTTTGTGACTGGTTTATTTACATAAAATAGACTCATGTTTATTTAACTTATTTATCTTCTGAAATTAAGAATAAATATTCAAAATTCATATTAAAAATAATAGTTTAAAGGTACATGCTTTATGGAAATCAAAATTAGGTCTCTTTATTAGAATTAAACCACAGCCAAATATTTATCTATACTAATTTTATAAAGAAGTAAAGTTTGTTTGTTTGTCCGAGGTAATATCTGGAACTATCAAACCGATTTCAAAATGATTGTGTTAGTCCCCGTTCGAACATAAGCTATATCGTATGTCCATGCCGCTAGCCCATAGGAGCTGCGGGAACAAAAAACGTTCTAAAAATGTTATTTTTGTGGTATTGAAAGGCCTAGAAACATGAAATTTTGCATGGTAGTTACTTATAAGAAATAAATGGTCTCTAAGAGCATTTCTTAAAACATTCGTAATTTAAAAAGGGTGGAAATGCACAAAAAGCATTCTAAAAAATGTTCTAAATGGTGATTTTTTCGCAATCTCAGGAAATACTGAACCGATTTTTAAAATAATGGCGTCAAAATGATGGTGACAGCCCTTGCTCCAACATAGGCTATATTTTATGTCAATGCCACTACCCCAAAGGGGATGCAGGAACAAAAAACGTTCTAAAAATGCGATTTTTGTGTTATTGAAGGGCCTAGAGACTTGAAATTTGGCATGGTAGTTATCTATTACATATAAATGATCTCTAAGAACATCTCTTAAAACATTCGTAATTTAAAAGGGGTGAAAATGCAGGAAAAGCGATCTAAAAAATGTTCTAAATGGCGATTTTTTCACAATCTCAGGAAGTACCTAACCGATTTTTAAAGTAATGGCGTCAAAATGATGGTGACAGCCCTTGCTCCAATATAGGCTATATTTTATGTCAGTGCCACTACCCGAAAGGTTGGTGCAGGAACAAAAAACATTCTAAAAATGCGATTTTTGTGTTATTAAAGGGCCTAGAGACTTGAAATTTGGCATGGTAGTTACCTATTACATATAAATTATCTCTAAGAACATTTCTTAAAACATTCAAAATTTAAAAAGGGTTATAATGCGCAAAAAGTATTCTAAAAAACGTTCTAAATGGTGATTTCTACACAATCTCAGGAAGTATCAAACCGATTTCAAAAGCAGTGGGAGGAAATTGATGGTGACAACCCTTGCTCTAACATTCGCTCTATTATATGTCGGTGTCGCTAAAACCTGGGGGTTGCAGGATCAAAAAACGTTCTAAATTGTGATTTCTGTGATACTGCTAGTGGCTAGCAACATGAAATTAGGCATGGTACTTACTTATAAGATGTAAATGCTCTCTAAGAACATTTTCTAAAGAATTCAATATTTAAAGAGTGTGAAAATGTCCGAAAAAGTTCTAAAAATGTTCGAAATTGCAATTTCTTAACAATCTCAGGAAACATCAAATCGATTTTAAAAGTAATGGTTGCAAATTGAAGGTGAAAGTACCTTCTACAACATTGGCTATATTTTATGTTGTTGTCACTACCACCTGGGGGTTGCAGGAGCAAAAAATGTTCTAAATTGCATTTTTGTGATCCTGGGGGATCTAACATTTTGAAATTTGGCATGGTAATTACTTAAAAGATGCAAATGCTTTCTAAGAACCATTGGAAGAAAATTCTAAATTTAAAAGGATGAAATGAGCGAAAAGCGTTCTAAAAATGTTCTAAATTACGATTTTTATACTATCTTATGAAATACCAAACCGATTTAAAAAATAATGGTTGCAAATTGTTGGTGATAGAACTTGCTCAAACATAAGCTATATTTTATGTCGGTGCCACTATTACCAGAGGGTTGCAGGAGCAAAAAATGTTCTAAATTGCAGTTTCTGTGATACTGAAGAGGCTAGAAACTTTAAAGATGACATGGTGGTTACTTATAAAATATAAATGCCCTCTAAGAACAGTTGGAAATAAATCAAAATGTAAAAGGGATGAAGCAAAGGGAAGGGGCAAAAAGCATTCTAAAAAAGTCCTAAATTACGATTTCTGTGCAATCTCAGTGAAATAATAAACCGATTACAAAAGAAATGGTTGCAAATCAATTATGATAGTCTTTGATCCTACACAGGCTATATTTTATGCCAGTGCTACTACCACCTGAGGGTTGGCAGGAACAACAAATGTTCTAAAAATGCTCTTAAAAACTTTCTAAATTATGTTTTCTATGGAATATTAGGAAATACCAAACCAATTTCAAAATTAATTTTGGCAAATTAATGATGACAATCTTCTTTTCAACACAGGTATTTTATGTTAGTGCCACTACAGCCGAAGAGGTGGTACGCCATTAGACAAGAAGCTTGGAATTAGACATGGTCATTAATTTTAAGATGGAAATGTGTACTAAGAACAGTTTCTAAAACATTCAAAACTTTAAATGAATACTGAAATGAGCGAATGAAATGAGCATAAAAGCTTCAAAATACTTTATAAATTAACATTTATTTAGAATTAGTTTTAGTTCTTTTTATTAATTTAAGTCTGTTTTCTGCCTAATGCAGTGTAATAATGAAGTTTAGTCAAACTGTGTCTTAATTAGTAATTTTTGAATTATTCCTAAAAGTATAATATCTTCTAATAAAGATTAGACATACAAATATCACTTAGCATATTTCAACTATTACGCGAGCAAATCCACGGTTTTGCTAGTGATACATATACATAGGGCAGGGGAAAAACATGTTTTCACAAAGTTCATAAGATCTTTTTTAGTGTATTCTTTTTTATTATTTTATGAATAGGGATTCTGCAATTGTTACTTCTCTTCTTTATATTTAATCTTTTCTAATCTAATCTCAAGTCTATTTTAGGGAAATCAATTTGATATTTTGATATTAATCTTGAAATTCATTGAAGTAATAATTTTACAGTCAAACTAGATTTATAGTAACATTGTCAAACTTAGCACTATATGTCTCATTGGTGTCTCTATCATTAGACAAAATTAGGCAGGATGGCAAATTGCCAGAGAGAAAGTTATTTTAAATAAACAGCCATTTGATAAAGCCATTTGACAGCCAAATAGAGAAGAGGTAGCATTTAAAATTTTTGCCTAGGACAGCAAAACACCTAGAAACAGCCCCTCTATGACTTTTTATAAATAATTCTTCTACTGTCTATATGTTTAGATTGATTTTACTTAGAGCTGAAATTTTTAATTTATAGGAAATGCCTATATACTCTCAAGATATGCATACTTACATTACTTCTGCTGTTTGGTCAGATACTCGTCCAGCACTTTTCTTTTTAGGATATGAAGATGGTTCCATAGAAATGTGGGATTTATTACACAGTATCTATGAGCCTTTTTTAATTCGCTTTGTTGCAACTACATCTGTTACAGCAATGTCAATGCAATCACTTACAGGTAATTTTTTTTTCTTTAAAAATTATATTTTATTTGTGTGAAAAATCATACATTATGTAAAATAATAAAATTGGGATAATAGAAATGTTTGCTTTTTTCAAAATAAACTGGTACTTAAATTATTACTATCTATTTTTTCTATTGTAAAAACTTTAATGCATGGTTAAGTCTTGAAATTATCATAGGATAACACTTAAAAAAAAAAAAGTATGATATCCAAAACAGCAGTTTTCAACCTTTTAAGCCTCTTGGACCTTTAAATTTTTAATTATAAATCAGATTAATTTTTAAAAAACATAAATGCATTTTTAGAATACCAGTTGGAGAAACTTCTGTTTTGCTAATATGAAATGTGCTTTTTTTAAATAGCAAATTGATAAATGCTTATTAAATTATAAGAAAAATGAAAATCAGTTATTCAGGGACCGCACTAAGAAATTAAGGGGTCTCAGGACTCTTAAAGCTCTAAAATTTTCGAAATTTAAATTTTTTTATGTGTTTAACTTCTATGTTTTCTGAGCATTTTGATATAATTGTTATCTTGAAATTCCTATTAGAACAGAAGTTATGGCATTTAGAATTATACTCGCTCAATAGCTAAAGCAGTGTTTCCAAAATTTTGAAGTATTTTTTCTCCAAATGACGTTTTTGGGCATAACGTGCACGATACCTCAAAAACTTCTGAATATTTTTTCGTGAAACTTTCAAAACATATGCTTCATGTTAGTCTGTATAAACTGAACCTAAAATTTCTTTTTTATTGTAAAAAGAAAATATTTTTTAGGGATTTATATTGTTGAAATTTTCTAAATTTTGCATTAGCTAAATACAACTTCGTATTAAAAATATAAAAATGCTTTAAATACAAATTTATTTAGGTTCAGTGTAATTATTATAATCTGAGGTATAAATAGGCACCAAAATTTTCATTCTAGTTGCAAAATTTATTTTGTAATCGTGCGCATAAGCTGTTATGCTGATTTTCTGCTCGTCAAATGCCTGACAGTTTTGAGCCCCTTGTAAATGCTAATTCTGCATCTTGTAATTAATTTTTCAAACATTTGAAATGAAAGAACATACTTGTATCTTTCATTCCCATTTAAAATTGTGTCTTAATATCAAATACATTTTAAGATATTAAATGTTGAAAATGGTCCTTTTTTTTCATTTTTTCCAATTTTAAGAGTCCTGAGACCCCTTAAGACTATTAGCCAACACATTAGCCAAATTTATCTATTATTAGCCAAAAGTATATATGCATATATTATATATACATATATATACAGGGCTTAATTTGCGCCGGAGCCCACAGGAGCTCAGCTCCGGTACTTCTCTGCTTTCAGTAAATATTTAAATATTTGGCAGAATTCACCGGAGCTCACAAATACAGGGCTCCGGAGCCCAGAGCAATAGCGCTTCCGAAAACCCGAAGCCTTAATTACCCTTTTCTTTCCTTCCCATCTCCAAGCTTTTAACATAACACTTATATGTGACGTAATGTGTCCCACACGTTGGAAATGGAGATGAAACGGGCTCAATTTTTATATAAGTTTTAGGCCTGGGCTGGTTCAAGTCCAATCTGTCTTACTTCTAAAATTTTATTTTTCATGTATGTATAAAAAAAAACTTTCCCTCCTTAAAAATTACGTTTTCTATTCTATTTAAAATCATTTCAATGCTATTTTAATCAGAATGAAGAGAAAACAGAAATCGTGTTTTTCTCTTCTAGTGATAATTGCAAATTTATGTTTGGCATTGCTGGCGTCAACCTGTTGATACGACTCAAGAGACTGAATGATGAATTTGCTTTGAGTTCGATTTTCTTTTGTGACAGTAGGATAATTCTTAATTGGCCAATTTATTTTATTTTTTTACTTTAGATATCTAATCTGAAAAGAATATTTTCTGTCTATAGTGAACGAGCATCAGTTTGAGGTTTCGTTTGATTGAATTTTTTAGTCTTCTATTGTGTACGACTATAAAAATCCCTTATAGTGATTTTTCTATTGTATCGTGGACGGGAACACTGCCCATGCTAAGGCTCTACTCTGCACATTTACGAAGTCACTTTCATTTGTAAGTAGCTATAATTGCCATGTATTGTTATTCTGATAGAAAGCAATCGAGCAGTGTTTTCTCTTTTCTATAAAAGCATCGAATCTTTCCGATACCGATGTTAAATTTTTAACTTAATCTGATTTTCAGTGACTCGCCAGAAAAGACTGTTATGCGGAAGGAAAATTTATTATTGTTATCACCTTTTGTAGGAAATTGAAAAACACGTTTGCATTTTTCAGTATGTAAATTTTAATTTCTATAAATTTCAGAAATTCTTTCATAAAAATGCATAGCTGTGAACTATTCCTTTTTTGTGTTAACACTGTTTTAAAATCATAACCCCAATCATATTTAATTGCAGAATTCTGCTATTAATTAACATTAAAATTAGGCAAAGACTTCTTTTCGGAAGAAGTGATAACTAAGAAGTGGAATAGTTGACAGCTAAGTATACGCAGATAGTTAGATATATTTAAAATTTTTATTTTCCTAAAGAAAAAGAACAGTCTTTAAATTTTGCAAATAATGTATGAAATATGGGGGAGGGGAAACACTACGGTTATTAGTATCACAGGATATTAGGGCTCCGGTACTTTTTTTGTTAGAAATTAAGCCCTGTATGTATATGATATATATATAACATGTATATATATCACATATGTATAAATAATACTTAACTTAAATAATAATTACTATTATCACTGTGCATCTCTTTCTTCTCTTTAATTTTTGGTCTTCTCATTTTGTTCGTAATGTTTGGGAAATAAGGATGAGTCTTTTGACTAAAGACATAAAGATAAATGAAACCTCGTGCAATTCTTAATTTGTAATTACATAGAAAAAAAGTATTATAAATTCAGATTTTTTTTTTTAACTCAAATTTTATTCATATTTTTATTTTTTTTTTTAAAGTTGTTATTTTTTTACTTTCTGTATAAGACTCAACTACAGTAAATCCTGCGAAAGTAGAATCACTAGGGACCATAAAATATGCTGCTTTAGACTGGCATTTTTCTTAGAAGGTGTAATTAAGGGTATTCCTTTCATCAGGCAACGGAATTTTTCAGTTTAAGACAGGATTATGTTATAAACATCTTTTGTTTCAAAGATTTTACTGTATATTTATTTTCAAACTTTACTGACTTATTCATATTTTCATGTATGCAAACTTCAATAGGGATTTGGTTATTAATGATTGCTAAAATAACAAGTATCCCCACATTCATGTTTTATTCACAATATTCATTCATGACTTATAGTCACAAACAAGCAAACGAAAAGTTTTGTTGAAATTACCTTTTATAATTATATGATACGTACTAATTTTTAATTCTGATATTGGTGTATTTTTAAATTCATTCTTTTCTTTCTATTGTCTTATAGTAAAAAGTTAAATCTTTAAATTTAATCTCAAAACATTAAGTAATGAACTTCAAATGCATTTCTTGTGATTTTATTTATCACTTTCAAATGTGATATTTGTAAATGAGGCTGTTTTTATTTTGATTGATGATTAATTAATTTAGACAATAAAAGGTTGAAAAAGTATTATGCCGTTTTTAAAAGTTAAAAATTAAGGACATCGGTTAAGATTATTAATCGAACATTCAGAATTATTGATTGTGCCTTTAAGTAAAGTTCTATTTTATTGTAGAAACATACATTTTTCTTAATTTTCAGATGAAGAACATGTTTTAGCTGTTGGAGATTCAGAAGGAACTGTGTATATTTTATCTCTGCCTTCTTATTTTTGGATGCCTGTTGAAAATGAAGTAAGTTATAAAAAGGCTTTTTTTGAATATGAAAGATTAATATACTATTAAATTATTAGAAGATCATATTAAAGAAATAAAGATAAAACCTGTCATGCTTAAAAATTTAAAAGCATGTTATCCTCAATGCTATTATATATTATACCTGCTACTGAAATACTTCTTAATTGAACTACTTGAATTAAATTTTATTACGCAGAACTTCTCTTTCTGGGGTGTTTTCTGTTTCTTTTTGAAAAAGGAGAGGTTTTTTTTTTTTTTTTTTTTTTTTTAAGTACAGAGGATGTTCACACATTTTTGTAACAATTTTGGGGATTTCGGGAAAATAAATATATAAACAAAGATAAAATTTTATATTCTAATATGTTCAATCTGATAGCCCTTTTGTTTAACTATCATATTACATTTTGGAAAGATAAGAGCTTTACTTAAGATATCAAGGTTGATTTTGTACCACTTCTCGACTACAGCCTTCCAGAGTTCATCCAATGATTTTGGATGTTGTTTATAAAGAGCTTGTTTAAAGAGTCCAAACACACAGCAATCCATTATGGACTTGGGTGTAGATTTAGAGGTATGGAGCCTTACACTAATGAAATTTAACACATTGAAGATTGTTTGGGTTAAGTGATGGAATGTCTTCTTTTTAACAGGTGTTAAAAATATTTTCTTTATTGGGAGTACAAATTAATTCCGTCCGTTTTTTTTTTCGTTAAAAAAACATTTTATTTATATCAAAATGAAAAAACATGTTATTCAAAGTATTGTCCATCGGCAGCCACAACCTTTGTCCACCTTTCTGGCAATTTTCGGATTCCATCTCTGAAAAATGAGTCCTCTCTGGACGCAAACCATGAATCGAGCCATTCTTGAATTTCTTCGGAAGAAGTGAAGCAGTGTCCAGCCAAATCGTGATGCATCCGTCGGAACAACCAATAATCAGAAGGAGCAATGTCTGGCGAATACGGCGGGTGGGGTAGGACCTCCCATTTCAACGTTTCCAAGTAATTTTTAACGACAATTGCCGTGCCTTTCGATGGTTTCTGGCCGTTTTTCACGCAATGCTCGGCTCAAACGCATTAATTGCAGTCGGTAGCGTTGGCCAGTAACTGTTTCGCCAGGTTTTAGCAGCTCATAGTACACTATCCCAGTCTGATCCCACCAAACGCACAGCATTACCTTCAGACCATGAATATTCGACTTTGGCGTTGATGTTGACGTCGATGGCAATGATTCACCAGGCCGAGCATAGTATTTTCTCTTCTTGGGGTTATCGTAGTGTATCCACTTTTCGTCTCCGGTAACAACTCGATGCAAAAAACCTTTCCTTTGTTGTCGTTCGAGCAGCAGTCCACTGATGAAAAATCGCTTTTCAACGTCGCGCGGTTTCAACTCGTATGGGACCCAATTTCCTTGCTTTTGAACCATTCCCATGTTTTTTAAGCACACGGAAATTGCTTGCTGAGTGACTCCCAACGATCCTGCAAGCTCTTGTTGCGTTTGGCACAGATCTTGATCGAGCAATTCCTCCAATTCGGCGTCTTCGAACTTTTTCGGCTGGCCCGGACGCTCCTTGTCTTCGACACTAAAATCACCATTTTTGAAGCGTCGAAACCACTCTCTACATGATTTATCAGATGGCGCAGATTCACCATATACTTCACAAGCGATCGATGCGCTTCAGCGGCACTTTTCTTCCAATTAAAAAAGAAAATCAAAACTTCCCACAAATGTTGTTTATTTAGCACAAAACTCGACATATTGAATGCTCAGAAAACCAATTTTGTTGTATAAAACTCGAAGCTTCGTTGACTGAATATGGTTAACAAAGGTCAAACCTTTCTAACAATGCCAAAAACATCTATCATTATTCAGTAAACAAATCAGCCAGAGCCATCTATTGAAAACGGACCGAATTAATTTGTACTCCCAATATTTTAAGTTTTCGATTATAAGAGAATCCAGCAATAACCTTGAAACCATAGCAAAACTTTCCTTGTTTTCTCTGAAGCAACATTTCATACTTTTTCTTACTCTTTTTCTGTAGTAAATATATCTTTTTCTATTGCAGTCATATAAATATATCCAAACCTTATCGATCGTAACTAGATATTTCCATTTTTCCCCTGCCAAATAATTTTCATACAATAATCTGCATAGTGTTACACTGATAAACATCGTTTCACATTAGGTGGTGAACCTCATGTTTTTTTTTGTTTTGATTAGCTTTAAATCAGATTTTATAATTTTGTTTACAGTTCCTCGGGAGATATCTAAAGATTTTGCGATAATTCTTTGGGAGGTTTGATCTTTTTTTAAAACATGTGATGCGACTTTAGATACAATAAGAGGTGAGCGTACCTTTATTACATTTTTCTCAGTCAAATGTAAACTTTGACGTTTAGTTTCTTTTTGATTAATTATGTCACTTATTTTATGTGCAGAAATATTAAAACCATGCTTTCCACACTTTTTGTAATAATCAAATAAGAGTATTTCTCTCCATTGCACTTAGCTCTTGATTCATTTTTTATTCTTCAGAGATGTTTTGAAGCAAAGAATATTTTTAATGATGCTAATGGTCATTAAACCCTGTTCCAAACTGATCCCATTAGTTTTTTTTCTTTTTTTTTTTAAATTTAAATCATAGAGAAAGTAAATCATTACAAAAATATATGAATACCCTCTGTATTTTTATTTTTTAAAAGGAACAACTCTTCTCAATTATTCTTTTTTTTTTTTTTTTTTTTTTTTTGTATTTTTCAGACAGATATGTTAAAACACACAAACCACAATCTTTGTCATTCTTTCATTATTAAAAGAAGAGCTGTAGCACTTGTAAGAATTTTGTTGATTAATTGACAAATTTTGGATTACTGTATTAGAAAATGCTCTAAAAAATCTACTCTGTTATCGAGTAGCATGTGCTTTTCAATTTCTGAATTTGTTTCTTGTTTTAAAGAGCCTCTTACACTTTTGCAAATTTTGAATGAATGCAAATACATTAAAGCAACATACTATATTTGAATGGCATTTTAAATATTACACATACATTTATTGATAAGTCAAAACACAATCACACCCTTTCTGAAAGAATGCACTTGTCAGAATGATATGTTTTGCACATGACATATTGAAAATAGTATTTAAAGGGTGATGGAGATTTTGATCGTTCATTTTGTCAAATAAGCTGGCATGTAATGAAAAAGACTGTTGATTTGAGCGACTTTAATAAATAATCAATTGTGATGTCCTAAAGGCTAAGGAAGAGTATCTCTGAAATGCTTTATCTTATCGGGTGTTTCCAAACAACTGTTATTAGCATGTTTGCAGTAGATGACTAGGTGCTAGTCTCCCCATACCCAGTGAAGAATTATAGATACCAGATATTGTCCTGCTTAGTAAAATTGAGTAGGCGTATCGGCTCAATTCACAGCTGAATATAATTTCAAACCTAAGTATAAATGTACCTCAGCACAAATTACATCAGCCACTGTTAGATATGGGACTTTGTCTCTTTCATGTAAAATCTTTGTTAATCCAGCAACATTTTTTGTTTCTTTTACACATTCAGTTGGCCTGTGAACATCATGATTGGATCATGCAACAATTGAAAAGAGTTGCCTGTTCTGACGAATCATAACTGATACAATCTATATTGTGATGTGTTTCAGTAGTTTTGCATATCCAAGGTGGAATAGTAAAGTATTTGGAGGGTGGTCATAATGTTTTTGCTCTTCAGTGCATGCGTGTTTGTATATGTGTATTGTATATACTGAATGTCCTAAATGTATTGACATACGCTTTAATTGTTTACTTGTTGGAGATATGTAACCTATGTAAATTACAAAAGTGTTCAAAATAAAGTGGGAAATAAGATTATGTGGATGAAATAGTTCTGCCATTAATTAAAAAGAAAAAAAAAACCACTCTTTAACTTTTTATATGGTCAATTGGTTTTATAAGATATATTTAGGAAATTTTTCTCCATGCTCTGATTTTAAATATAACTTATAGGAACCAAAGATTGTATAAAAATAAAAACAGTGTAACTTTCTGAAAACTAATGACAGGACTAGTCCATTCACATAATTATAATTCCTATTTTATTTTAAACACTTTTGCAATTTACATTGCTTAGGTATCTCTAAACAGGGAAAAAGCTAAAGCAAGCTTTAATCTTTGAGGCACCCTGTATAGTTATAAATGTGTATTGTCTATGCTTGAAATAATGAATTCAATTTCCTGATGTTTATTTATAAACTTGCAAGTCAAAACATTTCTTTGTTTTTTTATATATGCAAGTCATGAAAATTAAATCGTATAATTTTTTTAATGCTCATTCTATTTTATATTTGTTTTTACAGTCAGAGACAACCAAAGAGTTTTTTGAGAAGCAAGCACTCTTGATGCAGGAAAGCCTGGTGCCAAAGGCTTCTGAAACAAGTAAAGCCATAAAAACAGAAAAAAGGGTGAGTTTTTTCATACCATACTAATTGCAAAAAAAAAAAAAAAAAAAAAAAAAAAAAAAAAAAAAAAAGAATTTTGAAGTCTTATTTGCATCTATTTTCATTAAGAAGCTTACTTTAATTTTTATGTTCACTATTTATTACTTTTTAAATCCCAGATTTATTAAGATAATTTTAATAACAATACACAAAAGCTTTCTTTTACTGTTTGAAGTTTGATAAGAACAAATTAAAAAAATATATTTTTTGTTATTAGATTGTGAAATAATAATAATTTTAATTATCTGTGATATTTGATATAAATTACCAGTTTTAAATTTTGATTGCAGACTTTTCCTATTAAATCCCAAAAGCAAATTTTATGAGATTTAAATATAAATTGTACCTTGATAAAAACTTCTAACTTTTATAAGATTTATTTTTTATTTAAAGGTAAATACTTAGAATTATTTAAAATTTCATGGATGAATTATTAGAGTTGTAAATTTTTAAAACAGATACTTTCGATTGAAATCTAAAAGAATATTTTATGAGGCTTTAATTTTGGATGTTATCGTTAGAATGACTTAATATTAAATTAAAAGATATAAATACATAAAATAATTAATAATATTAAAATAATATAAATAAAACATAAAAATTAATAATACACTATAGAACAACGGCATTTAAAATTACATTTTAATTGTACTATAATTTTCTTACCTGAAATTAGATGAACATTTAAGAAATTATTTACACTTATTTATCATCTCTATGAAAAAAATTATCAATTGTTGTTTGCTTAGTCCTATTCATTTTTGACTTTTTATCCAGTTTTTCTATTTGTAACAAACAGTTACGTTCTTTGTCTGATGACGGCTGCATCAGGATAAATGTACGCAAACACTCAATTGATTGTGCAATTGACTTTTCTGTGGGTAAGGAAAGCACTTGGGACATAGTAGCAGAATCACCAGAATCGGATTCCATCTCCTCATTGCATTTTTCGTGAATTGTTTCAACAATTTCTTCCACAGTTAAGGGTCCAGATACTTCTAAACTATTGTCGGCTGCTACATACTCTGCGAATGTAATATCGCATTGGAACTTTTCAGAAAAGTTTGGAAATTCTATTTCTTCAAAAGGTCTGTCGTTTTCGTCATTTGCATTATAACCACTCTTTTTAGATGGATGGATAAATCCGGCATGTCGAAAGCATTTTTCTATTGTTTCAGGTTGTACGGCGTCCCACGCCGCATATAAATCGTTGATGGCCGTGAGTAATGTTATGTCGTAGCTTTCTTTAAGGTCATTCGAAAATAAAATTTGTTCTAGAATTCTTTTACGATAATGAGTTTTTAAATTTTGAATTATTCCTTGGTCCATCGATTGCAGTTGTGCTGTAGTATTAGGGGGTAAATATTCAATCTTTATATACCTCAGTGTTGGTAGTTTACAATGACTCTGCACATTATCTAGCAGCAATAGAATATTTCTGTTTTCACGAGAAAATTTTTTATCCAGTTCTTTTAACCAACTGATGCAGATCTCATGCGTCATCCAGGCTTTGGCATTTGCCACATAATCAACAGGCAGTGTTTTAACTCCTTTGAAGGAACGTGGATTAGTTGATTTACCAATAACTAACAATTTTAACTTCTCAATTCCATCCCTATTGGCACCTACCATCACAGTTATCCTGTCTTTTCTAAGTTTATCACTTGTGCACGTTTCACCTTTAAATGTTAAAGTCTTATTAGGAAGAAGTTTATAATACAACCCTGTTTCATCGGCATTAAACACGTCTTTCATTGCATAAGTAGAAATAAGTCCGGGTAGCTTTTCACAGAATTCATTGCAAGCAGCGAGGTCTAAAGCACCACTTTCACCACACACAGTTTTGTGTACGATGTTATTTCGCTACTTAAAACGTGTCAGCCATCCTTCGCTGCAATTGAAATTTTTAATACCCATGAGTAGTACAAGTTCTTTCGCTTTAGCTGCCAATATAGGTCCACTCAAAGGTACATTTCTTGCCAATGCATCTTTTGTCCATAACAGTAAAGCTTCCTCTAAATCCTCATGGGCTGCTGTTCTCATACGTTTTCGTCCTTTAGCAAATCTTTCCTTTTCCCATGATTTCAGGATGAATTCTTTATTTTTCAAGTAAGTAGACAGCATATTCTTTCTTATTCCATATTCTGCAGCAATTTCTGTCTTAGATTGGCCACATCCTACCTTTTTAATAATTTCCACTTTGGCTTCTAGAGTTAACGATTTATAACTTCCACGTGGAGCCATATTTTAAAGAAACAAGACCTTTTACTTTCTCAAAAAACAATTTAGCAGTAAGTAAAACCATTGACTGAAAAATTCGATCCCCAGAGTGAAAATAGAATGTAGTGATAAAACAGGTTTCCCCTATCTTTAACAGATGTCCACTCAGTGAATTTCTTGGAATGTCACTGGGTCAAATGTTACAGAAGGGATTAGGAAAAGCACAATGGAAGAAGGGGCAGATGTGTCATTGATGGACAGACAGGGCGCACTAAGAAAGCGGATTTCAAATGCATGGAATTATTATACTAGTTCAGAACAATTCTGACAAAAATGAAAGAAAGAAAGTTATTTCAAGGATCTGAAGTCCGTGAGAAAGTAAGGAAAAATGAAAAAATGAAATTCTCATTAGTTCGAATTAAACGAAGTCAAGAGAAAATGAGTTCGAATAAAGGAAAAGTTTTAGCGTTATTCTGCCATTGAAAATTTCGGGACTTCATGTTTAGTTCGAATTAAGCGAAGATTCAATTTATCCGATTTCGAATTAACGAGAGCCGACTGTATATATATATATATTTAATCTACAGGTTATTATTTTAAAATAATGAAACATTTCATAGATGCTAAATTGCATTAAAATTCTAAACATTTTTTGTGATTACTAAAAATCTTTTGCTCAATGTATTCTTATCTAATTTAAATATTGTTAACCAGTGCAGTTTGGGCAGGCCGATTATTCAAGGTTTCCTTACTTTTCCTTGTACAGCAACAATAATTCTGATTACTTTTCCTTCTCCTTGAAGGTATCATTTCTGTAGGAATATCACCAAATCTGTCGATACTTAAAGCAATACTCTCTTATTCCTCCTTAAATATTGTTAAAATATTTAATTTATGAAGGTTTATAATAGAAAATTTTCTCTATTTAAAAAGTAAACAGTATTTACATATGTTGAAACTAAGATTCAAAGTGCAGATTTCAATATATTAAATTACAGGATGATGATTTATTGAGTAATATTTAATGAACTGTGAAATTAATTATAGTATTTTCAAACTGATCAATTTAATTTACTGCATTATCCTAAAGTCACAAAATGATAAAAATTCAAAAAGTATAGACAGTAGCACAATGCAGTTTGCACAGAAATGTATTGAAAGCAGGGTTGTATCCATTTTAACCGTCCTAGTCAAAATATGTTTTGACCATCAGTGGCCAAAACAAAACTCTTTTTGACTGATAAAAGAAATAAAAATACCTTTTTAATGATAAATTTAGTGCAACATTTGAAAGGATTTGCCATAGTAAAATTTTAAAATATTGAATACCATGGTACTTTTCCAGTATAGGGGTCTTGGTTTTGTACAATTCATTTAATATAAATAAGCCATTTATCTATTTTTACGCACAAACAGAAGCAAATCGTATATACATAAAAATAATATCTATATAAATGAAATGTTTATTTATAAATAAATACATAAATAAACAAGCATAAAAGTTCATTTGGTTTGTTTTCATAGTTGTTTATATCATTTTGTAAAAAATCTTACTTTTTGAAGTCTGAATTACACCAAAATTAAAAAAAAAAAACCCATCAAGGTCCTTAATCTGGAAAAGTACCAATGCAACATTTACAAATTGTACTTTGTATTATAGTTCAATCTGTATTACTTTTTTTTTTTTAATAGTCCAAAAATTTTTTAAAAAATTTTATTTAGAGTTCAAAAAAGGATTACAAGTGTTGTTTTAAGATAAGACAATTTCATAGTTTATTCTGGATGAGATCAGACTTTGAAAATAACTTTTCTATCGGGGAAGAGTTAGCACAACCATTCACTAGGCACATTTTGAAATTTACAAATTCAAAATTAATATTTTCATTACTGTCTACCAAATATCGTAATGTATTATTTATACTTAAAGGAAAATATGATTTCTGAAATGTATATTTGTGCTATGAAATATTATTACATAAGGTAAAAAAAAATTCCATCTATATTTAATAATTATTAATAATTATATATATACATATAATATCGCATTAATATTCACTTAAATATACCTATAATTTGATAATTTATGTAAGCTAAAGTTATTTAATAGAGTTTTGACCAAATTTGAGTGGTTAAAACCAATTTTGACCACTGTCCTAGTTAAAATTGGTTTTGACCTGCCAAAATTACAGCCCTGATTGAAAGTCATGTTTTTTAAATAATGGAACAGAATAATTGCATTTATCACTAAAAAGCTGAAGTGTAGTGAAGTGTATACGGTGGTATACACCATATTACCATCTGAATTTTTAAAAGAACTTATGTGTTTTCTTTCTTAAATAAAGCTGTAGTTTGAGAAAACCCTCTGGGTTTTATTATGACTACAACAACACTAACATGTGGTATGTCAGCAGTTTGTACTATGGTTAAGCACAGTTTGCAATGCAAATAAAATTACAAATGTTAGTCACAACGGGAATGTAATAATGTATTTTGACAATGTATTTTTATTTTGATTATAAAAATCTACATTTGTAATATTTACAATTTTTTTTCATTGCTCTGCATTTTAATTATCTTTATTTAGATACCCCTTTCATCTTTTTTTGCTATTTCTTAGCATTTTGAACTCCTGTCATCGCAATCACAATTTTAATTAATTTTATCAGCAAACAACTTGACTTTGTTTGGGTGCCATTTTTCGCTGGTATTCTTCTTTCTGTTTCTGTCTTTCTCCTTCGGTTTATCATAGGTTCACAGAATGGGACTTCCTGCTGTGAACATTTTGCACTTGCATTCGTTTTCGTGATTATCAGATTTCTCATGCTTCTAATGGCTGGTGGATGTTTTGGCGATTTTTGATGCAGAAGCCTACATTTTTTTGGAAGTTAATCATCAATTATTGATTATCAGTTGAGTCTGTATTTTGGAGAATTCCTGGTTAGGGTGATGAAAGATCACCAATTGTCACCCTCATTTTATTTTTTATGTTTAATAAGAATACATTTGTTATTTTAAGTCTTTGTTTCCTTAGCTTTTATTAGTGTATTCCTTTGATTTTATTAGTATTTATGTGCTATGTTAATTTATCATTTTTAGTCTTACGCCTCTTTTCCAGTGGTGTTACGGAAGCCATTAAGAGCAATAGCTGTCAAACATGGCAAGATATTCTGCAGAGCATCTAAGAGGATTTCTGTTGTAATTCCTGTCACATGATAACTTATAGCAACAGACAACAGCTTTGGAACCCCTGCAGTGCTAACTGTCTATGATAAATACAACTATTATAGCAATAATTTTTTTTTTTGCTACCAAAAAATCTATGTCTTTCGCTGTATTTATGTGAAAATAGCTACTGTCTATATATTTCAAATTATTGAATGTTTATTTTATAAATTTTAGATAACTCTCTATATAATATTTTGATTTATTTTTTGAGGATGTAATCATGTGAACACCATAGTTTGAGGATTTTTTTTTCATTTATTCATTATAAGGAAACTTTTCTGACCCTTGATTTTTCTGCTTTTGCACTTTTGTTTGATTGTCATTTGTCTGTATTTTTAAACTTTTTTCCCCCATTGCTTTTGCATTAATCGATGGAAAATTCATTCTAAAGTATGTCTGATACTTCCTATCTTTTTTGTGTATATATGATAATTTTCTTCTTTTTAAACACATAGTTGAAAAGTGTTTGACTTTCGTTTGTTTGTCTCTCTTGAATTTCAGAAAAGGTTAAAAATGTTTCCAGGTGTTGTAACCATTTTAATTTGCAGCTGTTGCATCTACTGTTCAATTGAGCATTAGAATGGTGGCACGTATCTCTCTATTCTAAAAAAAAGTAACTTACGCTGTCACCGCTGCCACCGGTTTTGAATTTTTTGTGACCGGAGGTCTTTCTCCGTTAATATTAAGAAAAATATTGCATACAAAAATATGAAAATCAGCGGTATTATAGAGAAATGTTTGATAAACACGCTGATGCAGACAGTTTTCAAATTGAAGAATTATTTTAAGAGATATTTAATGCTAAAGTTGGACAAAGTCCTTCCATTAAAAAAGTTTTATAGGAGCAAAAGCTATATATCGGAATTTAATCATTTTATATGTTATAATTTCCCAGTGTACAGAATGCATTTATTTTTTAAATTTGACTCATTTTTTGAGCTTTTATTTTTATTTTAAATTCAAATTTTCAGCATTTCGAGACATATTTTTTACTTATTTTAGAAAATTGTACTAATTTAACCTGCTGCCAACTGTATAAACAACGCAAACAATAATGTTTGCTTCAAATAAAAAATTTATTTACACGTGACTATTATAAACAGAAAAAAAAACTTTCAAATTAGAAATAAATAATTACATATAAAAAGCAGGAACTTATTGAAAATTACTTCATAAAAACTATATTTACACGTGAATTTTAACAGAGAAAGGATATTGTAAAATAATAAATTCATTAACATGCATTAGAAGTCATAAATAGGAGAAATTACGTCACATTACACTTATTACGTAAAATGAACAAAAAATAATATTGCAAAACAGTTTAAATTTAAAAATTGCGTGAGACATTTATTTGATATTTCGAGATGAACTTTTCAACTATTTTTGTTGGGACAGTGCAAATAATATTTCATTTCTAACAAAAGTATTTTCACATGAATATTAAAAAGAGAATTAAAAGTTTGGTGAAAATTGCGTAAGATTAAAAACGATACATTTAAAATGTCTTTCATTTATTTATTTATTTATTGAACAACAAACATACGACTTGTCTGCTTGACACGAGAGCCCGCTTAAAATGTCTTATGTAAAAGAACTTTCTTTTCGCTTTGTTAAAAAAATACCGGGAGACAAAGACTCTGTTTACTTAATTCATTTTATATTAGCTTATTTTGAAATGTTTAATTGGTTTTATTTAATCAAAGAGGAAAACAGCCATAGTATCTTTTAACAGCAGCTGATTTTACCTTAAAATTCCCCAATCAAAGAGAAATGAATAGAAACCCGTTTATAGGGAGATCGCCACGGTTTTTAAAATTATAATTCAATCTTTTAAAATCTTTTTAAAGCCGATCAAATTAGCGTGCTTTTAGAAACTGCGGTGTCTGAATGGAGTTTGGCGAGCTTAGCTACTAGGGGGCCGAGCCCCCTAGTATATGATGAAAATGTTGGTCAGTTTGGGAGAATGACAGGTTTTACAACCACATCAAAGGCTACTGGTTTACTATCAAAGCACAAAACTACCATTGACACAGCTAAGGTGTTTTCTTAAAATACCAAAAATTATAGTGATGCATTCACAATGTGTTTTGTTAAAAATGTCAAAGTCGCTGCTTGATAACTAACGTGCTTTGTAGAAAACTTAAGTGACCCCAAAGAACCAGGCTTTCAACAAAGATGAGAAAAGGGGTACACAGGAGATGTCAAGATTTTTATATTTTCTCTTTTAACTTGGGAAGAAGGGGAATATATTTAAGATATCCAATATTATAAAAATATAAGCAAACTATGATTATATGGAGGTCTAGTATAATGAAGTTTTGAAATGGAGGATGAAAATAGGAGAAAGTGGTTGGATAACGTTAATAGAAAGATAGAAAGAGGTGTGTGAAATAATTAAGAAGTGAGAGGGGGGATGGGGGGAAAGAAGACACGCAAAGAAAAAAGTAGGTTTTTTTAGAGAGATTATTACTGTTGTACCTTTTAGGGATTTTATTTACACCTTGTACTAGTTGTAATAGTTGTGCTCACCTTGCCTGGATAATTTTATATAGAGAATGATGATCTTATCATTCCATCTATATAAGCATCCAACACTTTGCTTATTATGATATATATATATATATATATATATATATATATTTATAAATCTTTTAATTTTTAGGTCTATGACACTAAAGATATGTTCAGCGATGAAAGTCTTAAAAAGAATTATGAAGAATTCTTGGAAGTAGAGAAAATTCTGTTGAGACATCTTGGCATAACTACCAATGAAGAAAAAGAAAATTTGTTGGAGAAGGAATAGTAAATGTACTTTAGATGTTTTCATTGCTCATGATGTTTTTTGATTTGACAACTAAGTTTTATAGATCAGTATTTATTTTTCATGTGATGATTTTTCATGAAAAGCTAAAGAAAAAGAGTTTGAAACTTTTTCACAAAAATGGTTTGACTAAAGTTAGTTTATGGAATTTTCTTTTAATATTGCAAGTATCATGGGATTGTAATATATTGTGAATTTATTTAGCTATCCTCTGAAAACAAAAAGCATAGATCATCATACCTTGATTCATCATTTCTTTATTTTTCTTGTGTTCAGACTTGTGTTCAACTGTTCTGACTTTGTATTCAAGTGTTTATTTATTTATCTTGGTGTATGAATATGAATAAAACAGTTGAAAAAAAAAATACCAAACACTTTTTTCTTGAATTTTTTTTCTTCTGTTCATGAAATGTTGAATTGGTTAAAAAAAAAAAGTAATATGTAAAACTCTGATATAATTATAAATGCATGTGCCTTCTTCAAAGCTATAAATTATGTTATTGACTTCTTTACTTTTTCTACTACTAGGTTGAGCAAAAAGTTCTGGGAAATTTGTGAAAGTTGCGTTGTTATGCGCAAATTAACAAGTGCAACAAGGACTATTCTTCAAAGTAGAGACCATCATAGTCCACGACTTACTGCCATCATTCTGCCAGATTCCGGTTTGCTGGAAGTACCATGGGGGCTTCTTGGAATCCAAAAACTCTTGACATGCTTCTTCAACTTCATTAAAAGATACAAATTGACGGCCCTTGAAAAACTGTTACATTGATCGAAAGAGGTCATAATCGGATAGAGCCATGTCTGGAATATAGGCGAGTATGGGAGAATTTCGATGCTGTCCAACTGTGCAAACGTGTCTTGGTTGTCTGGGCCACGTGCTGTTTGGCATTGTCCTGCTGAAACAAAACACGCTTTCAACGGACCAATCTTGCATACTTCTGCACCAATTTGTTGTAGACGCCATCCATCTGCTGGCAACAGAGCTTGGCATTGATGGCACGAACATCATATACAGTAAAAATTCTTGTAACTATTAGATTAAATATTTCCCAGAACTTTTTGCTCAACCTAATTATAAGTGGAAATGTAAAATATAAATAAAGGCTGGTAGAAACAACCGGTGTGGAAGGAGGGAATCTTGTTGCCTGTATTTACAAATAATTTTTGGTACCTTCTCTGAAAATATTGCAGTACAATAAGTCCTAACACTGCCAATATATTCCAAAGTATTACATGAAATAATATTAAATGCCATCAATTGAATACGTAAATACTAAGAACAAGTAATATGGTGCTTGGAAAAAGCCCCTTTATTTTATTATTATATTTTATATGTAATATAATAATTATTATTTCATTACGTTAATTATAGATATTTTTAAATTATTAATATCACTTTGTGCAGTTGAACTTTGATAATGCAACTTCCCACTGGAATAAAAAATCGTGGTGAGTTACTGAGGTTTTACACAATTTCACATATACTTAAAAAATTAATTAAAGATAATGCTTATGCATTATAATTTGAAATAATAAAATCGGCTTTGTAAGTAATGCTATATTATTAAATATGTCTTAAATATTAGAATTATTATGCAGTTGAATGATTCTATTTAATGAACTGATTTGCATTTATTTCTAGAACAGGAAATTATAGTAACATACACGGAATATTCTCAGAAAAGTTTCTTGAATATAAGAAAATTGATTTTGAGTAAAATAGAAAGTTAAGTTTGGTTAGAGAAAAAGATAATTAGTTTTAATTAGTATTAATTTAGAAATTGTTGATCAATGCAGAAGCAATTTTTAAGGATTAAATGCAATAGAATAGTTCAAACTGTAGTCGACTTAAGCAGGTTTCTGCTAAAATGTGCTGAGTTAAAGAGTTTCTTCCTCACTGAAATTAACATTGTATCAACCGTGTGAATAATATATGTTGAGTTACTGAGATAGCTGAGTTATTCCACTGTATTTATAAATCATTCATGAAAATGAAAATATTCAAGTAAATAATTTATGTTTGTGATAACAAAGAATCTTCTTCATGTGCAACTTTTTACCTCTCCTCCTGTAATGATGTTCGTCCATCATAAAGCAATTGTCAATAGCAAAACATCACATTCCTGCACTTGCTTCAAGTGTGTATAAAAACTTTGATTACTTTAGGCCAGCGGCATTTTAATTAGGAGATGCTGGCAATATTTGTGAAAAATATTTCATTTTTATTATTATTGTAAAATTGTAGAGGACAAGAACCACTTCGAATTATTTTACACATTTTATATCATTATTTTCTTATGATTGTAGGTGTTTCAAAAAATGATGCCCTAATCTGAATACATATGAAAAGCTTGCTAGAAAGAAAGTGATGACCTGCTCAAGGAAAATAAATACATTGTTTTGTATAAATTTGAATTATTTAACTATGACCGAAACAAAATTTTTTACATTCCTAACTTTTCATCCCACTTGCAATTAGGGTGTCAACGATTTTAATCACTTGATTTAAATCAGTGATTAAAATCATGGCTTTAATCAACTGATTTTTTAAAAAAAGTCATTGATTAAAATAAAAAATTTTGTAAATGTTTAAAATGACATATAAAAGTATTAAAATCTAAAATTAATATAATTTGGAAAGTTTCTACATGTATTTTGCCTTATGAATAAACGAAAAACAAGGCTTTAAATAATTGTTTCTAAGCTTAATTCCTGAGTTTTGTAAAACATTAAGTACAGTAAGCTTGTAAAAGCATAAAAAGCATTTCATTTAAAAATTATATTTAAATCTAATATAATTTGTGATGTCATAATTTCCTTTAAATAATCAAATTATCCATTCTTTTATATAAAATAAGTATGGCAAGTATAATAAATTTCTGCAAAGTAAGAAAGTAAATAGCCAGAATTTTATTTTCTCATTCTACTTTTGCAATAATAAATTTATACCAAATATTGGAGCTAAAGAAGAATGGAAGAATGACATCTACTCAACAGCTGTTGTAAAAGAATGTATACAAGAAAAAGAACTAATTGGTATAAAAATGTTAAGCACAGTAAGAGATCCCCACTGAGAGGTAAATAGTGCTGTGCTGCTGTTTAATATTTTGAGGATTTCAGATATAACTGGCTATTCATATATTTACTCTGTATAGGTGTGTATGAATGGTTGTATCTCATTTTTATAATTTTTTTGGTTAGCATACACATACATCATGTAAGTTATATTAATTCTGTAACTAATTACTGTTTCTTCTAGCCCATTTTTTAAAGGTGCCGCATCTTGCCCTCTTTGAAATTGTCAAAATGCACCCTGCCTTTTTAAAAAATAGTCAAATTTACCTGTAGTTTTACCTGTAATAGTGTGCAGAGATTTTTTGTAAAAAACTTCTCCATACCGCAGTATTTCTAAATATGTATGCCCTAGACCTTACAAAAATGATAGAACTTTATTTCTTGGGAAAAAAAAACAAATATTATTAAAACATGTTATTTAATTGTATTTTTCAGTTTGTAATTTATAAAATTATTAAAAATTAATGATTATTTATCATATTAAAAAATTATATAACTTTTTTTTTCCTTATTGTTACTAAACACATAACTAATACATTTCCATATGAAATAGTGCCCTTTTTTGGAACTAGCATCCTGCCCCTTTTCCTTCTAGAATGAATACTAAATAATCATTTTTAGTAATTAAAGTATAAAAATATATATTATATACCCAATTAAAGATTGTTTAATAATTATTAATTTTAAGTAGTGCTAACAATTTAATATTAAATGCAGTTACTGAAAATTTAATAAATGTAAATATCACTAGTATTTAATGTAGTTTTACATAATTATTACAAAATATTAATGTGTATAACTTTATTGTATTCTATTAACTAATCAAATTACTAATTTGCAGTTTTTATAATTTCTGTAATTACCAACTAATAATTAAATTTTATTAATTAAAGTGTAAAAACATAGATTATGTTAGCAATTAGAGGTTTAATTGTTTTGGAAACCTAAAACTCTTGATATCTATTCAATATTTTAATGCTGGGAAAAAAAATCATAAAAATCTGATTTAAATAAAAAAAATCCGATTTTTTTTATTAAAAAAAAAACAAAACATGATTTTTTAACACCCTACTTGCAATGAAATGAAGCCATTTGAATTAATTTTCTAATCATACATTCATTTTTATGCAATCTTTATAAATTGTTAGCTCACAATAAGGTGCTGCAGAATATTAATTTCCATAGTGTTTTATAAAAATTGCAATTTTGACTTACCTTCAAATTTTGCAGACCCCATTGCAATATTAATTAAATTTATAATTATTTTGTAAGCTAGTAAACAGATTTCATATATGGCGTAAAATGCTTCCATACTTAATATCATTATTCGCAAATTAATCATTATTTGTTTTGTGGCATTCACCCATTGAAAACCTAACAAAGAACACAAAAAATGATATAAAAAATAATCTCATACTCAGTTGGCATTTCATTTTCTTAATCTTTTCAGACTATCCAAAATGCAAATACAGTGACACAATCTAATACAATGCACTGAACATATCTACTATATTCAAAATCATATACTATATTTAAAAAATCAATAATTTTTATAGTATTTTATTGATAAAGAAAATTACAAAATGAATATAATTAGAGAAATAGCACTGAAATTATAATACATTTTTAATCACTACATGAACGCAATGTGTTTTTTTAAAGATTAAAAAGATTGTAACTAAACACAAAAACTGACATTCACAGCTGCTGAATGCTACCATCCTGTTTAAGTCAAACTCCCAAAATGTTTTTTCCCCCCGCATATGCACAGCCAGCAAAATATGGCCTGCTTCCATGTTGAATGTATGCTGTAAGATTTAAGCATATGTGAAGCTTTTCTTCCGAACAATATATTGGTTTAAGGAACTCCTTTTCTGCATCACCAGTAGTGAGAAATGTGCAGTTAAATGAGTTTTACTTTACAGTATTTAAAAAAAATAAATATATAATAAATAAATTAAGGTTTTCTGAGTTCTTGTCATGAAACTACTTAAAGTGCATTAAACTACTAATAAAACTACTTCAAGTGTATGCTAAATTATCGATTTGTTTATGGATGCCAAGCAAACAAGCATTCTGTCCATGTTCTATATCTCTGCTATAAAATAAATTATAATTTTCATATTAGCAGATAAATTTGCTTTATCAGAACTGCTAACTTTGTACTCTTAATGCACCACAAGAGTTGTATTCTAATATTTTAAGATTGTCATTCAAAAGACTTTCATCAGTTCTAACTTGCGATAATTCTTGTATGATATATGTTTGTATGTTTCTTGTTTTCTGTGCTTTTAAGGTATAAATAATTATGAAATAATAAAAGACATGCTGTACTAAAATAATGTTAAATGGACAGCATTAAATTAGATCTTATCACATTGTTAAGAAATTCTTTGAAAAGAAAGTAAAATTTATTTTGAAAATTTAAAATAATAAGTACTTTAATGTTTTTAACCAAATTACATATAAAAGCATTCTTAACTGAAGTTGGCAAATGCTGTTGGTAGTCATAAAACAATGCCGATCAGATTACATATTGTTAAGAATGTAATATAATCATGGTTTCTCTCTGTTTAGAATTCTTGAGATGCTCAGTTTTTTCTTTTGTATAGGATTTAAAAGCAGAGTATGAAACTTAATGTCTAATTGCAGTCACCAGATTAAAATTACTAATTGCGGCAACAATTTAATACCAGTTGAAATTCTTTACTTATCGTTTGAAGTTATAACACAGACTTTTTCTTTTTTCCAACTTCTATTTACTTATTGCAGCTTACTTATCTGCAGTGTCCTTGCTGCCAGTTGCCATTGTGCCAAATCACAACCAAGTGCTTCATTTGGCAAGGAATGGAACAACTGAAATAGCCAAGTTGTGATAGATATATTTTGCATGTGTCTCGTTCACATAACTAACTGATTGATGTTGCTCATTGAGTTAAATCGTACCGCGACATTACATTACAAAAAAGGGAAAAAATGTACTGTCGAACTTTGTCAATGTAATACAAAACTGAATTTAATCTAGCATTTTGCCCTAAAATAAGAATAGTTTTCTTTTTATATATATTTAAAATATAGAGTCTCACATGTTCCCTATCATGCGTGGAAACCTCTTTTGATGTTTTATTAAAAAAGGGCCTCCAGTGAGCTGTACTTATTGCCTGTTTGTTTGTGTTTATGTCTCGTGATAGATAACTGCCGCAAAAAGCATTGGATTAATCTGTAATTAGGCAGGTGTGTTGGTGAGGTACCCGAAATTAGCTGTATAATTTTAGGTTAAATTTGGTTCATTCGTTTGAAGAATCTGGAACCTTTACTTGTAAGTAAGTCACAGTGCTTTTCAATGGAAATTCAGACGATTTTCAAATTTTACCATTCATTGAAAAGAAATGGGTCATTTGGATAATTGATTTAAATGTTAAATTATGGATGTTAAAATTTACCAATGGGGGATCTTCAAATATTTCGATTAGTTAGTTTGAAATTTTATCAATACATATGTCAGACAGTTTAAATTATCTCTATATTTTTTATGGAATTTTGTACATATGTTCAAAAAATATAAAGAATTTTAACTTGTCAATTTTAGATTTTTGCCATTAATTTAATTTGCTTTTTTCTCATTTTCCTTAACTGTTACCTAGCAACTGCATTTCACAATGTATGAAAAGAAAGAAATCTATTAGAATAATTCATTCATTGTTACATTCCCTATTATACAAATTAAAAAAAAAAAAAAAAAAAAAAAACCAGATTAACTAATTTTTTGTGATCAGATCTTTGACTAAGATTGGCATCAATCATGAATGTTTCTAAAAGCAATATAGTTTAAAGTGAATGTGGATACTGTTAAAGGACTGCCGCAAAAACCACTCTATTGCACCAAATCATCTTTGCTAAATTACAACAGGTACTAGTTGACATGATTGTGAAAAATTTCACTATAAATTTAAATATCTACATGCAAGTAAGCATGTTCCGATGCAAGTAGACAGTTTGGGGTTTCACTGCCTAAGTGAATATGTTAAGTTTTTAACTAGTTCAGTACTAGAAAGCTGAAGTGTTTCCATGATGGAAAATATTCTTGCTTTTCTGCTCATTTGATGGAGAATGAAGTAGCTAAATCATTACAACCGTTTATTTGCAAAATGCATTTTTGTAGGGATTTTTGCATGGATGAAACCACACCAAAAAACTGGCGATAAATCACAATTAAATAATAAAACTTTGTATGAATCACCATAAAACAAAATAACATACAGGACACATTTCAGACTGGAAATTCTAACAGCCTGCCCTGTCATCAACCAATGTAAACAAACAGCAAGGGCAGAGAGGAGAACTTACACAGAACAGACTTCACAAAGAATAGAATGCCTTTGCTTTTTTACGATAACGTAGGAGACAAAATAAAAAATTCTTTTGATGTTAACATAAGTCACAAATATAGACTGTAATGAAGCAAAAAATGGTCTTAGAAACAAAAAAGTGCACTGCTGGTTAGCGTATCTATAACTTCATTTATTAATTTAATAAACATGCCAAATAAAATATTAAATTAATTATTTTTATAGTATTTTTTAAAAATGTCTGGTGCAAAGAAATAATTGATTGACTCATAAATGTATATTATACACATTTATTCATATTCAAATGTGCATCTTCTCATCTGAAATGTTATTCTAGGCCTTTTTAAAAACTTGTACCTGAATATAGCCAAAATAATTCAACTTTAAATCTATCTGCATCTGAGTCAATCCAACATGATGTAGTGGTAGTAGCTTGTGTGAGAATACTTCTCACAGTATTTAAATTTGGTTTATTTTTATTTCCTTTCAGCTATTTTTTTGCATCGATGTCTATTTAAACTCAATCTTTACGCCGCGATGTTGACGCTTTTATCTCTCGCCGTAAAGCAAGTTCATTTTTCACCGCCGATATTCATATCTGCGTTGGGAGCGGATCGGCAGCTAGCGCATGCGCACTCCGTTATTTTGGGAGCACATTTCTGGAGCTCTCGTATCGATGGAGACAGCTTGCATTATGATGACGTCATTGAAATTATGCTCCGCCCTCTTTTGACGCCGATCGCTGACAGGAGAATCGTTTTGTTTCGTTTTCCAATCAGTGAAACTTTTTTTAATTCTGCAGCTTGTAATTCGATTTTCATTAATTTCCCGTAAATGTTAATTTAGCTAATCAATTTAAATTCTGCCTTTTAATTACTTTGTCAACCCCGTATTCATCATTTAAAAACTAAAACTCGTTAATTTTCAATTCAGAATTTGGTTTGATGTTGTCTGAAAAAGATGTAGTCTTTTAACGTAGTTTTAGCGGAGCGCGGCCCGCTGGCCGTTCGAATGTCGTGCCGCTTTTTTTTGGCCGAATGAGTTTGATATTTTATTTAAGTGGATGTTTTTTTTTTTTCAAAGTTTAATGCTTTAAAGTTGTGCTGCTCTCGTTAAAAGGAATCCCATGGATTTATTCCATGTTGGCTGCTATTTTTCTTCTTAAAAGATTAGTTCTTCTATTTTAAAATGGTGACCAGAAGCAAGTATTTTCTTAATCCTTCTACTGCTACTAACGACCGAAATAAAGAATATTATTTGTTTTCATCAAATTGCCTCTTCATTGTCTACATTTCAAGTAAGACGTTTCCAGTTTTATTATTTCTTTAACGATCAATAGTAATTTATTAAAAGACCTTCGCAATTTGTACTAAAACCACTTAAACGATCATCATCTTCTTACCGCCACAGCTTGATTCAACAAGAGGGTGTAAACATCATATGCAGCCAGACCATGGCTCGAAATGTACCAGAGCAAACCAGAACGATGTTCCGGTTCATGAAATTGTGACAAATATTGTTTCGGTTCGTGAAAGTATGGAAAATATTGTTCCGGTTTGTGGAATTAATAAAAAAAAAAGATTATTAAAGTTTCATACATATAGCTTACTATGCTCTCTGTAAAGTTTTTTTTCTAATTATTTAGAATCTTAAATGCATTTTTTTTAATTAGTTTTTCTATGGTTAAATATAAATTTGCTATACAGTAAAGTCCCGATTATTCCAGTTAATATGGACCAAGCTCACCTCGGATAAGCAAAAAACTTGTATAAACCGGATTTACACAAACCGTCACCAACTAAGGAGATGAAATATAAATTTTCACTTAATTCATTAATTTTTATGGTACTAGTAACATTTCTTTGAGTACATTTCCGTAACTTTTAAGAAAAATGGTTTTTCTTCTTTCAACGTCTCTTTCTTTCCAATTCATATGGAACCCAGTGTGACATCTTTTGAATCATTTCCATTGCTTTGAGGCATTTGGAAACTGTTGTTTGATCAACCTCTAATGATTTTGCAAGTTCTTCCTGCGTTTGACACAAATCCTGATCGAGCAATGCTGTCAATTCTTCATCTTCAAATTTTTTTGGCTGTCCAGGTCGTGCTTGGTCTTCCAAGCCGTAATCACTACTTTTAAACCATGCAAACCACTTCTGACACGTTCATTCAGCTAGAGCATGGTCACCATAAACTTCCACCAAAATTCGATGACTTTCGGCAGCACTTTTCTTCATGTTAAAGTAATGAAGAAGAACCACCCACAAAAACATTTTATCAGGCACAAAATTTGACATTTTCAGTTGGATAAAAATTGTTGTTGTTTACGCTTAAACCAAATAGCATATACTAAACTGGATGCGCAATAACAGTAGTTTTAAATGCATGTTTGACAGACGAAACTATGGGACAATATGCTAGTTACGCCATCTCTTGTAAAACTGCACGAATTAATTCCTAGACCAAATAGTTTTTTAAATCGAACTTAAACCTTTGGAATGGATTATTTTCTTCTGATGGACCGATGGCTTCCATTAATATGAAACAGCCATTATAAAAAAAATATTGCCATTTTTTTTCCCCATTCTGACCAGAAAATCAGAGTTCTAATTTTTTACGGCTGATCTTTCATCTTCACCTAACACTTCTTTTATAATGGCTGTTTCATAATAATGGAAGTTATCAGTCCATCAGAAGAAAATAACTCGGTTAAAGTGAAAACTCGGTTAAGCGGGACATAGATAATCAGGGATTTACTGAACTTACAAAAAAAAGTCAACAACTTTGAAGTGGCGTTCTGGTTCATGGATTTTTCCATTTCAAGCCCTGACATGAATAAAATACACCGCAGATGGTTTTTCCCAGAGACGATCATGAAATGGAATTCTTTTAAGTGTCCCTGTAAATGAACGATGAATACTATGCATACCATATTCTATGGTAAGCATCTTGTAGTGTACTTCAGAGAGATATATAAATTTCAATATGTTTGAAATTGTGAACCATCATTAATTATTGCAAATTATTTTTTCCCATAATCTGTAATGTAACAAAATTCTTTAGAATGTCCCTGTAAAAGAACTATAATTGCTATACACTTCATTTTCAATTACTGAACATGCCATAGTAAGTCTCTATAACATATATCAGTTTCATGGCAATCTGACTATACTTATGAGACTGCACAGACAGACAAAACCCAATTATTAAACCCTTTTCAACTATGTTGGAAAGTGTTAAAAAAGGCTGCTTTAGAGGTGAACATGCAAAAACCCTTTTTTATATTTCTCCAAAATAGTTTAATAAGATTTCATGTTTGAAAAGTATGCTATCCAGGGGTGTAGTGGAGGGTATGATATATGCTGTATACTTTAAGGATTTTTAAAATAAACTCTGTATACTCTTCGTCTCAAATAAAGCTGTAGTGTATGTTTTCTGCCTGTAGCATATACCCTCTGATTTTATTAAGACTTCAGCACTGGTACTATCAATCCACTAAAAGCATCATAAAGTGAAAAAGAAAGGAGAGATATTTCACATGTAATAAACCTGTACTAGCTGGCTTCGCCTGCTAGCGTGGGCCCCTAATTACATCAGGGCCTTTAATTTATACGAATATCTGGTTCAAATCCCCTTCCAATTCATATTAAAATTCTCTAAGAAATGATGCAAATGAACCTCAACTCGGGTCCCCGCTGCCTATGGCACTGTATACTGATAGGAATTATCAATGTTAAATAGGTCTCATTGCTCAAAGCCCTTCTTATGCATTCTCATACTCTTCATACACACACATGGACACGTGCATTCACTTTCTTTTATCATCTTTACTTAAAGTTCGTCACATTAAATATAAAATATAGCATACAATGGTAAATACACATTTATCTTTATTGAATGTATTTCTTTATTTAAAGCAATAGTTAACTGACCTTTAAACTTTTCTTTACTTCTTTTAATATAGTTTTATTTAAAAGTAATTGTTAATTTAAACTTTATTTACTTTTCAAATCTCACATTGACGGCAGTGACATTTGAACACATTTGTAATCTACTCGTAATATGTCAAGTTATGGCAGCTATTTGAGCACTGCCAGAGATATGCTTTTGCATTTTACTTTAGTTTATTTTCCGTTCCTCGTAATTTGAAATATAGTTTTTTTACTGACCGTGCGATAAATATGGCCGTAATTTATATAGTTAACAACTTTGCACAATAGTTCTGATTAACCTATTCTAGTCATTTTTATATATGTTATTTTTAATTAATTTTAATGAAATCTAATGTCCTTGTTATTATGAAGATTGTTAATTTATGCAAGCATCAATGTATCTACAAAGTATCAAATTTGTGATATGAACTTTCAAATAAATTCCAGCTCAAGTTTTCCTTAAATATCTCTGTCTCTATTTGAATTTACATTTAATAACTTTATTTTGCTCAACTTTATCAAGTCTTTTTACAGAACCTTCTAGCTTCAAATTAATAGTTTTACATGAGCTACTATCAGCCTTAGCTTCTACCTGCATATGTTAATAATTTTTTCAGGACCCTGCTAGTTTAAACTTACATTTTAGATAACTGTTTACCTTTTATATTTATCATATACCAGGCATGCTTTGCATGTGCCGGAAAATCTATATCCATTTTTCCAAAAATGTAACCTTGAACCAAGCGAACCTCTGGCACAACATAGCAAGCATGCTGTGCATGTGCTGCAAAATCCTTTAGTTCCACTGTCAATGGGCACAATATATAGCATTTTCAAAATAGACCAGAATACATTTGCATTTGGAAAATAAATCAGACTTCCAGTGAGAAACAAAACTTTATGCCTTGTTGATAATAAACTTAAATAACATTTAAATCGTCAACAGAGCATAAAAACACACTTATTTTTTCCATTGTATAACGATCCGCAGATTTTAAGCAAATTGGAAAACCACTATTTTAATTAGATTTTTTTATTATAATTTCTCTACATCAAAAATATGATATTTCTTATATGGTAGATTTTGAATAGGAATTCACTCCCTTTGAAAGTGCAACTAAAAACAATGTTAAAAGTTACTATCTAATTTGAATTTTCAATCTGCAATTTTTGATAGTTCAAAGATTCTAAGTTTACCCTCTTCGCTCCTGAAGCTTAGTCAGACTCTATAAAAAAATAAATATATTTTATTTAGCTATTTTTTGATATCATAGATTGTAAAAAAAATATTTTTATTTTTATGTGTGTTAAGTGGACAACAATTTTAGGTACACGTGTGTACCTGAGTTTTCAATTAGACAAAATAGCATAATTTTCTCAATTGATAAAATGCATGTAAAATAATTTAATAATTTCTATATTTATATTGTAATGTTACACTATAAATTTAAATGAAATTCTATTGGAGCATTCCATGAAAATAGGGAACTCTGAACACAATTTTCAAAATGCATATATATTAATCAAATATTTTATTTTGTGTAGCTAACATGTCATATTTACATATTTTATACAAATATTGAATTTAATGTAATCAGGAGTGGCAACACAGCATTTTCAAACTGGCTGCCTTTAATAAAACCATGTGATTCAATTTTCTGCTGTTTTTGCAATAGGAATATTTTAAAGAAGTTAATGATAAAACATTTTAATTTGTTACCATATGTAAGTACATACATAGTATTTTTAAATATTGTTGTGTTTTACTTCCTTTTCCAAACATTAAAAGCTTTTTAAGTCATTTAAATTACCTTCTGGACTTTGTCCCACACGTGACAGCAAAATATGATATTTTCTATATATTCTTAAAAATAACTGAGTCTTCAACATTATAATGTTATTTTTACTTAATTCTAGACCTGTAATTCTCATATGTATGTATAGTTTGATTCTAGTACATTTTACTTTAAAGTTTTAAGCAAAAACACAATGTCCCACACGTGACATTTCTATACTGTTACCTTGCATGGAACCAAAACTATTTATTGCAACTTGCTACAAATTATTTATAAATGAAAAATATTACTTGTGTTAGATGGAACATTATTATTATTATATGCTAATATCAGATTTGCATATTTTATTGAAGTTTGTCATCAGGAGTGGCAACACAACATTTTCAAAATGGTTGCTGCAATAAAGTCATGTAATCTAATTTTCTGTTTTTGCAATAGGAATATTTTAAGAAGTTAATGATAAAAATTTCAAATTTTCTACCATAGGTTTTATCTTTGTAACAAGGTATCAGAAAACATTCACATGGAAATATTTTGAAACTTCTCATTAGTGATGTAACGAATAGTGATTTGGCCGAATAGCCGAATACCGAATATTCGGCCAAGTTTTAGGCCGAATACCGAATATTCGGCGGCCGAATACTGACTTTAATATAAATGACTTTTATTTTAATTGTTTAATTTTTTTTTTTCAATTTTAAAATAAAAAATTAAATTAAGGACTAATTGAAATTAATTTTTTGTTTGAGTTTTCAAAAATCATAACAGCTGAATGTATTTTTTGTTATACTTTAAATGTCTTAAAAAATACTTTAAAGATAACATATGACTTTTAAAAATGTAAATAATAATTTAATTCATAATTTTTTATTTAATCCATAGATAGTTCTAGTAATTTATATATATATATATATATATATATACTATCTAAAATAGAACTCATTATCTCTGTAAAAATGAAACTTTTTTTATTTTAGTAAAATCCTTTCACCCCCTAAAAGTAAGAACTTGCATGTGTCCTCTGTCTTTTTATATGCTTTTTCATGCAACTTAAACTTAGTAAACTTTTAACTCTGTATGTCAAAAAAAAAAAAAAAAAAAAAAGGTTATTTTCTTAAAATATAATTATTCATTCCATTAAAATATTATATATTCTTTTCTGCTACCAAGATATACTTTTCTCTTTTTTTTTCTCTCAAAATTAACAAGCCCCTCATAATACTTCCTCCACCCCATATTTCAGAATAAGATCTTTTTCTTATGATAATTAATGTATTTAGGAATAGTTTTTTAATATTGTTTGTCGAAAATATTTAAAATCATATTTCGTTTTGATTTTCTGGAACATATCTAACCAAATATCTTAAAATATTCGGCCAAATATGCCACTATTCGGCTACAGGTATTCGGTCAAATGTCCCACTATTCGGCCACAGGTATTCGGCCGAATATCTGTTCAATATTCGGCCGGCCGAATATTCGGCAAAAGGGCCGAATAGGCCGAATACCGAATAGTGGCCGAATATTCGTTACATCCCTACTTCTCATGGAAATGGTGTAATCGATGGTATCAGTGGAAATGTTAAAAGATTGGTAAGGCAAAAAATAACGAGTGAAGGAGAAAGAGTAGTTGTACAAAATGCAGAAGACTTTGCAAGCATAGCAAGTAAATTAGTGCCAAAATCTTCTATTTTTTATCTGAAAGGGAAATTCAGCAACTTGTTGAAAAGATGACCCTTTGGGAGCAAGTAATGCCAGTTCCATGCATTTCTCAATACCATATAATAAGCTGCAATAAGGAGAGTAATAAATGTATGAAAGAAAAGGCTTTGTCAAAGAAAATATGTGGAGATTCAAAGTGTGAAATGGTCACTTCAAAATCTGATATTGTGAAAGATGATTGAGTAATTGTAAATTATGACAACAAAAAATTCCCAGGAGAAGTTATACAGATTCATGGTCCTGATGACATTCATGTATTTATAATGGTACAAACAAGTTGTGGACATTACAAATGGTCCCAACCACCTAATTCCATTTGTTGTACTTCTAAAGAAGTTGTACAAAAAATATCACCTCCTGAAGTAGTCAACAGCAGAGGTTTCTTCAAATTTGAGCTTTTGTCAATAGATTAAAATACTAATCTATAAATAAAAATAACAGATGAACATAATGTTGATGTGTATGGACTTTCTTACTGAAATATTTGTATTACTAGGTCAGAGTAAAACACACAAGTCCCACACGTGACACCCTGTGTCCCACACGTGACACTCAAATTATAATATTTTATTAAAAATATTTCACTTATTTTTGCAAAATTTTATGAATCTTTATAATCTAAGATTCTGTAAATAAAAACTTTTTAAAACATAATATTCTTCAGTGAACTGAATTTGGTATTCGAAGAGGTACATCTGAATTTCTGGTCACTTTATTGTGTCCCGCACGTGACAATGTATTATTAGTCATTTTCTTTAAGAATGATTTATGTATAAACAAAAAAAATAATTAGGCAAGCTTCCTTAAAGACAGTAGAATTTAAATCCCAAAAATTTTTTTGATCTGCATAAATGAATGTAAGATATAGCCATTCAAATGAAGGAATTCAGTATGTGATTGTCCCACACGTGACAGTGGAATGCCCCTATTATTAACTAAAGAAATATAAATGAAATTCATTTAATATCTATTCTTATAATTATTGATATTTACAAGAATAATATTTATTTTGAATGAAAATTCTCATATGAATTATTCTTTAAGATACATAAATAGATTTTACATTTGTACCTACATGTTGCCCAGGTTCTGGATTTACATCCTAATAAACGATATTTCGAAGCATTTTTTCATCCATATATCTTGATAAATATATACATTATAAAGTCATGCTTCTTTTTTAGGCCGGTTAGCAACTTTGCGTTGCTTTGAGTTGAGGGTAACTCTTTATCATCTGAAAGTGGAATACACAGAAGGTCTTAAAGTATGTGACATTCCAGATATATTGTCTTCATACTTTAACAGTGCTAAAGCAATATTCATTCTATATTCCATGAGGGAAATATATTTCCCACTTAAAAATCCACTTCAAAGCAGTGGATTTATGATAAATGCACGTAATAAATCCAACAATTTAAAATTAAAAAATCAACAAAATGTGTAAACATACTCACAGTTCATTTTTTGGTTTTTACTGAACAACGATAATAACTTAAATACAGATCGCAAACTTCTGTAATGGGATTGCATTATTTGACCATTGAAAGCACAAATCTTCTGGGAGGGGGATTTCATCCTTGGGCCACCCCCTGAATTCAACACTGATGCAATCAAAAATTATAATGAATGTTTGCAATATATAGTAAAATATTAAAATAAGTAAAGTAATAAACGAAAATGATAAAATAAGATAATTTTAGAAATGATTAAATTATACATCATTAATTATTTACTTTTAGTAATTAAATATGCATAGAAAAGATTGGATATATTTTCTTAGAATTATTCAATGAAACTTTCCTCATAAAGGTACCTTATTAATTCACATCAAAATCATAAAGTAAGGAAGTTTTATTTTAGGTTTAGCCAGTCCAGTCTTATTATTCAAAAAAGCTTCATTAATACATAAATATATTTGATAAAAAGATTGTGATTACCAGTAATATCTTGATTTTTTAGAAAAATAAATGTATACTTTCTTTGTGAAAAACCATGAGTACTGTCATATTATCGAGAATTACATATTAAAATACATAAGAATGATATAAAAGTAAAAAAAATCAGCAATTTTGTCCTTACATCTGAACTGAAAGTTTTATTGTTTACATCTGCGATGATGTGCGGATTTGAGGGAGTCTAGTTAATAATGCATATCATGCCTGAAAACTCATTTCCAGAAACTATTACTTATAGAGAGTGCTGTAACAAAGTTCACTATGTGTCTCTGTAACTGAATAAATAAATGCTTTACATTTCACAAGAAAGAAAAAAATCGTTGAATTACAGTATGTTGCATCGATACATTACATTATATATATATTTTTTTAATTACTCATTCAACAATAACAAATTCCACTTCATAATTTTTTGAAGGAAAGTTTTTCTTTTTTCTAACATTTTTATCTAAGCATTTGCTACTTAACAAATGCAAAGCCTGTTATTACTGAATCTTTGCTTGCACTAAATATAATAGAAAAATATTTTTCATAAAAAAATGTTTTAAAATATCTTTCATCAAATCTCCTAAACTTGGTAATTCTTTAATTTTACCAATTGTATTTTTAATTTTCAAAATTAAAATATTTTATAACTAGAAAGGTATAACTACACTTAAAACTCAACACGGTAAGATTTTTTTTCCCCTTCATGATAAAGAATTGCTACTATCTGTCAGAAATATTCATGTCTTATAATTATATCCCATTAAATACTTTTTACAGGATTTAATATTTTAATACTGCTTAAAAAATAAATAATTCTTCTAGTTCATTGTATGAAATTTTTTAATTATGTGTACAAAAATAAAAATTAATTCGAAGAAATACACACACACACACACATAAAAAAAAAAAAACATTTAAAATTTAAAAATATAGTATTTATTTATAACAAAAATAATACATAAAAATGATTATTTACAAATGATATTGAACAATAAATAAAACTCACTTTGGACCAAACTGAACATAATTAGAGATAAGTTCTATCACAGATATACTAAATGTTCTGAAAATTAAAGTCCTTTGTTCTTTGGCACTTAACAAAAAGTCCATAATATAGTATGTATTTTCTAATCAACTTCTTCAATAGTTGGACCACTTCGTGCAGTGTTTGGTTGTCCCTGAGACGAGTTACAGTTCGTATTTCCTTGATGAAGTTTCATCATGTAAGGAGACAATTCTGATTGTATTTCTTTCATTTTATGTTCGATTTCATCCTTTTCTGCTAGAGTGTTGTTGTCTAGCCACTGAATCACAGACTCGCAAGACTGCTTGACTTTGGACTTATCCGATGCTGAGAGTTTGTCATCAGGGGCAGATTCTGCAGCTTGTTTTACTGAATACACATACGATTCGAGAGAGTTTCTGGATGCAACTTTTTCTCTCTGCTCTGCATCTTCTTTTTCATACTGTTTTGCTTCATTCAGCATTCTTTCTATTTCTTCTTTGGAAAGGCGTCCTTTGTCATTAGTGATACGGATGCTTTGAGACTTTCCAGTACTTTTATCTTGAGCAGACACTTGCAGGATACTGTTTGCATCTAAATCGAAAGTAACTTCGATCTGAGGCACACCTCTGGGAGCTGGGGGAATCCCTGACAACTGGAACCTGCCGAGCAAGTGGTTGTCTTTTGTCATGGCGCGTTCACCTTCAAAAACTTGAATGTCAACACCAGGCTGATTATCAGAATAGGTTGTGAAGACCTGAGATGTTTTGCAAGGGATACGTGAATTTCTCTCGATGATTTTTGTCATGACTCCACCAGCAGTCTCGATTCCTAAGGAAAGAGGAGCAACATCAACTAGAAGAACATCTCGGATCTTTTCATCATTATTCCCAGTCAATACAGCAGCCTGAACTGCAGCACCATAAGCCACTGCTTCATCAGGGTTAATTGACATACACAGTTCTTTTCCATTGAAAAAGTCTCTTAAAAGCTTTTGAATCTTGGGAATGCGAGTACTGCCACCCACTAGGACAACATCGTGTATACTGCTTTTATCTAATTTAGCATCTTTCAGAGCTCTTTCAACTGGTTCAAGAGTTGATCGAAAGAGATCCATGCACAGTTCTTCAAATCTGGCTCTGCTGATTTTTGAGTAGAAATCTATGCCTTCAAAGAGAGCATCGATCTCAATGCTTGCTTCAGTACTGCTGGAGAGAGTTCGTTTGGCTCGTTCACAGGCAGTTCTTAATCGTCTCAGAGCTCTAGGACTGGAACGCAGATCTTTGCGATGCTTCCGCTTGAATTCTTCAACAAAGTGACCAACCAATCTGTTGTCAAAGTCTTCACCACCCAGATGTGTATCACCAGCAGTTGATCTTACTTCAAATAGGGATCCTTCATCAATTGTTAAAATAGACACATCAAATGTGCCACCACCAAGGTCAAAAATCAAAACATTCTTCTCACCTTTCAGATTCTTATCCAGACCATAAGCTAGAGCAGCAGCAGTTGGTTCATTGATTATCCTCAGAACGTTCAGTCCAGCAATTTTCCCTGCATCTTTGGTAGCTTGTCTTTGGGAATCATTAAAATAAGCAGGAACAGTGATGACAGCATCGGTAACCTTTTCACCTAAATACATCTCAGCAGTCTCTTTCATTTTGGTCAATACCATAGCACTAATTTCTTCAGGATTAAATAATTTTTGTTCACCTTTAAATTCAACATTAATTTTCGGCTTTCCGTTGGAATTCACTACTTTGAAAGGCCAGTTTTTCAGATCTTGCTGAACTTTGGGATCATCATACTTTCTGCCGACGAGTCTCTTTGCATCGAAGATGGTATTTTCAGGATTCAAAGCGACTTGGGACTTTGCTGCATCTCCAATCAGTCTCTCTGTTTCTGTGAAAGCCACATAACTCGGCGTTGTACGATTTCCTTGGTCGTTGGCAATAATTTCAACATTTCCATGCTGAAAAACACCGACGCAGGAATACGTCGTACCCAAGTCAATTCCGATCGCAGGAGCTTTTCCGCTTGGCATTTTCAATCACTCTGAACTAGCAAGATAAATAAATACTGATTAAAATTTCAGTTCTCAACACACTTCACAAATTAGCGAGTACAATAAGTCGCACAGCTAAAACGCTGCAAGCACAAGTATTCACAAACTATTTGTTTGTAAACAATATCTGTCCAGGTGCGGTCGCAGCTCGTATTTATATTCTGTTAACTGATTCCAGAAACATCTGGGTTTTGCGTGACGTGACGTCAGTGAAATGGCGTTGCCATCTGGTATGGATTGTTTGAGAAACTTCCAGAAAAACGTAGAAAGTACTACAACTTTCCAGAGATTTTAGTGCTGCCATCTACTGTGCAAAATAGAAGACATCTGTCACAATTTTTTACGAAATGTGATAAATAGATATAATTCATAAATCTTTTTATTAAACAAAATAATAATCAATACTTTTTGATTAAAAAATACTTAAATGTCTATATAAATTAGGTTCAATATCTTTAAAATTTAGTTTTCAAGGATGTTTCAGTTGAAGAAGAGTAACAGCAATAATATCTACCTAAAAAACCTGCTAACATTTTACTGGATCTTTATAATAGATACCAGCTGACAGATGATCTTCCCGGCGATCCCGGGCCCGTCAAAAAATAGCCCAAAACACGAGAAAACTCTAAAAATCAAATTCAAAATCGCAAAAAATTTATAAATTGCTCCACGAATTACGAATAAACTTCACTGAGAAGAGGCCGTCGCTTCAGGTTATAAGATTGGAACCCATTTCCTTTTACTAATGTGGGAAAATCGCAATAAATCTCGAAAAAACACTAAAATATCAAAAATAGCAGATTACAGAAATCACTGTATTGGGCCAAAAGGTAGAAACTGGATTTCTTCTACGAACGGCGAAAAATCTCTGCGAAGCGCGAAAAATCCCATTAAAAATCTAGGAGGAGAAAAGTTACTATATTAGGCTAAAATTTTAAAACAGAATTCCGTTTCCATATGTCCGAACTCGGAAAATTGCTAAAAATCACATTTAAAGAAATTAAATATTTTAAATGGCTAAAACGTTGTAATCGGAAATGTTTCATGAAAAAGAAAAAATCGATGCGGAACGCAAAAAAATTCTAAAAATCATTAAAAAACACATTGAATATCCCAATAAAAATCGCATTAAAAATTGCTACAATTCAAAAATCGCAGAGGGCAAAATTTACTATATTAATATAAAAATTTGAAACCAGATTCCTTTTCCGAATGTCAGAAAACCACCTTCGCGACTAAAAAAAGAAAACAAACGACTAACAATCAGTAAATATTCAAAAATTGCAGGGGACAAAATTTACTATAATGGGGGTAAAATACAGTAATCGAAATTATTTCATAACGGACAAAAAATCGAAACGAAACGCAAAAAATCTCTGAAAATCGCATTGTATAACTCTCTAAAATTAAAAAAATCTTAGAGGACAAAATTTACTATATTAGGCTAAAAGTTTGAAACCGAATTCTTTTTACGAATGTCAAAAAATCATTGTGGGATTCGAAAAATCGCTAAATATTAAACAATCACTGGGGTCGAAGTTTACTATATTCGATAAATTTTATCATACTAAGAGGTCATACCCTAGGAGGTCATAGGTTTTATCATACCCTCTACGAGCTACGCTCGTCAACCCCCGTTCAGACACTGCAGACTCTAACAGCACGCTAATTTGATCGGCTTTAAAAAGATTTCGGAAGAATTGAATTATAATTTGAATCTGACGTAATTTTCACCGAACTTTTCTTTCTCTTTTTAATATTCACGTAAAAATACTTTTGTTAGAAATGAAATATTATGATCATCTTAAAATATCAAATAAATATCTCGCGCAATTTTTAAATTTAAACTGTTTTGCAATATTATTTTTTGTTCATTTTACGCAATAAGTGTAAAGTGACGTAAATGTGACGTGAATTCTCCTATTTAAGACCTCTAACGCATGTTAATGAATTTATTATTTTACAATATTCTTTCTCTTGTAAAATTCACGTGTAAATATAGTTTTTATGACGTAATTTTCAATGAGTTCCTGCTTTTTATATTTTCTGTTTATAATAGTCACGTGTAAAATACATTTTTAATCTGAAGCAAACATTATTGCTTGCGCTGTTTATACAGTTGGCAACAGTTTAAATTAATACAATTTTCTAAAATATCTAAAAAAATATATCTCGAAATGCTGAAAATTTGAATTTAAAATAGAAATAAAACCTCAAAAAATGAGTCAAATTAAAAAACTAAATGCAATCTGCACACCGGGAAATTCTGACGCATAAAATGATCTAAAAATGATTAAATTCCTGTGTACAGTTTTTGCTCCTATAAAACTTTTTTAATGGAACGATTTTATCCAACTTGGGCATTAAATATCTCTTAAAATAATTCTTCGATTTGAAAACTGTTTGCATCAGCGTGTTTATCAAACATTTCTCTATAATACTACCGATTTTCATATTTTTGTATGCAACAGTTTTTTAATATTAACGAAGAAAGGCCATGCTTAAGCATTCAAATTGGATGCCGATCTGCCGAGAATATCTACTCAGATTTTCATTGGTCCATTTCCAAATCAAAACCTTTTTTTATATATAGAAGGATATATTTTTTTATTTATATGTAATGTACATTTATCAAACAAAATAAAGCCAAAATACGTTTTTTACAACATAATCGGGAATGTGCTGAACTCGCCCCCTTGACGCTTGGCCTCACGCTCTGCTTTGTGAGGACTTCGGTTTTTAATAATGTCCGTGTTGTTTGTGCAAAGGTTTCTGAATTTTGCAAATTAGTATTTTTTAAATTATTCAGAATTGATCTTAAATTGTCAAATTACTGTCAAAAAGTACAGTTTTTCCATTCGCCTTCAAGCTCACGAAATATCTCTCTGTTCATAAAAAGACAAACCAAAAAACAGGAATTCTGTTTTTTTCAAAATTTAGTGTCGCCCCCCGATGAAAAAGAAAGAAAGAAATACATGTAGTATAAAACATATTTCCGTGTTAAGACTTAAAATACATGCTTTTATTTTACATAAAATGACGTCTTTTATTTGCAACCGCGGAAGAATTCCAAATTTACGATACAGTCTTAAAGAATATCTATAGAAAAGTTTGCATATGACGTCACTATGGCGGAATAATATGCACAAATCCAGCAAAAAACGATGTCATCATTCAATAACCTGCGTCATTCAATAATTGCTAAAAATTACATTGAAAGTAATTAAATATTTTAAAATCTCTGGGATAAAAATTTACTTTAATGGCTAAAACACTGTAATCAGAAATGTTCCATGAAAGAGGAAAAATCGATGCAGAACGCAAAAAAATTCTAAAAATCATTAAAAAACACATTGAATATCCCAATAAAAATCGCATTAAAAATTTCTATAATTGAAAAATCGCAGAGAGCAAAATTTACTATATTAATATAAAAATTTGAAACCAGATTCCTTTTCCGAATGTCAAAAAACCGCCTTAGTGACTAAAAAAAGGAAGACAAACGACTAACAATCAGTAAATATTCAAAAGTTGCAGGGGACAAAATTTGGTACTACTTAGTTATCCCGCGTCGACCAATTTCGCCAAATTATACAAATCGCCAAACCACTCGCCAAATTATAAAAATTGACAATTTTTATTTTAAATAACGATAGAACAAATAAATTAGTATAACATTAATAAAAATACAAATAAAACGTCGAAATAAAACTCATTTGATGACGTAAACACGTGTAACTTGCTTAAAGTCAAGTGAATGTGACATTTACCATCAACCATTATTGACATTTAATCTTATAGTTTGGCGATAGATTTTTGGTCGACGCGATAACTAAGTAGTACTCAAAATAAAATACAATAAAATTGTCGTCAGTAAAAAATAACGACACTCCTAACTATAAATCACCCGTAAAACGAAGCAGTTGTATCATTGTACGGTTAAATACTGATAATCTCCACTGCATTTTTTAAAGTTTCTAAGAATTGCATATTTTCAGTTTTTACGCCATAGTTTTTAATGCCATTTACGTAATGGTGGTTAACTGAAGTACTCTATTTCTTTAGAAAGTAAAGGGAAAACAGTAGATTACTATGCTTTTTTCTCATAACAACTTAGAAAAATTTTTTTAAATTAAAATACGTGTTATGCCAAGAATATAGTCTGCTATAAAAATGCATTTTAAAGAATCTTTATTTGTGTGACTTATTTTGTCCGCATTTACTTAATTCTAATCAAAAAGCTGAAATAACGCTATTCTATTAATCCATGTGTAATAACGTTTTCCGAATTTTGAAAAAATATAAATGAATGATTTCTGATAAAACATGGAGCTATTATAAACTATATTTAGTTTTCAGTATCTATATTAATGTTGCAAGCAAATGAATCATTAGATATCCGATATTTATTTATTTTATTTATTTATTTATTTATTTATTTTTGTTAAGGTTATTGAATGACGACATCGTTTTTTGCTGGATTTGTGTATTATTCAGCGATAGTGACGTCATATGCAAACTTTTCTATAGATATTCTTTAAGACTATATCATAAATTTGGAATTCTTCAACGGTTGCAAATAAATTACGTCATTTTATGTAAAATAAAAGCATGTATTTTAAGTCTTAACACGGAAATATGTTTTGTACTACCTGTATTTTTTCTCCCCCCCCTTTTTTTTTTCCATCGGGGGCGACACTAAATTCTGAAAAAAAAAAAACAGAATTCCTGTTTTTTGGTTTGTTTTTTTATGCCAAACAGGATCCAGAATTGTCAATAAATGTTAATATTGTTTCTGGATTCTGTTTTGGCCTTTTACTGTGTTAAATTTAATGTTTTTCCGGAAAAGGGGCCCTCTGGTGGACATTTTGGAACTAAATATATTTTTTTCAAATTATCGTGAGCTTACTGTTTTTTGATACCACTTAATTTTAACTGTAATCTTTGGTTTGTTAAATGGCATACCTTTTTTTATTGTACAAAGCCAAATATTTTATATAGGATGTAAATTTCCAACTGGGCGAAAAATGTCCGGACTAGGATTTGAACCAGGTATCTCTTGGCTGAAGCCGCCAATGCTGTACCGTCTGAGCTATCCTGGACGAATCTGGTGGAACTTTTTCACCCAGCTAACCTTATTGATTATAGCATCTGGTCTGAAATCTGGTTCAGCTCAACAGAATAAATCGCAGGTAATGGAACTCCAGAAATCGCTGGATAGGTAATTACACTGGATTAATTTTAACACAATTATTCTAATTAGTAAATAAATCATTGATTTATTTACCTATATTATATTGCTATAAATCATTGATTTATTTACCAATTAGAATAATTCCAAACACTTTAGTAAAAAAAAATGGTGTCGGGTCCTTATTTTTAATTTATTGTGTGGGGAAAAAAAAAAAAAAAAAAAAAAAAAAAGAGTTAAGGATTAAAGAAACCTCCAGATTTTGGAGAATTCCGATTTTCGGACGTCTGGATTTGAGACTTTGTACTGTATATATATTTTTTTCTCGGTATGAAGCGCCCAACACCATCGTAGTTTTTATGTATGTTTTGCTTTATTTTCCACTTATTTATCTATGTAAAAACTACAATGGTGTTAGACGCTTCAAAAAACAAGAACGTAAAGTCATGCGTTAAGCATAGATTAAACACTTTCCAACGCATTCAGAATTCTACAATAAACTTCACAGTTTAATAAGGTGAAAAAAGATATCTAAATAAACAATTTGTAAAATGCATAACACATTTGAAAACACAATTTCATCAGTTCCCTACGAAAGTTTTAAAAAATATCTGAATTCTTTGTGCAGGCCCTGTATATGAACTATATGTTTATCATTTAATACATAGTATGCTAAAATTTAGTTCAATTAGAAAACGCACAGCACAGTTGAAAATTCCCCTTCAGCAATTTCCATCCATAAACGGAAATGTACTTCATATGTTTTGTGCAGCCCTGTATGTGATGTGTAGAATTTATACACACCAAGCAATATTTAAAAAAAAAAGTTTAATTTAAAAACATACCACAAAAGAAAATGCACTTCCAGTGATTATTGTTCATAGATTACTGTACCCAAATTATTTTGTGTGTCCCTGTATATCAATGATGAATGCTTGCACATCATATTTTATAGTAAATATCTTACAGTGCACCTCAGATATATATATATCAATTTCAATATGTTTGAAATAGTGTAACATGATTAAAATACACTGCAAACGATTTTCAATCCATAGATCATAATGTAATGGAATTCTTTTGAGTGTCCCTGTAAATAAACGATGAATGCTATCTATACCATATAGTAGTAGACATCTTGTAGCGTACTTCAGAGATATATATAAATTTTAATGAGTTTGAATTAAAAATCACCGCAAACAAGTTTTCCTCATAGGCCGTAATGTAACAGAATTCTTTTGAATGTCCCTGTAAAGAACTGTAACTGCTACAGGCTTCACTTTCAATATCAAACATGCCATAGTTAATATCAATAACATATATCAATTTCATAGCGATCCAACTATATTTACGCGAGTTAGAGCATGGACAGACAGCCAAACTGAAGTCATAAACACTTTTCAACTAAGTTGGAAAGTGTTAAAAAGGAAGATGTAATTGAAACATTAAAGTTTGCTATATAGATCTTCATCTCAAGATATTGTTTGAGTAAATCTAATTAAAATAATTTATATAATAAAAGGATATTTCTAAAATAAAAACTGAATTAAAATTGGAAATTTTTAAATCACAGCATCACAGTACACTTATAATTTTTATGCAATTAAAAAAAAATAAAAATAAAGAAATATTAGAAAAATGTAGCATACTTAGGCAATATTTGTTTAATATGAACATAATGATTTGTTTGTTTATTTTTATGAAATCTGAAGGATGTAAAATTTCCAGGTAACAAACAGATATATTGATCAGTCAGAATACAATTTTGAAAATTTTACAATAACTTAACTGTGTCTTACTTGATGGTCAAATATACTTTTCTCAGAGCGTGTAATTCACTCAAACATATTTGGATGTCATATTTGTTGCAATAATTTTGCTCCGCGGTTCCCAGAACGGGCATAGTCTGCCAACTATAATTTAGTTGTTGATCTTGAAAGATCTTGTAATGATACTGGAGCAGAAAGTTCTTAACAGATGCAAATAGTGCAGGAAATGCATCATCATTTTATAAAAAACTAAATCCTGCTAGTTGCTAGAAGTGATTGTTCACTGCAATATTAAAGTGAACAATCACTAGCAGATAGTATCGTAACCAAATTGTTGTGTGTACCCCTGTGTATGAACGATGGATGCTATACACACCGTATTCTATAGTAAGCATCTTGCAGTGCACCTCAGAAATATATATCAATTTCAATATGTTTGAAATACTGTAACATGAATGCCAGACAGCCCAAAAAGTTATTACCCGATTGCCAGGGATCTAATCATTTTTAAGAGATTGTAGCTTCTTAAATTATGTAGCATCTTAATATGTCATTCTCTTGGCTTAAACCAAGTTAGGCAAAAATTGTCTTTTGAGAATGTACTTCAAGAACGTCCAAAAAAAGATAAACTATATCATGCATGGCTGAATATTCCTAGGCATAATTTTCAATACAGTGCATTAAAGGAAAGTCGATGTTTCATATTTTCATATTAGTGCATGATTGGTTTATAGTAGCTTTTCAAATCACTGTATTCATGAAAAGGACTGTGGAATTTACTTTTTTCATTTATTGCATTCTTTACCCTGCATATTTTTTCTCAATTTTCTTCATTTTTCTAACCACTTTATATATTTCAAGATATTTTAAAAAGTAGTGTTTGTCATTTACTAAACTACATTTTTATAAAATACCATTCACGCCATATGCATATTATATTGGAAAATTTTATGTGGTGTTTTTAATAGTATTTTATAAAAATGTACTTTAACACTTAAAAGATGTAACAATAACTATATGAGTTTTTTTATATGATAAATTTCAATTCACCCAAAGAAAAAAAAAGCCAAATGAAGTATAAAATGTTTTATTAGTTCATAAATATAGAAAATAGAATATACAACAGAGTATTCTATGAAACGTCTTGAGCTATACAATAGATTGCTTGGTACAAGCAGTAACTATTACATATAATTACAAGTCACTCATTATTTTGTACTGTAGATATGGAAGGGAAAATTGGGTAATTTGTTATTGGAAAAAAATCCTTCAAGAGATCATAATTCATTTTAGTTCTTATAAAAGTTATTCATTTGGACACTTCGATGATATCAACATTTTTTAAAATTATTAATTTGCTTCAGATGTTTATTGGGATTACATAAGCAATATAATTTTTAATAATAAATAATGCATTGAGAAAATAATCAAGTTTCAGTTCTCAGGTTAATGTTGATATCGCACCCTTACTTCAAAATTGTCACAACTCAAAAATTGGGTTTTTAGAGTTATGGCTGCCGTTCTATTTGGCTTTTATGCCTCTACCAATCACCTAAATTCCCAGATTATTGCACTGAAAATCCAGCCACCAGGTAGCAGTTGTGTTTGCGAGATGGCCACTGATTCTTCCACAGCCTGGAAACAGTTTTTTGCATTTTCTGAAAAACTGAGTTTTTTTTAGTTATGGCACTTTTGAAGCTACGTAGGGTACGATATATTCTCGGGACCAGATATTCATTCAAGGGCCTTACTTATACTATCACAAAAAATACACATTTTCTATGCCTTAAAATATAGATATGAATATATATATGCATATATTTAGATAAATATACTTTTTGTTTTTAACCTTACCATTCTCTAAAACTATAAAATATTGTTTATATTCTGTACAAGGTCAAAATAGATTTAAAATGTCAACTTTATAATAAATGCATACCAAATTTCAAAAAGCCTCAAAGTCAGGAGCATGTCCCAGTTGGTCCGTGCTTTAATCAGGTCTGATACATTTTACATTTACTTAATAAGTTTTATATCGTATACTTTGCAATTTCCAATGAAAAAGAATTTTAATATTTCTTATAAAATTACTACTGAACTTTGATTTATTTTGTTTGAAAGATATAACTTTAATCCCCGTTGTTAGTTGAGAAATGACTGACAGATAAATTCGATGACTTTTGCTTTGCTTTTCATAACTTTTGACAAAAGGAAATAAAACTTCTAATATTGTAAAAAAGTTTAATTTTCAATTATTATTATTTTTAATGCAGCCGTGGTGGAAAAAAATATAATTTGGTATTTCCTAATTTTATGAGGAATGTTTTTACCCATAATGTTAATACTATATAAAACTTCATAGGATGCAAAGTAATAATTTATTTTTCACGTTTGTTAAATTGAGGAAATATTTACCCCAAATTTATTCACACTTCTTTTTAAACATTCCTCTTTCTTTAAATATTTGTTCTTTCTTTCTTTCTTGTTTTTAGTCAAAGAGTGTAATGTCCATTTCTTTGAGTTGTTGAAAAAAAGCGTTGTTACCAAAAATTATTGAATGCTCATTTTGCGTCAGAATTTTAAGTTCTACCTTATGGAAGACATTTTAATTTAAATATTTATTTATTACTGGCAGAGTGCTATTTATTTCAGTGATCGGTCAAAGCATTGTTAACAAATAATATGGAATTGGCAATTGAAAACATAAAAATCTGTGTTATCTGCAAACTTTATTGATGCATCAAAGTTGAGGGCAACACATCTTTTAAAATAAAATTTCGAGAATATTTATTAATCTTAGACACTCTGGCATATAAATAAATTCTGCCATCAAGGCAGTTTTTCTTGCCCCCCCTCCCCTTTTACATATACGTGTTGTGACCCGTCGAAATTCGACGAACTAAAATGTTAGAAAGGAACTTTCAGATCGAATTTATAACCTACAAAAATAATTACAATAAAAAATTCATCTAACATTGGTTGTCTCACTCTTAAAACAAATAATATTTTTAACCTAAAATTACCAAAATATTATTTCCACAAACTTCAACTGCTTAAATTATTGAAAAAATACACTCTATTAGAATACGTAATCAAGATGATTAATTGTGATGAATTTATCGATTGAGACTTTCATGTTTGTTTTTGTGGGATGAAAAATCAGTAAAAAGGATTTTGCTTTGTCACATCATAAAATTTTCCCCCATGAAATCTAAATTGTACGTTCTTTTCACATTCCCATAATTTACATACGCACCACTCAAATTCACAATTTGGATGTATTTTAACGCGCAACAGATTATTAGTGAATGTATTTCTAAACTTAAAGTCACGTTTGTCCGATACAACTTTTCACGTGAACATTCGCACAAACTTTAAGTTTTAATCTCAATACCCGCGAAAAAAAAATTTCAGAAATTTGCCTTTAGTTGTCATAGTATTGGCCATTTAGTATTGGACAAATATTTAGTTTTATCAAAATAAATGATCGTTTTGTTTTAAATATGACATAATTTTTACACACTGAATCATTTTGCCTAGCATCTCAAACTCAGTATCAGCGTAATGTAAAAATATTGAAATGTAACTGATTTATGAAAAAAAATGCGTGTTTTTTTTTTTTTTAATGTCTGACATTATTTTCTGTTCAAAAATTATAAAAATGTTACTTTTATTTGTATTGTGAAAATGGCATCAATAAGGATATAATCAATAAAAATAATAAACCATGACTATTTCCCCTTTACTTTCAATATAAATGGAGTACTTAAGTTGCCACAATTACAAAATTTGTATTAAAAACTACAAAAAAATTAATATCCCCAAAATAAATTGAGATACAGCTTTCAAACAAATTGCATTTAAAAGAGCATTTTTTTCCTTATACGACGGTGTTAAAATTTAAAATGTGCGATGTTTAGAAGTTTAAAAATTTGCCGTAGATATAATTGCAAAACCGAAATTTTAATTCAAATTTCAAAGTGTTGCCATTCGCAAAATGACGTATGCGTTACGCACAGATATGTTTGTCCTTTATAATATAGATATATATATATTTCTATTTCGTCAATATGTTTGACTCTATAATATCTTTTATTCTGTTCTTAATAGATATCGTAAAAAAAGTAAAAGCCTAAAGGAATGTGAAAGACATGCATAGGGCAGAAACAGATACTGAGTGTCACGGAAAATTGACCGTTTATAAGGATAGAAACGAGCATAAAATAACTAAATTTCGTCAATCAAATAATAGCAACGTTTTATAGAGAGACAAATCCTTTTTGATAATCTCTGTCAGTTGTTAGACATCTATTTTGGCATAATTTTCGGAATCGTGTAAAAAGTTAAATGGTTCAGAAGGATTCTAAAAAAAAAAAAATAACAATTTTGATATTTTTTAAATTGTTTATTGAAAACATTAAAAATCTGCCTCATCTACAGACATTATTTATCTTGGTACCAGACTCATTACAAAATATATCTGGCAAAATAAAAAGTGTATCTATTGAGGTCACTTTTGTAGGTAAATAAAATATCAGCCAATTATGTAGTTTCTTTTTTATATATTTTTCGTTTTATTCCCCCCCCCCCACACCTCCTTTCCTAAATTTAGTTTTGCAATCGACCGTCAAATTTTAAATTATGAGTTATTCAGTTCCTTTAATCATACTATAGCATGCAAATATCATTCTCATTATGACCTCTTTTTCTTTTTTTAATGTTTAGAATATTTGGTAATACATAACCTGCTACCATATCTGGTATTGTGAGCTGTAGAGGGTAAAATCGGAAGAGGTTTCTTCTAAGAAAGACATACTCATAATCTCTTAAAAAAGCTTTCTGTCGTTTTATAAACGGCAAAATACCTGATACCAGCTCAGGTATACAAATAATAAAATGTACAATTTTCAATGTATATACAGAAGAAAACGACGACTTTTTATAGGAAGTTACAAAATCCAAATTTCCTTTTCGTTTAATGCACAACCTTTCCTCCTGTACGTATTTATGAAACTTAAGAACCACATCGTTAGGTTAAAAGGTATTGCACTAAACTAGAAAACAGTTTTTGAATAAAGTCACATCTGTACCATCTTTTTGATTGTGACATTTCAAAATAACTTGGCAACTTTATATGGTTGAAGAAAAGATCTTTTCAATCCTGTAGATATCTTCTACGATCTGAAAAAAAAGAAAGAATATGGTTAAAAAAGCTTAATTACCGCAAATAAAGAACTAAATAAGTAACACAGTTGAACTCTGTTATAATGAGGGTGAAATGGACAGTGTCTTTGCTCATTATTATAACCAAACAATAATGAAGTTAAACCTTTCTTTCATTTATTCTCTCTAATGAAATAAGGTAGTACTTGAAAGTTTAATTAAATCCGTAAAAACCGCTGAATTTTCAGACTCGTTTAGGTAGTTTTATATTCATTTATTAAAAGTATAAAATTAAGTTATTAATACCGATGCAATGTAGTGTTTAATTTTATATGCATAACATTTTATGCGTTTAAGCAAATGAATAAGAAGAAAATGTAATGAAAAAATGAAAAGAAATCACTCTTATCATTTACACCCTGTTGCAAAAAAATATATGCACTCAGAAAAAATTGAGCCACGATCATGAAACTTTCTTTGTGAATAGTGTTTGGTTAGATGAACAAATGATTATAAATTCAGAACAACAACAACAACAACAACAACAAAACATTTTATTGACTAGCAGCAGCAAAAGAATTTCAATTTCAGTAGGTTGTAAAGCCACATTTGCCAGCTATAAAAGCCGATACTCGGTGAGGCATGGAGTCTATTATGTTACCGATGCCCTCTGCGGATTCTGTCATAAGGGTAGCAACTGATAAACTAGTTCGGTGGTATTCCGAGACTGCTGAAGTCACCTTTACAACCCATCCCAAACATTCTCTATTGGTGCAAGATCTGGTTATCTGGTAGGCCATGGAAGGACATTATATCCTTGTAGTAATTTTGAGAGAGTCGAGCAGTATGTGGTCGAGCGTTATCTTGCTGATAAATGGTACCTACGTGACTTGATTGCATATAGACCGTACCACCCATTGCAAAATGTCGTTTACGTACCTGCGAGCCATTAGAATATCTTGCAGCACGAGTGGATCAGATGTACCAGCAGATTGCTCCCGAGACTGTCCCTCCAGGTGTTTCGGCAGTTTGTCGCTCAGTAACAAATGCAGGATTGAACCGCATGATTGAACCTGCTTCCACACACGTACGGTACTCACCAGCACTCAGAGAAAAGTGGGATTCGTTGCTTAATATCACATTTCTCTTATCAGACACTGCTCAGATTGCTCGAGATCGATACCAATACATACGACACTACCTATGTTGAAGGGTTAGAAGAAACTGCCTAAATGGACGTCGAGAGCTGGGCCCAGAATTGGCAGGTCATCTGCGGATGATATGCCTTGATACCACTGTATCCATATCAACTGGCATATGGCATCGAATAGATGATAGTGACATTGTTGGTGTAGATGTGACTGCCCTTTTGATTGCTCGATTCTCTCATGCATTTCTAACCTGGGGGCGTCCTGAGCCACTGCAGCGGCTGGCCGTGCCTTCTCTGATCCACTGATGAACTACAATATCACTTCTATCATATCGCTGAACTACAATATCACTTTGACCAAAATACTGGCTTTTGGACCAACCCGCTTTTTTTAGACCTATGGTTCGACCCCTTTTGAAGTCATACCACTGTTTGTAGTGCCGTCGAGTACGTCTTAAGGTATCATTCTTTCAAATCCCATGAGTCAACAATGGCAATCCAGTTCTAATTACTCTTAAATTCGAGTACCGGCTCTTTTAAATGCTGCTAGCTGTGCAATTTAAATGTGCATTGCACAAGCCCCAATTGGTCATTGGTGCATGTTAACAATTTACATAACTTATCAAATCACATCAGCACGCCAAGTTTCGTAGCTATGAGTCAATTCTTTCTGGGTGCATATATTGTTTTGCAACAGAGTGTATTTATTTATTATTTGCGGATTGAAACAAAAATTATTATATTATTCTAAACTAAGCTAGGATCTTTTGCGCCACATACTCGTACTTTTCGTCCAATTAAGCTTACTGGACGGAAGATATTACAACCAGCCCTTTTTGCTTCTAAGAATAATTGAAGTTCGTGCAGTTACAGAAAAGAGGCATTTGTTTCACTCTCATCTGTCGCAGACATCCTCATCATTTCAGAACGGCGTTATGAAATGATGGCGTTCATGAATGAAAATGAAACGGATGCGTTATGAAACTATGAGATTCTTTAATGGAGAAACAGGAGTAAAAAACTGATCTATTTTTTGTGAGCGAAGTCTGCTGATATTTTTGATTTTTGTTGAGTTTTACTCGTAATGACCAAATTTATTGCAAGTGTAATACTCAAGTTTCTTGTCTCTCGTAATAAGCTTCTCGTTATATCCAAGCTCGTGATAAACAAAACATGATTTATAGAATTGAAAATGTATTTTGCCTAGATGTTGATTTACCTGATTTTCTTTCTATATTAAACCTTTAATGGATGGATTTTTTTTTCGTTTAAAGTTATTTAACTATTTTTATTATTAGACTTCTTTCTTTAATAATAATAATTAAAAAAAAAATCAATTTTTGTTTCAAATAGAAAGTGACTGATTTTTAAAGAAATTTTAGTATAATATGTATTTAAGAATATTAAGTAGAAATAACATTTTTAATGAATTTTAGAAATGTACAGTCGTGGAAAAAATAAAAAAAGTAAACACCCCCTACTAACTCCTCAACAAGCGATCGTAGAAGAAAGTTACTGGTACCGAACGATTGGAAATAAAGTCTACTTTTAAATGATGTACAAAATTTGCTTAGGGAGCCATCTACATATTAAAACGAACCATAACTTTGTTTTTTTCAATAGCAGTACACAATTCTGACTGCATAAATAATCTCTACACCCTTCAATTAGCCTAAAAACAAATTTTTAGGCAATTCGTACCATAAGTTTCCGAGAAATTAATTATTTTAAAACGAACGTATTTTAAGGGCTGTATCCAAATTGAAGTTCGGTACTGGAATGTTAACCGAGAGAGCCCCCTTCTTGATCAAGGTACCTTAAGCGCCACTCAGGCAGTCAATGAAGCCTGCTAAATTACAGGATAGTATAAGAAATTTCAAAACATCTAGTCACTTCTATCATAGACGGCCCCTTAAACCATCATTTTACCGTTTTTTAAGCATAATTTGAAAACTACTCGGAAGAAAAATGTGAAATTTTGGATTTCCATAAAACAGGACTTAATAAATCCAAATCCATCAAAAAAATTGCAGGTTGCGATTCATATTTTTTTCGAATATTAATTTCATAATTCATAAGTCATATCATAAAATTATAAAAATTGCAAATTCAGCGTATTTATGTTTGGGTATATTAGTATTATTGCCACACAAAAAATTAGCACATTAAGAGCATAATTTCAGGAGATATAAATAAAAATATGAAAATGTAATTTAACATTAGAAGCACTAAATTTTGAATGTTTATAATTCAAAAACTTATCATTCAAATGGTTTGAAATTTGGTGTCTATGCATAGTTTGAACCAAAGATTTGAAATATCTCGTTAAAATTTGGTATTGTCATTGAAAAGAATGAAGTTTGGATTTGTTTTAATGTGTAGATGACCCCCTAAGCAAATTTTATATACATCATTTAAAAGTAGACTTTATTTACAATCGTTCGGTACCAGTAACTTTTGTCTACGATAATTTGTTCAGGAGTTAGTAGGGGGTGTTTACTTTTTTTTCCCCACGACTGTACATATCATACAGAATGGGCCATAAGTTCGTATACGCAGGAAAAAATGAACATTAATTACATTTATGTAATATGTTACATTCATTAATATAATGAATAGCAATATGAATTATACCACTAGTATGATTTCAATTCTTTGCTCCTTATTTAAAACGGGTGTTTTGGGGCATTTGAAATGTAAAAAATAAAATGTTTAAAACTGTACGGGGCCACCCTATACAGCTAACATGGAACCACAAGGTAATAGGGAAAAAAAAGATCAAGTTTTAAACATGTTTCCGTCGTTAGGTGGGCTAATTATACTGTATTATTTTTCGCCGGGATCATGAAATGTTCCCACTTCAGGTTTCCGTTATAATAAAGGTCCCGCTTTCACAGGTCTTTTTTGGCTGCGTTTAGAAAGGAAAGGTGCTCCCTCTCATTCTAAAGCAATAATAATGTCAACTGACCTTTCTTTTCCAATCACTCTTGGTTTTTTAACAAAAGGACGGGAGATTCAACAATGCAAAGGAGATAAGAAGATTAGATCGAACTTGAAGGAAGCTTTTTCCTCCTGCTGGATGTCCGTCAGTTCCCTTGTAAAGCTATCAAAGATGAATAGCACCGCCTGACCAGAACAAAGAGACCGCGAATTGAATGATACGTCTATCTGGACCATAGCTAATATAATTTTCCAGCTCTTTTTGGATGCATCAGTGGCTGAAAGATTAGACGATCCAGGATCTGGTGCAAAAGGGAAATTTCGGATGTTTCTTCTCCCATTACAAATTACATTATTGTTCAATTATAAATGTTGAATTTAGGGGCTTTACACAAGTGCTCGTTTTGGCCTTGTAATAATATGACCCTAGAGATTAGTTTGCCTTTTAAGAATGTTCTATCATTTTCGTTTAAAGAAATGTCAGGATAAATCACACGTTATTTCCACACAAAGATCTTTTCTATTTCGGTTTGCAGTTGTTCTATTGTGTAATTACTTATAATGCAATAAGTCCAAATACTTTATCTTATTAATTTGATAATTTATTCCTATAAGATTTGCAGTAGAAAGTTTTGGAAAAACATGTAACCCTAATCATAACTGCCCCCAGGATTAATTTAGGCAAGATGGAATTGTAATTAAATAAAGAATAAGCTAAAAAGTCAAGTAGCATATTTGATTGAATTTAAAACTGTGATCTGAAGACAATTACACGATTTGTTAAATGAAGAAAAAAAAAAGGAAAGAAAATCATGCATCAAGACTCAAGAGTAAATTATAAAATATTTTTCAACATTACCAGGATATTTTAATGCAACTTCATCTTTTGATACAATGAAAGGAAAAACAAAACGCCCAATATTCACTCATGCGCATAAATTAAGGGCACTTTCAGTTTCAGACGTTTTGTCGAATATCTACAAAAATGCTTGTCGAATCATCGTAGAACTTCAGGAATGGAAACTTGTTAAAGAACAAGGTGGACAAGAATAAATTGAATAAAAATAACATTTGCAGTTACTCTGTTATATAAAATGCTCGAAATAATCTGTCACTGTAGCAAATGACTATGTTGGCCCTATTCAACGCCTGCATATTTTTGTGAAGATATAAACGTTTCTCTAAAAAAAAAAAAAAAAAAAATCAAATGGTTTTCTTTGTAGCTATCAAGCAAAATTTTCAAGCAAATTTAAAGTTATTTTCCGAAAACTTGACAACCTGCTGTAAAAACATTACACTGCAATTAATAAATGAATATATATTGGATATTTAATGAGGTATGATTTTTTTAAATCTGCGCAAGCGTGACCTTTTCCATAATTTGTTAGTCAGTTATATAGTGCAACTTCTACAAAAAGACAAGTTGAATATAATAGAAATTCAGAAAGATATCAGAGATATTCTAGTTGCTTTCTAAAAGTAACTGGATGGTAAGGGATTTCACTCAGATTGAAATTCAACTCACTGTATCGCTGATTACTTTTGAATTTTTACGGTATTTCACTGGCCTTTTACTATAAGTTACTGCTGGAACGCTCTATGCTCATTAACTATAAAAGAATAAAATTTAATCAGTTTTAAAAAGAAATTAATTCCGGCATGATGGTTATTTAGAAATTTTGTAGGCAGCTATGCCGTGAAAGTTCGTATAGTTAAGCACCATGGCTCTGGACACTCTTGTGTGCAATTTAAAGTACAATTAATATTAAAATTATTAAATTGCCTCAATTAAAGTTATAAGCTTTGTGTGATTTTTTTTGTATCACAAGATGTCTTATGAATCACACAGGGATCGTAGATTACCATCTAGAGCAGCGGTAACTGCAATAATCATAAAAGCTATTAGCTTAAACCAGAAATTTCGTGAGAAAGCAGTGTTTTCTTAAACAGCCAGTCAGTATTATGTTATGATCTCGTTGTGAGACATGGCAGCAATCGCGCAGTCGTTATGGCAAGCCTGGATCCCTGTTCTCGAGCTTATGGATTAGAAATCCTTTTAAAGCAGAACTTTGAAAAGCCCCAAAGTCTCAAAACCTGAAGAAGACTCCTTTATTGAGATATCTTGCGAATCCTCTTTAACCCCTTCGCGACGGGAACCTTTTACGAAATGTTTATTACTTTGCTACCGGTTTTAAAAAACAGAAGTTTGTGCCTATTCAAATCGGAAAAATGCTCAGATTAAATAAGGTAAATTTTACAGTAAAATTTTACTGGTGAGGATAAATGAGAATCCTTAGGCCTATTTCCGGCACGTATACGTGTCGCTCGTCCCCAAGGGGTTAAAGGTAGTTTTTAACTGTCTTGGAAAAGGGCAAAATTGTAATGTTGTTTTCTCTGCATTTTGTTTTAAATGCTAAAAAAAATGATTCTTTGAACATTTCATAAAAAAAACTTAATAACGAATATGAATGTAATCCTTGGAAGTATTAATCATTGTTGAATGTATTAAAAATACATTAAATCAATAGAATTATATTACTTTAAATATTGCTTGTATTGCAGTGAAACCTGGAGCTTAGTGAACGTATTAACACGGGCTTGTCAGTGAGGGAGTTAAGAAAAAATCCTTATTTTCCTTCTGGATGAATATACGAGCACGATAACCAGAAATACCTAAATCAGCTTCGAGGTCCTTGATGTTGTTCAACACACGTACTAGTGCGAACGCGCTTTTTCTACTTTTCTGTTTTTGAAAAACAAATACAGAAACAAACTTCGTGTAGAAAGTGACTTAGGTTAAAATTAACCAGTTTTAACCCTGATATCGAGTTCGGCCGTGCCCTGATATAGATACTCTCATCGGTAAACACCAGTACCAGAAATCTCACTGATTGTAAAGTTGCGTTTTGATCATAATAAAAATGCTTTTCATTATCTTTGTAATACGTGAGTTGTTTTAATTATTTTTCCTCTTAAACACATTGGGATTACCGGTTCTTGATTTTGTTGATAATGCATCCTTCGTACAAAAATTTACCTTTTTCGTAGGGTAAGATAGCCCATAGCTTATAGAGTATATATATGAGTATAGAACATCCTCATATTTGTTGGGTCGCTATTTTTTTTCCCCTTAAAGGTGGGTCGCGTACGAATCAAAGTTGGGAACAGCTGATCTAGAGCTTTAGTTTTATCAATAAGAAGACCAACAAATTATAACTTACCCTGTAATAATTAAAATTACCTATTCCTAAAATAATAAATCTGACTTAAATCAGAAGGTAAGAGAAGCAAAATTAACACAAATAAAAGAATTTATTTACACATTAATATTTACATAAAATTAGATGTTTTGAAAGGAATTAAGTTTGAGATTAAAGTTTCCTGAAAACATCAGGCTGAAATAATTATTTTATGATACACTACAAGTTTAACCCTTAAATGCCTGATTTTTCAAAAATCGTTGTAATAATGTTTTTCGGCTTTCATTTTTTAAATAGATCATGGGAAAAATACTTTAAAAAATCATATTTTGTTGTAAGTATGGTTTACGGCTAAAAAACAGTTTGTTACTAATTGGCAATACTGGTCTTTAATTGAAAAAATAATTTTCCTTTATAAAATTCTATAATATTAAACACACAAGAATTTTAGGAACTACAATAAGAAATAAATTTTACTTGCTCACTGCAGAATAAAATAGGGTATTTCGCAAGCTTCCAAACAAAACAAAAAGAGCAAGTAGCAACAATTGAAAAAATAAATCTATCTTTATTCTTAAACAGCACAAGTGTTGCCATCTACATGTTGAAAATCGATTTAATAATATTTTCAGGATGTATTTTATTGGCAACATTAGGCATTATAGCTTCAATATTATTCTAATAGTATTTTAAAGCCTAAATTGGGTATGTTGTCGAAAAGCAACACCCGACATTTAAGGGTTAAATTTAAGAATAACTATATCCTTGTTCATTGTAATTTAGTGAGTAACAGTTAAGAGGAGTACTATTATCACTCCACAATTATGTTATACAATTTTTACAATTATGTTATAAATGTATCATGAACTATTAAAGGTTGATATGAGATACCTTGCTGATGAATGCGGTTCTATATTCTCTCCTTAACGCTTCTTGGTTATCCATGGTGATGCACACAGTTATTGTTATAATAACATTCAGATCACGGCAATATGCACATGATTTAAATTATATTCCACTATCTAATATGCCAATTATTCTGGCTATAGATTCAATGAGTCAAAAGATAGAGTCAAAATTTTGGAAGCAAATCTTCCTTTTAAAACATAATAATTAAAAGTATTAGATGGTCAAAACATGTTGACCTATCGAGAATGTTTGTACAACTGACTTAAAAAGTGACACTTAACAGGTATTTTAAACATATAGTGAATTCTTATTTACTACAGTAAAAATGAAATATGAAAATACTTGAGAAATTGCATCTCAATTTCCGAAATCACTCAGTTTTCCCTTAAAATGTCACCAGAATGTTGTAGTTAGTTTACAGTTCCAACTTTTATTAATTTAAAGTGTGTTAAAGCTTGGAATTGTATTATAAAATCCCACCATCTCACCCCGCAAGAGAAAAAAAGAATTGATTAGCATAGAGCGTTCCAACAGTTGCATAATATAGTTGATTACCAAATTATGTAATTCTAATTATTTTTTTGTTTATTTTTGTATTAATTAGAATCTGAGTTATAGCCATCATTCGGATTTTCATTTGAAGTATTGCACATCTGAGTAACGCATATCAATTTTATTATTTTAAAAGTATTTCAATATCATTAAACTGTTCTGCAAACATCTTACCCCATAAATCATAATATGTAACACATCTGTTTTGTGTCTCCCTGTAAACAAACTAGAAATGCCACAAGCCCATATTCTATAGAAAACTTGTTATAGTGCACCTCAGTGATGCATGTAAATTTAGTTATATTTGAAATAGTGCAACATTATTGAAATATACTGCAAAAACATCCTCTTTCCCCCAAAAGATCACAATGTAAAGTAATTCATTTGTCTTTCCCCTAAACGAACTATGAGTGCTACACACTCAATTTTCAGTAGGAAATGTCCGACAATAAAGCTTAATAACATGTACCAGTTACTTAAAAATTCAATTTATATTTACGAGAATTAGAGCGCAGGCAGACGACCAGTTAAACAGTCAGATGAACCGAAGTCATAAACACTCTTAAACTGTGTTGTAAAATGTTAAAAAATTAAATACCAACCGTTTTTGATTGCACGCGTCTTCTTCAAGCACGAGGCTACTGCCTCCGAGTCTGAGAGATGAAGGTTGGAACTGGCTTCCTCCATCATACATATCTAAAGGATATAAGTCAGTGGCTTGAACTTGAACTGAGCCCGATCCACTCTCGCTAGTATTTTCTTCATCAGAAGTAATTAGCGCCATGCGAGATGGAGCAGCTCTGTCAATAATTTTGCCTCCTAGTCCTACTAAGCGTGCACCTACAGAAAAATAGAAAGCATAATACTTTTTATAACATAAAGGTACAAATTATAATTAATAAAATATTTTTTTAAAAAATCGGCAAAACGCCTCAAGCTTTTCTATAAAAAATGGAATAATAATGCAACATCTTTCAGTTAATGATTACACTGGTATTGAATCAATTAATTAATGAATTAAATGCTTCTCTTAATTGTACGTCTGTGTGTTAAAATTTTCGATTTTTTATTTGTTGCATTTTTTGTATCTCTCAAGTGTGTAGATCGTTACTATAAAGCGGTTTCGGAATATTCTAATGCCTTACAATCTTTTTTACTCGTTGACCGTAAACGTTATAAGTAAAGTTTTAAACGAGCCTTTCCCGAAACTATGTTTTCGAGGCGACCATTTTTATCGAGAACTATTCGACCAATTTACTTAAGTTTAAAAAAAAAAGAAAGTTAATTATTTTTGCTGTAGCTTATACCGCCGAAAAGTATAGTTTTCATTGATTAATTATTATTATTATTATTTTTTAATTCATAAAAAGTTTTAAAAAAGGCGAAAAAATGACCTTTTATTGTTCAGATAACCACCATTTTGTCAAAAATCAACTTTTTAAACTAAATGTTGGTGTAAGCTTTAGAGAATTTAATGCCCTTTCAGAATTAGGCGAGCAATTTTTTTTCGGATGCTTGTGACTGGAGAAAAACGGTCGTCCGATTGGAAGTTCAAGGCGCGCACCTCCAGTTACGTAATTAAGACGTATTATTCAATTTTTTCTACACACAAAAAAATTTATTATATAAGTGAAATACCAATAAATATAACGCAGAAAGTCCGAAGTTGACATCTATTTTTCTTGTAAACGAAAAATACCCGGAAAAATTACATAAATTTTAGGTTAAAAAAGTTAAAACTCCCCTTAAAAAGAGTGTCCAGAAAAGAATTTTAAAGATACATTTCTTCTTTTACAACTTTTAAACAAATATAATAGGAATTTTGGCATACATATATATCAAATGAAAAACAAACCAGTGCTGAATTTACAAATATTTTACAAATGAAAATGCTCATACTTACTGATAAAGGATTTTATCGTCTGTAGCAGAAGTGCTTTGTGCAGAGATAACGATGCATAAAGTTTAGTAAATCCAATTAGGGGAAATTGTCGATTCTTCCATAATTTGTGACAAGATAAAATGAACTATATCTGGAGATAATTGAGTCAGCCTTGTACAAATTAAATCACAATGTAAACACGTCTTAAAGTGAATCTCATGCCCTTCTCCAAAGATAAAGGGACTTTTAGATCTGGAAAGGGAATAAGCGACCAACTTTAGCTTGCAGGCTGGTGGAAATGTTGAGTAAAACTATGATCTTACTGTTAAAGGTTGACCACCGATCTGGAAAACCTGGGAAATGCTCAAAGAATTTTGATTGAAACCTGAAAAAACTCAGGGAATTTCGATTGAAACCTGGAAATTTTATTGCAATACTACTCGCGGCAAAATTTTTCGGAAGAGAAAGAGGAGGAGTGCAGTGTTTCAAAACCTACATCAGCAGTGTTGAATTCCGACATTTTTCGCCGGGAGGTACAGTTTAGAAGTGGAATTTTCACATTTAGCCCATTAAAAATGATAAAATTCCAAATCTTCCGGGAGAGGGGTATTTCGTTGCTCCGGGTGTACAATATCCCCCCCTCCCTCCCAGTGCAACAAAGACCGTAACCAGATAGGGGCAGGGTGACTTGGACTATGTTGCATTGAAAAATTTTAAAACTTTATAATCAACAGTTTTATGACCGGGCAGGGGGGGTGGTCTTTCCCTCTATACCTGATTCTATTTATTTATCATTAAAGCAGAGAAAACAAGATAAGTTGTGAATTAGCCCCACCGAAAGATTCTAAAGATCCGTCTAACTTTGCTGGCTGGTTACGGCCCCCAGCCGTCCTCTGGTTTCAACACTATACAACAAGCAACTCTAAAATAAATTTCTTGAGCTATGCTACGTCCATTTTTTTTTCGAAGATTTTGAATGGAACGTGTTCCAAATTGCCTTTTTGTTTGCTGGTGCGAAAACCTCTAATGAATGAGATGAATAATTTTCGATATTGATATTGTGAAATAATTGCTGTTCAAAAAAGCCGCATGGGAAAATGAAGAAAAATGAACTGGAAAAGTCAGGCGAAATGGAAAAGTTTGAATGCTAGTCACTCTATGTAAGTAACACAATTTCACAAATCCTGTTGACCATCCATATTGAATAAAGTAGACAACTTCGTTGTTACCATCAATAAAAATAACTTAAGTACGACAGCCGCGTTTCAACACCATATATTATCGATCCTCTATTAGGTGTGAAGCCATCTCTCGCCAGTTCTCGGTTTACATTATTTATTCACCCATTTTGAATTTATTCAGCATTTAGGTTTTTTTTTCAAATGTGAAAGAAAAGAAACCATCTGAAGTTTAATGTAAACATGGATTAATTATTTTACCTGAATTGTAGGCCGTTACTGGAGTAATGTTGGGTGTATTTCTTGAAAGCGTGCCATACATGTTAGGTATTGGTGGCACGGACACACTTTGTTTCAGTTTGGCTTTATTCTCTTGATCTCTAGTGAGCTTGTTATAGATGTACACCTTCCTTAGGTACATGCACAGCATGACTACAGTGGCGCACACTAAGTTCGCTACCGATATCGTTAGATCCCTATACTGATGCAGAATCTGAGTTGATAGCACCGTCCAAGCGATCCAGACGAGAGCGATAGAGAAGCAACACGTGAAGATCCACCTGTTGATAAAACAAAGTAATAATTTATGTTAAATTAAAGCAAAATTACGGTAAAATAAACTAACTTTTCTATATTTTGAAGATTTTTTTTTATATGCATGAATACAAAATTAAAACACTTGTTATACTCGTATTATTATTATACATATTACATAGTAATTAGGAATACGTTAATTGCCCATTTTATTTTGTGTATTATTTACATTTTTATTCGAACCTAGTGCTGTGAGTATAATTAGCCAAGAATGATATTAAAAATGAATTTCTTGCACGTGTAGATATTAGTAAGTAATTAGTGATGATATTACTAGGTAACAGAATTGACAGAGTTTATCTTTTGTGTCCTAAAGTACTTAAATTTATAATTCCAGAATGCAGTGATGCCAGCTCGCTATTAAAAAAAAAAAAAAAAAAAAAAAAAAAAAATTGCAGATTGCTTGATTGTTGCTAGGTTTTAAAAATACGCCTTACTTAACGAATGATTAAATATGATGAAATTAAAGCAAAAATAACTATTTCAAAAATTATGACAATCAAGTAATAATAATAATAAAAAAAAGGTAGCGAACTGGCAACACTTCCCAAATGCATTTATTAATCATAGTCTAGTTGCTGAGAATTTTACTTGAATATCTTATGACAGACTGATTCGTAGAAAATTTTGATGTCAATTATTAATTGACAACTTAGAGTTCAGTTCAACAAATAAATTGTATTTTAAAATGCAACCTGAATCTAAAATCTTAATTTTAATGTTAATGTTTATCAGATCACATGAAAAAAAAAAAAGCATGAGTAAATTTTTCTGAGCGCAAAACATACCTGCCTTAATAACTACTGAGCAAACATTTGTCATGAATGATACAAATTACAAATGAAATAATCAGAAACTCACCTAGATTCATTATTGTTGTCTTTAGATCCCCATGTAAGGACAGCAAATAATATAGTAATGGCTAGTATTAGCATCACATACACAAGTGAAATGATGAGTTCATCTTCGAAAGTAGTTGCCGGATGACAACGCCACTCTCCTCCGTGAATCCCTGTGGTAGGGGGTATTAAAATAAGCCAGGCTGACGAAAGTATTACCTAAAAGAAGTGTTATATTTTAAACAAATTTTAATTTTAAAAATATACTATAGGAATAGAAAACTATAATATTATTTTAAATTTCAATCAAAAGCAATACTAGAAATGAAATACAAAGAAATATATATGTAGAAATATATACATTTTTTAAATCTCAAAATGTAAAAAAGATCCAGTTTTTACTCTTTTCTATATTTTGTAACATGACAAGCATTGTCGGTGAAATATAGATTTTTAAAAAGGCTTGGTTTTTATCGCAACAATTGATTTTAATGCTTTTTAATCCTTTGTGTCCCAAATTATGAAATAATGAAAATTTCATCTTCCAAAGTATTTTTTTCTGAATTTTTGAAAATTCATTACAAAATTTACACAATCAATTAATAAATTTAGAAGGATATTGCCAATTAAAATAAATCAACGAAATATTTATTTATAGGGATTTTCTGGAATATTTACAACTCCACTCAACTCTTTTTTTTATAAAACCTTTTTAAAAGTATTTTATATAATTAGGAAATGTACAGATATAATGCTCTTACAATAGAAATATAGAAACATTTCGGAACTGAAACTTTCCACCCACAATCTTCCAACATCAAGAAAGCTGAACAGACGCAAATGAGAGGGAAATCATCATTCTAAAACATTTTTGTTTTGTGCAAGAAATGAAGCTTTTGGAAATGTATCTACTACTCATTTTTAAATTGTATTACTGCTAATCGATGTACTAAATCAATTTTATGACACTTTTTTTAATGGTACTTTAAAGTACCGTCGGGGCATAAAGGGTTAAAAAAGAATGTTATTTTTTGTCAGAATATTTAAATTATAACACAAAAACAATTGTTGTATCATAGATAAAGTTATTTATCGCTATTTTTTAAATTTTAAAGAGACCCTATCTGGATAAGATGCTCCATCTAAATAGGTACAAATAGATTGATTTTAAAAATGTGATTCTAGACATCTTATTCAGTTTGGAATTATCCGTATTTTCATGTTTCTCGCTAACTCTGTGTGTATTTGTGTTTGGCACAGCACGTTCCTTTTGGGAGCTTGCGCTCGTAAAACCAACCCGAACAACCAACCACCATTATTTTGTAAAGGCATGTTCATTACTGTAGTAGTCACATCTTATAAAGAGCTTATGTGTATAACTTCAAACATATGAATATAGGGTGATGACAGTGAGTAAAACGAAATATTGAATTCTCTTTCTTACAGGTTTTTTTTTTTTTTATCTTTTTTTTTTTTTTTTTTTTTTTTTTTTTTTTTTTTTTTACAATATGCGTGAAATTTATGTTAGAACTCTTCAAAAGGAACAATAGTTGCACTATAGTGCATAGTAAAATCGAATTGTTGCTTCTAAGGGACGCTTTTTGATTGTGGAGAATGAGGTTCTTAGTTTACAGAAATGTGCAAATTTTTAATGATTTTTTTTTTCTTCTAGATATTGTGTTGTTGAGCAAGAAAACAAAACCTGAGACTTTACAAAATAAACTTTATTTGATGTTAAGTATTATTAAAATTGCTCAAACGAGCGACCGCATTTAACCTTTTCTTCCCACATTTCTTATAACAAAGGGATAAACGCGGGCTTCTCGGGTTACAGAATATAGGTGGAAAAAAAAATATATTTTTTAAATTGATAACTCTAATAGATATTTTACATTTAATATAGACATATACATTCATATATTTAATTTTTAGAATGCCCACTAACAATACCAAAAAGCATATTTATATGAAAAATAGCAATTTTGCGTTCAATTAAAGTTTTGGAAATTCGCAGCCGAAGAAATCGCCAAAGTATTACTATTTACAATCAGCCTTTTTTATTTTGATCATTTCAGTGGTTCGCCCGCAGTTCGATTACATGTCTTAAATTTGTATTTCATTTATATTTTATTTATTGATTGATGAATCCTTTAATTTCATTATGAAATATAAACTGGAAATAAAGGCTGAACTATTTATACATTAATTTAAGAGCAAACGGATTTAGTTTTCGTAATAGTCTGCACGTGATAGAAATAGATTACCCCCCCCCCCCCCCTCCAAAGAACTACACTTTTTGTCCCGATACGCAATGTTTAGAAAAAAGAAAGTTTTTTCTGCCAGCTCTACCATATTTACAAATTTCTTGCATTAATTTCGTCATATTTTAAATAGTTAAGTTTTTTTTAGTTTTGTCTTTTGTGTAACAGATTTTTTATTTACATGAAAATAAAACAATAAGTTGCTATCCAATGCACACTTTACTTCGAGATTTTAAACAACGATATAAAAATTCAAAATTACAAAAACAAAAAGTTATAGTCGACGTTTTCAATTATCTTTAAAATAATCCTCAGGAGTTAATTTTCAAAAATACAAATTGACAAAATTTAGTTATTTTTTTTATTCTATAGTTAATTTATTAGAGTTTGAATATGACTTCGGTAATGTAACATGTAAATAAATTTTGCCAACTTGTATTTTAGAAAATTAACTTCTGAGGAGGGTTTTAAAAGTAAACGAAAACTTCGAGTATAATTTTTATTTTGTTTTTAATTTTAATTTTTACAACTGTGTTTAAAATCTCGAAATAAAGTGTACGTTGGATAGAAACTTATTGTTTTGTTTTCACATTTGTGTGTACAACGTAAAGTTCTTATTTATTAAGATTTTTTTTAGCCTTCCGTAGGCAGAGAGTAGCTATCGTATTTTTTGATAAGTTACAAGCACTCTGTATTAATTCGTTTCGAAAGGAACAATGACTTCGTTTGTTAACTGATAAGGGGAAAAATAAACAAGTAATTATATAAAAAAATATGGGACAGACTTCAAACACGTTTTTTTTACTAAACACTTTCCAACAACGTTGAAGAGCGTTTACTAATTCCGTTTTTCTGTCTGTCTGTTTGTCTCTCTGTCTCCCTGTCTGTCCGCATACTCGGATTGCGATGTAATTTATATACTAAATACTAGTATGTTATTGAGGTTTATCAGGGGATCTTCGGTATTGAAAATGAAGTGTGTATATCATTTATAGTTCGTTTACAAGGGCACACGGAAGAATTCCTTTACATTATGGTTTATGGGGGGAAATAATTTGCTGTGTATTTTTATGATGTTTACACCATTTCAAACATGTTGAAATTGATATACATCACTAAGGTGCGCTATAAGATTTTCTCTTTGAAATATGGTATTCTATTCATAGCATTTATCGTTCATTTACAGTTGCACACAAAATAATTCGGTTACAGTACTGTTGTCTATGAGGGATGTAATTGATTGATGGAAGTGCGGTTTTCAGTTGTGGTATGCGTTTTTAAATTGAACTACTTTCTTGCATATTGGTGTGTATAAATTCTATAGATTATATGCAGTGCAGTGCTGGACAAAAGAATTCAAATATATTTCCGCTTATTGACATAAATTGCTGAAGAGGCACTTTCAACTGTGTTATTCGTTTCGTAATTGAACTAAATTTATGCATACTGTGTAATATACAGTGCGTCTAAAAACTTTAAGGACAGCAAAAATTTTGATAAATTGAAAATGCGACAATTGAAATGGTAATTTAATGTTGATCATAAAGTAGAAATACTAATATAAAAGTCAACAGAATGTATCTGTGTCCTTTTTATTGCGAAAAAATAGTAATTATGCAAAGAAACTCTACTTTTGACTGTGTAAAAACTTTAAGGACACCAGCATTTTTTTATAGAACTGTTATATATAATTATTATTAAGGATCGACTGAAACAGGTTTTTAAGGCCGAAACCGAAACCGAATTTTGGCGATCTTCGTATTTTCGGCCGAAAACGAAAACGAAAATGTCCAAAAACTTTTTAAAGTACTTAGTTGTATCTATTAAAGTAATTTATACATACGTAAATATATTATTAATTAATTATACGTATTTATTAAATATGCATAATAATTAATTAATTTTGCGCATTTATGAATTATACACAATTATTAATTAATTATACGTGTGGCCCAAATTGTCTCTCTGTGCCTTAGATCCAAAACTTTTTTTTTATATAAAATAAAACGTAATTAATTCATCAACGACACAGAAAGATTTTCTAATTATACGAATTTCATTTAATAAAAAAATAGTTTAGTTTTATGTATACACACTTCGATTTATCTTTTATAATGATTTCTGTAAATGATCATCTGTTATATTAGAGCTTTATCAAAGAGTATTCGAAACTCTTCTGCGGTTTCAAACTGAAAAATTTCTATTACTGTTATGTCTGCAGCTTTCAATGAGCACGTGAAAAAGCTTAGTTATATATGCATTGCTTGCTTTATAATTTGCATTCACGTCTTGAGTCCGTCATGACTGATAATTACAAACAACGAAATTCGTAGCAATAAATAGTATCATTTGAGCCGGCCGATAAAGCTCAAATCGATGAGAAATGTTGAAAATTTCCGAAGGAAGAAACGAGATTTTTGGAATACTAATAGTTTCGGTCTAAAATCTGAGTTTCGCCGAAAATTCGTTTTCGGCGAAACCCAGATTTTGGACCGAAACTCAACCGAAACTATCAGTATTCCAAAAATCTCGTTTCTTCCTTCGGAAATTTCTAACATTTCTCATCGATTTGAGCTTTATCGGCCGGCTCAAATGAGACTATTTATTGCTACGAACTGCGTTGTTTGTAATTATCAATCATGACTGACTCAAGACGTGAATGCAAATTATAAAGCAAGCAATGCATATATAACTAAACTTTTTCACGTGCTCATTAAAAGCTGCAGACATAAAAGTAACAGAAAAATTTCAGTTTGAATCCGCAGAAGAGTTTCGAATACTCTTTGATCATCTGTTCTAGTATAACAGATGATCATTTACAGAAATCATTATAAAAGATAAAGGTGTGTGTATCGAGGTGTGTATACATAAAGCTAAAATATTTTTTAATTAAATGAAATTCGTATAATTAGAAAATCTTTCTGTGTCGTTGATGAATTAATTGCGTTTTATTTTATATGAAAAAAAAAAAGTTTCGGATCTAAGACACAGAGAGACAATTTGAGCCACACGTATAATTAATTAATAATTATATATATTTAATAAATACGCATAATTAATTAATTATTCTGCATATTTAATAAATACGTATAATTAATTAATAATATATTTATGTATGTATTAGTTACTTTAATACATACAATTTCATTACTTTAAAAAAGTTTTTGGACACATTCGTTTTCGGCCGGAAATAGGAAGATCTCCAATATTCGGTTTCGGCATTAAAAACCTGTTTCGGTCGATCCTTAATAATAATTATATATAACATATCTATAAAAAAAATACTGGTGTCCTTAAAGTTTTTACACAGTCAAAAATAGCGTTTTTTCGCATAATTATGATTTTTTTCGCAAAGGACACAGATACATTCTGTTGACTTTTATATTAGTATTTCCACTTTAAGATCAACATTAAATTACCATTTCACTTCTCGCATTTTCAATTTATCAAAATTTTTACAATTTTTTGCTGCCCTTAAAGTTTTTACACACACTGTATATACAAATCTATAGGACATACATAAGGCTGCTCAAAATAATTCGGACATTTTTCCGACTATGGATGGTAAATTTCTGAAATCAGGTTCTCAAATCTGTTATGTGTTTTCCAAAATATTTACTAACACCTCATATGTCACTCTATTAAACTTCGAAGTTTTGGGTTGGAAAGTATTTCATAATATAGACTTGATGCACGATTTTTCTTTCTTGTTTAATTCTTATTTCAAATTCGAAAGCAGAATCCTCAAGTCGAATATCAACTATGCTATTATGTGATTGTTATGCGATAGCATAACAATCCTCTTACAATTCTGCCATGATACTGAGACAAAATGGTTCCAAATTTTTAATTACAAAATACATTACAAGTGAATTAATTACAAATTGTTAAATAATGTGATGTTTTAGATGTTAACTAGCTCAAAATTTTGGTGTGACCCTGTAAAATATATGTGCATGACAGGATGAACATTTTTAAATAAGACAATAATGTGCTTTTAGCAGCCTATGAAAATTTCGCAATAATTCGGGTAGTAGGAATTATAGATGATAATGTATTAGAAATTTTTATTCACATTCATCTCTCACTAACCCCCCCCCCCCCAAAAAAAAAATAAAATAAAAATAAATAAATAAATAAATAAAAATAAAAAATAAAAATAAAACAAAAAATAAAATTAAAATTAAAAATAAATAAATAAAATAAAATAAAATAAATCAAGTACGAAAGTTATGCGTGAATATATATGGAAAATGTTATCTATATTGTGGAATTGTTTAATCTCACTTTTTGAAGTCGATTAATGAAGTAAAAAAAGTGTTAAAAAACAAAACAAAACTTACTTGTATTATTACTAATCCGACAGCAACAACCAATAGAGCGGCAGGGCTGGTTATATGATAGGTGTCTCCAAAGTATTGGTTTCCACGGTAACCCATCATCCTCCAGATATTCATGACTTTGACTAGCATCCCCGAGAAGATTATGGCGTAAGCTAAACCCAGACCAAATCTACGAACGCCACAAGTGCCTTCTGTAGGAGCCAAAATAAACGCAAAGTTGACAGCATAGAGAAGTAATAATCCAAATAATATCATATAGCCCAAAACGGTAGTGCCAACTGTGACCTGAAATATGCAATACATTCATTTAGAACAGAAATAAATCATATTATTAAGATGTTGTCTCGTTTTAATATTTTCCGTCATTTTAACAACAGTACAACGTTTTTAATTTGAAAAGTCTGATTAATAAAAAAGAAACTATGTATACGACACTATATATATATACATATACATATATATATATATATTTAATGTTTATAGTTGGAAGAGTGAACAAATAAAGAATTGCCAGACAGTAGCACTTTACTTTTTAACTAATTTTATGTCTGCAGTTTTCTTTCATCTAACCTTCTCGCTTATCTGAACCTCATATGAAGCTCCTAACTTATACGATAAAAGGCTGTGTTTTAGAATCGGTTTTTGATTTTCTCTTTCCTTTTATTATTATTATATTTTTGTGTGATATACCTTAAACACTCGGACACATTTGTGACAAATATTTTTTTAACACAACGTGTACTCTATTCAAAAGAACCAAAAATAAATAAAACGACATGCGAATTGTACTGCCTCGGCTACAATCAACGTCAACCAAATACAAAATCGTTGCTTTTCTATAAAAAAGTAATTGTTTCTCCCTTACTTTGATCGATGCTTGTTTAAAATGAGTAAAGAAAGAAAAAAAATCTATTAAAAAATCAAAAAGATCATTTCTTCATTTAAAAGATATACAATGTATTTATTTGTTTCTATAAAATCGCGACAGCACTGAAAAAAGCTGGAACTCGCTGACGTAAACTGGCAATCCTCCTGTTTACCTCCACTCTCTCTTCATCTTGAATAAACTACAAAATAACATTTTAAATATACCAAATCAAAGCACATTTTCTTTTCGAAATTCGTGAGAGATGTGATTCAAAGACATGTAAATTGTACGTTTTTTCCATCGTCTCGATAGGATATTTCATTTGACACCCATTTCAGTGAGAGACCATTAAACATATTTTTTCATTCATTATTTTATTATCCGATGTCCAGTATACTGCATATTTCGTGGTTTCATACTTTGTTAACCGTAATGTCAATAGTGTAACTATTTAAAAATTATGGGGAGAATAGGGTTCAAATAATTTCTAAATGCTATGATAGTATGCTTAAATTAACTGTGAAACTGAGAAAATCAATTAATGATAAAGCGTCTCATTAATAAGTAATTAAGTGGATTAACAGCTAATTTATTCATAATTTATTCATAATGATAGTTTGCTTAAATTAACTGTGAAACTGAGAAAATCAATTAATGATAAAGCGTCTAACTAATAAGTAATTATGTAGATTAATAGGGTAGATTGGGTGAAGATGCCGTAGTTTTTGACTTAATTGTTTTAAAAATCGCCTGTTTTTTTATATTTGTTATTCATTGATTTCTTGTTGAAGTTCAGACTCATTATGCATGACTTAAAAACTTATTTCATTTTATAGATGTTATAGAAAGCATCGAAAATTTTGTTTTTGTAAACTCATGCATTTCGGCATCTTACCCATAGGTATGGGTAAGATGGCCAAATATCTAGGGTAAGATGCCTTATGGAGTTTCAGTGTAAACCATAATTTTTGTGAAGCAGTATAAAACATAATGGGACGAATAAACGTAACTTTAATATTTTAGACATACTAGAGTTGTTAACTTACTTAATATTAGGAAATTACAAAAATATGAATGTAACAAACGTTGGCAATATAATAAAAGAACAAACTAATATTTATTTGTTATATAATTATTTATGTTAATATATTTGATTGTGTAATATTTATTTAATATACAGTCGACTCTCGTTAATTCGAACTCGTCGGGACCACAAGAAATGTTCTAATTATCCAGAGTTCAAATTATGGAAAGTATGAGAGGAAAACATGTTTAAAGGGGTACTATTACAAAGGAATTAATGTTATAGTATTTTTTTAAAATTTCGGATGTTATCATTAGAATGACTTAATATTAAATTAAAACATATAAATACATAAAATAATTAATAATATTAAAATAATATAAATAAAACATAAAAATTAATAATACACTATAAAACAACTGCATTTAAAATTACATTTTAATTGTACTATTTACACTTATTTATCATCTCTATGAAAAAAATTATCAATTGTTGTTTGCTTAGTCCTATTCATTTTTGACTTTTTAGCCAGTTTTTCAATTTGTAACAAACAGTTAAGTTATTTGTTCGATGACGGCTGCATCAGGATAAATGTACGCAAACCCTCAATTGATTGTGCAATTGATTTTTCTTTGGGTAAGGAAAGCACTTGGGACATAGTAGCAGATTCGCCAGGATCCGATTCCATCTCCTCATTGCATTTTTCGTGAATTGTTTCAACAATTTCTTCCATAGTAAAGGGTCCAGATACTACTTCTAAACTATTGTCGGCTGCTACATACTCTGCAAACGTAATATCGCACTGGAATTTTTCAGAAAAATTTGGAAATTCTATTTCTTCGAAAGGTCTGTCGTTTTCGTCATTTGCATTACAACCACTCTTTTTAGATGGATGGATAAATCCGGCATGTCGAACGCATTTTTCTATTGTTTCAGGTTGTACGGCGTCCCACGCCGCATATAAATCTTTGATGGCTGAGAGTAATGTTATGTCGTAGCTTTCTTTACGGTCAATCGAAAATAAAATTTGTTCTAGAACCCTTTTACGATAATGAGTTTCTAAATTTTGAATTATGCCTTGGTCCATCGGTTGCAGTTGTGCTGTAGTATTAGGGGGTAAATATTTAATCTTTATAGAGCTCAGTGTTGGTAGTTTACAATGACTCTGCACATTATCTAGCAGCAATATAATTTTTCTGTTTTCACGCGAAAATTTTTTATCCAGTTCTTTTAACCAACTGATGCAGATCTCACGCAGCGGATCTCACAGCAGCAGCGGTGCGTTCCTGCAATGCTTGCAGCGTTGTTGGCATTGGGGCTACATAAACTTTGTCCTTCACATAACACCACGGGGAGTATCATGTACCACAGTTATCCGTACTTAATTCAAAATGCAGGGTTAGCCTAAATAATTCATCGGGTTTCAAAACCTTGATTTATAACTGGATATGTTGCAGTTGTGGTTGTTTCCATAACTGACTACTGACTCCTCGACTTTCACCTTTCAACAGGACGGGGCTCCACCTCACTGGAACACAATTATCCGCAACTTTCTATCACTGGATAGGGCACGCTGGGTGATGCTCCTGTGTTGCCAAGTGCCTCCCCCCCCCCTCCCAGGTGGCCAGATCTCACGCCATTTGATTTATCCCCGTGGTGTTATGTGAAAGACAAAGTTTATATACCCCCAATGCCAACAACACTGCAAACATTGCAGGAACGCACCATTGCTGCTGTGACGGACATCAAGGGCGAAACTAGCCTTTTTTTGCACACGGGGCAAACATGGATTTTGGCGCGCGCCCCCTTCCCCCCCTCTTCCGCAAAATATATTTACAAAGAGTATTTTACTAATTTTCTAATGGCCGACTTATTTTAAAATTTAAAATATATAATCATAAAATATGTAATACTGAACTACGTAATCTACAACGGCGGATAAAAGGGGGAGGTGCCGGGGGTCATGACCCCCCTCTGAACACCAACAAAAATATTCTGAAGATCATTTTTAAAATGAAATATACAGTAGAGTCCCAATTAACCGAGTTTCCGCTTTAACCGAGTTATTTTCTACTGATGGATTGATGACTTCAAAAATTATGGCCATTTTTCCCCCCCATTCTGACCAGAAAATCAGAGTTCTAACTTTTTACGACTGCTCTTTCATCTTCACCTAACACTTCATTTGCAATGGCTGTTTTATAATAATGGAAGCCATCAGTCCATCAGAAGAAAATGATCCATTCCAAAAGTATAATCCTTCATTTAGCACCCGGGACACATACCCCCTCTGCCCCCTCCCCCCCTTAGTTTCGGACCTGACGGACATTGACAGAATCATGCTATTAAACGTATGGACGGATCTGGATTACCGTCGGGATGTGTGCCGTGTGACTATGGGCGCACACATTGAACATTTGTAATATGTACCAAAAACTTGGTGAGTGTATGTATCTTGTCATGTATCACCCGTCTTTGTAGGTCATATACTTGTAAATAAACAGTCTTTTGAAACCCGATGAATCATTTAGGCTAACCCTGTACAGGTGTTGACTGTTGACATATAGCTTGTCTTAATTAGTTAAAAGAAATTGCTGTTGACACATTGGAAAAAAAAAAATATATATTACTAATAAAACTTTTCAATGCAAAAAAAATGACCAAATAAATATTATTTTTAAAAAAAGTTAGATTTAAGGATTTAATTAATTTTAAATGATATAAGCCACTCTTAATGAAATGGGGTTAAATTTGAATAAATGTTTTATTTCGAAATTAGTATTATCTCCTATTCGATGATGCAAAATTTTAAATTATGCTATATTTAGAAGACATGTGTGAGCAATAAAAGCGGAAGTCTTAGCGAAGGTCATTGCTACTATCGTTATACATTTCTAAAAATAGCTGCTAATTTTTGACAATCATCCAAAAGTGGACCACGATCTTTTGAGGACGACAGAAAAGTAGGACTTTGGCGCTAAAAAAACTTAAAACAAACAATTAAACAAGAAAAAAAAAGGGGATGATTCGTGCAGGAAAATTAACTAAAGAGAAGCAAACATAGACGCAACAGAGGGAAAATGGCAAATATTAATTAAATAAAAATCTATTTAATGAAATCTGCAAGAAAAAACTATTATACAGTTAGAAAACACGTCTCCAAAAATAAATACAAGTTGCATTAGGATCGTGAATTTCCAGTGACACATTTAACGTTTAAATAATTTCCTATTCTAAATGTTTGTATTGTTCTATTTTCTATAATAGACCTAATTTAGTCATGGACAAATTTGAAACACATTCAAACTCTCATAAATACCAAATTGATTGAAGAAATGTGTTGGCTTTTGCACTATTTTTCATGAATATCATTTAAAAAAATGTTTACGGGACAGTTTACCTCAAAATTGATCAAAAAGTCGATTTTCTTTTTTTTTTTTAAATATTCAATGAAAGCCTGTTTAATTGTGAATATTTTAGCACCTTATTTTTACTCATAAGGTAATTATATCGCGAGAAATTGTAAATTTTGTTAATACACTCAACGCAATTACCCACACAAATTAAAACTTTAAATGGCTTTTTCTCCATGTTCATATTTTTTCACTTTCATGTTTTAACCCTTAAATGCCGGGTGTTGCTTTTCGGCAACATACCCAATTTAGGCTCTAAAATACTATTAGAATAATATTGAAGCTATAATGCCTAATGTTGCCAATAAAATACATTCTGAGACTATTATTAAATTGATTTTCAACATGTAGATGGCAACACTAGTGCTGTTTAAAAATAAAGATAGATTTATTTTTTCAATTGTTGCTATTTTCTCGTTTTTTTTTGTTTGGAAGCTTGCGAAGTACCCTATTTTGTTCTGCAGTGAGCAAGTAAAATTTATTTCTTATTATAGTTCTTAAAATTCTTGTGTGGTTAATATAGAATTTTATCTAGGAAAATTATTTTTTCAATTAAAGACCAGTATTGCCGATTAGTAACAAACTGTTTTTTAGCCGTAAACCATACTTAAAACAAAATATGATTTTTAAAAGTATTTTTCCCATGATTTATTTAAAAAATGAAAGCTGAAAAGCATTATTACAATGATTTTTGAAAAATCAGGCATTTAAGGGTTAAAAATGCTAAGGCTTTTTTTTCTATTTGAGATAAAGATTTAAACTTTTTTGTACATGTTCTTTATTACATATTTGATAAATCTGCGCATGGAATTAGCCTTCAGGCTTTTTGTTATTAAAAAAAAAAGTACATGAAGATGTGTTAGATTTCTTCGTTTTACACTATATATATGGGGCATTCTCACAATCTTTTGACTTTCGGGAATAAAAATCTGGTAAAATTAAACTTGCTAAAATAACATTTTAATCTGATAGACTAATGCCTTAATGATTCAAAATAAAGAAAAAATGGTCAGCAGCGAAAATGTTTTATTTAACTGAGGTTTAAGTTAAACTTGCGAGTTTAATTTTCCTTATCATTTTACCACTATAACTTTCTATTTTCTTCTAAATTTTTACTTATAATGAATTTGCATAGTACCCGCAGGACATTCAAATAAGAAATAATAATACTGCAGTATTTTTAGTTCAAAATTTTGGCATAACATTGTCTTAAAGGGGTGTTAAAGAAGGGACGGAAGGGAAAAAAGGGGGATGGTATAGGAAAAAAGGGACGGTAATGGAAAAAAAAAGGATGGTAAGGATGGGACGGTAAGGAAAATTACCACTATTTTTAGGCAAATCATGTTAAGACTAAGTGATAGCCACAATGTTCATTGATTTTTAGAAACAGTTATTTACATTGGATTAAATAATAATAATAATAAAAATTAATTTACCTCGAAAAGTGCAGGAATAAACCTTGGGGACTGTAAGACTACCAATAAAGCCACGATGCTTGAAATTGATATTTAAATGCTGATTTAAATTCTGCAGTAAATTTCCTGTCAAAGAATTTTAGACATGGCTAGAAAAAAGTTCAACCAGAAAAAAGTTGAAAAAAATTCTGTGGCTGCATCTGAAGTGATTTTTTGTATAAGTTTAGCAGAAGGACGGTAAGGAATCTAAAATCCAGGAACAGAGCTCAAAAAATAATATCAACCGTGAAAATGTGTGCAGGTTAATTTTTTGCTACATATTTATATAAAACAATTGTCCCAGTTTCGGAAAAAAATTACATTGAATTACTTTTATTGGAACAATTTTATACAGACAGCTCCAATTTTAAAAATCAGCATCAAGGACACGGGATGCTATAGGAGTTTTCCTGGTATTTGGATTCCAACATCGTCCGAAACTTATTTATCCCGTTAATATTGTTATGTAATCATGCAATGGGATGTTCGCCAGTATATATATATATATATATATATATATATATATATATATATAAAAAACCCCACAAGAATATGTACTAAAATAAAAATTATTATTCAGGGACTTAAAAGTCAAAAGATTGTGAGAATGCCCCATATCAGTAAAAAAAATTATATTAAATGTAATATTAGATGTATCTAAAAATCCATGCGCAGTCTTGTGTTTAATACGCATCTGAAAAATTTAAAAAAAATATTGAGCAAAAATATTAATATTTGAAAAAGTAGTAGGGATTTTTTAAAAAATCAAATTTTTTAAAACTTTAATTAAATATGTAGTTAAAAAAGATTTTTGTTTTCAAAATGTACTTTTAATTCAACATTGAAATGCAGTGAATTCACTATTTCAACCATATTTTTAAAAATTAACAAAATTGTTGAAAAGGTAAACTGTCCCCTTTATCGTTTTAAAGAAGGGAAAGTAACAGAATTGCTATTTTTATAAGATATATACAGTCGACTCTCGCTTTAACGTCGCTCTACTTAACGACGATCTCCATTTAAGGACGATATTTTGCGATCCCGGCTCCTTTAAGTAAAAAAATCTCTATTTAAAGACGAAATTGTTTCTATTTAACGACGATTTTCACGTAGATCCCCCCCCCCCCCCCCAACCCTTTAAACATGTTAAACGAGGGAACTTTCTCTGATAGAAAAACAAGTTTTCAGACGAGTACAGATAAAGGAGAAGGGTGTAATGAACTTTGCCCATGTGACGAAGACGTTTTAACAAGCGACTTCAGAAATTTAGATTAAATTTAGAAAGACATCGCAAATGAAAATGGAACTTCAGATGCAGAAGGGACAGAAGGCACCCCACCGGGACCCCAACCGCGAGGTTTATGGGAAAATGTCCCGGGGGAAAGTTCCCCACCGCCATTCAACGAAAACGCAGACAGGGCAACAGGCCCAAAACACAAGTGCAATTAAATAAACTAAAGTCACAAAGAAAATGGTAATCTGTTACATAAAAGCAGGCGACACGCTCACCAACAAAATAAAAACTAATGATAAACTACAAACTAGTGACAAACAAAAAAATATCCTAAACTAATAACCAAAGACAAAATTTACAAAACAGTATAAACAGACGACTATCACATTTGATAACATTTGATTAACATTTTAATCACATTTGATTTACATTCAAGAAAAACAATGAGAACTGTACCGAAGTCCTACAGTACAACCGAAGGAATCCATCATCAGGAAGTCCAGGAAAGATTAATTGTATAACAAGTCTACAAAGTCCAATAGTCAGTATTTATACTTAATAAAAGAGTAAAGTGCATTTAGCACATTATAATTATCCTTAAGTTTGTGATAGTTATTCGGATCAAGCAAAGTCTGCTGAAGATTTTGTCTAACTGTTTGGTCCCTCATGAAACGGAAATGATGCACCATAAAAACACATCTTCCATACAAGTAATGAAGTACATCGCCATGCACTCCACAGTCACATAGTGAAGACGACCTCTTGCCAATCTTACACAAAAAAGCTGGAAAAGAGCCATGGGCTGTAATGTAGAATTGTATTATTTCATTCGAACAAAGATAGTCACTGTCCACCTTATTAAATACTGCATATGTGTCACGTCCCTTATAAGAGTTAGACCAATGTTGTTGCCATTCATGCATTATACTCTTGCGCATATGAGCATTCACAAGTGATAGAGGAAATGGTAATAAGTCATTTTGATTACAACAGTCATATAAAATAGCATTCCTTGCATTAGCATCTGCACGTTCGTTTCCGAATAGACCAACATGGGCCTTGATCCAGCCGACAAAAAGTTTTTTTCGGAGAGTTATTAACTAATAGTTCAAAAATGTTTTTGATAATACTGTTCAATGGAAAAAGTCTCTGTAAAGACAAAACTGATGGCAGGCTATCGGTATACAGCCTAACGTGTAAGTATCTGGAATCAACAAACCACCTAACAGCACATTCAATTGCAAATAACTCCGCCTGGTACACTGTATTATATGGTCTCAGACGTATAGCATAGTCATAAATCACTTTGTCCCCGATCAGCACTGTAAAAGCCGAGGAGGTACCCTGATCCATCTTTGAGCCATCGGTATAAATAGTTGGGTACATAGAAGCTGGAACAATGCTCTTTACATCTGGAATAAAATAGATATTTCTAAGATTGTTATATTCAGGAAAATCGTACGTCTTAAGTTTAAGCATAAGATTGTCTCTCTTGATCTCATAATCTCCAATCATCATACTACTCATACCCTGAGTTACGTCATATCTTTTCGAAAACATTTTTAGCTTAATGTACAGCGGAGGAACGCCTGTGATTGTACACAGAGAATCAGTTGACACATTTCTATATGTTTTAATAATAGTCATCAAACCAGCACGTTGACAAGAGCTAAGTCTTCGTATTCCATGAGAGTTGAGAGCCTTAATCCAAACTTCTGAACCGTACGCTATCTGTTTTTCAATGACCTGGAGATACCAAACCTTTCTGTGCTTAGCTAGGAGGCCTCTGTCACGGAAACCCGTTTTCCGAATGTCTATTGAGAAATTACGAATGTTTTCACGTACCAGGTCCAAATGATGTAACCAGTTGAACCGATTATCCAGATGGAAACCAAGGTATGAAATATTCCGTTTTACTGGAATTGAGATATTGCTAATTTTAAAAATAGGATATCTTTTTTCAAGAGTGTAGCGGCCCATCATAATGGCAATACATTTATCGATGCTAAGTGACAAATTCAAATTTGTACATATATTTAGAAAGGTATCCAATGAGCCATTAACTTTATTTTCTAATGAGCTTCGAGTATCTGCACCTTCCAGAATCACAAAATCATCGGCATATGAGACTATGTATGTATGTGACTGCTTATATTCCTTGATTAATTTATCAGCCAGGACAGTCCAGATGAATGGACCCAAACAGGATCCTTGAGGGCAACCATGGAACATTATAAACCAACGTATTCCATTTGCAAACTTAAAGCCAATACGGCGATTCGAAATGTAGTTTTTAAGTGATGACTTTAAGTATTCTGCAATTGGAAGAGAATCGATAATAACTGCCAACGTTCTCCAGCATGCTGCGTCAAAAGCACCCTGAATGTCCAGCGAAACAATCGTACAATATTTATTGGTACTCAGAATTCGATTAACATTATCTTTAACAGCAGATAAGGCCGTAACTGTTGATCTTTTCTCTCTAAAACCATGCTGATTATTCTCAATATATCCAGATGCCTCCAAAACTGTGGTAACTCTATTCTTGATAATCCTCTCTAACACTTTGCCCAAAATTGACAACAATGTAATTGGACGAAATCCTCTTGGTGAGGTGGCCGGCTTGTTTCGCTTTCTGAAGTAGATAACTATTCCGTCCTTCCAACAACGTGGAAATGACCCAAACTCAGACATCTGTTAAAAACCGCTAAGATAACTTCTGGATAATTAAAACAAATATTTTTCACGGTAAGAGCATCTAACTTGTCCCAACCAGAGGCCTTGGCATTGGCCTGCTGCGATAGTGCATACTTTAATTCTCTAAAACTAATATTATAGAAGTCATTATCCTTCTCATACGACTTCTCCGATGTATATTCAAAGATATCGTCTGGTACATTATTAATATCATAATGTTCTTGCATAAGTCGTTCAGCAACATCATCGTACGAGGCAAAAGGAAGAGAATCTTCCAGAGACGTAAAAATAAGATCAGTAGTTTTCAACTGCTTTCCGTTTATGAATTTATACAAATTACCAAACGAATCATTTGTTTGTGCACAAAACTGGTACCACGCCTTTTTCTTTGCCTCTCGAACTTGCCGCTTATATTTATTTCGGAATTCCAAATAAGTATTTCTATATGCTTCATTTTCTAAATTACGTCTATATCTTTTATAAAGCGCAGACACATGATTTCTGGCAGCTTTAATTTCCGTAGTAAACCAGTTAAAAGTAGGCTTGTGCGTAATCGTACCCCTTTTGAAACACATAGTCATGATATCATGAATAGAAACAGAAAAGCCCTGAACCCAGTCATCAAGCACTGGAGGAGTCTTGATCAGTAATATCTGACGTAACCATTCCCGTTTATGTCCAGCAAAGATCTCGTTAAATTTCTTAAAGTTTTTGCCCCTGGTTTTAAATCTGGCTTTGTCTCTAATAACAGGAGAATAGTCCAAGTCATAGGTAATGAAACGATGGTCACTGAAGGAATGACGATTGATATCTACATTCCAATTAAAAAGATGGTTACAAAGTTCATAACCCGCCAAGGTAAGATCAGGGCGGCCAGATAGAGACCCCTGAACAAATGTAGGATGAGCCTCGGTATCGTTTACAATACACAAATTATTCACTTGTAGATGATCCATTAAAATCTCAGTTCTCCCAGAACCTCTGGTATATCCCATTGTACGCATTGGCACATTAAGATCGCCGCCAATCAAGATATTGTCAAACTCCGGGAAGAGTCCTGACCACTCTTGTAACTCAGCGTCCAAATTTCCCGATGGAGGGGAGTAATGAGATCCAATATAAATAATGCCACTACTGACATTTAAAGAAACAAAAACACAACTTTTATCAACAAGACACTTTAAAAAGGTGTAATCAGGGTTAGTAAAGATAATACCAGCAGAGAGATTATCTGAGAGAAAGCAAGGCCAATTCAACGGAACACCAGACACTCGACCAGCCAAGATATACGGATCCTGAATTAAAACCACATTAATAGCTTTATCAATAGAATAACTGACCATTTCTGTATTTGCATCCGAACAGTGATGTAAATTTATTTGCAGAAACTTCAAACCCCTATCAGTATTAAAAACAACAGACTGACCGTCATCTGCCAAATCGCCGCCATTAGCTACGATTAGCTAAGGTTTTAAGTCTATATTTTTGATAAACAGGACAATCCGGGCTATCCGTCCTATGTGCACAGTCACCATCCTGGTTTTCAAAATAGCAATTACTGCATAAAGTAGCATCGGATTTACAGTCTTTTACGTCATGTGCCTCTGCGCACTTTGCACAATGAGTCTCCCCAGTACAGTGACTCAAGTAGTGACCATAAACTTGACACTTGAAACACCTAGTTATGGCGATATGTTCTACCACTCGATAGCGTTCAAAGTCAATACAAATCCTCTTCATTCCGAGAAGAATCTCTTTCCCTTTTCCATCCATGTCCAGAAGCCAGTTATTCTTCTCCTGTCTTGTTTTAGTAGATCTAATAATGTTAAACTCAGGTACTGAACTGTACACTAGATCCCTCAAGGTTTTTCTCGTGCCTTCATCCAATGCTCGATCATACATTCGTCTGGATAAATCCTTAGTAACATCGTCAGCCATGGTCACATCCTGCAGAATCTTTCTCACCGCTTCCTCTATCTGCCTCTGATCTACCGCAATATCCACACTCAGGATTAATATTCTCTCACGCCTTTTTCTTGTGATATTCACCTCAGTCTTATTCTTAATTTCTGAATCCTTCATTATCACCTCTTTTAGCTTCTCCGTGTCCTCCGGCCTTGACATTCTCAATATCACCCTATTTGTTTTTGTAAGAACAACATCCCTAGGCACTGGGGCCTCCGGATTTGCTTTACATATGTTCTTTATTCTAGTCTTCATCTCCACTGGGTCGTCCGTCTGAGAATTCAATGCCACCACAATGGAATAATCCTCCCGCTTAGGAATTATATGTTTCTGCATGTCAGCAGCAGACTCAGCCTGTGCACCAACTGATTTTCTCGAAATTCTCTCAGCCAGTTCCTGCATAGCTGCACCATACTTATCTTGTTCTTCCACTTGGGTTTTCAGCTTGACATTCTCCTCAAAAATACCGACAGACTTCTGTGCAACAAATTCCAATAATTTCCTGACAGCAGCAAACATAGGACCTGTCACCTTATCACCTTTCGCTTTTTTACCTTCCATAATATCCATAATCTTTGAATTAACTTTAGTCACCAAAACAGGGAACTTTTCCACTTCACTACTCAATTGCTTGATAAAATTATCCACCTCTTCCTCCATGATATAACACAAAATAGCCCAAAAGTAAAAAGAAATACAGCAAAAATAGCAAAATAATACTCTCAAAGACCCTCAAACAGACTAACCGTCGACGAATCAATAACCGATCATAAACAGAACAAGCTTTCAATACATATAAGAGCCTCACTAAAGGGTAGAAGAAAAAAGACAAATCATCCAAATACCTAAATAAACAGCTGACCACATAAAACAATAGCAAGTGAATCGCCGGATAAACAGATCAAAAACTACACAAAATCTTGCGTCACAAGAAGAAACACCGATTACTTAATATAAGAAGCCAACATCACCCCCACGTGACCCGAAATAAGCCAGATCAAAACAAAATCCCACAAACCAGGTGACAGCCAGTGAAAACCATAAGCAAATACATAAACAAATCAAAATGTCCTGTCCCACGTGACCACCGCAGAATACAAGCACTCTAAGCAATACAGTAACCAAGGTAACAAACAAGAAGATACAAACTGTAAAAGAAAACGCAAGACACAAAACGCAATGACACAAAAAGCAAATCGCAAAAATAGCGAAAACGCAAAATAATTACAACAGACAGCAAAAAAAAAAAAACAAACTACTCAACTCGGCAGAACAAAAATAAAATGGCCGTCAAAACAATGTGCAACGTCCACCGTTCCGACAGCAGAAAAATACAAAAATAACAAGAAATAACGAACTAAAGCAGGAAATACAAATCGGAATTCAGACAGTAAGTTAATATATACAATATATGAAAAGATTAAGCTAAAATATAAAGGAATTAACAAGTTATTAGCATAAATTAAAAATATTAGCAATGGCGAATCGCCGATATGCAACGGAAAATTTTACAAGTCGTTTAACAAGACAATAACTTAAAATAAATCAATGAAAATAGAACGAAAATGTTAGTATAAGTTATTTAAACAGATTACACCTTCATCGTGAAAAGTTGGATGAATAATTACTTGAAAATAAGACATTGAAGACGGAGCAGAAAAACATGCGTGGACCACAGACACGTCAGTAAGGACCTTTTCAACTTCAGATGCAGAAGATGGTGATGATGCTGATGATACAGAAAGTGAGACACTACCTCCTTCTTACTCAGATGCTAATTCTGCCCTGGATATTCTTCGCCTGTACATTGTTTCATGAAATATGGAAGATGACTCATTCAACCTTCTTGAAAAGCTTGAAGCAAGGGTACTTAAAACTAGACCTCCATGAAACAATCTACACTTTTTGATTTTTTAAAAACTTAATTTGTTTAATTAAATGTATTATAAATATTTTTATTGTACTTTAAGTAACATTGTATGCTGTAATGTTGTTCTTGTATGCAGTATAATTAATGCAATTTGTATTTGTGCAATAAAAATATGTAGTATATCTGTATCAATAAAAACAAAAGAAAGAAAAAAAAACATAAAATAAATTTAAGTAAATAAATAAAACATTTCTAAACACGCCCATATATTGAGAAATGTACTGATAGTCCTAAGCCTGTAAAGTGTGCAGGGAAATGTTTTTAAAATATTATTTTTCTAGAAATTCAGTTTAAGGACGATTTTTCGAGGTTTCTTGAAAGTTGTTAAACAGAGAGCCAACTGTATTATTACTTGTTACTTATTCTTATGAAAATGGGAATATAAATATAACTGAGAGATACTATATTTTATTGAACGGTATGAAAATCGCATTAAAATAAAATGCCTTAAAACTAACTAATTCATAATTTAAAAGTTGAAGCCTGAGAAATATCACGGGGATTTTCTAATGGGTGAAAGATCTGAATTTGTGAAAGTTTTGCGAAACTTTTAGACAGCTTATCAATAACAGAGAAATTAAATTATCTATTAATCGCAAAAGCCGTCAAATAAATTCTTTAATAATAAGCGGAATCTATAAAATTATTAAGAACCTGATATATACAGGGTGACACTCCTCTTTGACTAATAATTAATTCCTAAACCATTAGTTTTAGAGGTATAGTCCCAATTGCAAAAATGTTTCAAAAGTTTTATCATATGAAAATCCATATTCTTCGTCAAAATAGTTATCATTTTGATAAGATAAATATAAACTCGTCGAATAAATCATTTTTTCTAATTGTAATAATAGTATACTATTATATAACAATATTACTATGATGCAATATTTAACAGTTTTACCATCAATATTTTCTATCATTGTGAACATCGGGAACTTATGAACATCGGAATTAAAAACATTGTTTGAATAAGTCTCTTGAATATATAAAGATTTTATTATTATAGCTAATATATTTAATATTTGCTAATGTATATAGTGGTAGTCTTTCATTATGTCATCCCTCGTCATATCGCTCATTTGAATATACGGTTTCTTTTTAATGTCTCTCAAAAAAATAATTCTGCCTTAAGTATAAACTTTTTAAGTAATTTTCTTCTTTTCCATTACAATAAATGCAACTCTCGATAATAAAGTTTATTAAGAAACTAGATGACCAACCCGATGTTGTTGGGGCCTGAGACCAAAATATCAAACATGCACTTTTTTAAATTTCGAATTAAAAAAAAAAACGGTTCTATTAATGTATTTGCGTTTTAAAAGTATGTCAAATTTCAAGTTTCTGTCTTTAATAAATGTATAGAAATCATAATTTAGACTATTTTTAGAACGCTTTCTGCTCATTTCACCCTTTTAAATTTCAATTTTTTTTAGAAAACGTTTTTAACAATCATCTGTATCTTAAAAGTAACCACCATGCCAAATTTAAAGTTTCTAAGTCCTTTCAGTATAACAAAAATCGTAAGTCTAGGACTTTTTTTTACCCTGCGTTTTTTTTTAAAATTAGAATTTTTTTAAAAACTGTTCTGCCTGTGCATTTGCGTTTTAAAAGTAGCAGACATGTCAAATTTGAAATTTCTATCCTTAATAATTCCGTAGAAACTATGATTAGCGAGCATTTGTATCTTAAAAGTAACCGCCAAATTTCAAGTTTCTAGTCCCTTCAGTGTCACAAAAATCGTATGTTTAGAACTTTTTTTTTACCCTGAACCCTTTTAAATTTTGATTAACCCTTTGAGGGTCAAGCGATAATGTCTCTGTAATACTGAATTCTCACCGGAGTAATCGAAAAGTTTTATTTTAAAATAAGGAAAAGCATTTCTTCAACATTTCGCCCCTAAAGTTAAAAATATACAATTTAGTTAAAAGTTTCAGGTGCGAATCGTGTTTAAATTACGTGGGATATAATATATCCCACGGCCCCTCAAGGGGTTAAAAAAGCTGTTCTGGCGGACATTTGCATCTTAAAAGTAGCAGACATGTGCAAATAGTATTTCAAGTTTCCATCCTAAGCAATTTCATACAAGTCGTAATTTAGAACTATTTTCGTGTATTTCACCCTTTTTTTTTTTTAGAAAAGTGTTTTGTGCAAACATTTACAAGTTTTTAAAAGTAAGAGCCATGTTAAATTTAAAAATGTGACTTTTTTATCCCTAACAATTCCACAGAAATCTTAATTTAGGACGTTTTCAGAACGCGTTCCTCTCATTTCATCCTTTTAAGTTTCGAATTTTCTTAGAAACCATTCTTAGCGAACATTCTTATCTTAAAAGTAATCGCTATAGAAATTTTCAAGTCTCTCAGCCTTTTTAATATCGCAAACATCTTTAGTTTAGAACTTTTTTTACCTTGCACTCTTTTAAATTTCGAATTTTTTTAAAAACTGTTCTGTGCGAGCATTTGCTCCTTAAAAGTAGCAGAAATGTTAAATTTGAAATTTCTATCCTTAATAATTATATAGAAATCGTGATTTAGAACGTTTTTAGAATGCTTTCCGCTCATTTCACCCGTTTTAAATTTCGAAATTTTTTAGGTACCATTCGTAGCGAGCTTTTGTATCTTAAAGATAACCTCCATGTCGAATTATAAGTTTTATCCTTAATAATTCCGTAAAAATTGTAATTTAGAACGTTTTTAGAATGCTTTCGGTTCATTTGACCCTTTTAAGTTTCGAATTTTTTTAGAAACCATTCGCAGCGAGTATTTGTATCTTAAAAGTAACCGCCATGCCAAATTTCAAGTTTTTAACATCTTCAATATAACAAAATCGCAATTTTAGAGCCTTCTTTGCTCCTGCCCCCCCCCCCCCCCCTCTGAGGATAATGAAATTGACATAAAATATAGCCTATCTTGGATCAAGGACTCAAACCATCAATTTGCCACCATTACTTTTGAAATCGGTTTGGCAGTTCCAGAGATTACACTCCACAAACACACAAACAAGCAAACAAATGTTTCTTCTTTATAATATTAGTAATATGAGTATAAAATAATGGTTTAGAGACATATATAAGCTATAATTTTACTTAATTTTATAACACCCTCTGTTATATCACTCTTTTTTCTTGTCTGTCGTCATGGGTGATGTAACGAGGATCAACTGTGTATGCAAGGGCGGTCCAGCTCACCATTTAGAGGGGAGTCATGGATTTCTTTTTTTTGGGGGGGGTGGCAGGGGATCACATCGCTTTATGAGAATTTTTTATTTTTTACATTGAAAGCTATTCCCAAATCCAAACTAACTACTTTTCTGATACTTTCGAGACGTCATTTTCACTCGTAAAAAATTAAAAAAAAGTTGCATTAATATTCGTCCAAAAATAAATTTAACGATTTTGTTCAGATACCAAGAAATTAAAGAGTTTTCCATTTTCTTATAAAGGCAAAGATTCATTCAAAAAATGTTGTCAAACTTAACATTTTTAGCCAAGTTTTACGTGTTGACAGCCACAGGAATGTCGTCACAAGGGAACAATTGGCTGTCACTTCCGGAAATTCCGTTTAAAAAAATCTAACAATTGTCAACGATTAAATGCGGCAAAAATTTGTATTACATTTTTGAGCAAACACAATCGTACAAATTGGCAGCTATGTGATTCTTTAGTGTCATGAAAATTGCAGATGTAGCCTCTTCTTTCTGCTCAAAGTATTAAATAGTTTTTCAATCGAACTTAAACCTTCTAAATGGACCATTTTCTTCTTATGGACTGATGGCTTCCATTATTATGAAACAGCCATTATAAATGAAGTGTTAGGTGAAGATGAAAGAGCAGCCGTAAAAAGTTAGAACTCTGATTTTCTGGTAAGAATGGTGGGAAAAAAATGGCCATAATTAAAAAAAAACAAAACAATTATAGCCATTTTTTTTCATTCTGGCCAGAAAATCAGAGTTCTAACTTTTTACGGCTGCTCTTTCATCTTTACCTAACACTTCATTTATAATGGCTGTTTCATAATGATGAAAGCCATCAGTCTATTAGAAGAAAATAATTCGGTTAAGCGGGACTCGGATAATCGGAACTCTGAAGTATATTTCATTTTAAAAATGATCTTTAGAATATTTTTGTTTGTGTTCAGAGGGGCGGTCATGACCCCCTGTGATTTCCCCCTTGTATCCGCCATTGTGTGTATGTTTAATGAAATTAGGTGATTATTTGTATTTTTTCTTTCTAACACAGAAAAAAAAAGTTTCTTTAAGGGGACCGTGTACCTTTAGTTGAGCAAAAATTGTCCCCAAAATCGAAAATTAGTTTAGTGCATTTAATTGTTCTCCAGTTTGTTCTGAGCCGTTTGCAGAAAACCGCTTCGCAAAGTTACAAGCGTTTGAATTTTGTAAAAGAGAAAAAAAAAAAAAAAAAAAAAAAACTATTTTTCGGCCTTTTAATATACTTTAAAACTGTTTTTCTCAAAACTGATTTTTCAACGTTTTTAGATTTTTGAAATGCTCCAGGTGTCTTAATTTTTGATCAAAATTCATGAAATTGATCAGGAAGAATCCTGATATTGCTTATAAAGAAACAGTGCATGCATTTTAAAATTCGACTTCATTAAGATAATTAAATTTTATTAAAAGAAAAAAATTTGATGAAAATCGATGTGGAATTCAGAAAAAAATCTCTAAAACGTTAACTATTCAAGGAATTAAAAAAATCGATGCCCAGATTTGTTTGAAATAGAGTTTTAAGTGAGTAAAATGCAAAATCGAGGAAATATACTAAAAACTAAGGCGCATGGAGCATTTTAAAATTTCGTTTTAAAATTTAAAATAAATTCAAACTAACTATAAATCAAATCTTAAAATTATAAGCCCCACCAGTGGCTGAGAGGTTCTGCTCTCGAAGCTGGTAGACGGGAGGTGCTGGGTTCGAACCCAATCGCGCCCGTCGGCCTAATCGTTCGGAGTTTTCGTGGTTTTCTTCGAGCCATGGATTTCCATGCGTTAATACGGGTTAGGTTCCCTTAGAAAGACCCCCACGAAGGGCACTCCTCCCTCGGGCCTATATCCCTAGTGCAGATAATCGGCCGTCAAAAATCAACCAACTTAAAATTATAATAAGATTGGATGTTTCTTTTAAGGTGTTCTATATACTTATGGTGAAATGTATATTTCCACAAAATTTTATATCTCTATGATGAAAAAAAGAAAAAAAAACATTATTAACGTCCACACCATCCCCTTAAAAATGAGAAAGGATATTTTAAGCATAGATCGATTGACTTACTTGGAAAGATATCAGGAAATAAGCTGCACAGCTAATGACTAGAAGCACTCCGAGTAATGACAAAGATGATACGATGACACCCCAAAGGGTTTTAAAATTAGAATAAAACTCTGGTTTAGGTAGACTGTATTCCACAGGATCGAGTGAAAGTTGGTCGAAGCATTTCCTGCAGTTTACTTTACAGTTTGAGTCTGTCTTCACTCCAGCCAGGAATTCTACTTCGTCAGGATTTAAATCGAGTTGCTCGCTTTTCCATAATCCAACCTAACAGTGAACAAAAAAAAAAAAAAAAAGCAATTCAGGTACTTTATATCAATATAATGTCAATATGAGTGAATACTTGTGGCTTATTTACCTTTTTTTGTTGCTACCACGAGTTTAGAATCATGTAATAATAAGTTTGTGCTATACGTAATTTTCATTAGTAAACCTTAGATAAATCAAGACTTTAGGACAAAGTACTTCATAATGTAGACCAGGAATTGCCAGTCATTTTACTATCGAAGCCACATTTAAATATTTTAATCCTCTACGTGGACACAACACGGTCATTCACATGCACACACTTACAGGGTGGCTACTAAATACTGTTACACTCCAAAAAATACGAATTAATTTTAATCTTTTGGGAAAACAATTTATTTCTCTATTTTAGGGTTTGGCAAGCTTAGTGCAGACGAATTTGGTTATAAAGCGAATATTTAAAATTATTTTAAAGAGGGAAGCCAAAAGAATGATGATTAAACAGCTCTTTGATCGCAGGTTTTCCTCAGGTAAAACCTCTAAGCAATTAAAATGCCCTGATTTTTATGGAAAATTTATATATATAAAACTATAAATCGATTATTGGATACTAATAGCTATGTGAATATCGATCTAGGTCTGGTCGTCTACGCTCAGTTCTCACAATAGAACGCATCAAAAGAATTCGCGAAAAGGTGTGAAGAAATCCACAACGTTCTGCAAATAAAATGGCAGCAGAACGTGAATTGCAGAACTTTGCAAGTTATTATAAATGAAGATCTGGTTATTGCCCTTATCGCAAAAGAAAAATTCAAGGATTGACTGCTGCACAAAGTATAAAAAATTACAAAGAAGGAAGAAATTAATGAAGCGGCATGGTAGGAAAAGTGTTGACAGAATACTATTTTCTGATGGGAAGCTATTTTGCACTTAACAGTGTTATAATGCTAAAAATGATATCGTATATTTAGCAACCCTCGAGGATATACTTGAAACCTTTCGAAATGTTAAACGCTTTCAGAACAAGAATTCTGTTATGGTTTGGGCTGCAGCGTCAAACAATGGAAAATTGCCTTTGAAGTTCATCGATAAAAAGATAAAAATCAATGCGAATATTACAAACAGGAGATATTGGCTACACATTTATTACCACATGCTGACAGGTTGTATCCTAAAAAGAATTGGATAATTCTGCAAGATTTTACATCTTCGCACCAAGATAAATCAATACAGGCTTGGCTCCCTGTCACCTGTCCGAACTTTATCATGCAAGAAGATTGGCCACCTTCTTCACCGGATATAATCCTTTAGATTATTGCGTCTGGGGATTTTGGAGGCTAAAGTAAATAGCAACAAACACAGAAGTTTGGACTCTCTCAAAGCTTCCATATTGTGTGAATGGTACCGACTACCTCTTAAAATGATTCGTGCCGCAGTCGGACAATGGCATAAGAGATTATCTTTGGTAATCGATAAAGATGGCGGTCAATTTGATTAAAATTATTTCCGGTTAAACTTTCATCTCTGATGTTCATCATGTTAGTGTGGTTATCATTTTCTATTTTCTATTTGTAAAATAAAATGACTGAATATTTGTAACAGTATTTAGTAGCCATCCTGTATTTAAAATTGTGTGAAGGTACGCATTACATAAACCTATACACACAGTCGAACATATGTAGGCGTTCGGTGGATTATTAGTGCAATTTATGAAATGTTTTCAGTGCAAAGAGAATAACAGCTTCTTTGAAACGACCATGTATGCAAAGAAAGAATGTCCGAAAGTATCGTCTAACTTTTAGAGCGAGTGAATCTTTCAAAATTCGTCCATAGTAGATTTCATTTTAAGAAAGAAGTGTTGGGATTAAAAACATGCATTTCTTTTCAACAAAATGAATAATTATCATATTTTTGCACGAATGAAAGTTCTACTTTTACACATATAAATTTATAAAACCTTTCAATTTATAAAGGCGAAAGAAAGGAGCAAGTCGGCTCAAGTGCGCGCGCGTGTGTGTGGTTTGCGATCACTGTTGAAGACCTTAGATAAAAACATCCCAGTTTATGTAAATGTGCCCAAACATTGTCTTGAGACACATTCCCCAGAGACGCGAGGATAAAAATTATTTGTTATTTTCTACCAGAAAACGTCTTTATTTTAATCCAAAATTAAAGCAACGAATGAATTTTTCTGATACAATTCCGTTTAAATTAGAGTAAGCAAATTAACAAAAGAAATAAATGCAATAAAGAAATGCTATTTACCTAACCCGAAAAAATACTCAATTGCATGAATCATTTGATAATATTTTTATTAACCCTAAAAATATGCACCACAATATTCTTTTGTGCAACAAATTTTTTTCTTGCCTAAGCTGATGAGGCTGAGGGTTCGGACTCCATTATAGAGTATTTTTAAAAGGAATTGCCTACCATTTTTTTTTTACTTAAAATTCTACGCAAGGAAGAGGGAAATTCGCTTTAACCCTTTCCGGCGCGGAGTAGTTCTATTTATAAACTGATGAAATAATGGACTGACACCGGAATTTATAAATGAAGTTATTAGGGAATACGAACTTGCTTATTTTCACGCACATTATAAAAGGAAAATTTTAATTAAATATTCCTGGTGCCGTTTGTCAGTTTTGGAATTAAAATTAGGTGTCCTTTTTTAAGGACACCGCCCTCGAAAGGGTTAACATTTATCAATGCTTTCATAATGGATACTGCCAGCTTCCATTGCTCTGTAGAGGTTGTTCCCATCTGGAAGTGCCGATGTACCGAGTAAACAAATAACAAATCCCAGGATTTTGAAATATATATTAGGATGATTAACATTACTGCTTGAAAAAGAATAATAAAGCTATCCATTTCTGTTTATGTAATTTTTTTCCGAGAGCTTTACACTATTTAGATTTCAATTCTGTCAGTATTTTACTGGCAAAGAATAAATCCCGGACAAATTACCCTTTCATTCATTCTCAGTCCTGAATCTTGGACAGTTGAATATCGAACGTAATGATGAATACGAGGAAAATCTCGACGTATGGTAAATCTAATCAAAGGGCACACCACACATTCACTCTTATAGAGCTTTCGAAGTAGGCGTAAAAAGAGGGAAAACTACCCATTCATGCTTATAAGGACATTTGAGGACATCGGAAAGGTGACTAAGAATTTGAACTGCCATAACAAAAAAAAAAAAAAAAAAAAAAAAAAAAAAAAAAAAAAAGAATTTTCTAAAAATTTCATAAAAGAAAAAGATTTCAGACCAGTAGAAAAATTAATTTAAGATAAAGACAATTATACGCATATAACTAATGTTCCACAAGCATAGATTGTGTGGTCATAGATACTTATGAGGCATGAAAAATATACAGATCAGGCCACACCATTTCTTTTCACAAGTTCAAAAATGAATGCTTCAATAATCTGTTAAAAATTGTAGAAGGAAAGGATACTTCGTCGGAGCTTAGTATAATTTTACAAGACTATGTTCTGAGACATATAATTGCAACGTGCCAAGAATAAATGACAGCTAACCTCCATGATTACATAAACTTTAGTGCGTAACCTCCAGATTGATCAGATTTTAATCATTTAAGTAAATTACAAATGGAATGTTGCTGAAATCTTAATCAACTTCACCACATTACTGCAAACTGTTTGAAAATTAACTTTTTGCACACCACACCAAATTTTCAATCACCTACCAGCAACTGCACATCATTCTTACATATTTGAAATAACGTGTGGGGAACTCCCTAAAAACATGTTTATTTGCTGTATGTTCATTTGTTGTTTACCGTACGGGTGTCAGTGGATTTTTAGTTAAACTTAGTATGTCACCATATAGACGGCTTGCATTGACGTCACGTTGCTATTAGCAACGACTGGCATCTGGAGTCCACATGGGACGTCAGAACTCCTCGTTTGCCGTTAAAAGCATGTGTTGTCTTTCTGTTTAATTTAGATTTTTTTCTTATTTTTATTATTATAGTGCTAATACGTATAATAAGTCAAATGGAGAGCACCACATTCGCCTTATATTTGGGCGCCATATGAAGCGATGCCAGATTCTTCTGCAACCTTCCTTACAATTTTATCTTTTAGACTTTATAGTAGTTTTTAGAGTTTTTAACCTGCTTTCATTTGTTCTTAAAATTTTGTAATTAACTCTCATCCTGCTTTTAATTTCATTTATTTTCTTTTCTCTGCCCTTCTGGGCCAGAGAATGTCTTTAACGTCAACATCTGGTGTCATATGCAAGCCGTCTATAGATGTCAGTGGATTTGCGATTAAAGGTAGTATGTACCCGTATAGGTGTCAGTGGAGTTCAAAAGGTTAACACCGTCAATAAAAGAGCTGAAAGTATTTCGGACATTCAAAAGGATATTTCTCTTCCTCATAATTTCGTAAAAAGATCAGTTTAAAATGCGTAATCACTGCATTCATGGAAGTCAACTATAATGATATTTATTGTCACAAGATCAGATCTCTACCTCACACAAGTGCGTCAACGTAGCATTATATGGGTTGGGGTACAGGTGGGCTCTTGGAAAATCCTAAACAAAACTACACGGTAAATAACGTAAAGGATAGTGAACCACAGTGAGTTTTATCTACTGGGAAGGAATGGCTACATTAAATATCCAGCAGTCATTTGTAAGAAAACAGACCAAGTTGCAGAAACGCATTCCGATGACTATCAGAGTTAAAAAACGGCGAAAACCGTGATGAAAAACGAAAAAAAAAAAAACAATGAATTTGCTGCATTTGTTTGCAAATATAGACGATACTCAGCTCGGGTCGAACTTGAATGATCAAAAAATTATTCACATTTGAATACCAGAATTTAACAGATCTATGTCGCGAATTTTATTTTTGTATGCGAAAGTTTTCTACCTTGAATTGATGTCCTTATAAAGAAATGTCCTTATAATAATATTGATGTCCTGCATAAGAAACTGAGTTTAATTCAACGACTTTTTTCATATGTGTAACAATTTATTTGATAAATTTGGTGACATAGCACAGTTCGTTCGTTTCATTCAGTATCACCTCTCATTACATTACCTCTAATTCCTTAATTGTGCCAATAAATCAGTATTTAATCTTTTTATTTCGTTCAACTTGTTATTTGTTTATGACTTATTTCTAGTACTTGAGTGCAGTGCGATGTCTGTACGTTACTAAAATACGAATGTTTTAAGTCAGTATAAAACAAAGTTTTTATAAGTAGCATTATGTTGTAGCATTAATTGTTCTAACAACAAAATGATAGCGATCATAATTAGCATTGATTTTAAAAAAATGAATGTTAGTGATGACATTATTAAAAGTATCGTCACAATATAACATTGCTTTCAATGCATTACAGTGTTTTCTTTAGCCATGATCTGATGTCAAAACCATGTAGACCAGTGCATCCATACGTGGGCGTACGTCCCACCGACGGGCAATTCGACTTTTTAAGGGGCATTTCTAAATTTCTTATCCACCAATTCAATATCAGTTTCTTCTGACTTTTTTTTTTTTTTAAGTAATGTTGTAGACTAAAAATAAACGGAATCAAGCAAAATAAAAAACCCCAGCTTTTTTATTGAATTTAAAAAATGCTCCCAATCAAAAGTTTAAAATAAAATCAACACCAGAATAATTATATGAATAATTATATACATTATTTCGACATTTGTTTATAGAATTAAAAAACTTTATAATTTTTCTGGTTATCACTGTATTTTACAATTTTTCGTAGCGCTTTCGATTATTTATTGAATGAGCTTTTTTTTTTTTTTTTGCTCTGCTTATGTCACACCATAGATTAATATACAAGATGGGACATATACAGCAAAATCTGTAAAGGCAACAGTACTAGCGTCACTACCGACAAGGGGGGGGGGGGGAGAATTAAAAAGCCTCCGAAATTTATCTATGGTGAAGAAATATGTTTACGCTCTATGTTTTGAGTATATATTCTTTCCTAAAACGAAGAAGAGGCAGACGAAATTCTTTATTCTTTATTCTTTAGACGATATACTTTATTTATTTAGTTGCTTTTTTTTTTATCGTATTTGTATTGTTCAACTTTAACTTACAAAATGATAATTAGAGTAATAATATAAAAGAAAAACCCTAGAAAATTCTGTTAAGAACGTACATATGTAAGTTTATGAAATTAAATGGTAAAAAAACAAATTCAGGTATTGTGTTAATTTATTCATATTGAATAAAATTTTATTGAGTGTAATGACCTCTATTTATTTTTAACTTTTAGATTTATATAATTCTAAAAATTTGTCGAAAGAGAATTTTCCCCATCTGTAATTTTATTATTATTTGTTATATGTTAATATTATAAATATTATTTAATTGATTATACGTTATTTACATTAAAAACAATATTTTTATTTAATCTGTAAGAAAGTGAAAATACGTAAATTTTAAAAGATTATTGTAACGATTGTTTAATACGTTAAACTTCATAAATTAATAAAACATCGGCTATAAAAATTTTCCTACCAAATGGGAATATTTATGAAATTTTCTGAGACTTTTAGAGTGCAATATGTCGTATATCTTTATATTACACCATTGCTTTTGATATATAGCATTCAAGATAAAATTTTTACCTTGTTTTTCATTGCACTTAAATCGTTCACTCCGCATGTAAAAAAAAAAAAAAAAGAAGCATATATCCGTGCATGAACATAGAATAGATATTAGATATATAAAATAGAATATCTATTCTATGTTCATGTATCGGTGTAAGATTCTATTGAACACGTAAACATGCAACATTAAAAAAAGAAAGATCCCAATAAGGTAGATACCCAATAATAAAAATATTACAAGGATGGGGAGTTTCTTCCCCATTGTCACTAAAGGCGCTACGATCGCAATCGCATTACCATTAAGCTCTATGCAAATGTCCGATCTTGTATGTTAATCTATGACGTCACACGAAGAATCTTTTATATATGAAACTATTTAAAAGTACTGTCTTGAACATATTTAATCTAAAAAATATGTGAAATATCTAAACGAGGTACAACTAACTTTATAAAATTTATAAATCATAAATAACATTTAGAAAAGAAAATGTATAGATAGTAAACATCTATGGTTATAGTGTAGGTATTCTACACAATAAATGAATTTACATGATGACATATACATTTAAAATTTTAAAAACAGTTAATACATGAAGACAGTTAATGATACTGGGTAAGAGAAAACGGAGAAAGTGTGTTGTGATGTCATGGGTAATAATTGCTACTTAAAATTTATAGAGATCAGAATCTTGTATTGTGTTATCCGTAGAAAGAAAAATTAGTGTCCAAAGCTTTCCCACAAACTATTAGTAAGTTACAAAAATGAATTATAAAATGAGTGAATGTTATCAATTTTAACGCTAAATGTAAGTCTCACATTTTGGGAAGATAAAAATACAGGCCGTATAACACTTTTCTTTCGCATTGAGTAAGTTTGAAAAGTACAACAAAACTTTTTTGACACAAAAGCGAAGATGTGTAACCTCATTGCATTTATAGAATTATGTTAAAAATGTATTTTTTTTTCAGAAGATTCACCTTTTTGAAATGTTAAAAAACCTGAGAGGAATGATTATTGTTAAGGCACTATTATACTGCCACCGTGCAAACAGACTTAATTTTTTAAAGAAAAAAAGCATAATTTATAGAGTGATGGAGGAGGGTGTAGTGATTTTGCAGATGCTTTGGTGGGGCGTGGCCAATAAAAGGTTGGAAACCGCTGATCTCAACAGTTATTGTAAAATACAGAATTTAAATTATGCTAATCAAATATTTACCTGCTCATAAATCTGGTGAATCTTTGACCTTTTCAATTTAAACACTTGATATCCCATAGCTATTTTTAGAGGTCCACAGTCGCCATCTATACAAGTTATAGGAGGTCCTTTCATAAACTTCCTCATTTCTCTCCACAAGATCTGCCTGGCATCAGCTCCACAATCCTCTAAATTTGTTGCTGCATCACCATGAATACAGTACCTTCTCAAATAATCATGCAGAGATTCAGCTACAGCTGTTACAGCCGACACTGTATGATATACAAATGTATCTTGACTTAGAGGTTTAGAAGACAAGCTTTCGGTACCCGTACAAGGCTCCGGGAACTGATGATCCAGCGGCGAAGAACTTTGGGGTAAGTGACAGTGAAAATGATGTTGCCAGAATTCTTCAAACCATTGATTAGGTATTGGATCGTGCTTGTTTAAGTTAAAGCCAGAATAATATTCTCTAAAACCCGGAACATCATACGTTTCAGGTCGAATAATGAAGAAATCTACGTCCTCACCTAAAACAAGATGAAATGTCATTAATGTTGAGAAAGTAATGAATTTAAATTTTAAGGAAAATAATAAAGACCTAAATGCACACATACAGGGTGTTCCCAGGGACCGATTTACAAATTTGGGGGCCCCGGGCACCGATGCTTACGGGGACTTCTTGCATCGATGCTTACAGGGGGATTGAGTAAAAAAAAATAAATATTGAAAAAGGTACTTTCTAAGATAACCCCTACTGACTTTAATAATTACTTTAAAATGTCCATTAAAAAGTTCCATTCTTCTAAGTCTAAAATTTACTGAGTTATGATCAGTCGAATTTTATGAAATTTTGGAGCTTTATTTTGGGTGTTCCTGTATATGAACGACGAATATTATGCACACCATATTCTATAGTAAGCATCTAGCAGTGCACCTGAGAAAATGATTTCCATGACAGTGATTTTTGTTAATTAATCTAATTATTCTTGTAAATGTTTTACAAAATGAGATATACTACTGATTGATTAAATCTATTTTAACGAAAAACGCATCTATATTTCTTATTAATACTATACTACTATACAAAGGCATATATATCAATTTCAATATGTTTGAAACAGTGTAAAGTGATTAAAATACACCGCAAACGATTTTTTCCCAGAGCCCACAAGGTAACGGAATTCTTTTGAGTATCCGTGTAAATGAACGACGAATGCTATGCATGCCATATATTACAGTAGGCTTCTTGAAGTACTTCAGATATATATATATATATATATATATATATATATATATATAAATTTCAATGTGTTTGAAATTGTGAAATATCATTAAAAACCACTGCAAGTGATTTTTCCCCACAGACCGTAATTTAATGAAATTATTTTGAATGTCCCTGTAAAAAAGAACTATAAATGATACACACTTCATTTTCTATACCGAACATGCCATAGAATTTTCAATAACATATATCAAATTCATGGCAATCTGAGTACATTTACGCGAGTTAGAGCACAGCCAGATAACCAGACAGAAAAACGAATAAACAAACCAAATTCATAAACACTTTTCAACTATGTTGGAATGTGTTAAAAAAAAAAATCAAGGAACTATATAGTTATTGAGAAAATGATGAATTTCCCAAAAATTTGCGGAAAATATAACAGAGATTTAAGCTGTTTGAAGGAATAATGACTTATTTAGTAAATATATAGTATACTGTTATAAAAATTGCGTGAAAAAAACAAAAAATCTACTGACAATCATTTAATTTAAGCTTTATGTAAAGCTACAAGGAGAAAAGAAACTTTCAAAGAAACAAAACAAATATTTATTTTGTAAGTTTTCTTAGGCTTTGTATAAAAATATCCAAGACACTGTAAATTTACACAGATAAAAATATTGACTTTATAATTGTACACTAAAAAATCTGAAGAAAATTGTGTATTCTACACTAAGAATAAATTATAACACGCTCTAAGCGGGTATTTCACACTGCCACATTGTACCAAAAGTAGGTAATTTTTCGAAATATATGCGAGGAATTTATTGTTATAAAAATTTGTAATAAATCGAAAATAACTATGCTACAGCTGTAAATTAAAATGAATTATATTACACCCCAGTTCTTCCTCTATTCAAAATTGCTGTTGCGAGCCTTAATTTTTTCTACTAATCTGTAACAAACATATGAACCAACGATCGAAAATCTTGATCGAATTGCTCTTAATTGCAAATTAGTATAAATTTACCAAGAATCTGTTTATTTTCTGTAAAAACACAGTAATTTTAACAGAGTATTATAACTATACACAGGGATATATAATATATCATTAGAAAAATATCATCAAATCCTTGAAAAAAATGTAACATACCTTGAAGTATTCTGGCAGTATTTCTGCTATCTTTTTCGGATTCCATTCCTATCCATACGAAATCTCTCATAAAGGCAGACTGTTTCGCTGCCTCCAGAACATTTTCCATGGATCGTGGGTCATCCAGTAGCAAGACTATCACTTTAGAATCTCCGTTTGGATCCAATTCTTCAGAGAAGAGAGACGTTAGTTCCGAAATGGGCATATCGGGTTTTATTACGAGTGATTTGGCAATGCAGATCTTGCTTTCTTTAGCTGTTTCTACAAAATTCCAGAAGAGGCTGCGATCTGTTTCTGATCCTCCGTGTAAAAGTGTTACGTATTTCCAATCAAACCTATAAAATACGGGACGTAATAATTCTGATTTAAGAAAGTACTCGAATTGTATAATTATTGTTTATTGTACAGCTTCATCCAGGCTATAAATGTCACACTCAATGTTTGTAAGCTTAAAGCAAAAGAGAATAAAGAAAAAAAAAACCCAAGAAATATTTATATGGGAAAAGCAATATGCTACAGTATATAATTTCTCAAAAGCTTGAAGATAAACTATCAGATCAAATAGTATATAATACAATTACTATACATTTGCATCATTAAAAGTTTGAATCGTACAGTGAGTGCGCAAAATCAAATTTTACGATTGCCTAACACGTTCACTGCCCTCATAGGAAGTTAAAGTGATCACCAGGGTCAGGGTGCCAAACTTAAAAAGACTAATTAAAGTGTTTTTAAAGGGTATATTTGTTGTAAAATAAGTACAGTATACATAATTCGGAATAAGTTCACAAAAATATACTGAGTTACAGTTATCCCAGAGTGCCAGATACAAATATAAAGTCATTGCTGACCTGCCCGCGATTTTTATTTTATATGGAAAGCTACCTGTGACCCACGGGTGATGTTTACGGCACAAAATGACAAGTTTTTGAGACCTGCCGGTAATTCTTATAGTAGGAGAGCTGTTGAACATTTTTGAGTAGGTATTTGAGGCACCCTGAAAATTTGTGCAGCACTTCTTTTGTAATGCCTGAATTCAAAATCGAATGTCTGGCTGAAGGATCGTGGCCCAAAACCTGTGCCAGACACGTGTCAAGTGCCATTTTTTGACACTACACAAAAAAAGTATTTGAGGCACGCTGAGATTGAAACAGAATAATATTTATACTTAGAAAAAAATATTTTGAAAATGACAGACACTTTAGTCGGCCCAAAACCTGTGCCAGACACGTGTCAAGTGCCATTTTTTGACTACCCAAAAAAGGTATTTGAGACACGCTGAGATTGAGGCACAATAATATTTATGCTTAGAAAAAAATATTTTGAAAATGACAGACACTTTAGTCGGCACAAAAACTGTGCCAGACACGTGTCAAGTGCCATTTTTTGTCTGGCACAGGTTTTGGGCCACGATCATTCAGCCAGACATTCCATTTTGTATTCAGGCATTACAAAAGAAGTGTTGCACAAATTTTCAGGGTGCCTCAAATACCTTCCCTAAAATGTTTAACAGCTCTTGGACTATTATGGCAGTGAACGTGTAAAAGATCAGTGCTATTCATCTATCCGTACGCTTGCCGACGGCCAAACTCGATTCTGGCCGTGGCATACCATACCACTTCCAAGGTCGAAATTCAGTTCCTGCGTTTGTCGAATGTTTTTTTAACAATTTGGTTTTAAGCGACATTGCTTAAATTCATTACTCATGATCGCTAATGCAAATAGATATATTATTTTAATATATCACATTTTAAAATTTAATTTCAGTAATAATGCAATTGATATGAATTATGCTGAGTTTTTATTTTGTTTTACATATTCAAACTGTAAATATTTAATAGAATTACTTGATCTCGATATCAAACAACTATCGAAAGAAATCCATTGAAAAAAAAAAGTTATATAGTTAACGATAAAAGTATAAAATAATGTAAAATAGAATATCACATAATTCAAAAACGAAAACATTGTACATATTGTAAGATTTCCTGGCATAAAAAGTCTTACGAAAAATACACAATATGAAATTGGATCATTATTTTGTTAAATATTTTTTTAAAATAATAAATTTTCTTATTTTTGTCTTCTTACGTTAAATCATGCTAGATGTATTTTTTTTATTCCTATTGTTTCATCATAAATGATTTGCATATTTTGGTAATAATAACCTTCTTTAAACGCATATTTTGAGATATCGTTTTATGTTTACGAATATATTACTAAAATGTTTCTCTATTGATATACATTATAGGGACAAAATTCACCGGAATTTTTGATTTTAGACGTTTTGTCGAATATCTAGAGAAATAATGAATTATTCTGGAACTAATTAGAAGACCAACAATAAATTGAATAAAAATAATATTTGCAATCGCCCTGTAAAATAAAATGCTCGAAACGATCTGTAGCTGTAACAGATGACTATGTGGTCCCTGTATAACATTTGTGTAAGAAAAGTACGTATATTCATGGAGATATGAAAGTTTCTTTAAAAAACTCAAAAAAATTTCACGTGTATTTTGTTTATAGCATGCACGATTTTCAACGAAATTCAACTCCACTTTCAAAAAACTTGACAAAGGGCAATATAATTAATATACTGCAATTAGAATATGAATACATTAAATATTTGACAAAATATAAGACAGTATGAACATGCGCGAACGATAACAATTTTTTTTTTCATAATTTAGTAGCCAACTATATTGGACAACTCATTATAAAAAGTTCCACTCTAATATCGTGAAAATTCAGAAATATATCAGAGTTATAGTGAGCTGAATTTCAGTTGCGTTCTAAAAATAGCTGAATGATGAGGAATTTTTCTACAAATTGTCGTTTTTAATTTTTTATACTTTTTTTATTGTAATTTTTTTTTTGTTAACGTTATAGTTTATTTCTCTTTTTTTTCTTTGTCAGTAGCACTTTGCTCTCTCCTGTTTAAAATAATTTTTAAACGTATGAACGTAAAAAAATAAGAATAAAAAATGTCTTGAAAGGGATGATGACGGGCACAGCATTCTAATGACAAACGATTACTCATTTTTACTCTTAGTATTTGATGCTTATTACATTTTTTTTATTTTTTTTTTTTCTAAATCATCATAAATGAAGAAGATTAGTTTTTAAATTTCGAAATTCAAGTAGGACTAATGACTCTCATTTGCCTCTCATTGCCGGGCCCCAGATTTTAGGGGGACATATCAGTAATCTGCTTTACGTTTTCTGCCTATGGTCACAGGCATCACGAACTGCAGATGTCTAACTTGCAAGTTCCGCCTTATAAGGAGAATTTTTTAATACGAATTTTTTGATAAAATTACTCTCCTTTGTGGACAAATATTATATTCCCTTTGAGAAACTATGGAACTTACATGAAATACCCTAATTTTAATTACCATATGTAACTAACTAGCTTTATATTGAATAAAATACACCTGATGATTTTTAGCGATTCTTCCCAGAAGTGGACTGGCTAATGATGCGACGGGCTAATGACGGTGTGCTACAGACCACGACTTATTCAAGTGGAAGTTATTTTATCATGATAATCAGAAACTCACATATAAAGAAAATAATAATACTTTTTAACAGATGGGGAATTTATTCAGTATTATTTGTATAATATCCCAGTCTTCTAAGGAGGAAGAACTAAATATTTCATAGACCAATGTTTTTCCCATTAGAGCACCAGCAGGATTGATAATTCACTATAATTTCAAATATAATTTCAATCTTCAGGATAGTTTTAAATATTTGTAGGCCAACATTTAAAATTTTTCTCAAAATGATATAGGAATTAGACCTTTCTAGGTAAATATTGTAAAATACCTGACACAGTCAACATCTACTAACATATGATGCAAAATCGTGCGTCAAAACTTAATATAAACATATTAAAGAACAAGTTTTTATTTCTAGTCCTACTTATTTAAATTCACTTAGTATATATATTAACAAGTAATATAAAAATTTTGTTTTTAAAATCAATTCCTACTTAGGCTATCAAAGAAAAATTTAATATAATCAAGCTAATATTAGTTTTTGTTGCATTAAAATATCTCAATTTGTTGATTTTCTATAAGCAAGTAGGTTTACAATGGAACTCTATGGGAATTTGGCGAAATATTACAGATATCGCCAAGTTGGCGTCACTTTCGGCGACTCATTTTGGCCGCCAAATTTGGCGATATATCACCAAGTTGGCGACAAACTTGGCGGTATTTGGCGACAGAACAAGTTCCCCCTATGGTAACCCCTTATTGAAAATACTTTCATTGAACTTCAATAACCAATGGCCGCCATTTTGTTTCCCATGCAAAACTAAAATTAATTAATTAAAATTTAATTAATTAATTAATATTTGAAAAAACTGTATTAACATCAATTGTCATCCAGTACAAGTTTAAAAAAATTTATTTCAACTTGATAGGATGAATAATGAGTATTTTATTAACGATTGAAAATTTGTACAAGATAAATATATAAATATATAAATAAATATAGGGAGAGTGTGAGCTAATAGTAGGAATTGAAAAATCAAAGCACATTTTTTTGGTAAACCATATTATGGGAAATAGTTTATAATAAAAAATGAATAAATAATACCTTAATAATGTATCTGCTACTGCTTTAACTTCCATATTAACAGGTATTTCATTTGTAGAACCAGGTGATCTTCTCTGCCTACTAGGAGCCATTGGAACCAATCCAGTTGGAGTAGCTATCTGCGGAATTAGAACCGATTCAAAAAGTGGAGAAAGATCATCAGCCACCGTAGGGTCGTAAGTCAAAGCAGCAACCATAGCCCTTGATCTCAGACCAGCTTCACCGTAAGGTAAAGATCCGTCACTTGCTATGAAGCTAAATATTTGTTCTTCTGCCTTCTGTCGTCTGCCACAGTGATCAAACACAAGGGCACCTGAAATATGAGAATGTAACCGCGAGCTATATAATGTTGTAAAACTAAAGCAACATTTGAAAAGATTTATTTTTAAAACAACATTTCAAATTAACTCTTCACGATAAAAAAATAAAAGTAACGCTTAATATAATAAAGGCCAAACATTATTCTGTTGTTTGCAACAAGTTACACTGCCTTTTAACACTTTGTGACGAATGACACGTATGCGTGCCGCATACTTTGTACGAAATCTTTGATTTTGAACGCCAGTAATCTTGAACAGAAATTTTTGCTTTATTTAATTGATGCTTTCAGAGATTCAATAAAGGTAAAAAATAAAGTATAAAAGATGATTCTCGAGAAAGGGGTTAAAGGTTAATTTGTACATCCAGTAGAGGTCTGCACGGGCCGGAATTTCCAGGCCCGGGCCCGACCCGGCCCGAAGGAAAGCTATTTTGGCCCGGCCCGGTGTAAAAATTGAAAGTTCGGCCCGAGACCGGCCCGGCCCGGCCCGTTTACATTTTTACCGTTCTCGGCCCGGCCCGGCCCGTACAAAAATCAGTGAAAACAGCCCGGCCCGGCCCGACTAAATTTCTACAAAAAATTCCGTTTTTTCTCGACATACAATTAAGATTCTTTTAATGAATACTACATGCATATTTATGGGAGCATTTTACAGTATATTTTAAATTACTATGTGTTCGCAAAATAGAAAACACACAATAGTAAACGTTAACGATTACTTACAGTGTTTTAGTCAACGTCTCTACAGACGTTTCAAAATTTAAATAAGGGTTCATTAAAAGATTATTGTAGTTTAGAATAAAGGGTTAAAAAACATGATAGCTTTTGAAGCTTATAAATAAAAGGTAGATTTGTGAAAATATTTCTGTCATTTTTAAGGCTTTCCTCAAATCCAAAGGAGCTACATTTTGATACATTTATGAATTCATTTCTTTTCGGAAACGCATGAGATTGGCAGGTATTCTTATTCAGAAACCACGTAAATGCCGTTTTTTCTTAGATAAAAGTAATATATCTTTCAGAAAATACTGCCAAAGTTAGCGTTTTGAATCGAATTTCCGGAAGCGATAGCATAGGAAAATTAGAAAACGTACAGTCACGTGACAAGAGTCTCTGTTATCGCTGTACGTAATTTATGAAAAATGGAAACGCTATTCGATCCCAAATGCCTTCAATACTCAGGCCTGTCAATTTTATGCCTTTATAGTTAAAAATGAGGCAGAAAATGTGTCTGAGAGTTTCGCATTGTTGAGCAGTAAATATGAGAACCACCTTAAGGTACATTTCCAAAGATACTGTTAACAGAAGTTCATTATCGCTATTAATACTTTTACAAAACATAATGCCTGTCCTACACATTCTGAGAACGATTAAGACCAGTTCCGCGTCGGCACAAGTCTGCCGAAAAAATTAAACCCGGGATCAGGCATCATGTAACTGTACGATGCCGATCTCTACGATGGACATGTTACATTTCTGTATTGATGTTGTTAAACTCGCATCGGCTCGTAACGCACATTTATATTTCTCGAAAAGTCATATTAATCGGAAATGACCTCGTATTTTATCTGCTCCACTCAAATTCTTATATCGGGCCGATAGCCCCGATTAATTTTTTTTTATCGGCCCGGCCCTGCAGGCCCGTTCAATTTTTTCGCCGGCCCGGCCCGGCCCGCGGGCCGGGCCGGGTACGGCCCTCGGGCCAAGCCCGGGCCTATGCAGACCTCTAACATCCAGTTATGTTTAACAAGTTCTTAATTTAATTTTTTTTTTTTTTTTTTTGATGGGATTGTTTTATTTGAGCTATAAATATATTGACAGAGAATCATAGAAAAGACAGAGGAGAAATGGAGCTAAATTAGAAAGTCTTCTATTATTTTTTAATTCTCTGACATATATTGTTCCAAAGGCTACTTTAATACGTATGATATGTGTTGAAATTCAAACATTATTATAGAGAAAATTAAATCATCAACAACGATTTGTTTTAGCTGTTTCAGTTCGGATATAAGAAAACAATAAGTTTAATTTTCTATTAAGATCTTTAAACACATCTTTTTGAAGAGAGTAATAAAGATACAGAGTAACAAAAAAGTTATACAGTCTTTTCAACAGTTATATTTAGCAAGTTATATTTTAAATTAATAATTGTCTTAAATTGGTGAGATTGATTTATTAGAGCTTCAAATATATTGATAGCAAGCTATAGGAGAAGTAGGGACTGGAATTTCTTTAAAATTGATGTCACTTTAATAAAGAAAAATGCAAAAATAGCTTACTGATATAAAACACATTTAGAAAAACAATAAATAAATGAGAAAAACTTTCCCAAAAGAATTACCTAACTGAATTTCAGGAAGTACTGTGGCATTCTGGTTCACTTTTTCCAATGCATAACTGAGAGCCAATAAGTTCTGAATAGAGCTCTCTTCCACAGTCTTGCTACATGTGAAAAAACTTTCTCCAGGCTGATGAACCGGGATCATGACTCCAATAACGAACTCCTGATTAGCCGGAATCTTCATGAAAGGCATCAATGAAGTGCCAGGTTCCCTTTTCCTCATGCAAGCATCGCTGTCATTACAAACTGAACGAATTTCAGATAATGGGATTTGTTGGCCTTGTTCTCCATAACCTCTGGTCATCGAAGAATTGATAGAGAGTCCCGTCAGCTCATCGTATACTCCAATCTAAAAGGTGAAAAAAAAAAGTTTACTTTATAGCCTGTTTTCATGCAAATATTAATACAGTAAAACCTCCTTAAGCGACCAAGTTCCGTTTCAATAAAAAATGGTCGCTCCGAGAGGTGGTCTCTGAACGGAGGTCACATTTAAATCTAGTTTTTGATTGCTGAAAATGAGGTAACAAGTAATATTGCGAAAATTTATCTTTCACATTAGGGAAAAAAAACTTAAAAATTTAGGTACCAAAAGAAAATATTAATTTAATTACACAAGTTAATTACTACAACGGTTTAAAAAATGTACACATTGGCGTTTGCTTTGATTTTACAAGCTTATCTTTTATAATTTTTTTCCAAACCCTTTCGAAGTTCAATACGTAGATGAAAACTTTTTAGATTCAGTGAATGATCGCTATGCGTGTTCCCCCCCACCCACCCATTTGTACGCCAGTCGATGTCCGAGCTTTTGAGATCATTATTTTCTAATGAAACCTTCTTCAAACGACCAGGAAAGAAAGGAATTTCTTTCATTTTCTGCAAACAAACTGGTCGCTCATGGAGGGAGTTCCACTGGGAATGGTACCTGAATGGAGGTAAAATTAGCATTGAGCCTATGGAAATAAATTTCGTTCCATGAAAAAATGGTCGTTTAAGGAGGTGGTCGCACAGGGAGGTTTCACTGTACATGAAATATAACATAGATAAGATCAGTGCCGTAACTAAGCACGTGCAACAGGTGCACCTGCACAGGGCCGACTTAGAAAGAGAGGGGCCCAAAATGCTGATCACAAGAAATTATATTTTTCAATTTTTAATTTTTCCGCTTTTCTATTGCGCGGTTATTAAATATAGCAATGATTTTAAAAACTACGAATTCATATATGAATATAGAAATTCTACAGATTCTTCATGATTTTGATTTAACTGTGTCTTACCAAAATATCAATTTTGCTCTTCGAATATTTCTAACTCTGCCCTTTTCTATTGCTTCGTGCGAGAGAAGTTTTAGCAAGGTGAAATTAATAAAAATATTTAAGGTCACGACAAGAAAGGTTATCGAAATTTTCTATTATTTAAATCGTATACAATATCTTTAAAAATATTAATTATGATGATGTAATTAATGAATATCAATTTCGTTTATTTTATTTTATTTTATTTTATTTATTTATTTTTTTTTTGCGGAAATAATTTTTTGTCAATAATGAGTCTTGATAAAGTCGTCATTTGTGTGATGAAACATGTAGATTAGAATAAAGGCATTTACAAATGCTTTAAAAAAATTCTACCTTTTAAAATGCACTTTTATCCCTTTTAGCATGTATTAACTTAGTTTAATGATTATAAGTGACTTTCTTACATAATTTCATAATTTTGTAATTAATAAATTTGCTGAAATGAAAACCAGAAAAGTACAATTAAAATAAATCTTATTAAAACTCTATTGTAATGTATTTGTTTTATTATTTTCCCAAACCTAAATAATTAAGGGGTCTAAATGCAAATTCCTGGGCGTCTAAAAAGCAACGTATAGAACAGCATTAATAATAATGAAAAAAAAAAAATAGCATATGGCTGTTTCAAGATGTGATAAAAAAGCCATATTTACTAGATTACGTTTATAAAAGAGTAGTGACACACGGACCAGTAAGATTTGATTCTAGAGGAATCTAGGACTTTTCAGCCAAAATTGACTTGGAGGTAATTTAAGTCTTGCATTACTGCCAATTGTGAAAAATGTCGTTGTAAAAATAATACTTTTTCTCATGTGAGCACATCTAACCGAGTATCACCAAATTCCAAAAATATTCACCACCATGTGTGTTGCACAGTTTATACTTAATTTCGAATCTTAGCATGCGCCCTGTGCGAATGGTATTACTCTTTTATAAAAGTACTCTACTACCTAATTCTTGATAGTATTAGCGTGTATTATTCTTGCCATTTCTATATATTTTTCTCTATTTTCATTAACACTTGAGAAGAGGAATTTTTATCAAGTTTTCCAACAGCTATATGCAAACATATTATTTCTTTTTTTTTTTTCATATTATATCTCGCATATCTTGTGCTAATACGAGATATGTAAAGTATAATATGAAATACGTCTATAGTTAAAGGCGTTGAAATATGTAAAAAGTTATAATGCTAATTCAATCATGGAAATTTCACCAGATACTCACATTAAGAAAAGCTCTAACGTCACCAATTTCTCGAAAATTATACACGTCCAGTTTTCTATTCACATAGAAATTTTCATCAAACCTTATGGGAGTTCCGTCCAATCCAGTGAAGCGTATCTTTTTTGCGTAGTCAAACAATTTCTCCCGAACCAAAAGCTGGTTCGTCATGGCATTGCAAAATCCTCTTCCACCTGCGCAAAAATGCTTCTGCAAACTATCCATTCCCAAAGCAAGTGTGAAAAGGCCGTTAACTGTATTCGAGACAGAAGGATCTTGTATAAAACCAAACTCTTTAAAGGACTCATGAGTTGCGCTTGAACAAGAACTACCTCTGCAGTTGAACACCTAGAGATAAACAGTATATTTTAGGAATTATTCAGAAAAATAAACACCGGGAATTTTAAGATAACAGAATTTAATTACATATTTTATTACATTAGAACCTCTTTTATCTGAAACTCTCGGTTAACCGAAATCCATTTTTAAAGCTTGTTTTTTTTACTATCACATTCCTTGTGTGCAAAATTCCTTTTTGAAGCTTTTTTTTTTTTCTTTTTACTATGGCATTTATCAAAGCGAAGAAGAGGACAATGATGTGGGCGAAGAAAACGAACAATTTAGCAATTCTTTTGAACATTCAAAATCTTTTGAATGTTTTGCAAAAGGTTTGGCATGGCTGGAGCAGCAGAAAGACTGTGATACAGGAACTAATAGTACAAAAAAAAAAAAAAAAAAAAAAAAACTTCGCGATAGAGCTGCAAAGAAGGGGCAATTGAAATTGCGACAAACAAAACTGTTTTTTGAACCCTTGTGAAATATGTAAGAGTTACTTAATTTCAAAATTAAAATTCAGGTAATTTATTCTTGTTTCTATTTTTCTATTGCTTTATTTTTATTAAGCATTTGTTACCATAATAAGAATAAACGCATATATTTGTCTTTAAGGGGATTCTTCACGCACTTGAAAACACACACTCCGTAATGTTAATCCTATGGGCAGGTTATTTTCGAATTTCTCGTTTCAATTTGAATATTTTTAAGCGATTTTTTTTGCATAGGATAGCTGAGCTCAATCTTTAATATGACACTTTTTTACTTTTTCGATTTTGGTTGCAGATTTTTTTTAAAAAAGGTACTTTCAGTTTCGAAACCGGTTTAGAAACTGAAAGTACCCTTTTAAAAAAAAATCTGCAACCAAAATCGAGAAAATAAAAAAGTGTCATATTAAAGATTGAGCTCAGCTATTCTATGCAAAAAAAAAAAAAAAAATCATTTAAAAATATTCAAATTGAAACGAGAAATTCGAAAATAACCTGCCCATAGGATTAACATTACGGAGCGTGTGTTTTCAAGTGCGTGAAGAATCCCCTTAATCTTAAAATTGAAGCATTCTCGATTATCCGAAAGATGGTCAGTCCCAATTACTTCGGATAATCGAGGTTCTACTGCATTGGAAAACGTTACTTGTTTGTAGCGCGCCACCGATAAAAAAAGTCATGGGTTTTCAGACATTAATGTGGAAAAAATCATAAAAATATATCCAAGTTGTTATTAAAATCATATTTAACATTCAAAATTCGCCAATTTAAAATTTAATTGTATAATATGTTATTGGAAAAATAATCGCACACTTATTTTTAAGGTTACACAAGTCAAAAGAATATGAATTTTGAAATGTTAGTACAGGCGAATCATAAAAATACGTTCCAACCTGCAATTAAAACGTACTTAATCATCTTTAAAAATTAGCTTATTTAAAATTTAATTGTATAATTTATTACTGTAAAATAATTGCACACTTATTTTCAAAATTATACAGTTAAAAACAATATGAATTTCGAAATATTAATACAGGCGAATCATAAAAATACATTCCAATCTGCAATAAAAACATATTGAATCGTCTTTAAAAATTGGCCGAATTAGAATTTAATTGAATAAGTTAGTTTTATAAACAGTCATGTGTTAACGTTTATATATCATTATAAACATCATAAGTTATAAACAGAAGATATGGAATCGAGGCTGCAATGTTGAAGCACTCTGAGTCTAAACTATAGGCATGCACATTAAATCTAATGGATGAAAAGTCCTGTTTTTGAATGGTGGCAAAGCGGGAGATAGTTCTGAAATAAAAATCCCGTGTTCGGGACAACGATACTGATAACATAATAAAGGTCGTAAAATTTAAATTTAATGTTTTCTTCATAATAAAAGGAATAATTATTTCCAAATCAAAAATTTTAGCTATAAATAATATGGACAACAGTTGGAATTAGTTGCGATCCATGGATAAGCAACAAGAAAGAAAGACAACACAAACTGTGTAGCTATCAGATAATTTAAACGCGTGTCCATATAAAAATATTGTAGACTAATATAATACTAGATATCTGGTTGGACAAATACTACATGGCTAATTCTTAGGAAAAGGTACCCAGTCATAAAAAAAGAGCTGTAGGAAAAATGTAAATAAAAGTTATTAAAATCAGAAATACCTGTTCCCAATATTCTCTAAACCAAGGATTTCGGGAATTTTTCCTAATGTCTAAGCCCGAGAAGTAGTTTTCGAAGGCAGGTATGTCACCAGATCTTGTCTTTAAAACCACAGCACTGGCAGCTTGGTCAGGAAACATTTGAAACGGTTCTAGAGAGTCAAAAGTCATCCAGATAAAGTCTCCAATATTGGATCTTCCAACGTGCTGCAGCCTTTTGACGGCACTCATCAAATGTCCAATATGTGTTGGCGATAGCAACAGCACCACCACTCTAAAAATTGCAAGTTGTAAATAAACAATGAAGTATTTACATTTATACGATACTAGGAAACTCATTCAAGTTAAACCATCAGATTTGCTCAAAAAACCTAGTTTACATATGAGTCATTACGGATATTAGAGAGGAATTAGTAAAACACCAAGTTTCGAGAAACAGTAGTGTAAAAACCACATTTATCATTATTCTCAGCTTGCCAGTTTGTATTGTAAAGCAAACTTCAGATTATTGTAGGCGAACTAGGCTTTTATAATAGACTGCACTAGTTACTGCTGTCGTCCACGTATATTATCACCCCCCCTCCCCCCCGGTCTCTTTCATCGGTTTTCCCATAATAGCCTTAACACATGATATCAGTATATGCATAGATAAAAACATAATCTGTTGAATTGCCAGAGACTATTTATTTAAAAAGAGACTAATTTTTGTATGTTGTAAACGCTGTATATGCGTTTCAATGCCAAATCATAATTATTTTTACATTACTTGACAATAGGTTGTTGGTCAAGAAAAATGGAAAATGGTAATCTAGCGATAAAATACATTTCCCTTGGTCTTTAACACATTACCCGCTGGTGTTGCGTTGATGCAACGGTCAAAATAAATTCGTATGAAAAATTAACTACCAAGTTACCACTATTTTAAAATAATAAAAAAAAAGACTTTATTTAATAACAGAAACTTATTAAATAATGCGAAGATTATCTTTCAGAATTAGTGGTGGCAAATGACTTTCAGTAAAGTAGTTCAAGACTCCTACATTATATTTTTGGCATTTAATGCACAAAAATATGATTTTTTGAATAAATTTTCTGCAGTGAATTCAGGCTGCTAAATTTTCAACAACGTGGAATTACAAGCAATAACATGGATCACTGGTAAAAAAAAAAAAAAAAAAAAAAAAAAAAAAAAGAAAAAAAGAAAAAGATAACAATTACTTTTATAAAGGAAATAATTTATAAGGGAATGTCGTTATATTTGTTGTTTATTTGAATCAGTCGTTTTGCTGAATCGAACTCTGTGGAGTAAATCTGATTCATTCGAATAGTGGTTACTAAAATTATAGATTTATCAACTAATGTAAATATGTTTTTTCTAAGAACATTGGCCGATGTATTTTGAAAAAGTTTCCTTGTTAATTTATTATTTCTAATGAAAAGATTTACCTCGCTCCAATGTTTTGTTTGATTTTCAATCTGTGGGCTATAATGTCCATTGTTGTTGGTATATCTTCGGTTTGGCCAATTTTTTCTGTTACGGCGATTTCAATACCTTGTGCCTCAGCTTGCTTTTTAAATTCACCATAAGCTTCGTTGCCGGTGAGATGGTCATTAATTCCATCAGTATATACAACAGATACATATTTCCATTTAAAATACCTGCAAAGAAAAAAGTTGGATTTAATAAAAATATAATCTTGTTATAAAAATTTTAGTACTTTACATATTGTTTTGAAGCGCATCTTTGGAACTATACACATTATTTCAATTTTTAAATTAAAACTTGAGTCAGGCTGAAAAGTATTAAAGAAAGAAAAAGTTTGACGTTATGGCGACTAGCATTCACATTATGGATCAAGTTGTGAAGTTATAGGTTAGACAATGTGGAATTGTAACCGTTTCGAATTGCGTTTTCTTTCTTCCACAAAAATGTGCATAAGTTATGTGCATTTGTAATCGCCTTTACAGAGATTTTAATTAAGAATTTAATTTCTATCTGAATGGAGTTTAAGGAAAAAAATGTTTTCGTGAGACATCTTGTCATCTTGCATATGTACTATATGTACTATGTGTTATGTCCTTATATTAATCCTACAGTACGTTTTATGGCACCTGTAGTGTCAAGACGAATGTTGTTTATCGAAGATCATCCAGCCTTTTGCGATTTAGAATAGAGTAAATCACAGGTAATATAGTATATAGACTCATTAAGAACATAACCATCAGTTAGCTTTGCAATAGTTCGATAAAAAGTATATTATATTTAAATTATTACTTCTATGCTTATTGTCAAACAGATAATAGCACAACGCGGATACTCACCAAGGAAGAGTTTTGAATTAATATTACTAATAAAATGAACAATTTCCTTGTTTTACATAGTTTTAAGTAGTTCTTAGTAAATACGTAACGTGTAAAACCTGACGTAATGAAAAGCATATGCAGTAAAAATAAATTTAGCATCCAACCATTTCATGGATTCATAAAAGGAGCTTCTTCATTTTTCAGAGAAGAATAACGGAGAGTGAAAATCAGTAGTAGCAGAAAGGTACATGCTTTGCTGCTACTGTTACTCAATATTTCATTCACTTTACAATGAAGGGGCTCCTATTAAGAAACCCTGAAACAATTCTATGTATTTTTTTTGTTTATAATTTTTTTTTAATCATATATTTATCTTAACCGAGGAAGATTTTGTTTGCATCTTGTAACTTTTAAATGCTCTGGGAATAATTTCAACTCTATAACTTCTTGAGACCTGAAGATAAAATAACACTACATATATGCATTCATTGCTTTTGTCCTATTAAAATGGCATAATAGATGACAGACTGAAATTGATCCTTATATAGCGTCATAGCAAAAACTTGTGTTGCACCTCTAAAAAGTAAGGCTACTAAATAGATGAGCTAGCTCGTCCGTTTGCCGTAGCATTCCTAGATTGACCATTTGGCACATTTATCGCTGTCTTCGTTGCTTTCCTGAATTTATTAAATAGTTCTCTATTGAATGAAAGTTTCGAATAAATTTCAAACTTTAAAATTAGTAATAATTTACTTTTAGTGAATACATAAATGAAATCTGATGTTTGTAAGTACTTTGTTGAAAAGGGTGTATGTGTATGTGTGTGTGTGTGGGGGGGGGGGGGGGGACTAAAGAACTCGATTTTAATTAAATTTATATTTTAGGATTATCAATAAATAATAAAATGTCTATAAAAATTAATTGCTTTAACTATTTATTAATTAAGTCATAAAATCAATACATATATATATATATATATATATGAAATATTTAATATATATATATTCGGAATTTGTAAGAGTGTATGTATAACGTTTTAAATAGTAATTTCCAGAAAATTACGATTGTGAAATCGAAACAGGAGGAGGGGGGAGGGGTAAGGGAGTATTTGATAACTTGATATAAAAAAAAAAAAAGGAGCAGAAAAAGGAAACTGCATCAGTGGTTACTAAACATCTGCCTGAATCCGAATTCTTTGGAATAGCTCATGTACCGTTAGAAAATAATAATAATAATAATAACTGCATTTGAATGAGGAGGAATTGAACTCCTTCCTTTTTTTTCTACGTCCTGAAAGAAAAATTGCCTTACATCTTTAATTAATATTTCATTTATTAAAATTATTATTTATTAATCATTTTGCTAGTGAATCCAGTGCTGAATTTACATTCTGACATCCCTCCCCCCACTCGCTGGAAGATTACGAATTTGATCTTTAATTATAGTCTAGAAGTGCACCCCTCTTCGGAATTTCAGAGGCCGCAAAGCTTCAGAAATCCCTCCCGGAAAAATAATCGAAACTAAGTTTATTTCTTAAAAAGGGTAGGGAGAGAGAAATTATTATTAATTTTCAATAGAACCATTTTTTATCATTAATACCTGACTTTTGACCACGGCTCCGCTCACACAGAGAGTAAGTTTTGCAGTTCAAAATGCGAATTTTACATATAATTTTTTTTTCTTTTTCTTCATAATTTATTTAACTACTAAGGCAATTTCCATCTAAATCCGTTTAGTAGAACTTTTTAAACTATATTCGCATGTATTTCCAAATGTATTATTTTATTTTTCCATATGTTGGAGAATTAAAATGATAAAGATTATGTATATTTTGCAGAATATCAAAAGCAATTTCTTAGCGTAAGAAAATGTATTTTTTAAATGTACATTTATCCTCCAAAAATATTTTAATGTTTTTTTTTTCTTTTTGTGTTTATGTAGCGCCAAATAAAAAAATCAAAAGTGTGCACTTTTGATTGTCCTTAAGAAGTTAGCAATGTAATAAAATAAATATTATAATTAATTTCCGATGATAACAATGAACAAAATGAAATTAATTGAACAAAAAATACTATTAAAAATATTTTCTTTTTTTTTTTATTTCTTTCTTTCTTTTCTTTTTACTTTGTGATAGTTTTTAAAAACTTCTACAAAGTAAAATTGTTTTTAAAAAGTTTTCATGTATAGCAAGTTTTCATTACTTTAATAATATGAAACTGTTCTTTTCTTGGGGGACTTTTCTTTTCTTGATTTAGGGCCTATTTAGGGACCTTTCACAAAAATCTATTTAATAAAACAGCTCCCTTCACAAAAATAAATTTAACAAAATGGACCCCTTTATAAAAATGATTTTAATAAAATGGGTCCCTTCACAAAATTCCTTTTAATGAAACAGGTCCCTTCACAAAATTCTTTTTAATAAAATAGGCCCCTTGACGAAATTCCTTTCCATAAAAACTTACTTCTATTTATTATTTTTATTTTGTTAGATTTTAAAATCTGTAATTTGTAAATAAAACAGTTCACCAGAAACAAAAACTTTAGCAAAGTGGTTTAAAGAAGTTTTTGTTAATAAATGCTTAGTTCGAATTTGAGTAACTCGATTTCAACTTCCATTTCAAAATATTTTCACAAAATTATAATAAAATTCACAAAAAAAATTTTACTTTACACAAAATGGGCAAATACTGACTTATGAATTTTTGTATTTAGAAGCTCTACTAAAAAGGATGATTATTCCTAGGCTAAAACTGATCGCATGCGTTTGAGCTTCTCGCCTTTCTAAATATATTGTCGAGGCAATGTCTTTTGAAGAGATTATGACTAGGTCATAGGTTACTTTAGGGGACTGATATATTAGGTTCACAAATAAGGATCTAAAATTAACAGCCCGCTTAAAATACCAATTTAATTATCAATGACTTAAAATTCTCACAATAACAAATTAAAGGGCTTTAAAGAAGTGAATGATCTACAAATCCTCAAAATTCTTTATTGTAAAAGATATAAGTCAAGTAATTATTAAAATTTCTTAATTTCTTGGCCACATTGTCTTGGAGGCATTTTGCAAACTGAGACGAAAGTAACGTTTCTTTTATGAGGAAATAAGCATCAGCACTGGCATTTATTGGTTTTGTTTCAAAAACATTCAGCTATATAGAGGTAAAGTAAGAGTGAAAAAAAAATCAAGCAGTTTTGCTTTTATGAAGAAAAGAATAGAGGTCCGCATTAGGGCTGGATTATTTATCAATATATCGGTCATATATTGATACTTTTTAAATACCGCAATAACGATATACAAGCTCTGACGCTGCTGATATATATCAATAACAACAATATATTTTTTTTTTGCCACACTACGATTTCAAACCCCAAAAAGCAGCACCGAATATCTCATACCAATATCTTTAATACCTCTTTTTTCCGTTCCATGTATTTATTCACTGGCCTGCTTCAATCGAACTAGACACTTCCCCTGATTATTCTTTCCCTGATTATCTACAAATAAAGAATATCCCAATTTATCTCAATAACTTGATACGTTAATTCCTATCCCCTCAAAACAGCAAATTCCACTGTTCGTTAGAGATGAATAACACTTATCTCTCATTACTTGTTCAGCTACTGCAATTGGTCGTCCATATATGTTGGGATATATCAGTGCATGGATATATTATGGCCTGAGTATAGCATGAGCTTGAATATGTGCTGGTTGTTATTGCCGATAGCATTGATATTGATTTTTAGAACGTGGTTTCTCCCAATGAATTTATATCTGCACTTAAAATGAGTATCCGGAATCAAGTAGATTCGGTATTTTTTCATTGCCTCTGTGATACAAAAGGCATTTTAACTATATTGATTTTTTTTATGGTGAATTTCAATAGATTATCGAAATTAACGAATTTCTTATTCTAGTGAATTTTATCATGAAATTAAATTTCTGTACAGTAGGCCTGGGCCTTAAATCGATTTAAAGCTTACATCGGAAATTCGATTTAACCATTGGTCTTAAATCGATTTAAGCTAAAATCGGAAATCGCGATTTAGCTAATGTCAAATCGCGATTTAGCCAATGTCTTAAATCGCGATTTAGCCATTATCTTAAATCGCGATTTAGCCATTGTCTTAAATCGCGATTTAGCCATTATCTTAAATCGCGATTTAGCCATTGTCTTAAATCGCGATTTAGCCATTGGCTTTAAATCGATTTAAAACAAAATACTGATTCAGAGCTAACATCGGAAAACCGATTTATCTACTTTGATGTATCTACCACTTACATGTCAAGCTAGTGTTAAATCGATTTAGGACGATCCGATTTAAGCAAACATCGCAAGCCTCCATGCTTGCCGATTTAATAAAAAGACGATTTAATGAAAACAAGGCAAGCTGGTGTTAAATCGATTTAGCAGGATCCAATTTAAGAAAAAGGCGATTTAAGAAAACGATGACTTAAGTAAGAATTGATATTTATTTATTTTGTAAACAAGATTCAGAGTTTACGAGATTGGAATGTGTATTTTTCAGAAATTAAGAACTTACATAGTGGAAAGTTGAAATGAAAAAGTAATGTTTAAATCTTAAAATCCAAATTCATCGAATTTCAATTTATATGCTAATGCAATCTTTTGATGATAAATTAAGTTTTCACATATTTGAGTAATATTGCAATATGTATTTTTTATTTTCCAATATTTTGTAATTAATTAAAATGTTTTAAAGTGGAATCCTGCATTGTTTCAAAAGATTGTTTTCCTGAAATTCATTCAGCATTTATATGATTAAAAATAATAAGAATAAAGTTTTATATTTAAAATCCAAACTCATCGACTTGCAGTTTATACTTTTATGCATTCTTATGATGAAAAATTCATTTTTTACATGTTTTAGTAATATTTTAACATTTATTTTTTATTTTCTATTATTTTGTAATTAATGCAATTATTTTAAAGGTATAGTCATGCATTGTTTTGTGTATCACTATTTGGCCGTGATCCACATGAAATATATTTCTTTTACTAATAATATTTTTTTTCCTGAAATTGATTGAGTATTTATGGTTGAAAAAAAAAAGAATAAAGTTTCATATTTAAAATCCAAATTCATCGAATTTCAGTTTTTATTTTTATGCATTCTTTTAATGAAACATTCATTTTTCACATGTTTGGGTAATATTTTAATACATATTCTTTATTTTTTATTATTCTGTAATTAATTAAAATATTTTAAAATAGTCATGAATCAGATTTGACATCCGATTTCAATACCAGTCACATGGATTGAATACCTTGCTGAAATTGATTCACGATTTATGTCCAAATTCATCCATTTTTAGTTTATATTTTTATGCATTATTTTCATGAAAAATTAATTTTTATATGTTTAGGAATTATTTGAATATTTTAGTTTCAATTTATTGTTATTTTATAATTAATTAAAAATACTTTAATAAAGTTCTGTAATGAGTCAAGTAACTTTATTTTTACAGCAGAATGAGGTAGGGCTGGAGGAGGCATTCATTAGCTTTTTCTGCAGATCTGCGATTTTTTGCTTTTTTGACATTTTGTTATCATTAAGAAGAGATATTTTAAGATTATATTTTATTACTAATCTTAAAGGGTGGCAACAACCCCGAAAAAAATCAGCAATTTCAGTGATGTGCTCCAAGGGTCACACTTTCAATCCTTCTCCATCCGCTATATAAATGTCAGCATTTATGTTAAACAAATCTTATTTTAATCTAAAAATTAAAAAGATATAAAACTGCACCTTATTTCTCATATCTCTCCCCCCCCCCTCTTTTTTTTACTACTTTTCTCATCATGGTAAATGAATAGTTAAATTCATCACTGCAGTCTTTTAATATGCTTCTATTTTACCTCAGTAACTTTTTAAATTTGTGTCTGTAAAAAAAAAAAAAAAAAAAAAAAAAAAGTGTATGTAGGCTGTTAGGAATGAAGTGCTATTTGAGTGGGCTAGGGGAAGCCCCCCCCCCCCCCCCTAAGGAATTTAGATTGTAGCATGCATAACAAGTCAGACAAAAAAAAATCATTTTCTTTTATATTACTTCTTATAGAATGAGTTTATAAAATGTATTACAATAGGTCACTAATTTTTAAAATGGAAAAAAAAAAAAAAACTAGTGTTTTGGACATTCAAAGCTTTTTTATGTGTAAAATATACCTCTTTTCAAAATTATTTGACAAATTTAAAGCTAAGTATACTAAATAATACAGGATGGGGGGGGGGGGCACATAAAGATCATATTTTGTTACTAAAAATTAAAAAATAGGCTTCCATATTCTAAAATGTAAAATCGGTGTTAAATCGCGATGTTGGATGGATGATAAATCGATTTAAGAAATCTCTACATCGCCCAGTCCTACTGTACAGGATATGTAATATCTATCAGTTATTCAGTGATCAAGAAGTTTCATTTTTTTTTAAATGAAAGATACATTAAAGGATTTAAACACTGTTAAATAATATTTAACTCAAAGAATTGGAGAAAAATTTAATTGGCAATTTTGTCGAGAATAATTTTTGTAGTAAAACGTAAACTATTCAAAATATGGGGTAATTTTTTTTTAATTTTTTTAAGTCAACAACATTTCATGCATTTAAAACCTCATCTTGATATTTTAAACGCATACTATGAATAAAGGTCTGCACTTCAATCCTGCAATTGCAAACCGAACCCGAAAATTTTATTTCAAGTTCACCCGAACCCGATAAAATGAAAGAGAATTAATAATGCAATTTTTGAAAAGTCGTCTACAATTATATCAATTATAACAATTATATCCTTCATATTAATTTTATCTTTTATGCAGAAAAATAGACGTATATACGTAATACTCCTTAATATTCAAATATATATTTTTTCTTCTGAAAAATATGCTGGATTATTATTATATTTTTTAAATATCGGGAACAGCCACCGGTCCGCGAATGTCAAAATCGAACCCGAAATCGAAAAGAAATTGACTTGACCCACCGTGTAAAGAATCGGCACCAATCCGAACGGTCTTATTAAAATCGGGTTGCTCAACTCGATGCAGCTCTTTAGTCTGCATGGGCCCATCCCGTAAGAAAACTATCCTGGCCCATTCTGATTACAAATAAAATTCTACGAAAAGAACATTTTATAAGTTTTTATGTAAACAATTTTGAATTTTATTTTACGTAATGCTTTTTTTTTTAAATCACGTATTTAAGCATAAATCTGAAAATTAAATGGTGGTGAACATGGAAAGCTTTAAAAAAGATTAATACAATAAAACGAGAAGAATAAGGAAAAGTCCTTCCGGCCAGTGCCGGGAGGAAGAGGTAGCTTTCATATTCCTTATTTTAAAAAAGCCAACTTATATTATTCAAACACACGAAGCTCAATTTAGTGGAAACCGAATATAGGAGATTCAATACTAATTTTTATCAATACTAAATCATTATGAATGAGAATTTCGCGAAATTAGTTATTAATTTCGCGCTTAATTAGTAAGTTTATCCAAGCTGCTTTTATTTAAAGTAATTTATATTTGGCTGCCAAATTCGGCGATTTCTTAAAGTGCCCGCCATTTTAAGACAACATGGTGGATGAGGCTAACCAGTGAACTTGGTCGAGACCTTAGTAATTGCTGTGCACATGCTCACTCACATCGGAATCGGTTGATATATACAAGTGCTGTCGCAGGCAAAAAATCAGATTTTTCAAAATGTCACTCACATTAGCAATTGAAACTGCTATATCTGAGCCATTTTTTAAGATAAAGACAAACAAAAAATGCTCCTGAATCCTTATATCAAGGTCAAATACTTAAGAAAGAAACCTTTTTCAAGAAACTTTTTTTTGCACCTCACTTTAAATATAATTTTTTTTTAATTTAATGGCCGCCATTTTGAAACAAGATGTCTGATGAAGCTGGCCAGCGAACTTGGTCGAGATATTGATGTATACTATCCACATGCCTTCTTACATCGAAATAGGCAAATGCGTGTGTTATCGCGTGACAAATACAAGATCGTTTCAAAATGTTAGCCATGCTAGAAATTCAAAGTGCTATAATTCAACCATTTTTAAGATATAAACAAAAGAACAAATTTTCAGAAACAAAAACTGCTCCAGAATCAAGGCCAAACACATAAAAAAAATCTTTTTAATTTTCCAATTTTTTAATACCTCATTTTAAATTTTAAATTTAATTTTTTTAATGGCAACCCTTTTGAAACAAGTTCGCGAATGAAGCTGGCCAACGAATTCGGTCGAGACATTGGTATGCACTATGTACAGACGAAGTTACATCCAAATCGGTTGATAAATACGCCTGTTATCGCCTGAGAAATATCAGGTCGTTGTAAAATGTCAGCCACAATAGAAATTCAAAATGCTATAACTCAGCCATTTTTTTAGATATAGACGAAACAAAAACTGTTCCGGAATCTTTGTATTAAGGTAAAACACATACGAAAAAAATCTTTTTCATTTTCCAATTTTTTGGTATCTCATTTTAAATTTTAAATTTTTTACTTTTTTTAAAATGGCCGCCATTTTGAAAAAAGATGGCGGATAAAGCTGGCCAACGAACTCGGTCGAGACATTGGTATGTACTATGTATAAACGAAGTTACATCCAAATCGGTTCATAAATACGCCTTTTATCGCGTGACAAAATTCAGGACGTTTCAAAATGTCAGCCACGCTAGAAATTCAAAATGCTATAACTCAGCCATTTTTTAAGATATAGACGAAACAAAAACTGCTCCGAAATCTTTGTATAAAGATCAAATACATAAGGAAAAAATATTTTTTCAATTTTCAATTTTTTGGTACCATATTTCAAATTTAATTTTTTTCTTAAAAATTTAAATGGCCGCCATTTTTAAAAATGATGGAGGATGAAGCTGGCCAACGAACTCGGTCGAGACATTGGTATGTACTATGTATAAACGAAGTTACATCCAAATCGGTTCATAAATACGCCTTTTATCGCGTGACAAAATTCAGGACGTTTCAAAATGTCAGCCACGCTAGAAATTCAAAATGCTATAACTCAGCCATTTTTTAAGATATAGACGAAACAAAAACTGCTCTGGAATCTTTGTATAAAGGTCAAATACGTAAGAAAAAAATATTTTTCCATTTTCAATTTTTTGGTACCACTTTTCAAATTTAAAATTTTTTTAAAAACTTTAAATGGCCGCCATTTTGAAAGAAAATGGCGGATGAAGCTGGCCAACGAACTCGGTCGAGACATTGGTATGTACTATGTACACACCGAATTCCATCGAAATCGGTTCATAAATACGAGAGTTACAGTGTGACATAGGTCAGATATATATATATATATATATATATATATATATATATATCAATTTTGAACGGAGGGTGGTTTCGGGGTCTGGGGGTCATGATCGATGAAAATATACCAAAATTTTTTGAAATCGCTTTCCTCCGAACGGCTGCAATAGGTAGCTTTTTGTAATGAAAGCTACCTAAAATACTATCTTTAAAAACAGCTTTACGAAGGTAATGGTGTAAATGCAAATAGATGTAGTTGTTCAAGTGGTTCATTTTTTCTATATTTAGTTAAAAAATATTTATAAAATTTTCTATGTTTATAAAAAAAAATAATAAAAACAGAAATTATGTTGTATGAGCAAATAGATATAAAAACAATGATGTGACGATTTTAATAAAAAAGTTGCCGTGAAATAAAATAGGAAGAAGGATGAATTAGTAAATATAACGTTCTTACTTAATGATGAGAACAGTAGACACATTGAAGAGACAGCAGTTATAAAAAATCTTCTTTATTAGTTGTTTCACTTGAGAGGTGGAAGGCAGTTAGGAGAAGTAGGTCACCGTACACATCAGAAGGACGTTCCACGTAGAATTATTAAAAACTTGGAAGTAATGCCATGATAAAGATGATTACTGGTTAAAATCATTTTTTAAAGAAGGTCTTGATGATAAAAAGTCCGAAATCAAACATGCGTTAACTTAAAAAAAAAAACCAGAGACCGAAGATAAACTTTTAGATAAAGATAATAGCTATTGAAGAACATCGCCCTTTGAATTTAGGCGCAAGGCCCGAAATTCAAACGACAAGTCACGTTGTCAAAAATAATACATACTTTCGTAAATCTTAAAATCTGATCCGATCTTAAAATCTGTTAAAAAAACTGGCTGCATTGATATATATACTGCATAAAAGGGGTTTACAAAACTACCTCCAGAAATGATTTAAATCTATTTGTTAAATTAAATTTACGTATTATGATTAAATCGTATGAAAACAGAGAAAAGAGAAACGAAACTTTACAAGGAGAGAATGAAGCTCTAATTCGCCAAGCGAAGACACACCCCAATATGACGCGGTCGACGTCACTTGCAACACACCCTGGTTCTAAAAATAGATCAGGAAGAGGGGAAAAAGCTGAAATCAAAACTTATCTGCTGCATGCAGTAAAAAGGAGAGAAAAAAAGTGATTTGAACGATGTTTTGCGTTGAAAATAAATAGTTTAAAACATGAGATAATAATGCTGCATTACAATTTAAAAAATAAATAATAAATGTGATTGCTACATCACAAATGATTCATTACTTTCTACTCTATTTTATGTTTAAATTTTTGCTACTATACTTATTTGTCTTTCAAAAATTGTAAATGTCCCTCGCACTCCCTTCTTTTTAAATTAGTATCGCGGTATATCTCCAATATCAATATTAACTTGTTGATATTAAATTTCAGATATCGCCCAGCCCTTTTCCACATTTGTGCACCTCAGATCTGAAGATATTACGTCTCTCCCCTTTTCCGCGATAGTAAATCGATAATTCATTTCGACTAAATCTGGTAGAAATGTATACATTGAAAAGAAAGTTGAAAATGTAAAATTTTTACCTTAAAATATCCACCATGGAACTGATGATGACTGTACTAGGAACACTCAGTTTCAACAAATGAGAATATTTCTTTATCTTTCCAAATTCCGGAGCTACAGCTGAAGGAGCTATAGTTGTCATTCCCAAAGGCATGGTCAAATCTGTTATCGGTTTCACTTCATCTTCACCACCTTCGGCTAAAAACGCCACTACTTCATGAGGTGAAGGCAAAAACTCTTTCTTGCCAGTGAGAAAATTAGATACATCCATTGCAGCTTTTTCCCTGCTGCCACAAGTATCAAATACAATGAGTCCCAAGTCAGTTTCAGGTAATATGTTAGGATCATTATTAATGGTATCGATGGCCCAGAGAAGAGCTTCTAAGTTTTGTAAACCTCTTGTAGGTTTTAAGGCTCCGCAGACCAGTGGATTTGTTGTGGACTCATGAATTCCGAGAGTAACAGCAACATATAGTTCTTTGGATGATGGGATTAAGGCATGACCGGGAGATGTGTTTTGGCAGCGATAACAATCACTGATACACTGAGATGGAATAGTTTCCAATGCCTTTTCACCAGCTTGATTATAAGTTAACATATTTGCCAGTTTAATAAAGTGTCCATTGTATGATCCAACCTATATAGTAAAGAGAATATTTTACGTAAATTTTTCCTCCGTCTAATAAATGTTGCATATTTAAAAAAATATTTTAAATATAATTAATTCATTATTTTAAACTACATTTTACAACTTTAGAAATGCTCTCATCTTATTAAGGTCTCCAGAATTTATAAAGATTCATCTAAATACAACCCATGTTCAAGGCTAATATTGACTAAATTTGAAAGCATGATATTGGATATAATTTTACAAGAGATCCTCTATTAAGAATATTGACAATTAAAATGTTTTTGTTTAGTAAATAGTGTTTTTTTAAATATACTAGTAGTTTCAAATAAATAATAGATGATGTTACAAAATATTTTTTAAACACAAAAAGCTACATATATAATAATTATTTATAACTAATGTGAACAAAATGAAGTCCAATAGCATTTATTAAAATCGTACTATTTACACTTCCTTTAAAATTTCTTAAAATGCAAGGTGCATAATGTGTTTAAGGGCATACATTTCTCTAGATGCTACTGCATTGCACTAAGTTCAATTTGTTTGTTGATAGGTACCGTAGTGGTGAAATGCAATCTACTTACTTAATAAACAAAATGCCACGTTGTAATTGTAGCTTTAAAGTTTGAGCGTTGAGCATAGGGATTTAGAAGTAGCTCTATTTTTAAAAGTCGCCAAATCTTTCGTATACAAAGTTTATAGAAGTTGCGGGCCAAAGTAAATTATTTTCACAAGTATTAAAGCATAAAAAGCATTGGAAATGCTTTGAAATAATCAAAACACCTGAATTTATCCAGCAGTCTCAAGTAATCATTGCTGAAAATCCTCAAAAATCAGTGGTTACTTTAAAAAAAATCTCATGTCTTAGAAGAAACAAAATGAATTTCTGTCCATGAAGACATCCGATCAGATACAAGTTTTATGTGGTATGGAAAAGAGATTTTACATAAAAAAAAAAACAATTTGGGAATCGCTTAATCAGATCTTAAAAGGTTCTTAAATCGATAGAAAAATCCAGCAGAAAGTTGGTTGGTTGGTTGGTTGGTTGTATTTATGACGGCCAATTATCAACACGAGGGATATAGGCCCTAAGGGGGGGGGCAGTGCCCTTCGTGGGGGTCTTTCTAAGAGAACCTAACCCGTATTAACGCTTGGAAATCCAAGGTTCGAAGAAAACCACGAAAACTCCGAACGATTAGGCCGACGGGCGCGATTGGGTTCGAACCCAGCACTTCCCGTCTACCAGCTTCAAGAGCAGAACCTCTCGGCCACTGGTGGGGCCCAGCAGAAGGAGGACGTGGTTTCTTACTGGCGAGACAAAATTTGACCAGAATAAAAAAAGTTAACAATCGAAATGACATATTATTAAAAAAAACGACCTTTAGGACATTCCTCGTTAAGCACACAAAAGTTCCAGTAACTGCCAAGATTTTGGGGTTTTAAGGAACGAATGATATGCGATGCCTCCTTACGTCTTTCCACAAAGCCTTAGAATGAACAAAGCTCTAATATGATCTAAAGCTCTAATATGAGGCAGGGTCATTTAATTCAAGCATGTAGTCAATAGAGGTCTCATACAGAAGCAGTTATAAAATCTGAAGGCGGTTTCATTGAATCAAATTATCAAAAATATTGTTTAATACTTAAGAGTATTATTCGTAGTTGTTCCTTTAAATTTTACCTCCAGTGTACTTATACTATTAAGAAGCTAAAGTAATTAGCATTACCTTAAGGTATCCCATAGTTTGTTCATTTATTTTTCTCATGTTGAAGACGGCTATGGGTGTGTCTCCATGACCTTCTCTGCTGAATTTAAAGGTCTGCCCCGGATGATCCAGCCGTGGAGAGAAGCTAGTTAAAATGTGTTCACCCATCATCTGGTGAAGGTGCTCATTATGCAGCATTGTAGGGCAAAGTCCCATGTCCATCTAAAAATGAAAAAAGAAACTTTTTTCCTATAATCTGACTATTGTGACCGAATGCAAAACATTGACTGTGCCGTTTTAAAATTAGTCATTAAGATACGGTACGATTCGTCGATAGCGTTAAAGGTAACATGGGTGATTCTAGTATTAATTTAACAGTGTTAGTAAAAGGGTTGTAAAAAGTTTTATTTATTTTCTTTTATTATTACAAAAGAATCCAGCCCAGAGGGATTTTATATAAAAAACCGCTTAGGTTTTAAACAACGCCCCTTTGGGTTTTATCTCAGTTTTTATGGGCATTCACAACTTAATAATATGTAATACAGTAGAAGATCTTTATAATGCAATTCTATATAGCGCAATTCTCCATATAACGCACAACTTCTCAGATATACACAATAAATTTTCCACTTAAGAAGCATTTGTGTTTCCATATTGTAAAAAATTGCTACTTTTTAGAGAACTAAGTTTGATACATTAGTTCAACTTTCTATTCTGAATTCAGAACTTTTTAATGGAAAAATTGCTTTATTACAATAAACATTTCTGAAAATGAGTAATATAATGAATGATTTGATCCTGGTAGGTATATTTGTACCATTCTTCTAAAGTAAATTTAACATTGTTTTGAATAATCTATATTATGAAAAAAATTATTATTTGCACAACTCCTGTTGACAAGGAATGCAGTATAAATGCATTCTAATGTATTTTGATATGTTCCAGACATATTTGGCCATGTTTACAAGGTAAATTTAATGATCTGTGAAATGTGATCCATATAACGCAAAATTCTGTATAACGCACAGCCTTGCGTTTTTAGGTTTGCGTTATAAAGATCTTCTACTGTACATCCATACATACCTAAGAGCTAAAACCATATAACCAATTATTTAATAATGCGAAGAACCGCTTTTGGAGCGTAGAAGAGCATGGAATTAGCGTGGCATGCATTTAGCGAGATATTAAGTTATCACATCATGGAATATCACCCATGATTGCATCAGATCCTGATTATTCTAAATTTTTCAGTTCTGATGTTGATGCTCGGATGCATTGTTTTATATGAAACCATAGGTGCTTCATAATATTCGTGTTGGAAGAATTTGGGGGCCATAGCACTAAAGAATTCTCATTCTTATGTTCCTCGAAGCATTACAGAATCGTACAAGCTGTGTAACGGGAAGCATTATCGTGTTGTACGATAACTATAGCTATCTAGAAGGACGGTGGACATAAAGGAGTGTAACTGGTTCCAAAGGGTGTTAAGTACGTGTGAGCATTGAGTTTACTTAGAATCCATATACGGCGTCAAAATTAGGTGTTCGTATCGAAAACTTGAAAGTTTGGTATAATTTCTATATGAAGATGACCTCTAAGCTTATTCTTTTAACAATAAATTTAAAGAAGACATAATTCATAAACGAAAGGCTATTTTCGTGTTTTTCTGCATATATTTAGCTGTAAAATAGATAGATGGGCTGGGGGCTAACTTTTTTTTTTTTTTTTTTTTTTTTTTTTTTTTTTTTTTTTTACGATCGACTGTACTGAGCAATTTATAACTATTTTTTTTATTCGCAACAAAAAAAAATATGTTAAATAAAAAAAATAATAAAAAAACTTTACAAAAACAATCTTTAGAAATAAATAAATAAATAAAAATTTAATTTTCGATTTTTTTTAATACTTTTGAAGAGAAAATAAATGCAGAATTTATTTCAATAAATTATATGTCGTGTTCTTTATCAAAAATAAGACACATGTAGTCAGAAGTGATGTATATTTATGTATATTGAAAGTTTTATTGTTGCGTTTTTGTTTAAAAGAAATAATTAAAATGTCAAAATTCTATTTTATTTGATAAATTTTATTTCCACCAAAATAAGGCTGGGAAAAAGGGTATCAACTTTGGCAGCAAGGTTGACAATCCTAGTCAGTCGAATGTTTCAAATTCTTTCAAAAGTGATCGCATTCCCTCTTGGATGTTATTTCGAAACCGAAATTTGAACTCGCATTTGACAATCTGAATGTGTCTGTTCTCTTCTTGTCAAGAATATCCCCCGTCCTAATGACCAGGTGACCCAGCCAGAATCGACTCTCTTGTGTTACTCGAGAGATGATATTATTAGCGATATTAGAGATTATGTTCTATCGAAACTTTTTGATCTAGGCTATAATTGGGGCAAGTGCCAATTTACAATGACGGAAATATAATAAGATTATTTTCAAAATCGTTAAAATGTTTCGAAACATTAAATGTTTTATATGAAGCATTCTCACTTGACTTTTAAGTCCCTGAATAATAATTTTTATTTCAGTACATATTCTTGGTTTTTTTTATTTCTTATACTGGAAAACATCCATTGCATGACTGTATAACAATATTAACGAGATAAATAAGTTTTGGACGATGCTGGGGGTCCAAATATACCACGAAATTCCTATACCGCCCCGTGTTCCTGATGCTGATTTTTAAGTTTGGAGATGTCTGTATAAAATTGTTTCAGTAAAAATAATTCGATGTAATTTCTTTCCGGAACTGGGACTATTGTCTTATATAAATATTTAGAAAAAATTGAACCCACATACATTTTTACGGTTGTTATTATTTTTTGAACTCTGTCCATGGATTTTAGATTCCCTCTTGCTAAAATTATACAGAAAATCACTTCAGATGCAGCCACAGAATTGTTTTCAACTTTTTTCTCATGCAGAAGTATGCTAGAGAAAGAATGGCTAAAATTTTTTGACAGGAAATTTACTGCAGAATTTAAATCCGCATTTAAATATCAATTTCAAGCATCGTGGCTTTGTTGGTAGTCTTACCGTCCCCAAGGTTTATTCCTGCACTTTTCGAGGTATTTCTTTTTTATAATTATTATTTAATCCAATGTAAATAACTGTTTCTGAAAATCAATGAACATTGTGGCTATCACTTAGTCTTAACATGATTTGCCAAAAAATTGGTGGTAATTTTACTTACCATCCTTTTTTTTTTCCTTATCGTCCCCTTTTATTCCTTACCGTTCCTTTTTTTCCTTACCGTTCCCCCCTTTTCCCCTTCCTGTCTCTTTTTTAACACCCCTTTAAGACAATGTTATACCAAAATTGTGTATTAAAAATACTACATTGTTATTATTTCTTATTTGAATATTCTGTGGGTACTATGCAAATCATTATAAGTAAAAATTTAGAAGTAAATAAAAAGTTAGAAGGGCAAAACGGTAAGGAAAATTAAACTCGCAAGTTTAACTTAAACCTCAGTTAAATAAAATTTTTTTGCTGCTGATCATTTTTTCTTTATTTTAAATCATTAAGGCATTCGTCTATAAGTTAAAAATATTATTTTACTAAGTTCAATTTCACCAGATTTTTATTCCTGAAGGTTAAAATTTTGTGAGAATGCCTCGAATGTTTTTGAACCTTTTAGGATTTAGATACACAAGCAGTTCCAACCCGGGCTCCCCTGGTTACAGAATGTAGGTGTAAAGCATATGTATTTTTCCAAATTGAAAACTCTAACAGATTTTTTACATTTAATACATGTTTTTTAGATTTTTTCGCTAACAATACTAACAATAATTTTTATATGAAAAATAGAAATTATGTATTCAAATAAAATTTTGACATTTATTTAAAACGACTAGCCACCCTTGGCGACTAGTTTGGTCTCCGTTAGATGTGTGCCATTGTACCATGTTACTTTTATCCAAAATTTAATTTACTTTCTCAGTACTTCGCCAAATGAGAAGTTTCTAGTAGAGAAATCAAGAACTCCGTATTTTTATGGGTACTACTTGGTTATCCCGTCGACCAAAAATATATCACCAAACTATAAGATAAATATCAGTAATGGTTGATCGTAAATGTCATATTTGCTTGTTTTCAAGCAAGTTACACGTGTTTACGTCATCAAGTTATTTTTATTTCGACGTTTTATTTGTATTTTTTATAATGTTATACTAATTTATTTGTTCTTTTGCTATTTAAAATAAAAATTATATCAATTTGTATAATTTGTTGAGTGGTTTGGCGATTTATATAATTTGGCGAAATGGGTCGACGGTATAACTAAGTAGTACCTTTTTATGCTAGCCAGGCACAAGTGATAAATCATCAAACATTGTCTTTCCAATCGCATTTTTTCATATTTCATTAAATTCATCTAAAATATAATAATTTCACTCATTTTATTTAAAATACATAATTTTAATTTGAAATTCATGACTTTCACCTTTTCTTTCCCTTTTTTAAGAAAAAGAAAAGAAAAATAATAAATAATACCAAAAACCATGACTTTTAATTTCAATATCAAAGCATTGTTTTAATTTACCACGCGAAAAATAAAAAATGTAAAAAATGGTGACCTGGCATATAAAAAGCGAAGCGGTCAGCCCGGAACTATTGATGACAGTGAAATGACTTAGGCTATTATTATAGAGATACTTTCGTATTGGCATCGTGCCAGGAATCGTCAACGATCGATAGCCTTTTTTATGCTGATAATTTCAGTGGCTTAAGCGTGGTTCAATTACATGTCTTAAAATTGTATTATATTTATATTTTATTTTTAGATTGATAAAGTTTTTATTCCGTTATGGAATATGAGCCGGAACAAATGCTGAACTATTTTATTTATATTAATTTAAGTGGAAACAGATTTATCTTTTGCAATCGTCTGTCTGCAAGTGACAGAGATAGATTTTTAAAAAAATCATGCTTGAAAATTATTTTTAAAACAATAAAAAATGAACAAATTACGATACAGTTGTCAAACAAATTACAATATAGTTTTCAAAGAAATTGTATTTGAAAGTACATTTTTTCTCTATTCGCAGGTGTAAAAATTAAAAATGTGCGGTATTTAGAAGTTAAAAAAAATTCCAATAAAAGTTAATAAAAGTTAAATTTAATTGTCTAATGTTGCCACCGTCAAAATGACGTCAGCGTTACGTACATATACGTTTCTCCTTTATAATATAGATAGTAATGCACTTTTTATACGTCGCTAAAAGGAGAACAATATATAAAAAATGTTGGAAATTGCACGTCAAACGTGGCAAATGTTCGTACTATAATTAGTTTAATTAATAATTCGTACTATAATTAGTTTTATAAATTTTTTTACACCACATATTGTACTGAATGTATACTTTAGTGCACTTCATAAGTGCATATCTATTTCATTCTGATCAAAAGGCTGTAACATCATTAAAATGAACTTGGAATATTTTTTTCTTATTGGCCGTAACGTAGAGGAAAAATTTGACTGTCCCTGTAATTAAACTATACATCCGATTTTCATAGAATTTGAAATGACTCGACAAAATTTTGCAACCATTATATATTTAAAATTTCAGACCATTCGGTTGCGTACTTTTTGCTCTGTTATATGCGGACGGACGGACTTAACGACGACTGTAGGTGCTACGTATTTACATAATTACGAACGCACCTAAAAATTCCAATAAAATTTAATTAAAGTTAAATTTAATCGTTTGCTGTTGCCACCGTCAAAATGACGTCAGCGTTACGTACAGACACGTGTCCTTTATAATATAGATAGCAATGCACTTTTTTATACGTCGCTAAAAAGGGAACGATATATAAAATAAGATTTATTAAAAGAAAGAAAAAAGTACCCCCCAAAAAAATATATAAATATAATATATATCGAGTAGTGGCAGTTGACAATGTATTTATTTTATCTAAATCTTGAAGTGTTTCAAGCTTTGTATTTTGATTAATAAAATAGTTTCGAAGAATATCCATCACCTAACATGCATCGATTAAATTCGGAAATGATACAAATTCTTCACTATTGCAGGTTGCAGCTTTCACTATCCCCTTTTCTATGCACAACAGTGTTACCAGATTGAGGAACTTTTTTATTTAAAATATCTATCACAATTTTTAGCCTAAGAACGTTTTCCTTTATTTAATTACGGAATGTTTGTCAGTAAAAAAGCGAAAACTTGTTTTGAAATAGTGGTACATATTTTGAACAAAAAAATTCTCCAATTTGGCTACATTGAGGCGCAATTAATTCATATAGAGAAATAACTTTTGCCGCGACTAAATCTGTGCCCAAAATTTATGCATTCTTAACAAGTTAAATTGCAAATTAATCGTTCTATATAATAACAACAACTGTTTCAATTTCTTTTGCTCGGGATTAAAATGCCAGTTTTGATAAAACTATACTGATCAGAACTACCAAGAAACTGAAGACTTTTGTTTTGAAATAGTCAGGGGTGGGAAAATGCATCATTTTCCCCGCCACTAACGAGTGAATTTTCTGACAGGGCGAGTGAATTTTTAGGTAGTCTTTGAAAACTGCAAACTATAGAGATATGCGAAAACTTTTTTTTAAGTACTTAGCTATATTTTTCAACTTTCCTAATTACTGCGATGTAAACATGGTACTATGATCTATTTTATATTAAACTTTCATCTCTCGTTTATATTTCTTAATTTTACAGGGAAAAAAAATGTGAAAATGCATTATAGTAACTAGGGGATCGTACCCGGGCTTCCCGGGTTAAAGAATATAGGTGAAAATATTTTTTTTTAATTGAAAACTAATATTTTTTTTTATATGCAATAATTTTTTAGATTGCCCACTTACATTAAAAAAAGCATTTTTCATATAAAAATTAGAATTATACAATCAAATAAATTTTTGGAATTTATCAAAAGCGATATTTTCTTATTAGCCGCATGCTAAGAGTTATTTGACCAAGATTTGCTACTTACGGCATCCTTTTATATTCTGATAATTTCAGAGCTTACACATGTCTGTTGAATTTGTGTTTTTTTTATATTATTTTATTTATTTATTCATAGGGAAGTTTTTTTTAATGGATATTAACCGTAAGAAAATGATGAACTCTTAATTTTGTTTTAAAGGCAAACAGATTAATCTTTTGAGCTCCGCACGATATAGATAAATTTAAAAATATTTCAAGCTTTAAAATTGTTTCTAAAACCATAGGCAATCAGTAAACTGAGATGAACTTTGCAAACAAATTCCATTTGAAAAAAAAAAAAAAACCTATTTGGTGATCTAAAAATTTAAATTGTACGATTACAAATATGTTAGATTTGTGTTTTTTCAATATTATTCTGTTATTTGTTTATAAAAGAAGTGTTAATTTCGTTAATTAGTCTTTCACAAATATATTAGATTGGTGTTTTTTTAGTTTTATTTTTTTATTTGTTTATGAAGGAAGTATTAATTTCGTTATGCAAAAATAGTCAGAAACAAATGCTGAACAATGTTTGTTGCTTTATGTGCAAAATGTTTATTATTATTATGTATTGAAACCGGCACGTGATAAGATAAACTTTTAAAAAATCATGCTTAAAAATTATTTTAGAAACATAATACATCATTCAATTAAGATACAGTTTTTAAACAAATTGCATTTGAAAGTAAGTTTTTTCCCTATGCGACAAAAATTGAAAATGTAAGATGGTCAGAAGATTAAAAAATTGCAGTAGCGAAAATTTCAAGATCGAAATTTGATCGTGAAGTGTTGCCATTCGAAAAATGACGTCAGCATTACGCACAGATACGTTTGTTCTTTATAATATAGATAGATACTTAATCAGTAAAATATAATAAAGATCGGTTATTAGGATGTGGTTATCAATTGAGGCTCTTATGCTTGGTATTCCGGAATGAAAAACAGCAATTTTCACCTTCTCAAAATTTGCATACGCAATTCTCTTATTCATATTCATGATTTTTAAAAAAAAATTGTATTTTGTTTGATCATTTAAAAATCATTTTAACTCAAAACTTGAAGTCACGATTCTCAGCAACATCTTTTATGTGAACAGACGCACTCTTTACTTGAGATTCTAATCTCAATTCTGGAGAGTAAAAATTTCCGTAATTTATGCTTTTTAGACGCAGTTAAAATGTTTAGTTTTATCTAAGAAAATGATCGTTTTCTTTTAAATATGACTTCATTTTCACTTAAATAAGCATTTCGCCTAGTGTCTGAAACTTAGTATCAGTACACACGCAGAAGGAAATACAATATGGAAAATTTATGAGGAAAAATGCGTGTTTTCAAAAGCAGTATGTCATTTTCCGTTATTATACCCCTAATATAATATTATACTCCTAATCGGATTTTGCGCCACTAAACCCTATACAACAATTTTGATCAACAATTGTGGATTTTTATCAGAGAACGGCATGAATAAAGATAAAAATACATCATTATTTCTCTCTTGTCTGCAAAAATGAAAGCTATCTAATTTTCACCATTTGGAAGAAATTTCATAAAATGCTTTTAAAATTAAAATATAAAAGTGGGTATATTTGAATAAAAACAGATAGTCCGATCACATCTACCAATGAACAACTTTCAGTTAAAAAAACATATATATTATTAAAATTGGTTCAGTAGAAAGATCAGGACAGATGACAACACACTTGTGTTTTAAATATATAGATTATATAAAATTAGGAAAAATTAAATTAAGAAAATTGTGTTATTTTGATAAAATTATAGTAGAATGTCCTAAAGATTAGCATTAAAATTTTATTGTTATTATTATCAGAGCTTACGCTCGGTTATGATGATTTAGCTACACTCAATGAGTTAGCTTTACACCTCTATTACTCTTCTCCTAGGTTCAAATACAATCATTTCTCCATGGTACTTTGTGTACCCAGAAACACCAAAACATAGATGTAGTGAAAAAAATTTTATTGTTCGAGATAATTTTCGACAAAAACTTCAGCAACATGATATTATTTTAAACCTCGAATTATTTGTAGAATTGAGTTGTTATTGAGAATCATCAATTTCTCTAATATAAATCGCTATTATTTGCATGTCACCTCTCTTTTATAAAGACACTCTAAATTTTTGTAAAACATTACGTTTTATCAAAGTGTGATTTCGATTACATTATTTTCAAAAGTGAAGCATTTTCACCTTTGAAGAATTTCAAAGCATCTGGGCTATGAAAATGACGCACTTCTACAAAACATAATTCACGTTTAAGAATTAAAATACACGCTTTTTTATAAAATGACGTCATTTGCATCCGCTAAAGCAATCCACTTTTACAATTCTGTCTTAAACTTCGTGTATAGAAAAGTATGTATATGACGTCATTATCATGGAACAAAAAAATAAAAGACAATATTCTTGACATAGCACATATTTTAATTTCAACTTTTTTTCAGGTTTTATGAGAAAAATGGCAACAAAAATATACAGTATCTCGTATTTTCGACTATTTTCCGTTTACTTTCAACAGAAATGGTGTACTTTTGTTGCCATGATTAGAAAAATGGTATTAAAAACTACAAAAAAATTAATATCTCAAAAATAAATTGAGATACAGCTTTCAAACGAATTGCATTTAAAAGAGCATTTTTTTCCTTATGCAACGGTGTAAACATTTTAGATGTTTAAAAATTTTCAGGAGAGAAAATTGCAAAACCAAAATTTTACTTCAAATTTCAAAGTGTTGCTATTCGCAAAATGACGTATGCGTTACGCACAGATATGTTTGTCCTTTATAATATAGATAGTACCAACTATTTTTGAGTTGCGTAAATTTTGTCATAAAAATTTCAACTGTACTTTGTTTTAATTTTAAAAGCTGATGAAATAATTCCTTAACTGGTAAGATTTTCTAGAAATTCCCCACCCCTGGAAATAGTGGTAGATGTTTTGTACAGTACCTATAAAACTTAAGATTTCATGGTTCAACTACATCAGTATTTCTTAGAACCATAAATAAATAAATAAATAAAAATAATTATGATTTTTGACAATGGAACGAGCCACAGATTTTCTTGGACACACCGGGTATTTTCATAGCACTGTGTGAAAGAAAAATAATTCCAAATTCGAGATGTAATAAGGAAGCATTATAATAATCTGATACATAAGAATGTTTTGAGATCAAGGAAAATCGACGTACAACAGATAATAACGTATAAAAGAGAATCGTATTAAAGATATGCATCACTGTACCTCAAATCTTGAACTCCCCTCCTTTTTAGGTGCATACGTAATTATATAAATACGTAGCACCTACAGTTGTCGTCTGTCCGCATGTAACAGCGCAAAAACAGCGCAACCGAATGCTTTGAAATTTAATATATATAATCGTTGCAGAATTTTTTTGTCGAGTCATTTCAAATTTGATGAAAAAAATTAAAAAAAGATATTAATAAAAGTTTTCTTCATTCTATTAAATCCTATCATAATGTAATTAATTCAAGGTTGCCATGGTGACTACGTCTTATTTAAGATGGAGTCGTATTCTTTCCCTATTACTGAATTTAATATATATAAATTTTGTATTCATGCTTTTTTGCATAAGAGTGCATCAGATATTGCACCAAAATCTGAATCTTTATAAAACTAGTTATAGTACGAACGCACCTCATTTGGCACGTTTCACGTACAATTTCCGACTTGTTTTAATACTTTTGAAGAAACTTAAATGGAAAACTTGATTCATCAGTAGGATAGTGAACGTGACATGGGGTTGAATAAGATTCTAGCAATACCTAAAAATGTGTTTGGTTTAGCTGGTTCTAAGTTTTATCAATAAATAACGTTAACTGTAGGCCTTTGTTACAGATACAGATAATTTCTGATCATTTTATGTTACAAGGGAATTGCAAATATTATTATTTTTTAATCTGTTGTTAGTTACTTAATTGTTCTCGTGACTAAACCTTCACCGGAAAAACAAGAGGTCAAACATGTTCTTTACATCTCTGAAGTTCAACAACAATGTCAAGTATTTCTCTAGATGTCTCAAAACGTTTTAAATCGAAAGTGTCCGGTGACTTTTGACCATACGATCATTCTTTGTGGGACAATTTTGAGACACAAAATTTATGAAACACAGAATTGGTATAAGAATATTTCAGAGCTAAAATTGGCTTTCATTTAAGATAAGTATTGAAATATTGATTTGTTGATGCGTTACAGTTTCAATGAGCAAAGAATAAAAAAAAAATTTATTCTTTTTCCATAGATTAATTGGACTCTTATTAGTTATACCATAAACATTACCTGACACAAATCCATGCGTATAGAAGCCAGCCCAGCAGCTAGCGCCACAACAGCTTGTATCGTTGTAGTCGACGACTGGTAAATCGAAGCATCCCACAAAGAACTTATCGAATGATTGCTGCCTTCCAAATTATCTTGTTCCAACATCTCACTGATATATGGATTTCGGATGTTTGAGTCTGGGTGTAAATGCCTAAAATATCTTGAAAATTCGGTGACTTCACCTAAAGGAATTATATTTAAATGTAAAATCAAAATGAAGTGTAAGAAAGTATAAAGAATAAGTTTATTTCAAATAAGTAATGTGTTTTATATGAGCAATGCCTTAACAATTAAAAAAACTATATGGGAAGATATCAAAAACTATATTAAAATAAATAAGAACAGTTAGGATTAACTTTAATTAATAAGATGTTTTTGAGAATAATTAATCGTTCAAACTAATTTTTTTAATTTCATTATCAGATAATAAATATTTTAATTATTTTAAATAGAAGATAAACTGAATTCTAGCGAGCTACAATTATAAAATTAACCAGAAAACGAGAATTCAGGGAAGCGGAGACAATTATGAAAAGAAAAGTATTTGATAGAATAAAAATCTCTTATTAAGAAAAAAATAAACTACCAAACTTTACATTAGATTAGATACATCCTCAATTATTATAAACATCCCCATGGTTAATTCAAAACAACCAAAATTATCGTCATAAGCAGGTTTGCCTGAAATCGAATTGTCGTTAAATTAACTTTAGTTATCGTTAAGTTTGCTGCATTAATTCCAACATGAAGTCTGTTAGGTTCGAAAAAAAAGGATCGTTATAAGAAAGTTTGCTGTATGTTCTCACGGAAGTCTTCTGGAACCGCAGAATTATCTTTATAGACAGTTTCTTTTTTTTTTTTTTTTTTACATTAGTTCCTACAGGAAGCAGACCAAAACTGCAGAAATTATCTCTATAGACAAGTTTATCATTATAAACAATACTGTTTTAGAGCTATTTCTCTGTATATAATTTTTATGAATTTAACTCTCTCATGGACGGCAACCTCGTACGAGGTTGTATTGAACCCCCCCCCCCTCCCCCAGCGCACTATATATGATACTTTCATTCCTGTATCGCATATGAACCTCATACAAAGTTCAATAATGCTTGTGAAATACAACAATAGATAACAGAGTCATTTCTTTTTTAAATACTCAGTTGGACAATGCCTATTCTTTTCTTTTCAAGAGAAAATTTTTCTAATATAATTTCTGTTTATGGATATAAATTAAAACATTACAAAAAAGTGTTTTGTTTTTGTTTTTTTTTCTTTGTGGTATAAGGTATTTAAAGTTTAAATTATCACCAAAAGCTATTTAATAACTCTTAATAATATTTTTAAATGCTTGTAAGCGTTATATAAGGGTAATTTTGTGATAAATGTAAGATTTTTAAAAATTCAATATTATTTGTTCTATATATAGTAGAGTCCCAATTATCCGAGTCCCGTTTAACCGATTTTCCGCTTTAACCGAGTTATTTTCTTCTGATGGACTGGTGGGTTCTATTATTATGAAGCAGCCATTATAAATGGAATGCTAGATGAAGATGAAAGAGCAGCCGTAAAAGTTAGAACTCTGATTTTCTGGCCAGAATGAAAAAAAAATGGCCATAATTGTTTTGTTTTTTTAATTATGGCCATTTTTTTCCACCATTCTTACCAGAAAATCACAGTTCTAACTTTTTACGATTGCTCTTTCATCTTCACCTAACACTTCATTTATAATGGCTGTTTCATAATAATGGAATCCACCAGTCCATCACAAGAAAATGATCCATTTCAAAGGTGTAAGTTCGATTGAAAATAAACCATTTAATACTTTGAGCAGAAAGAAGAGACTATACCTGCAATTTTCATGAGACTAATGGAATCACATAGCTGCCAATTTGTACGGTTTTGTTACCTCTAAAATTTAATACAAATTTTTGCCATATTTAATCGTAGATTTCGGCGATTAAATTAGGCAAAATTTGCTAGTAAGTTATAGTTGAAAGAAAAAATCTTACTTGGTAGCTATGCAGTAGCGTAGTACTGCAAAAAAAAAAAAAAAAAACTAGCAAAATTGACATTTAACAAACAAAAAAACTATCAAGGCCTTTTTTAAATAAACAATTCCATTCCCAGTTTTTCTTAAAAGTAACGGAAATATACATCAAAGAAATGTTACTAGTACCATAAAAATGAATGAATTAAGTGGAAATTTATATTCCATCTCCTTAGTTGGTGACGATTTGTGTAAATCCGGTTTATTCCAGTTTTTGCTTATCCGAGGTGAGCTTGGTCCTTATTAGCTCGGATAATCGAGACTCTACTGTAATCCATTTAAAATTTTTTTAAAAGTGGATAGTAGGTTTTAATCCACTTAAAAATAATTCATGCATGGGAGGGTTAAGAACATGTAGTAGAAAATTAATTTAAAAACTAGAGAAAAAGAATTCTGCTTTTTCAGAATTTAGTGTCGCCCCGGCATTTCCATTACTTCATTTTCTTCTGGTGGGCTGGTGGCTTCTATTATTATGAAACAGCCATTATAAATGAAATGGCCATAATTTTTTTTTTCAAAAAAGAAAAAAATTATGGCCATTTTATTTTTCCATTCTGACCAGAAAATCAGAATTCTAACTTTTTACGACTGCTCTTTCATCTTCACCTAACACTTCATTTATAATGGCTGTTTCATAATAATAGAAGCCACCAGTCCACCAGAAGAAAAAAACTCGGTTAAGCGGGACTCTACTGCAAAACATATTTCAATTTTAAGACTTAAAGCACATGCTTTTATTTTATGTAAAATGACGTCATTTGTATGAATATAGATTCTTAAAATTAAATATAGTTTATAATAGGTCCATGTTTTATCATAAATCCTTCATTCATATATTTCTCAAAATAGCACGTATTTTAATTATTTTTTTTTTCCATTTTTACGAGAAAATGGCAACAAAAAAATATAATTGCTATTTTTCAACAATTTTTTCTTTACTTTCTACAGAAATGGAGTACTTGAGTTGCCAACATTAAACAAATGTCGCTAAAAACTACACAAAAATTAATATTTCAAAAACAAATGGAGATGCAATTTTCAAACAAATTGCATTAAAAAGTACTCCCCCCCACCCCCCAAACATTGAAAATGTGCGATGTTTAGAAGTCTAGAGTATTTAATCGCCCAATGAAACATCGGCTTTTGTTTTACGGCTAGCGTACACAAGGTAACGTTATTTATTGGAGACAAAATAAGCTGGGAGAAAGAAATAGCATTCCGGGGGCTAAAAAACCTAAACAAAGAATGATTTGAAAAAATGTTTCCAAGCAAGGAATATGTCTTTTACCATGTTCTTCTTTGAATATTAAAGATCCTAGAGCAACTTTTTCCAGTCCTTGTACTAGGCTCATGTCCTTTGCCCAATCACCCATTCCTATCATAATCAAATCATCGGGACTCAAGGCTGAAGCTTCGTAAAATCGTCCGAATTCAGACAGCAAGCTTTTCGTTGTTTCAGCATCAGTAAAGAAAACTACGACATTAGAACCTTGAAGTTTAACATCGATCACATGTTGTACCATTTTACTCATCTTGTCAGGATTATAATCCTAAAAAGGAAAAGATATTATTTGTAGAAGTTTCTAGTGACATTTAGATTATTTTTATCTGTCCAATTATAATAATAATTAAAGCCCAGTCGCTAATATCCAAACCCTCAAGCGTACAACACCTTGGCGAAATTCGGAGAGTGTCAAATAAATTTGTGAGAAGAGCGCTTTCCGCGCATGCGCTCACTGGCATTACTGACAGCGTATTTGAATTTTAGTTGATTCAAATGTTATTCTGTTTCCAAAAACGGTTCCTTACGGTTTTACATGGCTTGAAATAGATATATAACATTTTAAAAAAAATTCTTTTTATAAAAAGAATTAGAGATAGTGAACCATTCAGATTTATGGAAATTTACAATTTCTTCGCCTCTAATAATTTTAGAAAAAAGTTTCATACAATTCACACACATATAAAATGAAAATTGATATTTTAAAAACACAAATACAAATTGATAAATCTGAATCTATTATAATATATGATCATTGAATTTTAGGCCTTATTGCTGAATGAAAAAAGTGAATTAAAAAAATCTATTCCGTGTTAACAATATACTATGTTACTAAACAATGAATTTATCAAAATCTTTTTTCATGAATGGTAAACTTTGAAATCCCCCTTTTTTTTTTTTTTTGCGACAGGGCTAACAAAAATCTTTTTGATTTAACTATTTCTTTAATAAATTATCTGGATTTATCTTAAATCAGTCAATCAATTATTTGACAAATTAAAAATAAATAATTAAAAATCCCTGCCGGCCCGGCCTACAGGCAGAGGTAGATTTCGAAGTCAAATATACTAATTTCACAAAAAAAAACTAAATCATGATTATAGATAAATCCACTTTAACAATTTTATCTGGCCGCTCTTGACGAGTTTTTATTTCATTTTCATATAATAGCTGGTTTTATCAGAATCATGTTAGGGCGGTATTCAAAAAAATACTTTTCCATGCTCAACAACTCGAAATTTTCTGGCATAATTCCAGATTCATTTTTAATTAAAAAAAAATATGAAACTTGCTGACGTGATTTTTGAAGAGATTTATAAGCGACCTGTGTTTTTATTTTTTGTTCAATTAATTAAAACTTGATATATAAACAATTATTTTCTCAGAAGGACAATATTTTTCGTTTCTAACACAATCGCTTCGGGAAATTCCGTTCAAAATGCCCACTTTAACATCATTTTTTGAAATATATTCTGCCTCTATCTAAAAATCGATTATTACTGTACATTATATAGTTTCTGAATAAGCGAATCTACCAATTAAATGCGTTTGAGAGCAAAAATGAATTTAAAAACCAGTCAGAAAATAAGCAGTTTGGATTTAAGCGCATCCTTAATACAATGATTTTTCCAACACAATCCGCTTCGGTAAATTCGGTTCAAAATGCCCTTTTTAACAGCATTTAAAAAAATATATTCTGCCCCTATCAGAAAATCGACCATTACGGTACATTATATAGTTTCTGAGTAAGAAAACGTACCAATTGGAAGCCTTTGAGAGCAAAAACGAATTGTAAAATGAGTCAGAAAATAAGCAGTTTGGATTTGAATACACCCTTACTAAGATCATTTTTTACTTCAACCGGTATGTATTTTTAATTTGTTTTTGCTCTAAGAATTGGTCCTATCCAAAACTTGTCTATATAGATGTTGTAGACAATATTAAGAAGATATATGATAAATTCATGGGGATTTTATATCTTTTGAATTGACGGAGTTATGGATTTTTTTCTTCTTCAAACCCCCTTTTTGTTTTCGTTTTTAATTTTTTTTTGCGGTACGAATTGGTCCTATCAAAAACTTGTGAGTATAAAAGTTATAGATAATGTTAAGGAAATTCATGATAAAATTAATTGGATTTGATATCTTGAGAATTGACGAAGTTATGGATTTTTTTCTTCTTCAAACGCCCTTTTTGTTTTCGTTTTTAATTTTTTTTGCGGTACGAATTGCTCCTATCAAAAACTTGTGAATATAAAAGTTTTAGATAATGTTAAGGAGATTTATAATAAAATTAATTGAATTTGATATCTTGAGAATTGACGAAGTTATGAATTTTTTTCTCCCAAAAACCCTATTTTTTGCGCCCCTTGAGCCCATTTTTAACTTTATCAAAAATCTGTGATACATAAATTTTTGGCCCTATTTTTAGAAGTAATAAAAACTTTAAACTGATTTGATATGTACAAAAATTAAGAAGTTATGGGGGTTTTTCTGTTTTCACAAAACCCCTCCCTATTTCCCTCCCCTCGGTCCGATTTTGCCCATTAACGAACTTGACCGAGATTTTATGCCCATTGATTTTATGTATCAGTTTGGAAGAGATTGGTGCAGAATTACGAAAGTTATCGTGTCCAGAAGAAAGTGATATATATATATAGATAGATAGATAGATATATATATATATATATAAAGTTTTTTACTGAGGGTTGTTTTGGGTTCTAGGGGTCATGATCGGTGTAGATCTGCAAAAATTTTTCAGAAATTCCAACATAGGAACGATCCCAATAGGTAGTATTTCATACGAAATCTACCTAACTTTCAATAAAAATAAGGGCGGAAACGTTTCGCCAAAGGTGTTGGTGAGCTCGAAGGTTCGATTAGCAGCCCGGTCAATGTTTGGTTTTGTTTTTGTTTTCGGCGAGTTTCAATGAAAAAACAGTCGAACTTTCGGACATATCCAAAAACCGCAGTTAGACCTCATAAAAGCTTGCCTGTAGAAGAACCCATACATAATTCATAAGTGCCTTAGGCTATTTTTAATTCATACTATCATTGCTTGATGGTTCGAACAGTATTTCTGATAGCAAGCACTTAGCTATAAAAATAACCGTCATAAAATATGAAATAAAATAAGAATCAGGGCTTAATTTCTATCAAAAAAAGTACCGGAGCCCTAATATTCTGCGGTACCGGGACAACAGTAGTACCCCCCCCCCCCCCCCCCGTCACTCCAATCTGCATATTTATATTCCGTACATTATTTGAAAAAAATAAAGCATTTTTTTTTCTTTAGTAAAATAAAAATTTTATAAATATCTATCTATCGGCATATGCTTAGCTGTCAACTATTCTACTTTTTTGTTATCACTCCTTCTGAATAGTAAATCTTTGCGTAATTTTAAAGTTAATTCATTTCAGAATTCTGCGATTAAATATGGTAAAGATTATGATTAGGAAATAGTGTTAACACAAAAAAGGATAGTTTTCATTTTTAAGAAAAAATGAATGAAATTTGCAGAAATTAATGTTTATATGCTGAACAATGGAACAATGTTTTACAATTTCTTATAAAAGGTGCATATCTTAAACTATGATCGATCCCTTTCACATAACAATCTTTTGTGGTGAGTCCCTGAAAATCAGATTAAATCAAAAATTTGACACCGTTATCGGAAAGAATCGATGCTTTTATATAAAATTGTCGTCACCGACATAAATTTGAAATAAAAATACACGTTTCTGTTTCCCCTTCATTTTGATCAAAATAGCATTAAAATGATTTGAAACAAAACATAATACGTATTTTTAAAGGAGGAAAAGTTTTTTTTTTTTATACATGAATAAATAAATTTTACTTGTAATACAGATTAAGCTCGAGTCAGTTCAAGCCCAAAAACTGATATAAAAATTCAGTCCGTTTATCTCCATCGCATATCTCCACGCGTGCGACACATTACGTCATGTATAATTGTTTGGGTAAAAAATAATGCAAAAATTTGGAGATGGGAAGGAAAGGAAAAAGTAATTTAGGCTTCCGTTTTTCGGAAGTGCTATTGAACTGGGCTCCGGAGCCCTGTATTTATGAGCTCCGGTGAATTCCGATCAATATTTAAATATTTACTAAAAACAGAGAAGTACCGGAGCCGGGCTCCGGTGGGCTCCGGCGCAAATTAAGCCCTGATAAGAATGTGTCTGATTAAAATACATTGCTGACAGTTGAAGTTGCACTGGATATGAATGCCAAAATATCTGTAAGAATTTGTTATTATTTCTTTTATTTCTAACACCTTTGATATTTGTATTTGAAAATCTGAAAATACTCAAACCTTGCTTTAAAAATATTTTTAATGCATTAACATATAATAGTATAATAACACAGAAAGTATATATAAAAGGAAGTATAATAATTCACTTCAAGTAATGTTACTTATGAAATAAAAAAAATGCATGGCTCTAATTGCATAGAAGAACTGCTCAAACATTGTTCTATTTTACTATAAAATCACTGCATACTGCTGTGGGGCAGCTGAAAACCATCAGATCTCTGTGCATGCACACAGCTGATTTGTATAAATGAATAAAAATGAAATACATTGTTGCTGGAGTTCGTATTTAATCTAACATAAATAAATGTGTAACAGTTGAAATAATATTTTTTGGTAATTTAGACTAAAACAATTCAGTCGAATTGAAACCAACGATAACATTCAACTATAAATCGAATAAACTAAATAATACTGCAATAATGAGATGTACAGTGGTGGAAAAAAAGTAAACACCCCCTACTAACTCTGCAACAAATTATTGAAAAAAAAGTTATTGGTACAAAACAATTGGGAATAAAGTCTATTTTTAAATGATGTATATAAAATTTGCTTAGGCGGCACAAATCAAAATGAACGCAAACTTTTTTTTAATAGTAATACCCAAGTTGACACCATAAATAAATTCTACACCTTTCAAATAGCCTAAAAACAATTTTTTATGAAATTCGTACGAGTAGTTCCAGAGAAATTAATTATTTTAAAATGAGCCTATTTTAGGGGCTGTATCCAAATTGAACTTCGGTACTCGATAGTTGAAATGCTACAGAATTACTATATCAATTCTATTAGTGTATTGCTCTCGAAGCTGGTAGACGTGAGGTGCTGGGATCAAACCCAATCGTGCCCGTCGGCCTAACCGTTCGGAGTTTTCGTGGTTTTCTTCGAATCTTGGGAAACCTTGCGTAAATACGGGTTAGGTTCCCTTAGAAAGACCCCTACGGAGGGCACTCTCCCTAAGGCCTATAGCCCTCGAGTAGATAACTGGCCGTCAAAAATCAACCCAACCTCTATTAGTGTATTATTCCTTGCCAATATGACCATTTCACTCGCTTAATATGTTTCGACTATTCCCAGCCCAAATGTTTCAATAAAATGAGTAAAATATATATATTTCAAATTGTGATTTTCTGCGCATCATAGACGGCCTCTTAAACCATTATTTTGATGTTCAAAAACTACTTGGAAGAAAATTTTGAAATTGAAAATTCGCATAAAGCAGGACATAACAACTATAAATCTATCAAAAGAATTGTAGGTTGCAATTCGTATTCTTTTCGAATATTTATTTCATAATTCATATTGTAAAATTTTTAAAATTACACATTCAATGTATTTATGTTAGGGTTTTTTAGTATTATAACCAAACAAAAAAATTATCACATTAGGATTATAATTTCAGGAGATATTAATAAAAATATGAAAATATAATTTAACATTAGAAGCTTTAAATTTTGAATGTTAACAATTCAAAAACTTATCATCCAAATGACTTAAGATTTCGTTTCTAGGCATAGTTTGAACCGAAGATTTAAAATACATTGTCAAAATTGGGTGTTGCCATTGAAGAAGCAAACTTTGGTCTAGTTTTGATTTATAGATGGCCCCGTAAGAAAATTCTATATGCATTATTTAAAAGTATATTTTATTTCCAATCGTTTCGCACCAGTAACTTTCTTCTATTATAATTAGTTGCAGAGTTAGTAGGAGGAGTTTACTTTTTTTTTTCCACGACTGTACAATGGCGTCTTTATACTATTAAAAAAAAAATGTTAAATTCACGAATATTTATCGTATAATTTTACGGAAAATATCACTTTTTCAAGCAAAACGACCAAATCCTGTAAATGTATGTCATGAAAGTATAAGTTTGGATTTTGAATTATTGTCATGTTTTTACGGACAAAATCAGCTTTGTCTGGAATTTCTGCTGCTGGTCTTTTCTTGTTATTTTACTTGGTTTATTTTCTATAGTTTAATGGGTGACAGATTTCATAAAATCGGTAAATGTTGAGTTTTATAAAAGTTATGTTAAAAGTTAAGTTTTGATATATAATATGCATGTAGGTTAAATATTTTTTTCCCTTTTTTTTTTTTTTTTTTTTTTTTTTTTTTTTTTTTTTTTGAGGGGAAGTTTTGATGTCTTTTAATAAAATTATAATTCAAGAATTAAAAGCTTTTGGGACCCTTACACTTGTGGGCGCTGGGAAAATTGACCCGTATGCAGCGACAATTGTAGGTCACTATTTACAACTGCTAACGGGGTTGCCTCTGATGGCTGTTTATTTACTTTTTTTCATTTTTTCTACCACTGTTTCTAAGCAAAAATAATATACCCCGAAGATTAATATAGAAAGCTACCATAAAGATTATTGTTTTCAAATACTGGTAGGCAAAATAATAGTAATAAAAATAGTTGCTAGAGGTAGCCCAGCGCTAATCAACCCATCAGCAAATTTTAAACTCAGCTTCAAGAACTCGACATTGACCTCTTCTGCTGGCATCAATTTTTTTATTGTTAGGTGAGGGAAATGTTTAGACAACCATGGTAGTCTTGTTGAGAAATAATACTTACCATTGCTTTCTAATGTATCCGTACCTGCGGTATACAGTTTGTTTCCGAAAGAGCTTGTTATGTAACTTTTTTGAATATTTGCTGTGCCGTGTCATCTTCTATCCTTAGTTTTTCTAAGTAAAATTACTATTACGCAATAACACCCTTTTAATAAATATAAATGTAATTTTTTTTTTTTGAAAAACATGCTTTTATTAAAAATCACAAAAATGTTTTTTTTTTTTTTTCAAATGCAGTAAAGAGTAGAAAAGTCTAGAAAAAAAAAACCCGTAAATGCACGGAGTTTAAATTAAATTACGGTGAACTCGATTATGGAAGATTAATGGATTTAAATGGAAATTTTTCCAAATTAGCCAGTTATCGCCAATTTGGCTGCATATATGACAACTTAATTTTGTCGCCAAATTTGGCGTTATTTTGCCAAGTTGACCAACATTTTTCGATATTTCGCCAAGTTGGCTAAAATTTGGCGCTGCCGTGGTAACCTTGCCATTAGTAATTTTCAACAAATACTCATTATTGAAGCTGATGCTGATTTCTCCATAGGAAATGAAACGTACCATTAAGTAAATTTCCCCCCCCCGTTGCCCCCCTTAGGGATCAAATTAAAAAAAATCAATGTCCAATTCCTGTATTGCCCTCAGGAACACATATATATGGTGATCTCTCACTTATGCGCGCTCTCTTTTATGCGCGTTTCTCACTTATGCGCGATTTCTTTGCGGTCATGGCCAAGGATATAGGAAAACCAATTATAACTTTTATTCATTTATGCGCCGCAATAAAAAAGCGCCTCTCACTTATACGCTTCACAAAAAATTTCATGAATTTTATCCTTTTTGCTCTGTTTCCGAAAAACATCTACAATTGTGACAAAACTGGACTTTTTTATGAAATGTTGTCTCACCGAATCGTAACATTCAAGGAATAGCCATGTCATGGTGGGGGAAAAAGTGAAGGAAGACTAACTGCCTTGATGTGTTATAACTCTGATGGTTCGGGAAAATTTCCGGCATTGGTCATTTGCAGATCAAACAAACTTCGCTGTTTTAAGAGCGTGAAGAACAAGACGGCGTGAATGAAGTCGCACATTTTCTTGGCTTTTCTTCATAAATTCAACAGGAAAATAGAAAAAGAAAGACAGAAAGTTCTATTATTCATGGATCAGTGTTTTGCGATACATCATGAGCAGATCTGATATTCGTGGATCTTGTGTGTCCTGTTTGCCAACAAGATCTTCCGACTTTCAATAATACGAAAGCTGAGTTTTCTTCGTGTACTTTCAACGATTTCGTTGATGCTGGTGAATTTAATCACAGCTCAATTGCGGGAAATTAGAGACATTGTAGCTGAAATAAATGGTGGCAACAAATATGAAGAGGAGGACGACGATGATGAAGCAGATGCGGCAAAAGTTCTTCTAACTCACACAGTAGCGGTAGAAGCAGTAGGAACTCTGCGTGACTATTTTCAGTACAATTCCCGAAGAAAATGAACTTTTTCACGTCTTGATCAATTTGAAAAGACTATTTTTGAAAAATCACGAAAATTAAAACAATCCTCGATTGTAAATTATTTTGTGAGAAAGTAATAGGGGTAAAGCGAAATTTGGGTATGTAAGCATTTCCATTTTCCCAATGTTCTTAAAAAATAATTAACGGAACATTTTGAAACTATTTACATTTTTTAGTAGTAAATACGTAGTATTAAATATTAATATATGTATGCTGTATTGATGTTTCACTTTTAAACTCCCTTTTGTGGTTTTTCACTTATGCGCGTTTTTTTCGCGTTCCCCACACCCGCACATAAGTGAGAGATCACTGTATTCCAAATTTCAAAGCTCTGTGTCAACAGGAAGTGGGTAAAAAATGAGTCACAAGATTTGTCTGCAACGCACAAATATAATTGTAAGTTAAATGAAAGCATGTAAAAAGGCGCAGGATCAAAGGAAAATGAGCTCTTAGGGGCTGTGCATATATAACGTTATCATTTTAGGGGGGAGGGGGAGTCTGGCAAATGATATCGTTAGATATCTCTAGGGGGAGGGAGGGGTTCGTTTTTTGATATCGTTATCATTTTTGATTCAACCAAAATTTTCTCTTTTTATTTATAACTTAGCCTTTACATCAAAATAGAATGTTATCTTTTTTAGTCTGCTATCTATTTTTATGAAAGTACAAAGTTATTATTAAAATCATTAAATGATTATAAAATTATTTAATTCCAAATTTCCTATTTTTTCTGTCATATGTGTATGCATATATAATTCGCTGTTCGAGAAACCATATGCGAAGTACGTTTCAAATGATACCTGTGTATACTAATAAATAAAAGAGACAGAATGTTGTTCACCTGTTTTGGTGATAAGAAGCTCTGTCTCTCCCCCCCCCCCCCCCCCCGTGCGGAGTCAAGTGCAAGAAAACATTATTACTATTGAATGTATTATGTAACAAAAAGCTATTATAAAATACTTTTAAATAGTAACTATTTCTTTTAAGTGTTATTTAGTATAAAGTTTTTTCATGTATAAAGTGATATTTTATTGAGTTCTCTTCATATGAATCAATGAAGTATGCGAAAAATAAATGTAACCATATTTGTATATCACTCCAAGCAAAAGAAAAAAAAATTAAAAGAATTTTTAGACATTGATAACGATATCATTACGGGGGGGGGGGGGGGGGGTTCGAGGAATGATAACGTGTGATATCGTAAGGGGGTGAGGGGGTTCAAAATTGCCAAAAAAGTGATAACGTTATATATGCACAGCCTCTTATGCAATATTTTAAAAAAAATAATATTTTCATTGCATTTAATTTTAAAGCAAGTAATTAAAAGAAGAAGCGATATAGTTAACAATAAAATGTGGGGAAATTGAGACTGTAAACAAATACGAACCTCGCTGTGTGCTGCTATTTCTGCTCCAATGCATATTCCATGTTGCTTTGCAGCTTTAACGAATTTCTCTTTCATCTTCTGGTACGGAGGTGCATCATTATAGAGCACAGTGAGGAATTTCCAACCAACATCGTTGAAAATATCCAATGCAGCTTGGAACCGGGAGTCCATGGAAGTCTCAATTTGTAACAAGTGGCTGCTTAATCCCAACCGATCTTCTTTATCCAGATATGGCGTTAAATCCGAAGTAGACAGCACGCTGATGTTCAGTGGCCTTTAATTGAAAGAAATGGTAAATTAGTAGTGGCTATTGGGCTGTTAGTGGCTATTACGGGTAAAAAAATAAAAAAGAACTTAATTTTATACAGTAAATAAAACGAAAACATTTATACTATGATGAATACGCGATGAGTAAAACCAACACAAAGGAAAGCAGTAATAATAATAATAATAAAAATAAACATAACCGCGGTTTCAATAAATTTTGAGAATCTTGTTTATTGCAAAGAGGAGCGTTGGAAATTGAAACCCCTTATATGCTACTTGCTACCGACTATGGGACCGATATGCTACCTTCAGAGCAGTGTTGGGCATGAGCGCGCTTATTGAGCGAAAACTCACGAGTTTAGTTCATTTTCTGTGAATATTGAGTTGAAATAGACTCACTTTTTGATAAACGAACGTGAGCTGAACGAAAGCTCAAAAAATTCGTGAGTTTGAACGAAATTTACAACTCAAACTCATTTTTTTCACAATTTATTTTACATTTTTCAAGCAGTTAAGAACACGTTTTTCCCATTCAAATGCAATTTAGAGGCCTACACGGACTCGGGACGATTGAGTCTGAGCATCAGTTTATCTGGGTCGTGCCAGAATCTTGCTTTCTTTGGAGCCTCGGGTCGGGTCGAACCGAACTCATTTTTGGGTTGTGCTTTATTGTTCCTAGAAGTATGCAATGACCAAAATTTTCTGACCCGGTCACAACCCTGCTTGTATGAAATCATTGACTCGCCCCTGTTTGACATGAGCAAAAATCTGCTTAAGGAACAACCTCCTTGGATCAACAAATTTTTCCGAAAAAAAAAATTAAATTAACATTATTCTACAATTTAAATTCTCTTTAAAGAATAGTACATATACATTTCTAGGGGAGGAACACAGTACTATAAAACCTGTTACAAGAATCTGTGTATGACGAAATCCTGTCTTAAACGGAAAAAATCTCTGGATTGTTGCAAAATGGATCCGCGTGAAAGAAAATAATATATTTGCAAGAGATGGCGGACCTGCAAAAATAGGAATCTATCCATAATAAATTCTTTTCTCTCCTATGTGATTCGTCTTCAAAGATTTACCAGCATAATTTTTTTCGGATTTTTAAGTCTCCAAGCCGTAGAAATGGATAAATGTTATTAAGGCTGTTCTCAAATCCAAAGGAGCAACTTTATGACATAATTTTTAATTCACTTTTGTTCGGAAAAGCAGGTGTTGTTATTTAAAAACTATGTAATCGAAGGACGTTTTCCGTTTTTTGGTAACACAATAAAACTTTCAGAAAACACTGTCAAAGTGAGCGTTTTGAACGGAATTTCCTGACGAAAGTAGAAAAACAGTCAATGAAGGGAGAAATACACCTTGTCACGTGATCAAAAACGCTTATAATTCGATAGGTAATTTGATTATAAAAAGATGGGACAATCATTTCGATTTCAAATCGCTTCCATAGTCAGGTCTGCCAATTTTATACCTTTACGTTTAAAAATGTGTACGTCATTGTGGCAGAATGTTTCGCGCATGTTGAGCAGTGAACTTGAGATTGAGAACAGTTTTAATTATAACTCAGATATTTACATACAGTTAGAGATTCATTAAAATGTCAATACAGTTTACAAAAGGATATATAGAAAGAAATATAGGAGGACCAATATTTTGGAACAGATGTGCCTGTATTACGCAGCCCATGGCCCCTTTTTAAAATGAAGAATATAAACATGAGAAAATGACTGTAATAAGACTGTAATTTTTTAATAATAAAAACTGCATTACTTTCTTTTTCTTTAACTCATCGCACAAGACAAAATTTTAAACATATCAACGTAAAAATAAATATCTATATAGAACAATTAACACCATGCAGGCTACTGATGCATTTATGCCTCATTTATATAAAAAAATATCATTAAGAAATTCTAAATTCTTCCCAGACAGTTTCAATAATTATTTTTGTTTATTATAATTCTAAATATTTCGTGAATAAAATTAATGAAAATCTATATTTAAAATCTTAATGTGTAAACTCGAAATTTCTGAATAAAAAATCTGTATATAAAGAATCTGACCTGTATAGCATTAAGAGGACACGCAAGAGTGAAAATCCAACTTAAACAACAAAATTCAACCCGACCCGAACCCTACCTGTATCAAAAAATATAAATGAACTCAACTCGAACCCGACCCGCAACGAAAAATTATAACGCCAACTCGATTCGACCGGATCTCGACTCTAATCAGGGGTAAACAAAGTTTAATTAACGATAACTCTTTTGCGAATGAGAAAGCAAAATAATTAAATGAAATTCTAATTATTATCTTTCATGTTTAAAAAAATAAATCAAAACGTACTTTTCATTTCGAGCTTTTTAAAGTCCTTCATATTTATGAAAATATGATACGACAACCATTAATTACACAATTATTCACCAAATTTAATTATTTTTCATTTATCAAAATTTTTATTTATTCTTTAAATCAAAACGTACATAATGACATCTGTGCCAAATCATGTTTTTTCGACATCTTAAAAATTTAGGTACGATGCTAAAACAACATTTTATCACCATTTTACGTATTTTGATAAGTAATAAGTCGGATGTGCCAATCTTCTCCTATCTCATACATGTAAATAATTCAAAAATCTCTATCACAGTGCCAAAATTAAAGGGTAATCTATGCCCATCGTGAGAATTGTAAAGGTATAGAGGTTCACTGAATTGGATGCATTTAACAACGAGATATAAGTATCGCATTATTTCAAACAAATCATTGAATGTCAAAATCCACCGTCTTAGATGTCTGTAACCAAAATTTCCAATCCAAACGGTATAAAATCAGCACTTGTTTTTCAATATACACCCAAGTCTAATAAGGATCTATTTACGTAAAAATGTAACAGAATATTGAGTTTGATTAAATTGCATGCATTAGTTTTTGAGATATAGCTTTTGCAAAAATCGTGAAAAATTCAGCATAACAGCGCCACCTATTGTACGATTTACACAAAACCTAATCAGAAACAGCTTACGTCAAGGTCTAATTGAATCTGAAGTTTGATGAAAATCCGTGCTTTAGTTCTTGAAATAGAGCTATTGCAAAAATCGTACAAAATACAGCACAGCAGCGCCACCTGTTGGGCGATATACACCAAAAACTAATCAGCAGCAGTTTATATCAAGGTCTAACTGAATCTAAAGTTTTATTAAGTTCCATGCATTAGTTCTTAAGATAGGGTTATTGCTGAAATCGTGAAAAATGCAGCATAACAGCGCCACCTGTTGGGCGATACACATCAAAACCTAATAAGCAACAACTCAAGGCAACTTGTAACTGAATCTGAAGTTTGATAAAATTCCGTGCGTAAGTTCTTGAGGTAGAGCTATTGAGAAAATCGAGAAAAAGGCAGCGTAGCAACGCCATCTGTTGGGCGGTATATATCAAAAACTAATCAACACCAGTTAGATCAAGACCTAACTGAATCTAAAGTTTTGTGAAATTCCATTCATTAGTTCTTGAGATAGAGTGCTTACAAAATTTTTGTCACATACAGACAGACTCACAGACAGAGTGGCAGACAGTCTCACAGACCGACATTTTTTTAAAACCATCATATCGTGTTCAGGACCCTTTAAAACCTATAAATCCATCGAAAACCGGAAGTCAAAAATTTTCACGAATCCAATACTTTCTTCTTGTAAAGATAGAAGAAACACTAGAAAACAGGAATTCTGCTTTTTCAGAATTTAGTGTCGCCTCTGATGAAAGAAAATACATGTATAGGTATATAATTATAGATAGCACAAAACATATTTCAGTTTTAAGACTTAAGGGGGCTGGTGACTCAGCTTCCGATTTCCCCTCACTAATGTAAAGTCTATGGGCATTTGATGCATTCGTATATTTAAAATATCTCCTCGGGAAATTAATATTTTTCACTTCTATTTTTTGTGTACATTTCCCAAAAGATGTCTTTTTTTTTCTTAGTTCTCAAAATATTTCCAAAGTATAACTTAATTTTATATGAAGTGTTAAAATCTCACTCACAGTTCACCCGCTCTTAACACATAAAACAATAAATTTAGCATAGATTTTATAAATATATTTTGAAAACTAAGAAAAAAGAGGCATCCTTTAAGAAGAATACAAAGAAAAAAGATGTTAAAAATATGGATTTTACGAGAAGATATTTTAAATATACGAATGCATCAAAAGTCCATAGACTTAACATTACGAAGGAGAATTCCGAAGCTGAATGAACAGCCCTCTTAAAACGCACGCTTTTATTTCATATAAAATGACGTCATTGCATCCGGAGGAAGAATTCCTCATTTATGATTTAGTCTTAAACAATATCTACAGTAAAATATGCATAGGACTATTGCTAAATAATACACAAATCCAAAAAAGAAATAGCGTCATTCTCGACAAAAAAAAAAAAAAAAAAAAAAAAAGGCTATTTTATGATTCATATGCCTTCATTTGTTTGTAATATTAATATAGATACTTAAAATTAAATATAGTTTATAATAGCTGCATGTTTTGTCAGAAATCATTCATTTATATTTTTTCAAAATAGCACGTATTTTAATTACATTTTTTTTTTCAGTTCTTATTGGAAAATGGCAGCAAAAAGATATAATTACTATTTTCCAACTATTTTTCCTTTACTTTCGACAGAAATGGAGTACTTGAATTGCCAACATTAAACAAATGGCGCTAAAAACTACAAAAAAAAAAAAAAAAAAAAAAAAAGAAAAGAAAAGAAAAGAAAAGAATTTCTCAAAAATAAATTGAGATGCAGTTTTCAAGCAAATTGCATTTTTAAAAGTGCTTTTTCCCCAATACGACGGTATAAAAAGTGAAAATGTGCGATGCTTAGGAGTTTTAAAAATTGCAGTAGAGTATTTAAGAGTACAATGATACATCTGCTTTGTTTTACGGCTGGCTTATACGACGCAACGCTATTTTTTGGAGACGACATTTTAATTGCTGGCCGAAAGAAATAGCATATCGGAGGCTAATAAAAAGTGTTTTTATTTGGGCTCTCTTTAAGTGCAAGAACCAGATTTGAGTCAGCTTGCAAAACTTTTTGATGTTTTTATTTTTCGCAAACTTTAATTTAACTTAACTTGGTGTTTGAATGTAAAGATGGAATTTTATTATTGATTTTTCACATACTTCTTGATGGGCTAGAATTGTTAAAAACAAATATATGAGACATTCTCACAACCTTTTGACTTTTCTATATTTTGTTGTCCCTGAATAATAATTTTTATTTTAGTACATATTCTTGAGGGTTTTTTTATTTCTTATACTGGAAACATCCCATTGCATGACTGCATAACAATATTAACGAGATAAATAAGTTTTGGACGATGTTGGGAGCCCAAATATACTACGAAATTCCTTACCGTCCAGTGAACTTGATGCTGATTTTTAAGTTTGGAGCTGTCTGTATAAAATTGTTTCAATAAAAGTAATTAGATCTAATTTTTTTCCGAAACTGGGACTGTAACTTTACATAAATACGTAGCAAAAAATTAACCTCTACACATTTTTAGGATTGTTATTATTTTTTAACTCTGTCCTTGAGTATTAGATTCCTTACCGTCCCTCTTGCTACACTTATACAGAAAATCATTTCAGAAAATCATTCAGCCACAGAATTTTTTTTTCAACTTTTTTCTCGTACAGAAGTATATTAGAGAAAGAATGGCTAAAATTTTTTGACAGGAAATTTACTGCAGAATTTATATCAGCATTTAAATATCAATTTCAAGCATCGTGACTTTATTGGTAGTCTTACCGTCCCCAAGGTTTATTCCTGCACTTTTCGAGGTAAATTAATTTTTTTTAATTTAATCCAATGTAAATAACTGTTTCAAAAAACCAATGGACATTGTGTGTATCACTTAGTCTTAACATGACTTACCTAAAAATGGGTGGCAATTTTCCTTACCGCCCCATCCATACCATCACTTTTTTTTCCCTTACAGTCCCTTTTTAGGTGCGTTCGTAATTATATAAATACGTAGCACCTATATATAGCAATTATATATATACGTAGCGTCGTTCAGTCCGTCTGTCTGTCCGTCTGTCCGTCCGTCTGTCTAATAGAGCAAAAACTACCCAACCGAATGGTCTGAAATTTTAAATATATGATTGTTGTAAAATTTTGTCGAGCCATTTCAAATTTTATGAAAATCGGATGTATATTTAAATTACAGGGACAGTCAAAAGTTTTTCTTTACATTACGGCCAATGGGAAAAATTATTGCACGTGCATTTTAATGATGTTAAAGCTTTCCGAATGGTCTCAAATTTTAAACATATAATTATTGCAACATTTTGTCGAGCCATTTCAAATTTTATGAAAATCGGATGTATAGTTTAATTACAGGGACAGTCAAAAGTTTTTCTTTACATTAAAGCCAATGGGAAAAATTATTGCAAGTGCATTTTTAATGATGTTACAGCTTTCCGAATGGGCTGAAATTTTAAATATATAATTGCTGCAAAATTTTGTCGAGCCATTTCAAATTTCATGAAAATCGGATGTATAGCTTAATTACAGGGACAGTCAAAAGTTTTCCGTTACATTAAGGGGAATGGGAAAAAATTATTGCAAGTGCATTTTAATGATGTTACAGACTATGCACTTATGAATTGCAAATAAATACACATTCAGTACAATATGGGGTGCAAAAAATAATTATAAAACTAGTTATAGTACGAACGCACCTCATTTGCCACGTTTGACTAGCAATTTCCAACTTGTTTCTCATATCGCCCTTTTTTTCTTTTACCGTCCCTTCTTTAACACTAAGACAATGTTATACTAAAATTTTATACTAAAAATACTACATTTTTATTATTTCTTATTTGAATATCCTGTGGGTACTACGCAAATTCATTATAATTATAAATTTAGAAGAAAATAAAAAGTTATAGCGGTAAAATTGTAAGTAAAATTAAACTCGCAAGTTTCACTTAAACCTCAGTTAAATTAAAAAAAAAAAAAATTCGCTGCTGACCATTTTTTTTTTTTTTGAATCATTAAGGCATTCGTTTATAAGTTTAAAATGTTATTTTATTAAGTTTAACTTCACCAGATTTTTATTCCTGAAATGTCAAAAGATTGTGAGAATGCCCCATATACACAGTAGGGTGGAACTAAAAAACGAAGTTTCGAATTTTATATTCTAATAGTGATTATTTTTTTCCTTTTTAACTCCATAAAAAGAAAATATTTTTCTTTTAATTTTAAAATGATATTTTCCGGTTCCTCAAAGCGCCTGATTTTCCATAAAAAACGAAAAAAGCCAATAATTGCATGAAAAGATTTTTAAGCTTATTGTTAAATTTATATTTTGCAAAATTAAATTAATTAAGTGTTAATGTCCTGTAATAAGGAGAATAATTTAGTTTGAGTACCTTAGAAAAGTTAGCCCTACTTTATTTGACTTTTGTAAAAGCCAGCGTCGTGGGCGTCGTCTTTCATTGTCTCTGATTTATTTGGCTGCGACACATAACAAGTTAGTCCGATTTAACGGGTGTTAACAGTTTCTTTAATTATTTTTCGATAAACATTCGGTGTCAAAAGTGACAAAGTCTGTTAACGTACCTAAATCTAGATAATTGTTGAAGTGTCCTGTATTTCGTGAACCAAAACAATTAACATTAGACTGTCATCTTTGACGAACATATGAAGAAGTTATGAAACATTATTTTTGGGTTCAATTTAACTTAAAATCTGACAGCTGGAATCTGGTACACACTATTTCTAAAATATCTAAAGCTGTTGATGATACAATTAAAAGTGTATTGCTGAGACCTTCAATTCGAACGGTTTCTGATACACAAATCATAAAAATGATTAGAGACTAGTGCGAGAAATGTCAAAATTCGAAGAAAAAAATTAAGATTAGAAAGAATAATCCCACATCCAATATAAAATTGCAAAATGTTAGGTAATCCTGTAAAAAACATTTCTTTGTGTAAAAGCACTAAATATTATCGTGTATCAGAACAAGAACGTCACTTTCTCAAAGACCAAAGAGAGATGGGGTGATGACAATAGGATCAATAGATATAAAAACTACAAAAAATGTGTAGCAAGACTGGAAATGGAAATATCAAGGAAAAAAGTTATTTTAAAACAAAAAAATGATGTTTTGATTGAATGATCGTCAAGTGTAGAAAACAGTTCGGAAGGAAATAGTTCAATCGGTTGTTTTCTAAACCTGAATTTGATAATCAACACGGTGAAAGAACCGGGGTATTAGACAGAACTGCAAATATTATTGCAAATGGCACCTTAGAAGATATGGGTATTTCTGATGATAATAAAGAAAAGGTAACTGAAAGAAGGACTTGAAGATGACAAAGAGAAAAGAAAAGGGAGAATTTGAAAGAACAGGAAAGACGAAATGAGTTAATTTTAGAAGGTTAGTATTTTTATGGCAGAAATGATAACGCTATGATAACTGAAGCAGAGAGAAAAAAGTATAAAGAATCATTAAAGACGAACATCTGGTCTCAGTTCAAAAACTAGGATAAAAATATATTGGTCATATTTCATTGACATCTTCTTCTTATATTAATATAGCTACTGCAATTTTGGTGTATTTTCAAAATAATAATACAGACATTTCAAGTTTGAGAGTTATTAGGTGAAACAGAAACGCCTTTAATGCAGGATTCAAATCTGGAGTTGTTAAAACATCGGAAGCAATACCCTAAAAACTTTATAATGGATAATTTGATTATTACATGCAAATGAACTTTTTTCTTAGATACTTATTTCAACATCTTGCTGAAAAACTATGGGAACAAAAGGATTTTCTGGACCAGTAGGAAAGCGACTTGAAAAAATGCGAACATATTGAAATTATAGACTATAAAAACATTGATCCTGTCTTGACGGTCTGATCGGATGAAGAACTTAAAAAAAGTACAAACAGGGGATACACCTGAATTTTAGATTTTCCTTATCATACTCAAACAGTGGAAACGTGTGTCAAAATTGTCCCGCGAGCTGCGTCAACCGTCTTTAAATATTAAGCAAAAGACGGCTTAATCTTGGGAAAGTTGAATTCCCACAATGTAATGACAAAGTTTGCCTAAGAAGCCAGTACGTTGAATATCCAATTTAATTAATTCATAACAAAGGGAGGTAAGGAGGGTGGAAGTCGATATTTAACCACCTCCTCGTGGTGACTTCTGGATAGTATTTGCTAAATAAAAGTAGATATCAGCTAATAGCTACGTTGTTTACTTTCAGTTACTTTATACTGAAATTTCAAAACTTTGACCCCCTTGAGGAACCGGAAAACTACTTAATTTAAAAAAACCTTTTCAGCCAAAAGTTTAGACAGCCAAAAAGAAAAAAAGTTTTCACTATTACACATTAAAATAAAAAAGTTTTTTTTTTTACCCTATAATTAAGTTCCACCCTAATACACAGGTGTGTTTCCGATTGCAATACAGCACTTTAATATTTTTACAACTTACTTATAAATTTATAAATTAATTTTAAGGTATTTTTTCATTAGCCGGCCGCAGGTAACAAATCGCCAAATTTTCTTTGTGGTTACAACTGTTTACGAGTTGCAAACACATTGTAGTTAATTATGTGCAAATTTACGCTCGACAAAGGATGCCAACTGTCTGTGAAACTGCAACAACGAAATATTTTAAACACTATAAAGTAGGAAATATAAATAAAAAATACAGTGTAATATATTTTTAAAAATATTCTTTTATTATTTAATAGTTTAATACTAATTAAATTATGACTATATGTAGACAATACAATTTGGAAATCCTGAATAGTTTAAATCACAGTGGAGTAAAAGATAGAAGAAAGTAGTAGTTCTTCCTAAGTTTAAATAATGCTTTTTCTTGCTTTCCTGTTTCCAAATCGTTAAAAGAAACAGATCAAAAATTATAATTTATTTAATAAACTCACAAATTTGCCCTTTTTATTAAGCGTACATTAAATCGGCGCATTTTCATTAATCGGAGTCCACGCCAAGTTAACGTATAGTAACAGAAATTTTTTTCCGAACTACGCGAACTGCAATCTTGAAGTTAGGCATGATTTTTAAGATAAATATTGAATATGTATAAAAAAGTGATTTTTTTAAAACAATTTTTTTTTTCAAAAGGTAAAAAAAGGTCTTTTAGTCTTGTTGGATGCTCCTTATGACCATGAGGACCGGGGGAATTACACTCACCGCAACACCCCTTCTGACCGGCCCTGATTAATAAATGCTACAAGGTTGCCATATGATAGCGTATGTAAGGTAAGATGACGAAAGTTTTCAAATGCCAAAAAGACCATTTAGAAACAGTCTTGACCTTCGCATGCTTTAAAAACAAATTGAAATGACTGTTTGCACAAAACATCGTCAAACAGATCGCTTATTGAGAAAAGAAGTATACTCCAAGAAAATGAATGGAATTTAAGTTAATGGAAGCATTAGCATTCAGATCAATAAATACTCACTGCATGAGGAAATGTTTTTATATTAGTTTTTTCTTTGCTTGCGTAACTCATGCGTTTCAGAATTCTTAAAAACACTAAAACTAACAAAAAAGGAAAAAAAAATAACATGTGAATATTATTCTACTATGTTACAATGCCATGCCATGATCTTAAGCAAGGTTAATTAATTATTCCAGCCTTTTGATTTTTTATTTGCCTAAAAAAAATTGTTGTAAAGAAATGGAAACGGTGGCAGACCAGATGTTATTGCCAATAAGGTTATCTAAGCGACAGATGCTCTCCGGTTGTCACCCCAGGTAGTTTAAATGGTAGAGCATTGACCATGTAAGTCAAAGGGTTCTGGGTTCGATCCCCGGCTTGGACATTTTTAGCTCAGTTGTAAAAATGGAATTCGTAGGATAACTTTACCAATCAGTATGATTGAGCTAAAAATAATAGAACAGTAATACCTCGACTTACGTCAGCAATTCGTTCCAAGACTAGCGACGTAAGTCGTAAAGGACGTAAGTCGAGGTACATTTAGATAAGCAAAAACGGATAGGTAATAAATTTCTCCAAAATCTAATGAACATATTCTATTATATTTAGGGATTATGCTACAAACATTTAACATTAGCAAAATATATGCGTTTGCAATACAAGAATTAGGAATAAATCAGTAAGTTATTAATTTACAATTTATTGTTCTTCTATAGCTTCCCCGTTCAAGTATTTGAGTAAGCCCCTCCCTCTCCCAGAAAAATGCAATAAAGTTTGAACCGACCAAATTTTCTTCTATTTTTTTTTAAAGCTTTTTGTAAGAGGAGTGAGAGTTTTCTAAGTTTTTCTAGTGACTTTTTTTATTTGTTTGTCAATATCAGTTGACTGCCGCGGAAAAATTTCACTTCATAGAACCAAAAGTCTTGAAAAAAGTTTAACACCTTGCATAGCTGCCAACATCTTACACTTTTCTGTACCACAAAAATTTTATAGTACACTTTACTTTTTTAAATCGCCGTAGTCGACCGATTAAATAAGGCAAAATTTTCTATTAAATTTGTGTGGTCCAAAAAAGCGGAAGAGTTGGCAGCTATGATCTTGAGAGGCGGTGGGATTATACCTCACCTTTTTTTGATTAAGGTTAGCTCCAGAAACTTTAAATCAAGTTTTACTTTCATAACTTTGTTGAAAAAGAGATAAAAAATTGCTTTTTATGATTTTAAAATAATTTTTTTCCAAATTTCCGGTGAGAATTCAACATCACAGAAAAACAATTGCTTGCCCTTAAAGGGTTAAAGTTCCTCTTAATTAAAGATTTTTTTTTCCAGGCCAGACGACGTAAATGCAGAATGACGTAAGTCGCGGGAGCGTAAGTCGGGGTCTACTGTATGTATTGACATGTCCGTTTTTGCTCTGTTCGGCGAAATGTACTATAAATGAAATGCGGTAAATATTAAATCGCGTTTTTTCTGGAGTTTTAAACAATTTTTACAAAATTGTTAGATTCACTCCCACTTTTTTTTTGTTTTGGTCTTTTGTAAAAATCTAAAATCGTACCAAAATTTAGTTTTATTAAAAAACAAACATCCCTCTAGTAAGAAAAAAATATTTGTTATATTGAGGATAAGTACTGCATCCCTATTGATTTCTTCAAAAATGCTTCAAACACAGTGACAATAACAGTTAAATACTTCCTTTAGATTAAAAATACTTGTAATGAAGCACTTATATTTGAAAAATTTTGCTTTACATTAGAAATATTATGAATGAAATGGCGAAATATTATTTTGCCGTATTAATACAATGTAAACATCACAATGTTAGGGCGAATTGTATGCCAATATTGTTCAAGATATATCCAACATTAGCAAATAATATTTTTTACTCGAGTCATTTGCATACCTCAAAATCCGATTTGCAGCTAACGTTTCTGCGGCACTAGCAGCTGATACGACCGCTAAATTTGACATACTTCCACCATGTTCTGTTACGAAAGTCGTCAGTTTCTGCGTGGCCAACAATGATGAAGAACAGGTATCGATAACAGAAATTCCTAATCTGGCTCCAGCCAAGAATCCCCCATCTTCATTTATTTTGTCGACGCTCCAGAGAGCTGCTTCCAGATTTTGCACTGCTTCAGGATTGATCTCAGAACCGCATTCTACATAAGACAATCCCTGTCGGTGTAGAGGTAAAAGCAGAGGTATGACGATGTCTGCATCCTCCTCTTCTTCATAGAAGTCGTCAAGAAAGTCCGAATCGATCCTCTGAATTGGATCATCTACTCGAGATTGTCGAGCTCTGAAAGAGAAAGTGGTAAGATGTAAAAAATAAAGTGTAACATATGTAAAAGTGACGATGGTGTTATGAGTATTTCATATCGAAAAGAAATCAAATAATTGAAATGCACTAAAATTTTCTAAATAAATTATGTTTCTGTATTTCTGTAATAACACATTTAAACAATTTTCAAGAAAAATCAACCAGAGAAGCACTAAATATACATACTGAATTACATTAAAACAATCGCAACATCTTTGACCCTATTAGGGTTTCGCAAATGAATTCTAATTTACCCATCTCCTTTCCGCAAAATAATGGTTAAACAAGTGTTACTGGTACTCTCTTTTCCTAAATTTTAGATGTTTCAACTTTCTAAAACATTTCTTGTTGTTTGTTAAGAGCATAAGTTTGCTGAGAAAATTATAAAACTGGAAGTTTTAAAATTTGAAAATATTCTTCTTCATCAAAGTCAATCATTTTCTTAACACCCCAGAGGTGTTTGAAATAAGTGATTAGATTTGACAGTCCCAAACTAGTAGATTCTACTATATAGTGTTACCAGGTGCCCCAATTTACGCGGGATATCCCGCAAATACCATGACCAATGTACAGTAATGCCATGCAACAATTATAACTTTTCAGTTCGAAATCTCTCCAAAATGGGCTTTTTTTTTCGGTCCGAGAGATTCCGCTTTCACAGATTGTACTGTATAGATAGACCATAGAAAATTTCTATCTTAAATGGTATAATTTAGAATTCTTTTTCGCAAATAGCAAGGGAAATTTCTGTTTAAAGCAGGATCCCGTTGTAGACTGGCTCTATTTTCATAAGATTTACTGCACTGTCCCGATTAGAAAGTCACTGTCCCACGTTTTCTGTCTGCCTGTTCCACTTTTTTGTGACAGTGGACTAACTGATACACTAGTTTTTAAAATTCTATCTTGCGTTTAATTTTTGTCCAGATTGTACGTCTACTTTATCTGATTAAAATAGCTGCTAAACAATTCCTATAGAAGCTAACGAATATTACAAAATTCCAAGGAATCGTAAATTTAAAACCCTTTCAATATTTATTCCTTAAAAAAGCTTAAAAGATAATTTGAACCTTATTTGGATCAAGAATTAGGTACAAATACTGAAATTACATTGTTGCTTTATTCATAAGAAAAAAAAAAAAAAAAAAAAAAAAAAAAAAAAAAAAACGCTACTATAGTTACCTAACACATCTTTGACATCCAGGTCCAGAACATGTTGAAGGTATACTAATAAAGTTCTCGTCAATTGTACGAGCAACCAGTCCTTCGAAAACCAACACCTAAAGCAGAAAAATGCAATCATTACAATTTTTAAATAACCGTTTAAAATCCTTTTACATAACAAGAAATCTCTCAAGTAAGCTTGTGGAGTTTTGTAAAAGAAGTTAGGTTTGAAGTTAGTTATTTATAATATTTGCTTAGGATGATCTTTTAAAATTCGTGTAAGTCAAACGCAGTAAAAGGAAAAATTCAAATTATTGATCAGCTTTGTAAAATGGCGGATCAAGTATCATGACTGGTTATCATTTGGCTTTCATACCAAAAATATTGATCAGTATAAATACATCGACTTTTAAAAGTTTATTTGAAATCTCTAATTAGAAAAATTGCCCAATAAAGATTACTTTGCTTCTCTACTAAGAAAACAATTCTTAAGTGTTTGACACTCTAAAAAAAAAAAAAAAAAATTACAGAAGCTTTGCAGTAATTTAAAAATAAAGTACTAGCCATTATTTACTTAAATTCATAAATTTTGTGTAGTGCAAGCACATTTTTCTTAGATAGATAATTATCCTTAAAACAAAACAAAACAATAGCAACAAAAACAGATTCTGGAGGTAGATGTCTAAAACAGGGGATTTCGTTTAATTTTTTTTTAAAATGCTTTCCAAAACAGAAAAATTGGTGTTATATAATATTCAAATAAAATTAAAAGGAAATATATTTATTTCTATGATTTCTCATACGTAGATTTGTGTGAGAATTAGTATATTTTACTATCATAGTATATACACAGCTTTGAGAGGTTATTTATGGATGATATGTAAAAAAAAAGTCTATTATGTATAATCAAGACAGTTGATGATTTTCGATTTTATAAAGACAAACAACTGTTACCATAGGAAATTACCAAGTCGTTTACATACCTGTCTGAAATTAATTCGATCATGATTGTCAAAGCCATACATCGTAAGAGCCAGTTTATTGCCTTCTAGCTTCTCAACCTCTCTAGGAGCTCTTATCCTGGAAGGCTGATCTAATTCTCCACTACCTTCGTTGCCTGCTACAATGTACTCCACTGGTTCTAGAAACTGGTTCACAAACTCTTTTCTCATCATCGTCTTTAATTCTGGGCAGATTCCATAAGATTCATTGCATTTCGATTCCCAAGCTTTGTGGAATGCCGTTGCTAGAGTGAAAATTGATGTCAAAGCTGGAATAGCCCTGGATGTTCGGAGAAGAGTTTTCAGGGAGTTGACGTTGAACTCCCTTTCACTGCAGGTTGGTAATGTACGATACAAGGGGTCTACGGGACCTGGAACCTGAAAACAATGTTCATGTATCAAGTTTATTTTTGTAAGAAGAAGAACACTAAAATTAATTATATGAATAATAATTTTCAATAGATATTTAGCAGCAAACGATATCGCATATCAATGAAGATTACAAATGTTCGGAAAGGTGGATGTTTTGCGGTATGTGGAAGACCAGAATGAATGTGGTGATGCGAACTCAGAAGTGAATGACGTATCATTATTCTTTAGATTTCAATGGATATGAGACAGCGGAAAAAAATTGTATCGAAATTATACAGGATTGTTGATATCTTCTTTATAATGGGTTTAACATAAAACGAATATCTTTTCTTAGATCGAATACAATCCTATCGACTACACCCAAGTGCATAAAGTGCTCATTTTTTACCCAGCTTTTATCATCTTAGCTAGAGTTATTAATGAATATCTGAGGGGTTTTGCCGATTGGATATATTTTATATTGAATGCATCGGTAGATCAGATGCGGTGTATTTGTTGATGCGAATAGCGAATTATAGAGCAGTCCAGTTTGTAATCTGACATTTGGTATAAGTCTAAATTTACATTGGTACCGGGTGTCCCAAAAAGGACTGACTGATTTTAAAATTCAATAACTTGTAAACGGTGACAGATATTTAAAAAATTCTTGCAGGAGGGTTATGCATAAGGTCAAAAGTTTTTTTACAGTGATTTTCAATTTTAGTTCGAATTACAAACAATAGATGGCGTTGCGATCGATAGACGCTAAATTCAGGCTCGATTTTTGGTACTTCGTGGCCCGGATAATACATTTCCATCTCCTTTTTCCGCATAGAACAAGAGAAATGACCAGAAATCGAGCCTGTATTTAGCGACTATTGCTTACAGCGCCATCTATTGTTTGTAATTCGAACTAAAATCGAAAATCACTGTAATAAAACTTTTGACCTTATGCATAAACCTCCTGCAAGAATTTTTTAAATATCTGTCACCGTTTGCAAGTTATTGAATTTTAAAATCAGTCAGTCCTTTTTGGGACACCCGGTATATACACATTACTACGCATATTATACTATGTTAAAAGTTTGACTTATGCTTTTATTTGGATATAAGTTATAACGTTAAAAATACAGGCATAAAAAATGTGATATCTTCCAAAGACAATGTAATTTGCGCTTAACTTCCTATCTCAGTTTAATTTATATTTTTCACTTTATCGAGTTTTCTAAATATTTTGAATGTCTTATTATAAAAATTAGCAGAGTGTACTTGTACAAAATACCAACCTTGCATCCTTTTTCAGCCATAAAGTATTCAAGAAACCATCGATCATTCACGTTGGCGTAATGAGCAGTACGAGCTAGAGCTGACCAGTAATCTTCGAACTGTACTACTTTGTCAGGATAAGGAGCAATGGAATACAGTCGAACATTGTCGGAGAAAATATTGTTCATCTGAAGCAGAGATGATGAGGGAGGTATCCAAGAAAACAACCACTGGATTCGTTGCACGATTTCTGGAAATTCTGCCATCACCTATAAAATAAAAATGAAATCTATGAAAATAACAATATATCACAATAACATCACTCAGAGGCAATACAATAAAAGTATCACAACTTGATACTAATAAATTATATATCACTATAGTGTACTAAAGTCGGGTTGGTTTATTTCACATTTTTTAATATTTTACTTTCAGAAGTAGTACGCACACCAACAATCTGTTACGATTACATAATGATCACAATCATTCAAAATTGCATTACAGATTCATTGTCTTTAAGATTTTTTAAAAATACTTTTAAATAATTTATTTACTTGCATGTATAAAGTGCATAAAATAACACTGCATATATTTACTATATATACAAATGCTTTATACTTATGCCTTGTTCAGTGACACATTAATATTCTTATGTCATATAAAATGAGAAAACAAGCTTTAGATCCCTTATTTTAAGAGCTATTTTGAAATATATTCCTCAAATGTATCCTAAAAAAATCCTTTTTTCTGTAAAAGACAAATAATTCTTATTAAGAGACATGGAAACTATAATTTTGAATCTGTTCAGTTTGCGTTAGTTCGCAATTAACTCGGCAGCATTATTATGTGAGTTCTAGTATTAAAAATTAAGCTTAATACCTGCAAGAATCTAGCAGTTGTTTCATTATTCCTTGTGACAACAATAACAGCTGAACCTTGATTTAATCCGGACGTAGCTGCCTTGAAAGCTTTCCTGAAAGGTCTTAATTCTTTGGGACTCGACTTCACATTGTAGGTAACACGAGGGAGGGACTGAATGTTAGTGATGCAAGTGATCTTTCCAGAACCAGCAGACTGTGTCAGTCGTTTGGCTACGCTAATGCTGTATTCTTCGTCTTCATGTAAGACTGTAATGTGAGACCATTTGAGTTCTTTTGTAACTGTGAGAAGTACCTGCAAACATAAAATAATTTGTATGTGCATTAAATTTAATTACACTAAACGATGATCATTAAAGTTTATACAGAACATTTAAAAAATATATTAAATTTATTATAAAAATTTAGTAGCTTGTATAGTAATCAGTTTTATGCAATTTAAAAAGACAACTTAGAAAAGTACAGTAGCCGAAATAAATTTAGCATGTGAACATAACTTTTGAATTATTGCAAAGAAATATTTCACTCGTGAAACGTGAATAAAGGGAAAATAAATAGCACCAACAACACGCGTGCAGATGTTGCTACTGCCGCACGAGTCTGTACTCTGTATTAAAAATGGTACTCTTTATGTTTCGGTACTGGAAAAAGAAACGCTGAAATACTTATTATTCGATTTATTCTGATCATTTGTGCTTTTCTTTATGTTGTTTTTATATTCCACATGCTTACCGTAATATAAAGTAATTTGCACAACTTTAGCATATATAAGTGAATGTCTTAGAACTCATAAAAATAACAGAAAAAAAAATACTATTGCCTTCTAAAACGCAATCTCGGACTAAGAAAATTTCAAAAATCGGAGATGTTTCCGTCTTATCAAGCTCATCTTTTTGAAAATAAAAATGCAAAGAATTTTTTCTTTCATGATTTATTTTTTTACTGGTCAGAAGTTCATATTTAACATATGAGGAGGTGAGTTTCAAAACTCGCCTTATCCAAAATTTAAAAAATCGTGTTTTCTCTATCAATCTGTTCTATTGGTAAACCTACACCGATGAAACAAAACAATCTGGGAAAAAAAAAAAAAACTAGTTTTATACTGTATATTTCTGCCACTGTAAAATCTTGGTTTACACTGAAAACCAATGGACGCGATCAGAGGTTTTTCGCGATTTCCAAAATTTTGATTTTCTGGATAAGGTGAATTTTGAAACTCACATCCTCATATATATATATAATACGAAACTAAATGAAATTTAAAATACGCAATTAATATTTAACGGTTACCCATAAAAAGAACATTAACATTCACTTGCACATTTCTAATAAGTAAAAGGAATTTTAAAAAGTAGTATGCACTTTTGACATGAAAAAGAATCTTAAGAAAATTTTAATGGCTAATAACTAAAATACTTCTGATAACAGTCCATTTAAGACAAATATGAACTAGTCGGATGTGACAGTCCCAAAACTTTCTTCTTTCTCATACATTTTAATACTTCCTGAAAAATGCAGCATAGCAGCGCCACCAGTTAGGTGATTTACACCAAAATCTAATCAGCAACAACTTATGTCAACTTCTAATTGAATTTGAAGTTTGATGAAAATCCGTGCATTTGTTTTTGAGATAGAACTATTGCGGAAATCTTGAAAAGTTCTGCGTAGCAGTGGCACCTGTTGGGCAATTTACGCGAAAAAGTTATCAGGTTCAATTTATATCAAAGACTAACTGAATCTAAAGTTTGATGAAAATTCATGCATTAGTTCTTGAGATACAGCTATTGCGCAAATCATGAAAAATGCAGCATAGTAGCCCACCTGTTGGGCAATTTACACCAAAAACTAAACAGCACTAATTTATATCAGGGACTAACTGAATCTGAAGTTTGATGAAAATTCGTGCATTAGTTCTTGAAATAGAGCTATTGCGATAATCATGGATAATGCAGCGTAGTAGCGCCACCTATTGAGAGATTTACACCATAAAGTTATCAGCATCAAATTATATCAAGAACTAACTGAATCGGATTTTTTTTAATCCGTGCTTTAGTTCTTGAGATATAGCTATTGTGGAAATCAAGAATAATGCAGAATAGCAGCGCCACCTGCAGGGAGATTCACACTAAAAAGCAATCAGCACCAATTGATATCTCGAACTGAATCTAAAGTTTTATTAAATTCCATTCATTAGTTCTTCTTGAGATAAAGCGCTCACAAAATTTGTGTCACACATAGACAGACAGACAGACTCGCAGACAGATATTTTGTAAAAGCAGGTTTTTCGGGATCTCTGACCCCTAAACCGCGTAAATGAGTCAAAAAACGGAATTCGAAAATTTTCACGAATCCAGTACTTTCTTCTTGTAAAGACAGAAGAAAGTAAAAAAAGTTATTTCTCTTCAAGTCTGCCGCATATGGATCTTAAAGATATTCAAGTCTTTCCTGCGATATGTTATCATTTTTGATGATATCCTTTTTTTTTTATATATTTTTTATTTATTTTGAATCAGAAAGTTCAAATGTTTAAGAAAGTTTGTTTAAGACTTTACTTACTTGAGACATTTTTTCGGGAGGTACAAGAGTAGAGAGTGAGAGTGGTATGATTGGAATAAAAAATTCTCTAAGTGACTCTGTCACTTCGGGCTGACTGGTGGACTCGCTCATGTCTACGACACCTATTAAAATAGGAAATAATTAGCATGATACTAACAATCTACAATAATAAAATACCATAATGCCTGTTAACGCTGATTGCGATTTGAGAGTTCAGATGATAAAGGTGGTAGAAAGTGACACAATCATCATTTCGAGAAAATGAGCAGTAAAGTTACAGTGAAACCTCCCTGTGCGACCAATTCCATTAAGCGACCACCTCCCTGAACGACCATTTTTTCATGAAACGAAATTTATTCCCATAGGCTCAATACTAATTTTACCTCCATCCAGAGACCATCCCAGTCGAACTTCCTCCATGAGCGACCAATTTCTTTGAAGAAAATGAAACAAATTCCGTTTTTACCTGGTCGCTCGCTTGAAGAAGGTTTTATTAGAAAAATAATTCCGGAGAGCGCATTATTCATAAAACTTCTAAACTAAGTTCAGAATTTTTTTTTATTCTGGTAACTTTTTAAGTGTTTAAACCCCTTTGTGCCTTTTCAGGCAATGAATTTAACTCTGGACAAATTAAGAATGACGGTCAATAAACTCCCCTGCCCTATTCTGTCAGGAAACTCTCAAAGAAATAGATAAATTGATGAAATCGTCATTATTAGTCGCCGTCCAAAAAAAATTTGCATTTATTTACTGAACTTCGAAAAGACTTGGAAATGAAAGTTATAAAAGATAAAATCGTAAAATCAAAGCAAACGTCAATGTATTCATTTTTTAAACCTCATAGTAATTAACTTATGTAGTTGACTTTTGTTTTGATACTTAAATTTTCATATTTTTTCCTAATGTGAAAAATAAATTTTAGTAACATTAATCGTTTACCTTTTTTCAACAATTAAAGTCTAGATTTAAACATGACCTCCATTAATGGACCACCTCTCGGAGCGATCAATTTTTATTGGGACGGAACGTGGCGCTTTAGAGAGATTTTACTGTATTTGCTTTTATTGTCAAATGCCTTTTTCATCAATTAAAATCTCCGTGAGTATTAGTTTTTTTTTTAAATAGTAATTTAACAGATGGTAGAGTAGAGGACCACTGATTATCTGCAAATCGCATAATTAACTCTTTTTTTTTACACTTACCACCTTTATTATCTGAGCTTTTCAATTCATGAAACGGTAAAATAAATCAATCGGCCATTTCAAAAGCTATACCTAAGGCCAGTTTTTTTTAATGCACTTTCTTTACGTTATTGCAAAACCAACATTAGTCATTGATAAACCACATCATTCCAAGATATATCCCACACTGTAAAAAAACAAAAAAGACAATTGTTTCTTCGAATCTACGAAAATATAAACATGAACGAAAATATGCTATAACCTCTTTCGACTTACTCATGATTCCGAAAAGCGCCTTTATCTTTAGAAACCCTAGAAATCAATATATATTCGAGATTTAACGAAGCATTTATAAAGACAAATATTCTTTTGCTGCCATTGGTTTAGAAAACGTTTTCGAGTAGCATTTATAGTGCATTTATTGAGGACTAAAATGGAAAACGGTAAAAGTACCGAAAAATCGTTTTTTTTTTTTTTTTACGAAAAAAATTCTTAAAAATTTCTTTTTACGAAAAAATGCTTAACAAACAGGATAACTTGAAGTGCCAGCTCTAGTAGAAATAGTTCAAAAAAGAGTAGAAAAATGTCGCTGGTTGAATGTGCCACACGAAGTTAAGTGGAGAACGCTGCATGTACCACACGAAGTGAAGTGGAGAACGCTGCATTCACCACACGAAGTCAAGTGGAGAACGCTGCATGTACCATACGAAGTGAAGTGGAGAACGCTGAATGTACCACACGAAATGAAGTGGAGAACTCTGCATGTACCACACGGAGCGAAATGGAGAAAGCTGAATGTACCACACGAAGTGAAATGGAGAACGCTGAATGTACCACACGAAATGAAGTGGAGAACGCTGAATGTACCACACGAAGTGAAGTGGAGAATGCTGAATGTGCCACACGAAATGAAGTGGAGAACGCAGAATGTACCACACGAAGTGAAGTGGAGACGCTGAATGTGCCAGTGATAAGATGCGCGGCGACTGGTTTCCGCGCAACACACAACTTAAACACATTGTTAATGTTTATATCAATGTGATAGTTTTAAGCAAGGTGAAAATATTAAATATATAAATAAAAGAAATGTTTTCAAATGATAATGTTTGGTATTTATACACTAAACGAAAGGAAGCTAGGTACCTACATTTTAAAGTATTGAAGTAACAGCCGAAAAAGAGTGATGTAGAAAACGCTGCAAGTACCAGAAGTAAGGGTTTTTCATTTTTTCGCTCTTTTGGACTTTCAGCCTTTTCCATTTTTAGCCCTCAATTAGCTTTCTAAAACTGGAATATTTGTTTTTAGGATGCTATCAATTCTTCCTGAAACATGATGCGTAATTGAATTTATAAATACAAGTGTTACAAAATAACATTAATTTGAATGTTAACGTTAATGCTGTTAATTTATTACGTTTGTCTCTAACACATGTTAACGTGAAATTGTTTACCTGAAAATTGACAGTATCCAAAAAACCTGTATTCCGTTGCGATAAAATTGCTTAATACACTATGAAAATATTTGGAAACGCTTCCGAAAATTAGTAGCAGCAAAATAAAATCTTTTTTTTAGCTGCTTCTTTAAATCTTGAAAATATGTTCGTTTCTGAAATTTCTAAAGATAAAGCACGCTTTTCGGAATCGCGGGTAACTCGGAGGAGGTTTTTGTATATTTTTGTACGTGGTAATATTATGTTTTCTTGGCTTAATAAAAATTTGTTTTTTTCTTTACAGTGCAGTAGCCAAAAACAGAACAAGAAAATGTTACCGAATACGATGAATATGTGAGGCATTTTCACAATCTTTTGACTTTTAACTCCCTGAATAATAATTTTTATTTTAGTACATATTCTTGGGTTTTTTTCTTATACTGGGGAACATTCCATTGCATGACTGCATAACAATATTAACGAGATAAATAAGTTTTGGACGATGTTGGGGGTACAAATATACCACGATATTCCTATACCGTGTCCAGTGTCCCTGATGATGATTTTTAAGTCTGGAGCTGTCTGTATAAAATTGTTTCAATAAAAGTAATTCGATGTAACTTTTTTTCCCAAAACTGGGACTGTTGTTTTATATAAATGTGTAGCAAAAAAGTAACCTGTACACATTTTTACGGTTGTTATTATTTTTTTTAACTCTATCCCCGGGTTTTAGACTCTTTACCGTCCCTCTTGCTAAAATTATACAAAAAGTCACTTCAGATGCAGCCACAGAATTTTTTTCAACTTTTTTCTCATGCAGAAGTATGCTAGAGAAAGAATGGCTAAAATTCTTTGAGAGGAAATTTACTGCAGAATTTAAATCAGCATTTAGATATCAATTTCAATCATTGTTTTTATTGGTAGTCTTACCGTCCCCAAGGTTATTCCTGCACTTTTCGAAGTAAATTATTATTATTATTTTTTAATCCAATGTAAATAATTGTTTCTAAAAATCAATGAGTATTGTGACTATCCCTTAGTCTTAACATGATTTGCCTAAAAATAGGTGGTAATTTTCCTTATCGTCCCATCCTAACCATTCTTTTTTCCCCCCTTATCGTCCCTTTTTCGGATACCGGCCCTTTTTTTCCTTACCGTCCCTTCTTTAACACCCTTTTAAGACAATGTCATAGCAAAATTTAGTACTAAAAATACTACATTGTTACTATGCACATTCATTATAAGTAAAAATTTAGAAGAAAATAAAAGTTAAAGGGGTAAAATGTTAAGGACAATTAAACTCGCAAGTTTAAATTAAACCTCAGTTAAATAAAAAAAAAAAAAAATCGCTGCTGACCATTTTTTCTTTATTTTGAATCATTAAGGCAATCGTCTATAAGTTTAAAATGTTATTTTAGCAAGTTTAATTTCACCAGATTTTTATACCTGAAAGTCAAAAGATTGTGAGAATGCCTCATGTGCTTTAATGCCAATCCTTTAGGAACAGACGTTAAAACTTTATATATAAGTATGTTGTTAAATTCGTAATAAAAATATGATTAATGCATTTTATTTTTTAATTTTAGGGCACTAAATCCCATTCCTAACCATAAACACCATAAATCCAAAGTTTTTATTATTATTATTATTATTATTATTATTATTATTATTATTATTATTATTATTATTATTATTATTATTATTATTATAAAATAAACAGATGCCGCCATACAAATTTAACTATCTCAGAAATATAACTAGCACAGAAAATATTTTAAAATGTAGCAGCTGTGTGTAGCGCAGCTTTTATTGGTTGCTTGAAGATTTTGGATCTGTGGCTCAAATATATTTTTTAAATCACTGATTCAAATAAAATATAAATAAATAATCTATTTTCGGCATTTTTTTCCGGTTAAAAATAAAGGAAAATATATCAAGTATCAGCATTTTTAAAGGATCAAATTTATATTTTAAGGCAAAGTAAAAACATGTATCGAAAATTTAAAATATTTCACTCGTTAAAGGTTGAAACCGATTACGTAATTTCCAACTTTGACGCTCTTTTCTTTCGCCTAAAATTTAATTGTGAAATTTGTTTTTTTTAATCGGCGAAATGTGCGATTGTCAAGTCGGAAATTGTACGTCAAACGTGCAAATGAGTTGCGTTCGTACTATAACTAGTTTTATAAATATTCATATATTGGTGCAATAGCTGTTGCACTCTTATGCAAAAATGCATGAACACAAAATTCATTACGATTATATACGTTAAATTCAGTAATACGGAAATAATAGGACTCCATCTTAAATAGAACGTAATCGCCATAAAAACCTAGAATCATTACCTATCATGGGACAACATTGAATTAATAACGTATAATAGGATTTAATAGAATGAAAAAAAGTTTTATTAATATCTTTTAAGTTTTGATTCTATTTTCATAAAATATGAAATGACTCGACACAATTCTGCAACAATCATGTATATTAAATTTCAGACCATTCGTTTGGGTAATTTTTGCACTGTTATATGCAAATAGACGGGCGGACCAGCCGACGACTAGGTGCTATGTATTTATATAAATCCGAACGCACCTAAAAAAGTCCTTCCGGCCAGCCGGGAGGAAGAGGTAGCTTTCATATTCCTTATTTTAAAAAAAGCCAACTTATATCATTCAAACACACGAAGCTCAGTTTAGTGGAAACCGAATATAGGAGATTCAATACTAATTTTTATCAATACTAAATCATTATGAATGAGAATTTTGCGAAATTAGTCAGCTTTATCCAAGCTGCTTTTATTTAAAGTAACTTATATTTGGCTGCCAAATTCGGCGATTTCTTAAACTGCCTGCCATTTTAAGACAACATGGTGGATGAGGCTAACCAGTGAACTTGGTCGAGACCTTAGTAATTGCTGTGCACATGCTCACTCACATCGGAATCGATTGATATATACGAGTGCTGTCGCAGGCAAAAAATCAGATTTTTCAAAATGTCACTCACATTAGATATTGAAATTGCAATACTGAGCCATTTTTTAAGATAAAGACAAACAAAAAACGCTCCTGAATCCTTATTTCAAGGTCAAATACTTAAGAAAGAAACCTTTTTCAATTCCTAATTTTTTTGCACCTCACTTTAAATATATTTTTTTTTAATTTAATGGCCGCCATTTTGAAACAAGATGGCTGATGAAGCTGGACAGCGAACTTGGTCGAGATATTGATGTACACTATCCACATGCCTTCTTACATCGAAATAGGCGAATACGTGTGTTATCGCATGACAAATACAAGATCGTTTCAAAATGTTAGCCATGCTAGAAATTCAAAGTGCTATAATTCAACCATTTTTTAAGATATAAACAAAAGAACAAATTTTCAGAAGCAAAAACTGCTGCGGAATCTTTGTATCAAGGCCAAACACATAAAAAAAAATCTTTTTCATTTTCCAATTTTTTAATACCTCATTTTAAATTTTAAATTTATTATTATTTTTTTTAAAATGGCAACCCTTTTGAAACAAGATGGCGAATGAAGCTGGCCAACGAACTCGTTCGAGACATTGGTATGTACTATGTACAGACCAAGTTACATCCAAATCGGTTCATAAATACGCCTGTTATCGCGTGACAAAAATCAGGTCGTTTTAAAATGTCAGCCACAATAGAAATTCAAAATGCTATAACTCAGCCATTTTTTTAGATATAGACGAAACAAAAACTGTTCCGGAATCTTTGTATTAAGGTCAAACACATACGAAAAAAATCTTTTTCATTTTCCATTTTTTGGGTATCTCATTTTTAATTTTAAATTTTTTAAATTTTTTTAAATAGCTGCCATTTTGAAACAAGATGGCGGATGAAGCTGGACAACGAACTCGGTCGAGATATTTGTATGTACTATGTACACACCAAGGTACATCCAAATCGGTTCATAAATACGCCTGTTATCACGTGACAAAAATCAGGACGTTTCAAAATATCAACCACGCTAGAAATTTAAAATGCTATAACTCAGCCATTTTTTAAGATATAGACGAAACAAAAACTGCTCCCGAATCTTTTTATCAAGGTCAAACACATAAAAAAAAATATTTTTTCAGTTTTCAATTTTTTGGTACCACATTTCAAATTAAAATTTTTCTTAAAAATTTAAATGGCCGCCATTTTTAAACAAGATGGCGGATGAAGCTGGCCAACGAACTCGGTCGAGACATTCGTATGTACTATGTATAAACGAAGTTACATCCAAATCGGTTCATAAATACGCCTTTTATCGCGTGACAAAATTCAGGACGTTTCAAAATGTCAGCCACGCTAGAAATTCAAAATGCTATAACTTAGCCATTTTTTAAGATATAGACGAAACAAAAACTGCTCCGGAATCTTTGTATTAAGGTCAAATAGATAAGAAAAAAATATTTTTCCATTTTCAATTGTTTGGTACCACATTTCAAATTTTAAATTTTTTTTTTTTAAATTTTAAATGGCCGCCATTTTGAAATAAAATGGCGGATGAAGCTGGCCAACGAACTCGGTCGAGACATTGGTATGTACTATGTACACACCGAATTACATCCAAATCGGTTCATAAATACGAGAGTTACAGTGTGACAAAGGTCATATATATATATATATATATATATATATGGATATATATAAATATATATGTATGTCAATTTTGAACGAAGGGTGGTTTCGGGGTCTGGGGGTCATGATCGATGAAAATATGCCAAAATTTTTTGAAATCGCTTTCCTCCGAACGTCTGCAATAGGTAGCTTTTTGTAAATGAAAGCTACCTAAAAGGCAAAATATTTGTTAAATATTAGTTGTAAGATTAGCGTGAAAGTCGGCAACTATGCGATTATGCTTCACAGCTATTCATAATAAAAAATTCTGTTAAGTTGGCATTATCTGGCGTCAAACATATATGTTGATCCGAAATCTGATGTGTTGTTTTAAAAATTTCAATTAAAGTAAATATTTTTCTATCTTTGAACTATATAAATTCTCAGTGATGTTTTTTTTTTTTTCATTATTTTTATTGCATGCATTTGATAATTCTGATGTATTTTCTCAGTAAAGGGAAATGATTTTTTAAAAATTTAGAAGCTATAAAATTCTATTATTTCTCTAGGACTTCTAACAGAAATGAGTTGTCCACTTTTAGACGACTGCAAAAAAAAAAAAAAAAAAAAAAAATAAAATAAAATAAAATAAAAATAAATAAATAAATAAAAGAAGAAGATTGTTATTTTTATTTTATGCTTTATGAGTACTTTTTAGATTTAACAGCTATTTCATTGCCGTCTCTGTATTTCTGCACAACACAAAGACTCTAGAAATCTAGCAATCCTGAAATTTACTTAGTTGTAATAAACTACAAATACAGAAAAGTACAAAAAACCCGAGAACCCCCCCCCCCCCCCCCAAGCAATCACAAAAGAAAGTAGTATGTTGTGGCCATCACAAAACTTTCTTCATATAAATCACATAAACAGCACTAATTGATATCAAGGTAGACCTGAATCTAAAGTTTGATGAAAATTCGTGCATTAGTTCTTGGGATAGAGCTATTGAGGAAATCGTGCAAAATGCACCATAGCAGCGTCACCTGTTGAACGATTTGAACCAAAACATAAACAGCATTAACCCATATCAATGTATACCAGAATCTGAAGTTTGTTGAAAATCCAAGCATTAGTCTTTGAGATAGAGCTATTTCGAGAATCGAAAAAAATGTAGCATAGCAGCGCCACCTGTTGAGGGATTTACACCAAAATGTATAAAACTTTAATTCATGTCAAGGACTAACTGAATCTGAAGTTTGATGAAAATCCGTGCATCAGTTCTGGAGACTGAGCTATTGTGGAAATCGTGCAAAATGCTTCATAGCAGCGCTACCTATTGAGCGATTTACACCAAAAACTAATCAGCACCAATTTATATCTGGGACTAACTGAATATAAATTTTTATTAAATTCCGTGCAATAGTTCTTGAGATAGAGCTACCACTATTTTTGGGTCACATACAGACAGACAGACAGACTCGCAGACAGACATTTTGTAAAAACATGTTTTTCGGGACCTCTGACCCATAAAACGTGTAAATCCACCGAAAACCGAAAGTCGAAAATTTTCACGAATCCAGTACTTTCTCCTTGTAAAGATAGAAGAAAGTAAAAAATATAATACTGCACGCCTATGCTATTAAAATGCATATTACTATACTACAACTTATCGATAATTTTGATTGCAATTCGACTAAAAGAGTTAAAATCATTCTTTGACGAGTTTCACATATTTTCTGAAAACAAGCATTACAAATCTAAAAGCTATTTATCTCTTGTAAAAATATTCTTCATTCAAGAAATTTATTGAACTGAACTATTTTATTTGATAACTGGTAAACACTAGAAAACCTACACTCCTGAAATAAGTGATCCGTAAAGAGTGAAAGTTTTGCATATGTGAGGTTTTTGAAGATTACATAACTCAGTTCATTGAAAGTTCCTATACTTGTTAAGCCCGTTATATTCAATCACTATACAAAAATTAAGCAAACAGCAGAGTAGGATTTATTTTGGAAAACATAATCATCGAAACTTTAATAAAGACTTTTAAAATTTTTACAAATATTATTAAAGGTTTGTGAAATTTACAAAAGCTCGTTCTCCATTTAACGCCTCTAAAACTCACTTATGAATGCAACCTTCTTATATAATTATGAGATAATTTCAGTGCTGAAAGGAATTTGTCGCAGTTTTGAGGGAAAATATTCAGTTTTCACAACAGCTTTTCAAATTATGCTTAAGTTACGTAATTCTGTTTGTTTCCTTTGGGGGATAGTAATTTATTAAGTAATCGCACATTTTTCAGGGCAAATTACAGCGCACGGCGTTACTAATCTCGCATAATTTTACTTGAAGAATTTTTGTCAGTTACTTCGCAAATCATCGAATTATGAAATGTATTGAATAATGATTTTAAAGATAATTTTATTTTAGTGTCAAACAACAGAGAATGCGGTTTATGCACTTTTTAGGCGATCAGCTGCCACCGTAGAACCTCCTGAAACGGATCATTAGAGACTGGGAAATTCCGCTATAGACAGTTTTTCGCCTAAGAAGGTACACCATTTGTTGTTATTGCATTGTATTCTTTTTACAAGGACCACGAAATGTTTCTTTTAAGGCAGAATTCCGCTAAAGACAGTTTCCGTTTACAAAGGTTTTTACAGTATTTAAATACTTATTTTGTTCAATTAGTAAAAGGGTTTCACTACCTTTTAATAAGCAGAAATAAAAAAAAATAAGTGATTTTCAAAAATAAATTATGTATATGTAGACAGGGTAGAAAGGGAAGTATCTTTATTGTAGCATAATTTGCAAACTAGAGAGCTACATATTTAGATAATGATATAGTAAAGTTACTTACTCTCAATGAAAGCAGACAGGTCGAGTTGTACCGGACCCGACTTCGACGAAAAAAAATCAAAAAGCCCGACTGCGTAAAAAGAGAACTAATTAATTTATTTCTCATCAATGTGAAACTATTTTTTATATTACTTACTTTTTTATATTACTTTTATTTACTTGTATTGATGACTTTTAAGTTGTGTTTAATTGTTAGTTCCTATCTATAAATACTGTTTTGATGAGATCTATAGATGCCTATGAAGCTTAGAGTTGCAGGAAAGCTAGAGATCCCACCTATACAACTTCCAGGTTGTGTAATATTTAAACGGAGCTTCTGACTATAAAATAGTCAATGAAACATCTTCTTCATTTTGAAAGACCTACCCAATGATATGACTCAATAGGGTGCGTAATTTTTTTTTTCGTCTCTACCACCATTTTGTATTTTACGGCCGCCATTTTGAATTTATAAAAACAAAACCTAACCTATAACTATCGGACGGTTAAGACGAATCGACCGAGAGCTCATTTATTAAAATCCATTCAGCCGTTGGGATGTTTCGAGGGTATAAAGAAATCCACATACCCAGATACGCGTCAAACACATAACCCTTCTTGGCAGTCGGGTAAAAAGTAGTCGACAATTATAACTCTAATTTCAGTTTTATATTTTTTGTATTAAAATGAATATATATACACTTATTATAAAATATATAATTCTTTTTAAATTGAAAAATATTGAAGACTTTCTTTGAAAAATCGGGCCAACCCAAACCCGACCCGAAAGAACTAAAACTCAACCCGAACCCGAAATAGTTAAAGTCAACACGACCCTAACCGAACTGTGGGTAGAGTCGGGTTCGGGTAAAATTAGGTTATACGACTTATGCAGGCATCTAATTGAGAGTCAAATCAGGAGGACGATAAAAGTAAATTTTTTTATTTGTAAGTTGTAGGGTATTAAGTTCCAACGGATCAAATAAAATACATAAGATACATTGCCTACCATTAAGTCACCTATATTCTACTATTTATATCAAAGTATGGAAAATACTTTTACGAATTTCCTCCTGTGTTATAAAAGTATGTACGGCTCTGCTTTACTTGATGAAGGGATTTGTTTGCTCTCAAAACGAAAACAATATATATTTATTATTATTATTATTATGGAGAATTAAAAACTAACCATCATAATATTTTTTTCCTCTGTTTTTCCCACCAACTGAAACTAATAATTGATAAATCTAGCAACAATTATTAAATTTAACACAGTAAAGCCAAAGTGCGTACAGTTCTACAGAAAATTTTTAATAGAATTTTTCACTTTATTTAATTGCAGAAAAATATCACAAATTCTATGATTAAATAAGGTATAATTACAAGTTTTGCGATTTAAATATCAAACAGAAATTTTTCAATCTCAAATAATGCTGCCATATTTCAAGGTTATTCGCCCCTTGAATAAAAAATCTTTGGAAACGGAATTTGTCCATAGCAGAATCCTGCCTTAAACGGGAAATTTCACGATACTAGCGTAAAGGAATACATTACATTTATAGCAGATAATGTGCATGCTAAGGCGAAAAACTGCCAAAAACAATTTTTTATCAGTAGCAAATAAAATCTTTAGCGGTTCTTTATTACCGTAACATATTTTACTGTATACAGGGTGTCCCTTCTTATTAATGACCAATATTTAATTCCTAATTACTAGTTTTAGAAGTACAATTCTAATTGCAAAAATGTTCTTGATCATATGAAAATCCACTTATGTCTAAATAGTTATTTTTGAGAAAGTTACGAAATTTAAATTTTAATACGGTCCCTGGCTCCTTTAAGTGAAACTTTAAATATTAGAAAAATTTTCCCTGTGCTCTAACATGTAAAGAGTAAAATTTCATTTTTGTATGGGTAAGACTTGCTGAATTATAATACTTCAAATTGTAAGAATTTCCAGAGGATTTTTTTTTTTTTCGTTTTTAGCAATAGAATTCAAAAGAGTGACGAAAATTCTCAAAATTAAAAATATTATTACTCTGAAACTTTTATTGTTTTATTTGTTAGAGCACAACGAAAAGTTTTCCAAATGCAACTTATAGGACCTATGAAACACATACATATTTAAATTTCGCAAATTTAAAAAAAAAGAAAAATTATTTTGATGTAAATGGATTTTAATACGATGGAGTTAAATTTTTTTTAGTTGTAACTATACCTCTAAAACTAACAACTATTGGTCAACACTCCTGTATATTGGTTTAACTTTACTACGATCACGTATTGCAACCTCAAATTAATATACTGCTTTCTTCATTTTCTATTTAATTAAATGCATTAGCAACAGCATTTTAATTTTACTTCAGCTAGTGGGTGGAATTCGGGTCGAACTTCGACGGATTGCAGGTCGAATGCAAATAGACTTTGAAGGTTCAGTTCGGTTCAACTCCTTTGCACATTTGAATATTAATTTAATTTAAATCAGCTCAGTTGAACTTGTACCACATACATCTTAAAATCGCCAGCTTAAATTAATATCACCGTTTTCTTTTAGACGATTTTGCTAGCTCATTATTAGTTCCTCGTATATTTGTCGAGTCTTAATGCAAAATATTTCTCGGAAAATAATTAAGATGGAAATTGCGAATGATGAAAGGCTTCCTTTTGTTCCTTTCGGCGCTGTTGGTATTTGATTCTTTAGATTCAATTATACAGAATGAAGGCGAGGAAAACTTTGCTAGTTTTTGTTATTTTTTTTTAAACAAATTTTCCTGCATAAAGCTATTTTGGATACACTAAAAATACTTTTAAAAAAATAACAAATATGATATTATTAAAAGAATAATTTTAAGGGATTATTTGCTCGTTTAATTCCATTTCAATATACTTTAGCCTACTTTTTTTTTTTTTTTTTTTTTTTTTTTTTCAGCGCATAAAATTCGCTCAAACTTGGTGGTATAATTTTCCCAAAATTATAATATAAATATTTTAAATATATTTAGAAAATAGCAGATAATATTTTAAGTTTTGGTAGAGAAGTCCAAAATGAACATATTTCCTTAAAGTATGTAGGTCTGAAAACGACGTGTTTAGATAGTAGAAAGCAATATTTAGGTCAAATAATATCATCATTTCTTGTGACATAAGGCGATGACGGGGCGATTTAAAACATATGCCCGGATATTTACTTAACTGCATAGATACTGCATTACTCTATGTCTATGGATTCGCAGGGACTTGAAAATCTTTCCGAGTTGGACATATTTCCGACTTACACAGAGTCCGCCTTACAGAGAGTTTACTGTAGTTCAACGATCAAAGGGAACTAAAATTTATAAGGATGGCATGACTATTTTTTCTAGATGCCAGTAGCAGAATTTGTTTTCAATGTATAGTGTATTAATCAGTTTTGTCAAACTGATTAATGCCCACTGATTAGTACTGATTAATACTAATTGATTGATACTTAATTGATTAATACTACTCATTTTAGTCAAACTGATCAGATTTTCTATCCATTCTCAAGTAAACATTTTATGTTCATCAAGAACATAGACAGACATAATTTTTACCGTCTTTCATTCAGTCATTTTTAATAAAGAATGTTTTTTGGAAGAGGTTATTGTACTATAACCACGAACGAAAATGTACATTTTTGTAGATTAAGAAATATTTTTCCTTTTTATTTTACAGTGTATGGAATAAATAAATTTTTTTATGGGATTTTCTTATCTAATGTTTTTTTTTTTTTTTTTTTTTTTTTGTGACTTAAGTTGTATCTATGTGTTGTTGTATGTTTCGCGCCCCATAAAGAAGTTTAAAACCCACTGTGTTGTGATGTCCTAAAATCATCACCAGCAATTTAATGCAGAAAGTCCTACATTATCTTTGCTTTTACAGTCTTTCCTACGTTGGATCCTGTATATTAACATGAAATTTTGTAATAAATTTTTCTCTTACTTTCTGATATGCTAGAATTATAAAAATTATGTACCCATTTGTGTTTCCGATGACAGTACAGCGTTATAATATTTTAAAAACTTAATTATTAAGTAATAAATTAATTTGAAGGTATTTTAACTTTAGTTGGCCACTTACGTGGGTGGTTCAATAATTATTGTCCCTGGTGTATATAAAATAGTTGTACTGCGATTGTTGTTGTTGTGGTATATCGAAGCCTAATGTCTTAGATGCCTATATGCGCAATTTCAGAACCGTAGCTGCTATATTCACATAGCTTCGGAGGGAGGAGTGAAATGGGGGGTGGTGGTAAAAGGCTGATTTTTAGCTTTTGGGGCTAGATTTGTGACAGTGGATGAGACTTAACTACTGTCGTTTGGACTCGGGATCATAGTGATGTAGCCACATCTCATCCACTGTCACAAATGCAGCCTCATAAGTTCCAAACCAGCATTTCACCCTCACCTTCCTCTTTAAAAACTCCCTCAAAAATAGGTCTTTGAAACTTCACCCCTCCCTCCAAAACTATGTTAATATAGCAGCTACGGTTGTGAAATTGAGCATATAGGTATTTAAGACAGGCTTCGATATTCCACATCAACCATCGCAGTATAAATATTTTATATGCACTAGGGACAATAATTATTGAACCATCCACGTATAATAAATCGCCAAATATTCTTTATGGTTACAACTGGAAACGAGTTACAACAGCAGTTGAGTTAATTATACGCCAAACCACACTCGCTAAAATAGATCAACTGGCTGCAAAACTGTACCAATGAAATATTTTAAACCCCAAAATGTAGAAAATAAAACGTAAATGATTAATATTTTTTTTTTTTCTAAATATGATTTTATTGTATTTTGCAGTAAGCATATTTAAGCATTTGCAGCATATTTAAGTAGTAAGACAGAACTAATTGTTTACCTATTGTAAGTGAGGCGTTTTTGCTTATGGTTTCGCATGATTTTGGCCCCGACCGCAGAACTGGAAATAACGATGTCAAGTGTTCCACGGCTAATGCACTGTGCTCACAGCTGTCATACACTCTGAGACCTGTAATAAATAAAAAAATAATTAATTAAATAAATATTTTATTTACTAGTATTAAATATCTTTTAATGTAAAAGTTTAAAAGTACATATTTTATGCAAAAACTATATATTCATTTATTCATTTTTGATTTTTTTTTTTCGTTTTTTAAAATTAAAATATACATTTAATTCTTGAATGAGGAAACTTGTTATCCTTAAATTTTTTATTAAAAGTTTCGGATTCAATTCTTAAGAAAATAATCATTTTTACAAAAGAAATTTAACATAGAAAAGTGACGGGTTTCCGGGTTAAAAACGAAGACTATCTTTAAAATTTCAATAATTGAAGTGTGTCTATTTATGTAAAAGATTTCTTTTAAAGCACTAATCTTAAAAAACAAAATTTAGTCAAATGATTCGATTATTTTTTTAATATTCAACTAAGATCTATTATAAAATTAAGGATGGATTTTATAAAACGAGAAACTATAATTAAAATGTATACATATTTATTAACCATAAAGATAAGACATATTTAGGTTTATATAACATATTTTAAGACTAATTTTCTATTGAATATATATTTTTTTTAATTCATCCCCAACTGTATTCAAACGCTGAGTCAAATATATATGTATACCACATAATTAGGCAAATATTTTATTGAAGTTTTATTATTGAAAAAAAAAATGTTTATGCGGATGCAAAACACAATGATTTTCGATCTCTTTAAACAACAAACAGGAACTTTAAATTATATATCTAAAACTAAATACTCAAATACTCAAATCTCACAACTAAATACTCAAATCAACTTTGTTTTGTAGCATTTTAAAATCTAATTATTTTCATATAAGTATTTTTCAAATCGTTTTCTGCACACGAAATTCGTAAAGTTTTACAAAAGAAAAAAGAAAAAAGAGAGAAAAAAAAAAAAAAAAAAAAAAAAAAAGATTATATTTTGAAGTACTATTCTTGAAGTACAAAAATTACGCATACAAATCAACGGTATTTGAAATCAACATAAACTTAATAAGAAATGTCTAATTAAAGGAAAGAAAAAAAATCCCTGCCGGCCCGGCCTACAGGCGGGGGTAGATTTCGAAATTAAGTAGGGGAAGGTGGCCTAAAATGATCTCCTTAAGGGAAAAACTTGTGTAAAATGACATAAATGATTAAATGAAACTTTAGCCCTATGCTAATATGTTTTACACTATATTTTGCATTATAATCATGTTTTAATAATATTTTAAACCCAAATTGAGTAATGAAAAAAAATAGATTTTTGAAAAAGTGTCCAAAGGATCATTTTACCCTCACCCAAGGGCAAAATGATCCTTCATTTAAAAATAATTGTAAATTGTTTTTTATCGGCAAAATAAAGGATATAAAAGTAGTTATGACAATAGATAATGAAATAAAATAAATTTTGCAATGAAATAGCATAAATAATTTATTTTATGTAAACTTTAAAATAAAAAAGTGTCACAGATAATTTTGAAAAAACAATAAAATGGAATATTTGAAAATTATGATGTAGGATAGGGATGCACAACCCGTGGCCCGCCATGGGTTAACTTGTGGCCCGCGATCACAATTTATACAATTTTTTCGTTTTTCTTTACACAATTTCGTCAGTTTATAACGGGGAAAATTGCAATTGTTTGTCCATATGTCGCAGGAAAAAATCAAAAATTTCGTCAATTTGCCTCGGAAAGAAATTGCAAATTTCATCAAAGCCGATTAAGAATCGCAAATTTCGTCGATCGAGTGCGGCAAAATTGCGAATGTTATCAATGAGTCGTAGAAAAATCTCAAATTTAGTTGATTGGCTGGGGAAAAATCGCGAGTTTTGTCAGTTTATCGCGAGAAATAAATCGCGAATTTCGACAGTTTGCCTCTAAAAAAATTGCAAATGTTGTCAGAGTCAGTTAAAAATCGTAAATTTCGTTGATCAGACGCGGTAAAAATCGCGAATTTTTTCAATTATGTGATCCTTGATCGGTTGCTGAAAAATCACGAGTATTGTCAGTTTATCCCAAGAAAAAATCGGAATTTTGTGAATTTGCCGCGAGAAAAATTACAAATTTCGTCAGTCAGATTAGGTCTCAGGACTCTTAAAATTGGAAAAATCGAAAAAAAAAAGACCATTTGCAACATATAATATCTTAAAATGTAATTGATTTTAAGACAATTTTATATTGGGATGAAAGATATAAGTATGTTCTTTCAATTCATGTATTTGAAAAATTACAAGATGCAGAATTAGAATTTACAGTGGGCTCCAAAATGTCAGACATTTGACGAGCGGAAAATCGGCATAACAGATTATGCGCACGATTACAAAATAAATTTTGCAAGTAGAAGGAAAATTTTGGGTCCTGCTTATGCTTCACATTGTAATAATTACTCTGAACCTAAATAAATTTGTATTTAAAGCATTTTTCTATTTTTAATACAAAGTTGTATTTAGTTAATGCAAAATTTAGAAATTTTCAGCAGTATAATCACCTATAAAGAATATATTTCTGAACAATAAGAAGGAAATTTTAGGTTCAGTTTATACAGACTAACATGAAACATATGTTTTGAAAATTTCATGAACAAAAATTCAGATGTTTTTGAGATATCGTGCGCGTTATGCCCAAAAACGTCATTTGGAGAAAATTGACTTCAAAGTTTCTGAAACGCCGCTTCAGCTATTGAGCGTATATAATTGTAAAAGCTATAACTTCTGTTCTAATAGGAATTTTAAGGAAACATTTATACCAAAACGTTCAGAAAAGATAGTAGTTTAATATCTAAAAAATATAAAATTTCGAAAATTTTAAAGCTTTAAGAGTCCTGGACCCCTTAAAAATCGCAAATTTCGTTTATCGTTCGCAGAAAAATTTCAAATTTTGTTGATCGCGAGAGGAAAAATCGCGAATTTTGTCGACTCGGCGCGGAAAAATCGCAAATTTCGTTAATCGAGAACAGAAAAATCGCGAATTTTGTCGATGAGCTACTGAAAAATTACAAATTTTGTTGGTCGGCTGTGGAAAAATCGTGAGTTTCGTCAGTTTTTTGCGAGAAAAAATTTCGAATTTCATCAATTTTTTGCGTAAAAATTACAAATTTCTTGAGTCAGTTAAGAATCGCGAATTTCGTTGATCGGACGCGGAAAAATCGCGAATTTTGTCGATGAGCTGCGGAAAAACTGCAAACTTTCTTGATCGGCTGCGGTAAAATCGTGAATTTCACCAGCTTATTGCGAGAAAAAATTGCAAATTTCGTCAAATCGCAGCGGGAAAAATTATAAATTTCGTCAAAGTCAGTTAACAATCACGAATTTCGTTAATCGGGCGCAGAAAAAGCACGAATTTTGTCGATAAGGTACGAAATATTGTAAATTTCGTTGATCGGCTGGGAAAAAAATTGCGATCTTGTCAATTTATCGCGAGAAGAAATCATAAATTTTCTCAATCTGTCGCGGAAAAAAATCACACTTCGACAATTGATAGTAAAAATTACAAATTTTGTCAATTGGTCACAAAAATACTGCGAAATTTGTCAATCGCTCGTGAAAAAAATCGTAAATTTCCCCAAAAATTCACGAATTTCATGACTAGCTCATGGAAAAAATTACAAATTTTGTGTGTCGGTCCTAAAAATATCATGAAATAGAAATTCATTGGTTGCAGAAAAAATTGCAAATTTCATTGATTGTGCGCGTAAAAGAAAGCCAATTTATTGCGCGAAAAAAATCGCAAATTACATCAATGTATATCAGGAAAAAATCACGTTTCGTCGATTGTTCGTTGGAAAAAAATTGCAAATATTGTCAATCCGTCACGTAAAACATCGCAAAATTCGCCAATCACTCATGGAAAATAAATCGCGAATTTTGTCAATCGTTCAAGGAAAAAACTTGTAAATTTCGAAGATCGATCGCAGAACAAAAACGTCGCGAAATAATTCGATCGGGGGCGGAAAAAATCGCAATTTTTGTTGATCCGTTGAGGAAGAAAAATCGCGAATTTTGAAAATTTATCGCTGAAAACATTCGCGAATTTCGTCAATTTATCGCAAATTGGTTGTTTGAAAAGATTGCAAGTTTTGCCAATCGGCAATGGAAAATTGCCGCGAAATCTGTCAATTGGTCGTTGTTAAAAAATCGCGAATTTCGTCAATCAGTCGCACCTGATTGGCAAAAGAAAAAAAATGAGTTTATTTAATGGTCCGCAGAAAAAATAGCATAATTAGTACATCATGCCTTGTTATTTCAAAAATAAGTTCCCTTTTATTTTAAATGAAGTTATTCTTCAATATTTTTTTTTATATAATTTTCAATAACGTTTAATTATTTAGAAATTTTGTGCAATTTTTTTTCTTCAAGTTACCATTTATCAAGAAGGAAACATTAGTCTTCATAAAGTGTTGAATTGTTATTCATACAGATGCAAGAAGCCCTGCATTCTTGCATACAATTATTTATTTCCGTTTGTTTATTTTTGTTATAGACAAAAAATAATTATTCATCAAGAATAAACACTTATTACCCCCCTCACCCCGCCTTCTACCTCTCCGATATAGAGTTTTCTCTGTGTTACTGATGTGGCCCTCGACAACCCAAATATTTTTGTAAGTGGCCCTTCTCGTAAAAAGGTTGTGCACCCCTAATGTAGGATAACACATGGACTCAAAGAGAAAGGTTTGGGTAGTCACACATTTGGTTCCCATGAAGACTAGGACCCGGTACCGGATTTTCTTCAGCCAAGGAAATGGTAGTAAAACGATCCACATAATGGATCATTTTATCCGGCAACATGGTCGTCTATTTTAGGTCATATAACTGGATGATGCCGTGAAACATAACAAACTTAGCAAGTGTAATTCACATCTAAAAACAAACTCTATTAAGTAAACCAAGTCATATTTCTGTACATGAAAGACTGTATATATAAATAAATATGAAAGTTAGTGCTTATCTTATAAGAGATGTTATAAAAACCACTTTTATAAAGAATTCTTTTCAGGAGCGTAATACTGCGATCGCTTGAATACCGTCATTGCTTCTTCTTCACTTGGCACAACTAGTTTATGTGTTATCCTGTAGATAGCGCAACCTATCTGGAATCCTATGTGGATCGTTTTGCCCGCTAGGATCATTTTAGGCCACCTTCCCTATATTAATTGCACCAACAAAAACTAAAACATGATTACATATAAATCCACTTTAACAGTTTTATCCGGCCGTTTTTGACGAATTTTTATTTCATTTTTATATAATAGCTGGTTTTATCAGAATCATGTTAAGGCGGTATTAAAAAAAAAAAAAAATGCTTTTCCATGCTCAACAACTCGAAATTTTCTGCACATTTTCAGATTAATTTTTAATAGAAAAAATACGAAACTTGCTGACGTGATTTTTGAAAATATTTATAAGCGACCTGTGTTTTTATTTTTCTTTCAATTAATTGAAACTTGATTAATAAACAATTATTTTCTCAGTAGGGCAATATTTTTCGTTTCTAACACAATCGCTTCGGGAAATTCTGTTCAAAATGGCCACTTTGACATTATTTTTTTTAAATATATTCTGCCTCTATCAAAAAATCGATCATTACGGTACATTATATAGTTTCTGAAGAAGAGAATCTATCAATTGGACGCGTTTGAGGGCAAAAATTAATTTAAAAATGAGTAAGAAAATAAGCTGTTTGGATTTGAATACATTCTTAATAAGATGATTTTTTTTTTCAACCGCTATGTATTTTTAATTTGTTTTTGCTGTAAGAATCGGTCCTATCAAAAACTTGTCTGTATAAATGTTGAAGACAATATTAAGAAGATATATGATAAATTCATGGGGATTTTATATCTTGTGAACTGACGGAGTTACAGAAATTTTTCTTCTTCACCCCCCTTTTTTTGTTTTCGTTTTTAATTTTTTTTTTCGGTACGAATTGGTCCTATCAAAAACTTGTGAATACAAAAGTTGTAGATAATATTAAGGAGATGTATAATAAAATTAATTGGATTTGATATCTTGAGAATTGACGAAGTTATGAATTTTTTTCTCCAAAAACTCTATTTTTTGCCATTTTTAATTTTATCCAAAATTTGTGATACATAAATTTTTGGTCCTATTTTTAGAAGTAATAAAAACTTTAAACTGATTTTATATGTACATAAATTAGGAAGTTATGGGTTTTTTTCTGTTTTCACAAAACCCCTCCCTATTTCGACCCCCTTGGTCCGATTTTGCCCATTCACGAACTTGACCGAGATTTTATGCCCCTTGATTTTATGTATCTGTTTGGAAGAGATTTGTGCAGAATTGTGGAAGTTATCGTGTCCAGAAGAAAGTGATATATATATATATATACACTGCTCAAAACAATTAAAGGATATTTGAAGTTTTATATAAAATAAAGATATAAACGAATTTTTTTTGCCGAAAATAGAAGAAGAGAATCACAAATGCAAATTTTTCTGGTTTTCAAACTGTGGAGTATGCAAATTTGAGTTCGACGTCAAAAACGTCGCTTCAGTGGCAGCGAATGAAATTTGACTTTCAACTGGATAAAAGAGAATGAAGACAAGGATGATCGGAATTCAGTGATTGCTTTGTTTCGATGAGTACGATGTCTCAGCGAAGTCATTTGACAGATTCAGAAGCTTTGAGAATTGTTGGTAGGTTAGAAGGGGACCAAACTCAAGCCGAAGTAGCGCAAGCCATTGGAGTGTCACAAAGTGTCATTAACAGGACCTGGAACCGTTTTCTGGAGAGTGGATGTGCAGGCCGAAGACCAGGGCAAGGTCGTAGACGGGCAACAACGCCCAATGAAGATCGGTATTTAGCGTTAACAGCTCGGAGACACCGAACCATGAACGCTACTCTTCTCCAACAACACCTTCGCTCGGCTACAGGCACCACGATTTCAACTCAGACTGTCCGAAACCGGCTCCATGCTGTAGGTCTGTATGCTCGCCGACCGATGGTATGTGTTAGATTAACATCAAGGCATCGTCGCGACCGCAGGGAGTGGGCAACCGAGCATGTCAACTGGAGGAGAAATGAATGGAGCAATATTCTGTTTTCTGACGAGTCCCGTTTTTCTGTGCATCCGGATAATAGGCGTATTTTCATCTGGAGGGACCGTGGCAGTAGGAATAATCCTGCGTTCGTGCACGAAAGTGTCAGATTTGGCGGTGGAGGAGTGTTGGTGTATGGTGGCATCTCCATTGACGGGCGCACTGACCTCTACATCATTCGAGATGGAGCTCTGACTGGTCGCCGATATAGGGATGAGATCCTCAGACATATTGTAGTCCCTTACGCTGCAGCAATCGGAGATAACTTCATTTTAATGGACGATAACTGCAGGCCACATCGTGCAAACCTGGTGGAGGATTTCCTTTTCGAGGAAGGAATCGTTCGAATGGAATGGCCAGCGTGTTCTCCAGACATGAATCCAATCGAGCACGTTTGGGACGCTCTAGGAAGACGAGTTTCTGGCCGCCAACAACCCCCACAAACTCTCCAAGAACTGGAAAGAGCTCTTCTGGAAGAGTGGGACAGAATACCCCAACTCGTCATTAATAGCCTCATTGAGTCCATGCCTCAAAGGTGTTCAACGTTGCTGGCCGCCCGTGGAAACCATACCCCCTACTGAAAATGATTTTCTTTGAAGAAAACACCTTTTCTTATTCTTTTTTTCTCATATGCACAAATTGTGTTTTTTTTCCTTTAGTACACAAATGCGCAATAAAATGCATTTTTTTCTGCCAAACATGTGTAATTTATTCTCATATAACCTACTATGTCTGTCGACCATGTATCAATCAGCTAAACAGTTTACCAGATACAAAATCCACCTAAAACTGCAATATCCTTTAATTGTTTTGAGCAGTGTATATACAGGGTGTCCGGCCTCAATGGTGTCCAATGGCTAATTCCTAAACCGTTAGTCATAGACATATAGTTCCAATTGCAAAAATGTTTTAAATGAGGTAAAGAAGTATTTTTAAAGCGATTTCGGTCAAGAAAAACATTTATTAAAAAATTACACAATTTAAATTTTTATACGGTCCCCAGGTCCTATAAGTAATATTTAGTAAAAGTATCCTATTGCACTGACAAGTAAGACAAAAAAAGTTCTATTTATTTGCGATTAAAACGGACCGAGTAATAGATGTTTAAAGTTGGAGTATCTTTTTTGCTGCAAAATAGGGCTCAGTCACAAATTTACTAGAAATAAAAATAATCGTCAGATATAAATTTAACATTAAACATTGAGAGTAAATTAACATTAAAAATATATTTTGAGATTTTTGTTCATTCTGACATATTAAAACAAAATATACAACTTGTACTAAAAATATGAGCAAAAAAACAAAACAGAAATTTTGTTAAATGATTATAAAAGCAACAGTCACAACTCTTTAGAAAATGATACATAGTTAGATTACCTAATCTAAAACTTAATTAATAAAAATTAAGGTTATCTTAAAACGTGCTCGAAGTGACGTCCCTTCGGCTACAATGCAGAAATGTACATGTGAAATAAATTCTTCTTCTACTTTTTTCAACAATGTAGGTGTTACAGATCCGCACGCCATAGCAATACGATTCCACAAATCTGCTCGACTAGTGGATTTTCTTTCATATGCCTTATTTTTCAGAAAACCCCAAAGAAGAAAATCTAAAAGATTCAAATCTGGCAACCGGGGAGGCCACTTAATACGACCTCCATATCCGATAATATTATTTCCAAAAGTACTGGTTTGATTTTGGTCTCTAAAATATTTTCTTCAAACAAGTTTTTATAAAGAACTAAAAAGTTGAATTTGAAAAAAGCATAATATCATCAAAATGTATAATAAACAATCCCTGCTCATACATCGTAATGTATCTGACTTCTTTTGTGCGGCACTGTATAAAAAAAAATAAACGCAACGCACTTTCATTTGGAAAAATTACATTGTGAATCTCTATGCCTTACATAAATGTTACTGATTTTGATTTAAAAATTTTTGTTTGTAGGCAATAATGTATACAAAATTTTTGGAGTGGTCCTGTAAAATAAATATAAATGGTACGTACCTAAAATCATATTAATATTACATTGTCATTGGATTTATATAATTATGCAAAATTTAATCTTGATCGGATATTTGGAAGTGAGTTAATATTGGAATACGAATTAGGAAGACATACATACGAACGTCGTAACTTAAAAGCGTCACCATACAACTTTCGTATAAAAGTAATACAACTTTTTAAAATAAAATCATCAAAAGTAACACACTCATTTCCTTACCAAAAAGAAATGTCAAACTTGAATTGACGACATCAGTTTCGAAATTCGCCTTATCCGAAATTTAAAAAATCTTGTTTCTCTATCAATCTATTCTATTGGTATAACTGTACCAATCAAACACTACAATCTCCAAATTTTCAATGAATACCAATGGGCGCATTTAAAAGTTTTATGCGATTTCCCAAAATTTGATTTTCTCGATAAGGCGAGTTTTTAAACTCACATCTTCAATTATTTTAACCAATCTGAAAGTTAATTATTAAAAATTAACACTACCGTAATATTTATAGGGGGCAGCACCTTCAGTTAAATCGCTTTAAAAATACTTCTTTACATTATTTAAAACCTTTTTGTGATTGGAACTATATGTCTTTGACTAATGGTTTAGGAATTAGCCATTGAACATCGTTTGGAGTGGACGCCCTTTATAATACTTTAAGCATTTCGTGTACGACCCCTGAAAGCTTGGTCCAACTCATATGTTTTCGGTTACAGAAAAGTGGTTTAAATCATAAAATTGAAAATGTCATAACTCGGTCAATTTTAGCGTTATATGAATGGGACTTTTTTTGCCGTACTTGTTAGAGAAATAGAAAAAGTTTACTAAATATCACTTATAGGACCGGGGGACCGTATAAAAATTTAAATTTCGTAATTTTTAAATAAATGTTTTTCTTGACCTAAATCGCTTTAAAAATACTTCTTTACCTCATTTAAAACATTTTTCTAATTGGAACTATATGTCTATGATTAACGGTTTAGGAATTAGCCATTGGACACCGTTGAGACCGGACACCCTGTATATATATATATATATATATATATATATATAAAGTTTTTTACTGATGGTGGTTTTGGGTTCTTATTTCATACGAAATCTACCTAAAAGTACACTTATTTTGTAAAATCACATTAATGCATATTTAAGGCGGCCATGGTCATTAATATTTTTCTACTAATTATACGAATTTTTTTTCTTATGTGGATCTTTATTTTAAAAGCATTTTACATGTAAATATATATATATATATATCGAAAGTTTAATTTTTTTTTAATAACATTTACATTTTTAAGCATATTTAATTTCTACACGACAATTTGCCTTTTTCTTTTCACTTTTATATGCAGAGAGATCTTATTTAGTATTCACTTTATGATTTTATCAAAATAGAGCTTCTAGAATTCTTAATAATTTTAGACATCGAAAAAAAAAAACTCCTAAACAATAACATAATTTTAGAATGACTTTTTCGCCAAGAAAATAATATTTAAAAAAGTTTGCTCTAAATGAAAAGACAATTTATTTGAAATACAATAAAGTAACTCCGTGCAATATTTTATGCATTTACTGTAGAAATAATTTAGATATATTACTTCAAAGTTGAAAAGATAATAAAAATAAATAAATAAATAAATAAACAAATAAGATTCTGAGCTAAACGCACCTAACTCTTTATGTTCCAAATCAAATTCTGAATTAATAGAATTGAGGGATTCAACTTGGACTTCCTGGGATGCAGAATGCAGGAGAAAATAATTTTTTTTTTATTGAAAACTCTCATAGATTTTTTACATTTAATATTTAGATTTTAGATTGCCCACTAGCAGCACCTAAAATCATTTTTATATGAAAAATATCAAATATGTATTTAAATAAAGCTTTGAAATTCATTAAAAGAAATACTTTCGTTTTAGCCACATGCGTCAGGAGTTAATAATCGAATGAATTGTCAAAGATTTCTTTACTTACTGCAGCTTTTTTGATTCAGACAATTTTAGTGACTCAAGTGCATAGTTCGATTGCGTATCTGTTAATTTTGTGTTTTATTTGTATTATTTTATTTCTTTATGGATGGAGTTTTAGTTTCGTTATGGGTTATTAGCCGGAAACAAATGCTGAAACATCTGAATTGTTTTAAGTGCAAATGGGTTAATCTTTCGTAATTGGGTGCACGCAATAAATAGAAATTTTAAAAAAAAATCTTGCTTGAAAAATATTTAAAAAAGCAGTAAATTTCGATAAAGTTTTAACCAAAGCGCATTTGAAAGAACTTACCCCACATCCGAAGGTGCAAAAATTGAAATTAGTTTAAAAATTTAAAAAAAAGATTTCTGTAAAAGTGAAATTTATTGGTCAGCCGTTAATATAATGTAATCGTCACTCACGGACATGTTTTTGCTTTATAATATAGATTTCAACATACAATTTATTTTTCTCGATTTTTTTAAAGTAGGCAAAATTAATAAACTAAATCGGTATTTACAGGGGTTTTGACGAATATTTACAACTCTACCCAAATAATTTCTTTAAAAATATTAGTTTTAGTGTTTTATACACTATATGGTCAAAGGTGACCGATTACTTGCGACTTTAGACGTTTTATTAAATATCTAGAAAAATACACAAGGAATTAACCTGAAACTGCAAATGTGTAAACAGTATAGTATAAGTCATATATTTCCGCGAAGATTTTTTCCTGAAACTCCATAGGGGACCGTCAACAAATTGAAAAAGAACGAATATCTTTTGGATAACCCTGTAAAAACTGATGTAGCAAAAGCGTTCAAACTCGAGATTATTAATAAGTTTCTTATTGTAATATAGTGTGTTTATTTTTATGAGGGTAGCATGTATAATCGTAGAGAAATTAATGTTTTTATAAAAAGTCCCAAATTTCGCCAAGTGTTTTGCTTATAATTTTCAGAGTTCTTAATATAAAAAAAAGTTCTTTTCCGAAAATATGATAAACAACATTGTATACAATATTTTGCAATCAGAATTTAAAAATAATAAAAATTGGATGAAAAATGAGCAGGTTTACTAAAAAATATTTCACTGCACATGCGCGAATCCAATCAAAATATAATGTGCATAATTTATTAGCTAAGTATATAGAGCAACTTTTGTGAATTTCTCAAAATCATAGCTTGAAAATTCTGAAAATTATCGTCCATAGAATAAGCTCGAAATCCGTTGTTTCCAAAAGGAGGCAAAAAGATGAGGTTGGTTGGTTGGTTGTATTTATGTCGGCCAATTATCTGCACGTGGGATATGGGCCCTAAGGGGGGGGATGCCTTCCGTGGAGGTCTTTCTAAGGGAACCTAACCCGTATTAACGCTTGGAGAACCAAGGTTCGAAGAAAACCACGAAAACTCCGAACGATTAGGCCGACGGGCGCGATTGGTATCGAACCCAGCACCTCCCGTCTACCAGCTTCGAGAGCAGAACCTCTCAGCCACTGGTGGGGTGCAAAAAGATGAGGAGTTGTATCCAAATATAGTAGTACGTACAATATTGTGTACGCTATCTTGGCACTAATCAACGGATATTTGATACAACCCCTAATATTTTTGCTTCTTTTTGGGAACAACGGATTTCGAGCTTATTCTATAGACGAGAATTTTCAGAATTTTCAAGCTATGATTTTGAGACTTTCTCAACAGTTGCTCTATATACTTAGCTAATATATATGGCATATTATATTTTGATCGCATTCGCGCATGCGCAGTTAAACATTTTTTAGTAAACCTGCTCATTTTTCATCCAATTTTTATTATTTTTTAATTCTGATTGCAGAGTATTGTGTACAATATTGTTTGTCATATTTTCTGAAAATAACTTTTTTTTTTTAATATTAAGAACTCTGCAAATTATAAGCGAAAAACTTGGCGAAATTTGGGACTGTTTTTATAAAAACCTTAATTTCTCTACGAGTATACATGCTATCCTCAAAAAAATGAACACAGTATATTACAATAAGCCACTTATTAATAATCTCGAGTTTGAACGCTTTTGCTACATTAATTTTTACAGGGTTATCCAAAAGATATTAGTTTTTTTTTCAATTTGTCGACGGTCCCCCATGGGGTTTCGGGAAAAAGGTCTTCGCGGAAGTATATGACCTATACTATACTGTTTACACGCCTGCAGTTTCAAGTTAATTTCTCATGTATTTTTCTAGAAATTTAACAAAACGTCTAAAATCGCAAGTAAACCGGTCACCTTTGGCCATATGGTGCAGAATTAGAATATGTACAGTCGTGGAAAAAAAAAAAGTAAACACCCCCTACTAAATTCCCAACAAATTACCGTAAAAGAAAGTCACGGGTACCGAACGATTGGAAATAAAGTCTTCTTTTAAATGATGTATATAAATTTTCTTAAGGGGGGCCCTCTACATATTAAAACGAACCATAACTTTGTTTTTTTTCAATAGCAGTACACAATTCTGACAGCATAAATGAACTCTACAACCTTCAATTAGCCTAAAAAATAATTTTCATGCAATCCGTGCGATAAGTTTCCGAGAAATTAATTATTTTAAAAACAGCGTATTTTAAGGGCTGTATCCAAATTGAAGTTCGGTACTCGATTGTTGACAGAGAGAGCCTCCTTCTTGATCAAGGCATCTTAAGCGCTACTCAAGCAGTCATTGAAGATAGCTAGGTTACAGGACAGCAGAAGAAATTTCAAAATATCTAGCCACTTCTATCATAGATGGCCCCTTAAACCATCATTTTGCCGTTTTTTAAGCATAATTTGAAAACTACTTGGAAGAAAAATGTGAAATTTTGCATTTCCGTAAAACAGGACTTAATAAATCCAAATCCATCAAAAAAATTTGTGGGTTGCAATTCATAATTTTTTCGAATATTAATTTCATAATTCATAATTCATATCATAAAATTATAAAAATTGCAAATTTAACGTATTTATGTTTGGGTATATTAGTATTATTGCTACACAAAAAATTAGCACATTAGGAGTAAAATTTCAGGAGATATAAATAAAAATATGAAAATATAATTTAAGATTAGAAGCACTAAATTTTGAATGTTTATAATTCAAAAACTTATTTTTCAAATGACTTGAAATTTTGTGTTTGTGTCTCGGCATAGTGTGAACCACATATTTGAAATATCTTGTTAAAATTGGGCATTGCCATTGAAAAAAAGGAAGTTTGGGTTCGTTTTAATATGTAGATGGCCCCCTAAGCAAATTTTATATACATCCTTTAAAAGTACTCTTTATTTCCAATCATTCGGTACCTGTAACTTTCTTCTACGATAATTTGTTGAGGAGTTAGCAGGGGGTGTTTACTGTTTTTTTTTTTTTCCCACGACTGTACAAATATAACGGCCTTACTTATAAATACAGAATTGTTGCAGAATATAAAACTTTCTTACTCCGTGATCTGTCTTCAAATTCAATGTCAAGAAAGCCGAACTGTTGTAAATGGAAAATACATTATCCCATTTTAAAATAATTTTGCTTTGGACAGTGAATAAGGATTTTGGAACATGATATAGTAAAATATCTAGAATTCATTCTAAATTTACTACTGCCAATTAGATGTGTTAAATGAATTCGAAACGCTTTTACTTATGGTAATTTAAAATACCAACGGCATAAAGGATTAAAGTCCACCACGTTCGTAAGAATTGTGTAACATAGAATACGCAATAATTTCTGATGTGTAATATATATCTTCTGGCCTAAGTCGACAGTTTAAACGTAGTCCATTGACTTTAAAAATAATAAAATCAGGAGTTAAACTGATTTTAAACAGGAGTTATTGTCTTATAGCTCTTGGCCGAGCAAGATGTCAGACCAAGTACCGAAGACGCTGGGTCAGAAGCAGTGTTGACCGAAACAGGTTTTTAAGATCGAAAACGAAACTGAAACCGAATTTTGGTAATTTTTCTAGTTTCGGCCGTAAACGAAAACGTAAACGAAACTGTCCAAAAAAAGTAATTAATACATATATAAATAGTATATATAATTACACATATGTAGAAACACATTTCTAACAAACAAACCTATACATATATATATGGATGTGTGTGTATAAGTTTCAAATAAAAACATAAATAATAATACAACTTTTATATTTTATTACTTTATAACAATAATCATAAGCATTTATCAATAGTTAATTAACAATGTAGTTAAAAAATGGAAAACAAATTCGATAATGAATATTTAATTAAGTCTTTATAAGTATATAAAATTATTAAAAAATGAAAGTAATTTAAAAATAATGAATTTAATCAATATTACCAAGTTTAATACCTTCCAGATTTACCCCCTTTTATGCACTGCCGCTCTTTGCAAACAGAAGTACCATTTAGGAGGAGGGAGTCGCCCCTCAAAGAATATGATAAGAGTGTATGAGTCGTTATAAGTCAGATTAATAAAATGCAAAAAAGCAAAAATAACGTGTTTTAGGTATACATACCTTGATTTATCTTTTATAATGATTTTTGAAAATGATCTTCATTTGTTTTACTACACCTTTCTTAGAGAGTATTCGAAACACTTCTGTGGTTTCAAACTAAAAATTTTATATTACTGTTATGTCTGCAGCTTTTAATGAGCAAGTGGAAAGCGTTTTCAAAGTTTAGAAATATGCATTGCACTCACGTCTTAAGTCAGTGATGACTGATAATTATAAACAGTGAAGTCTTATAGCAATAAATAAAGAGTTTCTCATTTGAGCCGATGCAGCTCAAATCAATGAGTAATGTTAAAAATTTTCGAAGAAAGCAACGAGATTTTTGGAATAGAGATAGTTTCGATCGAGTTTCGGTCACGGCCGAATTTTCGGCAGTATTTTCACAGAAAACAAATGTTTGTCAAAACTCAGATTTTGGGCCGAAAACGAAACCGAATATTAGGTTAATCTCTAGTCAGAAGACTGACTTTTGGCCGCAAGGTTTTCTCGCAATCTTCCGACTGTGTTCCGCCTGCCAATTTCCGAGCGAGATCAATAATTCTCAATATCACTGATTTTATCTGCAGGTAAATCTTGGAAGCCAACAGCAATGCAGTGTGAAGACTCTTATTCGCCCAACTACTAATCTCGCTCTATGCTCCTTTATTTCGGCGTTCGTGTGGGAATCTGCGATTTGCAACATAACTGATTGTTGGCGCGATTATAAACAGTTAATTTTTATGTATGTAGACTTACCTATTTTGACTCCAGGTATCAGTGAGCTATCACTGGTATTGCTGCCATCCGATATTAACCCACTTCTCCGATTAAGAACGTCTACAGCCCATCGCATCGCTTCGAAGACCTGTACACCATCCGGAGATATCGGGCCACATCCATAAACACCTTCTCCAGATTTATGGATGGGTAAGACAGCTCCTATAACGACATCGGCTTCTGGTTCTACCCACAAGTGATTCGGCGGTACATCGCAAGACTCCTGGCCGAACCTCTGCGAGAATGATGGCAATACAAAGAGCGCAATGACCACAACGGCAAATATCGTAGGAACATCACGATCCCTACTGCCTAGAAGCATCGAGACCTAAAGAAGATGAAAATAACATATGTTAGTATTAATAAGACAAATTAATTAAATTTCATTTTAAAACAACTTTTCACAAAAATCGCGTTGAAAAAACGAAATACAAGGAGGGGCAAGGTGTTTAAATAGATGTCCGCAAACTTTGACACATATTTTAAAATGGAGAATTAAAACCAGAAATAAGCTATACTAAAGCCTTCTTTTTTTATCCGAACACCCCATGCAAGATAATTTTTCCAACATATGACCATAGAAAGCAACACAGAAATGGGAAAAAACCACAGATATATAAAATATTCAAAAATGAATTTTTAAAAGCATTTTTCAATAGAAGAAGTGAAACAATAATTTCTTATTTCTTCAGTGTGTCTCTGACGTCCTGAAATCGCTGTTTAAGATAAATTTTGAACATATGAACGCAAAATGAAAAATCAAAAACAACTAAAAACTGTCTTCCCCGGGGATATGGGGGGGAGGGGGAGATCAGAGCGCCTCTGACCAAAATGTCTTAGTTCTTCCTTATCTTACAGACTTGCTTAATTATTTTAAGCCGTAAAGGATAAATATTACTACTTTTTTCAAAATCATCAGATAAAAATTAAATTTAGTTACTTAAATTTCAAACCCAAGAAACTATTTTTGATACAAATAAATTAAAAAAATCTCTCCACTGCCTGTCGAGCCTCTTGCGCCACCTATGCGTTTTTAAAGTCAACTAAAAATACGCATTCGAAGGACAAATTTTTGCTCACTGACGACATACGTTTACAAAGATTTCTGTTGAACAAATCTCATTTAAGTAATATTCCGGTTCACACTATTTTCAGTCAGTATATTAACTGTAGCTATCATAAAAGTTTGGGAGAACCGTCCTTATTGGTGTGTGACAGGTGAGGCCGCACAGGGCATCGCACCTAGGGAAAGTCTCGCGTCCGAAAAAAAAAAAAAAAAAAAAAAAAAGTACAAAATGGCCAAATATTTATTATTCATTTTATTTTCAGTTATTTATTTCATAATGAAATTTGCAAGTGCAAACATATTTAGTACTTATAATATTTTAGCATATTCCTGCATGCGGCATGGTGTCATGCGAGTTTTTTGAAAAGGTGATTGCGCAGTGTTGCCAGTTTGACGGATTTTTTAATACAAAATATGCATCAGAATTTCCGAACTGTTACTTTCCCTTTATTTAATCACGGAAAGCCTGTCATTAAATAGAGAAAAATTACTATTCGAATTTTGTGGTAGGTAAATAATAATAATAATAATAAATCGGTCAAATTGGGTCGCAAAAGTTCTTGCACGCGGCCTCGCTTTCGCTAAGTATGGCTGTGAAACTTGGTATGCAGTAAATGCATCAAAAAGCTTGTTTTATATTAAATTCCTTTAAAATAACCTATATTCGAGCGCAAATCAAAATAATAAATGCTAATTTAAGAATGCATCTTTATCATTCATTTGAGAATAGATGCCTGTCAATTATACATAAAGTCTAAGATTTTTTTGTCATTATTAAAATTTTAAGGGAAGTTACATACTTCAGTAAGTTACAGTAAGGATTATTACACCTACCCCATTATTTATGTTGTTGAAACAAGATATTCATCAATAAAATAGGGCGTTGAGAACCAGAATGGGAACACCCAATTTTTGCGAAAAAATGAAGTCGCGGTTTCAAAGAATTGTGTGTCATGCCATCTATTGACTGTATAATGAATTCTATATTAATTTTAAAACTATTCAAGTGATCGAAACAGTTTATCAGAAATTCCAACATAATGTGAATATCAAGTTGTAAGTACAAGAGTGGATCAAGTGGTTTGCTCACTGCCAATTTAATCACCCTATGTCTCTTGAAGAAGCTTGGTCTCTTCTGGCACTGGCAGAGTTGGCCTAAAAGACTTTGAGAAAAAATTGAAAAAATTTTGGAAATAATTTTCCTTGAAATCTGCAAGGTTGGTATACTCTAGTTCTCAACGCTACAAATGTTCTGTTGGATTAATTCAATAAATATGTTTAAAAAATATTTTTACTGAAAATTAAAAATTTTTGAACTATTTCAAATTTAATAGTATTAATCTTACTAGTTTTTTTTAAATGAGTTTCAATTTTTAAAATCTTTTTTCCAGATTAAGTTAAATAATGCTGTAAAAAGTGATATCCCTTTTTATAGCATTATTTAACTTATTCTGTTTATGATTGTTATACATGTTTTTATATCTTTTTTCCAATTTTCATTTTATTACTTAAAAAGACTTTATTAAAAAAAATTGTGCATTCACTGTTTAGCTAGACAGACATTTATTTAAAAACATAATAATGAGCTGGCACGAAACGGAATTTTCATTAAAGTTCATATATTAATATTCTTTATTACTAATTTGTGGACTTTAATAAACCAACAATTGAAAGCAGATGCGCGAATTCTTTGTAGAGATTCTTTAGAAATATTGAAAATTTCGAAGAAAAGAAAAATAGACGTATGGACAATAATATAAATAAATAAATAAATAAATAAATAGAGATATTTGAGAATTTTGAAAAAGAAAATGAATTTTAAAAAGAAAAAATATTAATAATAACAAGGACGAAGTATTTTAAAAATGTATATACTGTGAAAATGTGTTGTGTGAAAAATGCAATTGTAATACATTATGATCTCTTATTTGCCTGAGTTACCCTGAAGAAAAATGAAAACACACTTTCTGGCAAGTATATGCAGTTGATCTTTATTTTTTTAAATTTTAACAAGTTAATGGTAAAAAATGTTTTTGTCGATTTTTGCCCATTTAAAAGTGCACTGTCTCGCCAAAGCCGCAGAGAGAGAGATGTTCTAGGGCCCTGGTAATGATTAGAATGCGATTCCTTACATGCGATGCGATACTAGAAAATAAATTTGTTGAATACGCAATTTTTATAAAGTAATACACACTTGCAATTAAAATAATAAAACTTTGTAAAAAATCACCATAAAATTAAAACAAAACACAGGACGCGTTTCGAGCTAAAAACATAACAGCTCGTCATCAGCTAAGCATACACGTGTCCGAAAACGGACAAGTTCAAAAATGAACTGAAGAAAAAGAATGTTGCGAAGAATGCGACAGATGGCGCTACCTGATAGAGGAAAATGTGTTGAAAAAAGATAGAAGAGAAAATGAAATGGAAAAAATGGAAATAAAAGAAAAAATAAAAATAAAAGAAGTAAATTAAAAATATAAATAAAAATAATAAATAAAGAACTATAAAAGAACAAGAAAAAAATCCAAATTATTATTATTATTATTATTATTTTTTTTTTTTTTTTTTTTTTTTTTTTACAAAATAAAAAGAAAAGAAACAAGAGAAAAGGGAAAAGAATTATAAAATTAATTTCCACGCTGGAGATAGGAAAGGAGATGATGGGAGATCATTGACAAGATTAGCAGAATTTTTAGAAATAAAATATGCTTCATGAAAATCCAAGTGAGAGGGAGAGGCAGGGGAAGAAATAATTTTGGCCATGGAGAAATTGAAACAATGACTGGAAGACCAACAGTGAGAAGCAATCGAAGATTTAGAGATTTCTTGATTTGCAATATATCTCTGATGCTCGCCTAATCTGAATTTTAAAGCTCTCTGTTTGACCAATATAACCTAAATTGCAAGAGCAAGGAATGAAATAAACACCCCACCGGTTCTCAGTAGGAACAGGATCTTTTAGAGAAGAGAATTTAATTTTATTCATAGGTTTGAAGATAACTTTAAAGTTAAAACGAGAAAGTATTTTAGCAATTTTGAAACACAGAAGAGAATAAAAGGGCAGAACTATTATAGAATTAAAATTAGGAGGATTATTTGAATCAGAAAAAGGACGTTTAGGCTTATTAAATTTATACAAAGCTTTATCAATTAAAGAGGGATTATAACCACGAGCAAGGGCAAGAGATTTCAGATAATTAATTTCATTATTCAGAGCAGAAGAGTCAGAACAAATGCGTAACGCCCTAAAAACAAAAGTATAAAAGGATGCCACTTTTTGTTGAGGAGGATGATTTGAAAGGGCATGAGGGGGAAGGGAGACAGCGAAAGGTTTTCTATAAACGGAGGTAGAGAACCGATCTGGGAGTTTTGAAACCAAGACGTCAAGGAAAGGAAGAGAATTGTTCTCTTCGACTTCGAGAGTAAATTGAATACAAGGATCAACAGAATTAACAAGAGAAAGGAGATTAGAAAGATCAAGGTCAGATGGAATTAAAATGAAAGTGTCATCAACATACCTAAACCAGAAAGGAAATTTATATAAACTGAAGAGTTTTTCTTCAACAAAATGCATATAAATATCACATAAAAGAGGAGACAATGGATTACCCATGGCCAGACCCTCAGTTTGAGAATAGAAAGAATTGTTAAACTGAAAAGCAGTTTGCCTGACACAAATACTAACTAAATGCAGGATTTCATCAATCTCAATGGAAGAGTAATGAAATTCGCGCAACCTTCTTTCCAAACAATCAATTGCCCCTTGAACAGGCACGTTAGTGAAAAGGGATTTAACATCTAAGGAAACCATCATATAATTGCAAGGAGAAAGGCGTTTAATTTTATCAACAAAGAGCTTTAAAATTCAGATTAGGCGAGCATCAGAGATATATTGCAAATCAAGAAATCTCTAAATCTTCGATTGCTTCTCACTGTTGGTCTTCCAGTCATTGTTTCAATTTCTCCATGGCCAAAATTATTTCTTCCCCTGCCTCTCCCTCTCACTTGGATTTTCATGAAGCATATTTTATTTCTAAAAATTCTGCTAATCTTGTCAATGATCTCCCATCATCTCCTTTCCTATCTCCAGCGTGGAAATTAATTTTATAATTCTTTTCCCTTTTCTCTTGTTTCTTTTCTTTTTATTTTGTAAAAAAAAAAAATAATAATAATAATAATTTGGATTTTTTTCTTGTTCTTTTATAGTTCTTTATTTATTATTTTTATTTATATTTTTAATTTACTTCTTTTATTTTTATTTTTTCTTTTATTTCCATTTTTTCCATTTCATTTTCTCTTCTATCTTTTTTCAACACATTTTCCTCTATCAGGTAGCGCCATCTGTCGCATTCTTCGCAACATTCTTTTTCTTCAGTTCATTTTTGAACTTGTCCGTTTTCGGACACGTGTATGCTTAGCTGATGACGAGCTGTTATGTTTTTAGCTCGAAACGCGTCCTGTGTTTTGTTTTAATTTTATGGTGATTTTTTACAAAGTTTTATTATTTTAATTGCTTCATTTCGCCAGTTTTCGGTGCTGTTTCGCTAATACACACTTGCTTAGAAAATAAACTTCACTACATCAGGAAAATATATAAACGAAAAAAAAAAGTATAAGTGGTCAAAAACCTCGATGTCGTATGCCAATTTTTGACTACTACGGGATCCCGTGAAACTGTAGTCCCTGGCTTTTCCAGATTAGGCCTTGTATAGTTGAACTATCGCCGATGATCTAGGGTAGATGTGCCAGTAATGGACACCCTTCCAGTAATGGACACCCCTTGATGTTTTTGGTTCATAAAAAATAACTAATAAATATTTAGCTTTAATTATTTTTTTTATAATTCCCCCTTGCATGTTTTATAAAACTGGGTTATTGTTGACACTTTTAATCAAGCGAATCAGGAAGCAGGAAATAATGTTTCAAAGTTTCGCTGTTTTTCTCTGAAAATCTTAATGAAGAGGCTAAGAGCTGGCTTCGTTTAATTAATTTATATATTATTTATTTTCTTGCAAAATTTGAATGTTTTTATTTGAGTAGCAATAGAAAACTTAGAATTTTATATACTAATGGCCATTTACAAAATTCATTTTATTTTTAAGGTTTTAAGAGGGGGTGCCCATTTCTGGGATGGTCAATTAGTCATTTTCCAGTAATGGACACCCTATGTAGACATTGCTAAAAATGCAATTTCAGTAATGTTTATAGTGCATAAAATATTTTGACATAACTGCAAACCTAAATAATCAAATTTAATTTTTAAATTACACTTACTAAAATGTAATAACACCAAAACTTTTTTAAAGAGCACAGTCAAAGAGGGGCTCATAGGGCTTAATCCCCTCTTCGTTTAAATAAAAACAATTGAGTTACAGAAGCTATTAAAAAGCTATTTTCTGTCTTAAATGTTTCCTTAATCACCATTGACCAAAAAAAAAAAAAAAAAAAAAAAAAAAAGAAAAAAAAAAGAAGTAATATTAATGAAAGTTACAGGTAATATTCATGAAACTAGTAAATCTGCAGATCAGTGGCCTCAAACATTAGTTCTACATATACTTATCAGTTTAAAATATTCAACTCACAATATCATTTCTTATATACTTGTAATATTAATTACTATAAATGATATATCAAGTATTAATTGTTAAAAATAGTGAGACAAAACTAAACACTAATACTCCAAAACTTTTTTTTAAATTACCCTTTAAATACCCCACTATTTCAATAATTTGATTGCTGTAATTGCCTGATACATAGTACTTTAAACTATGCATAAAAAATAATTAAAACATCGATCTTCTGATAATTACAATAATTCATGCAAACAGATTGATTTCACAAATTGATTGAAAACAATTATCACAAATATTTTATTAATTACTGGTATCCTAATTGTTAAATTTATTTGAAAATAACTATTTTGTTTCATTAGTATGTATTCAATAAATTCTGGTTCTAAATACAGTCATAAAAACAATTACATTTATTACTTTTTATGGGGTGTCCATTACTAGGTTTTTGGGTGTTTTGATATATTTCTGTTATTTAAAATTAAATTTCGATTCATATTGGGAAATGAGACTATAGGAATGATTAAATATTGTTGATAGGTTAATACAATATTGAAAAAACTGGAATATAGTAATTATAACTATTAATAAAAAAATATTTTTTAAAGAAATTCCTTAGGGTTGTCCATTACTGACACATCTACCCTATAAGTTGATAGATTTTTTTTGTTTTAATTGCTTTTTCTTTAGACTGTGGAATAATATTAACAAGTATGCATAATTTATAGCACCCAAGCTCTGACCTTTTTAATTCCTTTACCTTGTTAGTTATTTTTACTGGTAAATTTTACGTTAATAAAAAAGGTGCTCGAGTGTATTTCTTTGTTATTTTATTTAAACAGGGCTCGATCCGGGTTCTTTAAGAGCTCCGATCATTTGTACCGGCTCTACACCTTTCTTTATGCAGGTCTGCGGTTATATTGAAAGATGTTGATCAGGGAGATCTCGAATTCCCCTCGCTAATATTAAACCTAGGCGTGAATTGCATTCTAATTTTTAAAATATCTTATCAGGAAATTGATATTTTAAACTTTTTTTTTAATTCTGTGTACTCTTCTTAAGGGATGTTTCTTTTTTTTTCAGTTTACAAAATATTTGAGGATGTGAATTTCCAAACTCGCCTTATCCAAAAAATCAAATTTTGGGAAATCACGAAAAAAAAAAAAAAAAAAAAAAAAACCTCTAACTGTTTCCATTGGTTTACATTCTAAATCAAGATATTGCATTGCCAGAAATGTAGGATAAGACTAGTTACTTTGCAGATTGTAGTGTTTTTTCGGTGCAGCTTTATCAGTAGAATAGATTGATCGAGAAAATGCGATTTTTCTTAATTTGGATAATATGAGTTTTGAAACTTATGTCCTCATTTCAAAAATATGCACTTAATTTTATTTGAAATATTGAAATCTTACTCACAGATTATCCGCTTTTAGCACATAAAATATCAAATTAAGCATATATTTTTGAAATATTTTGCCAGCTAAAAAAAAGAAGAGAAATTCTTTGAGAAGAATATATTGAAAATAGAAGTAAAAAATACAAATTGTCTGAGAAGACATTTTAAAAATAACAATGCATTCCGCGTCCATGGGTTTACCATTAGCGTTGGGAATTTGAGATCTCACTGACCAACAACCTTAACAATAAAATAAGAAGTAGTTCTTTTATTCAGTGTCCCCCCCCCCCCACATATTTTTTCTTTTTTCTCCAAAGTAAACACAAATATATTAAAGAGTTTTAAGCAGAAATATGCAGCTTGACGATACTGTTAGGAAAAATGGAATAACATCTTGAGTAGGCAATTTACAGCCTGTGAAACAGAAAGCAATTTAAACAACCTTAATTTTCCCTACTTCAGTGATCAGTTTAATCATCTAAGTGCCCCGGAATAATGAGCAACAATTGAACTTAACGGTTAAAGTACAACAAGTCACTGAAAATCCTGTCTCTTAATGGATGCACCGTTGTTACGTCAAAGTGAAATCAGTCAAGACAAAGTATACCACATTTTAAAAAATGGAGTTACCAAACTGTGACGCTGATTACATGAGAAACATAATAATTTATAAAGAATATAATTGGTTTTAAAGACACTTTTGATAACGCTAAAAGCATTCTTAAATATGTTAAATGAGTATAATTTTTCCATTGTAAATCATTAGTATTTTGATATAATCACTACGTTTTGAATTATTGAATAGGGAATTTCTTTTATTTTCTTTTTTTTTTTAATTTGGTAACTATTTTTTTTTCCAAGATTTTAGGGAAAACAAAACCTGATTATGAGTTGCACTTTTGTTATTTCGACAATCGCATCGAAACAGTTCAAAACAATTGAAAATCAAGATATCATAGGAAAATTAACACATTATCGAACGGAGATGTGAATTCGCGTCTTTTGGCATGCAATAATTCCGCGAGCACATCTGTTGATTCCGTGCTTTTGCATTTTATGTGTCATATTATTTCTTAAAAAAACACACATAAAATTCGTAATTTTACAATTAGAGTACTATGTATATAAATACTTCGGTTAAAAACAATATCATCTTCTATGCTAATAAAAGAAAGATTCATGTCCGTGTGTCCGCAATGGCTAGAAAAATCTATGGCATGTAGAAGTCTGAAAATTTGGATGAGGATACTCCAAGGCAGCTCCTAATGCACCACAAGCCCATATTTTCCCTTTTTTGTTAATTAACCGAGATATTAATTTTAAAACATAATGAACATCGCAAAATGTCGCGCATTCGCCGTTCAGAAGCTTTCTGACTGCGTTCCGAAGAACACAAAGCACAGAAAATCCCAGTGACGAAAATGACTTTTTCTTCGCGTCTATCGATTCTTTATATTCGTGTCCCCATCGGCTTAAGTATTCGAAATACAGAAAAACGAAAGATACAAAAGCACATTTACTACTTTAAGCTTTATAACAGAGCAAGCCATTAATTAAAAAAAATACGTATGTTAATTATTTCTCAATAATAGTAATAATAATGATTTAGAAACTTCAAAAATTCTTTTTCCCCCACTTTTTTTGCCGCGCAGCTGCTGAACTAATCAAAGCGGAAAAAAGAAAAATACCCATTTAACCAGCATACTTTTTCGTTTAAACGATTTCTTCGGTTTAAAAATATTAATATTATCGCTATCAAAAGAATTCTTTCCCGAGTCGGTTTCAATGTTTTCGCTTTTTTCTGCAATGCTTAAAAACCTGCATTTACCAAAAAAAAAAATAAATAAATAAAAAATAAAAATAAAAATAATAATAATAATAATAAAAGGAAGAAAGTAAAAGAAGAAAAATACCAGACTATATCTACGTTCATTTTCCTTCCTAAAGGTGGCAACCGCTTTATAAATACTAATATTAACTCTTTCAAAAAAATTCGCTTCCGAGACTCACTTTGCGATTTTCTTTTTTCTGTGATGTTTAAAATTCTGTATCGGCTTCAGAAATCAAAGTACGAAAAAATAAAAGATACCAAACAAAATCTGCGTTCATATTCTCTTTAGACGACACCTTCGGTTTAAAAAAATATCAATACTAACCCCTTCAAATTTCCGAAACTCACTTTTCGGATTTTCGTGTTTTTCGCGACATTTAAAAATCTGCACCAGCATTCAAAATAAAAATACAAATAAAGAAAAAAAAAAAAGAGAAAAACCATATCTACATACTACTTCCTTAAAAACGACGTAATATGCTTAAAGACGCATTATTTTGAACCTTAAAAAAAAAAAAAAAAAAAAAAAAAAAAAATTGTTTCCGAAAGTCATTTTAGCTATTTCCATTTTTTCTCCTCTGCAATGCTTAAAAATCTTCATTAGCTTTGAAAACCAAAATAGGAAAAAAGGAAAATACCAAACCATATCTACGTGCAATTTCCTTTAAAAGATTTTCTTTTAGCTATGATTCAACACTGATTTTAGGTGCATTTAAGGTTATTATCACGGGCCCGGGCTACACTGACTTTTCGTTTAAATATATAAGATCAAAACAGAACAAAGCATGCGTTGTATGCCTAGCGTGCGCTGCCGAAGGAAGTAGTGTTCTCAGTTTTAGGTTCATTTGGATAGATTTCATTTAAAAATATAAAATCATACAAATTCGAGGGTGGACGCCGAAGGCACAGTGGGGCTCCCAATATTAGTATCGTTTGGAAAGAGTGTTGTTTAAATATAATAAATCAATCAACACTGATTCTATGTATAGTCAAGGTTATTATCACAGGCTGGGACAGTCAGTTTTTTACACATTCATTTATAGCGTAAAAACGAAAAAAAAAAAATATTTCTGTTAAATAATATAACATGCAAGTATAACGCCCATAGGTGGGGCTTTCTGGTTAAAAGACGAAAATTAGTCGCCACCAATGAGTTAATTGAACATATCATAACCTCATTTTATATAAAATATGTTCCTTGCATGGTAGTTTTACTTTGGAAGCAAACATTAATTTTTATTTAAATCAGAACAATTTTTAAAATACTATAACAACACGTTGATTAATCTAAAATAACATGGAAATAAACCGCATAGTTACCTACTTGTTTATAATAATAATAATTATTATTATTATTACTCAGCATGATCACTATTCATAATTATTAAACCCTTGCCTGTGACGCCCGAACTCAGTTCGGACAACGCAAACGCGCCAATTTTGGAATGCCCGACGTGAGTTCGGGCAAGAGAAAAATCGGTGTTTCAGTTCCGTGAAGCCCGAAAAAGACTACACTGTAAAAAAAATAAACGGACTAAAATACGGAAATACTACTGGCAATCTAGACGCCAGTACTATTTCCGTATTTTAATGGAACTTTTTCTCGGTAAATTGCAGAAAATTTTCCGTTTTTTTGGAATTTAACGGAAATTTTTCTGTAATTTACCGGGAAAAAGTTCCGTTAAAATACGGAAATAGTACTGGCGTCTAAATTGCCAGTAGTATTTCCGTATTTTAGTCCGTTTTTTTTTTTTTTTTTTTTTTTTTTTTTTACTGCAATCAGACAATGTTTCCTTTGTTGTCGTATAACTGATGAAAAGGGAAAGAGGATACAACGCGAGACTCGAGTTTATTGTGAAGACTGTGATGTAGGCTTGTGTGCCCAGCCATGTTTTTGTATATACCATACTATAAAGAATTTGTGAAATTCAAAGGAATCTGAGGGACATAGAATTTATGAGAATTGATATAAATAATAATACTGTTGTATTAGTTTATTATATTTATCTTGAAATTATGCCATTTGATTTGTTTTGCTGTAATTTGAGCAAAAATTACTGTAACCCATTAACGTTTCTCATATATGTGAAAATATTGAATATAGTAGTTATTTCGTTTAATTTTTTGTTTTTAAATAATCTATTTCTAACATTTTGATGAGAATAAAGATCAAAATTTAAGGAGAATTTTTTTTCCCATTTTTGGTACGTTTTTCTCAAATATATTCCACAGGCAAGGGGTTAAAAACAGCAGAATGTATATTGCAGAGAGAATTTAATATTCTAGAGTCGAATAAAATCTCTTAAAAAATGTGTATTTACGCGGGCTAGATTTCTAGAGTCGTTGTTGGGTACCTTGCTTGAAAAAATCAAGTACATTAAAAATCAATTTGCAAACGAAGTGATATTGATACCCAAACTACTTGACAAAAATAAAGTACGTGTTCGTTAACAAAACTTGACATTAATAAAGTAACTGCTATCGCTCGAATATTTGAGTAAGATCGTTTTATAAGTTAACAAATTCTGCACACAGCTTATCGGATCATTTTTTCCCCCGAAGTTTTTCCGATAAAACTGTTTTAAAAGTTTCTAATAATTTTTTTTTTCTGTTTTACCGAAAATGATTTCTAAATTTTCAAAAATATTCGAGAATTCGCTCAAAATTATTTAAAGTAAAAAGAAATATATATATATTATATATCTGGCTTTTCGTTGACAAATTTCAGTTCAGTACCAAAGTGCAGTATTTTGTGGTTAATATGCTTTTATTTATTTTTTAATTTACCACCAATTATTTTACATTATTAGAGTGTTCCTTGCTGAGATGATTTATACGACAAATCATGCTTGAAAATTATTTAAAAATCATAAAATGTCACTAAACTGAGCTATAGTTTTCCAACAAATTTCATTCGAGAGTGCATTTTTCTTACCGTCCCTGGGATATTCTAACCGTCCCGACTCTTATATTTCTGTTTGCAACCATGAAATTCTTAGTAAATGATTTTAAATAACGAATTTTTTTTTTTTACCCTGGTAGGTATATATAATAAACTAGCATGTCTGAAACATATGTGTTACAAGTAAATAATAATAAAATAATTCAGCATAAAATAATATAAACTGCTAAATTTCAGCCTTTAAAACAATGTTATACCAAACTTTTGTACTAAAAATACTACATTGTTATTGTTTTTTATTTAAATGTTCTATGGGTACTATGTGAATTCCTTATAAGTAAAAATTTAAAAGAAAATAAAAAGTTAGAGAGATAAAATGTCAAGGGGACGATAAGGAAAATTAAACACTCAAGTTTAACTTTGTTCTTCAGTTAGGGGGCCCGGGACACAAAAATCTCCAAATTTTCTAAAAAACTTTTATTACATTACAAATTACTCTGTGTTTTTCTGTTTAAAATGACGTTTAAATCATGTTTCTATCTTAATTAAAACAGGAAATATTAAATTTTTCGTTTTGGTGTGTTTTCAAAATCTAACTTTCAAGCACTGGTTGTCATGAAAACGATTTCTTCTGAAAATGCGTTTTTAGGTAGGTTTCGTAAGAAATACTACCTATTGCAGTCGTTACCATGGTGCGACTTTTGAAAAATTCCTTCATAACTTTTCATTATAGGACCCCAGGATCCCAAAACCACCCCCACATAAAAAGTTTATATATATATATATATATATATATATATATATATATATATATATATATATATATATATATATATGTATGTATGTATGTATGTACTAAATTTTGTCCGCACGATAAAAGTCGCAATTATACACGGATTGTCCTCAAACTCGCCAACAACTTTGATATGGCTAATATCTCGGCGGGGATTGAAAATGGGCGAAATCGGTCCAAGAGGGTGGAAATGGGAAGGGTTCAAAATTTTGAATACTGTCTTAACATGATTCTGATAAAACCAGCTCTTACACAACAATGGCAGAAAAAAAATAAAAGTTTTTCGTTATAGCAGTTGCCAACAATTAAAAAAAAAAATAACAATAAAATTCTCACCACAACAATTACTTTTCTAATGCAAAATTTTCACGTGTAAAATTAAATAGTTTGACAAATTGAAAACAAATTGAATATTACGTCATAAGTTTTCTAGAGCAAGATTTCAGCATGAAAACTCAAAATAAAATAAATAGTTTGACGAATTAAAAAAATATGTATATTGCGTCATATTGGAAATATAATGGACCTCAGCAGGTGAATATTTAACGCCATGTGAGTTTGAAGAAACGTATTAAAACATGATAAAAACCCGACTATGGAAATATTAACATATTTTAACACTTTAAGGTTCTCTGAATTTTTTGTAGCCATTTTTTAAACCTATTCCATATACATGTGTGTGTGTGTATTCGTGTATATTATAATTTTCACAAAAAGTTTAGCTCCATACAGCTCACTCTTTGTGAAGAAACTGGGTTTATCTCTAATCTTGATTTAAGTTTTGTTGGAGAATTTAGTACTTAACTTCGAAATCTACCTCCGCCTGTAGGCCCGAGCCGGCAGGGATTTTTCTTCATGATGGCTTTTTTCACCATTTCTCATATTGAAATCGTTATAAAATCAAAAACCATTAGAGATAAATGGATCAAATTTGGAACATGTCTTTTTCAATTATTTTACTTTAATTTCGATTCAGCAAATTAGAAAAAAAATATTTACTTTTCAAAATATGATTTTTTAAAAAAAGTTACACCGTTTTTTTCTAATTTTTTAGTTTAAATATTTTTAATTTTTTAAAAATTAATATTTTTTAAAATGCTGCATCAAAATTAAAATTTATATATTTCTGTTTATTTAAATGAAAAAAATTTAAATTCTACAAATAATATTTCGAGTTATAACGATTTTAAATCACCCCGCTTTTTTAATGAATTTTAAATTATTATTTTTTTTAAATATATGAGAAGCTTTATCATGTGATTTTGTTTACAAATAACATGGTTAACCACCACCAAAAAATTCAAAATTTTAACTCAATAAATAAAAATTATTTTAAATTGTGTCAGTGGTGGAAAATTGGCGCAGAGGCGGAGCCTATTGACACCACGAAATTTTAGTAGTATTTTTCGGCTTATCTAATGACAGAATTTCCGAGTTTTCATTAAGGTGAAGAATACAATAAACAATTAGCGGTGTCAATAGGCTCCTCCTCTGCGCCAATTTTCCACCACTGTTGTGTCCCGGACCCCCTTAAATAAAATATCATTAAAAATCATCGCTGCTGACCTTTTTTTTAGGTAGATTTCGTAAGAAATACTACCTATTGCAGTCGTTGCCATGGTACGACTTTTGAAAAATTCCTTCATAACTTTTCATTATAGGACCCCAGGAACCCAAAACCACCCCCACCTAAAAAGTTTATATATATATATATATATATATATATATATATATATATATATATATGTATGTATGTACTAAATTTTGTCCGCACGATAAAAGTCGCAATTATGCACGGATCGTCTTCAAACTCGCTAACAACTTTAAGATGGCTAATATCTCGGCGGGGATTGAAAATGGGCAAAATCGGCCCAAGGGAATGGAAATGGGGAGGGTTCAAAATGTTGAATACTGCCTTAACATGATTCTGAAAAAAAAAACAGCTCTTACACAACAATGACAGGAAAAAATAAATATTTTTCGTTATAGCACTTGCCAACAATTAAAAAAAAGCAATAAAATTCTCACCACAACGATTGCTTTTCTATTGCAAGGTTTCACGTGAAAAATTAAATTAAATAAATAGTTTGAAGAATTGAAAACAAATTTAATATTACGTCTAAGTTTTCTAGAGCATAATTTCCGCATGAAAACTCAAAATTAAATAAATAGTTTGACGAATTTAAACAACAAAAAAAAAAATATATTGTATCAAATTGGAAATAAAACGGACCTCAGCAGGTGAATATGTAACGTCATGTGAGTTTGAAGAAACGTATTAAAACATGATGAAAACCCGACAATGGAAATATTAACTTATTTTAACACTCTGAGGTTCTCTGAATTTGTTTTAGCTATTTTTTAAACCTATTCCATGTTCATACGTGTATGTATCCGTGTATATTAGAATTTTCACAAAATGTATAGCTCTCTAGAAATCATTCTTAGTGAAGGAACTGGGTTTATCTCTAATCTTGATTTAAGTTTTGTTGGTGAATTTAGTACTTAACTTCGAAATCTACCTCCGCCTGTAGGCCCGAGCCGGCAGGGATTTTTTTCTTTATTTTGAATCCTTAAAGCATTCTTATATAAGTTTAAAATTTTATTTTATTAAGTTTAATTTCACCAGATTTTTATTTCTGAAAGTTAAAATTATGTGAGAATGCGTCATATGCGGAGACAGGCGGACGGACCAGACGACGACTATAGGTGCTACGTATTTATATAACTACGAACGCACCTAAAAATCGAAATTATGTGATATTTAAAGTCTTGTATGAGCTATGAAAATAGCAACCTGTTTTGTGACAACCGCTCAAAAACTGGTCTACAAGTTTCTGAGGACGAGAAAATTGTCCGCAATAATAATAATAATAATAATAATAAAAATTTTGTGGCTAAAATAAATAAATAAGTGAATAAATAAAATAAATAATTCAAAATCATTAGATGTATAAAACCATTTAAAGGAAAAAATGGAAGTTTAGATTTATGAAGTACACTGTAAAAAAAATACTGATAGTTTTCCGGTAGGAATCGGAAAAATAGTTGCCCTTATCGTACCGGAATAATTTCCAACCCAGCTCGGAATAAAATCCGTAAAATCGGAATAAAATACGTAAAATACCGTTTTACTGACTATTTCCTTATTTTTACGGATTTTATTCCGAGCTGGGTCGGAAATTATTTCGGTACGATAAGGGCAACTATTTTTCCGGTTCTTACCGGAAAACTGGCAGTATTTTTTTACAGTGTAAGACTTTAATTAAAATTATAAATGTGCGATAGTAATAATAATTTTAAAAAATCCGCAGTTCTTTTGAAATCGACAAAAAAAAAAAAAAAAAAAAAAAACAGTTTTTTAATAGAGTATAACAAGGGTGGAGAAAATATAAAAACTTTTTCATTGTTTTCCTATATATATATGTATCATTATGTCCTACCGGAAAGTTCTGACCGATAATGTTATTTCACGCCTACTTTTTTTAAAATTCAGAATTTCTTCATTGACACCACTTTTTTTTTTTTTAAATTGTATAATTCACTTTATTTAATGACATATTAATTTATGTGAAAACAATGGGAATTTTACCATTTGTAAAAAGTGGTGCCAATGAAGAAACCTGAATTTAAAAAAGGAGGCGTGAAATAACATTATCGGATAGAACTTTTCGGTAGACCTATTTATATATATATGTATATTTACTTTGACTAGTAGCAGTTTAACATTCAAAAGCTTGTCACCATATTGTATTAAATGATATATTGCTATACCTTAGGGTATACTTCCTAAGTATGTAAATCTTACGGAAATTTTATGTGATTTTTTTTCCGCGGCAGTATTAAAAAGTCGTAAATCAGGAGAAGGAAACCCCTGAAGCAGTATTTTTACAGTTTAAACTTGCTAAATATTTTCCTTGATCTTACGATAAAAGGCAAGAATGATTTAAAATTTCTTAATAGTACGATCAACATGCTAACACCAGAATATGAAAAGGAAATAAAACATTACTTATAGCCAGCCCGTGCGAGGCTTTCTCACTGCAATCTTTGAGATTATTTGCTATGATACGTTTTTCCTTTTATTTTTGAATGATTACAACTTTTAATCAAACAACGTGTTTTAACGAAATGTGAGTACACTATGAGCACTATATCAAAAGCATCTTCCAAAACGTTTCATATGTGCATAGAGAAAGTGTTGTTGAAATCAAATATAATATGTATGATAATTTAAAAGGCAGAGCATTGAAAATTAAATAAAAATAAACATTAATGATTTATAACTATGGAAAAATAATCGGTCAAGTGCGAGTATTACCAATGCCTTCTAGATTAGGGAGAAAGCTCACACTTTGTTCTGACGTCACGAAACGTCACATGAAGCAGTTAAAACAAAGAAAGAAAATTCGAATAGCTTGCATTTTTCGATTTCCTTGGCTTGAGGAATTATTAATTATAATTATTAAATAATAATTAATAATTACACGAGCCAACAAAATCGAAACATGCAAGATTTTAGATCTTTTTCTTTGTTTTCTCTACTTCATGTGACGTTTCGTGACATCAGAACAAAGCGTGTCACTGCTTTCGCCCTTATCTAGGGAGCGTTGGTATTACTGGCGCACAAAGGGTTCCCGTACAATAAGTATATTAATTGGTAACTGTAATATTACAAAATATTGTTATTAAAGAGTAATAAGACTTTGTAAAAAAAACTATACAACGCAGGGCTGGGTATAGCTCTATACAGGGTGATTAAAAAAAGATGGGGAAAATTTTAAGAGGTGATAGTACACACCCAAACAAACATTTTGTATCAAAGAATGCATGGTCGAAAACTAAACGTAAAAAAGTTAGAGGGCGCCAAAAGTTATGTTCTTATACGAGGCAAAAACACGCAATGAACGATTAAGTTAAGTTACGAAAACAAATTTAATGGCATTTGATTACAATAAGTGCTCAAAACATTGACCGGCAGCTGTTATGCACGCAGTACAACGGCGAAGAACAGATTGGCGAATTTTCTGAAACACACCAGGCACCACCGCGCTCGCCAGATCTTTCATGTCTCGATTTTTTTTTTTGTGGGGACAGCTAAAGGCTCTTGCGTATGAGACTCCCATTGAATCTGCAGAAGAACTTGTCGCCAAGCTTTCGGCTGCTGTAGGGGAAGTTCGCGATATGCCTGGTGTGTTTCAGAAAATTCGCCAATCTGTTTTTCGCCGTTGTACTGCGTGCATAACAGCTGCCGGTCAATGTTTTGAGCACTTATTGTAATCAAATGCCATTAAATTTGTTTTCGTAACTTAACTTAATCGTTCATTGTGTGTTTTTGCCTCGTATAAGAACATAACTTTTGGCGCCCTCTAACTTTTTTTACGTTTAGTTTTCGACCATGCATTCTTTGATACAAAATGTTTGTTTGGGTGTGTACTATCACCTCTTAAAAATTTTCCCATCTTTTTTGAATCACCCTGTATACTAGAAAAATATAGATGGATATATCATGAATGTTCAGAGAGATATGAAGTCTAAATAGAATCAAATATTGCTATTCTGCATAACTTTTTAAAAATCTTATCCAAATCTCTTTATGATGACTAAAAATGAATGAATAAGGCTGTTTTTAACAAGTTAACGTTTATTGTTTTTATACTACTACCAGACATTCATTCACAAATATATCATTATAAATTGTTATCTAGGCTTTAAAAGCCGATGGCGGATAGACTACGCCGCCCGTGCCTTTATATATGTCCAAATCGTCCATGACTTTAAAGGTTAATAACTCGGCTAATTACTAACATTTTTTTTTTCGAAAATCGCTATCAACAAACCTTTTACACTTCCGCGACGATAAGTACTTCGAGCGTCCCTCAACTCCCTTGCTGAGCGCCCGCAAATTGAAATTTGTGTGTTATGGAAAAATGTGATTTTCTCAAAAACTATTTGACCTAGGGTAGTCGCTACAGTTTTCCTGCAAGGTTTAAATAAACTTCTTCTACCTCTAATTTTTCTATAATTTTAGTTTCAGTAGATTCGAAAAGAGAGGAGGGGGGGGGGGCATATTGGGGGGCATATTTTTGAATTACCTTTTCGACGATATCTCTGAAAATAAAATACCTAAAATTAAAAGAAATGTATTTTTGAGTTCGAAGGTTATAAGAGCTTTCACATGATATATTATATAAATATTTTTATTTTCAAGTAACTTAATTAGCCCCCTACATTTTCCCTTATATTTGTGAATGGTTAATAATCTATAAATGCGAGTCAATAGCCTTTATTACTTCTGACAAATTTAAAATTTCCACGTTCCATACTTTACGAGAAAAATGACTGTGACAGACGGACAGCGAGATAGACAGACACACAAGTGATCTTATAATGGTTCGGTTTTTACTTTTTAAATACGGAACCCTAAAAAGAGGAATGATTTTATTCGTTTAGAAAAGAAATGCAGCTGACATGTGAAAACTGAATCTGTATGTAACGAAACTCCGTGTTAAATAAAATACTTCATAAACAGTATACAATGCAATCATAAATGATGATGTACAGTGTAAAAAAATTTTGTAAAGTTACTAAAGTTTTTCTAGAAAACTGGGATTCCTAGAACTTTTTATGTAACAGCAACAACAAAAATTCCTGTACCAGCGTCTGTTACAGGAATTTGTGTTGTTGCCGTGACATAAAAAGTTCTAGGATTCCCACACTGTTAAAAATTTTGCAGCATTCTGGCAGGTCATTCGACCGTTTTTTAAAAAAACGGTTTCATAACCATAATTTAACTATATTCTGACCATAAAATGGCCAATAATATGGTCAGAATAGTGTTAAATTACGGTTGTGTAACCGTTTTCGGAAAAAACGGTCAAATGACCTGCCAGAATGCTGCAAATTTTTAACAGTGCAGTTTCCTAGAAAAACTTTAGTAACTTTACAGATTTTTTTTTTTACAGTGTATATTTACTAAGACGGAAACCTGTAAATAGAATTCTTTCTCGCTCCCTTGGAAATATGTCTTAGCAGGTTTTCTTATGTAAAGATTATCTCCATTTATCAAATTTTAAGGTTATATTAATCAATTAAAACTTATGGAACTGAAGCAATTAAAAAAAATTATAATAAAAAATAGTTCAAGAATTTTAATGATAATAAGATTCATCATTAAAAGAATTCTAGAAAAAAAAAGATTACTAAATACCATTTATTTTTTTCTTCTACGAATTATTTTGGTGGTGTTGGAGAATATTAAACATCGTTTAATTTTTGATATAACGCCAAAAGGGATTGCTTTTTAGAGATCGACCGAAAATGCGGTTTCGTTTTAGTTTTCGGCCCAAAATCAGAGTTTTGCAGAAAATTTGGCCGGACCGAAAATCGGCCGAAACTATCTGTATTCCAGAAATCTTGTTTCTTCTTTCGGAAATAAGTTTTCAACATTAGGGGAGACCGGGGCAAGTTTTCCAGCTTTTTAGATTTTTTATTTTTGTATTTTTTGTTTTTAACTGTTTTGATATATACAGGATATCATTGTATTCCCTAGACCTTCCTGTAAAAACTGGCACAATTATTTTTCAAAAAACTAAATATACTTTTTCACAAAAAATAGTTAAGTCTAATCATGTTACGTTGGAAAATGTGCCCCGTATGCGGGGCAAGTTTTCCAGCCTACGAAAAATGGTCAGGGGCAAGTTTTCCAACTATACTTTAAATGGTAAAACATCGGTAATAAATCTTGCTTGCTAATTAATAAGTATTTTTTATTGTGAACTAAATGCTCAGTAACATAACAGTAACATAAAAAACAGTTTTAATCCATTTTACATTTAAAGACGAAGGTCCAAACAGCTCCCTGGCCGGAATTGGATTTTTTTTCTCGTCCCTTTTATCTGATTCCTTTTGCAGTTTCCCTTTTTTTTTTTTTTTTTAGATGAATCTTTTTTCCCATTTTCAGTTGATTTTTAACAGGAGAATCAGTATGTACAATACTTCCTATTTTTTTTCCACGCCGTGTTTGCCTGCTTAGTGCAGCCTTCGCAAAAGTCCTAACTTTTTCTGGTGTAGGCAAAGCTTGTTTGGATGTAGAAGGAACGCTTTTTTCATAAGCAATAGGGAAATTTTGAGCAGAACTTCAGGAACAGCTTCTTTGGAAATGCTAGCCTGCGTTGGTGTAGAATGATTAGATGCTTTCGGTGTTGTTTTGTTTCTGCGGGGGGGGGGGGGGGGTGATTATTGAGGAAAGTTTCAAAACTTTTCAGGATTGTTGGTGCTTTTAAGATTTGGTGTGGCAGGAGCTGGTCTGTCAGAAACGTAGGATGGCGTAAAAGCAGAGTTTGTAAATATTTCAGGATTCAGTATGAAAATTCTCTAACGTTTAAAACCCGCCATAATATTAACTATGGATTAACGCCAGTGGAGCGGCTCTAAGAACGGTTAATTTGCTTTTTGAGGGGTTCATACTCATTGCGATTTCAGTGTCCTAGCTTATGACTATAAAGGCATAATTAACATAAAATGGATTCATTTAATGAACCCATTTTAGAAAAAATTGACATTTTATTATATTTTTGAATTCACCTTGTTTTTTATATTGATAGTTTTACTTAAATGACTAAATGATCAAACGGGTTCGTAGTATATATGGTTATTTGTCCAATTTTACAACACAATATACATTTTTGATACAATAAAACTAGCTGATTTAGGAGGGGGGAGGTTTTCAAACGAGAAACATGTTGGAAAACATGCCCTGTATGTTGTTGGAAAACCTGCCCCGTCGCCATATTTGAACTTTTACACTACCTGGACGAATACCGGTGTAAGTTATTTGCAAAACAAACGCATAGTTACCTGAAGAAAGAAACCCTTTTTTAGTGTATGCAATGTCAAAACAGTAAATTTAACGCTAGTACGTTTTTTTTACGTTTTAATAAAGATCTAAAATTTTACTCACCGTTGAAAAAATGAAAAAAACAGCTCTCCAGACGAAGTGACAGCAGCTATTAAGCTATAACTTTTGTAGATGTTGTGTAAGATGTTGCCATTTCAGCCAGTTCACTGGCTAGAGTCACCTAGCGGCTCATTTAAAAACTAAAGCGAGTTGGAAAACTTGCCCCTATGGAAAATGTGCCCCGGTCTCCCCTACTCATTGATTTCAGCTGTATCGCCTCAAATGAGACACTTTTTATTAATCGCTATGGATTCCACTGTCTATAATTACCAGTCATGCCTGACTCAAAACGTGAGTTCAAATTATAAAGCAAATACTGCATATATGACGGAACTTTGAAGACGCTTTTCACGTGCTCACTAAGAGCTGCAGACTTAATAGTAACAAAAATGTTTAGTTTGAACCCGCAGAAGTGTTTCGAATATTATTTGAGAAACTTCTAAACAGATGATCATTTAGAAATATCATTATAAAAGATAAATCGAGGTATGTATACCTAAAAAATGCTTTTAATTAGATGAAATTCGTATAATTAAAAAATCATTCTGTGTTGTTGATGAATTAATTACATTTTATATTGCATGAAAATAAAGTATGTTTGGTCATTAATTAATAATTATGTATATTTATGTATGTATTAATTAATTAAAAAAATCGGGATTATTTTCGTTTTCGTTTTCGGCCGAAAATAGGAAGATTACCAAAATTCGGTTTCGGTTTTAAAAACTTATTTCGATTGATCCTTACTTTTAATTCAAGAAATTGCAAAAAATAAAATAAAATAAAATATATAAAAAATATATTAAATATCATTCATTTTTTCCTCTATGAATAATTTTGGTGGTGTTGGAGAATATTAAGTATCGTTTATTTTTTGATATAATGCCTGAAAGTACTGCACTTAATTCAAGAAAGAGTTTTAGACTAATGAGAATTCTCATTTCAGTCTTAGTGTAATGAAAACCCCAATCTGCCCTGCTAGGGCTGCATAGAAATAAAGACGAATTTCGATCCGGCTTCGGACTTCCTATTTGTAAAAAACATACTAATCCCGAACATCTGAAAAAAGAATGACTGCTCCTCGTTCTCTTCTTTCTTTCTTTTTCTTTTTTGTTTCTCGCTCATATTTGTTAGGCATTTTGTAAAGTTGCAGCCAGTTCAATGAAATTCAGTGCAAACTTGAATGCTAAGCGTATAAAAAGAAACTGTATAACCCTTGCGTGATATCTTACTTAATATTAACCCATTATGATATAAACAAAAAGCGAGAGCCATGACAATGCACTTTCTACAAATAACACCACACAAGACTAATTAGCGTTCAAAATCTAAGAATAAACACAATAGAATCTGCAGCTGACACCTTGATGGCACCCTCAAACTGAAAATGATAGCTGATTTTATCTTCAAAGAGAAATTGCATTTAAATGATGATACTGACAGTCTGGGCCTGCCAGGTAATCAAGAAGGCAGAAAGTGGCAATATATTTCGAATGTCATGCACTAAAAACAGTTCATCCTTAAAATGCAGCTGTTGGGTTACTTGCATTACTCAGCTGCAGTTTATTTTCCCTTTCTTTATTAAAAAAGTTTGACACGAGATTTGGTTTTTTTCGGACATTTTCCTCTCTCATTGTCTTAAAAATGAGAAGATTAAAAAAAAAAAAGAAAAAGAAAAAGAAAACAACAAACAATTAACGATTGTCGGCAAATATGATTGATTTTTGATAGAATTTCCTTCAAAATATTTTGCAGGTATCGTTATCACAGTGTAAAGGAAGAAAAACTAATTCCCATTCTCACATTTTTTTTTTTTAAATGAAAAAAATATATATCTTGTTTTAGAATGTGAATGAAAATAAATTTCTAACAAGAACGAAAACTCATGCATACAGCATAGATTATGAAACTCCAATACATTCAAATAACAAAACTATAACAAAACTTGACAGTTTACTAAGGTGAAAAATGATGTCTAAATGAACAATTTGGAAAACGCATAGCGCATTTGAAAACCTGATTTCTGCTATTACCATGAATAGACGCTAAAATATAGGATTTTGTTTTGTGAAGCCCTGTATATGATCTACAGATATGTATGCATACTGCCTAGTATGCTAAAAGTGAGTTCAGTTAAGCGTTGAAAATTTCCACTCAGCAATTTCCGCCAATAAACGGATGTTGTTGAGAACTTTTGTGCGACCCTGTACGTAATCTATAGAATTTATACACACCAAGTAATATTTAAAAAATAATTAAATTTAAAAACGCATACTAGAACTGAAAACGCACTTCCAGCAATTATTGTTCGTGAGCTTCAGTAGTTCAATTATTGTTCATTTTCTTCTACAGCCAAATTCTTTTCTGTACCCCTGTAAATAAAGGATATAAGTTCTATACACACCCTATTCTATAGTAAGAACCCTGTAGTACATCTCAGTGATTTTTATCAATTTCAATATGTTTAAAATACTGTAATGTAATTAAAATACACAGGCAACGATCCCCCCCCCCCATAGACGGTAATGTAACTGAATTCTTTTGAGTGACCCTGTAAATGAACTAAAAATGCTACACCATTTACAATAGCGAACATGCCATAGTAAACCAAAATAACATATATTAATTTCATGGCAATTGGACTATATTAACGCCAGATAGAGCACGGCAGACGGACAGACAAACCGAATTCATACACTTTTCAACTATGTTGGAAAGTGTTAAAAACAATGAAATTAAGGAAATGTACTATTTGTTAAATTGTTTCACTTGTATTTCTAAAAAGAGTTCAAATGAAGCAAGAATATTCCATCTTAAGTAATTAGTAAATTTCTTGTATGTGTGATTTAGATTATAAATACTCACAAAATTATTTGTTTCCTTGTATTCTCCAGAAAAATGGCCAAACTGGCAAACAATGTTGTCCTCCTTAATATACTGAGTGGGTAAAACTTATGGAGAGAGATTACATTCTAACCTAAAATAACTTGACATATTTCTAGTCCGTTAGTGACTGAATCAGAGGTCGTCAACCTATAAATATCGCATGGGCGTTTGCATTTTGTTACCATCTTCTTGGGTGCACCCTTCTTCTTTCCATACCACATATTTAGTTGCATGTGTGTACAGTACAGGGTACAATTTGCATATAAATCTACACATTCTGACTTTTAACACATAGAGATATCGAATGAATGTATCTATAAATTTTCAAAAATATTCAAATGCAAAAAACAATAAGATGTCTCCGCGTAACTATCTTGGATACAAAAAATGATATAATGTCCAATTTGTACCAGAGAATCTTTCAATATTTCTTTCAAAATATATTTCATAATAAAAAAAAAAAAACAAAAACAAAAAAACACTTGCACATATTGAATATTTTTTCTTTCTCCCATGAAAAACAATACTTACTATGTTTATTTTAGTGAAAAATAAATATATTTATAGATATAAATTTTTAAATTTTTAAAGGCTTCGCAAGAAAAGGGATCGTAGGGCGTAAGTGAGGTCGCGGACATATGGTTAGGAATTTTTGTATTAGAGTAAAGGGCTTCTAATAATTTTGGTGACGGTGCGGACAATAAAATGCTGACATACACAAGCCCTAAATGAACACGTTAAGTATCTGGAATAGAAGATCTCTCATAGAAGGTGAAGAGAGGTACGGAGACAGGAGAATATCTTTACGTCCAATTTCTTAAAAGTATAGCTTCCTTTTCTTTAATTTGCTCTCCCCCCTTTTTTTTTCTCCTTTCTGCTTAAACTCTTTCAGAATAGCTGAGCAATTCTAATTGGTCTCCTAGTATGCGTGAGACAGGTTGACCCCGCTGTTGTTTTTCGACGCTCACCGCTATTTCGCCACTGACGGTAAGCTGTGAGGTGCGCCTCTTTGGCTCACTGTTTTAATCTTTATCTTTTTTATTTTTCTCTGATGATGGAGCTTTAAAAACCCCGAAAACACTCTGTATGCACCTTTCATTTACTTGCATCTGTGTTTTTTAAAAGTTGTTTCATTCTTTCTTAATACATTGGCATAAAGTACACACCCCGCCTTTTTTTTTGTACCATTATGATTGTTTTCTATAAATGGACGGACAGACTTTTTCATTAATATAATATTATTTCCCACCTTATTTTAAGCATTTACATTGCTTACTTATTTGTAATAGTTAAAAAATGAAAGTGCGATTCAAACTTTTTGGGGCACCCTGTATATGTATCACGTGCTTTCAAGCAATAAAGTATACAGTTTTAACAAAATAATAGTGATAATAAGACTGGTTAGCACATTCCTAAAACAAGCTGACAAATAATCGACCCCCTTCTCCTCCCCAACACTTTAAGCAAGCAGGTCAAGGTTCATGTGTAAACCTTTAAATTTTACCTTTCTATTGCTGTGAAATGATTTGTTTCACCTCCTGTTTATTTTTATACAGTAAACATCTAAAAATAATATAAATTTTTATGCAAATAAATTTAAATTAAAACACATATTATGAAAAATGACCTGAATTATGTTTTATCGTTATTACTTATCTCTAACGCTTACTTACGCTAATTCTTTATTCTAACAGGTAAAGAATTAAAGTGCATTTCAAAACTTTTTCTCACATCCTGTTCATTTAACCCGTACTTTCAAGTAACAGAGTAATTTTTAACATAATAATAATAATAAAGGCTGGTTAGCACACTTCTATGCTATGAAATGATTTTTTTTTGTCTGTTTATTTTTATACAGAAATAGACTAAAAATAGTTAATTTTTATGCAAGTAAATTTGAATATTTTAAATTAAAAGACATAGTTTGAAAAATGGCCTGAATTATGTTTATCGTTATGCGACTTTCGGTTCGATCACAAGGCTGAGTTATACGGAGTGATCTATAGAGATTTACGAAATTCGATTTATCATTATTACCATACTGACACACTAAAACACTTATGTGGACGTTGACCTGCTAAACAATAAAACTTCAACCACTAAAATATTCATTTCACCAGATTTCATTCAACTCTCAAATGCCACTGATCTAAAAAAAAAAAAAAAAAAAAAAAAAAGAAAAAAGAAAGAAAGAAAGACACTGCAACCAAAATAATTATGATTGCTTTCTCAAAAATAGCTTGTTTTTTAAGAAAAAAAACCTTCATTTAACTATGTGCAACATTTTTTGCCTGATAAATTTTAATATATTGGGCTTGTTGAATTTTAATAATTCCTTGCATTTATTTGAAATAAATCTTCGGTTACGATGGAATTTATTGAGTAATAAATAAACCTTGTACTTTTAAAATCATGTTAGCAGTTAAATAATTTTACACGAAAATCAGGAAAAATTCAAACATGCCAGTTACCATGTTTTACTCAAAGCACTTCAAATATAAACGAACAACATCCTAACTCGTTATAAATAAATATATCTGTGCTCGATGACACAAGTTCTTCATTTTAAAATTTAACATTCTTTTTTCTTATAAGATCTATATTATTCATTTAAATTTTGTATTTTTCCCTCTAAAATGTAGTTTTTGAAAAGTATTTTGAATGATGGTACTTTATCTCCCCCATTCTTCATCAGGCTTTTAATCTTCATATTCCATTTTCTCTTTTTTTGAAATTTTGGGATTTTTCTTACTCTAGTTTTCATGGCAATTTCATTCAGGTGAAGAAAAAAAACAAAAAAAAAAAAAAAAAAAACCTCTGACGTTACAGCTGCGTATCAAACGAAATTTTTATCTATTTTTTCAAAAAAGTGCAAAAATTCATCTGCTTTGTTGTACAAACTATTTATTTATTTATTATATTTTAAAGTTATGTGCTTATATACTTTTAAAAAGTTAAATATTTCCTCTTTTCCTTAAAAGTTTTTCCTATCAGATGTCTTAGTTAAACTTTTTCTTCATTTTTTAAATAATAATAAGTATAGAATCTAGAATTATTGATTATTTACATGCAAATTCCTTAATTTCAGTACAATATAGAAAAAAATAAAAATTGTAATAATAATAATTTAGCCATCTTATGGGGGGAAAAAAAGCTTAATTACGATGTCCATACAAAACTGAATATTTTGCGAGGGGAAAAAAGAAAACTTTTTTTTTCGTCTCTTCATTTTTTTTACTTTCTTCTATCTTTACAAGAAGAAAGTATTGGATTCATGAAAATTTTCGAATTCCGGTTTTCGACGGATTTACACGTTTTAGGGGTCAGAGATTCCAAAAAACATGTTTTTACAAAATGTCTGTCTGTGACTCTGTGAGTCTGTCTGTCTGTGTGTATGTGACACAAATTTTGTGGGCGCTCTATCTCAAGAACTAATGCACGGAATTTAATAAAAATTGATATTCAGTTAGTGCCTAATACAAGTTGATGCTGATTAGTTTTTGGTGTAAATCGCTCAACAGGTGGCGCTGCAATGCTGCATTTTTCACGATTTTCTCAATATCTCTATCTCAAGAACTAATGCACGGATTTTGATCAAACTTCAGATTTAGTTAGTCCTTGATATTAATTGATGATGATTACGTTTTGGTGTAAATCGCCCATCAGGTGGCGCTGTTATGATGAATTTCGCAGGATTTACACGATTTCCCCAATAGCTCTATCTTAAGAACTAACGCACGGATTTTCATCAAACTTCCGATTAAGTTAGTCCTTGATATGACTTGCTACTGATTAGGTGTTGGTGTAAATCGCCCAACAGATGGCGCTTCTCTGCTGCCTTTTCCACGATTGCCTCAATAGCTCTATCAATAGAACTAATGGACCAATTTTCATCTAACTTCAGATTTAGTTGTATGTTGACACAAGTTGTTGTTAATTAGGTTTTGGTGTTAATCACCCAATAGGTGGCGCTGCTATGCAGAAATTTTCACGATTTTGGCTATTGCTCTATCTCAAAAACTAATGTACGGATTTTCTCCAAACTTCAGATTCAGTCAGACGTTGACATAAATTGTTGCTGAATAGGATTTGGTATAAATCACCCAATAGGTGGCGCTGCTAGGCAGCATTTTGCTGAATTTAGACGATTTCAGCGATAGTCATATCCCAAGAACTAATGCACGGAATTTCATATCGTTAGAATCCTCATGAGATGCATAGATTGCCATTTAATTTTGGCAGTGTGATAGCGAATTTTGAAGTATTAACATGTATGAGATAGAAGAAAGTTTTGGGATTGGTACATCCGACTAGTTTCATTCTGTTTTACGAACTTTTTATTTTTTGAACAGAGTTTTTGATTATTCAAAAACAGAAAATTCGTAAAAAGCAAAACTTTCCGAAAAAAATAATGTCATCTTACCAGTTTTATTTATTTATTTATTTTTATTTTTATTTTTTATTTTATTTTATTTATTTATTTATTTTTTGTGTGTGTGTGTGTAAAATTGACAATTTTTATTCCCAGTGCTTACAAATGAATACAAGTTGTTAAAAAAAAAGCTGAAGCTATTATTATTTCCCACGGAGATAAGTAGGGATGTAAATTTTAAAAAAATGTTCGCATTAAAATAGGAAATAAGTGCATGCTAAAGAAATAATTCTCCCACTAATTTAAAAAAAGTTATATATTTTTATATTTTTAGACAGCACCTTTGACAAAGTTGCTTAGTTAGATTTTTGCCCCTTCTGCTGTAACAAGATAATTACAAAAAGCGGCTTTGAAATTGACTGAGTTATAACGAATGAAAAAGGCAGACCACTTTTCCGTACTATTTTAAAATACTGTTTCATAAGAGAAAATAGAGGCCATATATCAGATGGCGAGAGCGTTTTTAGATAATAAGATTGAATAAAATGAATTACAAACATATCTAAATCATGGACGTATAATGTTACATCAGTTATCTTAATAGTGCACTGTACATTCAAAGATGATCATGTAAAGATACAAATGTAGCCTCGAAACGCAATAACAATTGCAAAATAAAATAAAATAGTTTTTTTTTTTTTTTTGGTAAATAACTTTTCTTTATTTTATAGTTATATTTTCTACTTTTTAGTGTTTTGAAATATTTTGTTGTGCAATTTAATGCGGTAATATAATGTGGATGAATACTATAGCGATTTATAACCTGCGGCCTTCTAAGGGAAACATGCTTTAAAATTAATTAATAATTAAGTTCTTAAAATATTAAAATGTCGTATTATCATCGGAAACACGTCTATGAACATAACTTGATAAAACATAAGTGGAAATTTTGTAAACCATAAAATGTAGATAATAATTGAGGACGTGAGTCCAAAACTCGCCTTATCCAAAATTTAAAAAATCGAGTTTTCTCTGTTAATCTATCCTACTGGTGAACCTGCATTAAAAAAACACTACAATCTGTAAAAAAAATTAGTTTTATCGTGTATTTATGGCATTGTAAAATCTTGGTTTACAATGAAAACCAATGGACGCAGTCAGAGGTTTTCGCGATTTCCCAAAATTTGATTTTCTGGATAAGGCGAGTTTTGAATCTCACGTCCTCATATTAGTCCAGGCAATAGAGACCGTATAGGGGCTCTACCTAGCAAAATCCATGGTAGTTTTGGAAAAAGGCTTACTATATGTTTTTTAGGTCGCTGAATCCGAATTTGTAATTTCCCACCAAAATTTCCCCCGGCAACCCCCCTAAATTTTGGTAAAATGTCCCCTAGAAACGGTTTTTATTAAAAAATTCCATTTTTTATTGTTTTAGGGGAAAAGTAGGTAGAAATTCAGAAAGTAGACAAAATTTTCAACAAATTAGATATATGACATTATGACTTAGGAGGAAGGGGAAGGGGGGATCTGCCTCGTAACATGCGCGCGGTGCTGCGTGAACTAAGTTGTGCAATTCCACTTAACCACTCACACGTTTATATTCGCCCTCCCATCTCCCCTCCGAACTTTCTCTATAAGGTTTACTTTAAGTTTTTGGGTTGCTGAATCCGAGTTTTTAACTCCCCCCCCCCCACCCCGAATAGTTGTTTTTAACTTACATTTCTTATTGTTTTAGGGAAAAAGCATTACGAAATTCAGAAACTAGACAAAATTTGCAACAAATAGGATACATGACATTATGACGTAGGATGAACGTGGAGGGGGAGGACTGCCTCTGAACATGCACTGCGGCGCTACGTGCACTAAGTTATGAAGTCCAGGCAATACGTGATTTTACCTGGAAAAATTAATACTAGTTCTGGATTTGGACTCAGTTTATGTTTTTTGGGTCACTGAATCCGAATTTGTAACTTCCCATTTAAAATTTCACCCGGTAACTTCCCAAAAAATTGATTTTTTGAAAAAATTTGGTTTTTGAGAAAAGTGCGCGGGGAATGTTCCGAAGCAGCCCCCTCTCTCCCCTTTTATCCTACGTCATAATGTCATGTATCCTATTTGTTGCAAACTTTGTCTAGTTTCTGAATTTCGTAATGCTTTTCCCCTAAAGCAATAAGAAATTTAAGTTAATAACAACTACATTGGGAGGTTTCGGGGGGGGGGGGGAATTTTGGAGGGGTAAGTTAAAAGTTCGGATTCAGCGACCCAAAAAACTTAAAGTAAACCTTATAAGGAAAATTCGGAGGGGAGATGGGAGGGCGAATGTAAACGTGTGAGTGGTTAAGTGGAATTGCACAACTTAGTCCACGCAGCACCGCGCGCATGTTCCGAAGCAGATCCCCCCTTCCCCTTCATCCTAAGTTATAATGTCATCTATCTAATTTGTTGCAAATTTTGTCTACTTTCTGAATTTCTAGATATTTTCCCCCTAAAACAATAAAAAATTTGATTTTTTTTTAATAAAAACCTTTTTGGGGGTCTTTTTACCAAAATTTGGGGGGGTTCCCGGGGGAAAATTTGGTGGGAAGTTACAAATTCAGATTCAGCGACCCAAAAAACATGAAGTAAGCCGAATTCCAGAACTAGCATTAATTTTGCTAGGTAAAATTCCCTATTACCTGGACTATATGTAAATTAGTTATAAATAAATATATGCATATGATTACCCGAATTACAGCGGATTAAGGAATAAAAATATATTAGTGGATAGCAAACAGTAAATTCGGACACGAAAGGAAGGGTGGAGACATGAAAAGAAAAATGCACAATACAAGTATAAAAATAACTAGATTTTCATGCTATATTTTATCAATTTGATATCTAAGACAGTGAAAGCACTTTTTTCATGATTTCAATTTTCTATTTCTTGGAAAAATGGTACATTCTGGAGTAATTTGGATACCATATTTAGAATTAGAAATATTAGATCTGTACACTTAACATATTAAGTTTGCAGGGAGGATTTTTTTTTTTTTTTCCGACCAGTGTATTTGACCCCTTCTCCTCCCCAACACTTTAAGCAATCAGGCCGAGGTTCATTTGCAAGCCTTTGATCGTTACCTTTCTACGCTGTGGAATGATTTCTTTCACCTCCTTTTTACTTTCTTCTATCTTTACAAGAAGCAAGTATTGGATTCGTAAAAATTTTCGACTTCCGGTTTTCGACGGATTTTACACGTTTTAGAAGACAGAGATTCCAAAAAACATGTTTTTACAAAATGTCTGTCTGTGACTCTGTGAGTCTGTCTGTCTGTATGTATGTGACACAAATTTTGTGGGCACTCTCTATCTCAAGAACTAATGCACGGAATTTTAATAAATATTTATATTCAAGTAGTCCCTAATATAAATTGGTGCTGATTAGTTTTTGATGTAAATCGCCCAATAGGTGGCGCTGCTATGCTGCATTTTTCGCGATTTCTGCACTAGCTCTATCTCAAGAACTAATGCACAGATTTTCATCAAACTTCAGATTCAGTTAATCCTTGATATGAATTGGTGCTGGTAACTTTTTGGTGCAAATCGCCCAACAGATGGCGCTGCTATGCTGCATTTTGCAGCATTTACACGATTTTCGTAATAGCTCTATCTCAAGAAATAATGCACGGATTTTCATCAAACTTCAGATTCTGTTAGGGCTTGACATGAGTTGACGTTTTGCACCTTGTGGTGTAAATCGCTCAACAGGTGGCGCTACTATGCTGCATTTTTGTGATTTCCGCAATAGCTCTATCTCAAGAACTAATGCTTGGGTTTTCAACAAACTTCATATTCAGGTATACCTGGATATGAATTACTGCTGTTTATGTTTTGCTGTAAATCGCTCAACAGGTGGCGCTGCTATGCAGCATTTTTCTCGATTTCCACAATAGCTCAATGTCCAGAACTAATGCACGGATTTTTATCAAACTTCAGATTCAGTTAGTCCTTGACATGAAATGATGTTTTGTACCTTTTGGTGCAAATCGCTCAACAGGTGGCGCTGCTATGCTGCATTTTTCAGAATTTCCCCTACAGCTCTATCTCAATAACTAGTGCACGATTTTTCATCAAACTTGAAATTCAGGTATACTTTTATATGAATAAATTGATGTAATTTCTTTTATTAGATGTAAATTACCAACTGGGCGAAAAATGTCCGGACCAGGATGCGAACCCGGGACCTCCTGGCTGAAGCCGCCAGTGCTCTGCCATCTAAGCTATCCCGGACGATTCTGGTCGAACTTTTTCACCCAGCATTATTTACAGCATATAATTTACATCTAATATTATTTGTTTACCAATTAGAATAATTGTGTTAAAATTATTCTAGTGTAATTTCTTTTACTTTTTAAATGATTTAATTGACGTGATTTATATAGAAGAAAGCTTTGTGATGGCCACAACATACTAGTTTTATAGAGTAAACATCTAAAAATAGTTTTAATTTTAATGCAAATAAGTTTGAATATTTTAAATTAAAAGACATATATTGAAAAATGGCCTGAATTATGTTTTATCGTTATTACTTATCTCTAACGCTTACTTATCTCTGAAAGGTAAAAAATTAAAGTGCATTTCAAACTTTTTTGTCAAATCCTATTTATTTATCCCGTACTTTCGAGTAATAATGTACAATTTTTAACATAGTAATAAAGATTGGTTAGTACACTCCTAAAACAAGCTAACAAATAATCGACCCCTTTATCTTCCTAAACACTGTAAGCAATAAGGTCGAGATTTACCTTTCTATGCAGTGATTTATTTCACCTCTTATTTATTTTTATAGGGTAAACATCTAAAAACTGTTCAAATTTTTACGTAAATAAATTTGAATATTTGAAATTAAAAGACATATTTTGAAAAATGGCCTGAATTATGTTTTGCAAATATCGTTATGCGATTCGCAAGACTGGGTTATACGGAGCGATCTGCAGAGATTTAGGAAATCCGATTTATCATTATTATCATACTGACACACTAAAACACTTATATACACTGCACATTTTCCTGTTAGGAAATAAAACTTCGATCAATAAAATATTCATTCCACCAGATTTCATCTAAATGCTGTTTTTATATTTGATTCGCGGAAACAGTTCTACAAAATATTTTTACTTTATCCTCCTGTGACTTCTCTTTCAATAGACGGGATTAGTCAAATTCTTAATCTTAATATCTCTGTCGGTATTGCTGTATGATCTCGACAAGATTTATACTTAAAGGTTGTCGTATGGTCGTAATAAATCGTTCCTAAATATCTTAGATTTTTCCTATAATATTGTTTAAAGTTTACAAAGTAAAATAAATATCATTATACATTTTTTTCATAATAAGTTACAAACTATTTCGACCATGGATTTTATAATAATCTTAAACTGAATTTATAATGATACACTGAAAATCATTTTTTAAAAATAAAGACAAAAAATGTACTACAACTGATTCAATCATGTCTGGTTAATTTTAATAAGTATTTTTCAAGAATACGACACGCTGCACAGTGGTCCCAAATCGCGATCAAGTGGCCAAAAATCATTTCTGGCTTTCCTGGTGGTTGTATATCCTTCATTTTAAATTTTATAACATTCTAAATGACATTACATAGCGAATATAAACTAAATGTAATTGAGGTTCTAGGGGAGGGAATTTGGGGGGGGGTCGCAATAGAGGGGCCAAGTTTTTATTAAATTTAAATTTTCTTTTTTTACGGGATTATTTTAAAAGGAATGAGAATTTTTCACTTTTGATTATGGGGAATATTTTCCCTTTTTCAAAACAAAACATCTAATTCAATAGATGATGAAAATGTGAAATTTTAACCCCCCCCCCCCCCCCGCCCCTGTCCCTCCCTCCTTGAAAATGTACAGGTTAAAATATTATTGATTTTTTCTCTTTTTAATGTTATTGCAAATTAACAATAAAGGATATAAGCAATCAGTAAAATACATAAAGAGTCAATCGGCTGAATTTTGCCACCTCCACCCCCCCCCCAACACACCCAACATACACACACACACACACACGTAAAATCTCCCCTTTTTCCATTTGTCTCTATACCAAGGAAATTTTTAAAATATCATTGCTATTTTTTAAGTTTTCAACATCTATTTACTATGAATTAATAATAAAATCATTAAATTCATTAATTAGATTACTTTCAAAATTTTCGCCCCTCCCCTTTCTTTTGTTTCTCTCTATTACACAGAGAAACTCTATTACACTCTATTACACAGATTTCCTTTAAAATTCCAAAGAAAATGAAGAATCTACCTTTGTTACTTTATTTTGGTAATATTAAATAAATAATTACCTCACTAATTTTCTAGTATATTTGAAATTTCCGCTTCTCCACCGCCCCCCCCCCCCCCCCCCTGTCCTCTCCGGTATAAAATTCTATCATCCCTAGCAGTTTTAAAATTTTTACAAAAAAAATTCAAAACTATGTTTTAATATAAAACAATTTTATATTTTTTATTGAAAAATAAAATAAAATCTGTTTTTTAAATAAACCTTCAGAAAAGGGGATTTACACATTTCAAGTAACTGCAACATTTCATCCCAAGGGTTGAGCGAATTTTTCATATATTTTTTAATTTGTTAAAGTATTAAAGCATTCATTAAAGTTTAAATGTGCATATAAATTAATACAATTAAATTAACATTCATATAATAAACTGAAAAAAATAAACGCAATAAAAAATTTACAATAGAGTTATGTGACGATACGGGAAAATTAAAATAAAACTTAATAATACTACTTAAGCCGTTTGGGACCATGATTGCATATATGCACCCTGAAAAAGAGCATAAAGAATTTGTTTTAGGCACCAGAAAAAAAATAGTTAATTTAGATTAGTTAAAATTTAGTTAAATTAAATATTTAGTTTATTTAATTAGAGCATTTTTTTTTGATTGATTAAATAAAGGTAACTCTTTTTAAAAAAGTGGTGCCAACCAAATAAAACTTGCGTAAAAGCCTCCGGTTTCGAAGGGGTTAATAATAAAATTTATTTGTAAGTAGGTAAAATATACTTTTCAAATAATCAGGAAATTTAAAACATTAAATGATGTTTCCCAGTTGATTGAATTTCCCAGACATGCATGTTGCTAGAATTTATATATCTATATATATATATATATATATATATAAACTGAACTCTAAATATGTACTTTTTAAAATAAGGTCAAGTTTTAATATTATTTTTTATGTAAACGAAAAAGGCAAGGGAAAAATTGTAAAAACAAATATAAATATATATATTAAAAAAAAAAAAAAAAAAAAAAAAAAATATCCCCAACTCTTACACCCCCCTCCCTCCGCGAATTAAAAAAATGAAATTGACAGTGTTATGTTAATTAGAATGTTGCATTATATAAACACTGACAATTTTGGGTCAGTGCGGAAATTAGATTGACTTTAAACCCGATTACTCATGTTGGGCTAATACTGGCAATATCCAATGTCCAACTTCAAACTGCTAGTTCTCAAAAAGTCACAATAAGTCACAATAAATCTCTTGGGATATGATTTTAGAAGGCTCATTCTACATTTTGTACTATAAAAGTCCGAGGAACTTGGAAGGACTTTTTTTTTATATCAATTTTTATGTACAAAAATGCCTTAAAACTATGTATTTTTTAAAAAATTCCTCTTTTTTTAATTTTTGAGATTTTTGCAATCGAAAAATCAAATTAAATATGTAATTTAATGTTGTTTCAGAGAAGTGCAAATAAAAAAAACGAGAAACTATCTGAAATGGTCTTAGTTAGGGTGTGAATGCAGCGAATTTGCCTGAAATTCACGCAACAGCAGAAAACGCTAAAAACTCCTAACTTCACATAAGCAGTGCTAATTCGTGTGAGCTGATAAAAGCAAAATATAACAGAATATAAATCTTCAGATATTTCTAAATACTGTAGAATAGATTTCATTTCGAAATACGAAACTTCGATTTTCTGATTTTTGGCCACATAATCGCGATTTGGGACCACTGTGCCGGTTTATAAAAAGTACGAACTGAATATATATATATATATATATATATGTGTGTGTGTATTGCATGGGCTTGGATATTTTTAATTATAAGACATGCAAGTTTTGCAAAAAATTATGCGATGAATATAGTGACATCACTATATCAACTTGTATAGATTTTTTTTAATAAAGGTTCTTTAAAATAGAGAAGTCACATGTAATGAAATACTATTTTTTTTTTCAAGCAGTTCAAGCAGTTTAAAAAAAGAAAAAATTGCTAATTTGGCCTAGGGTTAGCGGAGGGGCTATATAAAAATTAAACAAGTGTAACTTTAAAAATGATCGGGCAGGCTCTCATTAGCATAATCTTATTTCCTGCCTTATTTTGGTCATTTTTGTGATTTACATTGCTTACGTATCTATAACAGGTAAAAAATTAAATTATGTTTCAAAATTTTTTTGACATTCTGTTTGTTTATCCCGTACTTTTAAGTAATAAAGTACAACCTTTAACATAATATTAACAATAATAAAGACTTAGTTAGCACACTCTTAAAACAAGCTGACAAATAATCGACCGCCTTCTCCTCCTCAAAAATGTAAGCAATCAGGTTGAGGTTCATGTGCAAACCTTTAATCTTTACTTTTGTATGCTGTGAAATTATATATTCACGATTTCACTCCTGTTTATTTTTATACAGTAAAAATCCAAAAATAGTTTACATTTTTATGCAAATAAATTTGAATGTTTTAAATTAAAAGAAATATTTTGAAAAGTGGCCTGAATTATGTTTTATCATTATGCGATTCGCAAGACTGCGTTATACGGAACGATCAGCAGAGATTTAGGAAATCCGATTTATCATTATTATCATACTGACACACTAAAGAAGTTACGGAATAACGGGATAATATATGCACTGCATATATTATCCCGTTAAGAAATAAAACTATATTTGTTCATAAAAGGAAATGAGATATCTAAATAAACATTTAAAAAAAAATAGACCTTGCAGTAAATAATATAATTAATACCGAATACGAGACGCCGGTAATGAATTTTTCCCGAAATAATACCGGTAGGGAATACCGAATTCTTTTGAGCACCTCTATAAATAAACGATAAATTTTACTTACTCAATAATCTCAATAAATATGCTGTATTGCATCTCTTGCAATGTATATGAATTTCATTGAAATTTTGTAATGGAATTCTTTTTTGCGCACAAAAAGGGTGTAGGATTGTACTTTGTGCCGATATATTAAGAAAGAATGAAACAATGTTTAAAAAGCACAAATGTAAGTATATGAAAGGTGCTTACAACTCATTCGGGTCTTCTAATGCTACACGATCAGTGCAAAATTTAAAAAATTAAAGATTAAAAAATAGGGTACTACTTGATTATCCCGTCGACCAATAAACTATCGCAAAACTATAAGATTAAATGCCAACAATGGGTGATCGTAAATGTCAAATTTATTTGACATTAAACACTTTACACATGTCTGTTACGTCATCAAGTGACTCTTAATTAGACGTTTTATTTTATTTTTATTAATGTTTTACTAATTTATTTTTTCATTCGTTATTTAAAATAAAATTATATCATTTGCATAACTTGGCTAATAGTTTGGCGAAATTTGTCAATGGGATAATCAAGTAGTACCAAAAATAGCTAACCAAAGAGGCGCACCTCACAGCTTGCCTTCAATGGCAAAATAGCGGTGAGTGTCTTTTTTTTTTTTTTTTTTTTTTTTTTTTGCGACGCTTACAATGTAACAGAATACTTTGAGTGTCCCTTTGAACTAACCCTAAGTGATACACACTTCATTTTCGATACCGAACGTGCCTCAATATACTTCAATAAGACATGTCAGTTTCATGGAAATGCTAGTATATTTACTCGAATTAAAGCACAGACAGATGTGCACGGTCAGACACGCCGAATTCCTAAGAAAGTGTTAATAAAAAGGAAGAGAAAAGTAATTAGGATGAGCAAAGCGAAACCTCTACTAGGCTAAACAAATTACATTTTGTGGCACACTTTACAAAAAAAACTATTCAGCATTTTGACTTGAAATTAAAAATAAAAATAAATTATGATCTGCAGACAGATTTGCACATTTTTTTTTTTTTTTTTTTTTTTTTTTTTTACAGAATAACTTTAAAAAATTATTATTTTAATTAATTTATTTTACATGTTTTTACATTACGGACGAATTTTTGCAATGTAAAAAATGAAACACGTATATTTTCAGGAGAAAAAAATAATCACGGAGTTAACAATTACAGATAGAATCATGATTAATTAAATAGTTTTACGATTTCTTTTATGAAATTTTTAAAATACATTTTTTATGAAAATTATAGCATATTTTTAATGAATTAAAATTTGTGAAAATTCCATTAGTTACATTCAATTATAAAAGTATTTTTCAGCGTTAAGAATTCAAATACACAATTTATTCTTATAATGTGAAATCATTTGCGCAGACGATACTTACGCATTTTAAAAGAATTATATTATGATTTTTTTTTGTAAAGTGGCAACGAAAAAATTGTAAACAAATAAAATTAATTGTTAAATTCGTTATATCATAAATAAAAAATTCCGAGGAAAATCTTAATTATTTGGCTGAATTTACATTTCTAAAATGAAAATACGCCAAAACATAAAATAGCGTTTTTGCTTAATAAAGATGCAATAATAATAATAATAATAAATTGTTACTTTCAAATATCTATCTTATTAAATAATACTTCGCGAATCCAAACAAAGCATGGCTTTTGCTCTTTCTATTAATTCTGAGTTATCCTATAAATCCTTTCCAATAAAAAATGTTTATTATTCACTTCTGCGATCAGAATAATAAGCTAAAATATACAAAAGGAAGTTCAATTTTAACTCTTTCCAACATAATTGAAAAGTGTTTATGAATTCGGTTTGTCTGTCCGCCTGTCTGTCCGTCTGTGCTCTAACTCGCGTAAATATAGTCCGAGTGCTATCTGTTGAAGTGGATATATATTATTGGGGTTTACTATAGCATGTTCGGTATTAAAAATGAAGTGTGTAACATTTTCGGTTCATTTACAGGGCTACTCAAAAGAATTCCGTAACATTACAGTTTATGGGGAAAAATTGTTTGCCGTGTATTTTAATGATATTACAGTATTTTAAACACATTGAAATTGATGTACATAACTTAGGTGCACTACAAGATTCTTACTATAGAATGTGATGTGTATAGAACTTATGGCTACTGAAGCCTACAAATGTAAATAAGTGCGAGTAATAAGCCAAAATTACGTCCACCACTAACCATATCACAATATTAAAATATTTATTTGCTTAAAAGACGTATAAAAACACATTAAAAGTAAATTAAAAATCTATATTTACATGTTTCAACTCTTTTACTGAGTCGTCATCAGAATTTATAACAGAAAATTACAAATACAATGCATATGAAAAATTGAAAAAAAAAAAATCATCGAAAATAAACAAGTAATCATATAACGTGCCCTACATTTTTGCGATCGCGCGTGTTCCCTCTATGTCGCGACGCCGTAAGTTGTCCAACCATTCAACCCATAAATTCGGGATACGAAAAGATAATGTATCGTTACAAACCCCTGAACCTCTTAAATAAATTTCAATGGACTCTCTTATAAATAATTGTAAATAAAAATTAGACCTGTAGATTATTCTACTCTCGTTAAAAAGTATGTTAATGTTCTCTATTTGATTCAGGCGGGATAAAGCAGTATTACCTCTATTATATTTTATGTCCGCTATATGTTCCTTACATCTGATATTGAATTTTCGTTGGGTTATACCTATATAATGATTTTTGATTCCCCCCCCTCCCTAATAAATGGAATCATATGAACTCCTGAGAGGTCATCCCTATTAATAGGATAAATTTTAGTGTTTAAAAGCATCTTTAATTTCGGAGGAGGCTTTGCGATCAAACATAAACCAAAATTTCTTAAATGATTTTTTATATGTTCAAAGAAACTCGGGAAATAATTTGCTACAACCCTTTTTATATTAACTTCATTAATAGTTTTATTTTTATTTTTAGAAGTATCAAAGAAGCTCTGAATCAATTTGTTAATTAATTTTATCTGATATCCATTATCAATAGCAGTACGTTTAATTTTCTCTAAGTCATCTCCCAGATTTACATCGGAAGAAATCCTAAAAGTACGATTAATTAGGAACCTGAAGGTGGATAATTTATAAGACATTGGGTGCATTCATCGGATGGTATAACGTTTAAATCCGCGATAGGTTTTCGGTAAACTGAATTGACTTAATTCAGTAAATTGAATTCGGTAAACTATTGAAGCCTACCAACAGTAATTGCTGGAAGTGCGTTTTGAGTTGTGGTATGTGTTTTCAAATTTAACTATTTTTTAAATATTGCTTTTTGTGTATAAATTCTACAGGGTCGCACAGAAGTTCCCAACAACATCCGGTTATTGGATTAAATTGCTGAGTGGAAATTTTCAACTGTGCTATGTGTTAACTGAACTAACTTTTAGCATACTATGTAGTATGCATACATATATGTAGATCATATACAGAGCAGCAAAAAAAAAAAAAAAAAGAAATCGAATATTTTAACAACTATTCGTGGTAATAGCAGAAACTGGGTTTTTTAATGCGTTATGTGCTTTCCAAAATGTTCATTTTTACGTCATCTTTCACCTTAGCAAAGTGTGAAGTTTTGTTATAGTATTCTGAATGTGTTGGAAAGTGTTTCATAATCTACGCTGTACGCATGATTTTTTATTTCTTGTTATTATTTTAGGAACGAACGTATTCCAAAACATTCGAACATTTTCAGTTACCTCTTTTAATAAGTGCAGCGAGAAAGTGAAACGCAAATAATTTCAAAATATATAACTTAAAGAATTTTTTAAATAGAAACACCCAAACATCATGCGCACCGGGATATCTCATTAGTAAAAATATATTGCGGATAAGTTTGGAAAAACCCATGAAAGAGATGTTGAAGAAGGAATTCAAGTAATGTAACCTGATCTAAAAATTCGTATATGTCAAGGAATGAAGCCAAGGTGTTTGAAGAGAATGATATTTTTACAAGGATAATGTTTTAACAGTTGCGCAATTTTTATTTTATTTTTTTACTTCTTAAAAGTTGATATTTTTATTTCGTTTTATTTCACAAAATGTCTTCTAGGTGAATCTAATTTGTAATATCAAGTCTAAGAAAATCAAATCTAAAATATGTCACATATTCGAAAAGCTAATTTGTTTAGTGGTATAAGAGTAAAAAACTAAACGTCAATTCGAACAACAAAAACTGAATGAACATATATTAATAAAAAAGAGTATGACCATACCATCTTCAACACATCTCCAATCATTAATCTGTTTTATAATTCAATGCAATAGTATTCCTTAATCAGAGTAGGGGGATGGGGGTGAGGTGAGAATTATTTTCGGTGCATGAGGGCCTGTTATCTAGTGTTTCATGGGCACTACCACAGGGTAAGTGTGGGGGAGGATTGCCATTTCCTAGACTTTGATTGGCGCAGCATGTCCCTGAAGGAACTTTGCGCCATAAAACCCCATCCAACCAAACAACCAACAACCTGGACTTTGAAATTTAAGCAGCTAAATTTTCTTTAATTCCATGGGATTTGAAAAAAGGAAATAGTAAAATTTACCCATCCCAAAAGACTTAAAATAATTCAATACAAAGAGAAAAAGAATTTTTCGTCAGGGAGACACCATTTCTGTGTCACAAAATTTTAATTCTGTTTTTATTATTATTATTATTATTATTATTATTATTATTATTATTATTATTATTATTATTATTATTATTATTATTATTACATTCATGTGTTTTAAAATTATCTTCAAGGGGTTATGCCCCTGATAAAAAAGAAATTCGTCCCTTCATATTAAATTTCTGTATTATTTTTTATGCTAAGTATGTTTAAAAATCTCCTTGTACGAGGGATTCAGACAAAACAGTTTAACCAATTTCATTTCTATATTCTCCATTTTAAGAAAAGTAGATTTACGGAAGATTTGAAAGTAACCACAATTTCGATAACCGTGTTTTCGCTGGTGTTGGAGATCAATCTTACACTGTAAAAAAAAAAAAAAACGACATATTTACAGTACAAAGTACTGTTCATCTCGCGCACAAACTCGATCACAGTGAATGTGCTGTATTTTTCTTTGGTTTCCGGACTATATTAACATGAAAAATACAGTAGTTGTGTAAAATTAACAGCACAACGTGCTGGCAATTTGGACGCCAGCAGTTTGTGCTGTAAAAAAATGTATCCAAATTGCCAGCATATTGTGCTGTTAATTTTACGCAACTACTGTATTTTCCATGTTAATATAGTCAGGAAACCAAAGAAAGATACAGCACATTCACTGAGATCGAATTTGTTCTGGCAAATCTACAGTGGTTTTTTTACAGTGTAGGAGCAGCATTTTGGTGTGGTTTCGAATATTACTGTCTTTCAAAAATGTTAACTTTGAACCCTTTCCGTAAAAATCCACCAAAATGTAACTACTGAGTATTTTCATATTGTTGATTATAATGATATGTTGTTATTGATCATAGAAAATCCAGAAAGTATATAACATATTTTAAAACTTTTCCGTTTCGCTTTGCTTTTTGCTATTTAAACGTAGGTATACAAAAGCAATACAAACACATTTTGACTATCCATATATCGGACATAATGTTGTAAAAACCGAAAAGCTCTTTTCATAAATATATTTATACATCACTCGATTAACATCTTAAGAATAAGCTGACAGAAAGAAACCTTTTAAATGTTAATTGAAGCACAACAGAAAAGAAAAGAAAGTTCAATAATAGACACAAAAACGTTTATTTTCCAACTTTTCCTTCTCTTACTTATCGATTCATATTCTGTTATTATCACCACTGAATAAATGGCTATATAATGCTATGGCTATATAAATCTAAATAATGGCTATATAAATATAAATGCCAACTAAATAAATTTCTCCTAAATGCTATTACATTTAAAACAAAGAAAAGTAAATATGCAGCAAATTTCATCACAATATCATTATAATTATTAAAATCATTATCATTATATCATTGTACTTTTAAGGGCAGAACTTCTAAGCACTGCCATTATAACAGCATTCAAGGCCGTAGCCAGTAGTGGAATCATTAGGATTTGATTTTTCCTCAGCGATTTCTGTTTGGGTGACTGTAAATATGCCATTAAGTATCAGCAAAATGGTCCGGTTTAAAAAGCAATTACAGCCGAAGTTTAAAAATCAAAATCTATGTTAGCGTTGCTTTATTTTTACAAGAAGAAAGTATTGGATTCATGAAAATTTTCGAATTCCGGTTTTCGACGGATTTACACGTTTTAGGTGTCAGAGAACCCGAAAAACATGTTTTTACAAAATGTCTGTCTGTGAGTCTGTGAATCTGTTAGTCTGTGGTTCTGTCTGTCTGTCTGTATGTGACACAAATTTTGTGGGCGCTCTATCTCAAGAACTAATGCACGGAATTTAATAAAATTTTATATTCAGTTAGTTCCTGATATAAATTGGTGCTGATTAGTTTTTGGCGTAAATCGCCCAACAGGTGGCGCTGCTGTGCTGCATTTTTTGCGATTTCTGCAATAGCTCTATCTCAACAACTAATGCACAGATTTTCCTCAAACTTCAGATGCAATTATTACTTGATATGAATTTGTGTTGGTAACGTTTCGGTGTAAATCGCCCAACAGATGGCGCTGCTATGCTGCATTTTGCAGGATTTACACGATTTTCGCAATAGCTGTATCTCAAAAAATAATGCACGGATTTTCATCAAACTTCAGATTCAGTTAGTCCTTGACATGAATTGAAGTTTTGCACTTTTTGGTGTAAATCGCCCAACAGGTGGCGCTGCTATGGTGCATTTTTTGTGATTTCCGCAATAGCTCTATCTCAAGAACTAATGCTTGGGTTTTCAACAAACTTCAGATTCAATATGATTTCGATATGAATTAGTGCTGTTTATGTTTTGGTACAAATCGCTCAACAAGTGGCGCTGCTATGCTGCATTTTTCAGACTTTCTCCTATAGCTCTATCTCAATAACTAATGCACGAATTTTCGTCAAACTTCAAATTCAGATACACTTTGATACGAATTGGTGCTAAATGGATGTAATTTCTTGTACTATTTAAATGATTTAATTGACGTGATTTATATAGAAGAAAGTTTTGTGATGGCCACAACATACTAGTTTGATTCTGTAAACATACTGCAAAAATGAATGCTAGGAAATCTTTTAAAGTCTTAATGGAGGAGGGACTTTTTGGTATGGAATTCTGTAAAAGCAGAATTTTAATGCTGCCAATTGAAATGACTACAAGAGCCACCCGAGATAGTCCAACTTATTTAACTGAAAATCTTTAAAAATGCTGTCCTACTTCCGAATTCCCACAAAGTTTAAAAAATTTTACAACTTGTGTGGTTATTCCATTGTATGTTTCACCGAAAACATTTCACACAATGAAAAATTTTTAAATACACATTAAACACTCCAAAAACATGAATTTGATTGACTAATATAATTACGTCGTCGAAGCAGCAACAATATGGGTGATATTTTAAATTTATTTATTTATTTATTTATTTTTAGTAATTATAATAATAATTTAGTTATTTGAATTTTTACAATACAACTTAATAACCTTTTAACACCTATTTCTATGCAAATAATAAACAATAATCTAAAATAAGACAATGAGAACTTTGAGACCGCAAATCTCTCTCAGAATTTTTTTTTTCTGGTATCGGGTTATCCTGTTTTTGATCATAAATTACTGAAACTCTGGTTCAATTATGAGTGAAATGTCCTATGTAGTGAATTGAATATATAAACGAATAGCTTCTTAACACTTCAGAGATGATTAAAAAATGTGATTAGATTTGAAAGATAATTTAGTAGTCATCTTCTTAAAACTAATCTTATGTGTGGTCATCAGAAAGGTCAGTTTCATCTCCAGACACTTTATTATCACATTGAATGTAACAGGCAATTTTGTCCATCTATGCAAAATAAATTGAAACGAAACTTTTGAATAAACTTTGTATTTACTATTTGATGTAATCATATTACAAATCATTTTGACCATTGTATTGCTAATGAAGACATCTATAAAGCTTGCTTGTTTTTTAAAGTTCCAACAATGGAAGCTCAAATGAAAATTCGCCGATGATGAACTTGCAACAAGTAAAAGATATCCAAATGGAATAATTTATAACAATGAACCACCACTATATTTCATTTGAAACATCATCATATACACATATTTTTTGTTACAATCAGTCACAAAAACGCATCGTAATCAATTTAAAAAGCATTCATTAACTTCACAAAACCATTAAGAAACAACTATACGAGACGAGATAACACGTTTAGGAGATAATCCTTCCTGAAAGGGCAGAATCCAAAATAGGTCTAACATTGTTTTCTCGGGCACAAAATCGATTTTAACAAAACGCACTACTTGTTTTTTACAGTTTAAAGGACCTGGGTGTTTCAGCGTTTCACGCAGCCTGATTTTTTAAATAGTGTCTCACGCAATGCAGATCGAGATCTCTTGTGTAACATTAGGTTTCGACGACCATTTGACAAATCGGATTACCCGTTAGGCACTCGTTCAAGATTTAAAGCTATTGAATTAGTAAATAGGTCTAACTGAAGCGGATGTACCTGAAGGAAATAAAAAAGGGAAAAATTTAACCATGAGATGTTTTCAAGATGATTGTATGTCTTCACAGCATTTGCATTATTATAGTGGAGATTAATAATAATAATAATAATAATAATAAACAAACTTAGAAAATTAACTAAGTATTAACTTTTAAAAGGTGCTTTTTTCAATGCTCTTCAATAATCAAAATTAATGTAGGAGATTTTTAATTACCTCTAATCAAGTTGATAACGACTATTATCATAATTAAAAGTTATTAGGCTCCTAATGGTCTTATTACCATTGTATACGATGGTAAATTGTAAGAAAAAATAATAAATATCTTATGTATTTATTAAGGTGCATTTTTAAGAAATATGTAACACTAATTACATTTATAAAGCTAATTAGCTAATTTCATGAACGAAGTACGTTCATCAGTTTATGATCATGCATTACAGATTTTTCTTCTTAAAATTATACTGCATGAAAGTTGCGGTTAGAGAATTTTCATTCAGTTTTTACACTTAAATCTAAATAGGAGTATCACTGATAAAAATTTAAAAAGATACAAATATATTTAATACAGACTTTCAAAATATCTCGCACAATCCAAATTGAACACTCTTGTGTAACGTTTAAGTTTGGGTGACCATTTGTAAATCCGGATTACGATTTAAGCACACGCTTAAGATTTAGGGCTATTACATTAGTAAATAGATAGCGATTGAAGCGGATGTTCTTGAAGAAAAAAGGACATAACAAAAAATGGCATGATTCAACCATTAGATATCTTCAAAACGCTTGTATGTTTTCACAGCATTTGCATTTCCGCAATGGAGAATAATCGACAGAACTGGCAGATAAAAAACAAAATTGAGTTCGTATTTTAATCAAATCTTACAGACGAATCGATAGTTTTTGAAAAAAATTACTTTCGATTTTTGAAACAGTTTGTCAGACTTTACTCGTAAAAATTAAAAATGTATGCACTTTTAAAATGCAAATTGAGAACTTATAACTTTAGTTCTTGCATCTCGGCCACCATTAGATAAATCGGATTACAACTTAGGCACTCACTTAAGAGGTAGAACTATTGAATTAGTAAATAGGTCTATCTGAAACGGATCTTCTTGGAATAATAAAAAGGAATCCTTCAACCTTCAGATATCTCCAAAGTGCTTGTATGTTTTCACAGCATTTGAATTATCGCAACGGAGAATGATAGAGATTGCTTCATCAAAGATAATGCAATTTGAAATTTAATAATATCATCTTTTTTCCCTCTTTAACAATGAAATTTAATGTGGAAGATTTGTAAATACTTTTAATTATAATTGTTAATACTTAAGTTGTTATTACCTTTTGTAAATATTAAGATACAGTGGTAACGTGAAACGTACAAAAAATAAAACTCTCATATCTTATTTTAACTTAACACGTAAATCTTTTTGAAACATTTTACTCGCAAATTTTGCAAACTCCGTCAGACTTTTCTCCTGAAAAATCGGTAAAATATACATATGATTTCTCAATCTTGATTAAGGTTTGCCAAAATTGCGTGTAATGTTAGGTCTTTGTTATTGGGGATTATTTGATCGGATTACAACTTAGATACAGTTAATATACATGTACAGAAAAGTACTACTTAACATATTAAGAATAAAAAAATAGAAAGAAAAGTTCACGCTTTCAAAGACCATTGAGATATTTAAGTAAACTTATTAAGACAGTAGTGTCTATGCCAGTTTGCATAGCTTCGTCTGAAGAAGAGTTTTGTCATATGAACCTGATACAAAATAAATTATAAGAACCTGATTAGAGATAAAAAGTTTATAAAATTTAATAATGACAAATTTGAATGTAACTCTGAATTAAACAATTTTAATCCTGAAAGAGCTTTGAATAATTATTATTTTAAAATTATAGGTGTTAGGCACGTAAGTAGACACAAGGTTAACGTATAAAGTTTTATTGTTATCCATTTAGTGTGTCATTTTCCTGGTGCCTAATTTTATTGCCCATAAATATATTGCACGCTAATTTGGAGAAAATCCTATTCAATCATTAAGAACACATTAACATTTACCTCGTTCGTTCATCTTCTAAAATCTTCTTAAATTAATGCATTTTGATTAAAAAAAATATCAAATTTTGATCAGTAAACATACAATATATAAAGCCTAATATAAAAAATAGACCTTTTTTTTCAAAATTCGTAGCAGTTCCTCACTTTTAAAGCATGCATCTTCAGAACTACTTTTTCTCTGACAAGAAGCGGTAATTACTTTGAATTTAAACTCTTTTCTAATGCAAACAAATTTTGAAATTATGAGTACGGAAATAACTACCAAATTAGCAATTCATACCTTACATTAAAAAATAAATAAACTAAGTTGTTCTATAAAACAGCCAAACGCAAGATAAATGCAATTAATCTGTCTGTCCATACACAATTTAAATATCTAAAAATGCTCTTAAATCCAAGAATTTCATATTTGTTATTGGGGAATATCATACTATATTTCCTCTAATAGATGAATTAGGAACAAATTTACAATTCGCGAGTCTGTTGAAAGTTCGGAGGTCGGTGCACGAAGGATGCAGGGGACAGAGCCCCCAGTAAATAAATGAAAAAGAAAGAAGGATTGCTAGTATAAGATAGGATTAAAAAAAATTGTATACTGTTCAACAAATGTTATTAGACGCAGCGAAAAATATATGCGGAATAGATTGTAATTTATATATATATATATAACAGCATCATATTATGCAACGCAGAAGCAACTCTATTCGGCACCTGATGTGAAAGCCCTGATTACTTTCACTTATCGCTGGCGCATATATTGCACTAATTAACGGCTCCGATGAAGGCACCACCCTATTGTACCACCCTGTCTGCGACTCTGATTATTGTGGTTGTATATTGAGGTAAAAATGCAATAACCTAAAATCTTGTATGGCATACGTTCTTTTTACATTTAAGAGTAACTGTCTATAATCACTAATAGCTAGTAAGTGGCGAGGAAGAGCCTGCCAGGGGGCGCAGACGTCAGGTAAGCGCAGTCTGCTGAACTAACCTAAAGTTTTTATGACTATAAGTAAAAATAATCAGTAATGTCTTATGAAAAAAGAATTTAAATACAGATCTACAATGATGTGTTTATACAAATCAAAATCATATACTATCCTACGTATATCGGCGTACAATCCGCTAAGACTTTTTTCCAGTCAAAGAAAAAATTATGGTAGAATTCACAGTGCCATTAAGAGATTTTTTTTTTCCAAAAATATTTTATAAAGCAGTGCAATAAAAATTGAATTTTCCGGAAAAAAAAAAAAATTCGACATGAAATGCGTGGAAGGTTGAAGAGGGGGGGGGGGGGATGGTGTATTAGAGACGGAAAGATAAATTAATTAGTTTCATGGCAACAATGGTTATAACAATGTACCATTCAGTCAGGGGGCAAAATCATCTAGCTACGGTCTTGCTCATAATATACAAAGTTGCGTTATTCAATCCCTGCATGTCTTTGTAATTTTACACTTAAATCAATGCTGGGGAAATTTTATGGATTTTGTACTTAATTTAAATGGAAATGCAGATTGACTAAAACATAGTACAGACAAAAAATTTAAACTTCAAGATTACTTCAATTTTTCTTGCAGTCATGGCTAAAATGCAACTGCTTTAAAAAGCTCAGCTGAAAGCACAAAATAAACATGGTGTCTTTTAAATAGGCCCTAATTCACTAAGTTAAAAGTATAATTAGAGCAAAAGGTAAGCATTTTCGACTGATGAAGTCTTCTTAATCCTATTTTTTAAATTTACGGCAATTCATCGTACAATTCTTTTGCATTTTAACATTAATCTGCCGCGATTATTTAACGGCATCCTTACAAATGGTCTGGACTAAACGCCTTCAAAATTAGGACCACAGACCAAAAGTTCAACTTCGAGAAGTGTGTCAACCGGTTCATAAATGATTCGGGAGTAAAATTCTCCCTACATCATGCACACGGAAAATGACGAAAATATTATAAAAATAAAAAAGCCTCGAGATAAAATTGGAAATAATAAACCGAGAAAAGAAAAAAAAATATCTAAACACTGTGTGACCCTTCAAAAGGAATGAATGACTTTGAAATTCGCTTGCAGGCAGGAACAAATTGTGCAAGGAAAAAAGAACGTGTCTCACGTAATGTTTCCTTCAGTAGTTTGATGAGAATTCTCTAAATTTGTTTCAGCTCTTTTTAGCATACAATCATCACTAAAATGCACTGAAACTTAGTATGAAAATTTTTTTTTAACGTTAGTGCATGTGTGTACAATGAACCATAGGTGCGAACTGGGGGGGGGGGGGGGGGGGAGGGGGGGGGTTGACTCTCTCGATATTTTTTAAATTTAATTATCTAACTTTTATGATTTTGAAAAAAAGAGAATCGTAAAATGTATTTTTCCCAAGTGACTTAAGTAGGGGATATCGGGGAATGGCGAACCTTAAGGGAATTTAAATTTTTTCACCTCAAAAAAAAGGTTCATTTTTTAATAGTAAAAATTCTAAAGCTGAATCATGATCTTCAGCATCTGTATAAATTTAACCGTAATCATAACTGTAAGATAAGCACACACAAAAAAATTTCTTTCAACCTCTGTACAGTGGCGGGATTACCCAGGATACTGAAGTAATGACGCCACTCTTTAATGACCTAGTAAATTCATAAAATGGATACTAGGAAACACATAACCTACTGAAAATATTTAGAAAGCAATGTAACAAAGCGATATAAGTAAGCGTCCTATCTTAAATGGGAGAGGTAACCGCAAGATTAAAGGCGAGGTCACGTCAATCAAGGTCATACGCCACCCAGCGGACGGAGTGAACTACAATCTATGAAATAACTATGCGCACGCGCAGCCGTGATTTTATTCGTTTGTCGTCTGCAGTACTTAATTGTTGAAAGTATAGATATAATTCGATTTATTTATTCGCCATTATTTAATTTATTAATTGAAGTTAGTTATTTAAACAAAATCAGTTCTTTTAAGAACTTATATTATTTGAGAAAATGCCACGTTAGAGTTCTAATTATTGCAGTTTTCAAAACTACAAAAATAACTATCTGAGAGAACTCATTTTTTTTTTCGCTTCCCAAAAGAGAAAAACAGGTTAGTTTTGTGATTTATTATAATTTATAAAAAGTTAAAATATTATTTAATATATATTATTAAATGTCAGTGATTTTAATACGTTCTATTTGAATTATGCTTTTGTAATGCACTGAACAAGGACATATAAAAATTAGTTAATGTATGTTAAGATAGAATTTTACAGCAGCGTTTTTAATTCAATTCCTGATAAGATAAAGTTATAAAAATTACATAAACATGTGTATTTCCAATGAGAATTAAACGTTTTATTACGCTTCGAGTTTAAGTATAAATTATTTAATTAATTTTAAGGCATATTTTTTATTTACCGGGCGCAGGCGATAAACTGCCAAATATTCTCTTGATCGAATTGTATTTATAATATTTAAAATAGAAGCATTTCATTCATTCCATTTAAAACTCATTTAATTTTACATTAGGATCCACTTTAATTTTAAATGCAAGCAGTAATTCTTGTACTATTAAACCAGCAATAATTGATTATTTATAGTTTTAAATATTTTGAGAATTTTAGACAACAGCTTTAAAAAATTTCCTAAAATCGACAAATTACTTTTTTTTTTTTTAAATCTAGAAATATGTCGGTCATTGTGTCATATCCGGGAAAAATAGTTTTCATGGGATACCTGCACTTCGCACAGGTGAATAATATTGCAGAAAGCATACAAAGTATAGAAGAAACTTCAAAAATTGGAATAAAATATAAAATATTTACAAATAGTACGTGGTATGCTCAATTAAACATTTATTATCTTACAGCCGTTCTTCGCAGGGGTAAAATGGATAACTTTCCGTAATCGGGCCGATAGCCATGATTGGCGTCAAATCAGAAAACAGTATACAATTGTAACTGTATAAAAGTTAAATAATGGTTAGAAAATGAAAGTAACTTTTATCGAAATAACCCAATTGCGGAACATTCTCCAAATTTCAAAAAGGCTTATGAAACACACAACAATTGCCAATAACTGAAAACTATAGACTAATAATAAGCTCGACGTAGCAGTTGTTGGTAGGTAGCCTTAGGGGCCCAAGCCCTCCCTTTCTGCTTTTCGGTGTTTTTAATTTGAGTAATTTCCCTTTTAATTTTGTCCGGTTTCAATTTTTGATTTTTTTTTTTTCAAACTGGTTTCCGCAAAAGAGTCGGAATAAGTAGTAGAAGAAAGGGCTGCGGACGGAGATGGGCCAATTGAACGTATTAAAATCACTGACATTTAATAATATATATTAAATAATATTTTAACTTTTTTATAAAAAAATATATGGCTGAAAATCACGTTTAAGATGCTTAAAGTTTTTAAATATTTCTCTTTTGCAATTTCCCAACCAGCTGGTATATTTTCGAAATCGTAGTTTGTTACATAACTTACTCAATTGTTGTACTTGTCTATACAGTTATAACAACCATAAAGATTTTTTTTTTTTTAGGATTTATCAACTACGTTTAGATAACGTAAAATTAATTTGCTAATTTATAATCAAGTTATAAAAATACTAAAATGTTGTATTGTTACTAGAAACACATCCATGTACATAATTTTTATTTTTCTAGCATATCTGGGAGGGAAAAATCGATTAAAATTTTTATCTTTTCATATATATGAACAGGGTTAGATTACACAAACACTGTAAAAAAGTACTTTTATGTTAGCCGGCCGCAGTTCATAAACCGTCAAATATTTTCCCCATCACCAGCGTTTATGTTGCATTCATTTCATTCAAAATATAAAATCATCATTTTAAAAATATACTCGTCCTTTGAAAAACATAACTTTATTTAAAATACATACATACTGGTATATTACATCAATTTAAACACATGCTTTTCGCTCATTATATTTAAAATACATTTTTTTTCTTCTAATAAATAATAACATAAACCCAAGGTGGGCAAGTTTCTTCCAATGTGGAAAAAAAACCTGTAAAAAAACCATGGAATTAAAAGTTACGCCTATAACTTTTATTAACAAAAATGGTTTTCTTTTAACCTGAATAGCTTGCATAAAATTCAGGTCTATTTGAAGATATTTACAATTTAAGAGTTATAGGTGGAAAAGCAGACAAAGCCATTTTAGAGAATACCTGTTAAAATTTTAATCGTGAATTTCAAATATTTACTCACTCATTTAAGATTAACCTTGTTTACCAGATTTATTGCAAAATATTTTTGTTACAGCTTGTTTTGATAAAAATATATGTATTTAAAAAATAGTTGCAATGTCAGTTTAGTTTCGGGGTAAAATGCAATACTGTTTATGTTGCATTAGTATTTTTTCTCCCGAAATTAAACTGACATTGCGATTTTTTTTTTTTTTTTTTTTTTTTTTTAAATACACATATTTTCATCAAAACAAACTGTAACAAAAATATTTTGCAATAAATCTGGTAAACAAGGTTCATCTTCCATGAGTGAGTAAATATTTGAAATTCATGATTAAAATTTTAACAGGTATTCTCTAAAATATCTTTGTCTGCTTTTACGCCTATAACTCTTAAATTGTAAATATCTTCAAATAGACCTGCGCACGAGATGCGCAGATGGTAGATATTCTGTGATATATGACGTCATACAAAAAACCCGCGTATTTGCGTTATTCACTCCATCCACAAGATGGCGCAGCTGTATCAATTTACGGCAGATTTCAGCATTAACTTTGTACGCTTACTTATAACGCTTTGCAATGTAATTTAGCAGGATAATGAATAATTACAATGCTCCTTAAGCTAGATTTATTAATGTGCTAAGCTTACAATTTAACTCAAATTGCAAAAGTCACCCTTTGCCATGGTGGCGGCATTACCCCAAAAAGACAATATAGCGGAAATCCCTCAGCAAAGCCGAAAGAAGAACCGAACTTGGTCAATAAATTGCATCAAAATGTCGGTGAATGCATGTAGATAACGGGTAATATTATCTTAAGTACCTAATGTTACAATATAAGGTGTTTACCCCCACTCATTTGAAGCGCCAAAATAAGAAGCAACTAGATGAAAACTAAATTTTTCACTATCGCAAACTACCGTTAGATTTTGAACTAGGCAGGGTGGCGGCATCCCCCCCGGTCTCCTCTATGTTCTCAAATCCAGTGCGTTTTAGACCACAGTTATTTTTAACACGTTGAGTGCCACGTCAGTCACCGGTGACTGACACTGAACTTTCCGTTTATGTCGCGTCAGCCATCGGTGACTGACACTTATAGATTGTGTAACGGGAATCTTATTTAGTGGCCCAAACGGAAAAACAGACAAAACAGACTTGGCATTCGACGTGTTAAAGCAGTTGTGATTGAGTCTTTGGAGTACTTATGCTTTTAAACTTTATTTTTGTGAGAAATTAAGCTTAAGTTCAAAGAACAGATGGGATACTACGGAAAATGTTTAGTGTGTGGGTCTGGAATTTACAACCGGCGAATTACTAAAAACTGTGTGTCTATGTGGCCTAAGTCAGTCTGTGGTTCTTTATCTCAGAACCATATTCATGTGTAAAAAATTTATTTTTATTTAATTAAAACACATATAAAAATATATAACTGCATATACAAGAAACATAAAAAAAAATACAAAGCAAGAAATGGAGAACTTATGCTTTTAAACTTTATTTTTGTGAGTAATTAAGCTCAAGTTCAAAGAATATTTGATGGAAATTTTAGCCTTGCTAAGACTTAAAGTATTCTAATTTGAGCAAAGTTTGTATAAAATATTTTTGGAGTACACTAAACGTTGCTAAACATCAGAGTGATTTCTCTCTCTCCCTCTATCTTTTTTTTTATGAATGGTGTTTTAATGGAAAAATCGAAATCCTTCTTGAAATACTTTAATTAAGAAGTAAATTAAATTCGATTTTATCTTAATTGTATTAAGTCGGCGCTGCTTTCTTCAAATCTAGCATTAATGGTGTAGAGGACCAGGGTAAGATTTCAAGGTCAGAAGCTCATCCCAAATATTGTAAAATCTCTGAACAAATTACTCTAAATCTTACTATCTGCTTCGAGAAATTCATACCATTTTTAATGTGAGTTTTTGAGATTTACGAAACCTTAAAAAATAAAAAAGCTCAATTGTTTTTGACGAAAAAGATATTAAGTTCAATATGTGCTTATTTTAACTCACGTTTGAAGTTTTTACGTCACCACTGGAGTTTACAAAAAAGCTGTTAAAACTGGAGTGAAAATGTTCAATTGAAAACTACAAAAAATATTTATGGATATCGTTGTAAAATCTTGCCAGATTTCAGAAAAATATTACATAATTAAATCCTATTTCAAATGTTTGGTGCTCACTGATAATTAATATTCTAATTCTTTTGCACAGTCTTACAAAATAACTATGTAAATTACACGAATAATTTTCTATTGTTAACAGGTTGTATCCTGTTTTAGCAAAAACTCCAAATTTAGCTGGGATCATTATGAAATGTGGAACGCAGATGAACCAGCTGACATACATTCAAATAAAATGTGCAAAGAGCAGTAGAATATGTTTGAACAGCAACAACAACAGCAACATTCTAATTTCTTTCTTCCTTTGCCTTAGATATCGTAGTAACCTAATCTACTAGTAAACAACAAAGTAAAATTCTTCTCAAATTTTAATCCAGTCTCATTAAGTTTTACAACAAAAAAAGAAACATGTAAGTTTGATTCAATGATAAAGTGACCCTAATTTGTGACAGCGAAATGAAATGACCGTGGTTGTCAAATGCCTTAAATGTTAAATGCTATGGCATTACCAATCAACTACACTAAAAAGTAGACAGCTGCATTTTAAAAAATAGTTTTATTATAGCTGACATAATTTTGAAACGTATTTGATTTTTATGGAAATATTAGTACATTCTTGTGTTTACAGGTTCTAATAATGAGAGTCTTTGTAATAATGATTTGGTTGTAAAAACTGAAATCAGAAATAGAATCTGCCTATTTTGAAGGAAGCAATAATTAATTATAAATCTTCGTATTTAATGACGACTAATTACTGATTTTTGCTATTTTCATGTTGCAATTAAGTTGATCATAAGAACAAAAAAAAAAAAAAAAAAAAAAAAAAAAAAAAAGTCATGCGTCAAGATTAGAAACTCTTTCCAACACATTCAGAATAATGTATAACAAAACTGCACCATTTAATAAGTTGAAATATGATGCATAGTTAAACCATAGGGAAACGCATAACACATTTGAAAACCCAATTTCAGCAATTCCCATCTACAATCGGAAAATTACCCGAATTCTTGGAGCAGCCCTGTATACGATCTATAGATTTGTATATATTAACTACATGCATGCAAAATTTAGTTCAGTTAAGTAAATACATACCTCACTTGAAAATTCCACTTCAGCAATTTCCGCTCGTAAGGATAATGCTAAAATTTAGTTAAATTTAAAAGCACATACCAAAATTTATAACGCACTTCCAGCAATTATTGTTCAAAGACAGTACTGTAACCGATTTCTTTTGTGTGTTCCTGTAAATGAACTATTGCTACTCACTTCATATACAATAAAGAACATGCCATGGTCAGCCTCATTAACATTATCAATTGCATGAAATTCCGAGTATATTTACGCGAGTTAGAGCGTGGACAGACAGACGGACAGAGAAACCGAATTCATAAACACTTTTCAACTTTGTTGGAAAGTGTTAAAAAGGTGACAGATAAAGTGCTTTTGGTGAATAAAGTTGATATTTAATAGCTGTAGGTAAAGATTAGAGATTAAAAAAAAAAAAAAAAGAATGGAGGTTAGTTTGGCATTATTCAAATAAATATTCCCGTTTTAACAAGAATAGTAATTTCGGGCAACATAGATTTTTGTTATAATTTTCAAATATCTTCAATTAAATATGAATATACTTTTGAGCTAGCACTTAATAGTTTCTGAGGATTTACTTGAATTCAGTTTAACTCACTTAGACAAATAAGACTTGAATATTTATATACATAATTTTCTCCCATTAATCTTATATCAGAATATCTTTCATAATAGATAAGCAACAAAAGTAATCGAACATTTTTGATTTTGAAGGTCTAATGTTATCTAGCATTTATGGAGTTAAATTTATATTGAGTACTAATTCGTGACTGCTCCAATTTTTCATCCATTGATGAAGATTTAAGCTTATTTAATGTCTATTGAATTCCCACTGACATAGTTATTCTAATTACCTAAATGCTATTTAATCTGTCTGCATTCCATTACCTGTTGTCAATGAACTGTTACCGAGCGGAATTTGAAAGCATGAATCTATGTGAATAATAATACAGAGCAGTTTACTATAAGTAATCTTTTACACGTGCTTTGAATATTTGACCTTAGATCAAACAGAAATGCACAATCCATGTATATCACAAATCGAATTCATAAACACTTTTTAACTATGTTGAAAAGTGTAAAAAGAATGATGTACGCATGTACGAAATTTAAATTCTTCATTCTATCATTCCATTATTCTTTGTCAATAAAAAATTTCTAAACATATAGTTATAAGTACTCATTTTTGACAATAATAATTCAGAGAATAAATAATTTTTAAGTGTTTCAGTTATTTGTCCCTACATCAAATGAAAATATGCAGTCCATAGATTATTAAAACAATAAAAACCCAATAGCAAACAAAAATTTTTCGAAAACGTTTGTACAAACTGTAAATTCTTCGTTTTTTCATTCTATTATTATTTGTCAATAAAATAATACTAAGCAGAATGTTTAAAATATACATCTATGTTAACAATAATTCAGGGCACAAATAATTCCATGGGGAATTTTAAAGATGGCCAGTTTATTTATTTATTTATTTATTTATTTTATTTTTTTTTTTTACGGAAAAATGCAATTCACAAGAATTTAATTGAAATTTTCCTTCTGAAACGAAAATACTAAAACGTTCCTTTGAGGAATTATTTTGGAATGTAGAAATCATTCATGACATGAAAAGTGCAATGTTAATGATATGACTCATACCATGTCGTTCATCTTTATTTAAAAAAGAAGAAGAAGAAGAAAAAACGGTACAGCATTCAAATAATTAATAAGTAATAGAGACACACACACAAATCCCTATACTTTCTTTACTTAATACTTGTCTCTGAATCGAAACAAAGTATGAGGATATGGTGAAATAAAGCAGAACGGCGCATAGTCCAAATGTAGATGAATTTGTAAACTTTTATTATTTTTATTTTTTTTTTATAATTCTCTGAGTAAACAATGTAGGAGCTTCAAACTTCTGCTGTGGATTATGGTTCTAGGTGGGAGAAAATGAAAAAAAAAAAAAAGTTAAACCCAACTACATAAAACGTCAGTGTTGTGAATTTATAAGGTTTCAGAGGAAAATTCTCCTCGAAATAACAACGTAGACAAAAACCATTGTCACCGGTTTTTATGTGTTTTAGCTGAGTTTAAATGTTTAAACATTTTTTAAATAATTAGAACGTTTTAATGTTAATAACACTTTTAAAGTTAAAAAAAAAAAACACTTTTTTTTTGTTGTTATTGGGTGCAGTCTTCGATCAAATATCGACAAAACACAAAAAAAAATGTATTACATTTAGTCACATAGCTTTTATTTAATCTTTTTTATTGAAAGTATTTTTAATTCGTTTAATTTAATATTTTTAATGTTTCGAAGATTTTTTTTTCTTTTCCTTTTTTTCCTTTCTCTCTTTCTTTTTTTTTTTCTTCGTTCTAATTTTCGCGAAAATCGACCGATCTGCACAAAAAATTTAATATGTTATTAAAGTAAATAGCAATACATTTCCTTTTAAAAATGGGAATTGTACCTTTTTTTTTTTTTTTTTTTTTACAGAGAAAAATAAAAAATAGAAGGTATTACGAATATATATATATATATATATATATATATATATATATATCTGACCTATGTCACACTGTAACTCTCGCATTTATGAACCGATTTGGATGTAATTCGGTGTGTACATAGTACATACCAATGTCTCGACCGAGTTCGTTGGCCAGCTTCATCCGCCATTTTATTTCAAAATGGCGGCCATTTAAAAATGTTTAAAAAATTTAAAATTTGAAATGTGTTACCAAAAAATTGAAAATGGAAAAATATTTTTTTCTTATGTATTTGACCTTTATACAAAGACTCCGGAACAGTTTTTGTTTCGTCTATATCTAAAAAAATGGCTGAGTTATAGCATTTTGAATTTCTAGCGAAGCTGACATTTTGAAACGTCCTGAATTTTGTCACGCGATAAAAGGCGTATTTATGAACCGATTTGGATGTAACTTCGTTTATACATAGTACAGACCAATGTCTCGACCGAGTTCGTTGGCCAGCTTCATCCGCCATCTTGTTTAAAAATGGCGGTCATTTAAAATTTTAAGAAAATTTTAAATTTGTGGTACCAAAAAGTTGAAAATTGAAAAAACATTTTTTTCTTACGTGTTTGACCTTGATAAAAAGATTCGGGATCAGTTTTTGTTTCGTCTATATCTTAAAAAATGGCTGAGTTATAGCATTTTGAATTTCTAGCGTGGCTGACATTTTGAAACGCCCTGATTTTTGCCACGTGATAACAGACGTATTTATGAACCGATTTGGATGTACCTTGGTGTGCACATAGTACATACAAATAACTCAACCGAGTTCGTTGGCCAGCTTCATCCACCACCTTGTTTCAAAATGGCGGCCATTTAAAAAAAATTTAATTTAAAATGAGATACCAAAAAATTGGAAAATGAAAAAGATTTTTTTTGTATGTGTTTGACCTTAATACGAAGATTCCGGAACAGGTATTGTTTCGTCTATATCTAAAAAAATGGCTGAGTTATAACATTTTGAATTTCTATCGTGGCTGACATTTTAAAACGACCTGATTTTTGCCACGCGATAACAGGCGTATTTATGAACCGATTTGAATGTAACTTGGTCTGTACATAGTACATACCAATGTCTCGACCGAGTTCATTGGCTAGCTTCATTCGCCATCTTGTTTCAAAAGGGTTGCCATTTTTAAAAAAAATGTAATTTAAAATTTAAAATGAGGTATTAAAAATTGGAAAATGAAAAAGATTTTTTTTATGTGTTTGGCCTTGATACAAAGATTCTGGAGTAGTTTTTGTTTCTGAAAATTTGTTCTTTTGTTTATATCTTAAAAGGTGGTTGAATTATAGCACTTTGAATTTCTATCATGGCTAACACTTTGAAATGATCTTGTATATGTCACGCGATACCACACGTATTCGGCTATTTCGATGGAAGAAGGCATGTGGATAGTATACATCAATATCTCGACCAAGTTCGCTGGCCAGCTTCATCAGCCATCTTGTTTCAAAATGGCGGCCCTTAAAGTTAAAAAAAATTATATTTAAAGTGAGGTGCAAAAAAATTAGAAATTGAAAAAGGTTTCTTAAGTATTTGACCTTGATATAAGGATTCAGGAGCATTTTTTGTTTGTCTTTATCTTAAAAAATGGCTCAGATATAGCAGTTTCAATTTCTAACGTGGGTGACATTTCGAAAAATCTGATTTTTTGCCTGCCAGCACTCGTATATATCAACCGATTCCGATGTGAGTGATCATGTGCACAGTAATTACTAAGGTCTCGACCAAGTTCACTGGTTAGCCTCATCCACCATGTTGTCTTAAAATTGCAGGCACTTTAAGAAATCGCCGAATTTGGCAGCCAAATATAACTTTAAATAAAAGCAGCTTGGATAAAGCTGACTAATTTCGCGAAATTCTCATTCATAATGATTTAGTATTGATAAAAATTAGTATTGAATCTCCTACATTCGGTTTCCACTTAATTGAGCTTCGTGTGTTTGAATAATATAAGTTGGCTTTTTTAAAATAAGGAATATGAAAGCTACCTCTTCCTCCCGGCATTGGCCGGAAGGACTTTTAAAGATTTCACCTTGCTTTGAAAATAGAATTTGTTGTTCAGCTTGACCAGAATATTTTCTCATTTATAATTGTCCTCATATCATATAATTTTTGTCACGTGGACAAGTTAAAAAAAAAAAAAAAAGAATCGACTGTTTTATCTGCATTTTTCCCCCCGATAATGATGAAGTAAAACGGAAAACTAACTGCTAATTTTAGCATACATAAGAAACAAAAAGGTTGAGGCAATCAGAAAAAGAACGAGTAATTATATTTATCAATATTCTGATCGAATTTATACAGCGTAACTTAAGAAAAAAATTACATAAATATGCATCGATATGCTTTTTTTTTTAATCCATGAAATGAACCGTATGGAAAGGACATGATGCTGAAGTGAAAAAAAAGTACCTGTCACCCAGCGACATAGAATGGAAGGCTGAATATTAATGAAATATGAAAGGTATTTTAAGTAGAAACAGTTTACGAATGCATCAAATATAATATTCCAATCACAATCGAAGTTCTGCTCTAGAGCTATCTCTTTTCAATGCGATTCTTCCCTCAAAATTCCCTATTGTGTAATGGGTCAGATCAGGGCTTTCGGTTACGGTGAAAAAGAATAGAAATAACAGTTTATTATAGGGTGTCGGCGATTTTTATCAGTTGATTTAAATAAGTGATTAAATCATGATTTTAATCAAATGATTGTTTTTTAAATCATTGATTAAAAATCACAAATTTTCTAAATGTGTAAAATGATATAAAAAAAGTATCAAAATCTAAGATGAACATAATTTGGAAAGTTTCTACAGGTATTTTGACTTATGAATAAACAACAAAAAAAAAGAGCTTTAATTAATTTTCTCTAAGCTTAACTCCTGAGTATTGTGAAAAATTATGTACAATAACTTTGTAAAGAGGATAGTTTTTATGACATAAAAGGCATTTAAAAATGATATTTAAATGTAATATAATTTACAATGTCATAATTTTCTTTAAGTAATCAAATTATTCATTCTTTTATATAACATAAGCATAATAAATTTATGAAAGTAAAAGAAGAAAATAGCCAGAATCTTATTTTCTCATTCTACTTTTACAATAATAAATTTATAACAAATATTGGAGCTAAATAAGAATGAAAGAATAACATCTACTCACCATTTATTGTAAAAATGTATTCAGAGAAAAAGAACTAATTGGTATAAAAATGTTAAGCACAGCAAGCTTCTTCAGTATATGTTGAACATTTTAACTTTGTGACTCATATATACCAAAAAGAAAAAAAAGAAAAAAAAACTAGGGATTGAAAAGGCAGCAAAACTTTTTTTCTTAAAAAAATTTTTTTTTGAACCATTGAAAGTTAATAATTCCTACTGAGAGGTAATAATGCTACTATCTAATATTTTGAGGATTATAGATATCACTGGCTATTCTTATATTTACCCTGTATATGGATATGAATGGATTTAACTCATTTTCTTAATTTTTTTTTTATCATACACATAGATGTGTGTAAGCTTAGAGTTATGCGATTAACAATAATTTTTCTAAGTACAAATGCAAAACGAACTGCAAATAGTATTTGTTAGCGCTGTTATCTGCATTACTAATTAAATAAATTACTTATTTGCAGTTTTTATTAATTCTGTAATTACTTCCTGTTTCCTCTAGGCTGTCTTTTAAGTGCCCCTTTGACAAAATGCATCCTGCTTTTTTAAAAAAATAGTGAAATTCACCTTTAAGAAACTTTCCCATTCCACAGTATTTCTAAATCCATGTGCCCAAGACCTTACAAAAATGATAGAACTGTATTTCTTTAGAAAAAACAAGATATTATTAAAGCATGTTGTTATTTAATTGTATTTTCAATTTGTAATTTATAAAATTATTAAAAATTAATAGCACTTTTTTTATCATACTAAAAATTATATACATTTTTTTTGTTCTTATATTGCTACTAAACACATTACTAATATATTTCCTCAAGAAATAGTGTCCTTTTTTTTGGAATTAGAATTCTGCACGTTTTTCTTTCTAGAATTAATACTAAATTGTTAACTATCATTTTAGTAATTAAAGCATAAAGATGCATATTATGTTATGTTCCTTATTAGAGAGTTAATTGTTTAATAATTATTAATTTTAAGTAGTGTTAACAATTAAGGATTAAATGCAATTATTAAGAATTTTAATAAATGCTAACATCACTAGTTTTTAATATAGTTTTACACAATTATTACAAAATAATGTATATAATGCTATTGTATGCTACTAACTAATGAAACTATTAATTTGGAGTTTTTATAATTTCTGTAATGAAAAAATAATAATTATAATTTTATTAATTAAAGTTTAAAAACATAGCAATTAGAGGTTTAATTGTTATGGAAACCTAAAACTCTTGGTAGCTATTCAGTATTTGAACGCTGGGAAAAAATCATAAAAATCCGATTTAAATTTTTAAAAATCCGATTTTTTTATTTAACCCATTAGAGACGGAATTATTTTTTCTCTTTAAAATGGAAAAATTTCATTCCATAGCACTTTTACAGAAAAGAAATATTTATCAGATTTTATGGCAGGGTTTCTGTCATTAAAGAAAATGAATTTTTTTCCACTAAATTACTGGTATTCAAACAGAAAAGGGATTGTCAGGTAGGCTGTGACCATATGATAACGCTAGTCCTTAATGGGTTAAAAAAAATCATCATTTTTTTTTACCCCCTAGTTTATTACCAAATAATAAGCTAACGTGGTAAGCCACTCTTCGTATGTGGGGCATTCTCACAATCTTTTGATTTTCATGTCCCTGAATAATAATAATTATTTTAATACACTTTTTTGTGTTTTTTTATTTCATACACTGGGGAACATCCCATTGCATGATTGCATAAGAATATTAACGAGATAAATAAGTTTTGGACGATGTTGGGGGTCCAAATACCAGGAAAACTCCTATACCGTCCCGTGTCCCTGATGCTGATTTTTAAGTTTGGAGCTATCTGTATAAAATTGTTTCAATAAAAGTAATTCGATGTAATTTTTTTCCGAAACTGAGACAATTGTTTTATATAAATATGTAGCAAAAAATTAACCTGCACACAATTTTACGGTTGATATTTTTTCTTTAACTCTGTCCCTGGGTTTTAGATTCCTTACCGTCCCTCTTGCTAAACTTACACAGAAAATCACTTCAGATGCAGCCACAGAATTTTTTTCAAGTTTTTTCTCATGCAGAAGTACGCTAGAGAAAGAATGTCTGAAATTGTTTGACAGGAAATTTACTGCAGAATTTAAATCAGCATTTAAATATCAGTTTCAAGATCGTGGCTTTATTGGTAGTCTTACCGTCCCCAGGGTTTATTCCAGCACTTTTCGAGGTAAATAATAATAAAAAAAAATTAATCCAATGTTAACAACTGTTTCTAAAAATCAATGAACATTGTGTACTGTAAAAAACAAAATAGGACCAGATTTCCTGTAGGAATCGGAAAAATAGTTGCCCTTATCGTACCGGAACAATTTCCGACCCAGCTCGGAATAAAATCAGTAAAATCGGAATAAAATCCGTAAAATTGGAATAAAATCCGTAAAGTACCGTTTTAATGAATGTTTCCTTTTTTTTACGGATTTTATTCCGAGCTGGGTCGGAAAATTTTCTGGCACGATAAGGGCAACTATTTTTCCGATTCCTACAGGAATACTGTGCGGATTTTTTTACAGTGTGGCTATCACTTAGTCTTGACATTATATGCCTAAAATAGGCAATTTCTTACCGTTCCATCCTTGCCGTCCCTTTTTTCCTATACCGTCCCCTTTATTTACCTTAACGTCCCTTCTTTAATACCCCTTTAAGACAATGTTATAACAAAATTTTGTACTAAAAATACTACATTGTTATTATTTTTTATTTGAATGTCCTGTGGGTACACTGTAAAAAAAATCCGACCAGTTTTCCTGTAGGAATCGGAAAATAGTTGCCCTTATCGCACCGGAAAATTTTCCGATCCAGCCCGGAATAAAATCCGTAAAAAAAAAAGGAAATAACCAATAAAACGGTATTTTACGGATTTTATTTCGATTTTACGGATTTTATTACGAGCTGGGTCGGAAAATTTTCCGTTACGATAAGGGCAACTATTTTTCCGATTCCTACAGAAAAACTGGTCGTATTTTTTTTACAGTGTACTATGCAAATTCATTATAAGTAAAAATTTCGAAGAAAATAAAAAGTTTTAGTGGTAAAATGGTAAGGAAAATTAAACTCGCAAAGTTTAATTTTCCATAACATAAGTTTAACATAAACTTCAGTTATATAAAAAAATTTTCGCTTCTGACTATTTTTTCTTTATTTTGAATTATTAAGGCATTCGTCTATCAGATTAAAATGTTATTTTAACAAGTTTAATTTCGCCAGATTTTTTTCTCCAAAAGTAAAAAGATTGTGAGAATGCCCCATGTCGTGCTACAATTGCAAAATGATAAGATTAGTATTATGTTCTAAAATCACTTTCTACTAAAGGGGAAAATTGGAAAATTTCATTAGTGGCCAGTGGGCATAGACGGCAACGTTGTACAGCGTGCATCAGGAGTAAACTAGTTAAATTTCAGGAGTTTTGGACACTCTTCAGGAGTAAAATATTCAGGTTTCATGAGTTATTTCAGGAGTTGCACACATTTTTTTCGAACTGTATTTTACGATATGTTTTACAAATATTCTCTGAATTCTCATCCCTCTTACAGCTTTCATTTATCCATACAAACATAATTTAAATAAAAATTACTTAATTTATTTTTACATCTTATGTTTTATATTATTTTTTATAAAATATATATATAAAAAAGAATTTTTTTTATCCCTTACAGAGCAAAAAGTTCCAGATCGATATAACTGTGAGAAATTATTTTTTTTCCCTTCAACCGATTAGCTAATAAGGTAATATTTTCCTGCAACCAGCTGACGAAATTCGCGATTTTTCGATTTTGGGCCGAAATGGACCGACGGAATTCACGATTTTTCGCCGCGAACGACGGACGGAATTCGCGATTTTTGCCGAAATGGACCGACGGAATTTGCAATTTTTTTTAGCCGAAATGGATCGACGGTTCTTCGATTCGCGATTTTTCTATGCGATTGACCCACAGGATTCGCGATTTTTCGCCGTGACTGACTTATGGAATTCGCGATTTTTCGCCGCGAATGACCGATGGGATTCACGATTTTTCGGCGCGATTAACCGATAGGAGTCGCGATTTATCACTGACTGACGGAACTGATCGACTGACATCGGCTGATTGACTGACGGAATTCGCGATTTTTCGCAACGAACGACCGACGGGATTTGCAATTTTTCGCTGCTATTGACCGACGGGATTCGCGATTGACCGATGGGATTCACGATTTTTCGCCGCAATTTGCGATTTTTTTCCGCAGATTTCCGTACTTTCTACACTGTAAAAAAATCCGACCAAGTTTCCTGTAGGAGACGGGAAAATAGTTGTCCTTCTCGGGACGGAAAATTTTCCGACCCAGCTCGGAATAAAATCCGTAAAAAAAGGAAATAGTAACTAAAATAGTTTTTTTTTCGGATTTTATTCAGAGCTGGGTTAGAAAATTTTCCTTCCCGATAAGGGCAACTATTTTTCCGTCACCTGCAGGAAACTTGGTCGGATTTTTTTACAGTGTATCTTATTACCGTATTTTAAAATACATTTCTGGAGACATTGGCATCTACACTGTTAAAAAAATACGACCAGTTTTCCTGTACGAATCGGAAAAATAGTTGCCCCTATCGTACCGGAAAAATTTCCTACCCAGCTCGGAATAAAATCCGTAAAATCGGAATAAAATCCGTAAATTACCGTTTTATTGACTATTTCCTTTTTTATGCGGATTGTGTTCCGAGCTCGGTCGGAAAGTTTTCCGGTACGATAAGGGCAACTATTTTTCCGATTCCTACAGGAAAACTGGTTGGATTTTTTTTTTACAGTGTATGCCAGTGGCCAGTAGCAGCAATTTTATTATCGACCACTTTATTAAACTAATCACTATTTTTTTAATTTAAAGGTGCGAAAAACTTTTGTTAAATTTTCTAGTAACTTAAACTTAAATAGATCAAATAAATAAATATTAAAATATTACAACCAGCAAAAGTGGAATCATTGATGACATATCAGAATCACCGTCAAATGTACACGGGTGCATCAGTGCTGCATTATTTAGTGTAAATTGTCACCAATTTTCTACTAAAAAAAAAAAAGAAAAAAAAACGGGAGTTCGCCGCGAATAGCTAATTTGGTTTCATGCACTGTACCAGAATTGCAATAAGTAGAATATCTTAACTAGACATTTTTTTTTAAAATTAAGAATCATTACCCTAAATAAAACTCAAAATTCATCATAGAAAAATTTAGGCTGTAACTAAAATATCGTCCGAAAGATTCACTTTTAAAATAATCTTAAAATCTTAAAAATCCTTTTAAATTGACTCGTCAAAATTTCAGAAATTTTTTATAATTAAAAAAAGTATCTTATAAAAATGCGCAACTCTATAACAAATTTTTTCCCTAAGCAGGCATTGAAGTCTTCCAACTTATTTATTAATTTTATTTTTGTTTTGTGCTAGATATTTTATTACATTTATAAACATAATGAAGCATATAATACAAATAAAACAAATTAACTTTTAATGAAGCATATTTTAAAGACACGCAAATCTGGAATTTTTATTTTACCTCTCATTTGGGACAAACTAGCGATCATCCGCAAAATAAATTAATGAAAAGGAATGCATGACATTGGTTCTTCAAAAGGTATGACAAACAGTTCGTTAACATTTATCTACTAGTATGACATACAAAATAACGAATTTGGATTGTGTGTCGTAACCTTACCTCATTTTCATGAACGATGCTTTCTCAGTTTTTTACATTGTTTTTCTGAGTTACAATGTATTTTTATGAAACATAAATAGATACCTTGTTGAAATAATAACTAAAGTGCACAGGTAAATTCAAAAAATAAAAGTCCAAATCATTGGATTTTCATGTGAAATAACAACTCTACTTGTGAAATGTCTCAGAAACATTTCTTTTTCTTCACAATCTATGAACTGTAATAATTCGAAACACATGCAAATGGTCAGCTTTTTACTGAGCAACTCTTTAAAATCAACGAAGCAAAGCAAAGCAGATAACCATAAACGATTCGATAAGTACATTGAATAGCCTTGAAAGAGGAAAATATTTTTCTTGGGATTCTAATAATGCTACATTTTACTAGAATAAAGATATGCTATTTATTTCCGAACTGTAATTTATTTTATAGTGGTCATCATTAAGAGCCCACATGATATTTTTATATACAAACTATATGTAATTTGAGTTACTTTTTGTCGCTTAAATGGATATTATAACATCTGAACAAGAAATTCTTCTGTATCAGTTTCAAATTTCAATTGAGAATAGTTTGTGAATTTACCTTAAGTAAATAAAATTCATACTTCAGGGTGAAATTTATCATCTGATATAAGAACAGCATATTTAACAATTTTTCTTTTTTTTTTTTTTTTAATTTAGGTACAGGGGTATCGAAAAGTCGCTCAACCCTTGAAAAATATTTTGCTAAAATACAAACATGATTCAAATTACAAACATAAAATAAATTGAAAGAGCAACAATACTGAGGCACAAAACTGAGCGAAAATTAACTGGTTTACAGAAGATATTGAAAATGTGACCTTTTTTTCGGATACAAAGACGTATGCGTTTTTTACGTAGATTGGGTATGAAATACTACCTATTGCGATCTCCCCTATGTTGGAATGTCTGAAAATGTTTTGCAGATCTATACCGATCATAACCCCTAGAACCTAAAACCACCCTCAGTAAAAAAACTCTCTCTCTCTCTCTCTCTATATATATATATATATATATAACAATAATATAATTACAAATCATCATCTATTACAATTACGATAATTAAATCAATAAATTTATAAATTTAGCATCTAATCATAACTGTAACATTATACAAAATACAGATGGAACTCTATACAAGTAATACAAATTAAGCAAAATCCACTAATTGACAAGCACATTGCATACGATTAATCCATATAAACATATGAAAAACCACCAAATTTTGAAAAAATATTCTATTAAAGACATAAGAAACAAAAAACAGAAAATAATGTTGAACCATTAAAAGACATATTGTAAACAAATAATCGATCAAATGGAAGGATGTAGCCGGTAGCTTATACAGCATTTCACTTTTTCAAGGGTACATGAAATACCAATATAAGCAAAAGCATAGTCGATTTCTGTAATAGAATCCAGCATTAAGCTAAAAATTAGATTCCATATGTACCCGATCGACCACACACCAAAAAGCATAATTTTACCATGATAGATAAATTGAATTAATATATATATATATATTAATGATTACAAGATCCGTAATAATAGTGCTGTGAATGAAAAAAATGCTCGTAGTGAGAAAATAATTGTAAATTAATAAATCAATTAGTAGTTAACATCGAAATCTACCTCCGCCTGTAGGCCGAGCCGACAGGGATTTTTTCAAATTTGAGGCACTCTTCTCAATGTTAGAAAACATATTTTTTTTTACCCGGCTGCCAAGAAGGGTTATGTGATTACGCGTATCTGGGTATGTGGATTTCTTTATACCCTCGAAACATTCCAACGGCTGGATGGATTTTAATGAATGAGGTCTCTATCGATTCGTCTTAACCGTCCGATGGTTATAGGCTAGGTTTTGTTTTTATAAATTCAAAATGGCGGCCGTAAAATACAAAATGGCAGTAGAGTAATTTTACGCACCCTATTGAGTGGCATATCATTGGATAGGTCTTTCCAAATGAAGACGATGTTGCATTGACTATTTTACAGTCAGAAGCTCCGTTTAAATATTACACAACCTGGAAGTTGTGTAGGTAGGACCTCTAGCTTTACTGCAACTCTAACCTTCATAGACATCTATAGCCATCATCAAAACAGTGTTTATAGATAGGAACTAACAATTAAACACAACTTAAAAGTCATCAATACAAGCAAATAAAAAAAATAGGTAAGTAATATAAAAAATAGTTTCACATTGATGAGAAATAATTAATTAATTCGCTTTTTACGCAGTCGAGATTTTGATTTTTTTAATTTAATTTTATTTTTGCCATGTTCAATGTTTGTTTTCAGGTCAACGATTGAGTGTGGATTGTTCGCAAAAATATGTGCTCTTAGCTGAAAACAAATTATATAAATTTGATTATTAAAAAACACCTGAGCAATTAAATATCTGGGAACATTTTTAAAAATAAATAAATAAAAATGTATTTTGACTTTTTATTCTTTATTATACGGGGGGGGGGGGGGGGGGTATCGTAAAGTTTCAATTACAGGGAATATTTTTTAATGCTACCTCGCACCGCTTTTTCAAAACAAAATCTTTTACATACACTTTGAGAACATTTGCAAGAGAAATATATTATGAAATGTATTTTTTTTTTTAATAGTGGTGAAATAGAATATAAAAATAACCGCCTGAAATTGAAACTTTACGATACCTCCTAGTATTTGGTGGACAAAGGTACTTTCATTAATTGATATTTATTATGAAAATTTCATTCAGCTCCATTTAGAATTCAGCAGGAAATAAGTGAATCAACTTCCAAAAGTGCGATTGTTAATTTATTTCTTTTATGTTTAACTTTATTATTATAAATATATGTAATATTAATGCAGTGATTGAATACTATTAGCTATATGTGTTGTACAAGTGTATCCGAAAAAGAAAAAAAAATCTAATTTATTTGAAGGTGTTTAACCCCTTAAGAGGTTCTATTTTTATATACAATAAACTAAAAGTAGAGACAATACACCACTTTTATCGTACTAAAATATTCGCCTTATATAATCGAAATATGTTTTCCATTAAATAAAGCGAATATTACAGTTTAAAATTAGTGGTGTCGAAAAGCTTTTAGTAACGAAACAAGCAAACTCTTCTTGCATTAATGACGCAAAGGCAAACCTGTTAAAGGGTTAAAATAAAAAAACACAAAATCATTAATTTTTACTGTGCGGATATATATTTTTTCTTTATTTCTCCAGCACTGTATCTTTGCATGTCTGTGCTGAAGAATGATAAACTCCTCCCAAAACGCACCTTTCAAACTTTTCGTGGCAAATGTATTCATAATTAGATTATTGTTTAACATTATTTTGTGCGAATCATATAATTTATAACAATAACAATTTTGTGACAGTTTGGGTCCATAGATAAGTCCACTCTACACATAATATACACAGGTATATTTTATCACACTGATGGGGGGAAAAAAAACTCATTTTCACACTTGATAATGACATTTTAAAATAAATAAATAAACATTTTGAATGCTCATAAAAAGCGGTCTTAAAATGCAAATATATGATTACATTACTTAATGGTCATCATTATTCTTTCTCTTTTTAGCTACAGCGTCATGTAGTGTACCGATTTAGCGTTAGTGTGCATCTCCATTTAGGAGAGAATACAAGTTTTCGAACCCTTAATAGAGGTCATAAATCCCAAAAAAGTGTGTCAGGTCTTTCGATGTTATTTACGAACAGCTGAAGGACTAATTTCGCTCACGAGTTTGCCCAGTTTCAGAAAGATAATTTAAAATATTTGTGGACTAAAAAAAAGAAAATTGCTGTTATTTTGCGGCAAGGATTTTACCATTGCATTGCAGGGGCAAACAAACTGCGCCCCGCTGGATGAAGAGCTACCTTCATTTCCGAATAGTATAATTCACCTTATTTTAATGATGCAATTAAATCAGCAAAGATGAGAGTAAAATTCGTATCGTAAATAGTGTTGCCAGCGGCCTGCAGGCAAAAAGCTTGGACAGCCCTGCTCTACCGGTTACAGTTTAGATTCTTTTCTTTTAAATAACATTTTAATTAAAGTACTAAATTTATCATAAAATATCTAATCGCAAGTAACATTAATTAAATACTTGAGTTTATTATCAAGTTAAAAAACAAATGTTATTCAAAAAATTTATTAAACATTTACAAATACCGATTATTTTCAACTCATTACTTAAAAAAACAAAGGAATAAAAAGAGGGAAAAAATCGTATAAAAACAAATATTAAGTTGCCTTAAAACTGAGATTTACTTAAAATGTTTGTCAGATCAAATAACGGATTCCGGATTTCCAGTTATCAGATCTATTACGAATTATTTTTCATCACTAATTTCTACATTACTAATTACTCGCTTGTTACTATCTTATCCCATCTAGATTCGAATTCGGTTTGCTAAATATTTGTAGAACATGACATGTAATATTTCCAGCTATATTCCAAATAGTTGTTACTTGCAGATAGTTTAACATTTTTCTATCAGTAATATTTGATGTTTACATACAAACTGCCATTTATTTTCCTTTAATCTAATTTCTTTCAATATAATTAACTAAAAAAAATGAAAGAATCCCCATTTTAAAATGATATTTTGCTGTTTATTAAGGGATTTTTTTTTATAATAGGGGAGATTGGGGAGAGTTGACCATAGGGAAGGCTTGACCCACCCTTCAGTTTTCATATTTAAAAGAATTTCAGAGTTTTCCCAATAGTTGGCAACCAAAGCTACTGAAATGCTCAAATAATAGTCTTTGTTTCATGCAAATAATTAAAAGAGATGTGTAAAAATCATTTGTGAAGACTGTTCAGCTTAAAAAGTGTATTTTTTAGAAACATTTTAAAAGATTTTCTCACCTAAAATGTATCATAGAAATTTAAGTAAGTAGGTTTTAAGTTATACAGAAATATTGAGCTTTCATTCCAGTCATAAACATTGCACAGTAAATTAGGCTAAACATAACCATGTGCTACACATTAAAAAGTGGCTGTGTGGGGAGGCTTGACCCAATCAATGTGAGGGAGGGTTGACCAGGTGGTCAAAGCTCCATTAATTAAGTGTTTTTTGGAAATATTTTTATTATACATTGTACATAATGAAGGGTAAGTGGTTATATATATCTAAAATAATGTAAATTTATTCTGAAAAGCTACAGTAAAATGAGGTGATAGAAAGGAAAATGTTTAAAATAACTAAAGGAAGATGTGAAAAATTGCTATAGAAAAAAAAAATAATAATAATAATGGGATGTAAATTGGAAAGTTGATAAGAAATTTTATTTTATTTAAATAGTTCCCATAGTAGGTAAATATCAAGAATGGAAAAGACTAAAAAAGCTAAAAACAGCAGCCTTAAAAAATGGTAAGCGTTCATACATCAGCAAAAGAACATAATGGTGATCAAAACCTTTAGGAAGGTATGTACACAAATTTCACCAAGATGAACCCAATGAGATGAAGCCTACTATGTGGCAACTAGTGTTGCCAGGTCGAGTATACCAAAAAGTGAGTGTTTAAAAGGGAAGTTTTCTTCTGTGCCTTAAATTCCGTCAAAGTAGGTTTGTTTATACATCACATTTTCCCAAATAATTTTTAATAATGATTAAACCATGTAGCATAACGGTATTCTGCGTTTTTTTTAAACTGATTTTATTTCCCTTAACAAATATTTCAATATAAAATAAAGTGGGTCAAGCATCTCATATGTGGGGAGCCCATTATTTTCTCATGATTAACTTAAATCTTTTTTTCAAGTTTCTTATTTATTACAGTTATGCTGCAATTTTATTTTGATAACTGATTGTAAAATGAATAAAACGATATATGAAACTTTATTATAGGTTCAATATTTACAAAATAAAAAATCATTTTCTAAAAAATGGGTCAACCCTTCCCAGTCTCCCCTATACAATATCTACATCAGAAAGCTAGAAAAAAAATCAAATAAAATGACACGATAAGATTTAGAAGAAATTTGACAATATTAGGAATATTTCAAATTTATTTATTTATTTATTTATTTATTATTATTATTATTATTACTATTATTTCCTTTTAAATAATTTAAATGCGGAGAAATAACAGACCTGCTTAGCAAATTTATTTTTTTAACTTAAGGGGTCTCAGGACTCTTAAAATTGGAAAAATGGGGAAAAAAAGACCATTTTCAACATATAATATCTTAAAATGTAATTGATTTTAAGACAAAACTTTATATTGGGATGAAAGATATAAGTATGTTCTTTCATTTCATGTATTTGAAAAATTAAAAGATGTAGAATTAGAATTTACAGTGGGCTCCAAAATGTCAGACATTTGACGAGTGGAAAATCGGCATAACAGATTATGCGCACGATTACAAAATAAATTTTGCAAGTTGAAGGAAAATTTTGTGTCCTACTTATGCTTCACATTATAATAATTACTCTGAACCTAAATAAATTTGTATTTAAAGCATTTTTCTATTTTTAATACAAAGTCGTATTTAGTTAATGACAAAATTTAGAAATTTTCAACAGTATAATCACCTATAAAGAATATATTTCTGAACAATAAGAAGGAAATTTTAGGTTCAATTTATACGGACTAACATGAAACATATGTTTTGAAAATTTCATGAAAAAAAAATTTAGAAGTGTTTGAGATATCGTGCGCGTTATGCCCAAAAATGTTATTTGGAGAAAATTGACTTCAAAGTTTATGAAACGCCGTTTCGGCTATTGAGCGTGTATAATTCTAAAAGCCATAACTTCTGTTCTAATAGGAATTTCAAGGTAACGGTTATACCAAAATGTTCAGAAAAGATAGTAGTTTAATATCTAAAAAAATTAAAATTTCGAAAATTTTAAAGCTTTAAGAGTCCTGAGACCCCTTAAGGGAAGGCATTTAACTTAAGAGAATTTTCTGAAGGGATTTTAATTTAAGAGCAAATCAATTTTATTTTACTTTAACTGACTTAGCTTTGCTTGATAAAGAGAGGCACAAAATTGGTCTCCAAAATAAATCGCCTTTCCAAGCTATTCTGGAATTTTAAAAAATTGTCATTTCAGTATTAGAAGGGAGTTTGATACAGTTAATTATTTTTTCAATTGAATTAATTTAATTATTATTTTATGTATGTATATATAAAAATAAATGTATAAAACTGAAATGAAAATAAAATCTTCTTGTTATTACTAATTTATTTGCCTATGATTTATTTATTGTAAAGTATTTTTTCTTATGCATAAAGTGATTCATTTTCAATAAAAAAAATATTTTAAAATAGTTTTATTATTAAACAAAAAGTAATTTGTTCAGCATTAAAATCTTAGACTAAATTCTTCAAATGGTTCTACTTCAAAACATATCGTTATATATATATATATATAGGTCTGCAATTTTTAAAAGTTTAAAATTTCTTTAAAACGTAATAATAATTTCAGTGAAATGTGTTTCGGAGAATTAAATCTATTTTCTTAAGTCTAAAATACAGGCTAAACTATCACTGTAACAGCAAAATTGTTATACTTTTAAACGCGTAGCTTTTCTTCCTTTTATGGTGTATTTTAAGAATAATTTCTTTAACTGTTATATTTATGCCAGTAATTATCTTTCTTTCTCTTTGAATTAGCCTATATACCTACTTTATCAATTTATAAATATTTAAATTTAGTTTTAATCAGTTTGTAAATATCTAAACATTTGTATCAAATTGAAGCTAAAAGAACAGCATTTACAAAGGCAATAAAAATATTTAAAATCGGTCTAAATTGAATAACTTCGTAGAATAAATGTACAAGCATGTTTAGACAATTGTTCTAATAATTAACACAATTTATCTAATGATTAATATGATCTAATTATTCATTAAATACATCCTCACATAATGTTTACACAATGGTTGAAGAAAAAAAGACATATCAAGATAATGCAATTTTTAGTGATTTAATGTGGAACACTTTAAAGCAAATTAAGGACATTAACAAAAACAATTGATAGTTTTTAAATCCTCAAAGAGTTACGCTTCAGTTTGCATGAAGAACAAAGTGTTTTTTCAGCTGAGAATTATCTCTGCATCCCTGCAGTTAAAGGTATTTTTAAGGTGCCATCCTCTTCTTGAATTGATCGTGTATTGAAACTAGGAAATAATAATATAACAGTGATTTATCCCTTTACAATATCGACGGTGTATAACGAAATAAGTCTAAAATAATCACTAATAGGATTTAACTTTAATCTGAAAGTTATACATATGGAACGAACGTATATTTTTTAAAAAGATTATGTGATTGAATTTGGCAACTAATTCTTAAGCAAACACTTATTGTTTTCCAGACTTCAAGGAAAAAGTTAGATGCGTAAATAAGATAAGAATGTAAGTGGTATTTATCGTTATTCATAAAGAATGAGATACAGGGTGGATACAACGATATCTGACCTGTCTTAAATATTAATAGATAGAGTCCGAGTTGAAGTTTTCTCCCGAGGAATGTATATTGAGTATAGGGCAGGGATGCAAACCTTTTCACATCCACATGCCAAATTTTTCCAAAAATATATTTTACGTGATCATGACGTGCCAACAATAAAAAAATTAATAGATCAAAAATAGACTCAAAATTACTTAAAAGTTTGTTTTTAGCATAAAAAAATATCGACAATACAACGATATCTGACCAGCCTTAAATATTAATAGATAGAGTCCAAGTTGAAGTTTTCTCCCGAGGAATGTATATTGAGTATAGGGCAGTAATGCAAACCTTTTCACATCCACATGCCAAATTTTTCCAAAAATATATTTTACGTGATCATAACGTGCCAACAATAAAAAAATTTAATAGATCAAATATTAATGATTCAAAATTACTTAAAAGTTTGTTTTTAGCATAAAAAATATCGACAATACAACGATATTTGACCAGCCTTAAATATTAATAGATAGAGTCCGAGTTGAAGTTTTTCCCGAGGAATGTATATTGAGTATAGGGCAGGGATGCAAATCTTTTCACATCCACATGCCAAATTTTTCCAAAAATATATTTTACGTGATCATAACGTGCCAACAATAAAAAAAAAATTAATAGATCAAATATTAATGATTCAAAATTACTTAAAATTTTGTTTTTAGCATCAAAAAACATCGGTAATATTTGATGTTATACTTTAGAAATTTATTTTTAAAATATTATTTATGTCGTCTCATCTTAGATGCCAACTTACCAGCTTCATACTTAATTATTTTTAAGAGAAAACAAGTTGAATTGGACTCACTTGATAAGATGTTTTTACTTATATTTTTCATATTATTTATATCCGAAAAGAATGTCTCACAGAAAAAATTGTCAAAATAGCAAGAGCCAGAATTTACAGCTTTTAGTGTCTGGAATTGCATTCCAAATTCTTATATTTTTACCAGCGGCACTTTTGCTCATAACGCATTTTAATCTTTCCTTTGTGATAATCTCCCTAATTATCTCTTATTCTTAAAATTTTGTGAGCCAATATTGAGCTAGATTGGAATACATTAAGTTAGGAATTGTAGTAGGAATTGTAGTAGGAATTAACTAAGTAGGAATTGACTTTAAAAACAAAATTTTTATATTACTTGTTTTCTAAGTAATTCATTTATAAACTTTGTCCCTGGCCAAAATATTCTCCCTACATTAACATTGAAAATAAATAAAAAAAGTGCCATAAAATGACAGTACATGCCAAATCATCATTAGATAGTTTGGGAGAAAAAAAGTATTTTATTTTTTTGTTTATATAATTCTTTGTTCTGTTGTGAAACTATTGAATCTTTTCCAATTTATTAGTTCCATTTGGAGTTTGGCAAAATTTCTCCGTAGTCATCATAGTGCTTTAGAACCTGAAAACCAAAGTAGTTAAAAATTCAAAACTTAATTTTCGTCTCCTTCGTGAACTTGACATATCCATTTTAACTGATATTGTCTAGTGCAGGGACGGCGAACCTTTTCACATCCACGTGCCAAATTTTTCCAAAAATAAATTTTATGTGCTAATAATAAAAAATTCTAATGCATAAAATAATAATGAATCAAAAAATAATGAATCAAAATTACTTAAAATTTTGTTTTTAGCATTAAAAAATCTGGATAATACTTATGTTATACTTTAGAAAAATATTTTTTAAATATTATTTCTGTTGTCTCATCTTATATGCCAAATAATTTGTATCAGCTTCGTACTTAATTATTTTTAAGCGAACGCAAGTTGAATTGGAGTCATTTGAAAACATGTTTTTACTTGAATTTTTCTTATTATTTATTTTCTAAAAGAATGTCTCGCAGAAAAAAAACCTAGCGCCTGAATCTACAGCTTCTAGTGTCTGGAATTGAATTCCACGTTCTTATAATTTTACCATTGGCATTTTTTGCCTATAATGCTTTTTAATCTTTCTTTTGCGATAATCTGATAAATCTCTCCTATTCTTAAAATTTTGTGAGCCAATGCTGAGTAGATTAGGATACATTAAGTTATATTTCAGATATATCTGTATGACAATGACAACCAACCGAACTAATCGAATTCAGATAAACAGAGACAACATCTAGATTAAGTAATGCATTTTGTGAAATTCTATGTTTTGATGTAGAACCTGAATCTATGCCGTGCCAAAAATAATCTGCAACGTGCCACTTATGGCACGCGTGCCATAGGTTCGCCGTCTCTGAATAAAGGGTCGCATGAGTTAGTCAATAACATTCTTTTTCTGCACTTAAATGCCTTTGTCCTACATAATTTTTTAATGAGTAAGTAGTCAAATTCATAACTTCGCTAAATTTCAAAAATACGTGTCCGGAAATGTTGCTTAAAGTTAGAAGGAGGTATTTAGACCTCATTCTATTGACGGAAAGTTGTTTACTCTTTATTAAGACTTTCAAGAATACACTTTGCTACAGGAATCCGTATCACCGATGCGAGCTTTTCTATCTGAATGATTGTGTTTGTTTTTTGGCAATGTTTCGAAATCTTCATTAACTTGAGATACATAATATTAGTGATAAACAGATGGAATTTGCATGCCACTTAAAATTAAAAGCACAACATTCACTTATATTCTTTAAATGAAAATACATTTGAAAACAAAATGAACAATACTTCTTCTACAGAGATTGCATTTCTTCCTTATGAAATTATACATTTTACTGAATGCAACAATCACAAACAGAGAATATTAAAGAAAAAACTAAAGAAAGTTCTAAACAGGAAAACAGTGAATATGCTGAAACACTTTTTTTTAAACTCAGATTGTTATTCAGATTTAATTTGATGAAAAAAAAAAAAAAAACAGCGGTAAAGTTTGATTTTAAGAGCGAAGTGATGAATTTTGTTGAATGTAATATTCATAAAAAAAAAAGAATGTTTAACCCTGAAGAAAGCTCAAAATATGAAAACAATAATATTCAAATATTTTTACCAATGGTTATTATTCAACTTTCCATTGATGAAAAAACGTTTTAAGAAAATCTAATTACGATAGTTTAGTTATGCGTTTTACTGAAGGCGATATTTATAAAAAGAGAAATGTTCCCCATTTCCTAAATGGTAAAGAAAGCCCAAAATATTGAAGCAATGATATTGAAATATTTTTACCAATGTTTTATGCTGAATTTTCTTTTCACTAGCAAAGAGCAGCAAGTCTGATTACCAGAGTAAAATGCATTTACTGAATGCGGCATTCAAAAAAAAAAAAAAAAAAAAAAAAAAAAGAAAGAAAATCTTAACGCTAAAGAATGCTCAAAACATAAAAATAATCATGTTAAAATATTTTTACCAGAGATTGTTATTCAATTTTCCATTTACGAAAAAAGACACCGGGAAAGTCCAATTGCGAGAGTTTAGTTGTACGTTTTACTGAATGCAGTATTCATAAAAAGAAAACTTGAACACTAAATAAAGTGTTGAACGTGTTCTTGTAAACTAACTTTAAGAGCTACATACTTGCTTAATAGACTAATCAAATATGCTGACAAGATCAATGCGCTTCGCTAATTTAGTTTGTTTGATATTTCAGACGTTAACGTGATGGCAAATTTTGCATGCGTTTTGCTTTTGGGTATTCTTGTAAACGAACTGTAAGAGCTACATACTTGCTTAACGGGCTCATCAATGATACTGGCAATTGACAATATCAATGTTCATTTCCCTGATTTAGTTTGAATTTGTTCCATATTTCAGACGGTATCGTGATGGAAAAATTTTCATGCGTTTTGCTTTTGGGTGTTCCTGTAAACGAACTGTAAGAGCTACATACTTGTTTAACGGCCTCATCAACGATACTGGCAATTGGCAACATCAATGTACTGCCCTGATTTAGTTTGAATTTGTTCAATATTTCACACATTATCGTGATGGCAAATTTTGCACGTGTTTTTATTTTGAGTGTTCCGGTAAATGAGCTATAAGAGCTACATACTTGTTTAACGAACTCATAAAAGATAGTGGCGAGATTAATAAAAGGTCTCAATCAGGAGAATTCATTCTGTATTTCGAGAGTTATCGTAATGATAAGATTTACATTATATATATATTTATACAGGGTGATCGGAAAATAACTGCCAAATTTTAAAAAGTGGTAGAGGGAATCTAAACAAACATTTTTCGTCTTAGAATGTTCGGAAATGGCGCGTTTAAGCGCTGGTGTCGAAGAAAATTTTGAAAAGTGTAATGAAAGATAGCACAGAAGCACCAATAGATGGCGCTTATGTGCTTCTTTTCCGAACACACATTCTACGATAAAAAAAAAAAGCCTATTTTGGTCCCCTAGAGCACTATAAAATTTGGTCAGTTATTTTCCCATAACCATGTGTATGTGTGCGTGTATATAGATAGATAAATAGATGATAGAGAGTGATTGTAATAGGTCCAATTCCCTTAAAGAAACCAACCAAAAAAGCTCTGTGAAAGACTAATTCCAAGAATGAGCGTTGTATTGAATGCAACTCTCATAAAAAGGGAATATTTAACTCTAAAGAAAGGCCAAAACCTAAAAGTAATAATGCTAAAATATTTTTATAAGTGATTATTAATAAACTGTCCATTGACGAAAAAATGCACCAGGAGAGTGTTTCTCCAAGCGTTTGACTATGTGTTTTACTAAATGCGGTATTACAAAAAGAAAGAATGCTTAACATAAAAAAAAAGCATATACAGTAAAACCTGTGAAAACGGAATCGCTTGGGAACAGGAAAAAATTCCGCTCTAGATAAGTTTTTGTCTTAGCAGGTATAATTATTTAGCGTTGCTTCCATCAGGACCATGAATGTTTTCCGTTTAAGATAAAATTCCGTTATATAGAGGTTCTGGTTCCACACTTCTTACTGTAACATGAAAAAACTGATATCGAAATGATTTTGCTAATGGTTATTATTCAATTCTCTTTTAACAAAAGTCTCTTTTAACAAGTCGGAAATTGTACGTTAAACGTGACAAATGAGGTGCGTTTGTACTATAACTAGTTTTATAAATATCCGGATCTTGCTAGAATAGCTGTTTCACTCTTGTGCAAAAATGCATGAATACAAAATTTATTACGATTATATATATTAAATTCAGTAATACGGAAATAATAGGACTCCATCTTAAATAGGAAGTCATCACCATGGAAACCTAGAATCGTTACCTATCATGGAATATAATTGAATTCATTACGTATGATAGGATTTAATAGAATGAAGAAAACTTTTATTAATGACTTTTTAAGTTTTGATTCGATTTTCATAAAATTTGAAATGACGGGACAAAATTCTGGAAGGATCATATATATTTAATTTCAAACCATTCGGCTGGGTAGTTTTTGCGCTATTATATGTGGACAGGAGGACAGGCAGACGAAGGGACCAGACGACGACTATAGGTGCTACGTATTTATAAAATTACGAACGTACATAAAAAGGCATTTGATCATTTAACTTATTCTCAGAGCGAAGTTGGCATTTTACTGAAAGCAATATTCATAAAAAAGAGAGTACTTAAACGCTAATGAAAGCTCAAAACATGAAAATAGCCATATTCAAATATTTTTACCACTCTCTAGCGGGAATTCGACAAAGTCCGGAACGAATCACTTATAACGTCGAAGTAAATGCTTGGAAATGTTTTGAACCGTGACTTAGCTTAACAAGGCTGGCTTGTGGAGTTGACATACCTCTATGGTTTCAACGGTGAAGTCCGAATTTTGCAGTCAAATGCTTCAAGTCTGTTGGGTGAAGCGTAAAAGATGGTGGCACAACGCCGTTGGAGCAGAAGACGTTATGAGAATAACTAATATTACTTTTAAAACCGTTTCTTTTGTGGTAATTTTAATACCGGGATTTGATTGTTTGACGAGTTTCAACAGTACAAATGTCTAACGGTCGCAGAATACGTACTTCGTTATAATACAGCATTTGACATCAGATTATTTTCCAGCTTATGTTTTCGTACTTTTACTTTAGACAACATAATCCTTTTATAACATATTCTTAACTTAAATAATAATAGTAACATTATATTAAAAGCAAGTGCTTTATGGAAATGACCTAGGTAAATTTAACAAAGTTTGAAACATGTTTAACCTTTGAAAAAGTAAAAGAAGGGATTATTTTCGAAATGTTACTTCTATTCGAATGTTCTTTGAAGAAGGTAAAAGTTCTCAAAAGATTAACTTTTTGTGACGGAAGATCGTCTGTCCGTATTTAGTGCCGAAAAGCCCCGAAATTTCACAAAATTCAAGGTATCATTACTCGTAAGTCTTGGTCGCAGAAGAATAGAATTTTTACTATTTTGTCAGTGCATCTAGAAAAAATTCCAAATGGAGTTTACAGTACCCAAGAACACTACAAAAATTTAAAAAGTGCATTTTTTTTTTTTTTGGAAAATTAATAACAGGATTATTTCATCAACATAATCTTAATTCTTATCTTATTTTGAACACCTTTGCGATTTACATTGTCTATGCATTTGAAACTGGTAAAAAATTAAAGCGCATTTCAATCTTTTTTAGACACACTGTAGAGTATTTCAACATTACAATCTATTATCAACAGGGAAACTATTTCAAGTCAGGATGTTTGAATTTTTTTGGGGAAAAAACCCCGATAGTAATAAATTCATAATCGCTTAATTAAGTTTAATTTACAAGTTTTAGTGTTGAAAAGCATTCAATTTTACGGCGTATTGAAAGCTGAACACAGCATATTTTGTCACCAACTTACTATTTTTCAAATTGTTCTGCGAAACACCGAATCACCATAGAATATGTACAAGGTACGTGAAACGAATACCTTAAATTTGGATCGTTATTAATTTGGAAAGATGATTGATATAATCACAACAAATATGTTTTCAAATATACTATGATTGATATGGAGCTAGAAATATATTTAAAATTGAAGGAACTTTTCAAAATGAAAAAATCAACGCTTTTAGTTGAAATATACAAGCTGTAATCAAAGCCAGATCAAGCAAAAGCGGCCAAGTATCAGACAAAAAGTTAAAAATTTTCTATGTCTTAAATGCAAATATACAAATACATATTCAGCTAAATATATTTTTTGTTTTTAATCTTATCCCACTAAAAATACTAAATATTGATATATGATGTTAAGTACAAGATCAAATTAGATTTTAAATATCAGGTTTATGAAAATTGTATAACAAATTTGGGGCTCCCAAAAATAAGGCACGCCAGGGCCTTGGCAAAGTTGGCTCATATATTTTAATCAGGCTCTGGACGTAACTAAACGCTTAAAATGTTTTATAATTTCAATTTTTAAAAAAAACTAAATTATGAAACACCTATAATGTGTAACTCAGAAATTGTTTAAATCATTAAAAAAAAAAAAAAACTTAGAGATCAGACAACAAAAACATTTTCACAGGCGTTTGACCCATTGAGTTTAAAGGTGGGAATAATCATATAATATCTACATTGTTATATATACGACATAGAGTGTGGCCTTTTTTTTTTGGTCAAAATAGCTGATTTCTAAGCCGTTAGTTTTAGAGATATACAGTGAAACTTCTTTCAATGGCCACCCCTATTCAAGGGCCAACTCTATTAAGGGCCAATATTTTCAGGAACAAAAAGTTTTCCCATACACATAATGTTAAATTTACTCCTATTAAGGGGCTGCATTTACCCCTCATAAAGACCATTTTTTTTCACATGTGCTTTAAATCCTAAGCAGGTGTATTGAATTCCTGAACCAAACGATAAGAGTTCAGCAAACAACTGTACTGCAACAAAGAAGGCATGGGGAGATGGGGAGGATTTAGTAACACAATGAAGGACCACAAACTTTTCCACAAGTGAGACAAATAGGTGTTACTCCTACTTTGTTTGACCTTTCAAGCTGTAGGGGTTGGGTTGGAGGGGAAACTTGACCCTTTGTTATGGACACACGAAGGATAACAGGTTATCTAGAAAAACTGATTCCACATTTACTAAAACTGTGAATGCATATTGAAGCACAATTTTTACACCTGTCAGGAAACGCTAACAGAAATAAATAAACTAATATGCCATTCTAAGAAATTAATAAATGATGCATATTTTAAGTAATTTATTCCATAAAGTAAAAGAATCATTAGAAACCAAAATTGTCTGCGAAAAAAATTATGAAAAGTAAACAAACTTCAATAGAAACCTTTTTCAATCATGTATAGAGTTTGTTAATGTTAAACAGTTTTTTTCCCACCTATATAGGTTTTGATTTCCTTATTTTAGTTGTTGTTTTTTTGTCACCCCTATTCAAGGGCCACCCCTCATGAGGGCCAGTTTTCAATGGAATGACAGGTGGCCCTTACAGAGAGGTTTCACTGTAGCTCCAATTGCAAAAATGTAATGTTGTTTGCTCTTCATCATATGAAAATTCATTTTGTTCAAATCAGTAGTATTTTTTAAAGCTACGAAATTAAAATTTTTATACAGTTTCTACGCATTCAAGTTATATTTAGGAAACCACCTTAAAACAAGACAAAAGTAATCTTAAAAATAGAACCTCTCATTAAACATTTCCATCCTCAAACTGCACATTTCACAATTTTAATAATTTTAAAATAAAATCTGACTTACCATAAAAGGGATGAAGTTGTCAATTTTTTTTTTTTTTTTAATTACGTTAAGTGCCACGTCAGTCACCGGTGACTCACAGTGAACTTTCCTTTTAAAACGCGTCATTCACCGATGACTGACGTCTAAAATATCATATAAAACTAAAAAATTACATATTGTTTTAAATAATTACTGAACATTTATTTAAAATTTACCTACCTTTTCTTTATTACAGGGTTATACTTTCTTAAAAATTACTTAAAACATTGTAAATTTTTCAGCGCTTCAATGTCCGTCACCGTGGCACTTAACGTATTAAAGATTTTATGCATATAAAGGATCTTGTTAAAAATATTTAAATAGGAACTTAACCCGTGAACTCCATACTTGTATGAATTCGCATCAACCAAAGTTTCAAATGCCGGCGTTTTAAAACACATTAATTTGATTTTTCGTTAAAAAAATAAAATTTGTGACGAAAATAAATATGTTCGATTCATTATTATATTTCGTATCGGAATCATGTGTTATCAGGCTTCGTAAATATCATGATATTTCCGAAAATATCAAAAATATCCAATATTTTTATAAATATTATATATTTTCTATATATATCCGATATTTTCAAAATAGCCCACTTATTGCTGATAATAAATATTTTCAAGCCTGAGATAAATTAGAAACTAAAACATAGTGCACTTCACATAAAAACTTAAACAATATTCTAAAAATGCATTTTTCTTTTGTTTTTTTTCGCTTAAAACAAAATTAAAGATCAACTAATTGAAAACAAAATCGGTTTGCTTTACACACTTATAAGAAAACAAACTGTAGGACTCGGAATTAAAAAAAAAAAAAAAAAAAAAAAAAAAAAAAAAAAACCTAGAGAACAGGAATTCTGCTTTTTCAGAACTTAGTGTCGCCCCCGGCATTTCCATTACTTCATTTTCTGGACTGGTGGTTTCTATTATTATGAAACAGCCATTATAAATGAAGCGTTAGGTGAAGATGAAAGAGCAGTCGTAAAAAGTTAGAACTCTGATTTTCTGGACAGAATGGAAAAAAAAATGGCCATAATTTTTTTTTAAGAAAAAAAAGGCCATAATTTTTTTTGGAAAAAAAAAAAAAAAAAAAAAAAAAAAATTGTGGCCAATTTTTTTCCCCATTCTGGCCAGAAAATCAGAGTTCTAACTTTTTACGACTGCTCTTTCATGTTCACCTAAGGCTAGTCTAAGGCGACACATAAGACATGTCACTTGAATTCGCTGTAAAAACTGGTTTAAAACAGGTTTGAAACAACTTCCTTCTTTGTTTCGACCGGTTTTTGAGCTACATGTTGCGGCTTCATGTCGCTTGTCTTCTCAATGTGGGATATGCCTTACGCTTCATTTATAATGGCTGTTTCATAATAATAGAAACCACCAGTCCACCAGAAGAAAATAACTCGGTTAAGCGGGACTCGGATAATCGGGACTCTACTGAAAAACATATTTCAATTTTAAGACTTAAAGCACACGCTTTTATTTTATGTAAAATGACGTCATTTGCATTAATATAGATTACTTAAAATTAAATATAGTTTATAATAGCTTCATGTTTTATCATAAATCCTTCATTTATATTTTTCTCAAAATAGCACATATTTTAATAATTTTTTTTTTCAATTTTTATGAGAAAATGGGAACAAAAAAATATAATTGCTATTTTTCAACAATTTTTTCTTTACTTTCTACAGAAATGGGGTACTTGAGTTGCAAAAATGAAACAAATGTCGCTAAAAACTACAAAAAAATTAATATTTCAAAAACAAATGGAGATGCAGTTTTCAAACAAATTGCATTAAAAAGTACTTTTTTCCCCAATACGACGGTCTAAACATTGAAAATGTGCGATGCTTAGAAGTTCTAAAAAATGCTGTAGAGTATTTAATCGCACAATGAAACATCGGCTTTTGTTTTACGGCTGGCGTATACAAGGTAACGTTATTTATTGGAGACAAAATAAGTTGGGAGAAAGAAATAGTATACCGGGGGCTAAAAAAAAATACAAAATAGTTATTTTATCGGAAAATTTTTAACATAAATGTAAGCTTGTCTTATTTTTTCTTCCCTAACATGTTATACAATTTTAACTCAACTAAACCAAAACCAGAAAAGATTCATTTCTAATGAAGCTGCATGTAACTGATTATCTAAATAAGGCAGTTTACCTTTCAGTGTCTGTTCTGAATTAATTATGTACCACATAATTATTAGTTCTACATTTAAAAATAAAAGCTTCAAATCTAAAATTTGAAAAATATAGGGTAAAGTGCCCATATTTCGTCCCCTCTCCTAATTTTGTCTCCATTAAATTCTCCGCTTCTGTGAAAGTGGCGCCACTTATGACGTAAGGAGACGGAAGGTAAAAGGGGTCAGTGTTGAAAGTTTCGTTCGCCAAAACGCATACATAAATTAAAGGCGGCGAATTTCCTGTTTTTAGAAGACCTGAGTTCTTATAACGTCGTTTGTAGAACATTACTTACAGTACTGTAAGTATTTACTTCTTATTCATTGCATGTATTTTACGTTGGTAAGGTGCTGACAGTAGCATACAGTGAGTTTTAGGACGCTCAGTTAATCTTACGGGAACTGAAGATTTGTAATATTAGGAAGTAGCGTGATCCCGATTTCGTCCCCCTTGCAGTTCTTATTTTCGTCCCGGGGACGAAATTAGGAATTCTTTTTTATGACATTTAAAAAAAATTTTATTCATGTTTGGATGGCATAAGTGCCAATCTCCCAATTTTTTGGATACCAGTAAAATCTTATAAAAATGTTTTCTTTATTTAATTGCGTTAAAACTGCGATTGTATAAAGCAAGTATTTCTGCATAAAAATGTTGGTATGAAAATAATCGGCAACTATGCTAATGTTTTGTTATGTTATTCTTCCACTGATAATAAGTACATTTCTTTGTGCCTTATTTTAATGTAAATTAAATTACTTACTCATTTAGAACTAAATTTTGATTTAGTTAGAAGTTAAGCCTCGGCGTATTGGATTTTTTGGGGGGACGAAATTGGGAACATTTTTTTTTTCTTTTACATTTTTTAGATACTTTTGAAAAAACAATTTTTCGCATTGTTAAAACTTCTTTGTACGATATTTGCCTATGTTTCTATGTGCGTGGGTAGTTAGTCTATGTAAAATCCAAATTTCGTAGATTTTCACTGAAAATTACAACTTTGAAGGGCTTAAAAGTGACTGGGGGACGATAATAGGGCACCTTACCCTATTTGTTTTCTTCTTTGGCTAAAAAAAGACGCTGCCAGTGACAAAAATTCTTTATCTACAGAATGACACTGTTATTAACAGTTGAAAATTTCGATTATACTTGTTTTGTCTAAAAATAATAAAAATATCTTGCACAGTGATATTTTGAAAATAAATATCAAGTATACAAAATATCAAAAATATCTTGCACAGTGATATTTTGAAAATAAATATCAAATATAGAAAATATCAAACATCTTGATATTTTGAAAATAAATATGAAGTATATCGAAAATATAAAAAATCTTTATATTTTGAAAGTAAATATCGCATATATTTAATATATATCATGATATATATCCATTGATATATATCAACGAACCCTGTATATTTACAATAAACACTGTAAAAAAAACGACATTTTTACAGTACAAAGTACTGTTCATCTCACTCACAAACTCGATCACAGTGAATGTGCTGTATCTTTCTTTGGTTTCCTGACTATATTAACATGGAAAATACAGTAGTTGCGTAAAATTAACAGCAGAATGCGCTGGCAATTTGGAAGCCAGCAGTTTGTGATGTAAAAAAATGCGTCCAAATTGCCAGCACATTGTGCTGTTAATTTTACGCAACTACTGTATTTTCCATGTTAATATAGTCAGAAAACCAAAGAAAGATACAGCACATTCACTGTGATCGAGTTTGTTCTGGCAAATCTACAGTGGTTTTTTTTTACAGTGAAGTTATAGACAGTTGAAGTTACGCAATCCCAAATCACACAAGTGAGGAGTGCGCAGGTGCTGAACCGAAATGTGGCGTCTACTGGTAAATATAACGGTAATTTGAAAACCATAAAATTATGAATAATTTTTTCACAAATACAAAAACTGTCCATAATTTTGAAAATACAAGACCTTGTGAGAATAGTCTGGAAAGATCCCTGAATAATAAATGAAAGGTTTTTATAAAAACTGTCACATGACGGAAACAATCAACATTTTGTGTTAATAGAGAATTGATCTAATTACGCCACTCATAAATTACAAGAACCTGTCATCTTCCTAAATAGCCTGTCCACCTAGTTTTGGAATGGGAAGCAGATGAAACATGGACTATCGAACATAACATAAAATACATTTCCACCAACACTGTGGCACATATGTTGCAAAATCTTATTTCCCAGAAACCTTTAACAATGAAGACCAAGTATACAGGATATAGTAGAGCCACTTTTTCATGCTTGAATTAAGTCAGATACGATTAATAACTTTTCATTTCCCACTGAAAATATGCTGTAAGACATTGCAGTAGATGAGATTTCACGAAACAACTATTTTGTTTAAGTTTGCAATGCTTGATAATTAAATTTACATAAAGTAAAGTGGGTAATTCAGATACACGATTTGTTTTCATATTTTATAAAAAAAAAAAAAATATCAGATTATGACACATTGCTTTAAACTAAAGTATGAAGGATTAAATAAGATAATCAAATTTTAGATTTTAGGTAAAAAATTAAGCTACTTTAGTTAACCTAAAAGGCATAATTAAAAACATAATAGCGTGTTAAAAAAAGATTTAAATAAAAATAGCTCTTTTATGCAATTGTTCATTTACAATTTTATTTATATGTTTATCTGAAAAAAGAAAAATGTAAACAAAAGTATATGCTTTTGAAATGATACGTAAACTGGTATACAAAAGTTTGATTTTAGAGATTGGCCAATTTTGTCACATAAAATTGTTTGGGCACTCCAGTTGTTACATAGCATGTAAACAAACCCAAAATCGGAAATCTTGAAGTCAAATCATATTTATCTTATTCGAATACTGCCGAAATTAATGTGTCATATCAAAGATCAGCTGTGTGTGATGGTTGTAAAAATGCATAGTTTATATACTTTAGGTGTAAACGTACAGTAACGTAAAAAAAAAAAAAAAAAGAAAGAAAAAGAAAAAACACTGGAACTTTACAATGTCATGTTGTGCTTGTGCCCTTATCTAAAAGGAACATTTTCTTTTCATTATATTGTTCTTGGAATTAATAGATATAGATATCATACAAGAACTTAAAAAAAAGTTAGACACATTTGTAAGACTAGAAAATATATTTTTCCATTCTCACCATGTTTATTCGACTTAGAAAATGACAACATTTTAAAATCAATAACACAAGATAAATATCATAATCCTTTTAAGAAGCTAACTAAGAAGTAATTTAGTTATCAAGGTAATTTAGTAGCCCGTATCAAAAATGCAATCCGATTCAGATTTAAACTAAAAAATTAAGCAAATATTTCATTTTCAAAATGATAAAAATAATTGTTTAAATTTTATATACAAAAGAAATGAATAATTTTTACTACTTTTGTTCTCGAATAAGGCCAGTTCTCTCAACATGAATTGAAATATATAAAAAATAAAAAATATCATAATCCATTTTTAGCATAGCTATTCGACTTAGAAAATGATATAGCAAAATCACACACAGCATAAGCATCAAAACCCTTTTTTAAGACATTAAATCAAGGAGTTTAATTATCATGAGGTAAGTTTTCCCATATTTAGGTAAGTTTATATTTAAATTCACGAATTTAGATAATTATTTTTATCCTTTAAATGACAATCTTCTTGTCTAAATATTGATTGATAAAAGAAATGAATAATTTCGGCTATTTTAGCTCGTGAATTATTCGATTCTTTTAACAATATTTTCAAGAAAGAAAGCGTTTGGACAATAGGAAGCATCATATTTTACTTTATGCCATATTTATTCGCCTAAGAAAATGTATTTCTCCAAAATCAATGAATCAGCATTTTGCAATCCCCTTTAAAAGCTAAGTGGAAAGGTAGCTTAATTATCACAGTGTAATCCTTTTCACGCTGCTTACTTTAGAAAATAAACAATTACTTTGGCATATATTAAGAACTTAATAATTAGAAAACATCACATCCCACTTTTTACAAAATTACTTATTCGTTTAAGAAAATGCACATCTTCAAAAACAATGACTCAATATAGAAGTATCACAATCCTTCTAAGTGAAGCTAAGTGAAGAAGTAGCTTAATTGTAGTGGTGTAATCCTTCTCACACCGTTTACTTTAGAAAATATAAGAAAAAAAAGAAACATTAAGAAAGGAAAAAAATCTCGAAAAAATACAGAATGGAAAAAAAAAAAGTTGTGTTAAAAAAACTTCTGAGAAGAGTTTGTTCCCGTTTCAACGGCTTTGCAGAAATACAATGTTCGACCCAAATAAAACAAATTCCTAAGTGTCCCGGTCCGATGAGGATAAAGATCCGGCTAATTGAGAAGCTATGCCGGATATTGGGAGCACGGATTTGTTTAGATGTGCGAATTCGAGCATGTTTCAGACAACAGGTGCAGAGGAAAAAAATCCAGTCACACATCGTTTTTGTGTATGGTAAATCTGAGAAATGATGAATGCTTAGAGAGAGAACAAATATGTTAAAGTTACGGATCATAAACACAAATAGTTTGTTCTATAATGGTGTAAATATATGAGATTTTAGATATAAGCATGAGTGGATAAAAAAAAATATTTTGATATTCTTGTTTCGAAGAGACAAACACACAAGAAAAAAGATTGTTGAACTTGACAATATGTGAAAGCATTTCAGTGTATGATCATGCACAGCGTTTGCATAGATGGTTCAGTTTTTTAATTTCTCTTTTCTATAGAAGATAACCTGCTGAAGCTCTCCAAGTGGTACTATGAAAATTTTATTTGGAAAAATAGTATATTTGTCACCGTCTAAACACACGGTGACAAATATACTATTTTTCCAAACTTTTCCATTTTTCCAACACTCGATTGCTATCTTAAAAAAACTTATGTCATTGCTTTCGTTGTATCTGTGAGATACAGCGATATTTTGAGGGAAAATAGTAATTAATTAGAAATGTATGTTCTTTCCCTTTAATCAAAAAACTAAAAAAAAAATTATGAACATAATTATGAAAAATTCTAACTAACAAAACCTAAAATAAACTTATCGTAAAATTACTCTAAACTTTGTATTTTACAGATACAAGGATACTAATCCAGCATTAAACTTTCGTAAAAATAATTTCATTTCCTCGATGTTTCAATTTGTTATTAAGGTAGAGAGTGCAGAAGTATTTTTCTTTTCAAAATAGTGCATACAGTTTTCCTTCTTTGTAGAAATTATTAATAATTTAATTTAAATATACTTCGATGCGCAATATCTGTAAAAATACTCACATTGCTACGAAATTTCAGCATTTTTCACGCATATATTTTCTACAGGGCTACATGGAATATTAAACTGTAATATCTTCGTAGGCGACCGTGTTTTTAATTATGCGTACAGTACCGAAACTGTATCCGTGTTTTATAACGATGTAATTATAAAGAGAAGTTCTATCACAATGGCTTAGTGGTCAGTTATGCTGAAGTATCAAGATGAAGAGTGTATTAAAAGTAAAAAAATATATCCGAAGTTTGTTGTCTATACCCATTATTATAATGTACTAAACTGTAGAGGCATCATCCTTCGAGGGAAAGAAAGGCATAGATATTTTTGACTTTGTGGCAGCTAGGATAAACGCAAAAAAATATCTAAAATGTAATGTGCAACTTATTTTTAAGTATTTTATCAATAAGGTTTACTGGCTCTGCCAGATATTCTGGATCTTCATCTTCACTTTGTGGAAAAACTTTAAAAAAGATTATGGGAAAAGCTCGGCAATTTTTAACTAAGCGTATAAAAAAAAAGCAACTAATATAGCGCAGAAGAAAAAGGATAAATTTGCTGACTTGTGTTCTGTTATAACCTTTGTTCAGAAATAACTTTTAATGCAATTACACTTTATCGTTAATTGAAATTAACACTTTTGGTATTTTTTATTTAATGCGCACCATTTGGATTTCAACATATGGGGCATTCTCACAATCTTTTGTCTTTCATGTCCCTGAATAATAATTTTTATATTAATGCACTTTTTTGTGTTTTTTTTTTATTTCATATAGTTGGGAACACCCCATTGCATAATTGCAAAACAATATTAACGAGATAAATAAGTTTTGGACGATGTTGGGGGTCCAAACACCTGGAAAGCTCCTATACCGTCCCGTGTCCCAGAAGCTGATTTTTAAGTTTGGAGCTGTCTGGATAAAATTGTTTCAATAAAAATAATTCGATGTAATTTTTTTCTGAAAGTAGAACTATTGTTTTATATAAATAAGTAGCTAAAAATTAGCCTGCACACATTTTTAGGGTTGTTATTATTTTTTAAACTCTGTCCCTAGGTTTTAGATTTTTTACCATCCCTCTTCTAAAATTATACAGAAAATCACTTCAGATGCAGCCACAGAATATTTTTCAAGTTTTTTCTCATGAAGAAGTATGCTAGAGAAATAACGTCTGAAATTTTTTGGCAGGAAATTTACTGTAGAATTTAAATATAAATTTCAAGCATCGTGACTTTATTGGTAGTCTCACCGTCCGCAAGGTTTATTCCTGCACTTTTCGAGGTAAATTATTTTTTTTTATTTATTTAATCCAATGTAAACAACTGTTTCTAAAAATCAATGAACATTTTGGCTACCACTTAGTCTTATCATGATCTGCCGAAAATAGGTGGTAATTTTCCTTGCTATTCCATCCTTACCGTCCCTTTTTTACCCAATTCGTCCTTTTTTTTCTATACCATCCCCCTTTTTTACATTACCATCCCTTCTTTAACACCCCTTTAAGACAATGTTATACAAAAATTTTGTACTAAAAATACTACATTGTTATTATTTCTTATTTGAATGCCCTGTGGGTACTATGCAAATTCATTATAAGTAAAAATTTAGAAGAAAATAAAAAGTTATAGGGGTAAAATGGTAAGGAAAATTAAACTCGCAAAGTTTAATTTTCCACAACATAAGTTTAACATAAACCTCAGTTAAATAAAAAAGTTTTCGCTGCTGACCATTTTTTCTTTATTTTTAATCATTCATGCATTCGTCTATGAGATTGAAATGTTATTTTAGCAAGATAAATTTCGCGAGATTTTTCCCCCCAAAAGTCAAAAGATTGTGAGAATGCCCCATATACAAAGTGTGCCGAATTCGACCGACAAATTCAGAGGGTAGAGTAGGCATCAAGGAGATGAAAAACTACCAAAGAACATCGCAAACCAGGTTTTTAATCAAAAATACAGGGTGTTCTACTCTAACTCAATTTTGGTTGACGGTAATAACTTTCAGAAAATTGAAGTCTATTATAATAAAACTTTTAATCGACACTCCCACTTTTGTTGTTAATGTGATAATATAAAACAAGTTGGAAATTTCTCGTCAAACGTGGCAAATGAGGTGCGTTCGTACTATAACTAGTTTTATAAATATTTTTTGCACTGCAAAGTGTACTGAATGTATATTTTAGTGCACTTCATAAGTGCCTATCAATTTCATTCTGTTCGAAAGGCTGTAACATCTTTAAAAGGCACTTGAAATATTATTTCCCTTTGGCCGTAATGTAACGGAAAACTTTTGACTATCCCTGTCATTAAACTATACATCCGATTTTCATAAAATTTGAAATGACTCAACAAAATTTTACAGCAATTATATATTTAAGATTTGAGACCATTCTGAAGGCTCTAACATCATTAAAATTATTTTTTTTCCCATTGGCCGTAATGTAACGGAAAAGTTTTGAGAGTCCCTGTAATTAAGCTATACATCCGATTTTCATAAAATTTGAAATGACTCGACAAAATTTTGCAACAATTATATATTTAAAATTTCAGATCATTCGGAAGGTTGTAACATCATTAAAATGAACTTGCATTAATTTTGGCCCTTTGGCCGTAATGTAACGGAAAACTTTTGACTGTACCTGTAATTAAACTATTCATCCGATTTTCCTAAAATTTCAAATGACTCGACAAAATTTTGCAACAATTATGTATTTAAAATTTCAGCGCATTCGGTTGGGTAGTTTTTGCTCTGTTATATGCGGACAGACGGACTGAACGACGACTATAGGTGCTACGTATTTATATAATTACGAACGCACCTAAAAAGGGGGGGGGGGTGTTGAAGTTTCCATTATACGAGCCTGCAGTATGAACATGACGCTCCAGATTTTGGACTGCGATTACCAGTTCATACGGTATCATCGATTGCTTGAACACGCTGTTTTTCTAGAACTTTTCGTGAATCAATATAACATTTTACACAAAACACGGTACACATCGTTACATTTTCATGGCAATGTTTTTATTTTTCTAAAAATTATTACCTTCAATCCAATTTCAGTTAAGATGAAACACCCTGTAATTGTAACTAAATAAGTGGTTTGCGACCCCATGTTCCATAGCAATTTTTCATATTCTGGATGTACTACTATCACACCTCTGAATTTGACTGCCGAATTCGGCAACATCCTGTATATTGATGTTAAATTTTTTTATTATGTTAGGATAAAAATCAGATTAGATTTCTTAGCGTATCAAAATTTATTAAAAGAAACTCTTTTTTGGTATTGAAAAGAAAAAACAGTATTTTTCTACAAGCTTTCATTATTTGTATGTTATAGAAATCATTTTTTTTTAAAAATGCATTTAAAGTTGAAAGTATCATATTATTATGCTAAAATATGTTGAATTTATAACGTAATATCTCGTATGCTAATAAAGTAAATAAAACAAATCTGTTTCATAAAACAACATAAATTATTTTTTGAATAAATAAAGCTAAATATATTCCAATTTCTTCCTGAAATCAACATTTTCAAGGTGTTTACTTCGTCAATTTATTTAAAGGAGATAAAACGTTTTGAAATGACGAAAATACGCTGAAGTTTGATCGTGAATGGAAGTCTGTAATTAAATCAGACTATTACTTCTTTTTGGATTTATTTAATTATGTTTTACAGAAATAAAAATTATTTGTTAAATTGTAAAAAACAATAGCAAAAGTTTTAATATTTTTAGACAAAATTAATCTTGCAAAACTTGTTTTGCCACGGTTTTGAAGTCCAGGTTCCACATTTTTGAGTCGTCATTTCTTTTTATACTGCTTATTACACTGTCTCTCGATTATATCAGAAACAGAAAGAAATACTATAAAAATGTAAAAAATTATAATAAAGTATTCAAAATTGATAAAAAATAATCATATTTTTTGTCACAACTTAAAAAAAAAAACAATTTTGTTTGTTTTTCAGTTATAGTTTGTGGAGAATTTCATTTCAAATATTTAAAAAAAATTAAATCCCTAACTTTAAAATGATAATTGAGTTTAAAGTTTTGCTTTCATTGATATCAGATATCACTGTTTTGCGTGTCTCGACGTTTACGGCTCGTATGACCACAAATTTAGAAATTTTTTAATCGGTCCAACCACACTATAAAAAAAAATATCTGTAAAGTTACTAAGAATTTTCTAAACTAGGACACCTAGAACTTTTTATGTAACGGCAACAACAAAAATTCATGTAACAGATACACGTTTGCACTGTAAATCAAAAAATCTGTAAGGTTACTAAGGATTTTTTAGGAAACTGGGATGCCTAGAACTTTTTATGTAACTGAAACCCGGGTTACAGAAAATTTTTTAGAAAGATTACTGTAATTTTAGTAGATTCTTTTGTAAAGCTACAGATTTCTGTAGCTTTACAAAAACTGGTTTTGTAGATTTACATTTTTTCTTGTACAGCATAATAGATAACATTTTAGCAAGCATACAGATTTCTGTAACTTTACATCAGTAGAGTTACATCTTTTTTTTTTTTTTTTTATAGTGCAGAGGTGAGAAAATACATCATTTTACTCGCCACGGGTGAATGAATTTTCTGACAGAGCAAGTGAATTTTTAGACAGTCTTTGAGAAAAAGCAGGCTGTAGAAGGTATGCCAAAAACTTATTTTTTTTTCTTTATTAGTTAGCCATATTTTGCAACTTTTCAAATTACCTCAATGTAAGCATGCTGTATCCTATATGCAAGTTCTATCCTACACTGAACTTTCCTCTGTTGTACATATTTCTTAATTTCACAGAGAACAAAAATATGAAAAGGCATTATAGCAATAGTAATTAAGTATTTTTGCATTCTCTTACATTTTGTCATAACAATTTTCAACTGTACGTTGCATCTTGCTGGCTGGTAAAATAAATCTTTGGCTGGTAAGATTTTCTGAAAATTCCCAATCCTCGGGTCCAACTATACAACATTCTTACAGGTTCAAATATTATACATATATACTAAAGTAAAGAGGGTTTTTTTTTTCGTATTTCAAACATTTCTTGTCTCCTTAATTCCGCTTAAAAAAAAATGGTTTTAAAATTTGTAATAGCAATTCAAGCTAATTCGGAAGATAACAGTTGTAAATTAAGGTTTCTATAAACCCAGTTGAAGTATTACTAGATTGAAATTTCACTTTTAATAATCAACACCCCAAACAATAAGAAATAAGACAATCGGGAGAGCAGAAGAATGTGGGATGAGCCTGAGCGCGGCCGGATTCCAGTTAATTTCAATTAAAAGCTTGCGTGGAAAATGAATTTTCCCTTTCGCCATTAATTAAGCGTGGCTACGGTAATGAGGTTCTTCCGAATTTTCCATCTTTCCAATTACGTTGTGGCTGGGGTGCTCATCTGTGTAATTTCCCGCCAAAACCAATCGGAAGTTTTGTCGGAAATAGTCAACCAACAATATTTTTATTGTCATTGTTTTTATTGTTTTATTTATTATTATAATTATTTTGTATGAAGTCATTCAATACAATGTGTCTCAGTTTGGTATGTATGTCAGTTAAATTGACCAGCAGTTAGTGAAAAGCCGGAAGTTAGTGAAAACCGTTTCTTTTTTGAAAATTAGTGCGAATGTTTTGTGAAACTTTTTCATTAGAATAACGAAAATAAGCCAAAATTCAGTTCAAGACACACCACACACAGGCAAAAAAAAATGATAATAATTTCAGTTATCTGAACTGATTGAAAATAGCAAGCAGTCTTCGTACAGAAGTCCTTGGTTCCGCTATATCCGAATAGTAATCTTCATCTTATTCAATCTTAGAATTTCCAGTAATTTCTGGGATTAAATAAGGAATATTTTATGACTGATATGATTAAATGGTAAATATTACTATTCATAAATAATGGTACTCAAAAGTAAGGACCGATGTAGTAAGAAATGCACAGAAAATTAACTGCTGAATTACATTGGTAGTATTTCACCTGTTACTAAAATACTGATAATTACTTTGGCGGAGATAGTCTGACAATTTTTTTACATTGTTTTTATTTATTTAATAACTTTTATATTTAGTCGTTATTCAATGGAATGTGTATACGTTTGGTATTGCATGTGAATTAAATTGACTATTTACGGAAACGTTAGTACAGACCTTTATATATTTTCCCCGCAATTTCGTATCAATACTGTATAAAAATTTCACATTAGAATAGCGAAAACAATACAAAATGATTCAGGACTATAAAGGGAATATTTTTTTAATTTTAATCGACTGAAGGCAGTGCGCAGTTTAAGCCGTAATTAAATATGTAATAAACTATTTACTTGTTGAATTACGAGAAATATGGAGCTAGACTAAAAAACAGTTTTGCACACTGGTGGTCAAATGTAAAAATATTTTATCATCACTAGGGGGCTTCGGCCCCCTACGAGCTAAGCTCGCCAACCCCCGTTCAGACACCGCACTTTCTAAAAGCACGGTAATTTGATCGGCTTTAAAAAGATTTTGAAAAATTGAATTATAATTTAAAAAACAGTAGCGATAACCCTATAAACGGGTTTCTATTCATTTCTCTTTGTTTGGGGGTATTTTAAGGAAACATCAGCTGCTGTTAAAAGATACTATGGCTGTTTTCCTCTTTGATTAAATAAAACCAGTTAAACATTTCAAAAAAAGCTAATATAAAATGAATTAAGTAAACAGAGTCTTTGTCTCCCGGTATTTTTTAACAAGGCGAAAAGAAAGTTCTTTTAAATAAGACATTTTAAGCGGGTTGTCATGTCAAGCACACAAGTCGTATATTTGTTGCTCAATAAATAAATAAATAAATAAATAAATGAAAGACATTTTAAATGCATCGTTTTTAATCTCACGCAATTTTCACCCAACTTTTATTTCTCTTTTTAATATTCACATGAAAATACTTTTGTTAGAAATGAAATATTATTTGCGCTCTCCCAACAAAAATAGTTGAAAAGTTCATCTCGAAATATCAAATAAATGTCTCGTGCAATTTTTAAATTTAAACTGTTTTGCAATATTATTTTTTGTTCATTTTACGTAATAAGTGTAATGTGACGTAATTTCTCCTATTTAAGACTTCTAACGCATGTTAATGAATTTATTGTTTAACAATATCCTTTCTCTGTTAAAATTCACGTGCAAATATAGTTTTTATGGAGTAATTTTCAATAAGTTCCTGCTTTTTATACGTAATTATTTAATTCTAATTTGAAAGTTTTTTTTTCTGTTTATAATAATCACGGGTAAATAAATTTTTAATTTGAAGCAAATATTATTGTTTGCGCTGTTTATACAGTTGGTAACAGGTTAAATTAGTACAATTTTCTAAAATAAGTAATAAATATCTCTTGAAATGCTGAAAATTTGAATTTAAAATAGAAGTAAAAGCTCAAAAAATGAGTCAAATTTAAATGATAAATCCATTCTGCACACCGGGAAATTATAATGTATAAAATCATCTAAAAATGATTAAATTCCGATGTATAGTTTTTGCTCCTATAAAACTTTTTTAATGGAACGACTTTGTCCAGCTTTAGCATTAAATATCTCTTAAAACAATTCGTCGATTTGAAAACTGTCTGCATCAGCGTGTTTATCAAACATCTCTCTATAATACCACCGATTTTCATATTTTTTTATGCAATAGTTTTCTTAATATTAACGAAGAAAGGCCTCCTATCACAAAAAATTCAAAACCGGCGGCGGCAGCGATGACAGCGTAAGTTACTTTTTTTTAGAATAGAGAGAAACTACAATTCCGCATATCAGCAAGGAATCTTAAAAACAGTAATTTGGGAAAGACGTGAATTGGGAAGCAGGGCGTGCTCTTTTGTGGTTCATGTTCTATTCCTGCTCTTGTGGTAGTTGCACGCATCTAAGGCTGTGGAAAAAATATTAATTTATTTTTAAAGTTCTTCTTGGGAAGATTGGAGATATTTTCCATCTCAATAGTCTAGAAGTGAAATTGTATCGCCGGAATTGCGTAATGTCCCAAATAGTGAAAGGTTAAGCAAATTTCACCCGGAAAAAGTGCCTGATTTCACACTGGAAGTCATTATTACGCCTATTTGCAGTTTTATGACTGATAATTTGAAATGAATGCATGGAGTCAGAACCGTTGCCCGAAAGACGTCGGCGTGGTTATGTGATCCAACCTGATCCCTAAATTCTACAGACCTAAGTTTATTTATCAAACCTTTTTTATTTATTTATTTATTTATTTATTTATTTAAGAAATAACGCGATGACATAGCATAATATATTATAATTATTAATTATCATACCATACTAAAATTATTACAATATAGTGAGCATAGTGTTATATTATATTTAACATTATATTTACTATATTCAATAAATAATATTAAAATTGAAAATTGCCCATCTCCCCCATCCCTCTGAAATATTTTTCTAGCTAACAATACTGAGTCAATATGATTTACATACTGTGAATTCATAGCTACTATTCAAAGATTATTTTTAATATACAAATAAATATTTTCAAACATTAGAATGGTTATGTGTGCTTTTTTTAAAAAAAAAGCATTGCATTTTCCCACCATTCTTTTCTTTTCATTTATATTTTCTATCTTTTTTTTTTCTTTTGTGAACTTGTCCTTTATTTTGAAAATATCAAAACTAAGCTTATTTGATGATTTAACAAAACTTTCTATTATGCACTGTATTGTGGTGCTTATTATTGATGTTATTTGATATTTTCACTAATATTTAGGTAAATATTATGACTTTTCTATTTTAAAGTTTCGGTCTGCGAAACTTTCTTGTCGCAATGTATTTTGTCGCACGAACTGAAATTGTATGAGCTTTTACTGGAAGAATTTTTCTTATTTTAAAACTATTTCTGTTTTGTCCTTTGCTTTCTCCAAAAATAAAGAAATAATAAATATAAATAAATAAATAAATAAAATATAGATATAAATAGAACATAAAAATAAATAAATAAAAATTAATTAATAAATTAAACAAATAAATTTAAAAATGGAGTTACTGTACCAATCATATAAGTATATTCTAAAACAAATTCGATTTTGTCTTTTATTTCGTGAAAAAAAAAAAAATAATAAAATTATGATCATCATACCTATCACATAACATTTCTAAAACAATTTTTGTTTTGTCCGTTATTTTCTCAGAAGTAAATAAATAAATGAAATAAAAACTATGTTCACTATAAATATTAATGGAACTAATCTAAAACAATTTCAGTTTTGTCCCTTAGTTTCTCAAAAATAAATAAATAAAATAAAATAAAATAAAATAAGGATTATTGTCACTATATCCAAAGTTTTTTTTTTATGTTTAGGGGACTTTTATTAGTGACTCAAGGAAATCACCATTTTGGCTGTTTGTCTCTAAGTGATTTCTACACCCAAAGTATTTTAAAATTATCAAAATTTATCAAAGGTATATTATATATATATATAAATGATAAGAGAAAGATGCTCACATTCCTTACCTTTTTTCCCCTCTATTGTTGACAATTGTTTTTATTTCCCCTCTATGTCGACTATTTTAGGAAGGAAAAAGTTTTTTTTTTTTTAAATTAAAAATGGCCTTTGACTTGTTATTTGTAGTGCAGCTGAACTCTGAACTCATGCATATAATATTGAAACTCATCGTTTAACCTATTCTAACTCTAAGTAAAAGAGAATTCTTCTAAGTCTAAGAAAATACTCATCTGCAGCTATTCGGCCGAAGCCGAATATTCGGTTTACATGCAGAATCACCGAATACCGAATCGACTATTCGGTATTCGGTCAATCCCTAATTTTGGATACCATGTGCTAATGTGTATTTGGATAAAATAACTGAGATTTTATTAGGTACTTTGTGTAATATTACTATTTTTCCTTGCTATATATTAATTATTTAAAAGGTTGTATTGCTTTTTCCATTTCATAGCATTTAATTTTATTCTGTTTTCAGTTTGAAACTATTCTTTTGGTTATATTGGTCGTCAGAGTACAGGAGAAAAAAAATTTCAGCTTTTAGCTTTTTTTCTCACAGAAAACGACTGATGATTTTGCTTATATAATATAATTCTGTACTCTTGATAACGTAATTCAATATATAAGCTTTTCAATTATTTTTTTATCGAAATCCATATTCTTCTTTTTTTCTTTATTATTAATTCTCGTTATGTAGTACATGAGATTTTATTTTATTTTATACATTGTAGCTTGTTTATTATGTCTTTGGTATCCATTCAGAGTGTTTGATGACACTGTATTGTTGTAAATTCATTCATGCTATCACAATTATTGATGATGGTCAGTAATGTTTAATTAATAGTTATATATACTTATGTATATATAGACCTCTTTAGTTTCACAAAATATTTTGAGAATCTAAAAAAAATTATAATAATTTTTTATAAATTTTAATAAATTTGTACACGTTTTAATAACTTTTTGATAACTTTTACTGTTTAAAAAATATTTTGAGTATAAAACTCACTTAAAGATAGAAAGTTCTGCCTATATCTATCATAAAACTTTTCTAAAATAATTTTTATTTGTCATTTATTTTCTTAAAACTAATAAATAAATAAATAAAATAAAATAAATATGTGGTCACTGTGCCTATCATAAAAAAAAAAAAATCATAGAAATCCTCTCTAATCTCATTTTGAATTCCCTATTTTCACAATTTTACTTCTAAAATTACACACTTTCCTGTACCTTTCTTTTCCCAATCTCTCACCTACAAAAAGTAATCCAAACCAAACATTAATCACTTCCTGGATTTAAACCTACACTATATTTGCATAATGTGCCGAGTTCAAGTTCAGAGTTCAGTGAGTGAGTGAACACCCACGATTTTATATTCGAAGCACCGCCTTTTATGGAGTCACGCTTGAAACATTCTTAAACTGTGTTAGGATGGTATTGAAACTTGTTCAGAGGTCGATGCAAATAAAAAGGTAGCATCCTGTTTCTCCTAGAATTTGAAAAAATATTTCTATTCAATCATGATTAGATTATGGGTGAATAATAATGAGCACGATCATGGGGGAAAAAAAGTAAACACCCCTTATTAACTCTACAAAATATTATTGTAGAAAAAAGTTACTGGTACCACACGATTAGTAATAAAGTCTACTTTTAAATGGTGTATATAAAATTTGCTTAGGGGGCCATCTGCATATTAAAACAAACCCTAACTTTGTTTTTGTTTCTTTCAATAGCAGTACACCATTCTGACAGCATAAATAACTCCGCACCCTTCAATTAGCCTAAAAACAAATTCTTATGCAATTCGTACGATAAGTTTCCGAGAAATTAATTATTTTTAAACGAGCTTATTTTACGGGCTGTATCTAAACTGAAGTTCGGTAATCGATTGTTGACCGAGAGAGCCCCCTTCTTGATCAAGGCGTCTTAAGCGCCACTCAAGCAGTCATTGAAAGCTGTTATAAGAAATTTCAAAATATCTACTCACTTCTATCATAGACGACCCTTAAATCATCATTTTACCGTTTTTTAAACATAATTTGAAAACTACTTGGAAGAAAAATGTGAAAATTTTGAGTTTCCATAAAGCAGGACTTAATAAATCTAAATCCATCAAAAAAATTGTAGGTTGCAATTAATAATTTTTTCGAATATTAATTTCATAATTCATAATTCATATCATAAAATTATAAAATTGCAAATTCAACGTATTTATATTTGGGTATTTTAGTGTTATTGCTACACAAAAAATTAGCACACATTAGGAGTATAATTTCAGGAGATATTAATAAAAATATGAAAATGTAATTTGACATAAGAAGCACTAAATTTTGAATGTTTATAATTCAAAAACTTGTCATTCAAATGGTTTAAAATTTGGTGTCTAGGCATAGTTTGAACCGAAAATTTGAAATATCGCGTTAAAATTGGGCATCGCTATTGAAAAAAAAATGAAGTTTGGGTTCATTTAAATATGTAGATGTCACCCTAAGCAAATTTTATATACATCATTTAAAAGTACACTTTATTTCCAATCGTTCAGTACCAGTAACTTTTTACTATGATAATTTGTTGAGGAGTTAGTAGGGGGTGTTTACTTTTTTTTCCCATGACTGTACCTGGATATTATACTATTAATTCTTTGCATCTCTTCCAGTTCGTCATAACAAAAAAACTAATAAATCTATGTAAATCTTTTAAAAATCTATTACACACGTTTTATTTTTAGGTGCATTCGTAATTATATAAATACGTAGTACCTATAGTCGCCGTCTGGTCCGTCTGTCAGCCCACATACAACAACGCAAAAAACACCCAACTGAATGGCTTAAAATTTATTAGACATAATTGTCGCAGAATTTTGTCAAATCATTTCAAATTTTATAAAAATCGATTCAAAACTTAAAATGATATTAATAAAAGTTTTCTTCATTCTATTAAATCCTATGATACGTCATTAATTATGTGATATCCCATGATAGGTAATGATTCTAGGTTGCCATGTTGATGATGTCCTATTTAAGATGGAATCCTGTGATTTCCGTATTATGAATTTAATGTATATAATCGCAATAAATTTTGTATTCATGCATTTTTGCAAAAGAGTGTAAAAGCTATTGCACCAAGGTTTGAATATTTATAAAACTAGTTATAGTACGAACGCATCTCATTTGCCACGTTTGACTTACAATTTTCGACTTGTTAATGTAATTTTCAAGTATGAACTCTTTTTTTCCAAAATATATTTCCACCGCGTGCAGACGATTACGAAATATAAATCCGTCTGCACTTAAATTAATTTAAGTAGTTCAACACTGGTTTCTGGCTTATATTCTACGAAAGTATAGTTTTTAATAAATTTCCAAACTTTATTTGAGTACTTACTTACTATTTTTCACATAAAAATTATTTTTGGTGTCATTACAGTTAAGTTAACACATATTTTAAAACCTAATGTATATAGTTAATCTATATATATATATATACAGGGTGTTTCATAAAAGATGAGCAGCACTTTAAGAGGTGATAGTACACATCCAAACAAACAACTTCAATCACAGAATGCATGGCCGGAAATAAAACGCAAAGGTGCTGGCGCATTTGGAAACTTGGCTCATGCAAACGTTAAAATTCCAGTCCTTTTGCGAGCTATCGGGAGAAGAACGACACTATTAGCATGCAAATATGATATGGAGAAGGAAAAGAACGCGTATGCAAAGTTTCGCCTCGAATAATACTTAAAAGCAGCTGATCCGTGTGTGCAACTGTCAATCGCGGCAGAAGGTATCGGAAGATCTTGCCCTTCACTAATTTGGAAAAGACTGATGTGGAGTTTTATCTTTGGAACTGCACATGGAAATGGCTCAGAGGCTCAACGACTGTACGGAGAGCGGTTTCTCACCTTGCTTTTGTCACTTAATCGCTTTTTGTGTGTTTTTGCTTCGTATAACAACATCACCTTCGGCGCCCATTAGCACCTTTGCGTTTTAATTTCGACCATGCATTTCTTGATGAATTATTTGTTTGGGCCCGTCTTTTATAAAATACCCTGTATATAAACTAACTGGTCTTTGGTGCAAAGAAAGTTGATTGGCCCAATTACAGTCCTGATGGGCATACAATATAACATTCATTTTATTAAATGCAATAAATAATACAAAAGATTATAGATATATTTTTAAAAAAGTAATCTGACAATTTGATAACATGCTTATATTTAGTATTAACAAATTTTAAGTTTCTGCCAACCACTCCTTTTGTAAAACAGACAATTGCTCTGCAAGCTGTGGAGCAGTCCCGGAAAAGTAATTATAACCCTATTTTATACTATTTTTTCTAAAACGTGCCGTAAAACGTCAAATGCGTCACATAAATCTCAATTTTCCATTACAGAAAATATAATAAAGTCTGTATAATGAGAAAATATGGTTGTAATTACTATGAAAACATGACTAGTTATGCATGCCATACAATAAAGCTATCATTACTTCTGCGAATAACTCTGGTGGTACATGATAATTAAAAGTGAGAAAATTCTGGAAACGGTCTCAAAAATGAAATTCGTTACTATAAGATTCAGGTATAATGCAAAATTTAGTAATATCCTTTAGCGAGAAAGTACCATGAGAAATTCCAAAAAAGCGTTAAATAAATCATTTAAATGTTCCATTGAATAGTTGAGAAACAGCATTGTTTCAATGGTTTTTGAGAAATTAATCATTTTTTAAATGATATTTTTATGTTATATTATATATATATATATATATATATATACCGAGTGTCCCAAAAAGGACTGACTGAATTTAAAATTCAATAACTTCTAAACGGTGACAGATATTAAAAAAATTCTTGCAGGAGGGTTATGCATAAAGTCAAAAGTTTTATTACAGTGATTTTCGATTTTAGTTCGAATTACAAACAATAGATGGCGCTGTAAGCAATAGTCGCTAAATACAGGCTCGATTTTTGGTCCTTTCTGTTGTTCCATGCAGAAAAAGGAGATGGAAATGTATTATCCGGGCCATGAAGTACCAAAAATCGAGCCTAAATTTAGCCTCTATTCATCGCAGCGCCATTTATTGTTTGTAATTCGAACTAAAATCGAAAATCAATGTTAAAAATCTCTTGACTTTATGCATAACCCTCCTGCAAGATTTTTTAAAATATCTGTCACCGTTTGGAAGTTATTGAATTTTAAAATCAGTCAGTCCTTTTTGGGACACCCGGTATATATATATATTACATTATATTTATATTATATTATATTTGCATTATATTATATTTTTATTTTATTTTGTATTTGTATATTTATAATTTTATATTTGCTGATTTGTGAGTTCTCAAAATATTTATTAATTCCTATTTCGCACGCAAAAATTATAAAACTGCATGAAAATAAAATAGCTTGAGAGGCTTAACTTAACAAAATAAGTTAGAAATTGCACGTCAAACACGTACAACAAAAGTTAATAGTATTTTTGATTTCATCTATTTTAAATTAAAACAAGAACAAAAAATTATGTGCACATCATAGATTATGAAACACTTTCCAACACATCAGAATACTGTATCAAAACTTCACAGTAGCCTCTCTAAAAGCTGCTGAATGATAAGGGGTTTTCCATAAATTGTCGTTTTTAATTTTTACTTTTAATTTTTTTTATGCTTTAGTTCTTCTTGGAAAATCACCAGAAGGAGCTCATTCCAAGAAAAAAAGAAGTATCAAAATCTAGGCATTTCTTCTAATTCTACTCGTTGACATTCATTAACACGTTAAGCGTCGTGTCGACTAACACTGAACTTTCCGTTTAGAACGCATCATTCACCGATGACTGACGATCTAAAATATGATATAAAACTAAAAAAATATATATTGTTTTAAGTAATTACTGAAAATTTATTTAAAATGTACTTACCTTTTATTTATTACAGGATTATACTTTCTTAAAAATTACCTAAAACATTGTAAATTTTTCAGCTTCAGTGACAGTCACCGTAGCACTCAACGTGTTAAGTACAAACTTCTTTTCTAAAAGCCAGATAATAAAAAATGACAATTTGTGGAAAATCCCTTAGCATTCAGCAGCTTTTAGAGGGCAATTAAAAATTAGTTCACTATATTGCCGATACCTTTCTGAATTTTCACGATATTTGACTGGCTTTTGTTATGAATTGCTCCATAGAGTTGACCATGTTTTGTCAAAAAGTGTTTTATTTAATTGCTCACATTTCGTCAAATATTTAATATATTTACATTCCAATTATACCATATTATTTCTACTACATTTTGTCAAATTTTCCGAAACTGGCGTTAAATTTGATAAAAAAAAATCCCTGCATGATATAAACAAAAAACATGCAAACATTTTTGGCTTAAAAAAAAAAAATCGATGTATCTCCATTAATGTATGTCCGATTCTTCCACAAAGGAATACATATATTATGCAATATCCATATATTCGTAAGCTATAGCTATAGATCATTTCGTGCATTTCATTTTACAGGGTGATCCCAAACATTATTCTTTTTCTTTGATTTTTTGTTGGCCCTCTAATTGTCCTTCTGGTCAAATCGCCGTTGATGAATATGAAGTCGAACATATTCTTCATAATCATGAAGTTCCAGAAAAATACGACAAATATAACTTTAAATATTCCACAAAATGTCCGCAATTGAAAGTGCCCGGTGATTAATGGCCATATAGTGTATGCATACTACATAATTATGCTAAAAGTTAGTTCATATAAACACATAATACAGTGGAAAATTTTCACTCAAAAATTTTCGCCAATAAACGGATGTTATCGAAAACTTTTGTGCGGCCCTGTATATGGTCTATAGAATTTATACACGCCTAGTAATATTTAACAAATAGTTAAATTTAAAAATGCATACCACCACTGAAAACGCACTTCCAGCAATTATTGTCCCTAGGTTTCAATGCTTAAATTATTGCTCATTTTCTTCTATAACCAAATTATTTTGTGTATCCCTGTAAATGAGCGATAAGTTCTATGCACCCCCTATTCTACAGAAAGAACCTTGTAGTACACCTCAGTGATGCATATCAATTTCAATATGTTTAAAATAGTGCAATATCATTCACATACACGGCAAACGATTTTTCCCCATAGACCGTCATGTAACGGGATTCTTTTGAGTAGCGCTGTAAATGAACCAAAAATGCTACACCCTTCATTTACAATACCGAACATGCCATAGTAAACCCCAATAACATATATAAATTTCATGGCAATTGGACTATATTTACGCGAGTTAGAGCACGGGCAAACGGACAGACAAACCCAATTCATAAACACTTTTCAACTATGTTGGAAAGTGTTAAAAAGGGTATTAATTCTTTTAAAATGAATAATATTAATATTTAGTGATAAATAAAACTTCCTTCAATATACTGAGAATTCAATATAGAAATATTTTATATAAAATACTTGTAATTTTTTTTTTTATTACTTACAGCTCTAAAATTTCGATGATGGAATAAAAAACATGCTTATTCTGTGAAAATTTTAATGGAATGCCCATGTTCGAATGCCTTCAATTCAGAAAGCACTTTTAAACTTCTTTTATTCTCGCATTTTTTAGATGAAATAAAATATGGATTCCGTTGCAGTTTTACAGGTTTTTACTATAACAGAGGATATTCGAATGTTTAACTCAATACATATTCCATCCAAATCTGTAGTCTGTGGTCAATTTACTGCTTTTTTCAAAGGGACATTAAAAATGAAATACTCTAATAGGATAATAGTAGTTAAAATATATCTAAAAAAAGTAAACAAGTGCAAATGAAATAATAATTTTTTTTAAACCTCTACAGGCATTTATAATATTTTGTTATAGTTTTCAGATATATTTAGTTTCAGATATAATTTCACAGATATATTTTCTAAAGTGTACAATATTTTCATATTATAAGATCAAAACTTGATTGCCCGAAACTTATGGGAAGACTCCGGGGTAAAGAATTTCCGAAACATTAAAGTTTTGTTTAAAGTAAATTTTAGAATAAAAATGTTTGTGAACTTGTAGCCATTAAAGTACGCTGAGATAAATTTACGAAGTGTTTTGATCGTTCAATGCATTAAAAAATATATATAATAATAATTTAAAAGATAAATTTTATTAAGGTTCAATTTTTCTCTTTAACAAAATAAAAGAAACGTTATGAATATTAAATGTATCTGAAGAAAATTAATCACGCAATAAAGTGTGGCATTTTTTAATTACTTTTTAATTTATTTTATCAGGATATCTTTTTATAAAGTAATCGAATCGATATGTATAATTCTGTGCTAACATTGTCAGTAAACTCTGTTAAAATAAGTAATGTACCGACAGCTTCTTATGCTTTATTGTTATTATTATTGTTATAATAATAATAATAATAATAATAATAATTATTATTATTATTATTATTATTGTTGTTGTTGTTGTTGTTGTTGTCATTGTTATCATCATCATCATTTATTATTATGGTTATTGTTACTGTTATCATCATTATCATCATCATCATCATTTACTATTATTATTATTGTTGTTTAAGGATTTCTGTATAATTCTTCTTCCGCATCGTCATGTGATGGAGATATTGTTTGCATTATACTACGGGAAAAAAACCGAAAATTAGACGAAAAAAAAATTCCAATTGAAACGCTAGTAAAAAACTGTTTATTTTATTGGAAAAAAATGCGTTTCTTTTACGAACTTAAAAAATATTGTTTGGCAAATAGTACACAAATTATTGGCAATTTTAAAATCTTTAAGACGGTTCTGTGTTCCAAATAACTACAAAGTAAATTAGTAAAACTGAAACAATAGCTAAATCTTTAAGAGCTTATTTGCTAGGAAGGAAAATGCAGTTGACAGTTTCTTAATTTAATTTCAGCCTTGATACCTGCACTTTAAAATTTATGAAAACGAAAAATGAATGTCGATGATCTTGAAATTTTTTTATTCTAATTTATGACAGTTTGATGTTAATAACAATAAGAAATTAATACTAATGCATAATGCATGTGGGCCAAATTTATTCTTACATTCTGAGTCTTAAATACTAGTGAGGATGAAGAATTCAGTTGAAATTCTTGCTATCCTATTTTAGTTTTAGATACTAAGCTACTAAGACTTTAAACTGTACTGATACTCTACTAAGACTTTACTAATACTTTAGATACTAAGATAGTTGGACAACAAAATAAACTATTGCGCGCCAAATCTTATTAAAATGGTGCATACGGGTGGCGTATATTATAGGTGGCGTATGTCAGTTTTGAGATTATAAAAAAGACGCGAGGTTTAGATTTCATGAGAAAAAAAACTCTGTGATTGTGTCAGAGTGAAATAATTTTTGCTGATTTTTCATTCCATTTTAGCATGTATTTATTATGTAACATAAGAGCCTCCATTGATAATTTTATCATTGATTATATTTCACTTATCTTGTTTGTATTTTACTAATTACGTATACGAATAAAGTTTCATTTTTTAACCCGTTCGGGATCAGCATTTTTTACATGAATTTTATACGGTTGACACCACTTTTTGTCAAATAATTAAATTTAGTTTATCTATCAAGAAAATGTCTTAAATAAGGCAAATTTTACTTTTCTTTTTTAGTGGTATCAAAAACAAGTGCTGTAAGCATCTTTTGAAGATGCACATATGCACCCATGGTCCCGAAGGGGTTAATAACTTGGAAGAGTTTAAGTTTAAGGAAATGGCATTTTAGTAATTTTAGATTAAAATAATATTTGTTTTAAGAGTCAGACTAATCAATGTTTAATAGATTCTTTATTGCAATTAATTCTTTAGGTTTTATTATTGATCAAAGTAACTGTTCTTCTTTAAACATTTTTTTTTTCGTCGAAATTCGACGGGTTCCACCTCTTATCTAATTAAACTTCAAGCTATGATAGATCCAAAGATCCAATGAAATATTAAGTTACGTTTAACATACATTATGGGTGACAGTGTTTGTCCTGCACCTACAGTTATTTGATGACAAAGAGAATGTTTAATTCAGTCATGCATGGCGAAAAAGGCTTTTCTGTAAATGGACTGGAACTGTAGAAAAATTAACTTCGAGGTCGACCAATTAAGAGAAGAAAATGCATTCTTCGCGTCGCTTCAGAATTTCGAAACGTGATCATATAACTGTGAATGATAAATTGAGTCGAAATAAACGTTTCTTAATTTCTAATGAACAGGTAGGAAAGATACTACGTTTAGATAAGTACAAAATCTTCGTGCTGCTATGGATACTGGATAAGTAACAAATAATCATTTTGAAAGCATGATTGATTATTAAAAAATAAATAAAAGAAAGAAATTAGTAAAGACTCCTAAAAAGTTGATCGAAAAGGCATTAAAAAAAGTTTAGTTTTAGGGCCGTGGCGGTCATCATATATCACACCCCCCCTCCCCTCACCCACTTGAAGTGGGTGAAGAGGGATTCATCAAAATCGGGAATCCAGTAGTAAATTATTACAGACTACAGACATTTGAGCCGAAAAAAATAAAGTTTGTTAATTTTATTTTAATTAATTTTTAAATAAAGGATTTTTTAACAATATTTTAATTTATGTTTTATTGAAATTCATTTTTTTGTCAAAGAATTGGGTCTTCGAAACAGTAGGGACTAAGAATTATTATTTTTCTTTATAGAGCGCCAATATTTTCTATTATTACTTCTTTTAATCGAAACAGATAGCCGCTTTTTTATATGGTCACCATTTCTTTTAAAAGTGCCCAGATGAAAGGAACTTCGAGGACTCTAAACTCTATTTTAAAAAATGGTTTTTTAGTCTTTTTGGAGGCCCACAATAAGTCTACAGGAAAGGTGGGACCAGAAGTTCAAAACTTTTTTTAATTCAAAGGTGGGGCTTAACCTTTGAAACTATTAGGCCACATTTTTTTTTTTTTTTTTTTTTTGACCATCCCCTTATGTTCGACCTGTTTCTTTCGTAACTATTTTCCCTTATCTCCTTAAGTTATTAATTCTAATTACATAAAGTATATTTTGTAATTATTTAATCTTCTAGCGGAGTTTCGTCCGTTTTACTGCCCCCCCCCCCCCAAAAAAAAAAAAGAAAAAGAAACTGTGCTTATCATGCCACCGGTAGTGTTAATCCCTGCGGGATACCCTCACTACGATTATGAATAAAATGAACCTTGAATGATTGTACTTTCTTTTCGGCCTATATTCAAATAAAAATTTTAAGCATAGTTATTCTCAGTTCTATAAGAGCCGATTTTTCATTCTTCCATCTTGAATTTAATTATGCTAATAGCAAAGTTTACTGGAGAGTTTTTCTGTAAAAAAAAAAAAAAAAAAAAAAAAAAAAAAAAAAAAAAAAAAATGTCAAAAATCGCCGCAAAACGCAAAAAAACGATAAAGTTTGTATACAAAGTCGTAAAAAATTCGAAAGTCGCAGAGGAAAGATTTTTCTATATTGAACTAAAAGATGAAAACTCTTTGGATTCCTTATACGAATGTAAAAAAAAATCGCCGCGTAACGCTTAAAAAAAAAATACAAGGAAAATCCGAATAAACTTTATTGAAAAGTTTAGAAGAAAAAAAAAAGACGTGAGGCGGAGCTTTGCGGCGTTGTTTTAAATTGACACTCATGTGCAAAGTTAAATATATATATTTCTCCAAACTCTGAAACTACTAAAACTCCAAACTACTCCAAAAAACTCCAAACTACTGAGGGGTAGAGGGGAAAATGTTTTTTTAAGGGGAGAGAGAGGGGGGTTGAAAACACCTTTATACAGCCTGAATACATTCTAAAAATTCAGTCTTCGTAAAATTCAGTCATATCTTGGATTAAACTGATTTTGAAATATTCAATATTATTTGTTAATACAAGTATCATCATCTGTATCAACAGAAAATTAACTTCGAGGTCGAGCAATTAACAAAAAGAAAAATGAATTCTTCGCGTCCCTTCTGAATTCTGAAGCATGATCATATAACTGTGAATGATAAATTAAGTCAAAATAAGCTTTTCTTAATTCCCAAAGAATAGATAGAAAAGTTAACTATTTTAAGATAAGTACAAAATCTTTCCACCGCGATTGATATGTGATATGAAACAAATAATAATTTTGAAAATATGATGGATTTTAAAAAATAAAAGAAAGAAAGGTTGAAAGATGACTGAAAAGTTTTATGTGAAAGACTGTAAAAATCCAAACATAAAGTTAATTGATATCTTGGATTAAATTGACTTTCAAATATTCAATATTAATTATTAATACAATTGTCACAAAACATAAACTGATACATGTACTTTTTAACACTGTGTTGAAAGTTCTTATGAATTCAGTTTTGTCTGTCCGTCTGTCTATCTGTTTGCCGTCTGTCTGGCTCTAATTCGCGTAAATAAAGTCAGGTTGCCATGAAGTTGATATATGTTATTCGGGTTTACTATGGCATGTTCGTATTTAAAGTGAAGTGTGTAGCATTTATAGTTCACTTACAGTGACTCACAAAAGATCTCCGTTACATTACGGTCTATGGTAAAAATCATTTGCAGTGTAATTTTAATGATATTAAACTACTTTAAACATATTAAAAATTACATATATCAATTGGGTGTACTACAAGGTGTTTGATTATAGAATCTTGTGTGCATACAAGTTATCGCTCATTCACAGGGACACACAGAAGAGTTTGACTACACTACTTCCGGTGAACAATAATTGTTGGAAATGCCTTTTCAGTGATGACACACTTTTTAAAGTTACAGAGTTGCACAAAAGATCTCAAGTGCATTGAGGAAACTGCTGAATGGGAATTTTCAACTGTGCTATACGTTCGTTAAGCTAACCTTTAGCGTACTATGTGGTATACGTACAAATATTAATATCATTTACAGGGCTGCCCGAAACCATTCGGATATTTTTCCGCCTTTATGACGGGCTAATTGCAGAAATTGGTTTATTAAATACGATATATGTTTTCTAAATTGTTTATTTAGACATCATCTTTCACCTTAATAAGGTGTAAAGTTTTATTACAGCATTCTGAATGTGCTGGACAGAGTTTCATAATCTATGCTGGACTCATGGTTTTTCGTTCTTATTCAATTCCTATTATTAGTTCACACTCTCCTTATATTTATTTATATATTTATATACCTTGTTCAAATTTTCAATCGTTAATAAAATACTCATTATTCATCCAATCAAGTTGAAATAAAATTTTTTAAACTTGTACTGGATGACAATGGATGTTAATACAGTTTTTTCAAATATTAATTAATTAATTAAATTTTAATTCATTAATTTTAGTTTTGCATGGGAAACAAAATGACGGCCATTGGTTATTGAAGATCAATGAAAGTATTTTCAATAAGGGGTTACCATAGGGGGGGGGGACTCTGTTCTGTCGCCAAATACCGCCAAGTTTGTCGCCAACTTGGCGATATCTCTAATATTTCGCCAAATTCCCATAGACTTCCATTATAGAAAATCAACAAATTGAGATATTTTAATGCAACAAAAACTAATATTAGCTTAAGGGATTATATTAAATTTTTCTTTGATGGCCTAAGTAGGAATTGCCTTTAAAAACAAAATTTTTATATTACTTGTTTTTGTTTCCAGACGGATCAGCATGATCAGAAACTTCTTCACTCCTTCAAAAATATTTATGTACTTTCAAACTTTGTTTATTATTTTATGATCAACTATGCAAAAACTAGAATATTAACTCTTAAATGCCAGGTGTTGCTTTTCGGCAACATACCCAATTTAGGCTTCTAAAATACTATTAGAATAATAATGAAGCTATAATGCCTAATGTTGCCAATAAAATACATTCTGAAAATATTATTAAATCGATTTTCAACATGCAGATGGCAATACTTGTGCTGTTTAAGAATAAAGATACATTTATTTTTTCAATTGTTGCTATATGTTCTTTTTGTTTTGTTTGGAAGCTTGCGAAATACCCTATTTTGTTTTGCAGTGAGCAAGTAAAATTTATTTCTTATTATAGTTCCTAAAATTCTTGTGTGTTTAATATTATAGAATTTTATCAAGGAAAATTATTTTTTTCAATTAAAGACCAGTATTGCCGATTAGTAACAAACTGTTTTTTATCCGTAAACCATACTTAAAACAAAATATGATTTTCTTAAGTATTTTTCCCATGATTTATTTAAAAAATGAAAGCATAAAAACATTATTACAATGATTTTTGAAAATTCAGGCATTTAAGGGTTTCCTGAACTACTAAATAACGTTATTACGGCAAATGATATGACCAACAGATAAATTGAGATGTAAATATGGGTCAAAAATTTGTGTTTTTAGCATATATTTGTTTTATAAGTCGATTCTCATCTTATCGACTTCTTAAGTTTGATGGTCAGCCAGATCTCAAATTCCCATCGTTTATGTTAAACCGATGGGTGTGGAATTTATTCTTATTTTTGAAATATCTCTTAAGGAAATTAATGTTTTTAACTTCTCTTTTTTCGGTACTTTTCTTGAAGGATAACTCCTTTTTTTTTTTAGTTTGCAAAATATTTCTAAAATATGCGATAATTTAATACGGGGTGGAACACGTCAAATTTCGACGAAAGAAAATGTTTTACATTAGTTTATGATACACCTACAAAACTAATGGCAATAAAAACTCAATCAAACATTGATTAGTCTGACTCTTAAAATAAATATTACTTTTATCTAAAGTTTCTAGAGTTACCAAAATACTATTTCCTTAAATTTCAACTGTTCCAAAGTTATTGAAAAATTCACATTTATTCATATACGTAAACAGTAAAATATAATTAAGATAAGTAATTATGATGAAATTATCAATTGATGATCTTATGCTACGTACGGATTGAAAAAGCAGCAAAAATGATTTCACTTTGACAAAATCATACAATTTTTTTTTTTTTGCATGAAATCTAAACCTTACGTCATTTTCACCCTGTCAAAATTTACATAAGCACCTCTCATACTAATATTCACCATTTAAAAAATATTTTTACGCGCAATAAGTTATTAATAAATATTTAGGCAAACTTGAAATCACATTTGTCAGCTACAACTTTGCATATGAACATTCGTAGTCTTGACTTGAGATTCTAATTGATGAGTTCACCGACGAGTAAAAATTCCAAAAATTTATACCTCTTTAGACGCATTTGTGATAAAATTTTTAGTTTTATCAAAGCAAATGTAAGTTTTCTTTTAAATATGGCGTCATTTTCTCTCACGAAAGTATTTCGTCTAGCATCTTAGTATGGCAATTGTAATTTTAAAAAAATAGGGATTCGTACTGAAGATTTCAAAGTTCAAACAAAATCAATATGTAGACAATCTCTCAAGACGAGAAAAATGTAGCTGAATCGTAGAAAATCTGGGAACTCTTGTGCAAACATATTTAATAATGATGACGTGAATGAGATTTTTTTTCGTTCGTTTCACTGAGAAAAATAATATTTTACTGTATTTCCCTTCAAAAACACATTCAAATTTTGCGTTAACTAGAACCTTGAACAAAAAAAAAAGAAAAGAAAAGAAAATCGAAAGAGAAACATATTAAACTAAACACAAAACATAAAATAAAATAATTTAAATATTATATAAACTATCTCTCCAAATAAACTGCTGGTCTTTAAAAGCTGCCCAGCACTTAAATATGAATGTTTAAAAGATATTATCAGTGCCATTTACCGCTACCTCCTAATATCAGCAGTTATAAGAATTCGGAGAGCATGTTTTCCCGCTTATCTTCGATGCTTTCAAGCAAAAAGGAAATCATGTTTGGTAGCTATCCTTTCTGCATATCTACGAGGCAGCGTTGTTGACTATTGCGGTGTAAGGTTATAAACGATTCTTTTTTCTTTTCTTTCTCTATGTATTTAATATTTATGTCAATACTGACAAATTTTTATCTATAAATTCATAAAACTGAACATTTTAGACAGATAAAAAAAAAAAACTCATTACTTTATCAAATACATTTCATATCCACACTGTTAAGACACTATTCTTAAAAATAAGTAAATTGTACTAATTATTGAGCACTTCCCGATCTTAAAATAGATCCGAGTACTTAACTCTTAAATTTGAAAAACGCATGTACTCATTTTTTTGAGTACATACAGGGACTCGAAAATAAGTATGTATAGAAACACACATACACTATAAGAAAAAAAAAGTGAAATTACAGAGAACCGAAAAATCACCATTTTTAATTACGGTAATTTTGAATTGCGAAGAACGCAATTGAAACGCAATGCGTTATTTTAAATCGTGGCGTCATTTTCTGTTCAAAAAATTTTAAAAAGTTATTTTTAATTGTAATACGAAAATGATATGGTAATTCCCATTGTTTCCCCTTACTCTTCAACAATGGAAGTAGCCCGATTACCACCAATGAGAAGAAAGTTTATAAAGGACATTTAAAATTAAAATTAAAACATAAAAATGGCATTATTTTAAAAAATAGCGATAGCACATCTACAAATAAAGTGCTTTCATTTAAAAAAAATAATAATAATTATCAAAATCGGTTCAGTATAAAGCTTAGGCCAGATGACTAAAAAAACAGCCTTGTCTTTTAAATATATATAAGATTGAAACATACGTACGATTAAATTCACTATTTAAGGAATACTATTTTTTACACGAATATGCAAAAGGCAATCGGACCCTATAAACACATTTTGTTTATTTTGTAAAAGTATTATACATTGTGTCTTTCTTAAATCTAATAATATAAATTTAAAAGAATGTAAAACTCTGTGTAAACTTTTATTCAACCAAATCGCACTAAAAATTACTGTATTTTTTTTCTGTTTTAAACTTTAATAGTATTACTACATCTACAGTAATTTAATATACATGGGAAAGGTAAGCAAAAAAATTACATGTTTACGCTTAGCGAAATACTACTGGATGCATACATTGTAGAAACAGTTAAGCTTAGTTTATTTTACTATTACTGACTATTCTGCACCCTGTAAGCTAAATTCGGACTTTATTACTATCTGCTCAAAATAAGGAAAATATCATTGTCCTTATTTTGATGTAGGCTAATGGAAATAATATTAGAATACATGATACTGCCTCAAAATTCTTTGGTGCTTTATGTTCTTTTGGCGCAGCTATTACAATTCTGAAATTGCACACCATGCACTCTCAGAAAACTTTCTTCAATTCACGAAATTTTTCCTGGCAGCAGTGCTACCAGGATTTTTTCGTTATTAAACAATATCCGTTTCTTTTTTTCCGTTACAGGCAGTAAAATATATGTCAGTTGTAGAAAATGGGGAAAAATAAAAGTTGCTGACCTTGGTATCCAACTGGCTACCTCAGTGTTACGAGACCAGTACTCTAACCAACTCGGCTACCGTTGTATAATAGTGAAACAGTTTGAAGTAAATATCGTCGCCTCAGATGGGTATGCTTCAATTAATTTCTTTAAAAAGCTTTGAATTTTGAAGTCAATTTCGGGAAGATTTCGTCTTTAATGAGATTGTGGCTGGGGTTTTAATACTTTAGTATTAAAATAGGATAAAAATATAAATTATAAATATTTTTATGTAGATTGCTAGATGTAAAATATAAAAATTATATTTTTATGTGAGGTTTTTTTTTCTTTGAGTAAACTTGATTATTTTCTATATAATATTTTTATTAAAATATCTATTTTAAATGTGTTCATTTAAAATATATTTTAAAAGCGAATATTTTTTTGAAACTTTAAAAATAAATTGTGAATATTTTTAAATGGATGAGAAAATTAATTGTTATTTATTGTTAAATTCGTAAACGTTTCTTTTCTTTGTTGTTAGCTTACACTGTAAAAAAAAAGGACCAGATTTCCTGTAGCAATCGGAAAAATAGTTGCCCTTATCGTACCGGAAAAATTTCCGACCCAGCTCGGAATAAAATCAGTAAAATCGGAATAAAATCCGTAAAATTGGAATAAAATCCGTAAAGTACCGTTTTAATGAATGTTTCCTTTTTTTTACGGATTTCATTCCGAGCTGGGTCGGAAAATTTTCCGGTACGATAAGGAAAACTATTTTTCCGATTCCTACAGGAAATCTGGTCCTCTTTTTTTACAGTGTAGGGATTTTTTTTTAATTTATTTATTTATTAAGGGGGCACAGGACCTTTGAGTTTGTCGAAACAATCAAAAACATTGCCTTTTTCAAAGTACCAAAACACAAACAATATGCATTTAATATCTTTTTTTTCTCCTTTCTGCCTAAAGAATATATCTTTAACTACATTATCCAGAAAAATAAATGTTGTATTTACAAAATTAATATTCAAATTTTAAATTTTGAAAATTCATCTCACTAATGCGTGATTAAGTGCTGCGCGCATAATAAAACTCTAAATTATGTATGTAGAAAACAATTTTTGGACAAAATAAAATACTAACACACCTATTTCTAACTTAGAAACAAACTATATGCAAAAAGTTTTGTTTAAAATTTTAATTTTAGCTCAAAATATAAAAAGTTCAAAATTTTCAATTTTTTTTTCAAGTTTTTCAAATGCAAAAAAATAAATAAATAAATAACCAAAATTTGTGATATTTTTTTTGGTTTTAGCATGTAGAGTATAAAGAAACGCATATTTGGTTAATTTTTTTTAAGCTGTAGCTTACATAGTTTAAAAGTAAAAGTGCGCGCAAACTCCAAATTTACTATTCTGAGAAAACGCTTTTCAAAGTTTCAATATCTATGGACATTCAATTATACTCACCGTCTATAAATTATTATAACTCAAGAAATAATGTAGATTTTTTTAATGGGGTTTTTTGTAAATTACTGAGAAATTTTAAAACATTCAGAATAAGTCAAAAACCGAAAATCGATTTTTTGAAAGTTTAAAGATCCTGTGCCCCCTTAAATTAGAAATCTTAATTTATAGAATTTACAGAATTTTTGTTTTTAAAATGAATTCGGATTTTAGTATTAATAGAGCCAATATGCATGCGTGCTAGGAATGAACGGAATTTTTCCCTCTTTTGCAGACTTTCGGGAAGAATTCCTGGATAAAACATGTTTCCTAGGAGTACGGAAATTATTTGCTAAAAAATGAGGAATAATTTAGTGTATATAGACGAGTTTTTGTGACAGTGTATTTATTCATCTAAATTTGTGTCCTTACGCATATTTTTCGCTTTTGAAAGAAATTTCCAGAAAAGAAAAAAATATATTGCGCGTACTTTTCGCATAAAGAATACAAGATAGTCTGGATTAGTGAAATGGCATTTCATTGCAACATAACAGAATTTGGGTTAAGAAATTTTGTTTCAATCTCCCTAAAAATCAAGTTTAAGACTGATTATGTGAATCTGATATGTAAAAGGAACAATTCGATCTTTCTTTCTTCTTGTGGTTGTCTGCATCAAAAACGTGTGCAGGTGTTGGTGTAACAGAGGACTGTTCAATCGGCGGCCCGGCAGGACGGACAATTAACAATTTCCTTAACACTTTGTGTGCCGACAGTACTTTAAAGTAAGCCTGTCCAACTTTTCACTAAGCAAGGGCGCATCTCAGCTGTTGGAAAACAGTGAAGGGCGCCATTATTAAGATGTCTTAAAACATGCAACAAAATTATCTCACAGTATTAGTAACGATACACGCATGCAAATGTATTTCGCTGTAGAAGACAAAAGGGCGCTATGGATCTAAACTCAAAATTTTTTTAATTGGCGGAGCCAAAAAATTAAATTTTGCTTTTTATTAAAATAAAATGATAATCAGAAGTATTGTTAGCTGTTTTTGGGGACGCAAAAATACTCCTTAATTTATTTTGGAGGTGCGAATTTGCCGTTATAAAAAGTACAGAAACAAAGACAGGCATGATATACTGACCAATCCATGGGCACTTCCAAAGACATAGCCTGCACGGGCTTTCGTTCATAAAAATCATTTTGCACGATTTTATAGATTTTTTAAAGGACTAAATGATTAAAATAACCTAAAAATTCAAATGTCTGAGAGAGAAAATTACAGCCATTTTCCGTCTTATAAAACAACCAATAAGCCAGTGAAATGCCATCAATAACAATAACAAAAGAGCTAAACTTTCATGCACGACGGAGGGGTGGGGAGCGATTATTTTTATACATTTTACTTCTTAACATATTTAAAAAGTTATTGCCAACTTTTAACACCTCCAATCGCCATAATTTCCACAAAACATTTTATAAAGAATAACTATATATTAGTGACGAAATGTAATAACACATGATTATTTTTTTAAAGTACGTTTTAATGTTTTATGCATGAAATACACTTGCAGAGGTTTGTAAAAATATTACTCAAGGAAATACTAAGGATTTTAAATAAAGTATACTTTAAAAGATAATATTATTATTTTTTAAATGCTAGCAACAGGAAACCTTCAAAAGGGTGCCAAGAAAAACTTCAAAAGACGCCTTGGCACCCGCGGTGCGTCAGAGAGCCCTGCTTTAAAGCACCATTAAAATAACTTGTTATAAAATTCATTTAATACATCGATTATTAGGAATACAGTTTAGAATGAGTTATAGATACTTTGCTTTATCTTGTTCCAAAATCATCATTGGCTGTACAAAACAAAAATATTATTAAAAGGATAGTTTCTTTTTCATCTGCTTCTTCTCAGTTTTCTTGACGTTGAAAGATTACGGGGAAAACGCTTCAGTTCGGAAATATTTCTATATTTCTATTGTAAGAGTATATATAATAATATAATATATATAATATAATATAATATATAATATAATATAATATAATATAATATAATATAATATATATAATATAATATAATATATAATATAATATAATATAATATAATATAATATAATATAATATAATATAATATAATATAATATAATATAATATATATATATATAATATTTGTACATTTCCTAATTCTATAAAATAAAAAAAAAAAGATTTTAAATAAAAGATTTGAGTGGGGTTATAAATATTGCACATAATCCCTAGAAATTCAATTTTAATTAATTAAATTTAATTGACAAAATCTTTCTAAAATGTATTAACGTTTATGTAAATCTTCTAATACAGTTTCAAAAATTCACAAAAAATGTTTTAGAAGATGAAATTTTCATGATTTCATAATCAGGGACATAAAGGGTTAAGGCATTGAGATTTTAATGTAGTCTTTTAAAATTTGTTGGTTCCACAATACATTTATTGAAAATATCGCTGCAAGGCGATAGGAGTAAAAATTTATTATTCAAAGAAATGCATTAATTTTACTTTATGTATATCATACATATAAGACAAAATATTATAACGAATATTGTCTACGCAAATGACTGCGCCTGGCTGGCATATCATTGCACTTGACAGGTTCGGAAAGATATGTAAGAAATGATGATAATCATATAAAGTTATCATTTTGTCGAATAAGAGTAAGTCTAATGGGAAAAGGTTATGATTTTCGTTTTCAATAAAAATCTGTTTATTACTATCGGTCTGCATTTAAAACCGAAAAGTGTATGTTTGGTAAACAATATTATGGTAAATTTGAAGAATAACTGTAAAATCAGTATTAAACGCTACGATATTGGAAAATGAAATGCCTGAAGTGCCTGATGAAATGCCAGAAGTGCCGACGGTTTCAATTAAGATTTTTATCCACATACATCTTCTGTGATGTTGATTGAATAAAAATGGAATATATATAGATATATATATATATATATATTTAAACAAAAATGAATAATAAAACTAAAGTAGTTTTTATAAGCATTATTTATAAGCATTCAGTGTTTATTTTAATAAAAAGAAAAGTGCCCAGTTAAACTGATGGCATTGAGCTCACAGGCTATTCACACTAATTCTATATTATACTCTTATTTCAAAGAATAATGCCCCTCGAAAAATAAATTAAGGAGGGAATTAGCTCCTCCAAAGGTAATCTCAAAATATCAAATAAATGTCTAGCGCAATTTTAAAATTTAAACTATTTCGCAATATTATGTTTTGTTCATTTTACGTAATAAGTGTAATGTGACGTAAATGTGACACAATTTCTCCTATTTAAGGCTTCTAACGCATGTTAATGAATTTATTATTTTACAATATCCTTTCTCTTTCAAAATTCACGTGTAAATATAGTTTTTATGACGTAATTTTCAATAACTTCCTGCTTTTTATACCTAATTATTTAATTCTGATTTGAAGGTTTTTCTCTGTTTATAATAGTCATGTGTAAATAAATTTTTTATTTGAAGCAAACATTATTGTTTGCGCTGTTTATAAAGTTGGCAACAGTTTAAATTAATACCATTTTCTAAAATATGTAAAAAATATGTCTCGAAATGCTGAAAATTTGAATTTAAAATAGAAATAAGACCTCAAAAAATGAGTCAAATTAAAAAATATAAATGCAGTCTGCACACCGAGAACTTCTAACGAATAAAATGATCTAAAAATGATTAAATTTCCATGTATAGTTTTTGCTCCTATAAAACTTTTTCAATGGAACGATTTTGTTCAACTTTAGCATTAAATATCTCTTAAAATAATTCTTTGATTTGAAAACTGTCTGCATCAGCGTGTTTATCAAACATTTCTCCATAATACCATCGATTTTCATATTTTTTTATGCAATAGTTTTAACTTAATATTAACGAAGAAAGGCCTCCGGTCACAAAAAATTCAAAACCGGCGGCGGCGGCTGCGGTGACAGCGTTAGTTACTTTTTTTTTTAGAATAGAGAGATAAAATGTATCGTTGTTGCAGTTTTGTAGCCATTTGGCCTATTTTGGGGAATGTGATTTGACACATAATTAAATGCATTCTTTTTGGAACAAGTAAACGGTTAAAACCATTAAGATTATTTGTCGACTAACACTCGGCCGGCTTACGGAAAATTGCTTTAAAATTATTTTTTTTATTTTATAATTAAGTTCTAAAAATATTAAAATGTTGTATTGCCATCGAAAACACACTTGTGTACATAGTTTTAGCATGCAATTCTAGCCTATCAAAAATTGTGCAAAAAATCATTAGAAAATTCTATCTTTACATACAAAAATAAAATCGAATTAAATAAAAGTGTGTAAAAAATGTAATGTATAGGTTTGTTGCTTGCATTTTAGTTTCATCAACTTGCACATTAAAGTTAAAGTTGTACATGGAAGTTAAAATTCTAGTTCTAAATTCACCTTGAGTAAATAATTAAAATTCATACAAAAAGCACAAATAAATGTTGAATAGTCAGATAATTATTAATGAAAATACAATAAGAAAGAATAGTTTTTCATTCTAGCTGCAAAAAATTAAACCCTGAAAAGAATAAATAGCAAAATATGAATTTTCTTAAAATTCATATAAAAAAGCACGGATAAATGTACTAAAATTACTTGCAGGTGGATTTTTAATAGTTTTTAATGTATTTTTAAGATATTACTAATGTATTTTAAATAATTTTATATTATAGGTATGCACCTGCAAGTAATTTTAATACATTTATTGGTGCTTTTTTATATAAATTTTAAGAAAATTCACATTTTGCTATTTATTTTTTTAGAGCTTAATTTATTGCAGCTAGAATGAAAGACTATTCTGTCTTATTGTATTTTCATTAATAAATTATCTGACTTAATTAAAAGTTTTTTAACGACATAAGACCAATATGTATCAGTAATAACAATTTTCCATCGCAATGTATAATTTACGAATTGAGCAATCCCTTCCCATACTACACAACTATCTCCTCTCAGTCGACAACTGGGTCAGGGTAGGTCAGGAAAGTCTCCCGGAAGTTTGGACGCAAAAAAGAAGAGAGAAGAGAAGAGATTCCTCCGAGGCAAAGTCGCAAAGCACAAACATCCGCGAAGAGCCAGTTGCTTCTTTCTCTATCTGCACTCACTTCTTCTTCTTCCTCCCATTTCAAACTCTTTTTAAATATGACTTACGTTTCTGTTATGTTTGGAATGTTTACTTCCATTTCCTTATAACAATGCATAATCTTCATTAACCCTTTACATCCTGACGGTACTTTAAAGTACCATTAAAATAACTTGTTATAAAATTCATTTAATACATCGATTAGTAGTAATACAGTTTAGAATGAGTTATAGATACATTACTTTATCTTGCTCCAAAAGCATTATTGGTTGCGCAAAGCAAAAATATTCTTTAAAAGGATGATTTATTTTGCCTTTGGATCTTTTCAGCTTTCTTGCGTTGAAGTATTAGGGGGGGGGGGGGGGGGGTTCAGTATTCATTCTATAACATTCTATTTAACATTTCTATATTTCTTATTGCAAGAACATTATATTTGTACATTTCCTAATTCTACAAAATACTAAACAAAATATTTTAAATAAAAGATTCGAGTGGAGTTATAAATATTGCACAAAATCCTTATAAATTCAAATTTAATTAATTAATTTTAATTGGCAAAATCCTTCTAAAATTTATTAAATGATTCTATAAATCTTCTAATATAATTTCAAAAATTCACGAAAAATGTTTTAGAAAGTGAAATTTTAATGAATTCATAATTCAGGATATAAAGGATTACTAATCAGAAATTATGCTTCCAGTTTTCTTCCAAAGTCTTCGAAATGTTAAAGTAAATCACTAATGGTGAATATATTTCCGTCCCACAGCCTTCTGAATCATAGAGATGGCCAAAAGTCTTGCATCAGTCATACATATACATATACTAAATTTTATACTATAGAGTCAGTCAATAATATATATATTTTTAAACGTACTGCATATCTAATAGAATGCTGTTCACAGATTTGAAATTGATTTTTAACAAATCATCTCTTTATCCAGTGAGTTTAGGAATGATTAGTGTGAAAAGTGAGAAACATGTACGGCATTGCTATAGTCCTCTCATGATAACTTTTTCGAAGACCTTGAAAGAGTTTGCGCGTCTAACAGGGAAAGAAAATTTTGCAGGAAGTGTATTATTTAATTAACAACTAGATAAAACTAGTTGATAATAGTGTTTGTCACATTAATTAACGTATAAGTACATCTAAATTTTCCGTTACTCAACGCCAAGTTATCGTAAGAGGACTGTAGTCAGAACATTAATTAGGTAATTAGCCCCACCACAAAAGATGTGACCGTATGCTTTTAAAACAGGGCAACTGCGGGTAAGACTAGCAACCAGAGTTTTCCGAACCATTATGTCATATTACTGTAAAGCTTATTAAGTACCTAGTATGGGGCCACAGACCTTATTATTTGATATTAATTTCAACTTAATAACTTTAGCCGTTCCTGGAAAAAAAGGGTCTTGTCAGATCAGTTAGTCACGTAATAAATCGACATAGAATTATGAATTAATGGTTTTCAGATTTTTGCCTTTCCATGTGCTATGAGACCATACTTCGTGTCAAATTTCAGGATTCTAGGTCAACAGGAATCACTCTATAGGTTTTGAGAGTGCGTTGGTATGAAGGAAATGTTGTTTTAAGACCATAACTTTTACTACATTAAGTTAGAAGCTCGAAAATTTTAGAAAACAATGGGACCATGGACCATATTATTTTATATTAATTTCAACATGATACTTTCAGCTGTTTCTAACCTCCCCCCCCCCCCCCAAAAAAAAAAAAAATAAAAATAAATAAATAAAAATAAAAAAAATAAAAACGATCTTGATAGACAGGCAGGTAAACAAGTAGTCCTACAAGGGTTCCGTTTTCGCCCTCTGAGATACTAATTCCCTCTGAGAATCCTAAAAAGGCAAAACTAAGAAATGGCCAATGTGAAATTAGTTGTGACGCGTTACTTTAGACTTTAGTACAAGGGTCGTTGACAACGAGCACGTAGGCGCACTTAACACTTACGCCTTCGAAACCTCTTTGAATTTATTTGTACATATTATGCACTCATGGATGGTAAATATTAATTAGATGAAAAAAAGGTTCTTAGTCTGCGTAACATTTTAAAGTGAAATTTACTGTGAAGAAAATTCCAGAGAAAAAAAGGCGCACGCTCACGGAAAAAGACAGCATTTTTGGACATTCTTTCATACTTTTTAATCTTGATATTTGCAAAGAAGCCTTGTTACCCTTTGCATTAAAAAAAAGAAAATTAAGTTTTTGTAAAAATATCCATTTAATATCTATATACATCTTGTAGATGGAAAGATGAACACAATATAATAATACATCTCAAGACAAACAAATTTTGCATTAGAGATCGAAATCTACTTATTCAGTCAAAAATACAAGACATCTCAAATCACTCCAAGCCGAATGAATTGTCGTTCATAACTTTAACAATAATGAAGATACTGCAAAGATAGTTTCGAAGTTAAATGTCCATTCCATATGCGGCGTTTTATTATATTAAATTACTAGATATTATAAAATTTAGAAGATAAAACTAGAAATAATTAAAGAAACTTTTTTTCACATATGTGTAAAAGTAAAATTTAAAACTATCTGTAAAAAACCCAAAACTCTTTGGGGCAGATACTCATACGTTTCTTTTAATTCAGAAATAATTTTAAAATTTTAAAGAGTTAAATCTTTATCCCTATAATAATAACCTAAGTCATGTGACTATCATCAACAGATCCGGGCTAACTGCTTCACTCTTTATATGCCAGGTAGTCATTTTGGAACTTTAATTTTAGTCGGGTGCAGGTGATAAAACGCCAGATATTGTTCCATCGCCATCATTTCATCTGTATTATAATAGTATAAGTCATATGACTGTCATAAACAATTACGGGATTACGCTTTCGCTTTTCATATGCAAGGCGGCCTTTTTTAATCAAAATTATTTTTTAGAATAAAACTACATGAAAGTTGTCATGATCGCAAACAATTGTTTTTTTTTTTTTTTTTTTTTTTTATGATAGCCGGGCGCAAATCTCGCCAACAGCATTTTTTAACTTGGCAGTAAAAATTTTTCTATTTTTCTCGTTGTAAATAACAACAATGCTTTAATGTTGAAATGAAATGTCATGGTTTATGGTATTATTTATTATTTTTCTCCATTCTTTTCTTTTAAAATAAGTGAAAGGATTATATTTTAAATGAAATTAATGAAATATGAAAAAATACATTGGGAACAAGGTTTGGTGATTTATCACTTGCGCAGAGCTAACATAAAAATACAAAGTTCTCGATTTCTCTATCAGAATCTTCCGATTTGGAGACGAACTAAGCAAGTAAATTAAATTATGAATAAAAGTAACATAATAAATGCTTAGCATACATTTTAGGGAGAACAAACTGGTCGCCAAAGGCGGCTAGTCATAAGATAAACACATTTTAACATTTCAAAATAATACAAAAAATAATGAATAGCAAATATGCAATGATTCTGCTTCTTAAAATTGTCTTCTTAACAAGGGTATTTTTCAAAAATTACAGCAGATAGGGATAATAATATATAAATGTAAAATTTGCGAGCTATATTTTTAATTTATTTCAATTTTTGTTTTCTCCTTCTATCTTACCAGAAAGTAATAATAATAATAATAATTGTTTTTGGAAATAGGATTGCAATCTACTTATATAAGGTTATGAAAACCTCCCACTGGCTCCAAAAACATACTACAATGGAACTGGTGCAAAAATTACAAAATGGGTATAAATATTTTTATAATATATATAAAAAAATGCAAAAGTTAACATTTTAGGTTTTATATTTATTCTACTTTTAATACGTAATCAAATACATGAAATAAATTACACTAAATTACCGAAATTACTCAAATGAACCACCTTATAGTTTTAGAAAAATCGCATGATGTATGCATTTTCTCCCAAATGAATGTATTTTCCAAAAGCATTTCCAGAAAAATCTTGTAAGAACACAGCATATTTTTCGGTTTTTCTCAGTAAAACAAAGATGTATAACACGAAGGAAATCAATCAAGTCTGAAGCCAGAAGAAATTTTCATGTTATCTTTAAATTAATGTCTTTTGAACAAGTTTTAAGGCAGCGGAACAGAAAGAATTACCATTGAGATTCGAGGAAATGATAACTCACCATTTTTTTTTTCACTTTATTCAGGAAAATAAACCCAAGTTATAACTCTTTGAACTCGTTGAAAATCGAAATTTTATTCTGATTTTTTTTTCTTTTTTACAAAACGTTTATTTTTGGTGTATATCATGTCAAAAGTTATAATATGTGTTTTTAAAAGTTATGATTAATGCCTTATTAGGATTACAAACTTTTGATGTTTAATTGCTAAAACAAATCTATATCGCGAATTTTGTCAGCTATGTGCAGGAAAAAACCAAATTAGCTAAAAATAAAAATTTTCAAAAATATAAAATAAGAAAAAAAAATTTGTTGTAAAAAGTGTTATCAATAATTTTCATTAACGTATTTGTTTAGTGATGTTGGTAAACAACCATCAAAATTGCATAAATGCCGATTTTTGAATCGGCTATGTGTTTTCGTCGTTGATGTAATTTTTTTCGTTTATTAATTTCGTAACATGTGTATTATCATTAAGCATCGGTTACATTTAATAATCTTACCTCAAAATGAATTCTTTCAGGGACAATTTTTGAAGTGAAAGTGAGCTGAATTCTTCGAAAAAAGAAATATGGAAAAAAGGTCATTCGGCGCGAGAACTCCTTATGCTTGTGTGACATTATTAATCTACTTATTTGCTTATTGTTTTCAATCTCCCGAAAAATGTTATGTCATTAGTTACAAAAGAAGCCCGATCATGGAAAGCAATCATTCTTGTACCATTATTTTACTACCGAGGGGAATCATTGTTGATTCATTTCTGTACTATTCATTTCAAATGAATTTGAAACGATGCCAAATTTTGCATCAGTCTAATAGATTTTTTAAATGGAATCAGGATTATTAAAGATTTCTCATTAGTCTTCATAATACATGCATTTACTTAAAAAGTTCGTTATGACTATTGTATGTATTGAAAGTAATGTATACATTGAAAGTTATCGTATCTAAATGTGTATGTGTGTTGGAAGATGTATTTTTGCAAGAATGGCGTATTCACCATGATAGTCATTTAAAAGTTGACAATAACTAAAAATCAAGCATCAGGCAGAGATTTAAATTTCAGAGATTATTAGCACTTACCAATGCTAACAAAATCTTATTAAGAAATTTCATTTTTTTTCGTACAATGAAATGAGATATCTCAATAAGCAATTGAAAAACGCATAACTCAGTAAAAATCCACTTTCAGCAATTGCTTTCCATATCTGATAATATGTGAGAATTCTTTCGTGAAGTCATGTACCGGGTATCCCAAAATAACTGATGGATTTTAAAATTCAATAACTTGCAAACGGTGACAGATATTTAAAAAATTCTTGAAGAATGGTTATGTATGATGCCAGGAGTTTTTTTTATTGTGATTCATGATTTTAGTTCGAATTTCAAACAATAGGTGGTGCTGTGAGCAATAGGTGCTCAGTCCAGACCCGATTTTTGGTACTTCGGGATCCCTTCAATACATTTTAATCTCCCTTTTTCGCATGGAAGAAGAGAGAGGCCAAAAAATCGAGCCTGGATTTAGCGGTTATTGCTTGCAGCGCCATCTATCAATGCTCTTTGTAACTAAAACTGAGAATCGCGGTATAAAAACTCCTGACATCTTACATAACACTTCTGTAATAATTTTTTTAATATCTGTAACCGTCAGCAAATTACTGAATTTTAAAATCCATCAGTCATTTTCGGGACACTCGATATATGATCTATTAGAATAAACTTAGAATTACATCAAATAATACACACAAAATTAGACTTAAAATACATACCACAATGGAAAACGTACTTCCAACAATTATAGACCATAGTCGACCTGTAATCGAATTCTTTTGTGCGTCTCTGTAAATGAAAAATAAAGGCTACGCACGCCGTAATTTTCAGAAAACAGATTGCAGTGCACCTTCGTGATAATTTTTTATTTCATTATGTTTGTAATATCATAGCATTATTAAAATGCACTATAACCCTTTCTTGCCTGGTGTACTATTCATAGTACACGTCTTTTCATCGATTATTGTTTTGTCTTAACAATTACTTTTGTTACTATCTACATATAGTAATGATAGTATATGGCTATGTCTTTCTTATTGTGATTTCGTTTATGTTTTGACATTTAGTAATAACAATAATAATAAAAGTTTGTTTAATTCTCTTTGCTCCGTTGGTGATTTCTTTATTTTATACATATATTTCACTCTTTAAATTTAAAATATAGGTTACATTTCTGAACGAATCATGTGGGATAAAGCGCAAAAAACATTAGAAAGTTGTAATATCTGTTAAAACCCTGTTGTAATACGATATTTTCCAAACGTCTCCAAAAACTGTTTCTTAACCTATTATCATATAAATATGAATTGAAAAGTACCCAAAATAAGTACATTCGTTAGATTTCAGACAATGAGATAATCTTTAAACACTACTTATTCTAGCAACTTTGTATATGATCTATAGAATATGTGGACGCCAAGTAATATTTAAAAAAAAAAATAAAGTTCGATTAAAAAACGCGTAACCACAACTGAAAACTCACTTCAAGCTTTTATTGTTCATAGACTTCAATAGTTCAATTTCTTCTGTAGTAAAATTCTTTTGTGTATCCCTGCCCTGTAAACCTCAGGGATATATATAAATTTCAGTATGCTTAAAAATCATTAAAATGCACTGCAAATGATTTTTCCTCATAGACCGTTATGTAACGGAATTCTATTGGGTGTCTCTGTAAATGAACCGAAAATGCTACACTGTAAAAAAAAAAGGACTAAAAAATTGTACTGGCAATCAAGACGAAAGTACTATTTCCGTATTTTAACGGAAAATTTCCCCCGTAAACTTCAGAAAAACGGAAATTTTTCTGTAATTTACGGGGGAAATTTTCCGTTAAAATACGGAAATAGTACTGGCGTCTCGATTGCCAGTACAATTTCCTTATTTTAGTCCGTTTTTTTTTGTTATAGTGTACAACAGGGCTGCGGAGTCGGTGGGAAAAAAGGACGACTCCGACTCCGACACTTTCGCTCAAAAATGGGCCTGACTCCGACTCCGACAACGTAGCCCCGCTTGTAAAATGGACGACTCCGGCTCCGGGAATTTTAACAGATCCGACTCCGACTCTGACTCTTTCGCTCAAAAATGAGCCTGACTCCGACTCCGCAGCCCTGGTATACACCAGGGCTGCGGAGTCGGGACACTTCATTTTCAATACCGAACATGCCATAGTGATACCCAATAACATCAATGAATTTCATGACAATCGGACTATATTTACGCGAGGACAACCACAAAAAGTGTTAACATTTTTTTTTTTTTTTGAAAAGTGTTAAAAAAAAAGAAAATGCGTTGTTTTTCTTGGCATGATGAACATTTGATAAAATGAATACACAATAAAAATTATTATGATATTTTTGCCGCAAAGATTTTTACTTTACCACAAAACAAAACTGTTAAAAAAATTCTAAAAATACTTTCTATTCTCTTTAAAAGAAATGGAGACATTATCTAGTATTAAATGTTTGCATTCATAGAAACTTTATCATTTTACTGATTTTGTTCACTGCATCCACAGAGCAAAATATCTACGTTAAAACTTAGCTCTAATTGAAAAAAATCCTTAAAAGAAAGAAAGTTGCTATTTCTTTTCTTATTTTATTACTTTTATCATTTTTTGTGTCAAATAATCAAAAGGAATAATTAAAGGAATTAATTCAAATTATCCCAAACAAATTCATGTCCGCATAAACTTTTTATACACGAGTTTTTTGCTTGGGTTATATTTCGGTCAGGTTTTCTCACGTTTCAGCAAATACAAATCCAGTTAACTTCGCAAGAATTTAAATTCTGAAATATTCCTGAAGGTGTTTTATTTTAGTATTAATCCGGTGGGAATTTCACATGAATGCGGAAATCGGGTGACAAAGTAACTAAAGCATAATGTAGTCGATTGAAACGTTTTAACAAATGAAACGGAATAAAGCAGTTTATAGTGCCTATTTTTTTCACTGATTAGCATCCGGGAAGGAAGATTTTTAAAGAATATGAAACTTTTTTAAGAGGACAAGGGACCCTCAAACTCATTTTTTTTAATTTTTGTTTTAAACTGCACCTTAAATACTATTCAAGGGCACGCTATATGAATTATGGCATATACTTATCACACAAGAAATGAAAAAAAAAATCTTTTGGAGAAAAATAAGTTGTTTTCCTGAATATTCTAAGTGTTAACAAGAAATTTTAAAATGTCCCAATCTCTCTCCATACCCATTAAAATCCTCAATATTTTTATGCCAGTTTGGTTTTCATATACAAATAAAACTGCGCATCGAATTCCATATATTTATATAAAGATAAGAAAAAAAAATATTTTCTAAATTTTATGAAATTTTCAGTATTTCTGCATCATATCTCTGCACTTAATCTACTTTAACATGTCTAATTATATTTACCTTCAAAAAACTATGCACAGTTTTATTTGTACATGCAAACCAAACTGGCATAAAATATTTGAGATTTTAATGGATATGGAGTGATGTTGGGACATTCTGAAAGTTCTTGATAATGCTTTAAATATTCAGGAAAATTCCTATTTTTCTCCAAAAAGAATTTTTTTAAATTCCTTGTGTGATAAATATATACCATAATTCATATAGTGTGCCCTTGAATAGTATTTAAGGTGCAATTAAAAAAATGAATTTGAAGGTCCCTTGTCCCCTTACAACTATTTTAAGAGGACATAGTACCTTTGTACCTTCAAAAAATTAATATTTCAAAAAATATTTTTTAAAAATAATTCAGAATCTTAATAACGTTTCAAAACAGTGTGGTTGATTGGCAGGAGCATTTTAAATGCTCCAATATAAATAACGGTATAAATAATACAAGCTCAATATTTAAACCTGATTTTCTAAGTTTCTAATTTTTACATTTACATGCAAGATTAAAAAAAAAGAAAGTAATGACTGTAGAGTTATAATATTTCGCATGAATTTTTTACATACGGGTCTTAATTCACCAAACCTCAGTTAAGTAAAAAAAATCAATAATTTTTGGTGTATAACATGATAAATGTTAAAAATTTAAAAAATTGTAATTTATTGAAAGTTTTCAATTTTTAAAATTATTAAAATATTAAAGATTTTGGTCCAGTTAATAAAGACAGTATTAAGATACATTTTGAAACTTTTATTAGGATTCTACTGTATTTTCTTATCAGATCTCATAAGATTCTCATAAGAGTTACCATGCGGGTAAGCAAAAGTCATTAAATTTCTTATTTTTAATTTTATGCGTACTTTTTATGTAATATTTAAATATCTGTTAATTACATTGAAAAAATTGAATTAACTTTATTATGTTATTACTTTATTATAAACACTGTAAACATTTCGCTGTAAAACGAGAAGAACTTACTGATTTATGTCGAGTCACAAAAAGCATCTTATAATGAACACTTTTGGACTCGAAAGGTACTATGTCCCCTAAACGAAATAAAGATCCAGGTACATTTATTTATTTTCCCCTTTTGCATGTTTCGCTTAATAATAATGCTTTAAATTAATGATATCATTCTTTAAAATGGGAAGAAATTGTTTAATATATGCTTTTATGGTACTCACAATTAGAGATATTGATCACGTCTAATTGTTCTGTCTACAATGGATTCAAAAATTGAATAATATGTTAAGTAAATCTACAATAATGTTATAAAGGAGTAACGTATGTGTGTTTGCTTGTTTGTAGGATCTTTGGAACTACCGAATCGATTTTAAAAATAATGGTGACAAAATGCTGGTGACCATTTCTGCTCCAACATAGGCTATATTTTATGTCGGTACAAGAATCTTCAGAGGATTAAGGAGAAAAACCGTTCTAAAATTGCGATTTCGGTAATTTGAAAATTTGGGGTGGTGGTTACTTTTAAGAAATACTTTCTATAAACAATTTCTAAACAGTTACAAATTTAGAGGGATAAAATGAGCATAAAACGTTCTAAATTAGGATTTATTTGGAACTTTTAGGTCTAGAAACTTGAAATTTGGCAAGATTGTTACTTTAGAGATGTAAATTAACAGAGCAGTTTTTTAAAAATTCGAAATTTAAAAGGATACAGAAGCGAAAAATGTTCTAAAATTGCAATTTATGCGATACAGCTGATTATAGAGGCTTGAAATTTGGTATGGTGGTTACTTTTACAATGTAAATATTCGCCAAGATGGGTTTCTAAAAGATTCGAAATTTCAAATGAAAAATGAAATGAGCGGAAAACCTTCAAAATACATTCTAAATTACGGTTTATTTGGAATTAACTTTAGGGTTTCTCATTAATTTAAGTCTCACGTTTGCCTAATGCAGTATAACAATGAAGTTTATTAAAAATGTGGTCTTAAATAGTAATTTTTGAATTATCCGTAGTAGTAGTATAATTTCCTCTAATAAAAATGGGCACAAAAATACCATTTGGCATACTTCAACAACAACGCAAGAAACCGTGGGTTTTGCTAATTAAACAATGAGCGACGTAATAACACATTTTGAAAGATTTGTTTTTATATTTAAACACATATATGACAAGCTGAATGTTTGTAAATTTAAAGAAAATAGATTTAGGAACAACAACAACAACAAAAAAAAAAAAATCATGAAATTTATATTTATACATATATTTTATGGTAAACTGAAATGTAACTTAACTATAATCCTTTTTTTAACTTGTTGAAAGCTAATCTTGCATTTACGGGTCAATATCTGAAAATTGGACAATTTGCGTCCACTACCAATAATATTTCATTAATTATACTAAAACCAAAACTGAAAAACGTAATATATTGTAATATTTGTTATATCAATTACCAATGATAAATGGACATATAATGATGTATAAATAATTCATTTTAAGCTTTAAACAAGCAAAATCATCATTTCAGTCCCTGTCCCCAGGTACAAATATCCAATATTAAATGTATGCTGTAAACATTTATATAAATATTATTAACTTTTGCTATTATATATTTATACCTATGTATATACAGTATGGGAAAATATAATTATCCTTTCTTAGTATAGATTGTATAGTAAAATATTGTAGTAAATATATTTGTCCCTGGGATTGACCATCATCTCAGTCCCTCTAAATACACATTTAGGTTAACAGATACTAGGTGGCGCTGACAGAATCCTTTCCACTGCAACAGCAACTAAAGTTCAACTAACCACCATGGATGAAGGTAAGTTGTTTTTCCCTTTGTTTTATATTTAGAAATATTTAGTTTTTGTTCTGAATAGGGATGAGTATTTTTTTATAGTATCATTCATGTCCCCTATTTAACTTTTCATTTATAAACAAAAAGTTTATTGCAACTTTATTTACGTAACATACAAATGTCACATGGCATATTTAATAATTTACATGTGGGCAAAATGATTCAACAAAATGGCTGTGCAGTTTTTAAGACAAAAACATCACCTCAGTCCCCATCATCTCAGTCCCAATTATTAGACACTTATTATGGTGTTAACAGACACTTTCTTCCATAAAAGTTTATCCTACGCATAAAATATACATCCTTGATCTCAAAACACTACAGCATTCAAATGACAAAACATGTATCATAGTATATAATTGTATTTGGAAGTTGGTACATTAATTTAAAAAAAAAAAATTCTAGAGTGAAATTGTCCAGTTTTCAGATATTGACCCTTACAAACCAGTGTTCTCAATTGGATACATAAGAGTTTAACGAACTTAACCTTTGTTTGACTATCAGGGGTATATGTTATTTGTTGTGATTTTTTTTATCTTATAAAATTTATTTTAAGTACATCTAACTGAATTATAGAAGTATTAGATCATTTTAAAATTTTATATGAATTTTTCAGTTTTGTATTACGGGAAAAGGCAAAAGAATCATTTTTATTATTCTCTGTACATTTCCCGTCTATGTCTGAAACAATCTCTTAACAACAAGTCATCTTTTAGTTATACGTAACTGCTCATTTTTAACACTTTCCAACATAGTTGAAAAGTGTTTATGAATTCGGTTTGTCTGTCTGCCCGTCTGCACTCTAACTCGCGTAAATATAGTCCGATTGCCATGAAATGGATATACGTTATTGGGGTTTACTATGGCATGTTCGGTATTGAAAATTAAGTGCGTAGCATTTAAGATTCATCTACTGGGACACTCAAAAGAATTCCGTTACATTTACGGACAATGAGGAAAAATCATTTGTAGTGTATTTTAATGATATTACACTATTTTAAACAATTTGAAATTGATATATATCACTGAAGTGTACTGCAAGGTTCTTACTATAGAACACGGTGAGCATAGGAATTATCGTTAATTTACAGGGACACACAAAAGAATTTGGCAACAGAAGAAAATGAAAAATAACTGAACTAGCGAACTAACTGAAACCTACGAACAATAGTTGCAGGAAGTGCGTTTTCAGTTCTGATCTGCCTTTTTAAATTTAATTAATTTTTAAATATTACTTGGTGTGTATAAATTCTATAGATCGTATACAGGTCTAAATAAAAAATTTCAACAACATCCGTTTATGGGCGAAAATTACTGAATGAAAATTTTCAACTGTGCTATGCGTTTAAATGAACTACCTTTTAGCATACAACGTAGTTTACATACATATCTACAGATCGTAGGCAGGGCTGCACAAAAACATAGTATATTTTCCCGACTATTCATGGTAATAGCAGAAATTGAGTTTTCAAATGCATTATAGCATTTTCCAAAATGTTCATTTAGACCTCATCTTCCACCTTAGCAAACTGGGAAGTCGTGCTATAGTACTGTGAATGTGTTGGAAAGTGTTTCATAATGTATGCCGCACGCATGTTTTTTTTTGTTCTTGTTTTTCATGTCAATACGAAGTCAATATGTTCTGAATAAATTTTTAATTCTAAGGTGTCAGTTAAATAATATATATCGAGACAAATTTCACTAATTCTTTTTTAATCCACTTTTTACTCCACATTTAAAACTCAAATTTTGGATATAGACTATCATGACATAATTCATAATCAAATTTATGCATTTTTCCCAAAATTGTATATATATTGCTATTACTGCATAAGAGTTAGAAGCAAATCTGGAAAACATTTATTTAACCATTAGCATTTTTTTTTTCGACAATATATGTTTGTAAATTCTATGTAATGTAAATAAGTTGTATGTTGTATCTACTTCTATTTTTTGGTATGTAAATATGTATGCGTGTCATTTTGCAAAAATATTACTTTTCGTTTGTTTACATAGTAGTTAAGTTTTGACAGAATATATTTTTTAAATAGTTTTGGGATTTTTACATAACATACAATATTTAGAATATATATCTCACGAAAATTGATGATTTGTAAATTTTCTTCTTATTTTTTTTTATGAATAACGGTATAAATAATGAACAAATGTACAATGCTTTTAATGTGTGTATGAGTCCTTTCAAATTTCATGAACTGAAGAAAATGAAATGATTTTTTTCTCTTTCGAAAATATGATTTTATGTGAAATGTTAACCTCTTGGAACGACTTTTTATGGTGAGAAAAAAATGGCTTACTTTTTCTTGTACGATTTATTCAATTTATAATAATAGGAAATCAAAAAATAAAAAATGAGAAAAACAATAAAAAAAACCACACACAAAAAATAACGGTCACATTTGTGACCGCTGATCTTAATGGTAATTTATGAGTGAAATGATTTCTTATAAAACAAAAAACTATTAGTAAATTTCTTTCTTACATCTCTACAAATTATTAAAACTTAATATATTTAATATACTTGATATTATTTTTATCAAATATTAACGATTTAACGATTTCAGATATTCCAACAACAATGACTGTCGAAAAATTACTTCACGCAATTTATATATCTCTATCTGTACATCGGAAATAACATTATCCGTGTAGCCAAACCAGAAATTTTTTTACTTCTTTTGTTGAGGGATTCTGTTGTGAATAATTTATTATCAATTTCTTCTTATTATTATTATTGACAGTAATTATAATTATGAAAAACTAAACGTCCATATATGTTGATAAGGGCGTGAAGAGATTGATGTAATTTTGTCTCACCTTAAGTTTTAGTGGAGGTGGGGGAGTAAATAAAAAATAGATCAGAACATACCTGATATGCTGCCGTTACGCTACAATTATTCAAGTTGATTGTTTCTGAATTCTAACCGGTGAAAGTAATTTTTGAAAAAAGAAGTTCTCATTACTTGAGAAATGCTGGAGAGAAATTCTTCGCGCCTAAGTGAAAGTGCACATCGCTCAGCGCGATATAGCATCACAAAAACCGTTAACCCAACGTTTTTGCGTACTACAACTTAGATGAGTGGCCACTTAGGTGGATCAACCAACCATGACAAGCACCTTTCCGGTATTGAATGAAATCTACGGAAGAAATTTGCGATAGTGTGTTACTTGTTCCATTTTTTGATGACTGGATGCTTTAAAAATGTACTGCTTTTGAAAATTGCATTTCTTAACCCTAGATCACTAACACCTCGTAATTTTTACGATACAATATAAAGTGTACATTTGTTTTCTGCCAACTACACATTCTTCCTTGCTTGCAACTTTTTAACTGGTAAGTATTTTGAAAAAAGGTCGCTGCAACACTATAATTGTAGAAGGTTTTTTTTTTTTTTTTTTTTTTTTTTTTTTTTTTTTTTTTTTTTTTTAAACTTAAATTAAAAATTTTGCATGTCAAATTTATGAAGGATTGGTGATAATGATGTCAGTCCTAAAAGGTTAACTGATTCAGTATTAAACTAAAAACCTTTTTAACCCTTTATGTCCCAAATTATGAATTCGTAAAAATTTCATCTTCTAAAGGATTTTTCGTGAATTTTTGAAACTCCATTAGAAGATTTACACAATTATTTAATAAATTTTAAAGGAATTTCGCCAATTAAAATTAATTAATTAAATTTGATTTTATAAGGATTTTGCGCAATATTTATAACTCCACTGAAATATTTTATTTAAAACATTTTTTTTAGTATTTTGTAGAATTAGAAAATGCACAAATATAATATTCTTAGAAAAAAAATTATCAAATATCTCCGAACTGAACCCCCCCCCCCCCCCCCCCCAAAAAAAAAAAAAAAAAAAAAAACTTTCAACGCTAAGAAGGCTGAAAAGATGCAAACGCAAAAGAAATCCTTTTGAAGATATTTTATGTTTTGTGTAACCAATAACGCTTTTGGAACAAGATAAAGTAAAGTATCTATAACGCATTCTAAACTGTATTACTAGTAATCGGTGTATTAAATGAATTTTATAACACGTTATTTCAATGGTACTTTAAAGTACCGTTAGGGCATAAAGGGTTAATGCAAGTTCTAAATAAAATCTTGCTTAATTATTTCAACTCTGAAACGTGTTTGAGTCTCAAAATTTACTGTTTTCTTTTTCATAAACCAAAAAAAAGTTTTATTTGGTGCATTTTATATCAAACTCGGATAACTACCACGGCATAACAGTGTAATTTACACTGATAATGTGAGTTCTATGCTCGGTTTCCGACGTTTCATAATTAAAAAATTTCCACAATAACTTCATAAATACGTAAATATTAGATTGAAATTCGTTAATTTGAAGAATTCAAATAATATCTACGGACAGAGGGTTAACACGTTTGCATGATTAGTGCATACGCGCGTGCATTTCAGGAATTTCTTTTTTATTCAAAAATTCCGAATCCATACAGGAAATTCCGAAAGAATAATTTTTACTTTATGTAATAAAGCAGCGTTTGTCATTAAATAGAGCAAAAAGTATTATTCAGAATTTCTAGAATGAATTCGGAATGCCTGAATACAAAAGAAATTCCTAAAGTGCTCGCATATATGCAGTAACCATGCAAATGAGTTAAAATCAATATTAACAGTACTTATAATATTAGACTAAATCTTAAGTTTTAGCTAGCTTCAACTTATTTTTTTTTTCTAAACTAGGGGGCTCGGCCCTATACGAGCTACGCTCGCCAACCCCCGTTCAGACACTGCAGTCTCTAAAAGCACGCAAATTTGATCGGCTTTAAAAAGATTTTGGAAGATTGAATTATAATTATAAAAACAAAGGCGATCTCCATATAAACGGGTTTCTATTCATTTCTCTTTGATTGGGGAATTTTACGGAAAAATCAGCTGCTGTTAAAAGATACAATGGCATTTCAAAATCATCTAATATAAAATGAATTAAGTAAACAGAGTCTTTGTCTCCCGGTATTTTTTAACAACGCGAAAAGAAAGTCCTTTTAAATAAGACATTTTAAATATATCGTTTTTAATCTGACGTAATTTTCACCAAACTCTTCTTTCCCTTTTTAATATTCACGTGAAAATACTTTTATTAGAAATGAAATATTATTTGCGCTGTCCAAAAAAAAATAGTTGAAAAGTTCATCTCAAAATATCAAGTAAATGTCTCGCGCTATTTTTAAATTTAAACTGTTTTGCAATATTATTTTTTTTGTTCATTTTACGTAATAAGTGTAATGTGACGTAAATGTGGTGTAACTTCTCCTATTTAAGACTTTTAACGCATGTTAATGAATTTATTATTTTACAATATCCGTTCTCTGTTAAAATTCACGTGTAATTATAGATGAAGTAATTTTCAATAAGTTCCTGCTTTTTATACGTAATTATTTAATTCTAATTTGAAAGTTTTTTTCTGCTTATAATAGTCACGTGTAAATAAATTTTTAATTTGAAGCAAACATTATTGTTTCCGTTGTTTATACAACAGGCAACAGGTTAAATTAGCTGGCAAAAGGTTAGGTTGCTGGCAACAGGTTAAATTAGTACAATTTTCTGAAATAAGTAAAAAATATCTCTCGAAATGCTGAAAATTTGAATTTAAAATAGAAATGAAACCTCGAAAAATGAGTCAAATTAAAAAAATAAATTAATTCTGCACACCGGGAAATTATAATGTATAAAATGATCTAAAAATTATTAAATTCCGATGTATAGTTTTTGCTCCTATAAAACCTTTTTAGTGGAACGATTTTGTCCAACTTTAGCATTAAATATCTCTTAAAATAATTCTTCGATTTGAAAACTGTCTGCATCAGCGTGTTTATCAAACATTTCTGTATAATACTACCGATTTTCATATTTTTGTACGCATTATTTTTCTTAATATTAATGAAGAAAGACCTCCGGTCACAAAAAAATCAAAACCGGCGGCGGTGACAGCGGTAGTTACTTTTTTTTAGAATAGAGAGAAACTCTTACCTTACATCAGATTACTTAGAGTAATAGATAGTATATTAGTCAGTCAAAGGATTTAGATAAACTAAGTTTTCAGATCTACACAGTCCTGCACAAAGAATTCAGACAAGCAAAGTCTTCAGACCTACACTACACAGTGCTGCATACAGACCTCTGAGCGCAATATAACCACATTCAAACAACCAGTGTTCTACATGTGAACCAGTACAGTACCAGTGTTCAAATTACAAGTGTTTACTAGGGTATATATATATATACTCTTTTTAACCATAGATAGCTATGTATAATGTTCTAAAAAAATATTTCCTCCGACACATATATCGAAAGCCAAAGACCGAAGTAACGGGCATCCTTCTCTTTAAAAGGGCCAGGTTGCAAAAAATTGTTGGTACCCAATTTCATTGGTGGTTTTACAGGAAAGAAAGTAGGGGTACTTACTCCTACCAGAAATTTGAAATTATGTTTTTTTTTTTTTTTTTTTTTCATTTTGTACAAAAAGAATTAAAAAAAAATTGCATGAGCCATATCATCTGAAAACTTTTATGTATTTATCCATCTCAAACTACCTCTATCAATCACCTTTACCCAAATTATTTTTGAAGATAAAAGAGAGAGTTTTTATTCACGTATTATTAGAGGTCTTGTAATAAACATAAGGTTTATGTGTGGGCTCGAGTGCAAAAAATTTTAGAGCCTCATTTTTTTGGTTCAAAAGTTGAAAAACAAAGATGTTTTAGTCTCGTTGGAGGCTTCTAAAAATGCGAAATAGGATAATTGAATCTGCTGCACCCACTTTATGGCCGGCTCTAATTATAACAAAGGCCATTCACGTTCAAACTTCATGCGTGAGCAAACTAACTTACTCATTCGTATTGTATTTCGCGTTTTGCGAACATTCACCATTTCACTTTTAATTAACAGAAAAATGTTCTGATATTTAAAAGCAATTTTACATTTAAGCTATGGAGTTACAAAGAACGGCGTAAATTGTAATCATAATGAATTAGCATACAACAAAAATTTCATTTGAGATGTTTCCGTTGAGGAGTAATCCGAGGATGTTTTGTCAGGATACTTAAATATTTATAGGCATTATTTTTCTGAAAACACTGTGACGTCTATTGTGTTGAATTAACGGAACATTTCTTTTCTTCTAAAGGGTTTCTAAGCAAAACAACAACAACAAAAATAAAAGGATCCAGAAATATTTATTTACATGTATTTTGATTTTAATACAGTATATACTGAAATGGTTTTGTTTGGTTTAATCTGCCTTTTGTATAATTTTGCTTCTAAGGAGGAAATACATTTTGTGAAAGTTAAAAAGGATTTTATATAGGTGACTGAAAAACTTTTAAAATACTTCAAACAGTGAGTATGAAAGTATTTAATATTTCAGACACTATTTTATTAAAACGCGATTTTCGAAGTATTAAAAAAAAATCATATTAAGTCCAAAATGACACAATTTCGATTTTCTTTTCTGCAACTTTTTCAAAAGTCCAGTATAATAAATAGGATTCTTAGTTAGGTTATTATTTATACATACCCTTTTTGGATATACTTTCGTAAAATAACTGTAAAAATATAATCAGAAATAATAATAATAATAATAATAATAATAATAATAATAATAATAATAATAATAATAGTACAAATAAAGACTTACAAAACATAAACTTTAAAAAAATTTTAAAGAATTAAAGAAAAAATATTTTTACTTTACAAAATTTCGACGCTTTAAAATAAATGGATATATTGCTATTTCATAAATTTGACAGTTTTTATAGTAATATCTTCTTTATTTAAATAGACTACTTTTGTATTAATTACATAAATATATCTAAAGCTAAAGCCAAGTAGAACTTAACGTTATGGAAAATCATCCTAAATAGTCGCGTAACTTATTAATTTGATAAATTGTAAATCTTAAAACAATTTACGCTTGAACATGACTGTAATATATTCTCTTAAAATACCCTATTTGCTTATATATATATAGCGCACTTTTTTTCCAGAATTGAAAATATAGTGCGTAGTATCCTGAAATAATTGCACTTTTATTTGCCATAGATTGTATAATCATGCATGATAAATCGTCCTCTTCCAGCTTAGTTAAACAATTTCGAAGATTCTGTTTCATACAAATTTTTAATTTCCCTTAAAAACAATTTTGAAAAGAGATTTTCTATTTTTTTCTATTTTATCAATTTAACACAGAATAACGTAGAGCACGTATATTGGTGTACTATAAAAAAGAAGGACCAATGTTTCTTAACCCCTTCACGGTCGCTTAATATTTGGAAAAACCATCAAAAAGTAGGTAGACTGGGGTTAGTTGGCCCGCTTTTTCTTCTAATAATTTTTAAAAAATTACAATTCAACATTTTAAATTTCTTTTTATGTTACCACTATCAGTGTACTTTCAGAAAGAAGCCACAACAGTCAAACTTGAAAATATTAACTACAAGTATTAGTTTAGAAGCTCAAATTGACGCCAAGTCGCTTGGGCCAACCTGCCTCGATTGCGGGGTAAGTTGGCCCACGTCACTTTTTAATGTTCTGATAGTGTAGAAGTTTAAGAAATGATCAAAATTTTACCAAATCTTAATTTTTATTTCTTGCGAACGAAAACATAATATAGCCTCCTAAATTAAAATAAAATTTTTAAATATTAAAACTGTGAGTTATTCAAATCATTAACTTCGACCAAAAATTGCTTTAAAAATTGATTTTATTTTTTCATAAAAAATGTCTTTAATACATTACGGAACAGTAATAAATTTTAATAAAGGCATGCTATGTGTTAAAACACCGTAAATCTTTGAGTACAGTAATTTAAGAAATCATTCATCCTTAATTAGGTGATTTATTATAATCACCAGATGATAAATAAATTGTATCAAGGCCTCTGTACATCTGTTATGTGCAATAATTCTTTTCTTTCGTTTATTATGTTTTTCTAACGCATCATTCCCTTCAAATTTTGGTCAATATAATTCATTAAAACTATCAAAATTCCAATACCCCAGTACCAAATTCCTACGGGGCATGTTTGCCCCCGGGCCAACATGCCCCGTGCCAAATGGGCCAACTAACCCCGTATTGCCATTTTTATTTTTTCATGACTGTAAGGAATTATCTTGAAAGTATTTTAATTAAAAAACATGCCCTACAATAACTACGAACAATTATTTTTCTGAATTATTATATATCAAAATCTAAAATGTAATCTACAAACAAATAAAAAACGATTATTTATAAGAGAGGAAATTTACTCACCTTTGAAAAATTTTGAAAATTTTCAATAATTCTTTAACGGATGCTCCGACTTCAATGGTGCTGAGGTTGGAGGAGGAAAGTGAAGCAACGCATACTTGGCTGGACTGACAATGTCATCTAACGCGAAGTTTTAAAACTATCGCGGCTGGGCCAACATGCCCCTATGGCCAACTAGTTCCGGTCTACCCTACCTATTTATTTTATTACAGAAATTGAATAATTATAAGGTTTCCAAATAAAATATGCATTTTTTTTTTTTTTTTTTTTTTTTTTTTTTTAGGCGAAAAAAAAAAGATGTTATAGAACAAATTCATATTTGTAGAAAAGCCAGCATGCGAGAATTCTGTGTCTTAATGTTTGTTTTACACCGTACAAATTAATGCGAATAAAACCTTTATTTTTCACATCTTAGATATTTATTTATCATCATCACACACATTTTTACAAATAATATTTGAAACAATATATATAAACATTAAATTTTGATTATTAATAATTTTTTGAGTGTTACATATTTCGAAACATGCAATACAAAGCCCAACATTACAGTCAGCGCAAAAGCCAAACCCAAACGGCAATATTCAAAGACTTCACACCGAAATGCCAGTTACATTTTTCTGGTTTCAGAAGTTTTTTTCCAGCAATAAATCTCCAGCCCGGAAATATGACGGGAGCGAGAAATAACGAACCACATCTCAGCCCGTGATATTGACGGGAGCGAGAATTAAGGGGTTAAGGCTTGTTATCAGTCAGCACATAAAGCTCTCTAATGCTAAACCTATGGGCTTGGAATGCATCCGTATTTTTCAAATTTCTCCTCGACAAATTAAAAAATTACCTTCTGTTTTCTCTATGCTCTTCTTGAAGAATGCTTCTTTCTTTTTATTTGCGAAAATGTTTCTAAAATATGCATTTCATTTCATATTTTAAGTGTTAAAATCTAAGTGAAGCAGGCGAGATGAAAGTAAGATTTTAACACTTTAAATAAAACTAACGATGTATTTAAAAAATATTTTGCCCAATAAAAAAGAAAATAAAAACATTCTTCAAAAGCATGCAGAAAACAGGAGAAATTTTTTTTTTCCAAACAAGAAGGAAAATTTCCAGCCTGACCTGATGAGGATCCTTAATCTTGCTTTTATCTTTCTTAAAAGAATTTCCAGAAAATAATATCATCTCTTCTGAAAAGCGTTCCTTTATCTCCAGAAACCTCAAAAACCAATAGATTTCTGAGACATTTCTCAAACAAGTATATTTTGCTGCCCGTCATTTTTTTTTTAAATGTTTCTGAGTAGTTTTTGCAGTGTATTAACAAGTTTTCTCATCCCGAAGTATCGGTTTTATGATTGTTATCTATTCTCAAACAAATATTTTCATTAGATTAATTTTAACACAATTATTCTAATCGGTAAATAAATCACATGAATTGTTATTTTACAACTGGGTGAAAAAAAAGGCCAAGACCAGGATTCGAACTTTGCTGAAGCTGCCAATACTCTGTCAACTGAGTTATCCCGAACGAATTTGGTGGAACTTTTTCATCCAGCTAACCTTATTGATCATAGCATCTGGTCTGATTTATGAACCAGCTCAGCAGAATAAATCACTCCACTAAACGCTGGATACGTAATTACACTAGATTAAGTTTAACACAATTATTCTAATTGGTAAATAAATCATATGAGTTGCAATTTTGCCGCTTCAACCAAGAGATCCCTGGTTCGAATCCTGACCTGGACATTTTTCATCCTGTTGGAAAATTACAATTCAAGCATTTTCATATAAATTAACAGCATTAACATAAACACGAAAATTAATGGATTTAGTATTAACGTTAAAATGAACATTATTTTCTTACTCTTTCATGTATAAAGTCAGTTAGGTAACTGAAAACTTAAATGTTTACTTGATAACAACCGAAAAACCGATATTCACAGTAACGCAAATACACTGCAAATTCTACTCGGAAACGTTTCCAAATGTTACGGACAGTAAAAGGTACTTTCGTTTCAAAAATGCTTCTTTAAATCTCAGAAATCTATTGATGTTAAGTCAGAAGAGGTTATATTTTATTTTCATAAACCTGAAAAAAGATAAGAGTTAGACTATCTTTTAAAGAAAAAAAAAAAAAAACAGGAGAAACGTTCGTTTCCAATTTTTAAACAATTTATTTTTTAAACGAATTTTCCAGTGGAGGAAATTATACTTTCCAGAAATCTTAATTTTTTGCCATTTTAATAAAAAGGAGTAATATAAGTTAATAAATACCGTCATTGAAGTTATGAAATGCCCTAAAAAATTAGGAAATTTAGAAATAAAAATTAGAAATTCGATTTCTGCGACGTTATTTCTGCTAATGCATTTTCGTTTTAAAGACCGTGTGGCTAATTCAAATGCATGTCACTTTTGTCCTAACTTGCATATAAATAGACTTATAAATAATTCGAAAATAAAATAAAATTTGTTACAAAATTTATAAATAATTCGAAAATAAAATAAAATTTGTTACAAAATTTTAAAGTTTAATGTTCCAACCAAATGTTCATGTAATGGAGGAAATTTTTTCATTCTCACAGGAGTTCTCGAAAAAATATTTTTTCTCTTAGCAACATGAATTTTCTGACTTTTTTTAAGCGTAAAAGAATGTCACTTGTAGGCATGATTATTGAAGTAATTTGTAATGGGATAACTTCTTTCATTTTTCATTAAATTAATTATGTCTTGAGTTATAAGCGATTGCTTATTCATTACAATAGTTAATATCTTCTTCCGAGCTCTCGAAACCGAAAATTCGGTTTAAAACTTCAACTTTAACAACTTTTCCTGAATGATTTTCTGCTTTTAACGACAAATGAAAAACTTTTCGATTACACAGTTTCTGAATAACAGCACTTGCGAATTTTATGCGTTTGCGAACACAATTGAATTAAAAATTATGTCAGAATATGGCCAGTTTGCATTTGAGAACAACCTTAATTTATTATAATAATCGTAAAAGGATGACGCTTGAAGGTATGATTATTGAAGTGATATGTAATCGAGCATTTTCTTTCATTTTTGTTATAGTAATTACATCTTGAGTTATAAGCGATTGCTGCCTAATAAGAATAACAACAGTTGTTTTCTTCTTTCGCGCTCTCGCATCCGGAAGTTCAGTTCAAAATGTCAACTTTAACAGCATTTTCTGAATGATTGTCTTCTTTTACCGAAAAGTGAAATCCAATAATCTGTTCAATTACATAGTTTCTGAATAAGAGCATCTACGAACTCTATGCGTTTGAACACAATTGAATTAAACAAGTTGGAAATTGCACGTCAAACGTAGCAAATGAGGTGCGTTCGTACTATAATTAGTTTTATAAATATTTTTTGCTCCGCATATTGTACTGAATGTATATTTTAGTGCACTTCATAAGTGCATTATCAATTTCATTCTGTTCGAAAGACCGTAACGTCATTAAAATGCACTTGAAATAATTTTTCCCATTGGCTATAATGTAACGGAAAACTTTTAATTGTCTCTGTAATTAAACTATACATCCGATTTTCATAAAATTTGAAATGACTCGACAAAATTTTGCAGCAATTATATGTGTAAAATTTCAGACCATTCGGTTGGGTAGTTTTTCCTCTGTTATATATGCAGACGGACGGGCAGATAGACGGACAACAGGGCCGAACGACGACTATAGGTGCTACGCATTTATATAATTACGAACGCACCTAAAAATGCGTTAGAATGTAATCAGTTTGTATGTGAGAACAGCTTTAAGTGTTATAAACTATGTCTTCGATTAATACTATTTGTAACTGGTGAAAAGTTATATTGTTGAAATCTTCATCCAGTGTTCGCGTGCCAAAGGCTTCTGAAACGTATCCGTGCCATCCACACTCCTATAGCTTGTGCTCTAATAAAGTGAAGCGACGACGACGCTTGAATACCAATGAAATCAAGCGAACATTTAGGTAACGTAAAAAATATGTTACACACTCAATATGTCAATACTTTTGACAGCCTATTTCTAAAATATCGACAAATTAACTCTGCACGGAAGAATTATCCGCATGGAACGCATTTAGAAAACACCGAGAATAATAGTTTGAACCTTTCTCTCTGTGTAATCATCATACTATGAAACGCAATGACTTATGTGAAAGATGGCATAGAGATATCAGATAAATGACATTATACTAATATTAAGCTAATCAGGCTGCATCAATTAGTTGTCTTATACATATAATTATTTCTAAAGCACGTTTAAAACTTTCATTTGTTAGCGTGATATTCATCTGCATTCAGTAACTCCTGTTGGTTTCATTTTGCTAAATGTGGGCATGTATAAGTATGCCATTCATTAAATTTTAGCGATCAGCTTTAAAAACAAAATCACATGTATTTTCTATTTGTTTTAAAATCATTACTTGAGATTTTTTTTCACAATTGTGCTCAAAAACGCAACACTTTATGCCATAGATAATATACGGACATCAGAAAATAAAATTAATTTAATAACTTATTTATCAATTTGAATGAATTAACGCTTTTAGACTCATAATTATTTTTAAAATACATTAATTAACCTGAGTGAAATTTATTAAATCCTATCTTTTACGATCAAAACTTATAATACTTTTATTTATATGAAATTTAAGTGTTTCCGGTATAAAAAGCGCCCCCCCATCTTTTAGGGGGGGGGATAAGGTGTCGGCTATGGACTTCTAATGGTAACTAAAAAGTATATGTTCCTAATTGTGAACATTTAATAACCTCAATATAAATTAATAATTAATGTTTCAAAATATGCGTGCAAGTTAAGCCTGGATTTTACAAAGTATTATCTATCTTCTAAAAAAAGTAACAGACACTGCTGCTACAGTAATCGAATTTATTACGACCTTTTTACTTTGGGGCTATATATATAACGTTATCAGCATTTTGCCAATTTTGGACCCCCCCCCCCTTACGATATCATACGTTATCATTCGTCGAACCACCTCCCCCCTCCGATGATATCGTTATCAATGTTTAAAGATTCTTTTTCTTTCTTTTTATACGTTTGCAGCTATATACACATATGAATATACATTTATTAGTCTCATAATTAACGGATTCAAGAAGTCAATAAAATATCAATACATGGAAAAAATTTATATCAAATAATATCTAAAAGTGTTAGTTAATATTTAAAAGTATTTAATAATAGATTATGGTTACATAATACATTCAAAAGTAATATTCTCTTCTTACACTTGTCCCCTGCCCTGGAGGTTAAAAGGAGAATTTATCAACAAAACAGCGGACAACATTCTTTGTCTTTCTTTACTGCTAAACGCTAGTATCATTTCCTATACCTATTATGCTCCTGATTTCTCTAACAGCGATTTATATGCGCATATGGCAGAAGATTAGGAATGCCAAACGTTGGGTTATTCCAAATTTTGGAATGAAATTATATTGTAAACATTTAATGGCTTTAATAATAGCTTTGTATTTTCATAAAACATATAAAAATAATAATAAAAAAGGTAACAAACTATTTGCATGTAAAGAAAATGTTTCTGAAAAAAGAAAACTTTGGTTGGATCAAAAATGATAACGATATCATAAAGCAACTCCCCCCTCCCCCTTGAGATAGCTTAGGATATCATGTGCCTGACCCCCCTCCCTACCCCCTAAAGTGATAATGTTATATATGCACAGTTCCTTTCTCGGCTTATATTGCAAAAACTATTGTATATAAAAGCCCGATAATTGACAGCTTTATAGAGAAATGTATGAAAAAAAAAAAAAGGAATGAGATAGTCTTTAAATCGAAAAATTATTTTAAGCGTTATTCAATGTTGAAAACTATTAAGATAGTTCAATTAAATAAGATTTTTAAGATCATGGCAATTTAACCATTATTTTTATTATTTTTATGATGCACATGCGGTGCAGTGTCTAATCTTTTTTTTTTTTTTTTTGCTTGAAAAAAGTTTTTTTTCTGATTTTGATTACAAAATTTCATTATCTGAATAGAAATTTAATTCATACTTTGAAATAATCACTGTTGCAAGGTTTAAAAAAGCGCAAATAATAATATTTACAAACACTTTTTAATTGCAAAAATATATTTTCACGGGAATATTAAAACAGAAAGAAAACTTTAAAATAATTAAATTATTACGTACGAAAGCATTTAATGGTGAAAATTATATCATAAAATTATACATTTAAAACGTCATATTTAGAACTAGTTTTTATAGCGTTATTATTAAAGTCCGGGAATCAGAAACATTTTTGACTTATAACCATTTTATATAAGCTAATTAGGTAGATTTCGTATGAAATACTACCTATTGGCGTCGTTCCTATGTTGGAATTTCTGAAAAATTTTTGCAGATCTACACCGATCATGACCCCTAGAGCCCAAAAACACCCTCAGTAAAAAACTTTATATATGTATGTATGTATGTATCTATATATATCACTTTCTTCTGGACACGATAACTTCCACAATTCTGCACCAATCTCTTCCAAACTGATACATAAAATCAAGGGGCATAAAATCTCGGTCAAGTTCATTAATGGGCAAAATCGGACCAAGGGGATGGAAATAGGGAGGGGTTTTGTGAAAACCGAAAAAACCCCATAACTTCTTAAATTTTGTACATATCGAATCAGTTTAAAGTTTTTATTACTTCTAAAAATAGGGCCAAAAATTTATGTATCACAGATTTTTGATAAAGTTAAAAATGGGTTCAAGGGGGGCAAAAAATAAGGTTTTTGGGAGAAAAAAATTCATAACTTCGTCAATTCATAAGATATCAAATCCAATTAATTTTATCATGAATTTCCTTAACATTATCTACAACTTTTATATTCACAAGTTTTTGATAGGGCCAATTCGTACCGCAAAAAAAATTAAAAAAGAAAACAAAAAGGGCGTTTGAAGAAGAAAAAAATCCATAACTCCGTCAATTCAAAAGATATAAAATCCCCATGAATTTATCATATATCTTCTTAATATTCTCAAAGGCTTCCAATTGGTACCTTTTCTTACTCAGAAACTATATAATGTACTGTAATGGTCAATTTTTTGATAGAGGCAGAATATATTTTAAAACATGCTGTCAAAGTGGGCCTTTTGAACCGAATTTCCCGAAGAGGATTGTGTTGGAAAAATCATCGTATTAAGGGAGTATTCAAATCCAAACTGCTTATTTTCTGACTTATTTTTAAATTCATTTTTGCTCTCAAACGCATTCAATTGATAGATTCGCATATTCAGAAACTATATAATGTACCGTAATGATCGATTTTTTGACAGAGGCGGAATATATTTCAAAAAATGCTGTCAAACTGGGCATTTTGAACGGAATTTCCCGAAGCGATTGTGTTAGAAACGAAAAATATTGTCTTACTGAGAAAATAATTGTTTATATATCAAGTTTTAATTAATTGAACGAAAATTAAAAACACAGGTCGCTTATAAATCTCTTCAAAAATCACGTCAACAAGTTTCATGTTTCTCCTATTAAAAATGAATCTGGAGTTATGCCAGAAAATTTCGAGTTATGCATGGAAAACTATTTTTTTGAATACTGCCCTAACATTATTGTGATAAAACCAGTTATTATATAAAAATGGAATAAAAACTCGTCAAAAGCGGCCAGATAAAATTGTGGTAAAAGTGGATAAAAAGTGTGTTTATCTCTAATCATGATTTGGTTTTTGTTTGTGAAATTAGTATACTTAACTTCGAAATCTACCTCCGCCTGTAGGCCGGGCCGGCAGGGATTTTATTTTCAAATGTGTTATTAAAGTCCGGGAAGCAGAAACATTTTTGACTTATAACCATTTTATATAAGCTAATTTTCAAATGTGTAAGTTGATCTTACTTAATCAGCTACGAAAATAGCCGCCAACTCTCGCGACAGCGGTTGATTCGGTTGGAGAACAGAAAAATACCTCAGCCAAATTGAAATGAATGTCAACTCAATTACAGAAGATCGCCATTGGTCGTGATAATATCATGCAATCTTCTGTAATTGGGTATTAATTTTGTGTGGGTGAGCGTAGCTCTAAGAGGAAGAGAATCCTAGTTCTTTTATTTAAAAAAAAAAAAGGTATGAAATACGTAAGTTATTATTTGACATGTTTAAACAACGGGAGTGACTAGTGACATGTTTAAACAACGGGATCTCTTCAACACTGATTGTTTCGTTTCAATGATTTATACCTTACTAAAATATTCAAAATTGATGAAAACTTTTATTTCCGCATTTTTGGCATGTGAAGCTTACATATGCAATAAAATTATTATGACCCCTATGCAAAAAGTTATAAATGTCGTGCTAGATCTATTAAAAAAAAAAATCTGTCTCTCGTTTAGTATTTGAAATACGAAATAAAAGGTCTCGCTTTAGGCTAAAAACATGTGTAAGAAACGAGCGTTCCATTTGCTATTTTGCGCGATAAAAACTTTTAAAAAGAAAGTTTATAGAGCGTGATAAAATTAGTTAGGAAAAAAATTAATATTTATTTAAAAATTCCCAAGAGAGGTTAAAAAAATGCATAAATATAATTGTCATGATTTCATTCGTCAGGCATCAAAGATCATGCAAGGTAGATAATATTAAGTGCTTTCCAAACTTTAAACGTTTCGACGGTCATTAAAAAAAAGATATCGTGATAAAAAAAAAAAGGGATAAAACACCCCAAATCTGTTATGACATCACTGCCCGTAAAGTTTTTAAAGTGTCTGAAAGTCTGAAAAATATTAAGAATTTTTAGATTATTAATTATGGTTATTATTTTAATAATGATAACAGTTTCAAGCTGGGAGGGTCCAATAGTGGTCTGCTCCGGCCCGGCCTTGTCCCGAGGCCCGTTCCCGGCTCTGCAACATTATGACAAACTTTCAAATGGGCCGAGCCAGTATAATAAAGACAAATTTTTATAGCCAGCCGGGGCGGGCCGACAGAAAAAGAAAGCGGGTCAGCCAGGCGCGATAAAAAAAATTAAGCCGGCTGACAGGTTCAATGTAAATGTTTAAACGAAACCGACAAAATATGGGCCATCTTGAATGGATATGACTTTCGCGAGAATAAGTATAAATGTGCTGCATGAGCCGGTGCTAGTTTGACAACATCAACACAGAAATATAATATGTCCAGTGTAGAGATCGGCATCGAACAGTTACATCATGTCCTGAGCACGGAATTAATTTTTTCAGCAGATTCGGGCGGGATGAAATCGGGCTGACATTTTTGCCGGAACTGGGCTTAATTGTTCCCAGGGAGTGTCGGGCAGGCAATATGCTTTGTAAAAATACTAATAGTCATGAAAATAATTAATAAATTAAAGAGAAATATTTTCAAAAATCTACTTTTTAATATACATCTTCAACAGTTATGATGTTTGTAACCCTCTTTTTTTCTTTTTTCTAAACTTCATTTATTTTTTAATGAACCTTTATTTGAATCTTGAAAAGCCTAAAAAATCATTAACATTGATATTGTTTATTTTCTGTCTTGCGAAATCATACTAATCTAAAATATACCATAAACATTTCCCATAAATGTATGCCCATAAATGATTCTTTAATAGAATCTTCATTCAATATTGAGAAAAATCGGAATTTTTTTTGTAGAAATTGAGTGGGGCCGGGCCGACCTGATTTAATTGATTTTTGAAGGGCCGGGCGGGTTCTGATTTAATTGATTTTTGTACGGGTCCGGTCGAATCGTGAACTAGGAAAATATAAACGGGCCGGGACCGGGATAAACTTTTAGTTTTTACACCGGGCCGGGCCGTGCAATTCCGGGCTATACAAACTTCTAGTGTCTAACCTTTAGATTTTTCCAGGCCATATTTCCGAGGAATAGTTTGAAAAAATTGCCATGGGCCTCATATATACAGTACTAACGTTAACCACAGTTATTTTAAAGAAATTCCTTGTAATCTTTGATTTCTTTTCTGACAGAAATATTTTAAAATTTAGTGAACCTATTATAGCAGAACAATAAAACTAGTCAAATAATGTTGAGTTGATTTAGACATGCTAAAAATAGTTTTATTTCTTTTAGGAAAAGACTCCGAATGGATTTTACAGAGAATTAATCAGTTTTCTCAAAATGAAATATACGTTTTTAGGATGTTATCAATTCTCAACTATACATTTTTGATGTTCAACATGCTAAATTAACATAATTAACAATAATAATAGACTTTACATTACTTTTATTCGTGCATGTATAAAATTCTTTTTACGCAGCCAAAAGAGTTTACTTGACAATTGATAACATAATTAAAAATAAGTAAATAAAACGATATTTAGTATTCAGAAAACCGATTAATACTATGTAGAAATTGCTTCGAAATGTTTCTTTTCCTTTCTTTCTTTCTTTTCTTTTCTTTTTTCTTTCTTTTCTTTTCTTTTTTTCTGAACTTTCTTAAACTTCTTCTTAAACTTTTTCTCTTTTGCACTAAAAGAAGTTTTTAGATAGATTTCGTATAAAATACTACCTATTAGGATTTCACCTATGCTGAAATTTCGGAAATTTTTTTGCAAATATACTACACCGATCATGGCCCCTAGAACCCAAAACCACCCACAGTAAAAAACTTTATATATATATATATATATATATATATATATATATATATATATATATATATATATATATATATAAAGTTACAAATATATATAATACAAATATATATAACCATTATATAATATTACAATTCATCACCTTTTCTTAAAAAATAAAAATTAATAAATTGAGTATCAATACATTACACTATACACACACACACACACACACATATATATACATATATCACTTTTTTATGGACACGATAACTTCTATCATTCTGCACAAATCTTTTCCAAACTGATACATAAAATCAAGGTGCATAGAAATCTCGGTCAAATTCGTTAATGGGCAAAATTGAACCAAGGGGCTGGAAATAGGGAGGTGTTTTGTGAAAAACGAAAAAACCCTATGACTTCTTAATTATAATACATATTGACTCAGTTTAAAGTTATTATTACTTCTAAAAAATGGGCCAAAAATTTATGTATGACAGATTTTTGATAAAACTAAAAATGGGCTCAAGGACGAAAAAAAATAGGTTTTGGAGAGAAAAAAATTCCTAACTTCGTCAATTCTCAAGATATCAAATACAATTAAATTTATTATAAATTGTCTTAATATTATATAAAACTTTTATATTGACAAGTTTTTGATAGCACCAATTCTTACTGCAAAAAAAAATAAATAAATAAATAAAAACAAAAACAAAAAGGAGGGATTGAAGAAGAAAAAAAATCTATAACTTCGTCAATTCACAAGATATCAAATCCGCATGAATTTATTACATATTTTCTTAATATTATCTACAACTTATATACTGACAAGTTTTTGATAGGACCAATTATTGCAACAAAAACAAATTAAAAATACAAATAGGTTGAAGAAAAAAATATCGTATTAAGGATTACTCAAATCCAAACTGCTTATTTTCTGACTCATTTTTAAATTCATTTTTGCTTTAAAACGCATCCAATTGGCAGATTCTCTTATTCAGAAAATATATAATGTGCCTTAATGGTAAATTTTTTTATAGAGGCAGAATATATTTTTAAAAAGGATGTCATTTTGAACTGAATTTCTCGAAGCGATTGTGTTGGAAACGAAAAATATGGTCCTACTGAGAAAATAATTGTTTATAAACCAAGTTCTAATTAATTGAACGAAAAATAAAAACAGAGGTCGCTTATAAATCGCTTAAAAAATCACGTCAGCAAGTTTCATGTTTTTTCTTTTAAAAATGAATCTGGAAATGTGTCAGAAAATTTCGAGTTGTTGAGCATGGAAAAATATTTCTTGAATACTGTCATAACATGATTCTGATAAAACTATCTCTTATATAAAAATGTAATTGAAAACTCGTCAAAATCGGCCAGATAAAATTGTTAAAGAGGGTTTATCTGTAATCATGATTTAGTTTTTTGTCGGTGAAATTAGTACTTAACTTCGAAATCTACATGCGCCTGTAGGCCGACCCGGCAGGGATTTTGTTTAAGAAATGCTTTTGTGAATCTCGGAAATGTATTGGTTTCTGAGGTTTTTTAAGATAAAGGAACGCTTTCCGGAATTGTGGATAACACAGAAGAGGTTATATTACATTTCCGCTTCCAGATTTTGCTCGTTTTGTTAAATTTAGATTTATTTCTCTTTTTTTACGGAGTGATACGAAAAGTTTCAGTTCTGAAAAAAATGAATATTTACATGTGAGGTCACTATATTTGTGGATTTCCTAATTCTGTATTTTCCGTTCTATAAAAATTATTTTAAGGAAATTATTAGAGTAGATCCCTTGTAAATACAGATTTAGTTTATTAATTTTAATAAACGTCTTTTTTTTAAATTTATTTATTGATTCGCAGGCTACGCCTACTAAGCTGGTTAGTTTCTCCAAACGAACTTTGTATCAGACGACACATATCGGTGAATTTGATCTTGTGACTTAAAGCAATATGGGCCTAGAATGTTCTTTCCCATTGCTAAAAACGATACGAACGCCATTGTGCTATTATATTTTCTAATGCGCTGGAAAAAATTTGAGTTGTTAAGGACCAACTGTTTTAGTTGATCACTTATAGTAGGATTTGGTAAAAAATGATAGAACGATATGCAATATATACAAAAATCATCTTTGAAAAATTAACAATGCAAGTCTCATAGAAATCCGCCCAGTAGAATTTTTTGAAAAGGCCAATATTTTATAATCAGTTTCACCATATTATAGAGCTTTCTTGCATAATTTTTGGACTAAGCAACGCAGAACGATATGTGTTATCTACAAAAAGTTTCAATGGAAAATTATCTAACAGTGCAAGTCCCGTTGAAATCCACTCAGCAAAATCTTTTAAAAAAAGTTAAAGTTTCATAATCGGGTTCATTTGATTATAGAACTTCCCCCCATAATGCTATTACAGAGCAATGCAGAACGATATGTTATATACTAAAACCCCCTGAAAAATCATCTAACTAAGAATGCAAGTCCCATCAAACTTCATTCAACAGAAATCAAGTAATAAGCGACTGGAATGAAATCCCCTTTTCCATTTTATATGTATAGTAGATAGATTGCAAAAACCTTCTAACGTATTTTAGAAAAATAAGGGCAAATTCTTTGGAATTAATTTTTATTCATTACAATTTGAGATGTAAGGTGTTAAAAGCTCAAATGAGTCGTGACCGATATTAAGAAAGTTTCCCGTTTCTTGGGCTAAAGACAGTACATGTAATACTGTAATAGCGGCTCAAATTTAAATCAATATTGATTTCGTACATGGCTTGATTCGATCTAAAAAAGAATATTATCTTTAACACTTTCCAACATAATTCAAAAGTGTTTATGAATTCGGTTTGTCTGTCAGCATGTGCTTTAACTCTCTTAAATATACTCCGATTGCTATGTAATTTTTATATGTTACTGCTATTTACAATATAATGTTCGGTATTTAAAATGAAGTGTGCAGCCTTTATAGTTCGTTTACAGGGACATACAAAAGAATTACGTTACGTGGTCCACGGGGGGGGGGGGGGGCGGGGAATAGTTTCTGATGCATTTTAATGATGTTACAATACTTTAAACATAATGAATTTTATATGCATCGCTGAGGTGGACTAAAATATTCTTTACCAAGAATACAAAAGAAGCAGCATTTATACTTCGTTTACAGAGACGCACAAAGGAATTACGTTCCATTACAATCTATGAGGGAAGGGGGAAATGTTTGCGATGTATTCTAATCATTGTAATGATGAGATGTTTCAAATATAATGAGATTAAAAAGGGTCAAACACAGGGCCTGACAAGCGGCAACATGTGGAAAAGTTTCCCCGTGACCTCCCCATTTGAAGAGAGCCCCATCGACGTATGCAAGATTTTCGTTAAATTAGACTAACTGATAATATTTGGCCAAAAGGGACCAAAATTCTTATTTTCAAAGATTTAGGTTGCAGGCGATGGCCCTCCTTTCCTGTTTCTATACCCCAAGCCCCCCCCCCCCCCCCCCCACGCCACCCCACCTTCTAAAAAAAGAAAGTAACTAACTACATCATCAGAAAGGTACTGATTAAAATTTTACTCTAACAACTTAGCAGTCTATTGTATGCAAGCGAAAATCATTATTGACGTTATTCTCTTAAGAAGGCAAATTAAAACCATTAATCATGACCAACAGGGGCATTTTCCTTTTAACCATTTTATGACATACGTATGATATTATGACAAAATAGGCGAGATTGACTGAAAGACCTGTATTTATATTTCAACGGTTTGCACGAACTCTAACACTCTGTATATAGATGCGAATAGTACCTAGTGCAAAATTTATGTATAAGTTTTGTCACTTCAGAATAAACTTCAAGAATATTTTCTATGGATAGATAGAAAGGGGCCCCCTGAATAATGCTTTCCCCAGGACCCTAGCTAGTCCAAGTCGGGCCCTGGTCACAGATGTGCACTATAATATGTTTTCGATAGATTATGGAGTGTGTATGTGTAGTATTTATCGTTCATTTACTGAGAAGTACATTTACTGAGTACCAAAAGATTTCGGTTACAGGACGGACAAAGATCGATTTCATTACATGAGGAAATGAAATTTCTTATATCTGTTAGTGTTGGAAAGTGTTTAATAACCTGTACCTGATTTATGATTTTTCGTTCTTTTTTCTAAGTCAAAAGGACTTTACTTTTTAATTTTTGTACTCGGAACCATTTCATAAATGCGAAAATAAATTATTTACACTATTTATTGAAACAGATCATAACCATCCTGCCAAAATTTCACCGCTTTAAAACCTTTCAATAATCTCTTGCTCAAAAACTTGTTTTACTTTTTGTTGCAACAAATATATTTTGTTTTATTAATGTTATCGACTATCGAATTACAAAACGTCCAGTGATTATTGAAAATATTAAAAGATGATAAAATCGGTTTGATACACGATTTCGTGGTAGACGTTTATTCAGTTCATTGCAGAAGGGGAGCGTGGCACGTTTATGCGAGTTTTAATGTCTTGAGAAGTGCAGATAATTTTTTGACATATTTAGAATAAATGTAAATAAATATAAGAGAGTCGAATAGAATACGATTAAATTATTTCGTTACATGAGGTTCTATAAATAAGGTAATTAAAGCTATTTATTTATATATCATTTTTACATTTCTACAGATAAAAATTATTCTGACTTATGAGTCTTAATTTTTGTCATTCATTTATATGAAATGAAATAATTCGTTATGAAATGAATATTTGAAACTGGGTTGATTAGCATAGCGTATTAGCCTTATTTTCAAAGTATTTTACATTAAAAAAATAAGCGAACTGGAATTTCATTTTTTTTTTCATTACAACAATTGGAAAGAGAAAAAAAATACAAAAACTGCATTTTGCAGTATTTTATTGCAATTTGCTTATCTCTTTCCTGAATGTGGAACATTATTTAGTGTAAATATCTTCTACCAATATATAAAAATTGTGTGTATTTAAGTTCGAAAATCTTGAACAAATGCCGCGGTCAATCATATCTCAAATTTCCATCTCCATTATTCAACTAGCTACCATGGGAATGCATTCGTATTTTTTATTAATACACTGTAAAAGAAAAAAAAAGATGTAAATCTATAAAACTAGTTTTACTAGTGAAATCTGTATGCTTTATTAAAATTTTATCTATACACTATATAAAAAGCAAAAAGATGTAAATCTATAAAACTAGTTTTTGTAAAGCTACAGAAATCTGTATGCTTACTAAAATTTTATCGGTAACCCGGAATAATTACATGATTTTGTTTTGTTGAAGTTACATAAAAAGTTCTAGGCATCTCAGTTTCCTAGAAAATTCTTAATAACCTTACAGATTTTTTTTTTTTTTTTTTGTGTGTGTGTGTGTGTGTGTGTGTGTGTGTGTGTGTGTGTCTGTGTAAACATGAATCTGTTACATGAATTTTTTTGGTTGCAGTTACATAAAAGGTTCTAGGCATCCCAGTTTCGTATAAAATTCTTAGCATCCTTATAGGGTTTTTTTTTTGTGTACTGATTGAATTTAATGCACATTCAGACTGTGAGCAATACACAGATTTGAAATTAAATGTTTCACATCTGTTAAAGAGATTTATTTTGTTATTAAGTCATTTTCTTTCTCTGTCATTGTTGCCGCAATGTAATCACAAAAAGTTTCTTTTAAACACTTTCCAATATAGTTGAAAAGTATTTATGATTTCGGTTTATCTGTCTGCCGTCTGTCCATGCTCTAACTCGAGTAAATATAGTCAGGTTTATATGAAACTGATATATGTTAATGGAGTTTACTATGGCATGTTCAGTATTGAAAATGAAGTGCGTAGCAATTACGATTCGTTTACAGAGACACTCAAAAGAATTCCGTTACCTTACGGTGAATGGGAAAAAATCGTTTACGGTGCGCTTTAGGGGTATTACACTATTTAAAATACATTGAAATTGAAAAATATTACTGAGGTGTACTAGAAGTTGCTTTCTGTAGACTATGGTATGCATATAATATATCGTTCATTTACAGGGACACGCAAAAGAATTTGGCTACAGTACAGTGTATGGACAATAATTGCTGGAAGTGCATTTTCCGTTGTGGTACGCGTCTTTAAATGTAACATTTTTTTTTTCAATATTACTTGGTGTGTATAAGTTTTATAGACCATATACAGGGCTTCACAAAGGATCTCAAGCACATTTTCGTTTATTGACGGAAATTTATGAATGGAAGTTTTCAACTGTGCATTTAATTGAACTAACTTTTAGCATACTATATAAGTATACATATGTAGATCAAATCTGTAGATCGTGTACAGGGCTTCTCAAAAAAATGGGTATCTTCTGACTGTTCATCTTAATTGCAGAAATTGGGTTTCCGAATGTGTTATGCGTTTTGTAAATTGTTTATTTAGGCATCATCTTTCACCCTAATACATTTTGTTATAGTATTATGAAATGTGCTGGAAAGTGTTACATAATCTTTACTGCACGCATGATTTTTCGTTCTTTTTTTTCAAAAATGGAGATTGCTTTCAACTTAAAAAAATATTGGTCTAATATTTTAATCGCCAATTCAGAATTTAAGAAAAGTTAAAAAATTTAAAAAATGAGACCAACAAATCATTCATCTATTACATTAAAAAATACCTTGAATTAAAAGAGACACGATATCACAAGCGAATAACTTTACGAATAATGCATAAAATTGCATTTCCAATATCCATATCAGAGACTTCTGAATTATTCCATTAATCGAAATGTCAACACAAGAAATATAAAGAAACATATGCCGATAAGGATACGAAAAGAAAAAACAGATTCTTTGAATTGCATATTCTTCATTTTCCTTTTTCTTTAATTCAAAGAACTTTGATTTAAATCGATTTTACATTAGGAGATAAAAGTATCTGAACGTCCCTCGACAAATGCCTGGGAAGGATTTTAATCTATTGCATAAATCAACTGATTGTTAGAGGGGGGAAATTAGATGAAGTGCTGTTTCTCTATAAAAATAGTGGTGGAAAATGATGACTTTTATGAAGAATGTATTCGCCTTATTTATTAGCTATGTACCTGTGAGATATTTTTTAAAGCACACGTTTAAAACATTTTTATTATTATTACTTCTGTTTATTTTCTGAAAACGTAACAGAGGAGAAGGGTGTCAGTATCATAATTTACCTCAAGAAATGTTGCAAGTAAATTGCATGATGAATATATTTTAAATGTATGGTTAAATATTTGGAAATCATAGAGCATAAAATATTATATTTTTAATAAATTATGCCATTCTAATATAAATTATGCCATTTTCTGGCATTTTCTGGATTTATTGTGTGCGGTAGCCCTAATTTAACATTCTTTAGCTTGTTGTGGCTAATGCAAAGATGAAACCGCACATGTTATTTGTGGTAACCAAGGTAATTGGGGCCTGATGAATCTGCCTTGGCTCCACAAATTTCCATTTCTCCAATGTTTACTGTGTTTTCAAGTCCCTGTTGCACTTGTTATAGGGATCTGTATCATAGACTTTTATGGTGGTTTATGCATCATTTTTTAATTTGAATAAATTCCTTTATTATTTATACATTCTTATTTATACATTCACAATAGTTGCTGATAATACGTAATGGTTAATACTGGTTATATATATATATGTACCCCTGAAGAAGTGAGATGCTATATAAGCTTCCTGCTACATCAAGCCAATTGATCTATTATTTGTTTACGATACGTCTTTTAATGGTGCAACAATATTTCGCTGGTTATTTGTATCTTTTGTCTTTAATTGGTTATGGTATAAAAATTTGGTGGTTTTTCATATGTTTTATATGGATTAAACGTCCGCAATGTGCTAGTGAATTAGTGGTATTGTGCTTGATTTTGTATTACAAGTTAAAGGCTCCATCTTTATTTTGTATAATGTCAGTGTTATGTATTGGAACTAAATTTATTAATTTAATTTTAGTAATTGGAAATAGATGATGAATTGTAACTATATAATGGTTATATATATATAATATTCTTTTCCTGTGCTAAATTATGTTTTATTTACCTTCTTATATGAAACAGTTTTAAAATCTTCTTATAACTTAAAAAAAAAGGAGAAAAAACTTAGGTGAGACAATATTTTACTAGGTGTCTCTGTGCAAATAATAACAAATAAATGTTTTTTTTTAATGAAGAAATACAGAAGATTTATTCATTGACTTATCATTTATGTGGTATTTTAAGGGTAACACGTTTCAGAGTTAGTGTTCTTTTCTTTCTTTCTTTTTCTTATTTTTTTTTTTTCATTTCTGAAGCGTGTTGCTCAGTGAGATCTCTAATTCTCTTCGCTGGTGTTAAATCTAAGGATGTGATATGCATTTGTATTTTTAAAATATCTCCTCAGGAAATAATTAAGGCTGCTCTCAAATCCAAAGGGTCAACTTTCTGACATAAGATTTAATTCATTTTTCTTCGGAAACGCATGAAACTAGAAGGTGTTGTTATTCAGAAACTATGTCATCGAACTGTTTTTTCCGTTTTCTTATAAGTGCAATAGATCTTTCAGAAAATACTGTCAAAGTTGGCATTTTGAGCTGAACTTCCAAACGAAAGAAGAAAATCCAGTCAGTAAGGGGAGAAAATGTCGTGTCACGTGATCAAAATTGCTTCTAACTCAATAGGTAATTAATTGATCAAAAAATGGAAAACTCAGTTTGATTCCAAATCGCTGCCATGGTCAGGCTTTCCAATTTTATATATTTCCATTAAAAAATGAATTTGTAAATGTGTAAAAACATTTTGCGCTTGTTGAGCAGAGCAGTTGAGATCAGCCTTAATTGAAGTGTTAAAATCGTTAAAATCCTACTCATAGCTGGACAACTTTGCCAAGATTTTAATGCATAAAGTACTAAATTAAGAACATATTTTATAAAAGAAAGAAACATCCTATAACACATGGAAACTAATTTCCTGAGAATATATTTTAAAAATAGGAATACATTACATGCCCATAAGTTTAATATTAGTGAAGGGAATTTGATATTTCAATGACCAACATCCTTAAGGCAAAAAATATAAGAGTAGATTATGATATTTGAATATGTAATTTATTAAATTTACAGCTGATCAATATGTAAAATTTATATATGGACAATATTTAATAATACAGTATTTAAAGATTCTGAGAGTTTTCTTTTCTATTTTTTCTTAAAAAATATTTTGCATACATATGATAATATGAGTCACAGAAGAATAGAGAGTTGATAAATTACGTCTTCATAAGATATTGTCATGGTTTAATTTCAAAATATGATTTTTTAAAATCTCATCCTTGTGTGTTCCACCGCAGAATTTTCTTATAAACATTCGGAGCAACCGTAAAATTTCTGGACATTTTCGCGAAGAGCCATGTGTGTTATTTTTTTATTAAAAAGGAACAGAACAATTTTAAAAAATCTGACATCATTAAACAAATCAGTTCATACCCAGTTATTTTATTATTATGACTTAAATTTATATTTTGAACAATCATTGGGGAAAAGGTCTTTCTTCTATTTCTTAAACACTCTAGCAATGTGTCTCACATATAAATTTCTATAAGACGCTAACGGAATATTATTAATCTAAACATAAATCAAATGCAATAATTTTAAACCAAATATTCACATTACAGAGATAAAACCTACACTGTTAAAAATTTTGCAGCATTCTGGCAGGTCATTCGACCGTTTTTTGAAAAAACGGTTTTATAACCATAATTTAACTATATTCTGACCAGAAAATGTCCAATAATATGGTAAGAATAGTGTTAAAATTACGGTTGTGTAACCGTTTTCGGAAAAAACGGTCAAATGATCTGCCAGAATGCCGCAAATTTTTAACAGTGTAACAAGAGCAGGTAAACAACCTGTACAATTCATCGCAGTAATTATCAGCAATGTAAAATATATATGTATATATTCACTATATTACTAAAATATGCATTTACTATCCCTTCAATGTAAATATAAATCTGTTAATTTCTAATTAAATTTTGTGTGTACATTGTAAAAGGAAAATGGGAACAAATTTCTAAATTAGTACTTTCTCATTTTTATTGGAGTAATTTCAAATTTTACACTGTATGTGCTTTTCCTCATTATTGAAATATTTGTGATTGTTAAAAATAAGATTTTATTGGAAATACTATTTTTTAATAGTAGAAAGAAAGTTTAGGAGCTAGTGCGCAACTATTTTTAAAGAGCAAATATTTGTAACATTAATTGTTTTTTAATAAGGAGGATCTCCCTCCACGTTGATATTTCGGGCTCCGACTTTTGGCTGTGTCTCACTAGTGTGATTGATGGGTCGCACAAGTCTACAGTAAAAAAATAGGCTTCAAAATAAGTGGTCCTTTTTATACAATTTTTTGGAGCTGATTACTGAAAAAATAATGAAAAAATTCCATCACGTACAGTTTCATCAGAAATCAATCTAAATTTAACGAATGTACTTCAGGGTTGCTACTTATATAGGCGAATAAAATTCCCTGACTTTTCCAGGTGTATTTTAGAAAAATTTCCGTCTGGCGATGTAGTGGGAATTAGACACGCCGAGAATAAAATAAATATTGTATCACTTGAAAATATTAAATTTTTCTAACTGTAGATAATATTGATTGAAATTTTCATATATACATCCCCCTCCTTCCCCACCAACAAACAGAAATTAGACATAGATTGCTTAAAATTTTATGAATGTTTCAAATAAATTCTTCCTCAAAGTGAAAAAAAAAAAATCAATATAATATTTTGTATTGAATCATAATTTATTTTGAACAACTATCACAATCTTCCTTCAGTGTAACTTCAGGCAAAAGGGGTGGAGAAGCAAATATTTCAAGCTGGGGGTTGACGAGATTTGAAATTATTTATAAGTAGAAATTTTAAAAGAAAGGTGACTTAAATGAAACTTCTAATAAGTGGAATTTTCAAAAACATATAAGATTTTTCTCATCTTTCATCCGACGAAGCATGTACTTATTTGGCGGTCATGATGAAATTTTGTTAAATTCCCTGACTTTTCCAGATTTTGGATAAAATGTTGAAATTCTCTGACTTTCCCCTGACTTATTAGGCCAATTTCCGAATTCCCTGACTTTTCCTGGTTTTCCAGGTGGCGTAGAAACCCTGGTACTCTATTTTGAAACAAGAAAACGTTGTTTATATGTATTGGGAAACATATTTATTGCCAGAATAAGTTATGCATTAAGAGGCTACTTCAGTCATCTGGAAAGACTCGCTCGTTAGCGCTAATCCTATGGAAGAAATTTTTATAGATATCTCGTTTGCATTTTAATAATTTAAAATGATTTTTTATTTTTTTTTTGCATTGGATAGCTGAGCTGTAAATCTGACTTTTTCCACTTTTTCGATTTTTTTTTTTTTTCAAAAGAGTGCTTTCACTTTCAAAACGGTCTTAATTAAAAATATCTGTAAACAAAATGGAAAAAGTAAAAAATTCCCTTTCTACAGATCGATCTCAGCTAGCCAATGTAAAAAGAATTGTTTAAGAATACTGAAATGCAAACGAGATATCTTTAAAAATTTCTTCCATAGGATTAGCATTCGTGAGCGGGTTTTTTTCAGGTGATTGAAGTAGTCTCTTAAAATACTAATAGAAAAAAGAAAAAAGAATCCTAGATTTAGAATATTCTTCTGAATTAGGTAATTGCCCATAAAACTTTTTTTTTTGTGGGGATAAAAAGTAATTTTAATTACTTATAAGATTTTGAAAATACTTATTTTTCATTTAATAACTAATTAAGGATATAATTGTAATTTGTTTCAATTTAGGAAATAATGAAATTAAAATGAGCTGTCAAAATTTCGGTATTCGTTTTTTTTTCCTCCAAAATATGCAAATCATTTGTAAAAAAAAAAAAAAAAAAAAAAAAAAAAAAAAAAAAAAGCTTTACGAGATAGAAATTAAAAGGAATTTGATATTTTTTTTAAATCAGAATCCAAAATAACATAGAAATCAGTCATAAAAATTAAAACGATTTTCAAAACTATTTATTTATTTATTTCAGTAAACCTGTGATAATGTCTGACCTCTGAAACACTAATTCCGCGTAATACTAACACTTAGGGCCGTGTTTGAGTCTACCTGTATCTACCTATCTACATTTTTAGTTAACATTTAAATAAATATTTTACATTAAAAAAACTTCATGATAAAGGAATTAAAAATTGCAAGATTTTTTATTAAACATTAACATGGTTGTTTTCAATAAGTCTTTTTCCTGCATAACAAAGCTGCTGCGAAGCTAAACATTCAAAAATTCATTAAACCATGTGTGCTAAGTCTTTTTCAGAGTAAATTATAAATAACATATACATATATATATATATATATATATAAAATCAGAATCTTAGTCTTTTTACATATGACATTCAGTTTCCTTGATAAAAATAAATAAATAAATAACATTTATTTACTTAAGTAAATTATTTTATTGCATTAAAATAATTTACCTTCTTTTTAATTAATCAAAATTGTATTAAAACATTGCCTTAACTTTTATTATTTTGATTTTAAAGTTGTCTGTTAAAATCAAAATATTATAAATTTTTAATTAAAAAAATAATATTATTGTACCGATAAATCAACTTTTATATAAAAAAAAAAATACTGTGAAGTCAAAACATCCTCAAATGAAGTCAAACTATTCACAAATTCCTTAAAATATTGCACTAACTATTTTTTTTCTATAAATTAAAAATATTAACTTTCTGGCAGTCAAACTTTTAATCTTTTAACTTACAATAATTAACTTCCTTAGTTAACGAAATTGTAAAAATAATTTTTTTATTATTGATAGCCAATGATAAATCATTTACTCGGCTTGAAAACTGAAACCAAAACTAAATATCCACAATTAGAAAAATTTTAATGTCGCATTAGCTTTCCTTCCTTGTTTTTTAAAATCACTAAATTTCTAGAAAAATATATTTTCATTCAATCTTTTAACATGTATCGTAAATCGGGGTACCTAAGTTCCTATAAGTGTCACTTGGTAATCATGCGCATTTTCTTAATAAAAGTTATCCCTGTAGCATTTAATCAAATGTTACCGATTTAAATAAAAAGCCGTTAGGTTACCCAGTGTTTTTCTTGACTTATACAGTATAGCTGACATAATATCGCCATTTCTGTATATTCGCATATTTTCAGTGCCTGCTAAAGTACGACAAAGTCTCGGCTGAGAGAAGTGTACTCCACCCCCCACCCACCCACCCCAAATAAAAGGGGTTTAGTTATTTATTCCTAATTTATCAACTATGTTAAATAGAAACCAAAGTCTTTTATGATTGATTACGATTTATTGAGTGGTAAATAAAAGATAAGAACTTTGAGTCTATTCGGACTGTGTCTTTATTTATTGGGAATGACCAGCGCCTTTTTCTTTCGTATGAAGAGAAAAAAAATAGAAATAAATAATAATAACAGTCTCCCCAGCTTAAATAATCAGTAATAAATTTAGAGTGAAGTGGTAAATTTAATTTCCTCCGGTTTTTTTTTTTTTTTTTTTTTTTTTTTTTTCAGGAAAATTTTCTAAACTCTATTCAGTGATATTTAAAAAGAGTTTGGTGCAATGCTCAGGACTGATTTTGATAAAGAAAAATTGTTCCTACTAACTCAGCCTTTTATTTTTGGTGGTGGTGGGGGGGGGGGGAGGAGGCGGAGGGGATAGCTTATATGTTTAAAAGCACATTTTGCTGTGTTTGTTATTTAAAAGTTTCATTTATCTTCACGTTTTTCAAATTTGTAACGAAAGATTTTTTTCGTTTTTAATTTTTTTTTACCCCCCCCCCTCCAGTTCTTTTAAAAAACAGTGTAAAAACTAGAAAATAAAGTATAGATTCGAATATAATATAATCGAATATAGTGTAGAATTGAATTCTATTGGGCGACAAGTTATCTCAATGTGTTTCTACTATGTTTCAAATGAGAAAACAGATGTAGCTCTTAGTCAACCCGAGGTAAGTTGATAGTCAGGGTGAGTTGATACAGAAGGAAAAAATCCCCCCATCATTTTTATTTTACCTTAGATATTTTTAAATCTATGTAAACTGAAAGCTCAGACATTGTATCTATGTACTATTAACTATTCAGCCCAATCCATTTAATATTAAAGGAAATGGCACATGACCTCAAAATATTTCATTTCTCACCCCAGTTTATAGAATAGTTTTCTTTTTTTTAGCAAAGTTGTAAAATTATTTATTTTATAAACGGTAGAAATTTAAGAAATCGTCTACCGTTTCAGAAAATCGAAACCAAAACTCAAATGCATGTACTGTATCATTAAAAATAGAACATTCGTCCTTACAAATAGAAAATCAAAGAAAAATATAGCAACAATTAAAGGAACAAATTTTATCGCACAGCATAACGGTAGCATTTCTCTGTAGCACAATCAAACCACATCCAATATTTTTTTCGCCCGTAAAACTAGTTATTCAATAAAATATTGCACTATCTTTTCACCGTAAATTATAAAGGATTTTCTTCTTTATAGTTAGACTTTTACTATTTTAAGGCAAAATACTTCCTCAGTAAAGGAAATTAAAAGGACATTTTCTTTATTTTTAATAGCGATTTTAACAAAACGTTCTCTACATAAGAAATTTGAAACCAAAGTTAAATATTCATAAACCGTAAACTAAAACATTGCCTTAACTTTTTTTTGCTTGTCACTGATTCTGTTTTAAAAAATTGTAATGAATTTTATAACATTATAACGTTTTATTCCCTTTTACTTTATATTTTTTTAGTAGAGTTCCATTTTTTTTAAAATTTTATAAATAGTCCTCTAAATCATTTCCTATCTTAGAAAACCGAAACCAAAGCTAAATATGCATGCATACAATGCTGCCAATTTAGAGTATTTTTTGAAATTCAAAATAGTTACCAGAATTTCCTAATAGTAATCTTTGCTACATTCAGTGACAGATATTCCGCAATTAAATAATTGAAATATTAGCGCTTGAAAATTATGGTAATTTTTTTTAATAAAAAAACGCGCTAAAATAGCAACACTGCACACACTATAACATTATAATATTAACACTTACCGTTTGAAATAAAAATCCAAAGAAAAGTATGACGACGCTGCAAACAATAAACTTTATCAAACTCTATCACACCAATAAAGTAGCATTCCCCTATAAAGCACAATCTAAACACACTCTAATATTTCTCCACCCGTTCTCAGGTAATTTTCCAACTCCTTTTCACCTGTCGAAACGATCTTAGGTGAACCACGTGCTTCAACGGTTTACTAGCGCGGAATGAGCAAAGCAAAGGAATTGCCGCGGTGGTGATGCGAAGCGCAAAACTAGGATGCTGAGAGGTAGTGTAGTGTGTCCCTTCGGTATGGGCATGCCCTTTGCAGTACCGGTTTAGAAGTTAAGGTACGGTTCGGCGGCTATTTTAAAAGAAACGCTTTTTTTTTCAGTTGCTATATTCAATCGCTAGTTCAGGAAAATTAAAGATATACAGCTCATATTCAAAATATTAGAATAATTACTTTTTTTTTTTTTTTTTTTTTTTTTTTTTTACAAATTGAAAGTCTGGTTTGGTAATTTAATGTCTTTTAATGCGAATATGCAAACGATATTTTTTATTAAGAACTTATTTTGATTAAATTTATTTATTATCTTAAAATTAATATCATTTTTGAAAAAATTGAAAAAAAAATATTTAGAAAAGTCAAAATATTAGAATATTTATTCAAGTGGCTCAAAATATTAGAATATTTATTCAAGTGGCTCAAAATATTAGAATATTTCGCATTAATTCTCCTTTAATTATCACCAATTCATAACTGGTGTCATCACTAATTAAATTCAGACGATTTTATTTAAAATCAGTATACTTTTTGCAGTTTGTTTGCTTTTTCGTCTTAAAATGAGTCGTGTGAGTGATATTCCTAAATCTATTAAACTTCGTATGGTTGATTTGTTTCGGTAGGGTAAAAATCAATGTTATATAGCGAATTATTTACATTGTTCGTAATTAAGCGTTAGTAAAATACTAACACAATATTAAAAAAAAATGGAAAATTTCAAATTAATCACCGAAATGGCGGCCGAAAGCCAAAAACATCAGCTAGAGATGACAGAAAACTGAAGCGTATAGTTAAGAAAAACCATTTTAAAAGTGTGGGATTCCTGCACCGAAAATGGAAAGAAGAAGGATTTGAAGTTTTTACATCGACAACATTAAGACATCTCCATAAATTTCAGTTTGAATCTCATGTACCGAAAACAAAACCTCTCATGACAGCAAAACTATGTACTGTAAAACCATGACTGTATAAGATTGAATTGGTGTAAATCAAGACGTTTATGGAGCGAAGAAGATTGGAAAAATATATTATTTAGTGATGAAAGTATGTTTTGTGCTTCATATGGTAATCAAGGTATTCGAGTTTGGAGAATGAAGCAAGAAGCATTTGATAAAGAATGCCTTAAACGTTCCGTAAAATTTGCTGCTAGTGTCATGGTTTGGGGTTGCATGAGTGTAAGAAGGACCTGGAAAGTTTGCATCGTCTACTAAAAGGTTAATTCCCAGATATATCAAGAAATGTTGAAATATTACATGATTCCATCATCAGAAGATTTATTTGAAGATGATTTCATCTTTCAACAAAAGATTTTGCGTTACCGCATACCTCAGTGTCAACTAAGAATTGATTCCGTCAACGCAACATTAAGGTACTTCCTTGGCCACCAAAGAAAAAACTCCTAGAAAATCCTCCTTCAAGTAAAACTGAGTTAGTGGCACGTATAAAGTCTATTTGGGCTAATATTGATAGAAATGTTTGTAAACACCTTGTATATAGAATGCAAGATCGATTGTACGCTGTTATGAAAGCTAAAGGGGATGCTGCAAAATATTAACTACCATTTACTTCATATTCATAAGGTAATATTGGTGCGTAAAATAAAATATTCTAATTTTTTTTTTTAAGTACTTTTGATATATTAGAATAATAGTATGGATATATTGAATATATGTTCCTTCTTATGGTAATGCACTTTGTAGTGCAGTTTTAGAATTTAATGTACAGTTCGGGGGTTATTTTAAAAGAAACGCTTTTTTTAAAATTACTATATTCAATCGATACTTCAGAAAAGTTAACGAAATACACAGGATGTTGGCGAATTCGTCCGACAAATTCAGAGGGTTGATAGTAGATATCAAGAGGACGAAAGATTGCCATAGAACATGGGGTCGCAAACCACTTATTTAGCCACAAATACGGAGTGTTTCACTCTAATTGAAGTCTGCTTGGCGGTAATAATTTCGTAAAAAAAAAAAAAATTGCAATAAAAATGTAACGATATGTACCTCGTTTGGTATGAAAAGTGATAACATTACGAAAAGTTCTGGAAAAACAGGGTGCTTATGCAATCGATGATACCGTATGAACTGATAATCACAGTCCAAAATGTGGAGCTTCAAGTGCATACTGCTGCCGCGTATAATGGAAACTTCTACCACTTTTTTTTGTATTATCATATTAACAACAAAGGTGAGCATGTCTACTAAAAGCTTCGTTATAATATACATCAGTTTTCTGAAAGTTATTCCACGGCTGCGGATTAATTATATAAGTTAATTAGTGCAGAGTTTAAAAAATGAATACATTGACGTTTACTTTAATTTTACGTTTTTATCTTCTATAACTTTTATTTCCAAGTTCTTTCAAAATTCAGTAAATAAATGCATTTTTTTTTTCTTTTTTTTGGACGGGAACAAATAATGACGATTTCATTAATTTATCTATTTCTTTGAGAGTTTCCTGACAGAATAGGGTAGGGGAGTTTATTGACCGCCATCTTTATTTTGTCATCAGAGTTAAGTTCATTGCCTAAAAAGGCACAAATGGTTTTAAACACTTAAAAGTTACCGGAATAAATAAAAATTCTAAACTTAGTTTAGAAGTTTGATGAATAATGCGCCTCCGGAATTATTATTTTAATAAAACCTTCTTCAAGCGACCAGGAAAAAACGGAATTAGTTTCATTTTCTTCAAAGAAATGGGCCGCTCATGGAGGAAGTTCAACTGGGGTGGTCTCTGAATAGAGGTAAAATTAGTATCGAGCTTAAGGGAATAAATTTCGGTCCATGAAAAAATGCTCGTTCAGGGAGGGGGTCGCACAGGGAGGTTTCACTGTAGTAGTATGCATATTATTGTGTGCCAGTATATGTGATAAATTAAAAATTGTTTTGAGTACTGTTACGTCTCTAAAATCTTTTATTACCTTGACATAATGAATGCCTACTTTGTGTAGTGCCAGTTTAGAAGCAAAGCTACGATTCTGCATTAATTTAAAAAGAAACCTACTTTAACCTTTTTTTCAACCGTTGTATTCAAGTGCTAGTTACGAAAAATGAATGAAATAACTTTTTAACACTTTCCAACAAAGTTGAAAAGTGTTTATGACTTCGATTTATCTGTCCGTCTGTCCACGCTCTAACTCTCGTAAATATTCTCGGAACGTTCTGAAATTTTTGGATGTTAGTGACCTCTACCATACCACGTTTCCTATTTCAAATGAAGTTTGTAGCATGTTTAGTTCATTTACAGGGACAGTCAAAAGTTTTCCGTCACATTACGGCCAATGGGAAAAAATCGTTTCAAATGATTTTTAATGGTGTTATACTCTTTCAAACATAGTAAAATTGATATTCATTTATGAAGTCCACTAAAATATGCATTATGTTGAATATGCGGTGCAAAGAATAGTTATTATTCATTTTCAGGGACATACAAAAGAATTCCGTTCATAATGGTATAGAGGAAATTGTTTGCGGTGTATTTGAAAAGATTTCAGATAATATATTGTATCCGAATTACTGTATATTAGTAATGATTGCTCGAAATGCATTTTTAATTATGATATGCGCTTTTTTAGGGTTTCGTTCATCTGACGAAACCCTATTCGTCTCGCTCCTCTGTCTGTCTGTCCGTCTGTCACAAAGCTCGTTCTCAGAAACTATACATGTTGGAGACTTGAAATTTTGCATACTTATAGCTGAACACCACACTCATACGACAAATCATAAAAGTTTGAAAAAGCCGTACATTTAACCGTTTGGGCTCCCACATGTGTATTTTAAACAATTCTTTCTAAGTGAGTCCCTAATTAGGTTGGAGGCGTGAAATTTGGCATACTTATAGCTGAACACCTCACATCAAACGACAAATCATAAAATTTTGAAATAGTCGTACATTTAACCCTTTGGGCTCCCACATGTGTATTTTAAACAATTCTTTCTAAGTGAGCCCATATTTAGGTTGGAGGCGTAAAATTTTGCATACTTATAGCTGAACACCTCGCATCAAATGACAAACCATAAAATTTTGAAAAAGCCTTACATTTAACCCTTTGAGCTCCCACATGTGTATTTTAAACAATTCTTTCTAAGTGAGCCCCTATTTAGGTTGGAGGCGTGAAAGTTTGCATACTTATAGCTGAACACCACATATCATACGACAAATCATAAAATTTTGAAAAAATCGTACATTTAACCCTTTGAGCTCCCACATGCGTATTTTAAGCAATTCTTTCTAACTGACCCCCTTATTAAATTGGAGATTTGAAACTTTGCATACTTATAGCAGAACACCTGAGGCCAGGCAACAAATCATAAAATCTTGAAAAGTCTTAACCCTTTGAGCTACCACATATGTATTTTAAGCAATTCTTTCTAAGAGAGCCCCTAATTAAGTTGGAGACATGAATTTTTGCATACGTATAGCTGAATACCTCAGACCACACGGCAAATCATAAAATTTTCAAAAAGTGTTATATTATTTACTCCTCCGGGCTCTAACTTGTGTATTTTAAGCAATTTTCCAAACCTCCGCCCTTTTCACCCGGGGAGCATTTTTCCAACTTTACCCGACACCCCTTTGACCATTCTTTCATATTATGCACCATAGCATTACATATTTTAGTTCCACTTTTTACCGCCAGGGGCGCCTACTTATCTCGGGTGCTATCGGCCCAATCCCCTCGACTAATATATCTACGAATAGTATATAAAACGTAGTTTCATTCGGATAGAGGTTTGTTTAGAATAGAGTGTGCCCCTGGTTGCGAAATGTGGAACTGACAGATTTTTCAAAAGGATAAAGTGTTTTGAAAGGAATATTAAACGAAACCCTCTGCGCGATCTGTGATCACACTTACCTACTTGTTCACTATATTTATGCATACTATAAAGTGCGTATAAATGCTATAGTTCATATACAGAGCTACAGAAATGAATTCGTAAAGGTTACTGAGTATGAGCATAAATTGTTTAAAGGTGGGTTTTAAAGGAGTTATGCATTTTTACGCTGAAGTGAATTTAGTGTACTAAGAAATATTTGTAGAATATAGATAAAATGATATACAGGGCCACGCAAAGAGTTGAATACATGGCCGTATATGGGTGATACTGGAAATGTAATTTCAGTAGTTTTAAGCGTGTTTTAGTTTGAATTAAATTTTAGCTAAATAGTGGCATGTAACAAAGGTTAGGTAAACTACAGTGCTGTACAAAAGTATTCAAGTATGTTTCCATTTATTAGTATAAATTTCTGAAAGATGAATTTCAACTTGTTATTCATTTTCTTGCTAAACTAAATTTTACATTATATAGTATATATATCAACATACAGATCGAATACAGGGCTGTTCAAAAGAATTGGATACATATTTGGCTATGGGCGGTAACTACTGAAATCAGGTTTTTAAATGTTTACTTAGTTATCTTATTTACCTTATTTCCCTAAGTAACGAAGTTTCGTTAAAGCTTTCAGGGAGTGTTGTAAAGTGTTTCATAATCTATGCTGTACGCATGATTTTTCTTACTTGTTCTTATTATTACCTTTGTATTCAAAAGCTCCGTTTTAGATTTTTTTTCCGTTTTAGTAGTGGATTTTTAATACTTATTTTTTAAATGTTTTAACAGAATTATCCAATATTACAAATAGCAAGTAAAACTAATTACATTTAAAATTTAGTATTATTTTTAAATATTTTTCAGACATTAAATTTTAACACTGGATTAATTTTAACGCAATTATTCTAACTGGTAAATAAATCATACCAGTTGACATCAGATATCATATATTTACCAGTTAGAAAAATTGTGTTAAAATTAATCTAGTGTAATTACGTGTCCAGCGATTTCTGGAGTTCCATTACCTGCGGTTTGTTCTGTTGAACTCAACCAGATTTCTAACCAGATGCTATGATCAATAAGGTTAGCTGGGTGAAAAAGTTCCGCCAGATTCGTCCGGAAGAGCTCAGATGGTAGAGCATTGGCGGCTTCAGTCAAGAGATCCCCGATTCGCACATTTTTCGTCCAGTTGGAAATTTACATCTAATATTAAATTTTAAACTTGAGAAATCTTTAAATAATAATTCTATGTCATAATATCAGTATGTATGTAATATTATGTTTTAAAATATTTTAATATTTTAAATTTTACTTTTATGGAGTTGCAAAGAATTGATTACAAATGGTCGAGAAAATTGCTACATATTAATTTGATACGTTAAATTTTTAAATTGGAAAAATTAGAAATACTTAAAGAAATTAGAAATAAATTAAAATTTAAAGCATTTGTAATATGTTTCCATGTGTATCACATTAAATTTCAAAATAATGTGTTAGTATAAATGTCTTATTAAATTTAAATGTATTCTAATACTTTTAAAATTTTCAAAGTACTTTTAATGTGTTAGAATAACAGTTTTGATATATTCCTTCGTATAGGCATGCCCTTTGTAGTGCCGTTTTAGAAATTAACGTACGGTTCGACGGTTCTTTTAAAAGAAACGCTTTTTTTAAGTTGCTACATTCAATCGCTAGTTCAAAATATATATATATATATATTACGAAATACTGTTTATTATTATTATTATTATTATTATTAGAAATGTTCCAGATTTACAAATGATAAGTACAAATAATGCATTTAAAATTTAATGTCAATATAAGTCGAAATTCGTTATTATGAGAATAAAGGACCACATTTTTCATCATAACTGAATTCTCGCAATAGGGTAAAGTGTCCTAATTTGGTCTCTTTTCCTAATTTCGTCCCCTTTTACTTCTACGGTTCTGCGAAAGTGGCGTTATCACGCAAGGCACAGAGAACGGGAGGTAAAAGGGGTCAGTAGTGAAAGTTTCGTTCGCCAAGACGCATACATATATTAAAGACGCCGGATTTCCTATTTTTAGAAGACCTGAGTTCTTATTACGTCGTTTGTAGGACGTTATTTACTGTACTGTAAGTATTTATTTCTTATTCATTGCATGTATCTTACGTAGGTAAGACGATGACAGTAGCATACAGTGAGTTTTAGGACTCTCAGTTCATCTTACGGGAACTGAAGCTCCACCATATTGGGAAGTAGCGTGATCCCAATTTCGCCCCCCTTGCAATTCTTATTTTCGTTCGTTTTTCATGACAATTTATTCCTCATGCTTGGATGGCTAATGTTTCGTTATGTTATTCTTCCCCTGATAATTAGAACTTTTCTTTGTGCCTTAATTTAATGTAAATTAACTTACTTACTCATTTAGAAATAAATTTTTATTTAGTTATAAGTTAAGCCTCGGTGTATTGAATTTTTTGAGGGGGACGAAATTGGGACCATTTTTTTCTTTTACCATATATAGATACTTTTGAAAAAACAATTTTTTGCATTGTTAAAATTTTTTCATACGATATTTGCTTATGTTTCTATGTGCGTGGTTAGTTAGTCTATGTAAAATGAAAATTTGGTAGGTTTTCACTGAAAATTACAACATTTAGGGCCTAAAAGTGACTGCGGGAGGACGAAAATGGGGCATTTTACCGTAACAAAGTTTAATATTTCATATGAAGCATAAGGAAATCATTTAATTTTGAAAAAGAATTTAAAAAAAAACACAGAATGATTGCTATAATATACATGAATTTTACATTTCTAGATGAGACAGATGAAATTTAATTACTAATGGCAGTTTAACAATCAATTTAATAACTTTTTAATTCTGAATTTATAAATAGAAAATAACTCTATGAAAGAATGATTACTAATTTATTTCCATCATTAGTGCATATATGCGGGAATTTCAAGAATTTCTTTTTTACTCAGAAATTGCGAATGCAAATTGGAAATTCCGAAACAAGATATTTTACTTAATGTAATCACAATATGTCTGTCATTAAGGGGTCTCAGGACTCTTAAAACTGGAAAAAAAATTAAAAAAGAGACCATTTTCAACAATTTATATCTTAAAATGTATATGATTTAAAATCCCAATTTCGATTGATATGAAAGATATAAGTACGTTCTTCATTTTATGTATTTAAAAAATTGCAAAATGCAGAATTAGCATTTACAGGGAGCTCCAAACTATCAGATATTTGACGAGCAGAAAATTCGTACAACAGCTTACGTGCACGATTACAAAATAAATATTGCAACTGGAAGGAAAATTTTGTTGCCTGCATATACTTCAGGTAGTAATAATTATCCTGAACCAAAATACATTTATATTTAAAGCATTTTTATATTTTTAATACAAAGTTGTTTTTAACTAATACAAAATTTTGAAAATTTCAACAACATAATCACATAACAAATATATTTTTTTGAACAATAAAAAGGGAAAACTTAGGTTCAGTTTATACAGATTAACATGAAACGTATATGTTTTGAAATTTTTATAAAAAAATATTCACAAGTTTTTGATATATCCTGCCAAAACGTCATTTTGAGAAAAATTATTTCAAAGTTTCGAAAACGCCGCTTCAGCTATTGAGCGGGCATAATTCTAAAAACCATAACTTCTGTTCTAATCAGAATTTCAAGAAAACAATTAAATTAAAATATTCATAAAAGATAAGAGTTTACCATCTAAAAAAAAAAAAAAAAAAAAAAAAAAAAAAAAAAAAAAAAAAATCGAAAATTTTGAAGCTTTAAGAGTCCTGCGATCCCTTAAATAACGAAAAAATTACTATTCAGAATTTCTAGTATCAAGTTGGAATTTCTGAATGAAAAATAAATTCCTGAAATGCACGCATATATGCTCTAATGACGCAAATGAGTTAAAGAAAAGTGTTTATCATTTATTTATTAATTAAACAGATTCTTTAAATGTCTCTATTATTATTTTTTATTTTTTGTCAGGTTTACATTAAGAATTTCTGTTCTGATTACTTAAATGAACTCATAAAGGAAATACTTTTACAATTTGTTTGTTTGTAGAAAAGAAGCTAAGTTATTTAAAAGAAATGACTGTGTAAATGATAATCTCTTTTAGAAATGTTTGTGTTGCATTAAAAGAATGAAATAACGCATTTTAATTAAGACAAATTTTAAAAAAATCTTGCTAATTTAATAATATTTTGTTCGTTATATACAAGTTCCCCTCATTAAAACAGAGAATTGAATTCAGTAAATTTTTATGTTAGACCAGTCATTTTCTTATCTGAAATTTGTAATATCTGGTTCTCGTTAAATTCCAGCAATCTATAAACGAGTTCGACTGTACTGTTAGTTATTGAAATATTAAAAAACAAGCTAAGATCTTACCCAGCTAAGATCTTACAAACTTCGAGAGGAGGTAGGGTACACCTAGACGACTCGGAATCACATAGGAATGCCGGGTCGGAAACGCCTTCCTGACCTAGTAAGGGCGCCAGTGGGCTACTTTTTTAAAATTCAGATTTCTTGATTGGCACCACTTTTCTGAAATGGTAAAATTTCCCTTCTTTTCGCCTTAATTAATATGTCATTGAATATGGAAAATTTTACTACTTCAAAAAACAGGGGTCAATCAGGGGAAATCCGAATTTTTAAAAAGTAGCCTACTGTCAACACTGGGCATTGGAAAGGCTGGATCACACAAAGCTGATCTTTGGCCCTCGCAGAGTTGCCAATGGGCTACCTTTTTTTAATTCCGATTTCTTGATTGGCGCCACTATTTCGAAATGATAAAATTCCCCTTGTTTAATGTCATATTAATTAAGTTGAAAATAAAGGGAATTTTACCATTTCAAAAAAGTAGTGCCAATCAAGAAATCTGAATTTTAAAAAAAGGTAGCTCACTGGAAACACTCATTCAGTGTCCTCTACTGTGTCAGGAAGGCCTTTAGGACTCCGCATTCCTATGTAATTCCGAGTCGTCTAGGTGCACCCTACCTCGCCTCAAAGTGTATAACACCTCGGCTGGGACACCCTGTATATGAAAATTAAAAATCATTTTGAATACACATTTCTAAAATCTTTAATTTTCTTGAAATAATGGCTGCCCCTTTTTTGCAGTGTCGGTTTAGAAGCAAAGATACGGTTCCGGGTATTTAAGATGAAACCCATTGTAACCCCCCCCCCCACACACACACACACCGTTGTATTCAAGTGCTAGCTCAGCAAAACTAACGAAATAAATTTTTGTTTTTACTTTTCAATTCAAAAACGCTATTTAAAAAGGTTTTTTATTTCTTTTTAGTAGGGAATTTTTTATACTTATTTTTAAAATATTTTAACAGAATTATCCAGTGTTAGCTATAAACAACAAGTAAAAATAAATACATTTAAAATTTATAATATTATGAAATAGGTTTGAGATGTTAAATTTTGAAACTGAAAATTTTTTAAATAGTAGTATTATGTTATAGTATGTCACTATGTATGCGATATTATATTTTAAAACTTACTTTTCTAAAATTGTAACGATTTAGTTACAGATTGTCGATCTTTATAAATAGTAGAAAAACTAGTTGCTTAATAATTTGAGATGTTGAATTTTGAAATGCAAAAAATTACAAATACATTATTATTTAGAATATTTGCAATAAGTCGACATGTATTTCAAATTAAATTTTAAAATGCTGTGTAAGTATAAATTTTATATTAAATGTGAAAGTATCCTAATACTTTTTAAAAATTGTAAATAGTTTTCACATATTAGAATAACAATTTTGGATATGTTCCTTTGTATGGGCATGTACTTTTTAGTGCAGGTTTAGGATAGGACTGCTAGTTTCGCCTCTTTTTTTATTCTTAAATTCCGAATTACTACCAGAAATTCCTAATCGTAATTTTTGCTCTATTTAATGACAGGCATTTCGTGATTACATGAAGTAAAATTTCTTTCTCGTAATTTTCCGTATGAATTCGGAATTTCTGAATTAAAAAAGGCCTCCACACCCCTCTGTGGTTTGGAAGGAAAGGGGTTACATACGTTCTCAATTTTCAAACAATCGATTTTTTATTTTGACGGAAAGCAAATCCTTATAATGTGCAGAATTATGAGTAAAAAGATTTTAAGTGATATCTCAATTATTAAAAATAATATATGAGCAAAAATGTGAGTTCGGGCACGATCGATAAAACCGACCTCGCCGAACTATATAAAGTCAGCTATAGCATTCAGACAGAAACATTTTAAATGAGCAGAAGGATCCACACAGTGTTGAATTCAGACACTTTTCTCCGGGTGGTATTTCTGTGGCTCCCGGAGAGGACATTATATAGTTCCGGGGGGGGGGGGGGAATTGTACTTTTTGACCATTGGAAACACAGAATCTCAAATCTTCCGGGTAGGACACCTCATTGCACCCAAAAGGGTGGGGGGGGGGGTCACCCTCCACTTGAGAAAAAATACGGACTAAAAAACGGAGATTCTACTGGCAATCGAGACGTCAGTACTATCTCCGTTAAAATAGTACTGGCCGTTGAAATTTTACCCTATAAATTCCAGAAAAACAAAAAGTTTTCTGTAATTTATGGGGAAAAATTTCCATAAAAATACGGATTTATGGAATTTATGGGGGGAAATTTCCGTTAAAATACGGAAATAGTACTGGCGTCTTGATTGCCAGTAGAATCTCTGCTTTTTATTCCGTGTTTTTTTTTTTTTTTTTTTTTTTTTTTTTTTTGCTTACAGTGTCGGGTTACCCCCTGAACACTCAACACCGGGTCCACAGTGTGGCGCAGGAATAGCAAATTAAGTGTAAGTTGAAATTAAAAAAAATATCAGTATATTTTTTCTTTCTAAAACTTTAAATGCGATTTTCTGGAAATTACATTTTTCAACATGGGCAGCATGATAACTTGAATATTTTTTTTAATTTTTGGATAAAACTTGCGCTCATCTACCCATAATTAAATTGTCTAAGGGCCATCGAGCCATATTTGGAAATTTTAATTTTTAAAAATTTTTCCAATAAGTTTAAAAGTGAAAATTTTTGACGAAAAATTAAAAGTTTTTTTCAAAATAGAACAATTTTCTTATTTTTCAAAAAAATTAAAATTTTAAGCCGATGGTTCTTTGTTACAATCTTATTTTAGAAGAAGTAACTGAGATTTTAATAATCTTTTGTTTCTATAGAACGTAGGATTCTCTCCATCGATCCCGGATATTTTGGTACAGGTCAACGCGGCTGCAGGTTTCCGACGTGATATGTGACCAAATTTAACAAAACAAATATTTTTAAATAGTTGAAGGAATAAAATACAACGGGGAATTATTAGTTTTTCAATTTATTTTACTCCCGTCCGAGAAAAAAAATTGCAAAATATCTCAATTTTTCACTATGGTTCGGCGGCAACTTTAAACCTTTATGCCCCGACGCCGACGGCAGTTTAAAGTACTATTAAAATAACTCGTTATAAAATTCGTTTAATGCATCGATTAGTAGTACTACAGTTTAGAAAGAGTAATATATACTTTACATTATCTTATTCCAAAAGCATTATTGGTTGCAAAAAAGAAAATATATATTAAAAGGATGATTTCTTTTTCATTTACATTTTTTCAGCTTTCTTGACGTTGAAAGATTGTGAGGAAAAAGTTACAGTTAGGAAATATTTCTATATTTCTGTTGTAAGAGCATTATATTTGTACATTTCCTAATTCTATAAAATACTAAAAAAAATATTTTATATAAAAGTTTTGAGTGGAGTTATAAATATTGCACAAAATCACTATAAAAAAAAAAAAAGCACTTTAACAAATTACAACGACCATTTGGAAAATGATTTTTTCAAAGACTAAAATTTAAGACATAAAAAATCGCACGGAGTTGATCATACATTTCGTACGCCATGGATTACATTTTTTGGTACTGTAAATTTTTAAACTTCTACGGAGCTGGTCATTCATTACGTATGCCATGGATTAAATATTAATATTCCTGGACCAATTTTAAATGAAATTTCATTCTTAAACTTCTAAACATCCCACAATATTACTTTTTACACCGTCGTATTGAGAAAAAAATGTACTTTTAAATGCAATTTGTTTAAAAGCTGTATCTCAATTTTATTCTGAGTTATTAATTTTTTTTTTCAGTTTTTATTACCTTTTTGTCATAGTGGCAACAGAAGTATCCATCTCTGTTGAAAGTAAAGGAAAAATACCGATTACTGTATAGACCAATCAGAAAACGAATAAAATGCGGATTCAACCAATAAAACGCTTCAGATATGTTTTTGATTTCCTACCCTGACAGAGGACAATAACCATTTTTCCAAATGGTTAAAAATTTAATTAATTAATTTTAATTAGCAAAATCCTTCTAAAATTTATTAAATGTTTGTATAAATCTTCTAATGTAGTTTCAAAGATTCATGAAAAATACTTTAGAAGATGAAATTTTCATGAATTCGTAATTTGGGATATAAAAAGAAGCACTTTCCTTTTTTTAAATTGTTATATTCAAACGCGAGTTCAAAAATTTAACGGAATGCGTTTTTTTTTTTTTTTTTTTTTTTTCGTTAACACAATTATTAGAAATTATCCAGTGTTATGAATGGCAAGCAAAAGTTATTGTATTATAAATTTGGTGTTAATATAGTCGAACTCGTCTAGAACGAAATTGAAAAAAATAAAAGGAAAAATCTGATAAAACATTTGCTCGTTATAACTCAGCTCTCCCAATAACCCAGTTTAATATTTCATGTAATGAAGCATATGAAAATATGTAAAAGTTCAGATGAACTATTAAGAAATACAAAATGGTTCCTTTCATAAATGCAAATTTGCATTTCTAGATTAGATGAGTGAAATTTAATTACAAATCTCAGTTTAACAATTTTTCAATTTGGAATTCATAAAGTAGAAATAATCCTATGGAAGAATGTTTATTAAAGAAAACGTGCTTAACATTTATTTATTAAGTACATTTTTTAAATGTCTTTTTTATTTTATTTTATTTTTTTTTATTTTATTTTATTTTTTTTGACACGTTTACAAAGTATTTTTCCTCTTAATTATTATAATATACTAGTAAAGGATATGCTTCACTTGTTTGTTTGTGGAAAGGGGGGTGGGGGTACTAAGTAATATTAAAGAAATGACTGTATAAAGTATGATTTCTGCGAGATGCTTCATTAAAAATGTAGAACACACATGAATTAACTAAGGAATTAAAAATTAAGGAAATAAAAAAAAACATTCTTGTGAATTTTACAACATTTTGTTCATTATGTCAGAGTTTCGTTTATTAAAACAGAGCATTCTTCAATGCGTTTTTATAAGGCCAACTATTTGCTTTACCTTTGCTCGTTAAAATCGGCTTCTCGTAGAATCTGAGCTCGCTATAAACAAGTTTGACAGTGCTGATAAACAATTGCTGAAATATTTAAAAACATTGTGTTTCAAATAGTAGCGTGTATAATACTGTGTGACAAGATGTATGTTAAATTTAAAATTGTTTTCAATACTGTTACATTTTAAAAAATCTTTTATTACTTTAAAATAGTGGGTGCCACTTTTTTGCAGTACCAGTTTAGAAGAAAAGGCACGGTTCGACGACTTTTTTAAAAGAAACCTATTCTAACATCCCCCCCCCCCTTTTAATTGTTGTATGCAAGCGCTAGGTCATATAAATTAACGAAATAGTTTATTTTTACTTTTGTGTTCAAAAGTGCTGTGTTAGATTTTTAGAATATTTCTTTCAAGTAGTAGATTTTTATACGTGCTTTCATAATATTTTAATACTATTATCCAGTGTTACAAATATCAAGTAAAAACAATTTTCTATTTAGTATTAGTATTAAGTATATTATCATTATTATTATTAAATATGGCATTATTGCTATCATTAAATATATCTGAGAAGCTAAATTTGTAAACTGAAAAAAAAAAACTTAAATAGTAGTATTATGTCATGGTACGTCAGTATGTATGCAATATTAATTTTGAAAATATTTTTAAAAATTTAAACTTATTTTTCTAAAATTGTAATGGATTAATTAGAAATTATCGGGTTTTTTTTTTCTTTTAAGGGGCAAAGTTCTTCTATTGATAAACTTTTGAAATGGTTGAATGATACCATGATTTACGAACAAATTTATTTGAAAGTAGGTAATAGGTTTTTTTCATGTACAGGAAGTTCACGTATTATGGAATGGTTGGACAATATGGAATACTTCAATATCTGGCACATACATATTAAGCCGAGCATTAATCTGCCATACGATTTCCTAGTACTCCCATGCGGCACTGTACTCAGTTCTGTTTGGATACCTGTTGTTAGAGCGGAACGGTGAAATAAAATCTTATTCTTAATTTTTGTAGTTTTTTGCAGGCAAATTTTATAAAATTCGTATTAATTATAAAATCCCATTGTCAGTGCTGTTAACCAAGTTCAGTATAAAGTTGAACAGTTATGTTTATTGCTGTTTTAGTCAGTGTTTCTCTATGCTAACTTGTGGGCGAATGAAGAGAGTATGTTTTTCAAGGTGGTGTGTCGGGTAATATGGAATATCACTAGGCAACTGTTTCAAGACGAGTCTAAAATTTAAAACAATTTGTCAAAGAAGCTGATGATTTACAGATGATGTACTGAGGTTTACTCATTAAATAATTTTAGTGAAAATATTTGGTTTAAAATTGAAAGTGTCCGGTGGCTTTTGGTCATAGAGTGTAATAGAGCAGGTCCCACCTACCAGCTTTGAGACCAGAATATCTCAGCGGATAGAAGAGGCTAATTTCATTTAAACTTTGGCGTTATTATGAAATATTAAACACTAATTTGAGATGCTTAATATGGAACTAAAACTTTTAACAGGAGTATGAATAATATGTCAACGTATTTGTTACGTTAAAAAAAAAAAAAAAAAAAAAAAAAAAAAAAAAAAAAATCTTTTCAGAATTTAACCCGTTAACGACAATTGTCTCCTTCAGGTGACACATATTTGAAAGGACCTCTAGGCTTAGATTTCAAGTAAATATGTATCTTTGTTTGGATCCAGAAGAGTTTACCTAATCATAAAAAAATGTCCCATATCTCACGAGTTTTCTGATATGATACTATAACCTTCCAAAGTCTTATACCTCCTCAAACAAGCAAGAACTTGGGTTGGTCTTGTTCTTAAGGGATAAAAAAGTTAAGGCTCTCACTTTTTCTTTTCTTTTTTTTTTTTCTTCTTTATCTGAATGTTAAAATTAACTAAATGTTGGATTGATATTTGTAGGATTTCAAATGCTTGATTAGTTTTTACTGTTGTGATGCGATCTCGAACGTGATGTGATGCAATCCAAACTATAAACCTTAAATGTACTTTTTTTTTTGATAGAATCTGTTTTTACCCGACTGCCAAGAACGGGTTTGACGCGTATCTGGGTATGTGGATTTCTTTATACCCTCGAAACATCCCAACGGCTGGATGGGTTTTAACGAGTGAGATCTCTATCGATTCGCCTTAATCGTCTGATGGTTATAAGCTAGGTTTTGTTTTTATAAATTCAAAATGGCGGCCGTAAAATACAAAATGGCGGTAGAGACGAAAAAGACATTTTACGCACCCTATTGAGTGGCATATCATTGGATAGGTCTTTCAAAATGAAGATGATGTTTCATTGACTATTTTACAGTCAGAAGCTCCGCTTAAATATTACATAACCTGGAAGTTGTGTAGGTAGGATCTCTAGCTTTACTGCAACTCTAACCTTCATAGACAGGCCTCATCAAAATAGTGTTTATAGAAAGGAATTAACAATTAAACACAACTTAAAAGTCACCAATATAAGTAAGTAAAAAAAAATAGGTCAGTAGTATAAGAAATACTTTCACATTGATGAGAAATAATTAATTAGTTCGCTTTTTATGCAGTCTGGTTTTTGGATTTTTTAAATTAAATTTTTACTTGTTCAGTACTATTTTTTAGTAAAAACTATACAATATAACCTATGAATTTGAAAATATATATATATACGTATATGCATAAATTTAACTATGGTCATTGGAGGGCTAAGGAAGGGTTAGACGGCTATTTTTAGGTGTGTTCGTAATTATATAAATACGTAGCACTATAGTCGTCGTCTGGTCTGACCGTCTGTCTACATATAACAGCGCAAGAACTACCGAATCGAATTGTTTGAAATTTAATTATATATAATCGTTGCAGAATTTTGTCGAGAAAAAAATTGAATTATTTAAACACTTAAAATGTTATAATATGATTATGATTATATATATCGTACATAAGTTTTAAAATTCTAACATCATACATTTTTATTATGATGCATATTTTGATATGATCATATGATACATATATGTATATGATACATCTCAATACAATACTATAATTTTGTAGACAAATATGCATATGATACATGTTTTGATACAACATGTCAATATGGAAGATAATTTAGCTTTAGACAAATTTTCGTTTTAGTAAGCAAACCATCTGTTATAATAATAGCAGTGCTGCGGAGTTGGAGTCAGGCTCATTTTTGAGCGAAAGAGTCGGAGTCGGAGTCGTTCATTTTACAAGCAGGGCTGCTTTGTCCGAGTCGGAATGAGATCCATTTTTGAGCGAAAGAGTTGGAGTCGGATCTGTTGAAATTCCCGGAGTCAGGGTCATCCATTTTTCCCACCGACTCCGCAGCCCTGAATAATAAGTACGGATTGATATATATATATATATATATATATTTTCTTTCTTTCTTTCTTTGTCAGAAATGGAAATTTCTTTTAAGGCAAGATTCTGTTATAAATAGGTACAACTTTTTACAGGTTTTACTGTATTTATTTCACAAGAGTTTTAAATGTTTAATTAGAAATTATCCAGTGTTATAAAGTGCGAGTAAAAATAATTACATTTAAAATTTGGAGTAATTAAAAAAAAAAAACGTTTTTCTCAGCTATTGCTTTAAACATCTGATTTATAAAAATAAGTTAACGAAGTACTTATTTCAGCTGCTTTATGTGTGAAACAATTAAAAAAATAGAGGAAGTCTGGTATTATGAAATGGTCGGACAATATGGAGTACTTCAATATCAGGCGCGTACGGTGTTGCCGCCAAGCGTAAATCTGCCATACGACTTCCTGGTACTCCCATGAGGCACTGTGTTCAGTTCTGTTTGGATACCTGTTTATGGAGAAACACGATGAAATAAAATCTTATTCTCAATTTTTGCAGTTTTTTGCAGGTAAATTTTATAAAATTCGTATTAATTATAAAATCCCAGTCTCCAAGTTCAGTATAAAATTGAACAGTTGTATTTATTGATGTTTTACTCAGTTTTCCTCTATGCTAACTTATTGACGAGCGAAGAGATTATGTTTTTCAAGACGGTGTGTGGAGTAATGTGGAATAGGAGCTAGAAAATTGTTTCAAGACGAGTCTGAAAATTAAAACAATTTTTCAAATAATCTAATGATGTATAGATGATCTACTAAGGTTTACTCATTAAATACTTTTAGTTATTCTTTTAAATCGGGGGTTTTCTTGCAATTTTAATATTCCTTATTATCCTGTTCCATATTGCACAAATGGTTGCCATTACCCAAAAAGTGTAACTTTTACAAAAAAAAAAAAAAAAAAAAAAAAAAAAAAAAAGCTAATCATTGATATGTATGTAAACTATATATAAAAATCCCTTCAAAATATCAAAATATTCATTAATTGCTATAAGTAATAATAAATTTTAAAACGGCAAAATACCTTTATTTATTTGCATTTCGGCATGTTTCATTGCATCAGACGGAAACATTCTCAAGAAAATAAAATGATAAAATATTTTCCCAAAAATTCAAATTTAAAAACTAGCAAACAACAACAAAAAATAAAAAAATAAAAATAAAAAATCACGCGAACACAAGCCTAAGGAAATTAACTGCAATATTAAAAATGTAAATTTGTGAACGTGAATTATTTTATATTATTATTTCATTATCCTGAGTAGCATTTCTTTCCAAATTTTAGGGAGTTCCATGGAGGCTGAATCATTGCAAATATTTTCATTGCGTAAGAAAAACTCTATTGATTCTCTGATGATGGATGGCAAATAAGATCTTGATGAATAAATTATTCTACTATTTTTAAAATTTATTTTCAAAGATTTTCTGTTATATAGTCTGGTCAGAGCAATAGTTTTCTTGCTGTATTTGATGTCTGCTATATGTTCTTTGATCCTAGTTTTGAGCTTTCTATTTGTCATTCTTACATAAAATTCCACTGTTCCATCTTCTTTAGTGAAAGGTATTTCATATACCCCTGATAATTGATTTGGTTCTATTGGGTCAATTTTCTTACATATTATAATTTTTTCAAAAAACGGTATTAAATGTGTCACTTTCCAGATGCGAGAACGCAGGAGCAGAAAAAGCTGTTGTAATGCGGTAGCAATAGCTTATACCTCAAGGAATAATTAATTTAAAGAAAAATGAAAGAAACCGCTCGATTATAAATCACTTCAATAACCATTCCTCCAAATGTTATACTTTTACGTTTAAAAATAACTGATAAAATGTGTCAGAAAATCTCGCATAGCTAAGCGGGATTTTTTTTTCGACAACCAGCTCAACTGCTTAGAAAAGTTGACGAAATATCTTTTATTCCTTTTTAACCCCTTCGCAACGAGAGGCCTTTGCTTAATTTTTAATCTTATACCACCGGTTTTTCAAAACAGAAAATTATCTGTAACTGAATCGCGAAAATGCTCTGATTAAATAAGGTAAATTTAACAATTAAAAATAACTGGTGGGAATAATGAAGGATTCTGAGTACCTTAAGTGGCACGTATACCGGTCGCTCGTCCCTAAGGCGTTAAGGAGGTAACAAAATTTTAAAATTTAATTTCAAAAATTTTAGGGGATTACTGAGAAATTATCCAGTGTTTCAAATGATACATAAAAATAGTTTCATATTAATAAGGATATTAAAATTTGAAAATTAGAAAAAAAAAATAAACACTTTATGCTTAAAATACTTTTAATATGTCTGTACGCAAGTTTCGTTAAATATTAAAATACTAGTATGTATTTTATGCTATAGCGTTACATTAAATTTTGAAATGCTACAATAAAAAAAGACAGAAAAGAAAACAGGACAAGAAAAACGAATAGTGTATATAAAATTGGAAATTGTACTAACGATCACGTTGCCAGTAAAATTAGTTTCTAGTGTAAAAATGGCAGTTTTATTCCATATTCTTTACTTTCTGAATAATTCGCAAAATCATCAGATTCTTTTTTTCTTTTTAATATACAATTTGTATTTGCAACCTAATTGCCACATAGCATAATGCTACAATATTTTTTTAACATATTTCCCTTTCCTGGGGAGTTAGAGTTATTAATAACATTGAAGAAGATGAAACTGCAAATTTCAAAGGAATGTTCTAAAATATTGTCAAGTGTTTCATAATCTATGCACGATGCATGATTTTTCTTTCTTGATCTTTTTTTTTTTTTTTTTTTTGCCAAAATTACAAAAATCGGAAATAAAATTATCAAAATATCTTGCACAGTAATTTGAATTCGTATCCAATACGAATAAAAAGTGCTGAGGCTGACCATTTTCAGGGATTTGATTTTTTCCAATTTCGATAAAAAATATAGAACATTCGGCTAATTATGAAAATACATGTTTAATGTTTTTAATACATTTCCTCTTGTTAACTATGATAATTGGCTCGACAAATGTCAAACAAACATTTAAAGCCATTTTAAAAATCGCCAAACGCTTTGATGATACTTCACTGCAGACAGAATTTTTCATTTGCATTTATTTTCAGTCCCGTGTTTATTTTAATTACACGATTAATTAGAAACATAGTTTTCAGTATTTATGCCATTCTATTTAATAAATTTAGAATTTTATCTTCATATATACATATATATATTGGATTTAGATTGAGTGCTTGAAGTATTAATTTCTTAATATTAATAGTGCAAGAAATTATTTTGAAAAATTAATACGCTTTCATTAACTCTTTTCTTAACATCCACTTATGGGCGTAATTAATTTAATTAAATAAATTAACTTAAATAATTCATTTAAATAAATTTTAAACAGGGTTCGTGCGGGTACCGTTATTTTCAAGGCGAAGTATCAGAATTTTTTTTATAGAAAAATAAATCTAGTTTAAACGGACGAAATTTCGCCTTATTTAAAAAGAGATTTTCCATAAGAAAATACTGGTACCGAAGAATTTCTTAGTGTGGAAATTCAAGAACCCATACGAGCCCTTTTAAAGCTAAATTTTATTAAACAAATTTAAATTTAACTAAATAAATAAACTTTTTCGCTCACGATGTTGATAAAAATAGCAACATTCGTTTTTCTCAGGGGGATTTAAAATATTTAAACGTTAAGAGAGAGAGAGGAGGGAGGGGGGGGAAACAAAAATAATTTCTTTCAGGGGATATCTGCCGCTCTGAACCTTTCGTGGAAGTAATTTTTAATTCAGTTTTTCTTCTTTTTTTATGTTTATGTGTTTAAGAAAAATAAATTATTGTTTAGGTAGATCAGTTTCAAACACGTAACCACGTGCCCCCACTAACCAACCAAAATCACCGATTATTTACCCAATATTACCGTTCAACCAATCAAAGTGGAGAAAAACCGGAAAAACCAATGGGCAAACAAAATGCCCACGAGGTTGTCAAGCTGGTTGCTAAAGTGTGATATCAGTAGAAACTTATCTATTCTCCTTCTTGAAAAATGCTGGTAAAAATTTATTTTTGAATATTTAATTTGTTTTAATTGTTAAATTTCTGTGTTACTTTCTAAGATGATATGTTTTAAAATTTGTTTTGTATGGGGAAGGGGGCTGACAAAATATTTTTAGATTAGCTTATATTCCCCATTTTAAAAACGGCGGCTAAAGCAACGCCTGAGGCCGCGGGCTTACATCTGTTCTAAAATCTTGTTCCCCACCTTCTGGATCTCGTTCTGCCGGCACTCACGTAACCATTTCTTCCCCCATATTTGCACTCGGAATTTCGAATTCTAACTATAATTGATTTCTGGTTATCTATATTCTGGTCACTCTATCCGACTGGACGAGAATTATGCCGTGAAATTCAAATCATGGATATTTGCGGGGACATTATAGTGTTGCCAGATTGAGGACTTTTTTGTTCCCAGATTGTTGATTGCCACCGCCTTTTTTAAATAGAAATATTCGGACTATTTAAAAATTGATTAAAACTTCTGAAAAATAAGGCGAATTATACTATTTTAAAAAAGTGGTGACAGTCAAATAATCTGTATTAAAAAAGTCCCCAATCTGGCAGCACTGGGACATTACTTCGGGAATTTTCTAATTCATTAAACTCTAATTAAAATTACAATAACAGACAAGAATTAAATTGTTACTATTATGAAAAAAAAAACTGTTATTATTAAAAAATCACATGTAGAGGGTGCTGACGACCCGAAACACAATGAACAGGACAACAATACGCTCCATTCATTTGTTCTTCCAATAACAAATGTTTAACATGATTTCCAGAACATTCTACGACACAGCTGTTGTCCTGTTCATTGTGTTCCGGGTAGTCAGCGCCCTCTACATGGAGTTTTTAACTGAATTTTTTTTGCTGCTAAAAAAAATCCGACTACCGTGTGAGCCCTTTCTTGCAAACTGCACTCCTTTATCATGATTTCTTCTTTTTTTATGAGTTTTTAAAGTTGTAACGAACTTTTGGCTCACCAGGTAGATGTTTTAATGCTGTCATGAAAAAAAAAATATGGAATCCATAGTGGATTCTTCAGCTCTAAATCCCCGTAAACATTATCACTCTCTTTCTTATACAAATTTATGATTTAACTATAAAAAAACCAATACTCATTCTTTTAAAAACATTTTTTAATTAGTAGATAAAATTCAAATGTGAATAAACGTAAACAATATTATTACATTTGATTTGAAGGACTTATTAAATAATACTATTTTATATAATATTATTTCAATGTTATTTACATGCTACTATTAATGTATTATTTATAAAATATTACCCACGTTTATATTTACCTGATAATATTGATATTGCTTAGTTCAAATCTTTAAAATCTTTTTTTTTTTTTTTTTTTTTGTTATAGCTATATTTTTAAAAATAGAGCTATTTTTATTCAACATCAAGGAAAACTACAAGATGTAACCGCTTCTAGCACGTTATTTGATTTACATCTTTATTTCTATGAAAGAAATTACATTAGCAATAATATTTTACTATAAATATATATATGAATCACATAATTATATTTTAAATAATTATAATTTAACTGCTTCTACAATTAATTTTATGGATATTAAGAGGCTACTTCAGTCAAATGAAAAGACACATTCGCTAATGCTAATCCTGTGGAAGAAATTTATAAAGATATCTCGGTCGCATTTCAATATTTTTAAATGATTTCTTTTGCATTGAATAGTTGAGATCGATCTGTATGCAGGCCGTTTTTTACTTTTTCGATTTTGACTGGAGATATTTTTTATGAGGATGCTTTTACTTTCGAAACCGGTTCTGAAAATGAAAGTGTTCTCACAAGAAATACCTATAAACAAAATCGAAAAAGTAAACAACGGCCTTTGTACAAATCAATCTCAACTATTCAATGCAAAAGAAATCATTTAAAAATATTGAAATGCGACCGAGATATCTTTATAAATTTCTTCCATAGGATTAGCATTAGCGAACGGGTCTTTTCCTTTGACTGAAGTAGCCTCTTAATAGACCATTGTACCTATATTAACATCCAATATTTATTATAAATAAATTATTTTTCCTTTACTGTAATTAATTTTACTTACTTTAATTCTTGTGCACTGTAAAAAAAATTCCGCAACGTTCCTTGGAAAAAATGGGCAGCTGAGTTGCCCATTATTTCCAAGAAACATTTCTTGAAAATGACTGGAACTTTACTGTATATGTTAAAAACTTTCTACAGAAATGCCAGTAAGTTTCCTGCGAAATACCAGGAATATTTCTGTTGACAGCAAAACATTACTGACATATTCAAGGCTGGAGTAGCACAAGAGCGAAAAATGTCCAGACCAGGGATCGAACCTGGATACTTGGCGTGCCGTGCCAATGCCTTACCTGTTAGGCTATCCGGACCGATACCTGGCTGACATAATTCACTCTGGATGTTCGTTCCCTTCATTATGACATTACTGATATTTCACAGCATGCGGGATCCGCAGACGATTTTTACATTTCCAGTTGACAATTTTCGCTTTATTATCATTATTTGTTAGAATGAAAAAATATTTTGAAATTGACATCAAAATTATTATTTATAATTTACACGAAAAAATAAATTTTCAGTTAAAATTCAATAAAGTAAATATATATGTGATATATTGTTTCTGAACTTTGCTTAAAATATAAAAATATATAAATGTAAATAATAATTAGAAAAAAAATCTAGACATAAAATATTTTGGATTTTCGTCAGTGATTATGTTAGTTTACAAGTTAGATAAAATACATATAAATTTTCATGAAAAAAAAAAAACCTAAACGTAATTGTATATTTTTTCCGAAAAAAAAAAAATTCAAATTTGCAGCAATTCAAAGTGTCAAATATATGTCAAATTTAAATCAAATTGTAATAAAGTGTTAAAATATAAAATTAATTAAAAAAGAAAAAAAAAAAGTCAAGAGGTAGCATCGAACCCGGGCCGTACGGGTGGCGTGCAAGCTTTCTGCGTCCACAACAGGAAAGACACGTTGAGAGCTGCAAACTAATGGGTATTTGAAACGTATGCTAAAACTCGGCATCTAATTTCTGAAAATCTAAGGCCCATTTGAAGAAATCCTTTCACAAGAATAATTAGAGATAAGAACTCTAAAACATAATTTAAATTAATCAAAACAGGTGAGAATCATATTTGATTGTCCCCTGGTTAATGCAGATCCAAATAATAGGTGTATTTTTTTTTTTTACACAGTCTGCTCGTTAAAGATTTCACAGACAAGTACGAGAGATAATCTCTTAGTGATGTCACAGAGTTATTGTATTTTCATCTGAATTATCTTGACAATAGAGACGTAAAGGATTATGTCGTCTATTGATTTATTTGCATTCCATATTGATTTTTTTACATTCATTTAAGGAATTCTTTTTCGACACTCGCGCGCGAGCAACGGATTATAGCAAAAAGAATAATAAATGGCGGCCGCAGCGTTTTGCTGTTTCCAACTTTTGGTTCAGGAACGTTTCAGATAAGAAAACCAGAATTTCACAGGAAAGAGCTAAATTATTCTGAAAACCTGAGAAAAGGCGAAACGTTCCTGGATTTTACATGGAACGTTACCATTTTTTTTTACAGTGTGTACGTATTTCAGTCTGCAGAAATATTTTTCAAAATCACTGTAATGGTATTAAACATTTATGCTCTTACCATCATCTAGGGCCAACTTTAGTAAATTTAAAACAAACTGCACTCTTATATAATTCTCCTTCTTTTTTTATTCCACCATGAATAAAATATTGAATATTAGTTTTCATTTACCAATTTGAGCACTTATTATGTATAAAAGTTATAAAATCGAGAAAAAAATTGCTTAGGAGAGTGTGCACAGATTGCTGAAAAATTATAAAAGCATGAAAAAATCTTAAAAAATCAACAAATAATAAAATAAATAAATAAGTACTTTAAAAGTTAATGCAACTCAACTCTAAAAGTTATAAAACTGAAATAGCACAGCTGAGAGTTGAGGTCGGAACTGCTAGATTTATTTTATTATCATTATTATTTTTTTTTCCCCCTCAGAATCATGTATCATACATTATTCTAATAAGAGCAACGCACCTTATTCTAGGTTATACTTATGTTTCTTGTATTCTCTTTAAATTATACCAATACTTATTTAATATTAAGTTATTAACTTCTAAATTGGTCATCTTTCTATCTATTTTCAGTAACCTTAATTCTTAGTTTATTTTTATCAAATTTTGTTTAAATACCTTTATTGTCCTTCTTTGATTTTCATATAATTTTATTTCTTCCGGAGTTTGAAAAGAAAATGAACTTAGATATATAGTTTTGTATTTATTTATTTATTTTTTTTTTTTTCATTTTAATTTCCGAAGCCGATGCCGATTTTTAACATCGCAGATAAAAAACACGGAAAACGCGAAATTGTCTTACGGACAAAAAATAAAATGTTTCACGCTTTTCGAACGAATCAATCAAAATAAACCAAAAACTATACAGCTATTTTTGAGAACTTCATCAACATATCTATCAAATATCAAGCTAATTGGTTGCTTTTTTGTGACAGTTATCGTGGAATACAGGCACATGGTGCAGACAAAAACTGTTTCGTCTCGTCAATTACAATCCACACTACGAATAAATCAATGAAATGATTCAATAAATTCACTTATGTTAAAAAGTAGTTTTAAAGAATATAAAAAAAACCCAAGTCGGAAATTGTACGTCAAACGTGGCAAATGAAGTGCGTTCGTACTATAACTAGTTTTACAAATATTCAGATCTTGGTGAAATAGCTATTGCACTCTTATGCAAAAATGCAGGAATACAAAATTTATTACGATTATATATATTTAATTCAGTAATACGGAAATAATAGGACTTCATCTTAAATAGGACGCCACCACCATGGCAACCTAGAGTCATTATTTATCGTGGGATATCACTGAATTAATTACCTATGACAGGAGTTAATAAAATGAAGAAAACTTTTATTAATATCTTTTTAAATTTTTGGTTCAATTTTCATAAAATTTGAAATGGCTCGACAAAATTCTGCAACGATATATTAAATTTCAACCCATTCGGTTCGATAGTTTTTGCGCTGTTATATGCGGACAGACGGACAGGCCAGGGACGACTATAGGTGCTACGTATTTATATAATTACGAACGCACCTAAAAATGTTTCATACTTTTTGAACGAATCACTCGAAATAAACCAAAAACTTATACAGCCATTTTTGAGTACTTCATCAACATATCTACCAAATATCAACCTAAATGGTTGCTTTTTTGTGACAGTTATCGTGGAATACAGGCACTCGGTGCAGACACGAAAAACTGTTTCGTCTCCAACAGTAAGACTTCACGTTTCGTCATTTACAATCCACACTACGAATAAATCAATGAAATGATTCAATAAGTTCAAGTATGTTAAAAAGTAGTTTTAAAGAATATAAAAAAATAAATCGGTAACTGTATGTCAAACGTGGTAAAAGTTCGTACTATAACTAGTTTTATGAATATTCAGATCTTGGTGCAATAGTTGTTGCACTCTCATGTGTCGTGAAAATTGCAGGTGTAGCCTCTTCTTTCTGTTCAAAGTATTAAATAGTTTTTTTCAGTCGAACTTATAGGGGAAAGTAGGGTAATGACATTCAGAAGGGTAATCCCGCTCACCAAATATCTCTAAACAGAATAGAAATGAAAACATGCGATCGGTACCGGCACCTAGCCAACTTCATCCTAAGTTCCCAGTAAGGATTTAGTGCCCGTCGGGAGGAAATTATTTTTGTGTCCTCAAGTTATTATTTTGAAGTTGTTTTATTATAAAATTCTACAACATCTAACTTAAAGGTAAGTGTACACTCTTATTTTCAAATATTAATTTACTCATTATGTCTACAAAATATATGCATTTAGCTGTACTTTCATGCTTTTATTTATTTTTGTAGTGCGTTGTTACGCCAATTACAATGCAATAAAACCCAACATGGCGATGACGGGTATTGGCGATCGCCTGGAATTCCAGAAGTGTTGCCAGTGGGAACTTTTTTTAAATTCAGATTTGTTGATTGACACCACTTTTTTGAAATGGCAAAACTTCCCTGTTTTCGCCTTTATTAATATGTCATTAAACAAGGAGAATTTTACGATTTCAAAAAAATGGTGAAAATCAAAAAACCTAAATATAAAAAAAGTAGCCCACTATATGTCTTGCAAAAAAGCATGTAAACAAAATTAATTGCGTATGAGAGGGTTTAATAGAATGAAGTAAACTTTTATTAATATCATTTTAAGGTTTAATTCGATTTTCATGAAATTTGAAATGACGCGAAAAAATTCTGCAACAATTATACATATTAAATTTTAAACCTTTCAGTTGTGTAGTTTTTGCGCTGTTATATACGAACAGACAGACGATCGGACCAGACGACGACTATAGGTGAGATGTATTTATATAATTACGAACTCACCTAAAAAGAGGGATAAAAGACAAAGTACTGAGCTTACTTTAAACGTAAACAAGCCTGTTTCGAATGATAAAATATAATCGATTGGTACGGCAGTTCTTGAAAGAAAAAAAAGGACTTTAATTTTCAGAAGAATTAAATCTTACGTCAATCAATATGTAAAAACAATCAAAACTAATCTTCGAGTGTTTAAAATAGAATACATTTCTACTGATTCATACACGTATCAATATGTAGAGTAAGGAACATTTGTGTGGCGAAAATTGAGTAGATAAAAAATATTTTTTCACTGCTCGAGAGAAATTAAAAGTAAAAATTTCTAACGCACTACACCCCCCCCCCCCCCCCCTCTCTTTTAAATAAAAATGTTCCTTTCTAGCTATGAAAGGAACTGATATTGCAAATACTTTCTAAAAATAAATCGGAGATGTTTAGAGGCTTTTTCTATCTCGCTCACTTTCTTTTTTTTCTTTTTTTTTTTTTTTTTTTTTTTTTTTTTCTGAAACCTCTTTTCCGTTTTTTCCTAGCTATGACAGTAGTAACTGATATTGAAAACATTCTTCAGAAAATAACACAAGGCCCAGAATGAAATTTTTTAAATATAAATTTAAAGTAAAGAATGTTTCTCACGTATTATTTTTATGCTGATTTCGTAAGAAAATATTAAAAAAAAAGAAACATCTGTAATGCACACTCATGGAAGAAAAGAAAATGCACCGCACCACCCATCATCTATTAACTCTGCCGCAAATCATTATAAAAATCTGAATACCAATCAATTAGTGATACGTAATTAACGTGTATTAATTAACTTTACACTTATATTTTGCTTAAGGGATCGCCTATATATAGGAATTGTACCAAACTTGAAAATTTTCAATACTAATGCGTAATTTTGACATTTTTTTTTTCCGGTAACCTTTAACTTCGGTTCCGAAACGAGAAATCATTCGGTAAGGAAGTTTAGGAATTATGTTGGTTTAAAACTTGGAATCTTTAATGTTAAAATATAACGTGGCAAACGAGGTGCGTTCGTACTATAACTATTTTTTATAAATATTCAGATCATGGTGCAATAGCTGTTGCACTCTTATGCAAAAATGCATAAATACAAAATTTATTATGACTATATATGTTAAATTCAGTAATACAGGAATAATATGACCCCATCTTAAATAGGAAGTAATCACCAAGGCAACCTAGAATCCCTACCTATCATGGGCTATCACTGAACTAAATACGTATGATAGGATTTAACAGAATGAAAAAAACTTTTATTAATATCCTTTTAAGTTTTGATTCGATTTTCATAAAACTTGAAATGACTCGACAAAATTCTGAAACGATTATATATATTAAATTTCAAACCTTTCGGTCTGGTAGTTTTCGCGCTGTTATATGCGGACATACAGGCTGACGGACGTACCAGACGACGACTTATATAGATGGTACGTATTTATATAATTACGAACGCATCTAAAAAGTAAATGTATTTTTTTGCAGACCTGAAGCCCAATACTTTCGGGGGCAGCGCGTCGTGCTACCAAGCTACAAATCAACAGTTCGATTGCGGACTAGGCAAAAATCACTGATCCTTTCAGAGTCTATAAAATGAGTACCAAGATTGGAGGAAAACTAAGGGTCCTGCATTAGACTGACCAGCTGAACGAGACACATACTGCATAGCACCTCAGGGCTCATGGTCAAGGAAACAGAGCTGGGTACATGTAAAACCATTTATACAAACTGATTCTCAAATGTGCAATTAATGCCACTCTCGTGATAATATCATTCATTCTTCCGTAATTGAATTTTTTTTTTAACAGAGTAAATTAGCGTGTTTTTAGAACCTGTGGGGTCTGGACGTGGTTTGGAGAGTGTGAGTCGTAGAGGGCAGAACCCCCTATTTACTAAAGATAATAATGTCACTTGATCAAAAAATAAATTTGTAAAAACATTACCTATTCCCAAACATTAAAACCACACATTTACACATAGTTAAAAGATTTTTTATTAAAATTTTTTCACATCATGTTCCGATGCATTTTCAGCAATTCAGTAAACTAGATGCCTTTTATTTACTGAAGATGCCTCGGAAAATGAGGTGAGAGTATTTTAATGAAACATATTTTAAGTATATGCAAATGTGTTGTTTTAATGTTGTAATAGGCAAATAGGTAATATTTTTGTCAATTTATTTATAATTATTGTTTTAGTTTATTTTAAACGCATATGCTCCATTTTAAAAAACACAGTCTTGGTAATGTACTACAGGCACATCTGTTTCAGAAACATATAAACTGCTTTCGATTGTATCTGCATATTTACAAGTTTATAGATCTCTCGAAGAAGGGATTAATTCAGGGGTTTTTGGGGCACGTCCAGTTCCATCCAGAAAAATATTGAGTTTTCTTTTAAGTTCTCCATAATGAAAAGTTTATTTATCACTTGAAGAAAGGATTGATTCAGGGTCTCGAGCTGAGAAAGTCCTGGGTGACTAAACTCAAAGATTTCGGATTTTCAATTGTGTTATTGGCTTGGAAAGCAAATCTACCCGGAATTCTTCACTGTTCCTTTCGAGATTACAGGGAAATCCTTCAGGTAAAAGATTTCAATTCAACAACACTGTCTTTACCCCTTAACTGATGAGGTAGGGTGTTTTGCACCCCTGAGAAATTTAAATTTTGAAATATTGTCATTTTACATTACTAGATGGACTGTACACTTACATATGTATGTGCACTTACAGTACTTTTTCTGTTGTTTTTATACAAGTAAATAATGCAAAATTCACAGGACATTTTCTTATTTTAATTCGGTAAGTTTTGTGGAGTGCACAAGAAATCAAATTTTGGAGTTACATATACGCCACCGCACCACTTATGTTACAAAAAATCACCTCACCACTTACGTTATAAAAAATCACCTCACCACTTAAGGGTTAAGAATCTTTAACCTTTGAAAATAAATTAAACAATGGTTAAAGGTTACATGTACGTGAAAAGTTTTGAAAAAAAAAAGACTGGCTATAAATTCTATTATAACCTTCAGTTTTTATAATGGATACATCAGTTTTAATAGTTCCCAACATAGTTGAAAGTGTTAATGAATTTGGTTTCTCTGCCCGTCTGTCTGTTCATGCTCTAACTCGCGTAAATTGCCACGTAATTGATATATTATAGGGTTTAAGTTTACTGTGGCATGTTTGGTATTGAAAATGAAGTGTATAAGCATTACAGTTCGTTTACAGGGGCACTCAAAAGAATTCCGTGACGTTATGGTTTTTTGGGGAAAATCCTTCACAGTGTACTTTAAAGATATTACAATATTTCAAACCTATTGAAATTGATATACGTCCCTGAGAGGCACTAAAATATGCTTACTGTTGAATATGGTATGCATAACACTTATCATTATTTACCGGGACATACAAAAGAATTCAGTTACAGTACTGTCTATGAGCAATAATTCCTAGAAGTACGTTTAAAATTGTGATATGCGTTTTTAATTTTAACTTATTTTTAGCATATTACATTAGTGTGTATAAGTTCTAAAGATCATAAACAGCACTGTACAAAACAATTCGGGAACATTTCCGCTTTTTGACAGAAATTGTTGAAGAGGAATTTTCAACTGTTTTATGCGTTTCCTGCACGATCTAAAATTTTGCATGCTATGTAGTATATACAGGGTGTTTAAGCACAGCAGTTACAAAGTTTCAGGAAAGATATGTCTACCTAGACGATGGAAAATCACATACCAATGCATGGTCCGAAACGCTTTCCTGGCGCGGTAGTGATGACACAAAGCAAGAGAAAGGAAGGACACAAACATGTTGAGAAAACATGCTTATTATTCTTAGTACAATACAAATCTAAGAAATAAGAACAAAAAGAGAGACAACGATCATCATCAAAGATGGTGTTTGAAATTCGGACCCTGGACCGTGATGCAGGCCTCATATATCTGGCGCATGAAAGATCTAATGTTCTCGAAAATTGTAAGGCGTGTCCCGGTTACCACGATGCGTGCAACTTCTTCCGCTGTACTTTCCATCACTGTCCCGGCATTTTTGCAGTACAAAGGCTAATGTCAGACGGACGTCTTTTTGCACGCTTTTTTCCTTACGTATTATCCCTACACAATGCTGCTAGCATTGTGTAGGGATAATACGTAAGGAAAAAAGCCTGCAAAAAGACGTTCGCCTGACATTAGTCTTAGAATAATAGACATGTTTTCTTAAACTGTTCGTGTCCTCCCTTTCTTGACTTTTATGTCATCACTACCGTGCCAGGAAAGCGTTTCTGACTATGCATTGCTATGTGATTTAGGTGTACTCTATCTCTTCTGAAACTTTGTAACCACTGTGCTGAACCACCCTGTATATATACTGATCTATAAATCATATACAAGGTTGAACAAAAGAATTCGTATATTTTTTTTTACTATAGGTGGCAATTACTGAAATTTGGATTTCAAATCTGTTATGCATTTTCCTAAATGTGTACTTACAGACATCATCTTTCAACATATTAAACAGTAAAGTTTTGTTATAGTATTCCGGATGTATTGGAAAGAGTTTCATAATCTGTGCTTGACGCATGAATTTTCCTGCTCGTTTCACTTACTTCTAATTTATTTATTTTTATCCACTCGATCACATCCCTCATTCGACCGGGATATAAATTCGCCAGAAATGCAAATTTCTTCGGAAATAAACTCATGTAAATAAATAATTATTCCTTTGTCACGACTTGTAGACGAACATGCGAAAAAGGAAAAAAGTAGTATTTTTTATACGATTTAACCGATAAACCCAGTATAGAGCAAGTCACACACACAAACGAACCGTTTATGACTTGCAGCAATTCCGGTCTGTTTAAGAAAGCTGCCATTTCTGAGTGAAGAATTTGGTGAGGGAAAAAAGGAGTTAAACTTCTCTATCTCTTGAGCTACATGGCCGAGGCGGGGATGAAATAAAAAATAAATAAAAATCCAGAGAAGTTTAGAGATATTCTCAAAAAATGTACTCCAGGAACTGAAACTGGGTTGTAAATGTCACGCGACTGTGAAATATCTAGAGTTCCAGAATGCTTCAACCATGTCTTTTAAATACTGATAAAGTGGGAAAAATTGTTTTTATGACAAGTAGTTTCCAGGATTTTGGATACTTTGATACTGCGGTCGCCAACCTTTTCAATCTCACGGACCACTAAATTCATAATTTGAAATCCCTCGGATCATTAATATGAATTTTTTAATAATATAAATACATTTTTACAATAGTTATCACAGAGTTTCCATTCTATTAATAGGAAATGTACTTATTCAATATAGCAGAATTATAAATGAGGGGAGCAAAACTGTGGCCCAGGGGATACCACTAATTTTTAATAATAATCTTCGTCTTATTTAATCGCAGAAAGAGCTTATTTCATCATACAAAAAACTTTAAAGTTTGTTTAATTTTATGAAAATTAATTTAAATATCATAAAATAATTTAAGATTATTTAAGTATTGAACTTTATTTATGTGATTTTGCACTTGCTTGCTTGAAATAACTTCACATGTGCATGGTACTTGTGTCATGTGCATGGTAATGTAGAGTCCTGCAACGGTTCGGGTTACTCGCTTTTACCCGCACCTAACTCAATCCGCTGTTCGGGTCGGTTTGGCGTTAGATTTTTTTTTGTTGCGGATCGGGTTGACTTCCACTTTTTTACTGCGGGTTGGGTTCGGGTCAGGTTGGGTTTTGACTTTAGCGGCTCAGGTTCAAAAGAATGCCCAAATTCTTTTTTCAGGTTAAAATTCTATATGCGATAAGACCTCCGTAATGGCTTTTCTCTCGAAAAGCGGACACCCCTATTTAGCGAGCACTTTTTCGATTCCGAAAATTTATATATTTGAACGCTTATATCTGCTGAATAGCGGGCACCTCTAAATCTACACACGTGTGACATATATATATGTGTACATAAACTATCAAAAATACGATACATGTGTTTTTGTGTATATCAAAAATGAAATGTTGATAATATTTTTCAAATTTGGAAAGAAGAAAAAATGTATAATAATTTTTAAACGATGACCAAAGACCCAGGTTCGAACCCTGTCCTGGACACTTTTTTCACTCTGTTGGCTTTGTTAGCAATGTGAATAAAAATTTACGTAATTAAATGAAGAAAAAATGGTTCTTAAAGAAAAAATAATGTATGATCGCATTTCTTATATACATTTTATATCTCGTGCGATAAATTGAATATATACTCATACATATTCAAATACGTATATTTAGTTTCATCTGAAACATAGTTGTGCTCAAACTTTTGGGGAAAACGCCCACAACCTGAGTGGCAAAAAACCTATATATGACCCGCAAGAATTCTTCTAGTGTGAACCTGTGAACCCGACTTGCAGAAAAAAAATTAGATTCATTGTGGGCCGAAAAAACCAAATTCGATTAAACCCGACGATGCTTGACTCTATTCAACGATCTCGAGATGTCCGCTCTTCAGAGGTTTTACTTTATTCGAATATTAAAAAATATACATTTGTTCATTCTTCTATGCAAAACATAACTAGCTGGATGTGCCAATCCCAAAACTTTCTTTTATCTAATACATCTTAATATTTCAAAATGTAGTTACAAATGTTAATACTTTAATATTATTAATTCAATACTATAGGAACTTTAACTTTCATCTTAAATTTCTACTTCAGTCAATCGGAGTAAAAAAAAAAAAAAATCCTTGCTAGCTCGGCCTGCAAGCGGAAGTAGATTTCAAAGTTAAGTACTAATTTCACAGACAAAAACTAAATCAAGATTAGAGATAAACCCAGTTTAACAATTTTATCTGGCCACTTTTGAAGAATTTTTAATTTCACTTTTCTATAAGAGCTCGTTTTATCCAAATTATATTAACTCAGTATTAAAAAAAATATTTTTCCCCGCTCAGCAACTCGAAATTTTCTGATACATTTTTAAAAGTAAAAACATGAAACTTGCTGACGTGACCTTTTGAATAGATTTATAAGCGACCTGTGTTTTTATTTTCCTTTCAATTAATTAGAACTTGATTTACAATTATTTTCCCCGTACGACCATTTTTTTTTTCGTTTTCAGCACTATCGCTTCGGGAAATTCGGTTCAAAATGCCCACTTTAAAAGCATTTTTTTAAATATATTCTGCCTTTATCAAAAATTCGACCAATACAGCACATTATATAGTTTCTGAATAAAAGAACCTGCCAGTTGAATGCGTTTGAGAGCGAAAATGAATTAAAAAATGAGTCAGAAAATAAGCCGTTTAGATTTGAGTACAACCCTTAGTACGATATTTTTTTCCGTCAACCCCCATTTTTTTTTTTTTTTTTCTGTAACAGTTGATCCTATCAAAAACTTGTCAGTATAAAAGTAGTAGACAATATTGATAAGATGTATAATAAATTTTAGCGGATTGGATATCTTGTGAATTGACGAAGTTATGAATTGTTTTCTTCTTCAACCCCCCCCCCCCTCCCTCCAATTTTTTTTTCGTTTTTAATTTTCTTTTGCAGTAAGAGTTGGTCCTATCAAAAACTTGTCAATATAAAAGTTGTAGATAATATTAAGAAGATTTATAACAAGTTTAAGTGAATTTGATATCTTAAGAATTGACGAAGTTATGATTTTTTTCTCCCTAAAACCCTATTGTTTGCTCCCCTTGAGCCCATTTTTAATTTTATCAAAAATCTGTGATACATAAATTTTTAGTTCTTTTCCTAGAAGTAATAATAACTTTAAACTGATTTGATATGTATAAAAATTAAGAAGTTATGGGAGTTTTTCAGTTTTTATAAAACCCCTCCCGCTTTTCACCCCCTTTGTCCGATTTTGCCCATTAACGAACTTGACCGAGATTTTCTACCCCTTGATTTTATGTATCAGTTTGGAAGAGATTTGTGTAGAATTATGAAAGTTATCGTGTCCATAAAAAAGTGATATATATATATACATATATAGATAGATAGATAGATAAAGTTTTTTACTGAGGGGGGTTTTGGGCTCTAGGGGTCATGATCGGTGTAGATCTGCAAAAAATTTTCAGAAATTCCAATATAGGAGCGATCGCAATAGGTAGTATTTCATACGAAAACTACCTAAAAAAAAAAAGAATTCATCTCGATTATGATATTTATTAAAATCAATAGTTTTCCGTTATTCTCGTGTACATTAGCTGTTTGCGAATAGCCGGCTTATCAGGATGCGAAGATCCCGTCGCTTTACGAGTCGCCGGCGGACAATAGAACTACGAAAAATCAAGAAAATTATACAAAAATCGCTATTACAGTGCTCTCTTTCGGCGGAATATTTCCAAATTCAAGGAGGACCTGCTCGGCATAGCCAAAACCATACGCAAAAAATTTCGTTCAATTCTGTGCATAACTTCATACACTTTTCGATGATACAATAATGAAAATGGCACAAAAACCGCTATTACAGCGCCCCCTTCCGTCGGAATTTTCCCAAATTAAGGGAGGACCTGCTTGCCATAAACAAAATCTAAAAAGGGAAAAAAAATGGTTCAATTCTATGTGTAACTTCATACACTTTTTGATGGTACAATGGCGACATACGGATACACAGACAGACAGACATTTTCGATAAACATGTTTTTGGGGATCTCTGACCCCAAAAAACGTGTAAATCCGTCGAAAACCGGAAATCGAAAAAAATTTCATTTACAATACTTTCTTCTATTGAAGATGGAAGAAAGTAAAACTGGTATTAGAGATACAATTGTAGATTATTACTTTCTTCTACCTTTACAAGAAGAAAGTATTGGATTCATGAAAATTTTCGATTTCCGGTTTTTGACGGATATACATGTTTTAGGAGTCAAAGATCCCGAAAAACATGTTTTTACAAAATGTCTGTTGTATGTGACACAAAGTTTCTGGGCGCTCAATATCAAGAATTAATGAACGGATTTTTACAAAACTTTAGATTCAGTTAGTCCTTGATATAATTTGGTGCTTATTTCTTTTTGGTGTAAATCGCCCAACAAGTGGCGCTGCTACGCTGCATTTTTCATGATTATCGCAATAGCTCTATCTCAACAACTAATGCACGGATTTTCATCGAACTTCAGATTTAGTTAGTCGTTGATATAATTTGGTTCTGATTACTTTTTGCTGTAAATCAGCCAACATGTGGCACTGCTATGCAGAATTTTGTACGGTTTCCCCAATAGTCTCTATTTGAAAACTAATGCACGGATTTTCATGAAACTTCAGATTCAGTTAGACGTTGCCATAAGTTGTTTTTGATTAGGTTTTGGTGTAAAACACCTAACAGGTAACGCTGTTATGCTACATTTTTTCAGGATTTACACGATTTTAGAGATAGTCATAGCCAGGGTCCGACAAACCCCAGGCGCCAGGTCGCCCGGGCGACTAAAAAATTACTCTTGGCGACTAACTTTTTTACCTACTTATTAATTTTATTTTTTCCTTTAACCAAAAAAATTCCATGTGCGAAAATATTTACTTTTAATAGCGCGATTATTTGCAGTGGAAGAAAATATACTATACCGACACAACAACTCTCCCTAATTTTTCAGAAATCAGAGTTTTTGCTAAGCCAAACTAAAGTGCATGTTGAAAGAGCGCTGCTTATATTAGAAAACCTTATAAATACTCCAGCAGAAAATGAAAAAAAATTAAATGATGTTTCATTAAGTGGAATGTACCAAAATGTGCAGTTGTCAGATATATGTCACAAAAATGACAAATGGACAAATGGTATTTGAAATCAAAATCTCAAAGGCATTGTTAATTTATGAATGTAATTTGTTGTTGGGAATTAAAGGTAAGGATATTAATTTGCCTACTGTTTTAATGTTTAATTTCATAGTCTGTTTCTATTTAGTTTTTACAATGTAAAAGTGGTATAATCTTAAAATTTTTCCTCAGTTTGACTTTTTTATTGAAAGTTAACTTGTTCACTGCAAAATGACACACAGATCACTTAAAAATAGCCGAATACGATTATGCGTAGCCAGTGTTCCATTTTGCAGTGTGAATGCGTTTATGTCAGAGAAATGATTCTTCAAGCTGGCTCCTAAGAATTTTTCATGGCGTCTAAGAATTTTCCACTTTTGTCAGTCCCTGGTCATAGCTCAAGAACTAATGCACGTAATTTTATGTCTTTAGAATCCTCATGATGGGCATAGACTGTCTTTTAATTCTAACACTGTAATATCGAATTTTGCAGTATTAATATGCATGAGATAGAAGAAAGTTTTGGGATTACCACATCCGAGTTTGTTTTCATAATGGCATTAAAACATGATATACTTTCCTTTCATTGCGGGTTCGGGTCGGGTTGCGGGTTGATTTAAAATGGAATTTGCGGGTCCGGGTCAGGTACAATTCGACCAGCGCAGGATTCTAGTACCAACTACGTTACTGGAACACGGAGAGTGATTTTTTGAGTCCGGTACCGAATTTTAATTGATGTTTTATTATTACTAGTTTATTATTTACAGTATATAAATATTAATAAAACATTAAAAATCTAAATAGTCCGGATTTTTTTTTTGCGGACCAATGATGATCAACTGACCACCTGTTGCCGTTAGTTTAATATTAATAGATTAATATTAGATCTATCAGTTAATTGATTGAATCTTTCGGGAGCAAGTTAAACCCTAGCTTAAAATCCTAGAATTTTCATTTATGCTTTATGTGTTTTATATCGTAATTAAACTAAGCTTTGACCTCATAAAAGATTAAAAATACAGTGTTTTCAATTCATAATGGAATAATTTAAATTTATAAATATGGAAAATACTTAGTATTTAAAAAGAAGCTGCTGTTGACTTGGAAAATATAAATAAAAAATGAGCTTTTCATTTTAGACTTTTCAGCACAGGCCAATATATAATGCTTGAAAAATATTGCATACGTTGCAACATTTTTTATTTCAGTAAAAATAAATAAATAAATAAATAAATAATAAAAAAATATTTTACCTTTTTTCTTTATTAATAATTTAAAAAAAAATGTGTTCGTGAAATTTTCGAATCCCTGTTTTTGATGGATTTACAAAATTTGGGATGGCCTAACTACAATTTGACTATTTTCGGTCAATGTCTTGTGAAGTTTCATCTGAACTCATGCAAAATCCAGATGACCACTTAACGTAGTAAACGCTTTTAATTGGGCCCTCCAGATGCCTAAACTATAAGCCTCCTGTCAATGCCTTCACGAAATCCAGATGTAAAGTTGTAAACTGATGACTGGTTTAATGATGTAAATAATTTTCGGTGAAAATTGCTGACTATCACTTGTAGATATAAACTTTTTTGATAAGATGAATCAGAATCCCACGTGGTCACCAATTAAGATGGACTGGAATCTCGAAGAGGGCCCCGTGGAGAGAGATGCGTTTCTGTTGCGACAGAGGACGGTCGTTTGGACCAGCGAGGGGCAAGCAAGCTCCCACAGAATTTAAAGTTTAAGTTTTTATATGTCCTGTGATTTTTTATATGTGCTGTGTTGTGTTGACCAAGCGTGAATAAAAAAAGTTTAAAAATGAACGCCAGTTCTTATGAGTTCGATGTCTAAGTCTAGTCCTCGATAGTTTGATTTTTTATCACGTTATAGTCTGGTGTCTGTTTTTCTGTGTTACACCATAGCTGCCAATATTCCTGGTTTTTTTTTTCTTCTTCTTAATCAAATAAACAAATTTAGAACCAGAAATTTTATTTAATAGATGAAATCAAATTAGTACCACATTTGAAAAAGACACCTTTAATTAAATAAATTTTCTGGTTCGATTGAAGAAAAACGGAAGAGTGGCAGCTATGCTTACACTACTCTTTTGTTCAGTGTAACTTATGCATAGGATTCTACGAAGCTTCATTTTTATAGTTAGACATTGACATAAACTGATGCTAATTAGATCTGTGTATTTTATTCAACTGCTTTTCAAGATTTGAGTGAGAGCTATAACTTGACTTCTATGAGATGGAATTGCACACACTTAATATACGTAAGATGCCGAGATGCTGATTATGAAAACTATATTCAATATTTGTTTTGATGACTCAATAAGGAGCGTTGCTGTGTTGTTCTTTTTGGATGAACATTATAACTGTGAAAGGTATATATAAATATTATACAGACATAAATACAATAAACCCAATTGGAGTGAAAAATTAGCCAGAGCCAGGAATCGAACACGGGACCACAGTATACAAGACTGCAGCTCTAACCACTGAGCTACTCCGGTCGATACCTGGGTCTGCAATTTGTCACTAATAAACCATGTTGGGGAAGTCACCAGCCATCTATACGACAGCTTGGATGGCCGGACAACGATGAATAGATTTTACTATTACATCACTCTACGATAAATATAATAAAACACACATACTACAATATATATTAAAACATACATACACACATAAATAACGCCTGCATTCAACAGTTAAAGGTATATATAAATATTATACAGGCATACATACAATAAATACAATAAACCCAACTGGAGTGAAAAATTAGCCAGAGCCAGGAATCGAACCCGGGACCGCAGTATACAAGACTGCTGCTCTAACCACTGAGCTACTCCGGCCGATACCTGTGTCTGCAATTTCTCACTAATAAACCATGTTGGGGAAATCATCAGCCATCTATACGACAGCCTTGGTATTACCGGGTTCGATTCCTGGCTCTGGCTAATTTTTCACTCCAGTTGGGTTTATTGTATTTATGTCTGTATAATTTTTATATATACCTTTAACTGTTGGATGCAGGCGTTATTTATGTGTGTATGTGTGTTTTAATATATATTGTAGTATGTGTGTTTATTATATTATAACTGTGCATCGCATTTTTTATTTGTAGAAATGCTATAAATGTTATATTTAAAGTTTTGAATTTAAAACAGTCATGTTAGTTCAATTTCGGATTTGTATACTCATAAGGAGCGCTGTTGTGTTATTCTTATATATATAAATATATATAGATACTTACATACTACCAGGGCCAGGTTATCTTCACTGATCCAACAATGGCGCCGAAAATATTAAAGACAGTAATCCTTATTTTATTATTATTATTATTATTATTATTATTATTATTATTATTTTATTATTATTTTCCCTTGCTTTCTTCATTTTTACTGCATAGTGAATATTATGTAGATGCTATATTAAAGGCAATGGTGGAATATATGCATATAGCCATATAGTATGATATAGTATAGATATATAACATACCGTATATAAGCCGATCTGTGTATAAGTCGAGTATACTTTTCAGTGAAAAATCATCCAAAATCGGAAACCCGTATATAAGCCGATGTTTAAAAAAGGTGATAAAAAAATTCAGTAAACGAAAAATTTAGCTTTTTTTTTTTTTTTGCATAGCCAATATAAAAGAACTGCGCTCTCCGAAATTATTGATATCTCTTAGAGATCTTCGGTAGATCTCCGGTGGCCTTACTTCTATTCTTCAATAATCGAACGTTTTTCTAAATGAATCATTTAAAGACAGGCTCCTTTCGAAATGAACTGAATAGATGTCCTCTCCGGATGCATCTGAGACAAAAGGGGATATTTTTTTAAAAAGTTGGATGGAAAAAGAAGCTTAGCCTGAATTACCATAAGAATTGATCGTCCGATTTTTCAAAAACTGTTGCATCAATAATGCGATGGAGGAACTGAGGATTTTGTTATTTTTTAAAAAAGATGGCGATGATGATGATGAACTAGATATTGACGATATTCATCCTGATGTACCAGTGAAAGCAATTTTAAGGAGTTGCTTGAAAATTCTGATAATGGCTTGGAAAGAAACTGATGGTGATTTTTTCATTGTAAAAGTGTCATTGTAGAAGTATTTTTAGAGAATTTTCAAAACTTTTTACCCGACTGCCAAGAACGGTTATGTGTTTCATGTGTATCTGGGTATGTGGATTTCTTTATACCCTCGAAACATCCAAACGGCTGGATGGATTTTAATGAATAAGGTTTCTATCGATTCGTCTTGGCCGTCCGATGGTTATAGGGTAGGGTTTTTTTTTATATAAATTCAAAATGGCGGTAGAGACGAAAAATGTTTTGTACGCACCCTATTGAGTGGCATATCATTGGATAGGTCTTTCAAAATGAAGACGATGTTTCACTGTTGACTATTTTACAGTCTCGCCCCCCGGGATTGCACTTATACTCTAAAGCGAAAGCTGGGTTCCCGGGGCGGTCATCCCTGCCATCCCCCTGACTATTTTACAGTCAGAAGCTCCGTTTAAATATTACACAACCTGGAAGTTGTGTAGGTAGGATCTGTAGCTTTACTGCAACTCTAACCTTCATAGACATCTATAGACCTCATCAAAACGGTGTTTATAGATTGGAACTAACAATTAAACACAACTTAAAAATCATCAATGCAAGTTAATAAAAAAATAGGTAAGTAGTATAAAAAATAGTTTTACATTGATGAGAAATAATTAATTAGTTCGCTTTTTGAGCAGTCGGGTTTCTTTATTTTCTAAATTTAATTCTTATTTATGTTTGTTATATTTACCATCCTTTTTATTTTAGAATATCAAATTTGGAAATTTCCTTAGACTCGTGCATAAGCCGACCCTTTCACTTTGGAGCCAAAAAAATGCCAAAAATATTCTCGACTTATACACGTAAATATACGGCATTATATTCATTGAAACAGTATATTTACATTACATAATATTCACTGTTAAAAATTTGCAGCATTCTGTCCAATCATTTGACCGTTTTTATCAAAAACAGTTACACAACCGTAATTTAACACTATTCTGACCATATTATTGGCCATTTTATGGTCAGAATACAGTTAAATTACGGTTATGAAACCGTTTTTTCAAAAAACGTTCAAATGACTAGACTGCTGCAAATTTTTAACAGTGTTGAAATTATATTCATTCTGGTGAGCAAACCAAATCACTCGAAATAAAAACTACATCGTTAATATCGTTTATTACTAAAAGCCGCAAATTTGATGTTGTGTATTTTATAAATGTAGACTAAATAAAGATTTTCTATTATTTTAGCTTAGTGTTATATTATTTATTTATCATTTGTAATAATGTTATATATTTATTAAATTAGAATTTTGAACATGCCTGGCAATTAAATTGCGGATTGGCAATCATTTTTGGCAGTTGAATGAACGAATGAAAATGATGGAATGCATTTTTAATATTTTAATTTTTAATTAAAAAATATGTGATTTATAATTATTATTTAACAATAATTGTGTTATTATTTATTATTATTGTTGATGTTGTTTTCTAATAGTAATCAATATTTATTATTATTATTATCACTCAATATTTATTATTATTATTAGATTGTTATTATTATTAATCAATATTTATTACTACTATACTATATTATTATTATTATTATTCAATAATTGTGTTATTATTTATTATTATTGTTGATGTTGTTTTCTAATATTAATCAATATTTATTATTATTATATTATATTGATTATTAGATTGTTATTATTATTAATCAGTATTTATTACAACTATATTATATTATTATTATTATTATTATTCAATATTTATCATATTATATTATATTATTATTATTAATCAATATTTATCACAATCCTTGTAACCTGAGGAACGGTATGTTTCCCGCCTACAAATCTGATGCAGTATTCTTCCAATCTCTTACCAAGGATTGGTAAGAATCTCTGACATGACAAGTTACAGCTTTTTGGAATGCCAGAATGAAGTAGCAAATTATAGGGAAGTTGGACATATTGCTTTGATTATTCAATGTAAGCCACAAATTCGTTTCAAACAATAACCATTCGTAGATTGTAATATTTCCGCAATCTTCGTAAGGGCCTGTAAAGAAAAAAAAAGTTATAATGACTTTTAAAAGAAGAGCATGCTGCTTATATTTCAATAGGAAATATACTGTAAATGACCTGAACAACATATTTAAATTCTGAGGCTAACAAATGATTAACTTGTTGAATGAACTGGTGCGAAACAAAAACTATTTGGATGTGCCAATCCCAAAACTTTCTTCTATCTCATACATCTTAATATTTCAAAAAGTTATTACAAATGTTAATATTTCATTATTATTAGTTCAATAATTTACCAACTTTGACTTTCATCATTGATTTCTGCTTCAGTCAATTAATCGGAGTAAATTAATCTCGATAATAATAGTTATTAAAATCATTAGTTTTTCGTTATTCTGTTGTACATAAGAATTTGTGAAGAGCTGGCTTAGCAGGGTGCGGAGTTCCCGTCACTTCACGAGCCGCCGATGTACAATAAAACTTCGAGAAATCGAGAAAATTATACAAAAGTCGCTATTACAGCGCCCCTTCCGGCGGAATATTTCGAAATTCAAGGAGGACCCGTTGCCATAGCCAAAAACATACATAAAAATTTGGTTCAATTCTAAGCATAACTTCATACACTTTTCGATTGTACAATAATAAAAATGGCACAAAAATTGCTATTATAGCGCTCCCTTTCGGTGGAATATTTCCAAATTCAAAGAGGACCTGCTGAAACATAACCCTATTTTTGCAGGTCTTGTAAGGGGATTGAAGCCCCGTAGCGTAGTGGTCAGCACGCCTGTCTGCCACGCTACAGATCGCGAATTCTGCTCCCGGCTGGGCAAGGTTCACTCAACCTTTCATCCCTTCGGGGTCGATAAAATGAGTACCAAGAATGCTTGGGAACTAAACACCGAGGGTCTCGCGTTGGGTTGACCACCTGGCCAGGACACATGCTGCATAGCACCTTCAGGGCCCAGGGTCAAGTAAACAGAGTTGGGCACTGTAGGGCCTGATCCTTCATGGATCGTACAGCCACAGGCTTAGTTTTTTTAGTAAGGAGATTTCCTTACAAAGGTAGTTTTCCATTTTCAGATGCATATATTTTTGGGAGGTTCTTTTATATTCCGCTCAGCCATTTGAATCTTTCTGACACAATTATAAAATCATTGCGTGAAATCTTAACGTTACAAAAAAATTGTATAGGTATTTATTTTTTAACCTTACAAAGTTCTACAATAGCCTACAAAGTTGGGCAAATTTGTAATCTGAATTATCTGCAGTGTAATTACAAGTTAATTGCATGTAATTGTTTATAGTTACACACATTCAAACACAGAAATGTTGTCAAATAATGGGATGGGGACGGTTCCAGTTACAGTGCTGCAAGAATTTTTTACGGCATGTAATTTTAACTATAATTAATTACATACAATTAAACTGTAATTACATTGCAGACAATTGGAATGAAGACCTTTTATGCCCGTACATTGCTGTTTTGCACTGTTATCTTCACTTTTTTGCTTGCTCCCCTAATTTTTTTGAGCAGTGTATATCCATGCATATATAAAATGTTGTAATGTCCTTATTCAAGATGACACACTGCTTACTCAATACTTACACCACTCTCGAAATCAATTCCATCTTTGTAAAAATTTCATCACCGTAAGAAAAACAAGAACGAAAAATCATGCATCCAGCATAGATTAGGTAACCCTTTAAACATATTCAGTACATGTAACAGAACTTCACAGTTTATTAAGGTGAAAGATGATGTCTAAATAAACAAAAACTGATACCGCATTTAAAAACTCAATTTCTGCTATTACAATCAAGTCGGAAAAATACCAGTATTTTTTTTTTCTTTTTTTGTGCAGCCCCGTATATGATCTACGGGTTTGTATATGCTACATAATATGCTAAAAGTTAGTTCAGTGAAACGAATAGCACAGTTGAAAGTTTCCTTTCTCCAATTTCCGTGAATAATCGGAAATGTACTCGAGAACTTTTGTGCAACCCTGTATATGATATATAGAATTTATCCACACCAAAAAATATTTAAAAAAAAAAACCAGTTCATTTTAAAAACGGGTACCACCACTGAAAACGCATTTCCAGCAATTATTGATCGTATGTAGTACTTAAATTTCTTCTGTAGCCAAATTCTTTTGTGTGTCCCTGTAAATGAATGGTATAATCTATACACACCATATTCTACAATAAGCGTCGTAGTACGCCTCAGTGATATATATAAATTTCAGTATGTTTAAAATAGTATGATATCATTAAAATACATCGCAAACGATTTTCCCCCACAGACTGTAATGTAATGTAATTCTCTTGAGTGCCCCTGTAAATGAACCATAAATGCTATACACTTCATTTTCGATACCAAGCATTCCATAGTGATACCCAATAAGATCTATGAATTTCATGGCAATCGGGCTCTATGTACGCGAGTTAAACACAGGCGGAGAGACAGACAGACAAACCGAATTCATAAACACTTTTCAAAGTGTTAAAAAGAAGATTTAAAAAATTGCGAATTCATTCCATGACCAGAGGTTTAACATTGGCGAGGGAAATTTGAGATCTCACCATCCAATTTCAAAATACAGCCAGACCTCGTTATCCCGACACCCGGTTTTCACGTCACTCAGCTTATCATGTCAGTTTTTCAAAGTCCCGATTTTCTGTATATGATTTTATTGTAAATAAACTCCGGATTTTTTATCGTTGAATAATTTTCAACTGCGGATATCCCGACGGTTTAGAAAAATTGTCCATTTTTCATGATCCTTCTTATAAGCACGGAAATTAAGCGAGAAATGTCTTCGCCTAACTTTTTACAAAAATGTCTAAAATAGCCATTGTGATAAATGAGAAATTTTACTTTAATCTTTTATGTGAATAAATAAACCCGCAAACTATGAATGACAGACCTAATTAAGCTCCAAATAGACGTATCAGTCTACTCGCAGTCTTTTCGTTCTGGTCAGTCTGCGCTTTCATGTGGTTACACGGCGTTTTTTATCCGACTAAAACCGAAGCATTGCATTACATTGAAATGATCAGAAATTATCTAACATCCACTTCTGAAACAACAAATATTAATTACAATTCATTATATAATATTAAAAAATTGTAGGAAGCACGTCTAGGGATAAGCAAACCTTAATTCATCAATATTTCATGTAACAATAAAAAAACAAGTCATGATAAATCTGATTTTTATTCTTTTCAATTTTGTTTTTGTGTTTATTTTGTTTAATAATAATGTTTTATTGCTTAAAGCTACAAGATCAGTTATGAATTTTACAATTTCTTAAATTAAATGGAAATACAGCTTTTTATAAACATATCTTTCTCCAACTCCGGTTGTTGCGACACTCCGCTTATGACGACACTTTTTTCTGGTCATTAGGGCGTCGGGATAACGAGGTTCGACTGTATCTCCTCAGGAAATTAATGTTTTAACTTCATTTTTCAGTTACTCTTCTTTAAAAATGCCTCCTTTTTTTCCATCTGTTGTTGTCTATTATTTCTAAAATATATACTTGGTTTTATTTGAAGCGTTAAGATCTTACTCAGAGCTCGACAACTAAGAGACATTTTAAAAAGAGTACAAAGAAAAAGGGACGTTAAAAACGTTAATTTCGTGAGTAGATATTTTAAAAACACGAATGCAATCCACGTTCAAAGGTTTAATATTAGCGAGTGGAATTTGAGATCTCACTGACCAACATACTTAAGGGGTCTCAGGACTCTTAAATTGGAAAAATGATATGAAAAGACCATTTTGAACATTTAATATCTTAAAATGTATATGAACACGATTTTTATTGGGATGAAATATATACTAAGTATGGTCTTTCATCATTTAATGTACTTCAAAAATTGCAAGGTGCAGATTTAAAATTTATAGGGTTATTATAAACTGTCAGACATTTGACGAGCAGAAAATTGGTATAACAACTTATGCGCAGGATTAGAAAATAAATTTTGCAACTAGAATGAAAATTTTGGTGATTACTTATACTTAAGATTATAATAATTACCCTGAACTTAAATAAATTTGTATTTAAAGCATTTTTATATTTTTAATACAAAGTTGTATTTAGGTAATACAAAATTTTAAAAATTTCAACAGTATAATCACCTAAAAAAAAACACTTTTTTTAATAATAAAAAGGAAATTTTAGGTTCAGTTTATACAGACTAACATAAAACATATGTTTTGAAAATTTCATGAAAAAATATTCAGAAGTTTTTGAGATATCCTGTGCGTTATACCCAAAAACGTCATTTGGAGAAAAATGACTTCAAAGTTTCGGAAACGCCGCTTCAGCTATTGAGCGGGTATAATTCTATAGGCCATAACTTCTTATCTAATGGAAATTTCAAGGAAACAATTATATCAAAATGTTCAAAAAAGATAGGAGTTTAACATCGAAAAAAATTAAAATTTCGAAAATTTTGAAACTTTCAGAGTCTTGGGACCCCTTAAGTACGGGTGCTGCCAGGTGTGAGCAAGGGTTGGAAAAGGTTCATTATTAAAAACAGCATGAGCTCCATATATAACAGGAGATCGGTTTTCCTATTTCCCGTCATGATTTCCAGCGGTCAACGCGGAAGGATACAGTGACGATCATTTTAGTTCGCATTCAGGGCAAAAAATGCTGTTTATCGGCTTCCCTTACATGATTAGAGAATCAATTATTAATTTGATAAGTATAGCTTAGTTAGAAAAGCTAAATTAGGATAATATTAAATGAGAACACTAATATCTAACATTGACAACGCGGATGTTTTTTTACCTTTGTCTTGCATGATTCATTTGCCTTGCAAGCTTCTGACCGCCGGGTGAGAACTCCTATGAACTGTTAGCATTGTTATTTCAATATCATAAATTCGATTCAAAACAATTAAAATTCTAGATGATTAAAAAAAACACAAGATGATGCATCTAGTCAAGAATATTCTTTCGTTGATTTTTAAAAATCTATAGAATATTAAAGAAAAGTACAATCTTCTAACAATTTCCACTAAGAAATTATTGTAAATTGCTATTAAAATTTATACTTTTGTAATTGAATCTCTATACCATTCAATCTATTTGTCTTTTTTTTTTTTTTTTTTTTTTGCTATCTCCCTTCGCTCTTAAACATGTTGTATGAATATACATATTAATCACGGTATCTAAGTTCTATATGAACATAAGTACTAAATAACTGCTAAAAAATTACCTTTGCAGAGGTGGCAAGGTTCCGGAATTTTGAGTACCACTTTTTTTCTTATATATCTCTTTGTATTATTTAATCTCAGAATATCTGGACTGAATAAATCCTATTTTCTAATGTTAAAAAGTAGTGAAGTTCAAAAACCCGGGGAGTTGGCAGCTCTGCCATTGGATACTGAATAGCCAAGTTATTATAAATTAGGATTTCGAAAGTGTGCCCACTCGTGCAAAAAATCATCCCGCCACCATTGGCCTAAAGTGAGAAATTTTTGAAGCAAAAGCGTTAAAACAACCTGAACTGGTCCATCCTCTATTCGCCATCTATCTCAACATAGAAAACCTCAGATTAAGTAAAATAATGCTAAAAAGTGATAAAATATCTTTATTAAGATTGACGATCGTTTCGTCACACCAACGGCGACATTTTCAAAATCATTTATGATAGAAAATATTTTCACAAAATTTAAAAACAATAAACATAGTAAACAATGTCACGAGACATGATGCATAATGAAAAATATTGCAAACCTAAAATTAAATTAAAATTAAATTAGCTATTTGTGAGCATGGATTAATTTTCATATAATTTAACAAAACAATAACCTGGTAAACAATGTCACGAGACAACATGCATAATGAAAAACATTGCAAAACATAAAATAAAAATAAAATTATCTTGGCTATTTGCGAGTGTGGATTAATTTTGACTATTGTTATTAAAATTACATAGCATCTCTTTCCAAATTTTAGGTAAATCAAGGGACACTGAATTATTGCAAATATTCTTGTTGCGTAAAAATATCTCTATTGATTCTCGGATTATGGATGGTAAATAAAATCTTGATATATAAATTAACTTGCTATTTTTAAAATCAATCTGTAACGGTTCTTCACTGCATAATCTGTCCAAAGCTGTGGTTCTTCTGTTGTACTTGATGTCTGCTATATGTTCTTTGATTCTGGTTTTAAGTTTTCTACTTGTCATACCTATATAAAACTGTTTTGTTCCATCTTCTTTTGTGAAGCGTATTTCGTATACTCCTGATAACTGGTTTGACTCTATTGGATCTATTTTCTTGCATACTATATTTTTTAATTTCATAGAAGGTTTTGCGACTAGAACGCACTGTTAGAATAGAACGCAGTGTTTACAGAAAACCCATAGCCAGTCAATCCATTATCCCTCATAATGCTCAAGCACCTTTTTCATACAAAGTTTCTACATTTAGACATTCTATTCATAGAGCATTCACTGTTTGTACCCCCGAGCAATTAAATAATGAAATAAATAAAATATATGATATTGCAAGAAACAATGGATACAAAGAAAGCACCATAGAAAAATTAATTAAGAGCTTGAAGAATAAAAAGAAAAGAAGTTTCAATCCACAAAATTCCATGTTATCCACTTTACAATATTTTCCTGGTTTCTTCGAACGTTTGAAATAGAAACTCAATAAATTCAATATCTCCCTAGTCCAATATCCCCTCTCGCAAAACTTTCTATGAAATTAAAAAATATAGTATGCAAGAAAATAGATCCAATAGAGTCAAACCAGTTATCAGTAGTATACGAAATACCCTTCACAAAAGATGATGGGACAAAACAGTTTTATAAAGGTATGATAAGTAGAAAACTTAAAACCAGAATCAAAGAACATATAGCAGACATCAAGTACAACAGAAGAACCACAGCTTTGGCAAGATTATGCAGCGAAGAACCGTTACAGATTGATTTTAAAAATAGCAAGTTAATTTATATATCAAGATTTTATTTACCATCCATAATCCGAGAATCAATAGAGATATTTTTACGCAACAAGAATATTTGCAATGATTCAGTGTCCCTTGATTTACCTAAAATTTGGAAAGAGATGCTATGTAATTTTAATAACAATAGTCAAAATTAATCCACACTCGCAAATAGCCAAGATAATTTTATTTTTATTTTATGTTTTGCAATGTTTTTCATTATGCATGTTGTCTCGTGACATTGTTTACCAGGTTATTGTTTTGTTAAATTATATGAAAATTAATCCACGCTTACAAATAGCTAATTTAATTTTAATTTAATTTTAGGTTTGCAATATTTTTCATTATGCATCATGTCTCGTGACATTGTTTACTATGTTTATTGTTTTTAAAATTTGTGAAAATATTTTCTATCATAAATGATTTTGAAAATGTCGCCGTTGGTGCGACGAAACGATCGTCAATCTTAATAAGGATATTTTATCACTTTTTAGCATTATTTTACTTAATCTGTTTATAAGTTATTTTTATACATGTTTTTATAGAAAACCTCGTTCGAACGCTCAAATGAAATTCACAATTAACCTTATTGGACCTGATCAAAGCCAAAGTTCAATCTGATTAGCGATGAGTAAGAATTCGACCGAGATTTTCTAGGTTGAGACAGGGCCGAAACTAAGGGGGGACAGAGGGGGCATGTGCCGCGGGCGCCAGAGCCAAGGGGCACCAAATGAAAGATTATACCTTTGGAATCGATCATTTTCTTCTGATAAAAAAATATATATATAGCCATTTTTTTTTCCCATTCTGGCCAGAAAATCAGAGTTCAAACTTTTTACGGCTGCTCTTTCATCTTCTTCACCTAACACTCCATTTATAATAGCTGTTTCATAATAATAAAAGCCATCAGTCCATCAGATGAAAATAGCTCGGTTAAAGTGGTAACTCGGTAAAGCGGGACTCGGATAATCGGAACTCTACTGTATAAGCAAACACTGTAAATAGCCGGTAATGCATGCGAATTCTTTTATGTGAACGAACTATAATTGCAACAAACGTCAATTTTTGTAGTTCAATATTACATATTTTATGATTACATATTTTAAATTTTAAAATAAGTCGGCCATTAGAAAATTAGTGAAATTCTCTTTGTAAATATACTTTGAGGAAGAGGGGGGGGGGCGCCAAAATTCATGTTTGCTCCGGGCGCAAAAAAAGGCTAGTTTCGGCCTTGGGTTGAGATTAGACGGTGAATACGAGCATAACTGTTAGTACTTAATTAATTTGATATTTTAACTGTATCATGTAATCTTATTACAATAATAAAATTCGATCAGGCACATGGCATCAGCATCGCCATTTTCATTGAAAACGTTGAATAATTAATTTTAAAAAGTATATTTTTCTTACTAACCAGTAGATAGCAGCACTATAACTTTTGAATTGCTGATAAATTGAATCATTAAAAAAATTAGATCAATTGTTTACGAAGCTCTTTAAGACTAATAAGCTATTTTTTTAATTACAGCTTATAAAACGCTAATATAAATTAACACTGATTATTCAGATCTAATTCTTACTTAAAACTTTTTTTTTTTAATTGTATCTATTTTTGTAAATCACACATAAACATTTTTAGTCCAGTAAAATATTCATTCATTATTGGCATAAAAGAAATTTGGCATAAAGAAAAAATATTTTGATGCTATGATAAAAACACTTGAACTACATATAATTTTATTACAATACTAAAGTCTGAATAGGCTCATAACTTCACCATTTTTAATGAACGTTTCGATTAATTAATTTAAAAGCTATTATTTTAAATATTTACCAGAAGATGGCAGCACCATAACTTTTAAATAGCCCATGAATGGTATTAAAATTTTGGAAAAAGATTTGAAGAGGCTCTCTCTCTTTTTTATAGTTTTATTGTCTGTTCGGAAATTACACAAAGCAGAAACTTATATATTTTGTTGAAAAGAAAATCCGAATGACAGAACTTACTACATACTTAATGCTAATTTGACGAAAATGAAACTATAAAAAAAGAACAGTCATAGAGGTCTGCACGGGCCGAAATTTCCAGGCCCGACTCATAGAAAAAAAATTCGGTCCGGCCCGTCCCTATACAAAAATTAAAACTTCGGCCCGAGGCCGTCCCGGCCCGGTAAAAAAGTTAAAAGTTCTGCCCGAGTCCGGAACGGCCCGTAGAAAAAAATTATTGGTCCGGCCCGGCCCAAGTAAATTTCTACAAAACATTGATTTTTACGCCAATTTGGTTAAAAATTTCTCTCGTACCAGGGCCGAAACTAACCTTTTTTGTACCCGGGGCAAGCATGGATTTTGCCCCCCCCCCCCCTCCTCTTCCGCAAAGTCTATTTACAAAGAGAATTTTACTAATTTTCTAATAGCCGACTTATTTTAAAATTTAAAATATGTAATCTTAAAATATGTAACACTGAACTACGTAATCTACAATGGCGAATCCAAGAGAAGGATCATGGGGGTCATGACTCTCCTCTGAACACCAACGAAAATATTCTAAAGATCATTTAAAAAATGAAATCTACAGTAGAGTCCCGATTATCGGAGTTTCCGCTTTAACAGAGTTATTTTCTTCTGATCGACTGATGGCTTCTATTATTATGAAGCAGCCATTATAAATGAAGTGTTAGGTGAAGATGAAAGAGCAGCCGTAAAAAGTTTGAACTCTGATTTTCTGGTCAGAATGTATTCATAATAATAGTAGCCATCAGAAGAAAATGATCCATTCCAATCCTTCATTTGGCGCCCCTTTGTTCTGGCGCCCGGGGCACATGCCCCATCTGCCCCCCCCCCCCCCCCCCCCTTAGTTTCGGCCCTGCGTCGTACGAGGAGTTCTGACCTAAAATATTTAGCTTAACATTTTTTTTTCATGTCTATAATCTTCATTTTTATAGAAGTGCCGAAGGCTGCGATGTTTATTTTTTTAATGAATCTCTATTTCTTGTATATAAATGTTTCAGTTATCATTAATATTTTTTTTTTTTTGGTTCTAGGAATATAAGGATAAATGTGAGCCGTTAAAATGTAAATACAGTTCTCTCAGGCATTATTGGCTGTTTGTGTTAATACTTTTCTATTTAACTTAATCTTTGTATTCAATCAACATGCATTTGGGTGATTCCATCATATATAGAAAGGCAAGTGGTGGCATGCATTTAATAATAATAGCAACAAAATTCAATACTCGTTATGTTGTTACTGCATTCCCCATGATGCCTTTAAAGTACTTTGGTATAAAGTTTCATAATATGAAAACAGAAAGCAACAGATAACAGATGTGTGATATTACTGTAATATTTTAATTAAAATTACGTATTTAAAAAAAAATTTATGAAATCAGCAAGGAAGAAATTAAATATCACAAAATGAAAAACACTAAATTAGTATCTGGTCACTTTTGGATATTTTTTATCATTTCACTCTCCTTTAACTGAAACTTATATCTGCCCTTGGGGGCCCCCCTCAAATTGGGGGGCCCGGGGCAGCTGCCCCGCATGCCCCTGCCTTAGTCGGGCCCTGACAGTCGGACCTCTATTTAACGAACTTCTATTTTGCGAACTTTTCCCTGGAACCAAGAACATTTTGCGAATTTCTTCGTAAAATAACTTCCAAATAGCGAAGTGCATTCTCTACTTAACGAACCTTTTCTTGTGATCTAAATTTTTTTTTCTTCCTATTTCTCAAAATATTTCTGGACATTTCAAACTTATTCTTTCTTTTAACATATTTTATGATGCTCAATAGCCTTGAACTGGTTTTACTAGGCGTCTTCTTTGTCAGCAGTGAGAATTCGGTAAGTACGGAGGACGAAGACGGTAGTCCCTCAGAGTAACTTTTAAAAATGTGGATACAGCTGAGAAAAAAAGAAGAAATTAACTATGATGTGCTGATTGGTGATTGTATTTCATCTAATTCTGAAATTGAGACCTCGGAAACTCTAAACCCAATTGGATATTTTCGACAGTGTGAAAAATAAAAACAATACAGCAATAAATTGCGATGAAGACGAATATGATGAATATGGAAATGATCATGATGCAGGAATTAACAAAACTTCGTATGATGAAATGCTAAAATCATTTGAAACAATCCGCGGCGGATTACAGTTTAAAGAAAATACGCATGAAGGGGTTCTTGGTGAACTGCAAAGATGCGAAACGTATTATAAGTGAAAACACTTTTTTAAATGAAAAACTAAGGTAAAATTAACAGAGTTTTTTACAAATTAAATTTAAGGACGCATGTGGTAATGTATGGTTAAAATTATTTGTTATAATAATATTGAATACGATAATGTCATTAAAATTCGTTAATTTTAATGTAAAACTATTTATATTATACTTAAAATGCAATGTATTCCCGGACGATGTTTTGTTATCCTCGCAGATTTCAAAGATTTAAACACATTAGAAAAGACGAATTGATGATAGGTATTGGTGGGTAAAATAAATAAAACAAATAGATATAATTTATTAAAAAAAAGTGTGATTAATTATTTTTATTAAAATATTTAGTGTTTATGAATTTAAAATCTGTTTTATGGAAATTAAAATATTTTAAACGGTGAATCTCTATTTAACGAATTTTCCATATAACGAACTTTTTTCCGGGATTTAGCGACTTCGTTAAATAGAGGTTCGACTGTACAGTCGGACCTCTATTTTGCGAACTTTTACTTGGAACCAATAACATTTTGCAAATTTCTTCGTAAAATAACCTCCAAATAGCGAAGTGTATTCTCTATTTAACGAACTTTTCCTTGGTATCTAAATTTTTTTCTCCCTATTTCTTAAAATATTACTGGACATTTCAAACTTATTCTTTCTTTTAACACCTTTTATGATGACCAATGACCATGAACAGGTCTTACCAGGCACTAACTCACCGAGAACAGTAAAATCCTTGTGATTCTTTGCTTTCCATCCGGGGAGAAGAGCAAACTTTCAATATCCCCTTTTAACCCTCAATGGAGCTGCCCCGTGTCCTTAAACTATAGTTTCCCGTTTTCTAGATTGTTGATCATGATCAATCGTGCTGGTAATTTCGGTTCTTGTAGCTCGAAAATGTCAAACTGAAAAAAAAAAAAAAATATTCTTGATAAGGTGGATAAAGGCATGAAGAAAAAGAATACTGCTTTAAAATTTGGTATTCCTACTAACAGATTTTCAACCATAATAAAAAATCGTGATTTTAATGTAAAATTATTTTTTTAACTGAAAATACAATGTGTTTCTAGACAATGTTTTGTTTCATTCTTATTTCCCTTGCAGATTTCTTTTCGATGGGTAAAATAAGGAAAACAAATAGACATAATTTATAAAAAAAAAAAAATGTGACTAATTACTTTTTTAAATTATATTTAGTGTTTATGGACTTAAAATGTGTTTTACGTAGTTTAAAGTATTTTAAAATGTGACTCTCTATTTAACGAATTTTCCATATAACGAATTTTTTTCGGGATTTAGCGACTTCGTTAAATAGAGGTCCGACTGTATTTCGCATTCATCTAAGCTAAATTACTATCTCAATGTTCGTCACTAATGACAATGAATTGAAACATAAATTCTGCAATTCCGAGAACGTAATAGTATTACATATTCTTTTCTTACGTATATTAGTATATTAATTTTTCATGGATCAACACGTTTTTCAGTTTAAAGTACATTCCGCCATAGGCAAGTTCATTTTCACACGTTTTACTATATTTTAATTTAGCTATAAATAAGCGTAGAAATCTACTATTCTTTAAAAAGAACGAATTTCAATGTTTAATTGTAAAATAATGGCGATTTAAAGATGTATGCATTTTTTGCAAAATTTTTTGGGCAAAGCCTAATTTTTTTTACCTTTGAGCGGACCAGCCCACGCCGAGACAATGATTTTCGTACGGGCTGGGTCAAAACTAGGACTAAAACTTTGGGCCTTGAATTTGGCTCGACCCAAATCTTCAGTATAAAAGTAAGGCCCGAACCCGGCTCGGCCCGTAAAGAGTAGTCATTAGGCTCGGCCCGAGCCTTCAGAAAAAAGTATGGCCTGGGCCCGGCCCGAAAAGAATGGAGACCAGGTCCGGCCCGAGTGCCGTAAACGAAAATAGTCCCGAGACCGGCCCGGCGGGCTTCAGGCCACGGGCCGGCCCGTGCAAATCTCTGAGTCAAACTAAGAAAAAAAAAAGGAATCACTCAAGTTTAGAGAACCCCAATATAAATTAATATTTAACATTCAAATTTCATTCTTATTAAAACTTTATTTTTTAAAAAAATGCTGTAAATCACGTCTAATCATTTTTAATAGAGCAAAATATTTATTCATTACTTATTGATGTAGAGAATAAACATTTTGATGGTATGGTAAACAACACTTATTGTACTAAAATCTATTATTATTATTATTATTATTATTATTATTATTATTATTATTATTATTATTATTATTATTATATTCTCTCCAATGTAAAATGCTTCATACATTTATGCAAAGACGCCGTCCTAATTCTTTGAATTGATCCCAGAAATTAATAGTAAATAATTTAAAGAAATATACAATTTGTAATGTCTAAGATAAAGTAACTTTTATTAAGGTATGTCAAGTAAATAAATATTTAGCTTGGAAAACTTGTATTTTTTGCAGTCTCTATTTTTTCCCTAATTTCTTGGTATTTATGTATTTATCTAAAATTTGTATATAAGGAATAACTATGCTTATATATCTATTAATAGAGTTAAAACATTTTTAAAAATTACATCAAGCCATACATAACTATAGTGAATTTTATCGCCTATTCCTCTGAATTATAAACGATTCAGAGAAATTTCCCAAATCAAAAGCTTAAATATTTTTTTGGAAAGAAAATCACTATGACAGAACTTATAACATACTCTCAATATTTCTTCGACATAAATAAATCTATAACAATAAACTAGTCAAACTATAGAATTTTTTTTAATTTTTTTTTTTTACTTTACTACTCCCCATACCAAGAATTTTCTCCTTCTTGAAGAGGAGACCATATTTCCGAGATGGGTATTTAGATGACTGATTATTTGTCGTTCATTGAACGTAAAAGATAGAAGATAGAAAGTGCTTTAAAAATATTAAACTTTGTGTACAGGAAGCGGAAGGAGGGGGGGGGGGGGGGGGGAGCAGAATATTTTTTGGGAGGCGGTCACGAAATTTAGATACTGGATTATATACTATAAATTAAGAAGCATATACTAAAATTAAAGCTAAAAAAAAATAAGATTTAAAGATTTAGGGTTTTAGTGTTTTTTAATTTGAAAGCTGGGGTGGAGCAAAGGAGGGGAAGTGGAAATTTTGAGGGTAGAGGGGAGGATTAATTAAATGATTTGTTACTTACTTTTGTTGTACTACAAAGAAAATGAGGCAACAAAAAAAAATAAAAATCCAATAATGTTAAAGATTTTAAATTGTGTCGGTACTGTAAGGGCGGAGCAAAAAGGGAAGTTGTGATTTTTTGGAGGGAGGATTTAGATCAATGATTACTTATTGCAATAATAAATAAAAAAAATAAGGCCGAATAAGTGATAAAAATTGGAGAGTTTTGAAGATTTCTAACTTTGTGTGCTGAGGTCGGTTGAGACAGAGGGACAATTTTAGAGAGAGGGAAAACAATTTCTACAAACTTAAAAAAAAAAAAAAAAAAAAAAAAAAAAAAAAAACGGAAATCTGCCGATCTGCCGAAACGCAGATCGGCAGACCTTACTCGTTACTCCTGGAAAAACAGTTATGTAAATGGCCCGATATGATACACGATAAGCAACACTAATCGTTCAATAACATAAATGAGAATATTGCCTGTGTGTCTTTTAAAACAAGAATTTTTTTTTTTTCCAGCTTTTGCAATTTGACGATTTCGGCCGTCTCTTTCCTCGATAAATGAAACAATTTGTAGTGATTAGGCGTGATGGCGATCGGTACCGAGAGTACCATTTTTTAGAAAGTAAAGTATTCAAAGTATTTTTTTCATATATCTTCCAATATCACAGGGTCATGATCAATAGACTTTTGCGATAAGATATGTAAAAAAAAAAAAAAAAAAAAAAAAAGAAGAAGAAGAAGAAGAAGACTGCAAATAATAAATAATGGCTTTTAGTATTTCTACATACTGGGAAAGAACTATTCTTTCTAATAAGAAACTAATTCTTCTTTAAAATTACTTTTTGCGTTCACAAGGTATTTAGAATTGAACTTAGATAGTCAAACGTTAATGCTATTAACATTTCTGGTAGGAAGTACTCAAAGGGTCTAGCCGGATAAGCATAGCGAAATGGCTCCCACGGCCGACGTTTGAAATAACACGTGTGGTTATAGGGCTCACCATGAGAATGCAGTATGGAGTGTTTTTAGCCCCTGACCTTAAACTGTCCTTGCGATAATCAGCGAAGTATGCGCCGGCGCTACTATTTTTCAAATACGTTTTTCTCAAAAAGTATAAAAGTTTAAAAAAAAAAAATGAAACCAATTCCAATTATTGAAGAATATATTAGTTCACATTATACATTTTTTTCACATTTTTACACTAATTTTAACATAGAAAAATAAACAAAATTATTAATGTAGTAATTTTATATTTACACCAACAAAAAAATTGCACAATAATGCCCAAAGTATATTGTTTTAAGAAAAAAAAAATCGTTGAAATCGAAGATGCGCTTTTTGAGTTATAATAAAAATAATGCTAGCAACTTGCTAAAATATTTGTAACTTTCCCTGTTTGCATTTGCAGAAATACGCTACTATCAATGAATTGGTCGATTCCTGACATTTCCACTCGGGCAGGATGCACAGTACGCCAAAAAAAGATAATGTTTTCATTTATACTACTTCCCTATAGGTTTGTTTCGTGTTTGTAAAGATTCTGTAATTTTGACGTACCCCGCATCCTTCTCGTGTAATAATATCAAGAATTGACAAATAAAATGATAACATTTGCCTACTACGATTTTCACATTAAAGAAGGCTATGGGGCTGTACACGTACAGTGTACATGTATAACGTATCGCTTCAGGAGGGATTGTGTGTGTGTAGGGGAGGGGGGTCTGGCACTTGACATCGGAAGATATGTGTAGGGAGAGGGGAGGGGGGTTGTCATTTGATTTCGTTATCATTTTTGAGAAAAAACCAAAACGTACTTTTTTCGTATCTTTTTCTTTACATTTGTTATCTTAATTATTTTAAGTCTGTTTTCCTGTGAAAGTACAAAGTTATTATTAAAACCATTGAATGATCATAAACATTTCATTCCAAAATATGGAATAACCCAACGTTCACCATTAGTATTCTCCTGCCACATGCGTATATAATTCGTTGTTAGAGAAACCAGATTCGAAATTATATTTATTATTTTTGCTAGTAAAAGATGGGGAAGAATGTTGGCCACCTGTCTTGTTTAAAACAAGTTCTCTTTAGCCCCGGCAAGGACGAAGTGCAAGAAGACAATATTACTGTTCTATGCATTATGTAACAAAGAGCTATTATTAAAAACTTTTAAATAATAAGTATTTCTTTAAAATGTTATTTGATATAAAGTTATTTTTTAAATTACAGTGATATTTTATGAATATCTTCTCGTCATTTAAATCAGCAAAATATGTTAATAAAAAATGTACAACGATATCTGTATATCATTTCAAACGCATAAAAAGAAGAAAAAAAAAATTTTAAAAATAAACAGAATTTTTAGACACTAATAACAATATTATTAGGGGGAGGGGGATTCGAGGAATAATAATGTATGATATCGGAAGGATTGGAGGGGTCCGCAGTTGCCAAAAAGTTGATAACCTTATATATTTACAACCCCTATTCAGCTTCACCTGCACAATCGACTTGATATTATTACGAGATTCGCAAGAAATTCGCAAATATGAAGGATTCGCAGTACGCCAAAATAACGGAATTGTTTCGTGTTTACAAACACGAAACAAACCTACAGGGAATTGGTATGTATGGAAAGATTCTTTTATTTTGGCATACTGCGCATCCTGCCCGAGTGGAAATTTTAGAAATCGACTAATTCATTGATAATAGTGTATTTCTGCAAATGCAAACAGGGAAAGTTACGAATATTTTAGCAAGTTGCTAGCATTATTTTTGTTATAACTCAAAAAGCGCATCTTCGATTTTAACGAAATTTTTTATTTTAAAAGTACATACTTTGAGCATTATTCTGTAATTTTTTTGTTGCTGTAAATATAAAATTACTACATTAATATATTTTTTTTAAATACTTTTGTTTATTTTTCTATGTTAAAATTTGTGTAAAAATCTGAAAAAAAAATATATAACGTGAACTAATATATTCTTCAATAATTTGGCATTAGTTTTATTTTTTTAACTTTTATACTTTTTGAGAAAAACGTATTTGAAAAATAGTAGCGCCGGCGCATTCTTCTCCGATTATCTCAAGGATAGTTCAAGGTCAGGGGCTAAAAACACTCTATATTGTATTCTCATGGTGAACCTTATTACCACACATGTTATTTCAAACATCGGCAGTGGGGGCCATTTCGCTATGCTTATCCGGCTAGACCAGTGGTTCCCAACCTTTTACTGGCCACGCCCCACCAAATCATCTGTAAAGTCACTATGCCCCCCCTCTCCATCTCCTAATGTGTAAATTATGCTACATTATTTTAAAAGTTAACGCTAATCTCACGGTGCAATCGTAATATCGCCTTTAATAACTATTCATGACCCTTTATGAATAGTTATTAAAGGTGATCATATTACGCACTTTTTTTTAACTGATCAAAGATGTAAATCTTCTGTCACAAATGTGTGTTTAACATAATTTTATAAATGCAATGAGGTTATACATCTTTGCCTTTGAGCCAAAAAGTATTTTGTTGCAGTTTACCAATTTATCTCACTGTTAAAGAAAAGTGTTAAACGGTGTGCTTTTTTAACTTCACAAAATATCTTAATAGAGAGACTTGCATTTATATTAAAATTGATAAATTCATACATTTTATAATGCATTTTTGTAACTCATTAAAAGTTGGTGGAAAAGGTTTGGACACCAAATTTTCTTTCTATGGATACAGACACAACACACAAGAAGCAGTTTAAGATTCTCATCTTTATCAAATTTAAGTAGCCCTTATTCCCCATCAAAACAATTTTTTTTTTCGGTCTTCCCTTTCCAAATATCAGTCTTCCACGCATTATGTGATTTTAAAATTTAAAATGTATATGCAATCACGCAAATTTATTTACTGCTTAGAATGCATGTGCTAGAGGCATAGATATTTACTATCTACCCATTTTTTTTTTCTAATGACATTTAAGATTTTTAATTTATATAAAGTTTGTAGAACCTTGTTCATATATTTCATATTTTTTAGGCTAAATATCAAAACATTCAAATTTATATGTTTTTTTAACATGGATATAGCAGAGCGAATAGAGCTAGAAAACTCGTAAATGAAAAAAGGAAAGTGTTACGAAAAATTATAAAATCTTGTACCAGAAAAATTATAGCAAGTTTTAGTTATAATAAAATGTTAAAATATTTTAAAAGACTATTCGTATAATTATTCCGGTTTTGATGTCTATTTTAAATTTTTTATAGGGAACATTTTAAAAATTCCATAAAAATGACTTTTTAAAATTTCATCTAATTTTAATCTTCAACATTATTTTTTAAAAAAGACAAAAGGAACAGATAGAGAAAGAGTAACAAATTTGGAATTGCCCCCCTAGAAAGTTAAATTGCGCCCCACGTTGGGAACCACTGGGCTAGATCCTTTAAAAAAGCCAATCCATTGATTTTCAGGAATTGCGGAGAGCTACAATTTATGTATTATTATTATTATTATTTTGTTTAGTCATAATCATTACATCAGTCATTACATCATAGTAATTACAATACGTGTATCTAAAGCAGCAAAAACAGTACTTTAATTTTAATGGGTGAATTCCTGATTTATTATTATTATTATTTACTTATTTATTATTTGAATAAAATTATTCTCATTTAAATTTCAATGTGTTCAACTATTTTTTTTTTTTTTTTTTACTTAACACTTAACCCATTAAGGACTAGCGTTACCATATGGTCACAGCGTAGCTGCCAACATTTATGCTGTTTGAATACCAGTAATTTAGAACACAAATTTTCACTTTCTTTAATGACAAAAACTTTGCTATAAAATAAGATAAATATTTCTTTTATGAAAAAATGATACGAAATGCACTTTTTGTATTTTAAAAAGAAAAAAATAATTCCGTCTTTAATGAGTTAATATATACCCCTGTATTAAATTATCCGAAACATTTTATTTGTTAACAATTTTGATTATTGTTATTAAAAAAGAATGGCATGCTCTTCATTTAATATTCGGTTCCTTAGAATAATTTCTCTCGCAGTAACAACTATTCCAGTAAGTGGGCTCGACTGTAATTGATTCTCTAGCATTCTCTTTTGTTTGTGGCTATCTCCTCGCTATCTGAATAAAAATCCGCTCCACTTTTCAATGCAGGATGAAATATAACACTGATAAATAATACATTACGAATCAGAATCACAAAGGCCTTACAGTTACCCACCCACGAAAACTTTAGGAAACCACAATGCAATAACCAGCCCCATAATGGTTTTTCAAGCCACCCATTCCAAAAAACAGAAAAAAAAATACCTTTTTCTCATTACGGGCATAACACAAGAACGCCTTTGTTGCTATTCCTAGTTACCTTATACCCCACTAAACGATAATTCGACTCGTTTGTAGATTCACGGCCAAAACAATGGACGCTCTATTTTGAAGGTCGAAAGTGAAGTGGAGACGGCACCAGGAAAAATCAGGCGTTTATGGATTAAATGACGTCACGTTATAGGCTGTGTTGTCTGGAGTTTTCTTGTTTATGCCTTTCCGTGTAATGTTTCCAGTCATTTATGTAATTCTTACCAAAAGTACAGAATTTCTTACGTCAGAGTGACAGCAGCAAATACCACCCTATAAAAAATAGACGAAGTGACAGACAATCATTTTTCTTTTACCTCTATGCATATTTTTGAGAAAATATTAGCACTATATCAGAAAAGAGAAAGTTCCAAACATAATCACATAAATACAATAATTATATACAGTGTGTTACCAAGGGATACTTTAAGCGATGAAAGAGCACACTGTGGCAAAAAAGTTTTGTATAGGAAACCTGGCATGTATTTCATTTGTCTAATTAAAAATGCAGTAGCACATCAACTTAAATTTGAAGGTCCCATGTGGAACAGGCACCCAATTCATTGCACATACTGTAAAACAATGGTTTGGTCCCAGAACTGAAATAAGTTGATTCTAGATCTGTTTTTTGTGCTGATTCTGAATATGCTTTCCGTTTTTCCCTAGGTGGTCCAGTTTTTGAGAAATTTGCATATTTCAGTTTATGCAAATTTAAGCTTTTTTGTGCTTTTTAATGAAAATTTTAGATACAGTATATGCCACATTGAATTACCTTTTCTAGATAATGACTACTGGACTATTTGCTTCAGATAAAGTCACGATTTGCATATTCTTAATATTTACCTGTGAGTTATTAACTCATTAAAGCCGGTTGGCAAGAAAACTTGCCATGTAAGGCGAACAAAACTTTTAAATTTGAATACTGGTATTTTTGTTAGGAAATTTTACCTTATCTAATCTCAAATTTTAAAAGATTAAATAATTCAAAAGTACAATGATTAAGTAAACACAAGCATCATTTCAAACATACTTCGCATATCGTTTGTCGAAAAGTAGATTATACAGGGTGTCCGGTCTCAACGGTGTCCAATGGCTAATTCCTAAACCATTAGTCATAGACATATAATTCCAATTACAAAAATGTTTAAAATCAGTTAAAGAAATATTTTAAAAGCGACTTGGGTCAATAAAAACATTTCTTAAAAAATTACGAAATTTAAATTTTTATACGGTCCCTCGGTCCCATAAGTTATATTTAGTAAAATTTTCCTTTTACACTGACAAGTAATACAAAAAAAGTCCCGTTATTCTACGATTAAAATTGACCGAGTAATAGCTGTTTAAAGTTGGAGCATATTTTTGGCTGCAAATTGGGGGTCATTCACAAATTTAGTCGAAATATAATTTCTTCAGATATATTAAAAAATGGTTGAGAGTAAAATTAACATTGCAATATAAATTGAAATCTTTAATCATTCTGACATATTAATGCAAATTATACAATTTGTAATAAACATTTAAGAAGAAAGAAAAAACAGAATTTTTGTTAAATAAAATGAAGCTAAATTAACAGCCTCAAGTCTTTACAAAATGATACGTATTTTTAAATATTATTAGATTGCACTAGCCTGCAAAAGCTAGGTTATGTCACGTTTTTTAGCTTTTGATAATTGATTTTTATGTATTCTGTACCGCTGAATCCGAAATTGACCTTCATTTTTAACCATCACATCAGGATTTTTCGCAAATTGTAAATTTCAAAGTTAAAAAGTTCAAAATTAAAATTGAATCTCCTCCCTCATCTCATTGGACCACTCAGCTGCTTATCTGTAGGAAACCCAGGATAAGCAAAAATATAGAATAAAATAAAATAAAATAAAAAAAGTTTTACATATGTTTTATAGTATGAGATTTTCTCTATATTTTAACTTACACATTTACGATTTGCACAAAAAATTCAAACGTGATGGTTAAAAAGGAAGGTCATTTTCAGATTCAGTGCTAAAAAGTACGTAAAAATCAATTATCAAAAGTTAACAAACACAGCCATCTCCTCTACTTTATAGTATCCGATTTTTGTTATTCTTTAAATTTGACAGTTTATGATTTGCGAAATATCCTGACATGATGGTTAAAAATTAAGATAATTTTCAGATTCAGTGCTAAAAAATACATAAAAGTTAAAAAAAACAACAATCGCAGTCTTGTATTATCTAATCTAAAACTTTTTCTTAAACTTCTAGGCGGTAATCTATCCGAAATTTTTTGTGTTATCCTGTAAAATAAGTATAAATGGTAACCACCGAAAATCATAATAATATTAGATTGTTATCGGATTTGCGCCAGTATGTAAAATGTAATCTCGATCGGATATTTAAAAGTGAGTTAAAGTTCGAGTACAAATTTTGAACTGGAAAAACATACATACGAACGTTGAAGTAACATAAAAACTTATAAAAATAGTATAATTTGAAATTTTTGTTAAAAGAAATCATAAAAGAAACAGTCTCAAATCCCGACAAAATAAAACATATGTTATTTTAGCCAATCTGAAACTTAATAAATATTAACTTAATCGTAATACTTGTGCGATTTTTCTCAAAGCGCAGATACACATGAAATAAGATCTTCGAATACTTTAAGCACTTGGTATGTGACCCCTCAAAGCCAAGCCGAACTCATTTGTTTTCAGAACAGAAAAGTGGCATAAGTCACGCATTTTTAAAGTTTCATAACTCGCTAAATTTTAGTGTTATATGAATGGGTCTTTTTTTGTCTTACTTGTCAGTGTAAGAGGAAATTTTTACTAAATATAACTTATATGACCGGGGGACCGTATAAAAATTTAAATTTCGTAATTTTTTAAGAAATGTTTTTATTGACCCAAATCGCTTTTAAAATATTTCTTTACCTGATTTAAAACCTTTTTGTAATTGGAACTATATGTCTATGACTAACGGTTTAGAAATTAGCCATTGGACACTGTTGAGACCGGACACCCTTTATATGCATACACGTATGACAGAGGAATAGTAATGCCAAAGGTTGGGTTATTCCATATTTTGGAATTAAATAATTTTAAAATCCCTAAATGATTTTAATAATAACTTTGTTATTTTCATAAAAATAGATAAGTCTAAAAAAAATAACATACTATTTTGATGACCAATGACCCTATTTTTTTGACCAAGCTACAAATAAAAAGGGGAAAATTTGGCAGGATAAAAAATGATAACGATATCAAAATTCGAATCCCCCTCCCCCTAGAGATATTTTACGATATCATTTGCCATCTCCTCCTCCCTTCTAAAATGATAACGTTATATATGCATAGCCCCTAATGTAAGGGAATTCTTTTGAGTGCCCCTGTAAATGAACTATTAATGTTACACACTTCATATTCAATACCGAACGTTTCATAGTAAACATCATTAACATATATCAATTGCATGAAAATCCGAGTCTATTTACCCGAGTTAGAGCGTGATCAGACAGACGGGCAGATAAACCGAATTCATAAACACTTTTCAACTACGTTGGAAAGTGTTAAAAATTGCGCCCGTGCCCGTTTTGGGACAGGGGCACGGGCTCGGCCTGAGCCCGTCTCATCTCTAGTATATCTCTAGTGCTTCTAGCTTCTTCGAAATGTTATTTAGAGTAAGACAAATTCGCAAAATATTATCATTGTTAGAAAAGGAACGTAATCCTCAACTCATGAAAATTTACAGTAAACGAATTTCCTGCGATCGTTTTCATTATCCTCATCATTGATTAAGCCACATATACATGCCATGCGCACATTCAAGCACGTAATAGTCATGTATGCTACGTAAATTTTGCGGCTAAATTTAAACGGTTAGATGTTTTCAAGGAAACAGAAGAAAATTTAAAAGGAAAAACTTACGCCGCACTCTGAAATAATGAATTAGCATAAACAGTGACCTGCGTAACAAATTACGTTCAAGTTAAATAAATGTCATAGTTAATTTGAATTTCCTGTTTTCCTTCGTGTTATATTTTATATCTAACATTGAACAAAGAAAAAATTATTGTTAATCTTTTTTTTTTTTTTTTTTATGCCAAAAGAGTGTTTTAGGTAAAGATGGGACAATATTTAAAAGTTGTACTTCACACTTCAAAAACAAACATTTTTTGTATGGGAAACCAAGTTCTATGCTAGAATAATAAAAAATAAGTACACAGGTGTGTTACCGGTGACAATCCAACATTTTAAAATCCTTAGAACTTAATTATAAATTAATAAATTTAATTAAATTTCGATTTATATGTTGAAAACACAATTTAGAAATTCTAGTTAGTTCAGGTATTTCTTTTTTCTATTACCATGTGATTCAACAATTAATAAATATTTTTTTACAATAATATAAAGCAGTTACAATGAGCAAAAAGTTTCTGTTTCTCTTTTATCTAATCCCTTTTTTTCCCTGTTATCATACCTGAAAAATAAACTGAACAAACATTATTATTATTTTTTTAAAATTTTAAATCTATTAATTTTAAACCTTTACTATATGGTTTTTACGTGGGGATGCTATCATATAGGAACATGAATTTCTATTTATAAAGTATGAGTTTTAAATTCGGCATATTTCTACTTTTAAGTTACACTATTAAAAGTGTGGGTTTTTTTCTTTCATTTGTGAACTGCGATCATATAACAAATAGTGCTGGGAGTGCCCATTAATTTAGTAGCGACAACTAAAGGTCTGCACGGGCTGAAATTTCCAGGTCCGGCCCGAATGAAAGTTCCCAATGTAAAAACTATATACTTTTGCAGTTCACGGTCCGGCCCGTCCCGTACAAAACTGAATGAAATCATGGCCGGCCGACTCGACTCAATTTCTATTAAAAAAAATTCAGACTTTTCTTAAAATAGAATTAAATTTTTTAATGAATTCTACATACATATTTATGAAAAAATTCTATAGAATATTTCATATTATGTTCGCAAGCAATAGAATGCAGAAAAGCAACATTAATGACCACTTAAATTTTTAGACTATTACATAAAAAAAATACATTAAAAAATTAATGTAGTTTAGAATAAAAGAAAAAAATTAGTTAAAAGCTTCATAACTTTTGAAGCTCTAGTAAAAAAAAAGAAAGTAGATTTTTTGAAATATTTCTTTTATAAAAATATTAAAGCATACAGTCGTCCCGTTTAAACGAATATTGACGGTTCCAGAAAAAATATTCCATTAAGCGGGTTATTTTATTAAACGGAGAATCATAACTGTAATATTTAATGCGTAATAAAAAGGCAAAACAACCATCTACGGTATATTTAATTAACAGCATAATAAATTGTTAATAGAATAACATAAACTAATATAAATACAAATGCTAATATAAAGTAAATACGTATTAATTTAATGTCAGTACCTACATTTATATGGTTTACATCACACTTAATGCAGCTCGTTTGAATTTTGTCAAAACTTTGCAACTTCTAATTTACGTTACTTATACTGCCTTAAAAAATCATTTAAAGTGGTTTGTTTAAGTGGAATTTTAAAGGAGTAAATATCGAGTTATTTTTCGAATGATTGCAAAATATCACAACTACCATCTCGAGTCTCGAAGTGACGGCGCATTACCATTAAAGCCTGGTTAAAATCAAGAAGTGATGGTGGGGGAAAGTGCTTTCCGCGCCTATGTTCAAACATCGGTCACACAGTTGTTATTCGATTAATCGGGGACGTTCGTAAAAGGTATTTGGTTTAAGTGGGGGAAAAATAACATAGAACCAATAGGAATAGATTCGTTCCGGAGGATTCTATTCGAATAAGCGGGGTTTTCGATTATCCGTGACCCGATTAAGTGGGGAAGACTGTATTTCCAAAAAGATTCTGTTAACAGAAGTTTATTGCCGCTATTACTATTTTTTACAAAACAAATTGCTTTCCCGACCCGTCTCCGGAACTATTAAGTCTAGTTCCAGCCAGGATCGAGTATACAGAATGAAATGTAAGGCAGATCATGGCGTGATATGAGTCTGTTGAAAAAATTAAGCCCGGAATCAGACACGATGTAACGGTCCGATGCCGATATCTACGCTTGTCATGCTATATTTCTATCTTGTCAAGCATCGGCTCATGCAGCGAACTTATATTTATTCTCGTCCCAGTCATATCCATTGAAAATTGTTCATACTTTATCAGCTTAGTTTGGTCCTCTGAACTTAGTCACATTGGGCCGAGAGGCCCGATTAATTTTTCTTCTGGCCCATTTACCCTTTTTCTCGGCCCGGTCCGTTGAAAAAATCGTCTTTATTCTCCTGGCCAGGACCGTTTGAAAAATTGCCCTTATTTCACCAGGCCAGTCCAGGGCCCATGCAGACCTCTAGCGACAACTATATTCCAAAAAATGGAAAGTCTACTTCAGCGCTGTTTGTGCTATAGTTGTGCTCGTGATATAGTTACATTTCACCCAAAAGCAAGATAAATCTGACGAAAATTTAGTTATAATATTCTCACTTTTCTTACAGTTATAAAAAAAAATTCTGTTTCAGATTGCAGTGAGACATCCTGTATTTTTAACTGAATTAATGGATTGCGATTCCTAGTTTCCCTGTAAATGTTTGCTGGAGAATCTTCTACCACGTACCTTCGAAGTTTTTTCCCATCTTTATTCAAATAACCTGTAAGAAATCTTTCTGCATCAAAATTTGCATCAACATATTCAAGGATTCACAGGAATGCAATAATTTCTGTTAATAAGCAGTTGGTTGTGATCAGAATTTTTTAACTCTGTCTATCTTGCCTGCGATAACCATAATCCAATAATTGATCTTTGTAATAAAAATATTTATTGCCACTACCCCCTTTCTCTAGTTTGTAAAAAAAAAAAAAAAAAAAAAAAAAAAACTTTTTTGAAACTTTAAAATACTTATAAGATAAATTTATTTTTGTTATTTGTGTTTTCCTTTACATTAATTTTTATAGATACTTATATTCAGTAGTAAAAGTATAAATGGTTTGTTTGAAAATATTCATAAAGCTAATTATTTCACCCAAAAAACTTTTTAAATTTCTATTTAGGCCAGTTACTTTTCGAGTGGGCTAGTTTTATATTTTTCTAATACTAAAGATGGAAGTCGATAATATACAAAATTATTAGATCATAATTGCATACTTGAAATTACGGTAACATCTATACGTGGAAAGCAATGAAATAAATACACCCACATCGCCCTGTCTGGTTTTTTTTTTTTTTTTCATTATACATTGAGTGAGCTAAATAGCAGTTATTTTACTTAATCTTCCATTATGCAGTTTTATATGCTGATTTTTTAAAATCAGCTTTTGACCCTGTACTGATTATGATCAATGTATCTGCACTTTTAGAGCAGGGCTGTCCAACGCGGTGTCCACTGGTGCCATGGCGCCCTTTTAAGGTTTTCTTGGCGCCCTATCTCATGTTTCCGATTGCTAGCTTTTCTTAAAAATAAGATCATATTATAAGGGTTGTTTTCTTTAAAATTAATGTCATCTTCATGTTTTTTTTTTTATTTTTTTTAATTATAGACACGATTAAGGGACCATCCCCTACAATTTTTTTAAGATATAGGTCTCCTCTCAGAATAATGTACCTTCAAATTTACTAAGATTTGTGTGTGTGTGTGTGTGGGGGGGGGGGGTTCTGAAAATTATTTTTACATTATTTCTTGAATTGTAGAACCCTTATGTCTACGTATAAGTCGCAGTGTTTCCAAATTACCGCAATTTTTTATTCAAAATATCTACTTTCTCCTTAACTTTGTTAAATTTCGGACATTCGAAAATTAAATAAAGCAAAGATGACTTTTCAAAAATAGTGGTATATATTTTGAATAAAAAAACGAGATAGAAGAATAACACTGATATGAAATGTGTATATCGCTATCACTATTTACAGTGAGATAATATTGTTGCATGTGTTGAGTTATGTAAATAATGGTTCCCAATCATTGTGTGCTACCTTCTGAGTTGCGGCCTTGCTTACAGGAAGGTTCGACAGGCCTGTTTTAGAGTAGGTTTAAGTTAAAAACAAAAGTATGTTTATCTTTTATACAGTGGCATAGCGCACAGAGTATTTCAAAATATTGCGGCTCCTACTTATAGACTACTACTTTTTTATATTATAGTATTTACGTAGCATTTTTCTGGCGCTCCTCAAAATTTAGCTCCCGGATCAACCGCACCTCCCCCCCCCCCCCTCACCACTACCACCACCACTACTATACTCTACGCCACTCCTTTTATCCAAATATATATTTATGTGTTTCTATGTTCTACGACACCGAAAATGTTTAATTTGTTACAAATAGCGTAGGAAGAAGACCACGAATTAAATCAGGCTCTACGCTGCTTTTAGCGAATTAGGGACGGAAGCAAAAGCAGTAGTGTAGTCGAGGGGGGACGCGGGCGGACGGCGCCCCTTCACTTTTTTATTTTATCTCAAACGTACCCTTACTTTTTATTTTCAAGGGGGACGCTAGGAACCTGGAGAACGCAGATTTCCCAAACCTATTATTATTTTTAAAGGATAAGCTTTCTAATAAACTAACAATTTAAAAAATAAAAGCATTGAATTTTTATATCTTCCAACAAAATTGAAAACTTTAATAAATTGTAACGTGTTAAATATATCGAAAATGACGTATGATATTGAGATTCGTTGCTTGAGTTCGTTGAGTTCTTTGCTAGAATACTTCAACTAAAATCATGATGGAACCGTGATTTTAGAGCGTTTCTTTTGTATTTCACCTCTGTAGAATTCGAATCTTTAAAAAACAATCGCATACTGCGCTTGCATGTTAGACTTAATCTACTTACTATAGTTTTTAGCCTAAATATTTCTAGAAAAAACCTGATAAAATGTGATTTTTGGAAGTTTAAATTTAATCTAAACTACGTTTAATTTTTTAATTACTTTTCTCGGCAATTCAAGATGGAAAACAAAATATGAAAACAAGTTTGACCAATGTGACACGGACCTTATGATTCAGGACTATAAGCGTCCCCTACTTTATTTTCCAGGACTACACCACAGAGCAAAAACATCAATATTTTACAACTATACTGAAAAGTAGAATTTTTTTTAAATATGAAAGAGGCAAACGAATATTTTTGGGCAGAGGTTTTGAAATTTGTTAAAGAGAAAGGCCTTTTACGCCACTTCTTGTAAATAACTTGAGCTGTTTCTCCTTAACTGCCTGAGTCAGAAAGTCAGACAAAGAGACGCCCTCTCCCGTCCCTAGACCTCAGCAACTGTCGCCAAAGATCCCTTTTTCAGATTGCCAAAAAGTTTGACAACCTTCGTGCTCGGGAAGGACTTCTTTTGGCATTGTGACATATAACATTAATGCGTCTTTTATTCAGCTTCGGATTAAGGATGATAGCTAGGAAATGAACTTTGCCATGAACATGTGTCGCTGAGGTAGTTAAACTGACACGGAATCTCACATCCCTCCATTCCCAATCCCCCCCCCCCCCTCCATAATAGCGCATTTGGTGATTCAGATTTCAAGGGGCTAAAATAGGCTATTTAAATCAATGGTTCCCAGCGTGAAATGTACTATCCCTTTGATTTTTAAGGGGCAGTAGCCTATTAGTTATTAACCCATTTCTTGATTTTAATAAAAAAAATTATGCATGCAAATTTCAAAAATAAAATTAAAAATGAGTTATTTTATTCACTTTAAAAATTGCTTCATTCAAAAGGGCAAAATATAACTGTTACTGGGGAAATTATACGAACACTTTAATAAATAAAATTTGACCTCTATCAAATTTAACCTTTCTGTGTAATTTTATTGGTTACTAACAGTATTTTAGAATTGTACATAATCTTTTCGATTACTTTTTAAAATTTGTCCTGTAATTGAATTCGCTGTGCAATGTGTCACACAAAGAAACTTTCATGACATATACATATGAAATTATTTAAACAGTCATCTAAACGTGACTATCGCGGGCACTTTTAGCCTCCAAAAATATTTTAAATATCTAAACTAACTACTACCAACTACCAACCCTATAAAATTAATAAAGGAGGACTAAGAATGAAAAACGCTAAAAATACCAAAAAATAGATTTTTTTTTTTTTTTTTTACGAAAAAATGTCTTAAATGCCAAGCTTAACAGACACGAGAGCCCATGAAGTGTTTAAAAAAAGTGAATAGTTCAAAAATGAGTAGAAAAATGTCACTGGTTGAAAGAGCCACACGAAGTAAAGTGAAGAACGTTGAATGTGCAACACGAAGTGAAGTGGAGAATGCTCAAAATGCCAGTGATAAGATGCTCGACTACTGTTGGCCACATTACACAACTTGATCATGTTGTTATTGTTTACATCAATAGGATATTTTTTAAGCAAGGTGAAAAATATTAAATAAATAATTAAAAGAAATGTTTACAAATGATAATATTAGGTATTTAAACACTAAACGAAAAGAAGCTAGGTACTTACATTTTAAAGTGTTAAACTAAGAGTACAAAAGGAGTGAAGTGGAAAACGCTGTAAGTACCAAGAGCCCAAAAGGAGTGAAGTGGAAAACGCTGTAAGTACCAAGAGCCCAAAGGGAGTGAAATGGTAAATGATGTAAGTACCAGAAGTAGGAGTTTTTCTTTCTTTTAGTTATCTTGAAAAATTAACTTTTCTGGACTTTCAGCGTTTTCCATTCTTAGTCCTTAAATATCCAAATGGATATGAGATAAGGAAATAGGTTAGAAGTAAATTTCCTATGGCTATGGCGCAGGACTCGTGCACAAATATATACATGGCGGTCAAATGACTATAATGGAGAGGGAAAACTCTTCTAACAGAAAAGTGCGTGAAAATTGATGACGGTGTTAATCCAGAGATACTTTTTTGTATTGTGTTACTCACTGAGAAGTCTTAGTATCCAAAATTATTCCACCTGTTCTTAAAAAGTTACTAGAGTCAATTATAATATGTATTAATGGTATCAAATTTAATGCCAAATGTGGGAATATCTTCCATACATTTTACGAAAATAAAACTGCAGATGATATAATACTTTTATTTTGTACTGAGGTGAGATGACAATCAACAAAACTCATCAGTATAGGAAGGTGAATATGAATTGCTTCGTTGACAAAATTTTTATTGTTTAATAAGCTAAAAACAGCGGAAATGTTTGGTCATTGTTAACTACTTTGCAGTTAACGACATGTATACGTGTCTTATAGGGTGCACTGAACTCTTGAATTGCACACCATTATTTTCACACAGTAATTTTCACCTTATCTAACCATCTATTTTCAATGATTAAATAAGGCGAAAATTGTTATTTCGAAAAAGTAGTTTTAAAAATTTAAAAAAGCATACGTTCGTTGCAAAGCGGTTAATGTTCTTCAGAGGCTTTATCCGTGTGAATAATACAGGGTGTCCATAATTTAACGACCTTACTTTAAAGTTGTCTACAGACGAAGATATTGCTCATAAAGTTGTGAAAATTTGTGAAAGATATAATAAACGGTTGGGAATTTATTTAGGCGGAAAAAAGTTAGTTCAAATTTTTACCACCAGACCACGATTTTTAGCGAATTACACATTTAGCATACATTATGATACTTTAGAAATTTTCTTAAAACCAAATATGTTCCACATGATGGTCTCCATTTTCAGATACAATTTGGAATCGTAACAGTAACAGTTGACCGCAATGTGTTCTGGAAACATGCTGAACATGCTCGGAACATGCGCATTCCGTAAAATGCTTTATTTAAGATGAGATAAAGTTAATAAATAAAATTTCTAAACTATCATAAATGTATGCTAAATGAGTAATTCACTAAAAACCGCCCTCTGGTGGCGAAATTTCAAACTAATTGTTTTTTCGCTTAAACAAATTTCCATTCCTTTATTAAATCTTTCACAAAATTTCCCAACTTTATGAACCATAGTTTCGTCCGTAGACAACTTTAAAGTAGGGTCGTTTAATTATGGACACCCTGTAGTTCAAATATTAAGAAATAGATGCTTCAGGGGGTCATTTGGCATCAGTCATGAGAACATCATAATTTCACAGATGCTTAGATGGATTATATAGATGATTAGGCTACTGATTTAAAAGATTTCGTTCACTGTATGATTAATTCTGTATTTTAAATTCATCTATTAATTGTTATTGTTGTTACGAAATTTTTAAAACATCCATGTATATTAAATGAGTAAAATCAGTAAAATGAAGTTAATGTCTTTAAGGTAGTTAAACTAATGCTGAAAGTCTCCTATCCGCCAATTCCCATTCAAATAGAGCATTTGGTGATTCAGATTTGAGAGGCTAAAAGATAATATTTAATTTATTTCGCCCATTGTAAGATACAATATGTATTTTAATGCATCTATTAATTGTTATCGTTTTCATAAAATATTAAAACAGTGCTGTATACGGGGTGATTACAAATGACAAAAAAAAAAAACTTTGCCAGTTCAAGTAAGCAGCATGCCATTTGGGATGTGGTTATTTAATGGCATAGGGTCGTAAAGATCAACAATCGATGATGCACAGTTACGGTTACAGTGACAAAATTTCGAAATGGCAACACCATTTTTTTTATCACAAGATGATCTTCAGAGGGAAAAGGTATAAATAACGATAAAAAAAAAAAAAGTTTAGGAGTACAAACAGCAGCCTAAAACAAACGTAAATAAAAACAGTTGTAAAAATGAATGCGCCAACAGCAGCAGCAAAAAAAAAAAAAAAAAAAAAAAAAAAAAATGTTACTGATATTACAAATTTTTAATTATTTACGTTCATAGAAGATGACACATCATATGTGTGAGACTTATGGAAAACAATAAATCACGGCATAAAAGAAATGGATGGAATCGCACGTTTAATCGTGTTTTTCATGTCACACTCATTTAACGGATTTAGCGTGTACGAGGGGCACAGGTGAACAGTTCACATAAATATAGCTTTTTTTCATAGCTGGGTTAATTTCTATAAACCAAAACTACTCAATATAGTAAAAATAGCATTTTTTTTACATATGGTGTATTTTTTTAAATCTCCTTTATAGTTCTTCTTACTATTTTTAATAGTTTTATAAATTCAAAAAATTATTCACATGTGCCCCAATGGCGGGGTAGATGTGAACAGACGTGGGAAACATGTGAACACAAGGAAAAAATATCCTTTGACATGTTTTTTATTCTCTTATTCATTTGTCATTATAATCATTAGTTATATTATCTGTTGAATTCACCATACAGAAAAAAATATATGTACAGTTTCTGGATGATATGTTTAAGCAAACGATTATAAAATGAAAATAAGTTGGGGGTGGGAGGCTTAGATGATTGATTAAATATTGTTGCAGTAAAATAAAAAAAAAGAAAGAAGTAAATCTGAAAACAGAATTAAAGCTTTTAAATTTTGCTTATGAGTTTTTGTTTCAGGAGGATCTTAGGGAGGGGGCATTTAGATAACATTTATCAGAAATATGCCGAGAATACGAAAGATTCTCACCCCTGTATTTGCCCTATTTACTTCTAAATTGATGAAAAATAAGTGTTTTTAATGATTTTTTTTTAAATCTCGATTATAAGCTCCCCCCAATATGAAACTTCTACAAACACAACTTCTTTTGCTTTTGAAAGAGGGGGGGAGGGGATGAGCTCACAATCGGGATTTTACGGTATTTATCAGTTTAAAATTTTTACTTTTATAAAATACTACTGATATCTATCTCCATCCAAAGCATCATATACATAGCTGCTTTAGAGATGGAAGTAAGCCATCATTGCAAATTTGGAACAAATGAAATAGAGCAATTTGCAAGGTTGTTTAACGTAATAGTACTTTTTGTATTAACAATGTATAAAAATATTGTTGTAAATCGTTTAGTAAAATAATACATAACACTTAATGCATTTCCGAAAACATTTATTTAAATTACAATTGAATGTAAACGAGCTTGTTGCTCTTTATGTACTTGGTGACAGATGTATTTGTAGAAGTTTCAATACAAAATCAACTTTGTATGACGGAAATGTCTTCTATTTCAAGAAAATTATAGATATTGGAGCTGACATTATTTCTCACAAAGTTATTTGAAAGGAACAAAATCACAGAATAATTAATGTCACCAATTTTTTCACGCAGAACACGTATAGGACATGAAGTCGTCTTCTTTGCGTTTGTTTTATGTTGCCATTTCTACAGCCAAAACAATTTTTTTTTTAACCTTATATATGATTTTTCACTGTAAGGATAATTTTACGAGGGGAAAAAAATGGAGTGTTGCGTTTGATATTTTCGAAATTTCGGTTCTGTATCCATAACTGTGAGACCTCGATTGTTGATCTTTACCTTTAATTCTCGACCCCGTGCCATAAAATAACCACATAAAATAACACCTCGCTTCCTTCAAAGTTACTGCCACTAGGGGTTCATATATGGGCAAAGTTTTTTTTAATAACCATCCTCAATAAAATGAACTTTGCTATGAAGGTGTCACTGAGGTAGTTAAACTCATACAGAATCTCTCAGAAAGCCAAAAGAGATTACATTGTAAGATTCATTATGTACGTGAAATACATGCATCAATCATTATAGTTCCTATAAAATTTTTAAAAAGTTAAATACATCCGAACTTGGTTACAAACAGAATGATCGAAAGATAACATTCGTTCGTTAGAAGAGAATTCACGCTACAGTGCTCTGCAAAAGTTTAGACAATGATCGATTATGCTTCTGTACTGAGAAGTATGTAAGGAATTGTTGTAACTCAACTGTCATATATTACTGGGAACTTATCTTTCATACACAAACAATAAATTTTAATTTATACACTTTACATAATATATAATGACAAAAAAAAAACAAATTTAGCATTGTGGCAAAAGTATAGACAATCTGTATGTTAACAGAAAAAATATCCATAAATTGAAATCGAACTGCACCTACATTGTCTGCTATTAATGCAAAAATGTGACTTTCCATCGAAGAAACTAAATCCTGCATCACTTGGGGGTCTGTTTCGTACCAAACACGTTCAACATCTGATCGAAGTTCATTTACAGAGGGGTATTGTCAAAAAATTGCATAAACCGTAAGAGATATGATGCCACAAAAGTTTTCGATTGGGTTCAGATCACGGTTACACGCGGGCGAGTCGAGAACAGTAATATTTTGATAGTTAAACCAATTTTTTGATTTGTATGCAACACGAATAGACGCATTATCTTGCTCAAATACATACTTTGGAAGAGCTAAAAGCTCACCTAATGGATGTAAATTTTTTTTCCAATGTATGAATGAAGTCTTACACTGCTTGGCGACCATTGAGAAACTCCAGATGCTTGAGAATTAAATCAAAGTGAGGCCCAAATTATTAACTCTTTCGAGGGCGGTGTCCTTAAAAAGGACACCTAATTTTAATTCCAAAACTGACAGGCGGCACCAAAAATATTTAATTAAAATTTTTCCTTTTATAATGGCCGTGAAAATAAGCAAGTTCATATTTTCAAATAAATTCGTTTATAAATTCTGGTTTCAGTCCATTATTTCACCAGTTTTATAAACAGAATTACTCAGCGACGGAAAGGGGTCAATTTGTTGTGAGATTTCAAGGCTGGTTGTTTTATGATTTTCATGTAAACTAATGTACATCTTTCTATAATTCATCTACGAAAAGTATCCGTTGATACAGAAAGCTCTGACTCACTTTTAATGCGATTAGCAGTCATCATTTGTCTAGATACCAGTTTATGGATCCTTCTATAATCTCGTTTTCTGGCCACAGGAGGCCTTCCGGACTTATGTTTTGCTTTGAAAGAGTAACCCTTAGACAGTACTTAATAGACAGACTTCTTTGGGCGATTCAAAGTAGCTGAAATTTCCGCAACAGCTTCCCTTTCGATTTCAGCTTCCATGCTTTAATTACTTCATCTGACTGAAAATTTCTAGCTCGCGGCATCTTCACTAACCGATACTATCGCGAGGTGCACTTTTAAATACTTCATGCATATGACGTCATAAGTTCGAAATTTGCGTTTTTCCGTGAACAGTTGCCTAAAAATCACAAAAGTGTCTAAACTTTTGCAGTATGCAAATTTCACTTTTTTCAGTTGAATTAAGTAATATCCTACATTAAAACCGTTATTTTTGTCCTAAAACGTTTAAAATATATTAAAAAATAAGTACAGCCATTTGTACAACACAAGTGTTCGTATTTTTTATTTAAAGGTTAAAAATAACCAGTGTCTAAACCTTTGCTGAGGACTGTATAACCAAGTTTAAGATTTCACACAATAAGGCACAAGCAAAATAAGAAAAAGTTAAGTTATAAATTAACAGAGGATGTTTATTCTGATAGAAGCAATTTTACATTTCTAGATTAGCAAAATAAAATTAAAGAAAAACTAATGGTAGCTTGGACATTCGTTTTCACACCTTTTTAATTCTGAGTTTAAAATTATTTAACGCTCTTTAAAATTCTTAAGAATTTAAGTTCCTTAAAGCTCATTGAAATTTAGAATACAATTCTTTAAGAAGTCACACTTACCAGTTACTTAGGGGAAAGTAGGGTAATAACGCTCACTTAAGGGAAAACATGAATACCTAGTCAAATTTGCACAGAAAATCAATATTTTATTAATGAAATATAACTCCAAAGCATAAGAAACAGTTTGCAATCAACTAATTTGCATAGAAGTTTTAGGAACTTTTTTTATCGTTTACTTAATTATACCATAGATTGAGCGGTAATGCCCGACATGGTAGGTTAATTGCGCTCAAAATTTGGATACAACATTTAAGTACGATAAAAATCACATATGTAGTTGTGTGGGCTCTGCACACTACTGCAGACTTTATGCGATCACTTTCCACATATTGTGAAGCGGAACCACGTTTCGGTATCTATCCCGAATTCTCCGCAAAAACAGCAGATATCTGTCTCCATATCCTGTCCGATTAGAAGCAAATCATCTATGTAATCATCATCAAACAGCTGTGACTCATCAATGATGTCTTTCTCTGAGCTGGTGTTATATAATTTCCTTTTTGAAACCTTGCATTTCGTTGTAAGTTGTACGTTTGACTTCTTTGAAGCTTCAGGTGAGCGCCATTACCCTTCATCGCCATGTTGGATTTTAATGTGTTATAGTTGGCATAACAACGCACTACAAAAATAAATAAAAGCATGAACGTACAGCTAAATGTATATATTTTTATAGACATAATGAGTAAATTAACTTTCAAAAATAAGAGTGTACACTTACCTTCAAGTTAGATATGGTAGAATTTTATAATAAAGCCACTGCAAACTAAAAACGTGAGGACACAAAAGCACTTTCCTTCCGACGGTTACTATATCCTTACTTTGGAACTTACAACCAACGATGTTGGCCAGGTAGTGGTACCGATTGCGCGTTTTCAATTCTATTTTGTTTAGAGATATTTGAGTGAGCGGGATACCCCGCTGAGTGGCATTACCCTACTTTTCCCTATCAATTAAAACAGATTTTGATAAAAAAATATTTTTCTTTGCGGTTTTCTTTCTCTACCACATTCATATCATGTATTTTTCTTCTAATTGACTCAATAAAGACTCAAAAGAAGAGTATGATAATTTACTAGCTGCAATACCCGGCGTTGCCCGGGTCAGAATATGACATGAGGACCAGTCTCCTTAAGCGATGTGTTTCAGACGTGTTGCAGTTCATTGCTTCGGTGTTGAATAAAGATATCACGATGGCCATATTTGTTATCCACAATTATCACTGCAACTTCATTGACTTGAGGTGCATTAAATTTTCGTTCATGCTCACCGGCTGGTCTTTTGCCTGCCAGAATCACGATCTTATAGTTGTCTGCAACCATTCGTTCTAGTCTTGAACACATTGATCACTTGATTATGGTTATGGAATAGACGTTGTAACCCCTGAATAATTTCTCGTTGTAGCCTCAGAATGTGAGTGCAACGCTAATCTATTTCGAGTTTTTTCTCACTAACAAAATATATTTTTAGGAATTTCGGTGTTTCATTTGTTATGGGCATTAGCGAGCCTACTCGATGATAAATTTGCCCTTAGACTTTAAAAACTGGGCTGAAATTTTCTACGTTGCATATTGATGTAGCCTCGAACGAACTCATTTGAAAGCAAGGATTGTATCTACGTATATTTTGTATTTCCTAATATTCCTTTAAAAACGTAATATAGAAAGTTTTTAAAGGGCTTTTTTAAACGCTTGTTGTTCCTGTTAAACCCGAAGTGGTAGTGTCACTGGCTTAAAATGTAGCCTGTGTAGTATCAGAAACTGTCACCATTGATTCGCAACCATTACTTTCGGAATAGGTTCATTATTTTTTGAGATTTCATAGAAATCGTAATTTAGGACGCTTTTCACTTCTTCCCTTCGCTTCACCCCTTTTAAATTTCGAATTTGTTTTCGATTGGTTCAAAGAGGGCATTTATATTTTATAAGTAACTAGCATGCCATATTTCAAGATTCTAGCCTCATGAGTATCACAGAAATCGCAATTTAGAACGTTTTTTGCTCCTGCAACCTTCTAGTGGTAGTGGCACCTAAATAAAATATAGCTTATGTGTTCTTAATAAAATATAGCTTATTATTACTACATTGCCAACAAAGTTATATGCTGTTGAAGTTGTTGATTCCCATACTGCACTTCTGTGGAATACGCGGGTGCTATGCTGATCCCGGATTGAGAAGTCGAGGCGTCGGATTTAAATTGCAGAACACATACGAATTAAACATATTTTGCTTATGAAGAATAATGGGGAGGATTAGGCAAATTCATAAAATTTTTAGCTTAGTATATTCGAATATCTTGTTAAAACCGGGTTTTCGGAAACGTATTTTAATATTAGACCAATCATCCCATTTAGTTTTCAAATTGAAACCGGTTTCTCGTTACATTAAGAACTTTATAAACGAGTTGAACTAACAAAATGCATATCCATGAAATTTTATACAATTTCACAATTCGTATAATTTTTCAGTTTTTAATTATTGTTTAATATTAAGAAATGAGATCTTGTTTAACTTGAAATTTAGTCTCCTCTTAGTCGAGTTTTCCATTTCCAACGGCAGTTAAGGCCGCAATAAGATCAGTTACAGAAATTCTACAGTATAATATTTTAACAGGACCGGTTGGTATATCTCGCTCCTAGGCACTTATTTCATTTGCAGTTTTCATCCCTTGATCTGCCTAATCCTGTAGCCAGCCTTGTTAAACTACAGTACAAACATAAATAAATGTTTTGATAAAATCAGCAATCTCTTTATTTTTTAAAAAGGCATCTTTTAAACTAATTCGACGCCACGCCAATGATACTTCAAATAATATTAAAATAACTAAACATAGAAATTCTATAAAACTTGATGATTTACAGATACAGTTGGCATGTTAATTATTCACGCAAACCTCAAAGAAATTTATCAGTTAAAAACTCCGAGGTCATCAATCCATATCTCTTATTAAAGTTCCGCATTCTACAGCCCAGTGAAAGGACTAAAAAATATTAAGCAACCCTATTATTAATCACAATTTCATATACTTCAAGTGTCTAGTTACCAATTTTGTATTGAAGGTTGGAAATGAAAATTTATATCTTCGCGCCATAAAATAAACAAGATGCGAAAACGGCTTTAGCGACCCTTTGATAAAGACCATTATTCACAGTCCCAAACAAAACGAACAATATTCGACTGGCAGATATTTGATCGTTCAATGACAGATTAAAAATAAAAACAGTGCTGGGGCGTTTTTATCTGTGACCCACTGGAATGAACCCATCTTCGCGCGCGTGTGAATGAACCGAGACGTGAGAAATGTTGACAAGGTCAGAAAAAAAGCACTCATCCCGCTAGATGTCGGCCTTTTATATTGAGCAACGTCAAGGGCCGGATTTACCCTTGATGATTCTTAATTTCAAACTTGGACTAACGTAGATTCCTTTTTAATAACGTACCGTCGATTCCGTTAACTCTGAATCATTGCGGAATTCTCGTTTCATTCGTAATGCACATCACACCGTACACAAACATTAAAAAAAACTGAAACTGGACTTGAAGTAGTAGGATCGTGCTTCAAATTAAAAAAGGCACGAGTGCAAGAAAATTTTTGAGCCCATAACTTTTTTTTTAAATATAAAAAATGGTTTCATTCGACGATTCCACAGGGTGCCGCAAAAAGAACACTTTGATTTGGAATGCCATATAAAAACTAAACAAAGTAATATATAGAAAGGAATTTTTATTCCTGAGAATTATATCTTATGTCATTTTGATTCATTAAGTTTTGAAAATTATAACATTTAAGCGGTGTCCATTAGTATAGATGCAGACTGCAGATAAATTCCAGACTGGGTCCAGAAGTGTCTGAGGCTTGGAAATTTTCCAATTTTTCCATTGTCTGTTGGAATAGCTTTGATTTCGTGTGTTATCTATCAATATCTTGGTATCATACCAAATCTGGAATATCAAACATATAGTATGCTGCATCGGTATCATCAGTTTACCATTCTTAACAAATTTTCACCAAAAAAGTGGGGAAAACACTATGCTCTCCATTGCACGACATTGTCAGAACAGAAACTTTTCACGACAGAGAGATCTCGCTCACTTCTCTATATCTATACTAAGAGTCATTAAACGTTTTTGACTGTCGACTTCTTTAAGAATTTCTCAACTGTTTATCACTCCCCATCCCCCAAATACACACACACTACTTTATAATTTCCTATTGTAATAAAATAATAAGGGCGCTTATTGAAATTGAATTTTTAGATTGTTTATTATTTCTATTAGTACATATGTTTAACATAATTATATAAAATCAGATTCATTATAGGGAAACTTTTCTAAATTTTCTAAAAATTACACTGTCAATAGAATGGTCAATGCGTTCTGTGATTTTTGACATTATTAGGATTGTCCGTTTCAAAATTCGCGGGTCTCCAGTTTCAACTTTAAATTCCCACGAAATACAATATTTTAAATACTCCTTTGTTTTATTAGAATGGAATTAACAAGGCTGAAACACGATTCAATCTATATAACCCTATATTATACGTATTCTTACTGTACGTAATTATATGCCGCCCTGAAAAATCATATATCATGGGTTTTCAGCATTTTCCTATATATTCAATTTCAGCTTCACACGCATTGACGCATCCATATTTGGCTTTCACTAACATCCTGACGTCAGAGTGCAAATGTAATAGGAATTTTCACTTCTTAACCTTTTATCTTAACAGAGGATTTATAAATAGCTTTTTACATCGACCTTCGAGGCTGTTCGACACCTTTTAGTGCAACATCGAACTGTTAATATCGATATAGAAACTTTGGCGATCCCTGTTCTGTTCTACATCGAGCTGAGCAATACCTACAGCAAATCAGTTTGTTCTTTTTACAGCATCCTGTAGTGTCATGACAGGTCGTGTGAATCCGTGTAGGTGTTATTATCTATATTAATAAAAGAAAGTTTTGTCTGTGTGTGCGAGTGTGTGTTTGTCTCTGTGTGTGTATCTTTGTTTGTTTGTTTTTTTGTTCGTTGACAATGGCTAGGGAAATCAATTGCACGTGTAGGTCTGCATACTTAGTTCTAGATAGACGAAGACAGGTCCGATCAGACATTGTATTTTGTTATTAGATTTTTTGTTATATTTTTCTTAAACGAAAAATTTTGTATATTTCCCGTTTTTTCCCAAATTCGGCAATGATTTTGAGCCATTCATAAAGTTGATCCAAATTCAAGCTTTTTGTCCGATTTAGTAAAATTTGTCTTCTTTTTTCAATAAATTTTATTTGGAATTCGTTCAGCAATTTTTGAATTTTTTGCGATTTTTTTTTAAGTTTCCATTTTGCCGGAAATAAAAATACTAACAGGAAGATTTTTTATCAACCAATTTCTATTTGATAGCTTTTCCATTTGATCTTATATTTTCCCATCCAGTGTTATACCTCTATACGAGTATGTAGAAGACTTTCGGGAATCGATTAAAAAATTAAAAAATGTCTAACAAAATATTAAAGAAAGTAAAGGCATTGATTTTTTTTCTTTGAAACGCGTAGAAAAAAGCGAGGAACAAAAATTGAGCGTGGGTTTGTTGAGCAACCTGCTTTATCTTCTAAATCCGTTCCCATAACGGCGCAGGTGATTGCGCGTACGGAGCTCTTTTTTATTATTTTTCGGCGTGTGTAGTTCGTTTGAAAAACCGGCTATGGCGTAGTGAGATCCAGATATAGGCAGTGTTGAATTAAGGGGGTGGCACAGGGGGGCATTTCTTTCCAGAACTTTGAAATGTTCCTCCAGAAGATGTGGGATTTTATGCTAATTAATAATCTAGAAGTGCAACCCCCGCCCTGCGGAACTCCACAGTGACCACCACCCCCCCACATACTCAACTTCTCTGGAGAATTAGAAATCCCACGGGAAAAAAGTGTCTGAATTCAACATTGACTCTATTTTAAAGTATATTGAAGCTTATTATACCGAGGACGGGCAACGCCGAGCAAATCACCTAGTGTTAAATAAATATCAGATATTTATTTATATCCATTAGAGTTATTTGTGCGACTTCAGAACAGATTATGTGACCTATTGAAAAAAAAAAATCTGGATTGTCTCCATTTTGTTTTCCGAACACCAGGAAACGTGTAGAGAAAGAAAAAGAAAATCCAAAAAGAATTGTTTTACCTATGGAATCGGCTGGATTCGAATGCTGAACCTCCCGTTTTTGAAACTGTAGACGTTACCACTGCACTGCTAATGCTTAATTCCATCATTGCAATATTGATCACTTATATTCTGTGGCATTTTCTTGACGATTTTCCCTATAGAATCGGTCGCAAAAGGATTTGAAAATTGTTTAAAAATTGATTCGATACCTAATCCATAAGCCTATTTTTACGAAAATTTATACAGTTCTTACGACAGTGGTCTATAACACATTCGCCAAATGTGAGCTCAATCGGGTGTACCGTTTGGGAGCTATCGTGTTCACTTATACAACACATGCATACAAGTCATGATTACAATACTCTCCGTACAATATATATGTTCGAAAAGAAAAAATGAGCACTTATAGCCCGGGGGTTCTCAAAACTTCTCATTTGCTTACTCAAAAATAAGAACTGTTCTAACAGAATTTAAAAAAATAACTTCTTTCCAACAGGTGTGAACATTTCAGACATTTTCATATAAATATTATATCGGCAATTTTTTTTATAATTGTAATGCAGATTTTGATATAATCGATTACTACATGATGATCAATTTTGTCACTGAGCTCCATAATGATCCGGAGAACTAATTCACCGATCCACTTTCTGCAGCGACCGCATCACACTTTCAATTCGCGCAAGTACTGAGTCCTGCACCTTTTCTTAATATTAGAAGCATTTCTTCAAACTTCTCAGCATACTTTGTATCGATTTTGGTTATTTCTACACTTTTTTAATATTTTTATGAGCAATGCTTAACAAAGATTTCTTTTTTTTTTCTTGATCTTACCTAAAATTGCATTTTAAACTAACATTAAACAAAAAAAATTGTGATGACTTTAAATGAAATCTATAGTTTTTTTCAATAAAACATACATATCAGTGAAAATTGTAGCAACTTCGTCATAATTTTAAAATAAAATCCAATTTGGAAATACTTACCCATGCTACTGCATTGGAGGATATCTATGTTTTTCCAAAAATTTTCCTCGGAAAATCTTTAGCATTGTATTCATGGATGGACCGGACTGTTAGATTCAATGTAACAGAATTGGAAGTTAGTCTTCCATACTATTTTGGAGCTCATTAGGGAAGATCCCCAACTGTCAAATCGGAATTTTGTTGAGAGTGGTGTCATTTGAAAGTTCCTAACCATGAGGATCAAGGAAATGTATACAACTACCCGTCCGAATGTAACTGGTGAAGAGTTATAGGCCGATGTATTTCTGTAATGTATTGATTTCTCCAGGTCTCTAGCTATGCAGGAAAGACACTCTATCTACGTGGTGGAAAAGACAGCTTACAGTACAGTTATGCAACCTGTTTATGCCAATGTGAAGTTGGTGCAGGTTCCATGTTCCCTCTAGTAAGAAACAGAAGATTGTGACCACATTTTCACAATCATATATAACTAATTGGACTACATTGACTTGGAGTATGCTTTAAAGAACATCAGGAACTAACGCCTCGCCTGATCCTACGGCATGAAAAGAGGGCATGGGCAGGGCCTATGGGGGCTGTTCCCGAGGCCCTCAACCATGGAGAATTTTAGCAGTACCTGTGGCTTGCGTTCCAGATGCACTGGTTCAGGGGAGGTGGCATGCACTCCTGTATCATGCGAACTCGGGTCCAGTTCGGAATATGTCGTCGGTGAGTCTTCAGGTTGTAATGCTATCGCCCACAAAGCGAAAATTGAAAAACTCCTTAGTTTGCAACTGCTAGAATATTTGGGGAATCCGGGGAAAAGGAGCCAACGACTGAAGAAAAGGCCATTAGTCAGCGACTATTCAAGACAGTGAAGGGGATGATCAAAAACGGAAACGAATTTTTCCGGTCGCCGATGTTCTGTATGACAGCAGCATCGACGAAAATGAACTGACAAGTAATTTGGAAATAAATATGAACCCCACTTTCGAATATGAAGAATCTGCGAAAAAAAGCGGACAAGAAGTGAAGGAGTATCCGAAGAAATAATGATAAAAGCAGTAGAAACATATAAGAAGGGAAAGAAATATAAACTAAAGGCTGTGCAGTATATATGTAGGCAGGTAAAAGACCACAAGATGATTCAACGGTGGGCCCAATACGTAGCGAAACGTGGGAACATGCAGAGCAAAATTAAATTAATTTCCAAACACGTGTAGTCGCAATTTTATGATCATTGCAGACTATTAAAAGCCACCGTTCATGACAGGGGACCTCAAAATGTTTGTCATTCACAAAACATCGGAGCTCGGAATTCCCGGATTCACAGGAAGCTCACACTTGATCAAGAATTTCAAACAGGCACATAAAATAACACGTAGAAAGGTGACAGAAATTTTTACAAAATGAGAGTTGTTTCCGGAAGTGTCTTTGGAACCTGTGATCGACGAATTCCGGGAAAACGTGAAAAAAATAATTGGTCAGCGAAAGTATCCACTGTCCAACGTCCTGAACATCGATCAAAGTGGCTTCCAATACGAGATTGTATCTAACAGAACTCTCGACATCAGGGGGTCTAAAGACGTGGGTGCATCGGTAATCAGTAAAAACAAAACGACTCATTCCTATATCGTGCAAATGTGTATTAACGCCGCTGGAAAATCTATGGGATCTTTACTTCTTACTACTTGTAACACAGGAATGTGAGGGGGGATTTGGTCCCAAAGTTATTGAAAATGTGCAACGAATATCATCCTTAAATTTACTCATTACATGCTCCAAGTCAGGAAAGAGCACAAAACAAATAACTGCGGTATACTTCGATAAACTAAAAGGATCGATTGGTGATCAATAAACAATCATGGTGCTGGATAGTTGGAGTGGCCAAACGGATCTACGTTTATTCATTGAGAAATTTTGATTCAATGTAGAGCCTCTTTTTCTCCCACCGGCCACGACAAAATTTCTTCAGTTGTTAGACGTTTAGTTCTTTCAACAATACAAGTACTTAACAAGCAGAAGAGTGGAATATTCAAAAACTCATCAGAATGTTCGTGGGGATGTCGACATGACAGCTAGACAAACCATAATAAAATTGCACAAGTTGACCAATAACCAATTCTCCTCACCCAGTTTCGTTGACATGCGTCAGTATGTCTTTCAAAAGGCTTCAATTAGAGGCACGGATCCCATCTTTCGATCAGTTAAAAGGCACGCTTTAACTTAACTAATAACACCTGTGACAACTGCGAAACACCCCTTTCATTGTGTATATCTGGTGTTGGAAACGTGCTTCAGCCATTTCTATTCAGAAATGCACTACCATCCGTGAAGTTACTTTCTCCACCAAGCATAAACTGTCTTCTCTGTAATCTTTGTAATCCGTCAACTCTCTTTTCTACCACAAAGGGTGTCTTTCCTGTATATCTAGCGACCTGGAGAAATCAATAAATGACAGAAATACATCGGCCTATAACTCTTCACCTGATGCATTCGGACGGGTAGTTGTACACATTTCCTTAATCCCCATGGTAAGAGCTTTCCAATGACACCGCTCTCGACAAAATCCCGATCTGGTAGTTGGGGACCTACCCTAGTCAGTGTCTTTTGTGAAATCATATCTCGATAAACGGTTTAAAACATAGAAAACATACCGTTCACTTTCCCACTATTTCCAAGCAATATCTTTCATGGTAGATTTCTACAACATTTCTAATAAATTTCTACAACAATATGTAATAATTTTCTACAACATTTGTAAAAATTAATCACGAAGATTGTTGTTTGGAAATAGTGGTAGCCAACCAAAGTGACCACTAGGTTCTTTGAAAATAATTTTCACAATACTTTCTGAAAGATGCTTTGCTGTACAGTAAAATAAACAAAAAATCATGCGTCAAGTATAATTTATGATACATTTTCCAACACATTGAGATTATTGTAGAAAATCTTCACAGTTTATTAAGTTGAAAAATGATGTCTAATTAAACAATTTGGAAAACGCATAACACATTTCAAAACTCCAATTTCAGCTATTCTCATCATTACTCGGAAAAATATCCGAATTATTTTGTGCAGCCCTGTATATGATCTATAGATTTGTATAAACATTTACATTCCTAAAAGTTAGTTCCTTTAGGAAATGCATCACACAGTTGAAACAGTTTCCTCTTATCCGTATTTATGTCAATAAACGGGAATGTACTCTAGATTTTTTGTGCAGGCTTACATATGATTTATAGAATTTATCCAAGTAATGTGCAAAAAGTTAATTAAACTTAAAAACACATTCTATAATTAAAACACACTTCCAACAATTTTTACTCAGGCAGTACTGTAATTGAATAGTTTTGTGTATCCTTGCAAGTAAACGAAAAATGTTATGCACACCATATTCTATAGTAAGCAGCTTCTAGTTTACTTCAGTAATGTGTATCAATTTCAATATGTTTGAAATAGTGTAATATTATTAAAATAGATTACAAATGATATTTCCCCATAGATTATAATGTTGCGGAATTATTTTGAGTGTATCTTTAAAAGAACTATAAATGCTACACACTTCATTTATCATACCGAACATGCCATAGTAAATCTCAATAACATATATCAATTGCATGGAAATCCGCATATATTTAGGCGAGTTAGAGCATGGACAGACGTACCGACAGGCAGACAAACCGAATTCATAAACTCTTTTCAACTATGTTGGAAAGCGTTAGGAAAAAGACAAGAAATTGTTTGATTTTTGAGAATTTGAATAAAAAATATCTGAAATATTATGCACCTATGGATGAAAGTGATGTCGAAATTATGTCAGAAATTCAGAAAGTTTATTCGAAAACAATTTTAACAATATCGAACGGCACAGAAAATATCCTTGAGTTTCATTTCATGCAAAAATCTAGAAAAATAAGTTTTAGCCAGCCCATTAAATGTGTTTATTCCTATCTTAACATTACAGTTTTATCTAAAGATTTTAGCATTGATGGATTAAGTCTACGTGGTCCGGAGACATAAACGTTAGCCGTTTCTTTCTCATATTCTTTCAAAACAAATGGCATTGACATAGTTTCAAAATAAATGATACACAAACATTGACGAAATTTATTTAATTATTTCTGCTCAATCTCACTGGAACCAAGCTGTCTATCCTGTCTGTTTCGTGCTTTCAGCGACAGTTTTTTTTTACATTGCACAGAATTGTTAGAAAAGAAATGTTATCTGGAATTTCGGGAGGATTGTGAAAACTATATAGTATATGGTGTCTGATCTTTTACTTGGATGGAAAGAATACTGATAACATTTTATGTTTTTGCTTGCTTTTGAAGCTTAATTACCATTATTAGATTCGACAATCACTCCTTTTTAAATAATAGGGCTCTCTGCCTCCTACGAGTTACGCTGCCCAACCTCCGTCCAGACTATAGGTGCAGATTCCCAAAATTTTTAAGGAGCCAGTGGCGCCTAAACCCCAAAATTTCAGCCGCCACTTTGGCTCCTAACCAAAATCTAGTGGCCACACTGTGAAACAAACTCATAAAACAATAGTGTTTATATGGAAAAAACAAAAGACTCAGGAATTCAAAATGAAAAATAGTTTAATTAATAAATACACATGTCCAACAAAACACAGACTGGATACAACAAATGTGTATACATTCGAAATGTGTGAACTCGACCCGATGCAGGACTCTACACTCAAGATCTAGATGAAATAAGATAGTGATAAGGGAAATTACAGAGGAGCTAAATTCACAAAACTCGTGATAAAAATTCCTTCTATGAAAATCTCGCACTTGCAGAAAACACTTATACAGCAAGAATATACCTCGCGTTAAGTATTTTTCGTGCGAGTTTCTTTTCCTTTTTGTTCTTTTTTCTACAGAGCTCGGAATCCTCTATTCTCGCGACTTCACGATCCAAAGCCCTTAAATAATTTCCATCGCATCGGAAACTATGGATGGACTGTCTCGTGAGCCGACCTGCGGTAAAGGAGTATTTATTTAAACTCTGGATTTCGGACGAAACCTGCGAAGAAATGCTTGTTTTCGCTAGTGTCCAAAGGAGAAGTTTTACCATTAGAGCGCTTATGTGCCGAGCTTCACAGCTGTTAAGCTTTGTAGTGGAGTGGACATGCACAGAATTATATTCGAACATAATGTTCGGTAAGAAAGCAGTACATCACAGGGGCAGCGTTTATGACGGTAACTGAGATCACAAAAATTCCTTGACTATTTATCAAGGTCATACTTGATCTCGGCCAGTGAAAAGAGCAGATGCTTTTCTATTTGCAAAAGAAAAAGAAATATCAAAATTCTGCGACGGGGATTGGGGACACTGGAAATTGTTCTCTGGCGACTAAGACATTGAAAGTTAGTCGCCACAGCAAAAAATTTAGTCGCCACGTGGCGACTGGTGACCGTAAATCTGCACCTATAGTCCAGACCCCACAGACTCTAAAAACAAGCTACTTTGCTCTAATTTTAACACTTTCCAACAAAGTTGAAAAGTGTTTATGACTTCGGTTTGTCTGGCCGTCTGTCCACGCTATAACTCCCGTAAATATGCTCGGATCGTTCTGAAATTTTTGGATGTTAGTGACCTCTACCATAGCACGTTCCCTATTTCAAATGAAGTTTGTAGCATGTTTAGTTCATTTACAGGGACAGTCAAAAGTTTTCCGTTTCATTACGGCCAATGAGAAAAAATCGTTTCAAATGATTTTTAATGGTGTTACACTCTTTCAAACATAGTAACATTGATATTCATTTATGAAGTCCACTAAAATAGGCATTCTGTTGAATATGCGTTGCAAAGTATAGTTATTGTTCATTTACAGGGCCGCACAAAAGAATTGAGTTCATAATGGTATAGGGGAAATTGTTTGCGGTGTATTTGAAATGATTTCAGATACTATATTGTATCCGAATTACTGTACATTAGTAATGATTGCTCGAAATGCATTTTTAATTATGATATGCGCTTTTTTAGGGTTGCGTTCATCTGACGAAACCCTATTCGTCTCGCTCCTCTGTCCGTCTGTCCGTCTGTTACAGAGCCCGTTCTGAGAAACTATACATGTTGGAGACTTGAAATTTTGCATACTTATAGCTGAACACCACACATCATACGACAAATCATAAAATTTTGAAAAAGTCGTACATTTAACCCTTTGGGTTCCCACATGTGTATTTTAAACAATTCTTTCTAAGTGAGCACCTAATTGGGTTGGAGGCGTGAAATTTTGCATACTTATAGCTGAATACCTCACATCAAACGACAAATCATAAAATTTTGAAAAAGTCGTACATTTAACCCTTTGGGCTCCCACATGTGTATTTTAAACAATTCTTTCTAAGTGAGTCCCTAATTAGGTTGGAGGCGTGAAATTTTGCATACTTATAGCTGGACACCTCACATCGAATGACAAACCATAAAAGTTTGAAAAACTCTTAAATTTAACCCTTTGGGCTCCCACATGTGTATTTTAAACAATTCTTTCTAAGTGAGCACCTATTTAGGTTGGAGGCGTGAAATTTTGCATACTTATAGCTGAACACCTCGCATCAAATGACAAACCATAAAATTTTGAAAAAGCCGTACATTTAACCCTTTGAGCTCCCACATGTGTATTTTAAACAATTCTTAATAAGTAAGACCCTATTTAGGTTAGAGGCGTGAAATTTTGCATACTTATAGCTGAACACAACATATCATACGACAAATCATAAAATTTTGAAAAAAATCGTACATTTAACCCTTTGGGCTCCCACATGCGTATTTTAAGCAATTCTTTCTAACTGATCCCCTTATTAAATTGGAGATTTGAAATTTTGCATACGTATAGCAGAACACTTGAGGCCAGGCAACAAATCATAAAATCTTGAAAAAGTCTTACGTTTAACCCTTTGAGCAACCACATATGTATTTTAAGCAATTCTTTCTAAGAGAGCCCCTAATTAAGTCGGAGGCATGAATTTTTGCATACGTATAGCTGAATACCTCAGACCACACAACAAATCATAAAATTTTCAAAAAGTCTCATATTATTTACTCCTCCAGGTTCTAACTTCTGTATTTTAAGCAATTTTTCTAACCTCCGCCCTTTTCACCCAGGGAGCACTTTTCCAACTTTTACCGACACCCCTTTGACTATTCTTTCATATTATGCACCATAGCCTTACATATTTTAGTTCCACTTCTTACCGCCAGGGGCGCCTACTTATCTGGGATGCTATCGGCCCAATCCCCTCGACTAATATATCTACGGATAGTATATAAAACGGAGTTTCGTTCGGATAGAGGTTTGTTTAGAATAGAGTGCGCCCCTGGTTGCAAAATGTGGAACTAACAGATTTTTCAAAAGGATAAAGTGTTTTGAGAGGAATATTAAACGAAACCCTCTGTGCGATCTGTGATCACACTTCCCTACTTGTTCATTATATTTATGCATTCTTTAAAGTGCTTATAAATGCTATAGTTCATATATAGAGCTACAGAAATGAATTCGTAAAGGTTACTGAGTATGAGCATAAATTGCTTAAAAGGTGGGTTTTAAAGGAGTTATGCATTTTTACGATGAACTGAATTTAGAGTACTAAGAAATATTTGTAGAATATAGATAAAAGTATATACAGTTGCATACAGGGCCGTCTATGGGTGATAATTTCTGGAAATGTAATTTCAGTTGTTTTAAGTGTGTTTTAGCTTGAATTAAATTTTAGCTAAATAGTGGCATGTAGTAAAGGTTCTAGGTAAACTACAGGGCTGTACAAAAGTATTCAAGTATGTTTCCATCTATTAGTATAAATTGCTGAAAGATGAATTTCAACCTGTTATGCATTTTCTTGCTAAACTAAATTTTCCCATTATATAGTATATATATCAACATACAGATCGAATACAGGGCTGTTCAAAAGAATTGGAATACATATTTGGCTATGGGCGGTAACTACTAAAATCAGATTTTTAAATGTTTACTTAGTTATCTTATTTACCTTATTTCCCTAAGTAACGAAGTTTCGTTAAAGATTTCAGAGAGTGTTGGAAAGTGTTTCATAATCTATGCTGTGCGCATGATTTTTCTTACTTGTTAAAAGATCACCCCGATTATGGAAGGTTAAATGATATTATCAGGAGGAGTGGCGATCTTCTGCTCAAATTCTTTTTCGTACTTATGCTATTCGTTAGCAGGGCCGGCACAACGTCGCGCAGGGCGCTGGCACAGTAGTTAATGAAACCCAAAGTATAGTTTAATACTGGATTAATAAAATATATAGCATAGAATATATCCCAGAGATCATTGTATAGATCATAGAACAATACTACGTAGATAACAAAATGTATGAAAACTTTCGGGAATTTCACATTTAATGTGAGTAATTATTATTAATTTCACAAAATCTTCTATCCCTTAACATATTTTTAAATTTTTTTTAATTCAGAATCATCAAATCTACACAACCCTATCAACTTTGACTGTTATAAGAAAAAATGCTCCTCACGTTTTTCTTACACCGAAATATTTAAAAACAAATCTAGAACAAAATTTTATTATTTTATACAGAGGAAACGTTGTTTCGAATTGTATAGAGATATTAGTCGCCCTTAACCAGACCCAATTGGAGAGGGGCACTGGGCAGCCGCCCCGTTTGTCTGACAGTTGCGCCGCGCCGGTCCTGTTCGTTAGTCTGCTACGAGTGGAACTTAATACAGTAAAACCTTTTAAAACTTTACCTGGAACGGAAAATTTTTAAAATCCCTTCGAAAGCAATACCTTAAAAATCTGCCTAGACAAAAACCTGTATAAGGAGATTTTGTTTTTCTTCAGTTCCTAGAAATTCTTTTTCCTCATTATTTACTTTACTATGTTCGATAAAACATGTGAAAACAGAACCTGTCTATAGTGGAATTCTGTTAATTGTCTCTTTGATAGGAATACTCTATATTTATGCTTGATAAATGGGAATTTTGTTTCAGTCCCTACCGATTCTGTTTGCGCAGGTTTTACTGTATAAACATGTTGAGTTCATTTAGTATAGTAAAGCCTTCTAAGACGGAATTGCAAAGGAGTGGATACAATTTCGTTTTAAGCAGGTCTGTCTTAGCAGGTATAATTGTATGTTATTCCTACCGTAGGGACAACGAAATTTTTACGTTTAGGATGAGATTCCGTTTAGATAGAAGTTTCGTTTTAATAGGGTCTACTGCTCTTATGTGCCCTGATCATAAAGCCTTCGTCCCGCTTTTTTTTTTTTTTTTTTTTTTTTTTTTTTTTTTGTCACACTCTTTTACTTTTCGTGACACTTAACCTGGCAACACTGTGTGTGACTAAATAATTTACATTGGAAATTTTGTTCTGCGCGGGACATAAATTTACATTAAAAATCGGGACATTTGGGCTACTCTGATTAGAGTTAAAATTATAGCCCGCATTTTTTTTTTTTCTACCCAAATGGCACAGTAGGAAAAAATAAAGAAATAAAAACGTAAATTAGCCCGTTTGTTATCCTAAGGTAAAATTTTACCAAAAAATCTAAATACCAAATATGATATCAAAATTGGGTGTCCGCATGGAAAATTTCAGAGCTTGGTATACAATCAATTTCAGAATGAAGACAATCCCCTAAATTTATTGTTGTAACATAAATTGAAAAACACGCATAGCTTTCAGTTGAATACCTATTTGCTTTTATTCTGACGACAATTTGGAGATAAAAATACACGGACCATGTAATGTAAATGTATGGTAAATGTGTAATGTATGTAAAAAATGTATGTTCTCAATCTCTCTCTTTTGGTCTATTGTCTGTACATTATTTTACCAGTAATCAATAAAACCGCGTGAAACCTATAAAAAACATTATTCTTGCATTTTCCGTCATGGAAAATTATTATTTTTGTCCTTGGCTCAAGCCGAATCTAGTTTTGAAATGATTACAGGTAAATGAAAGATGTGTATTAATTGAAATTTACTATTACATCAATATCCACAAATGTTTTACAAGAATCTCCCTACAATCTCAATTAATTTTGTGTATTGGGTGAAAATTCCGCTGTTAATTTAAAAACCTGATATTCACATGTTTATGTGTATTTTGCATTTTAACAACGTGAAGGTCAGAAGGAGTTACAACAATTTTTTTTTTTGTATTCTGAATCATGATTTATAGATATTGTGAATTTTTTATCGCTATAAGCAAGGGGGAAAAAAGTACACTTGACTACAATTACGATTTCTAAATTAGTTTTGCTTTGTTAATTTATATTCTGGCTGGATAGTACATAAAGTCATTCTGTCAAGATTCATATTTAGAGGTTAAATTTAATGACTTTGTGGTAATTGAACGTCATTATGACGTTCCTTTAATAATATTTAACCAAGATTTTTTTTTCATATCTCATTAAGTAAAAGATTAATGGATATAAAATAAAAGCAGCTATGTAAAATTATTACACAGAAACAGGGTTTTATTGCAAAAGAAAATAAGGTAATGGAGGTCAGGGCGTTCCATAATAACTGAGAGTAAAATAATAAAAAATCGATAAATATATTTACATGAAAAAATACATCATTCTTCTTCAAAACAACTTCCCTCAGTTGATATACAGCAGTCTCATCGTTCAACATACTTTTCAAAATAAGAAGAGAAGCCGTTTCCTGGAAGCTGCTTCAAAGAACCCTACACTGCTAAAATAATTTCAGAATCTGTATCACTTGTTGCGGACTTAATAAGGGGTTCAAAATGATGCACCCAAGTTTCTGTAATAACAAGGGATGAACCCATGACTGTAATAACGCAGGTGATGAAACTTGGGTGTATCATTTTGAATCCCTTATTAAGGCCGCAACAAATGATTCTGACAAATTCAACAACAGATTCAGAAGTTATTTTAACAGTGTAGGGTTCTTTGAAGCAGCGCACAGTAGGACGTTTTGACGATCTAGGTGAACAAAATTATTTCGTTGAAGTTTAATTAGTTTTTTGGTGTTTTTTTAAATGTATCACTAATAAAATAGCCAAACAGTGATAAATATTTGGTTATTTAACAACAATGTCTTAGAATAAAAATACAGGGTGCCCACTAAAGTCCATTCCCACCCTTTTAACTGCCGAACGACTGCATCTATACTCATAAACGTGGTGTCTAGGTATAGTAAAGAGGCTATGCGCTACTAGATGAGACCGCTTACAGCGCCACCTGGTGCAAAATGGCGGCATTAGCATTCCTATCGCGAAAACGGTTCGAAATATGGGATAAAAGTGAATGAAAAATTTGTAGAGCATCATCGATTTAGTTCGAAAGGACACATTGTGAACATGAATGCTCAATGTATCTCGTTCTGAGCATGAATCTCGTTTTCGAGATAGGAATACTAACTCAGCTGTTTTGCACCAGGTGACGCTGGAAGAGATGTCATCTGGTAGAGTATACCCACTTTACTATACCTAGACACCACTTTTATGACTATAGCTGCAACCGTTCGTCAGTTAAGAGCGTTGGGAAAAAATTAGTGGGCACCCTGTGTGTATAATCCATTACAAATAATGCGTTAAACATACTTATTTTACAATAAAGTAAAAAACAATTTACTGCACACATGTAAGTTAACATTAATTTCTTTTTTGTATTTTTGCCTACTCATAATTTCTCGAGAAATTTGTGTAGTCATCCTGAAAAATAAATTTTTTTAAATAAAATCATATTAAAAAAAACTTTAATGTTTTGTGGTACTCTGTAAAACATATAAATGCTACCAAAATTATTTGCAATTGAAAAAATGATGTTGTATGAATAAATAACCTATATAAATTTTATTCAATTTGAAATAAAATTTCTGCATATAGAATATGCATTCGAATGTATTCGATATATGTATTCGAATTTTCTTATGTGTTCCTGTAAAAGAAATACAGTTGCTACGCACTTTGTTTTCAGTTTAAAAAAATGCTATTGTGTATCTCAATAACCTATAGTAATTTTGTAGAAATTGAGTTAAAATTTTAGCAACAATCTTTCCGCGATTTTTTGTGCGGCTTTGTAAAAAATTCATAATTTCTACGTTCGCCAAATTATAAGTTAATAGAATTGTCATCGGAAAAACACATGTAGGCAAAGTTTCAGCTCAATCAAATAATTCAAAGTGGTTTAAAATTGTCTTGCAAGATTTGAACTAATCTTTTATGTGGCCCGGTAAAAAAAGAGTAACTGCTACGTTCCATAAATTATAATAATATTGCATTGTCATCAGAATTACATATCCTGAGCAAAGTTTCGGCTCAATCAGATTATTGAAATTAGTTTAAAATAAACTTGCAAGTTTTAATCTAAATTTTTGTGAAGTCCTATAGAAACAGTATTCTAAACAAACTTCTACGTTCTTTAAATCATAATAATATTGTACTGTCATTCAAATTACACATGTATTCATGGTTTCGGCTCAATAGGATAATTAAAAGTGATTTAAATTTGACTTGCAAGATTTGAACTAAACATGCATACATGCACTGGAATTAATATGATGCTTGTTTATTAATAAAAACTTACTGATCTGCAACTATCTGCAGGAGTTTGCTCGATTTTTCAATACTTTAGGAATTGCACTTTTATTTTAAAAAATGCTTATTGCTGAATAATGCTGAATAATTTGCTAAAAGTCAAGATGAAATTTGTAAACAACATCAAGGATCATCCAGAATTTCAGCCTTTGAAAAAAGCGGTAAAGCGGGTTTAATATCGCTTATTTTCAAACAAAAATGGGTTAAGTCTGACCTTGACAAAGGTGTGACATTAGATCAGCAAACTCGTGCTTTCAAATAAAATAGAATAGTCACGACGTGCTTTCAAACTTAGAGGAAGCTAGTGCAACTTTTCAAACTCCCTCAAACCAACTGCGCAAATGGCTACTTTACGGACACAAATAATCGACACTTCTGATTTTTTACGCCAAAACTAGTACGGATCTCAAAAATACAGACATTCAGCTACCAGTACACGCGGTTTTGTCAAATTCCAAGATAATCGGAAATATGGATTTTGTCCACCTAGATCAGGGTTGGCGAACCTATGGCACGCGTGCTAGAGTTGGCACGTAAGACAATTTCTCTGGCACGCGAAAAAATAAATTTTATAAATATTATACAGATGAAATTTAATTTCTATTATAATGAATAAAATTTTGTTTCATACGGACAGACTATCACAAATAAGGCAATTATTTTTGCATGAAAAGAATTTTCTTTTCTTGGGATGTTATGCAGCGTTTGCGACATGTATTTTGCCCTTCTGTATGATTTTTATAATGCTGTATTTTTCAAATTAATTTTTTTAGACAGTCCCTTCAGTAAGATGGCAAATGGATCCAATTTATAAAACTATCAAAATATGAATCAGGTATAAAGCATTCTCCATCGAACATACAACAGTAAAAATCTCATCAATAATTTATTGATACAATGCTTAATGCAACTTGGATAATCATAACTAGATGCATAAAAAATAAGGTCAAAAATTTCTAAAATAAAATTTCGTATTTTTATTTCCTTATCATAGTGAAAATTATTACATAAATGAATCATATTTACGAATTAAAATTTTAATTTAATGGTTTATTCAAATATGCAGAGAAATAGCATCTGATTTTTTAACTAGCGTTTTGTATGAACATCGTACTTTGCAAAATTATTTTATGTCAAAATGTGGCACGTTACACCATTGATAGATATTGTTGGTGAATTTTTGGCACGCGCACGTAAAAAGGTTCGCCGATCCTGACCTAGATCATCAAAACGTCCCACTGTGTAGCGTCCAGAAAACGGCTTCTCAACTTATTTTGAAAAGTGTGTTGAACGATGGGACCGCTGTATGTATGTCACCTGAGGGGAGTTGTTTTGAAGAAGAATGATGTATTTTTTGATGTAAATATATTCATTGATTTTTTATGATTTTACTCTCAGTTATTATGGAACGCCCTTTGTACAATGATCGAAGCTTCATTCTGACACCTTTTAACGCTTTAAAAGGTGTCGTCCAGGCTACGAGGCGAGGACGCATATTCATGTTGTTCTTTTTTTTTTTTTTCATTATTAAATTTAATGAATATTTATAGCTATTAAAAATTCTTCATTTACTTCAAATAATGATATCAGTATAAATTTTTTAAAGTATTAGACGTAGAGCTGTTACTTTATACGAATGGAATTTTACATAGCACCAGTAGCCTTTGAATCAAGTTACTAATTTTTAAAATTTTGAGGCAGTGTTTTTTATTTATTTTATTTTTTGGATATTTTTTTTAATTTAGGCAAAGTTATGAATTTGGCAATCACTAAGAATCTCACAATGAATTATATATATGGCAGAAGAATAGGAATAGCGAATGTTGGGATACTCCATATTTTGGTATGAAATGATTTTATAATCGTTTAATGATTTTAATTATAACTTTGTATTTTCATAAAAATAAATAATAGACTAAAAAAAGAAAGAACAGATTATACTGATGTAAAAAAAAAAAAAAATTACCTTTTTTTTTCCCGATAAAAATGAAAGCGATAGCAAAAGACAACTCGCCCCCATCCCCATAGCGATATCTTGCGATATCAATTCCAGACCCCCTTCCCCCTAAATTGAATTATTTTACAATTGTTCGATTAAACACATGTTTTCTCAAGCCAATATAAAGGGATGTGCATATATAACGTTATCAACTTTTTGGCAATTTTAGCCCCCCCTCCCCTTATGGATATCATACGTTATCATTCCTCGACCCCCCCCCCCCCTTCCTCTAATGAAATCTTTATCACTGTCTTTTATTTTTACATTTTTTTTTTATACGTTTGCAATGATATGCAGATATGGTTATACAACTGTTATTCACAGGGTTTAATTTCTAATCAAAAAAGTTCCGGCGCTCTAATTTTCTGCACGAGTAAAAACCATAGTATATCCCCGTCTCCTACACATATTTGTATTTCATACATTATTTGCAACATTTAAAGCAATTTCGTCTTCAGAAAAAGAAATTTTTTGATATATTTTGACTATATATCTATATGCATTTATATACAGGGTGCAATATGTTATCTATCGCCGACCTTTAATTTCTCAACGATTGGTCGTAGACATATAGTTCCAATTACAAAAACGTTTCAAATGAGGTAAATATTCATGCTGAGGCATTATTTAAAGTAAAAAAATCAATTTTACGAAAATTACAAAATCTAACTTTTTATACGGTCCCCCAGTCCCTATAATTATATTTAGTAAAAGTTTACACATATCATAACAGATATAACACAAAAAGTTTAACATCTGTACTACAAAAATTGAGAGAGTTATTAAATTTCAAAGTTTGAGGTTTTTTCGCATGATTTTGTCTTTCAATGAGGGATCAGTTAAAAGATTAATTAAAGTAATTCGAGATCAAAATCAGGGTGCAATGTCCTTTTTACGACGAAACCACCTTTAGCCGGTATCGCCAAATTGGGGTATCACCAAAGAGGGTTATTTCATTAAAAAAAAATTAATTGACATTTAGGGGTCATATACAAAGCGAAGAATGAAATATTGAAATTAAGCTGAAAAATAAATATCAGTTTATTATAATATTATGAAACGATCTACCATAAAAAATGAGTATGTCAAATGACGGAATCTACTTAGAGATACTGCTCATATTGTTCCATTACTGTCTATTGATGGCAATGCACAATTGAATGCGTGACAGTACTAAGTCCTGGACACGTTACAGCTCAGTAGGTGAGTAAATTGTGCGACAATCAAGGATGATGCGCTGCTTCAGATAAACCGGAGAAGTGGTCTTAGGCTGCGTACAGACGCGAGTTTTGCCTTCATTCTCCAGTTTTCGCGGAAAATCTTTTATTCTGAATGGTTCTGAGGTTTATTCACAAAAGAATGAGGGGAATCAACAATGGGTCAGGAGATAAGGTGCTCGACTCTACTTGAAGGAAAGGTTCCTCTTTTGCAGGACATCAGTCCCTTTCCTGCTAAACTCATTAAAAATCAAAAAGACCGCGTGGCCACTACAATCGACGCCGACACTCATAACAGTTAGAAGGATGGTGCGTTCGCAGCCTTAGTCACATAGACACATCCCTTGATGTAACCCTAGAGGTAGAAATTTATGGGTGTCAAGTCCGGTGAAAGCGGTGGCCTCTCTACCGGGACACCATATCCAAAGATCTGTTGACGGAATTCGGTGGCCAGATACGCCCGGACGTTTGATGTTTTGTGTGGAGAGGGCTCCATCATGTTGAAACCACACTCGGCATGCATGTCGAAGAAGCAGATCTTCATACCAATCACGTACCGTGTTTGTAGCAGATGCAGGTGACGATTGCCCGTTAAGGTCCCATCGTAGAAGATGGATCCAACAATCAGGGTTCCCCATATACCGCACCACACGTGTCGTACTGCGCCGGCGATGTGGAGGTTTTCCAGAGACCAGTAATCCACATTGTGCACGTTCACAATGCCACCCCGTATAAACAGTCACTAATCTGTCACGCAGAATGTCACAAAGGAATGACGGATTTTCCTCTAAGGTGTTGAGCATGAAATTATAATAAAAAAATGGTCGTGTGTGGTCACCCAGCATCAATGCTTGCAACAGTGTCGGATATGGTATGGATGCTCATCAAGTGCATGTAACGAATGCCAGACATGCTGACCACATGCCTCAATGATTTCCGCCGAGCTCAATTGTGGAATTAAAAGGGCAAATCCCAGCACCTCCTCCGGTGAAACTCGAACATTACACCTTGCTTGTCTACTTGTTCTGGGTCGTGGTGAAACAGAGCCGGTCTCTCTGGTATGGTGCAATGCATTAGTTATAGTTTCATGCGTTGAATGTAGATCCTTAGGGAAACGTTCTGAATAAACAATCGCAGCCTCCCTGGCATTACTTTGACATTCACCATAAATAAGTATCATTTCGGCATATTGCATGCATGCGTAGCTTGTCATCACGATCTCAAGGCTGGCTAGCATGTCCACTGCTAGTTGGCTTGTTTTTATCCCGAACGTGTGGCGCTGCGGTACTATTGTAATTTGCATAATCCCAATTTTCATGCTCGCTATAACTCGGCTGGTCGTTTATATTCCGCTGCCAATTATCTAGTCCTTAGTGAGTATGTTTTATTTTCCGGTTGTCGATTCTACCTACTTTGACGTTTGAAGGTTGTTCGACCCATAAAAGAGTTAAACAACACTTTGAGCAGTATCTCTAGTAGATTCCGTCATTTGACATATTCATTTTTTATAGTAGACCGTTTTCTGATATTATAATAAATTGATATTTATTTTTCAGTTTAATTTCAATATTTCATTCTTCGCTCCTGTATACGACCCCTAAAAGTCAGCTAAAAATTTTTTAATGAAATAACTCTCTTTGGTGATACTCCAATTTGGCGATACCGGCTAAAGGTGGTTTCGCCGTAAAAAGGACATTGCACCCTGATTTTGATCTCGAATTACTTTAATTAATCTTTTAACTGATCCCTCATTGAAAGACAAAATCATGCAAAAAAATCTCAAACTTTGAAATTTAATAACTCTGTCAATTTTTGTAATACAGATGTGAAACTTTTTGTGTAATATCTGTTATGATATGTGTAAACTTTTACTAAATATAACTATAGGGACTGGGGGACCGTATAAAAAGTTAGATTTCGTAATTTTTGTAAAATTGATTTTTTACTTGAAATAATGCCTCAACATGAATATTTACCTCATTTGAAATGCTTTTGTAATTGGAAGTATATGTCTACGACCAAAGGCTGAGAAATTAGAGGTCGGCGATAGATAACATATTGCACCCTGTATAACAAAATTTATTGAATCAATCAACTAGCAAAACACAACGCACAGTTCTGCTGGGCTACGATACGCAGTAATTATAATCTTCTACTAATATTTACTTAAATATTCCTTTAAAAATAAAATAAAAAAGTAAGAAAAAAAGAAGAATGTACTAGAACTGCGCTTCTGTGAGCTTCACTGCAAATTCAGCATCGCATGGACACGTGGCGATAAAAAGTTGATCATTAAGAATATTTTACAAACACGAATAAAAAGCAGCGAGTAAACACAACAGGACACTGAGTAAAAGCAACAGATACGGTTACGGTTAATTCCGGCATTCCCTCGCACCGTTTGGAAACCAATGAGGAAGAAGACCATTGAACAAAAGCATTAAAATCAGAGGAGTAAAATTTTCAGAAAATCCTTCTCGCAATAGATTTTATTGTATCAACTAGCAAAAGAATAAACAGTGCTGTTCTGCTGAGGTCCGGAGCTCAATATTTATGAGTTCCGGTGAATTCCGACCAATTTTTAAATATTTACTAAAATTAAAGCACCAGAGCAGAACTGCTGGAAGCTTCGGCTCAAATTAAGCACTGATATTCGCAAACTTTACTGGTTTAAATGAAGAGAAGAAGTTAATAGAATATCACTATTAAATATAAAATAACTTTATGTCAAATAACACTAAGAAATACTACTTACTACATTAAAAGTATTTAATAATATAGCTTTTTGTTACATAATACATTCATCAGTAATATTGTCTTCTTGATAACATTCTTCATCATTTTTAGGGTTCCGTACTTAAAAAGTAAAAACGGAACCATTATAAGATCACTCCTGTGTCTGTCCGTCTGACGTCTGTCACAGCCATTTTACTCGTAAACTATGGAACGTGGAAAGTTCAAATTCGGGGAAGTAATAAAGACCATTGACCCACATATTTTCAGATTAATAAATATTCATAAATATATTTAGTAAAAAAATAGAGGGGCTAATTATGCTACTTGAAAAAAAATATTTTCTTTGCATATCATGTGGGGTATCCTGTGAAAGCTTTTGTACCGCTGAACTCAAAAATACATTCCTTTTAATTTTAGGTATTATATTTTCAAAGATATTGTTGAAAATGTAGCGCAAAAATATGTCCCCCCCCCATCTAATTCCGAATCTACTGAAACTAAAATTATGAAAAAATTAGAGGTTGTAGACGTTAATATAAACCTTGCCGGAAAATTATAGCGATTACCCTAGGTCACATAGTTTTTGAGTAATTAGCATTTTTCTGTTATACACAAATTTCGATTTACGGGCATTCAGAAAAATTGTTGAGCATCGCCGAATATACCTATCGTTGCAGAAGAATAAAAGCATTGTTGATAATGATTTTCGAAAAAAATCATCGGTAATTAGCCGAGATATTAACCCTTAAAGGTACGGTCAGTTTGGACATACACAAGGACAGGGGCGGCGTACTTTATGCCTAGTTAACAACTTTTAATGATATATATGTGTAATGTAATGTCCAGTAACAGTATAAAAGCAATAAGCGTTAAATTGTTAAAAACGTACTAATTTAAGATATCTCGGGACTCTTAAAAAGTAAAAAAAATGAAAAAAGACCATTTTCAACATTTAATGTCTTAAAATGTATATGATTTTAAAACACAATTTTAATTGGGATGAAAGATATAAGTATGTTCTTTCGTTTCATGTATTTAGAAAATTGCAAGATACAGAAATAGTATTTATAGGGGGCTCGAAACTGTTAGACATCTGTCGAACAAAAAATTGGCATAACAGTTTACGCGCAGGATTACAAAATAAATATTGCATTGGTGCTTAGTTATACTTCAGATTGTAATAATTTCCCTGAACTTAAATAAATTTAAATTTAAAGCATTTTTATATTTTTAATGTAATGTTGCATTTAGCTAATACAAAATTTTGAAAATTTCAACAGTAAAATAACCTAAAAAAATATTTTTTTGAACAATAAAAAGGAAATTTTAGGTTCAGTTTATACAGACTAACATGAAATATATGTTTTGAAAATTTCATGAAAAAATATTCAGAAGTTTTTGAGGTATCTTGCGCGTTATGCCCAAAAAACGCCATTTGGAAAATAATGACTTTAAAGTTTCGGAAACGCCGCTTCAGCTATTGAACGGGTATAATTCTAAAAGCCAAAACTTCTGTTCTAATGGGAATTTCAAGGAAACAATTATATCAAAATATTCCGAAAAGATAGGGGTTTAACATCTAAAAAAATTAAAATTTCTTAAATTTTGAAGCTTTAAGAGTCCTGCGACCACTTAATCCTTTCCGGCACGGAGTAATTCTATTTATAAACTTATGAAATAATGAACTCACACCAGAATTTATAAACGAATTTATTAGAAAATGCGAACTTGCTTATTTTCACGTACATGATAAAAGGAAAATTTTAATTAAATATTCTTGGTGCCGTTTGTCTGTTTTGGAATTAAAATTAGGTGTCCGTTTTTTAAGTGCATCGCCCTCGATAGATTTAATAAGAATGAATCGCATAAATACTGTGGGATTCGCGATAGTTTTCATTGATTGTATCTCTCAGTACGCCTCGAGTGACTTTAAAAGTTAATTAAACTCCTATCTGGAAAAACGCGGCACTGACCCAGGCGGCGTTGCAACTTTGAGACCTCAATTCGAAGCGCGCTTAGCACAATGCCAAACTTAAACCTTGAACAAAGGTTTTGTTTTAGCTACACCGTAGAAATAAAGGTTATTACTACGCTGAATTTAGTTTCATGAAATGCCAAATGAAGTTTAACTATGCACTGCTTTCATTTTCAGTACCGAATTAAGTTCATCATAAACAGATTAGGATAATATTAAAAAAAGAGTTATACGAATAGCTATATTTGATATTATTTAGGTTGCATATCTCTTTGAACTTTCATGGTATACCCATTTACACTTTTCTAATATATACAGTTATATCCAACACTACGTTGTATAGTTTTTTACAAAGTCTTAGTATTCTTTTAGCAACTTTTTTTTTTTATAATACAATTACAAATTCATATATTTATTCGACGGAACCCTCTGTGCGCGAGTAATGCTCGCACTTGACCGTTTATTTACTAATAAACATAACAAGTATAATTTCAAAACTGGTTTCTCAAACAACGAATTATATATATGGCAGAAGAATAAGAATGGCGAACGTTGGGATATTTCATATTTTGGTATGAAATGATTAATCATTTAATGCTTTTAATAATAACTTTGTATTTTCATAAAAATAGATAACAGACTAAAAAAAAGAACAGATTATACTGATGTTAAGAAAAAAAATACAAAAAAAAAAAAAAAAAAAAAAAAAAAAAAAGAATTTTTTCATTTGGATAAAAATGAAAACGTTATCAAAAGACAACTCGCCCCCCTCCCCATAGCGATATCCAGACCCCTCTTCCCCCAAAAGTAATAACGTTATATATGTACAGCCCCTAAGAATGCAGATTACTTCAACTTTGCTGTAACACGTTAATTTTATTTGTGTTTTCCAAGGAGACAAATGTGATAAAAAGCAACAGAAAAAAACTGAAAGAAGAAAGGAAAAAAGAAAGAAAAGGAAAAAACATAATGCAAGGAGGAAAGAGCAGCAATCCTTCTAAAACTTTGCATTCGTTTGGACACTTTAAAGCTGTTTAGTAGTAAAAAATCTGAAATCATTGATAAGTTAAACATATTAAAAATTTATTTGTGGGTTACAAGAATACTGCAGAGTTATGGATGTTGTAAGATTTTCAGGCAAAGGTTGAAAATATTGAGCCTTATTAAGCCGAAATCCGTTTAAATTGAAATGTTTTCTGATCATCTTGGATTGTCGAATTACAAAGGTTCCACTGTTCTATATTTTACAATAGACACTCATCAGCAGGAATCAGGCTCCTCGAAAACTCGTCAGAAGTCCGACCGGAAATGCTGATAAAACAAGTAAATTCTATATTAAAAAAAAAAAAATTCTCTAGGATTTTTTTTATTTTTTTCAGTGATGCATAGCATGTTGCAATGTGATTTTAATTATTACCTGGCTTTAACCATCGGGATATGGCATTCTGTCAAAGGACATTATAACTTTCGACTGCAGTTTTAGTAGTATTATAATTATTATAATACGATAACGAGTCAAAATAAATTTAATTTACACTATTCTAGAATAAATATTAAAATATTAGACAACACAAGTTATCCAACACAAGATCCACTAATAGAGTACCCCTGCACTACCGTCAATTTCATATTTACTTTGATAATTTTATACAAACATTACATTTTTATAACATACTTCATAACTTACATTTCACTTCTAAAATAGTTTAGGGTAATAAAATTGGTTAACCTTAACTTGATGATGCAATATTTTGAGCTGTGACGTAACTATAGGGTGGTTCAAAGGTTAAAGAGGCCGCCAAACCTACAAGGGCCAATTGTAAAATATGTGAAGATTCAAGTTTTATGAATTTCTTATTTTCAGTAGTTATTTAAATTCATCGTTTTTTTTATACTACATAATGTTAGGTATATACTGAAGTTTGCCCAGTATACAACAATGTCATGGGTAATACAGTCGGGGAAAAAAAGGAATACTCCATATATTTAAGATTGTTCCAGAAAGAAACAGAAATGCCATTTGACAGGATTTTATTACCTTTTTCAATTTATGTTAAAGAAACATTCTAAAGCTGAAATTGTACAGAACTCTGAAACTTTCACTGCTAACACCTAATTTTGACATCATATTTGGATTTTTGGTAATTTTTATCTAGGATTCCAAACGGAAAGTCATTCGGCCATTAAGAATTGTGAATGTTTAAAATTTAGAACTTATAATAAATTCATTTTAAATCGTTGCAAAACAGATTGCAACGAAGGCAGTTTTTTAAGAATAACTCAAGAACTGTTTGGCTGAATGAGGTATGATTTTGGATTCACGCTCATCCGCAAGAAAAGTGACGCATCTTGGCAAAAATAAATTTCACAGAAGAGGTAAAAGAAGATTCGCATGTTTTTAGAGTAACATGAAATTATAGCATTTACCTCCGTATGCAGCTGTAAAAATGTGCATAAAAGCGTAAAACCCTTAAGAATGAAGATGTAGAGGAGGTTTGGATGGTTGAGTAATTTTACCTCCCTACACAATTTGTCCCCCTTCTCTGGTCACGAATGGACATATAGCGTAATAAAGCGATTTTCCGAATAACTACACTTACGAAACTTTTCCTGTAGCAAGACGAACCTATGACAGGCCTATTAGTGAAATAAAACACAAAATGAATTTTTGCAAGTTGTGTCACTTTTCTTCTTGGTGAGCGATATTTGAAACTTCTGAAAATAGATTTATGTTAAAAATTCGTAGGTTAATTCATAACATTTTCGAAACATTATTTCGAAAATATGTATTTTTTTTTTCAAATTAATTTTTGAAAAAAATTCAAACTTTTTTTCCTGTTTTTTACCAACTGTACCTATAGGTATTATAACGAACCGCACAACATAATACGAATTTTTTTTTTTATCGTTCAATGAATGGCTATCACTTGAAATGCGTTTTTATGACCTCATTAGTTTTCCAGCTGAACAAAATTTTTTAATGCTATATGGAAGGCGTAGCATGTAGTTGTATGATTTTGAAAAATGTTTATGATGCAATTATTTGCAAAATAATTTAGATATACACTGTAAAAAAAAAAATAGTAACATTCCATGTAAAATCCAGGAACATTTCGCCTTTTCTCAGGTTTTCAGAATAATTTAGCTCTTTCCTGTGAAATTCTGGTTTTCTTATCTGAAACGTTCCTGAACAAAAGTTGGAAACAGCAAAACGCTGCGGCCGCCATTTATTATTTTTTTGCTATAATCCGTTGCTCGCGCGCGAGTGCGAAAACGAATTCCTTAAATGAATGTAAAAAAATCAATTTGGAATGCAAATAAATCAATAGACGACATAATCCTTTACATCTCTATTATAAAGACCATTCAGATGAAAATACAATACCTCTGTGACTTCGCTAAGAGATTATCTCTCGTACTTGTCTGTGGAATGTTTAACGAGCAGACCACGTAAAAAAAATACACCTATTATTTGGATCTCCATTAACCAGGGGACCATCAAACATGATTCTCACCGATTTTGATTAATTTAAAGTATGTTGAGTTCTTATCTCTAATTATTCTTGTGAAAGGATTTCTTCAAATGGGCCTTAGATTTTCAGAAATTAGATGCCGAGGTTTAGCATACGTTTCAAATACCCATTAGTTTGCAGCTCTCAATGTGTCTTTCGTGGTGTGGACGCAGAAGGCTCGCACGCCACCCGTACGGCCCGAGTTCGATGCTACCTCTTGACTTTTTTTTTCTTTTTTAATTAATTTTATATTTTAACACTTTACAATTTGATTTAAATTTGATATATATTTAACACTTTGAATTGCTGCAAATTTGAATTTTTTTTTTTCGGAAAAAATATACAATTACGTTTAAGATTTTTTTTTTTTTTTTCATGACAATTTATATGTATTTTATCTAACTTGTAAACTAACATAATTACTGACGAAAATCCAAAATATTTTATGTCTAGATTTTTTTCTAATTATTATTTACATTTATATATTTTTATATTTTACGCAAAGTTCAGAAACAATATATCATATATATATTTACTTTATTGAATTTTAACTGAAAATTTATTTTTTCGTGTAAATTATAAATAATAATTTTGATGTCAATTTCAAAATATTTTTTCATTCCAACAAATAATGATAATAAAGCGAAAGTTGGCAACTGGAAATGTAAAAATCGTCTGCGGATCCCGCATGCTGTGAAATGTCAGTAATGTTTTGCTATCAACAGAAATATTCCTGGTATTTCGCAGGAAACTTACTGGCATTTCTGTAGAATGTTTTTAACATATACAGTAAAGTTTCAGTCATTTTCAAGAAATGTTTCTTGGAAATAATGGGCAACTCAGCTGCCCATTTTTTCCCAGGAACGTTGCGGAATTTTTTTTTTTTACAGTGTACCTACAGAAGATAGTAAAATCGAAACTATATCCTCACAGAATTGTTAAATGTTTGAGAACAGCGCGTGAGTTTTAATTCTTTATGTTTATCTGTAAGATCAAGAAGAGCAGCCTAGGATTACATTCTCCCCTGCGAGAGTTATTCCACCGTTTCAATAATTGGATGATACACGTTCTATGGTAATCAATTCATCACTGAATCTGGAATGACTTTAATTGTCAAGAGATATCACCTAAGATTAAAGGGTTATATTTTTTAAAGTGTCAAATGTCATTTTTTAATAGCTTATGTTAAAATTTGATTCATTAGGAACGTTTTAAAAGGAAACCCACTCAAAACTTCGATTTAGAAGGGAAGAAACAGTCCAAACAGTTAGGTCCAAACAGGGGTCCAAAACAGTTTGAGCTCTATTTATATGATCAATGGGTAGTTTTATCTTTAAGGGGACCGGGAAAGACAGAGCCGGAAAGACCTCCACCATGTTAAATTCACAACTTTATGTACCTTTTTCTCAGAAATGGTGAAAGATAGAGGTCTAGATTTTTTAGAGTAGTTAAAATAACATGATTTACGTATTTTAACAGACCATTTTCTGTGAAACTCAAAATTAATTATTTATTGAAAGTCACTTTTAAATTAGCATTTTTGGTAAGATTTCGCTGCCTAAAATAAATAATTCTCAACAAATCATTAAATCCCTGTGTTAAAGTATACAATATATCATAATATAAGTATTAAATAAACATCTGAGTTGTTAAGTTTAATAGATATTGAAAAAAAGGAACATGACCATGAAAAATCCAAGTTTTCAGAAAAAATAATTAAAGATTTAAATGGCAATTAAGCTGTGAAGTACTCTTAGAAAGAATGATTACTTTCAACACTTATTTTTTTTTATATGCAAACATGTGTGACACATCGTTGGAAAGATAAAAGTTTAAACTATTTAATGATATAAAAAAGTAAAAATCGATTTTTTAGTTGAATTGTGCTTTCCTGGTCCCCTTAAATTCAATTCAATTCAATTTCTTAAATTCAAAATAAATTCTCAATTCAGTGATTTTTGTGATTGCTAGCATAATTTCTGAAAAATAACTCGATAGAATTTCATGAAATTTTGGCTGAAGGTATAAACTTTGTAGATGCATGAAATGACCTTATACTATTATGTTCATCAACTAAGAAATTTAAAAATTATGACTAGTTTTTTCATCTTTTTTAAATCAAAATTTGTAGTTGTTGTTGTTTTTAAATATTTTTCTTTCAAGAACTAAACATTATACAGGGTGTTCGAAAATTCGACCGACAAATTGATAATCAAGAGGATGAAAAATTGCCATAGAACATGGGGTCGCAAACCAGTGGTGTAGTCCTGGAAAAAAAAGTGGGGGGACGCTCATAGTTTCGGACATTAGAGTCTATATCACACGCAAGGCAAACTTTATTTTGAATATTTCTTTTCATTTTCAAAAGTAATTGAAAAGTAATTGAAAAATTAAAATTTAAAAATTAAATTAAAATTAATTAGTTTCTTTTGGACACTAATTAGCTTGCTATAGAATTCAAAAATTTAAAACCTTATTTCATGGCTGAAATTTTTTGGAATAGAATTCGTAATTCAGTAACACTGATTCAGGCAACGAAATTTTTATTAGAATTTGTGTTGCATTATTTATTTTGGAAATAGTTATAAAATAACTGTTTTCCACTGAGAGGATTGAAAATTATTGCATTTTTACTTCATGGTTAGTGTAAGGAATTTATTGTAATCATGGAAAAGGAAAATAAGGCTGTGAAATTTTGGTACATCTTTACTTTTTGAAGCCCCCTGAATCCATTTTGCCTACTTTTACAACTATGCATGTGCGTATACATGTGTGTATGTTGGTATTTCCTTAGTCTTTTTTTCTCATGTGTGTTTGAACGCAATAGCGCTCAAACGGTGTTTTCGACTGGGCTCAAATTTTTCAAGTTATACATGATGAATAGACTATTTAATATTCTGAGACTATATGCCACTGTCCGAACTCTAATTTGGAAGAAATTCGACGCGGTTTTCGCATCTAGGCAATTTTTAAACGAACTTTTGACCAGAAATAACAAATAAGTACTGTTTACGTGAGACCAAGACCGAAGATAATAAATAATGTTTTTTATTGGCCCGAAGAATACGTTTAGTACTCAAATGCTGACCCAAATCGAATTTTTTTTAAAAATATGAATTTTAAAGAGTGGAAATAGATAAATATCCTTTTACAGAACATATCTAAAAATTGCGTTTCATCAAGATTTCTTTTTAAAAAAAACTTGAAATAGAAACTTTAAATTAGTAACTATATGTTACTTCTAGTGTGTAAATTCAATACTTGAATTTTTTTTATTTTTTTTTTTAATTAGAATCTTAACGGTGTGAAACGCGGAAAGAAGATTGTAAAATTTTAGTTTATCACGATTTCTCAAGAAATGTAAAACATAGCACTTATATATTTTCAGGACTACTCGCTTAAAACTTTTTTTTTAATTAGACCAATGTCAGACGGGCGTCTTTTTTGCTCAAAAAATCGCCATGGAATGAGGAAAAAAGTTAAACTCAATGAAAATCGCATTAAAAATCACTAAAAATTCAGAAATCGCAGAGAAAAAAATTACTACATTAAACTACCAGAAAATTGAAACCGAATGACAAAAAATCGCCTGAAAACACAAAAAACTCAAAAATTGTATTAAAAATTAGCAAAAAAATAAAATAAAATAAATAAACAAAATAAAAAATCACGGTATGAATTCCGAAACAAATTTATTGAAAAGAGGACGAAATACGTTAAACTGCAGTAAAAGATTGGAACAGGTAAAAAAAACTTTAAAATTCGCATAAAAAATTGCGAGAGATTCAAAAATCACTACTCCAATTCCGAATAAATTTTATTGAAAAGTGGAAAACATGATTAAAAAATTTAAACAGGATTCCTTTTACTAATGTGGAAAAATCACGGCGAAATGTATAAAAATCGCTAAAAATTCATAAAAATCACAAAAGACAAAATTTATTAAAGTGGGCTAAAACATTGTCTCGCGGAATGAAAAAATAAACAGTCAAGGGCGAGTATTACTCGCGCACAGATGGTTCCGTACAATAATAAATGAATTAGTAAGTGTATTATTAAAAAAATACTTTTGCTAAAAGAATACCAAGACTTTGTAAAAAATATACAACGTAGGATTGGTATAGCTGTATAGTATACAGGGTGCAAAGGAAAGTCCCTTTAACCTGAAAATACTTGCGAACGGAGAGAGCTATAGCTATACAAGCGAAATAACGGTACAGCAAAGAGACTACGCCCGACCTAATGCAAACGACAGCAGCACCCCCTAGTGGCGAAATTTGGAAGATAGCCATTGAAAATCGAAAACGAAAACAGGTAGAGCAAATTTTCCAATTAGAAAGTTTTAGAGCATCAATTAATTAGAACGAAACGACATTTGGTTTACACGGATAATATAAATCGTCGCCTGCATACTAAAATATGTCCGAAATCAATGAGCACTTTGTACTGTGCTGTAATGTCCGTAAAGATTTAATTTCCAATGCATTTAAAATTTTAGAATAACCCTTTCAGGGCAAGAGGAATTCTGTTCGTAATCTGATGAAATAATTGACTGACACCAGAATATTCAAACGAATTTCTCAGAAAACAAAAACCCGCTAATTTGCACTTTCATTACAAAAGCAAAATTTTATTAAAATATTCTTGGTGCCATTTGTCAGTTTTGGAATTAAAATTAGATGGCTAGACTGTCTAGCCACCGCCCTTGAAAGGGTTAAATCTATGCCGTCGTATTGAAGAGGCTTGCAATAGACGTTCCATGCTGAGAAATGTGCATGCAGAATTACTCTCACGAATACAAACGTGTATCGTGAGCAACGGCGAACTTTTCGAACATACTGAATATTAACTTTTTATCACTGTGAGACAGTTTGTCTTTTTTTTGTGTGTGTGATGTTATCAAAATGTATTGAGATAAGTACGTATTTATAGCGTAAATTGTGCGTATTTCTTCATACTTCTGACTATTCCATTCAAATGTTTACACAAAATGAAGTGCATCGATTTCGGACATTTTTGGGTAAACAGACGAAGATTTATCTTATCCATGCAAACCAAATATCGTATTCTATTAATTAATTGATGCTCTAAAACTTTCTAACTGGAAATTTTGCTCTATCTCTTTTCGTTTTCGATTTCCAGTGGCTATCTTCCAAATTTCACCACTAGGGGCACTGCTGTCGTTTTCATTAAATCGGGCGTAGTCGCTTTACTATACCGTTAACTCACTTGCATAGCTGTAGCTCTCTCCGTTCACAAGTATTTTCAGGTTAAAGCGACTTTCCTTTGCACCATGTATACTAGAAAAGTATAAATGGATATACCATGAAAGTTCAAAGCTATATGGAACCTAAATAATAGCAAATATAGCTATTCTGTATATTTGTTATTCCATATAGGTTTTTAGTTAACCTTTAAAGACATAGTAGGTGTATTGAGAAAGCCACTCAATGGAAACTAGTCGCAAATCCCATAGCATTTATGCGATTCATTCTCATTAAATTAGTCTGTTTTTAACAATTTTACGTTTATTCCTTTTATACTGCTACTGGGCACTGCATTAAATAAATATATCCTTAAAATTTGTTATCTAGGCTTTAAAAGCCGATGGAGCATAGAGTACGCCGTCCCTGTCATTATGTATGTCCAAACCGTCCGTGTTTTCAAGGGTTACTATCTCGGCTAATTACCGACGATTTTTTCCAAAATTCATGATCAACAATGCTTTTATATTTCTGCTACGATAGGTACCTCCAGCTCTGCTGAACACTTTTGCTGAAGCCCGTAAATCGAAATTTGAGTGTAACGGAAAAATGCGATTTTCTCAAAAACTATGTGACCTAGGGTAATCACTATAATTTTCCTGCAAGGTTTAAATTAATGTGTACTACCTCTAATTTTTTTCATAATTTTAGTTTCAATAGATTCGGAATTAGATGGGGAGGGGGACATATTTTTGCACTACATTTTCCACCGTAACTTTGAAAATATAATACCTAAAATTAAATTAAATATATTTTTGATTTCAGCGTTACGAAAGCTTTCACACGATATACAAATAAAAGATTTTTTTTCAGGTAATTTAATTAGCCCTGTATATTTTTCCTAAATATATTTATGAATATTTATTAATCTGTAAATATGTGGGTCAATAGCCTTTATTACTTCCCCCAATTTGAACTTTCCACGTTGCATAGTTTACGAGTAAAAGGGCTGTGACAGACAGACACAGGGGTGATCTTATAATGGTTTCGTTTTCATTTTTTAAGTACGGAACCCTAAAAAACAAACAAAAAACGGTAAAAATCAGCAGAAATTATAATCTGAGGACGCAATCGTGAAAGAACGAAATCTATTACATTAGGGCTAAGAATTTGAAACCAAATTCCTTTTTCGAATGTTATAAAATTGAAACGAAACGCGCAAAAAAAAAAAAAAAAAAAGAAGAAGCTGAAATTCGCATAAATAATTCTCCAAAAATAAATCGCTGTACAAATTCTAAATAAACTTTATTGAAAAAGTTTGAAGACAAAATTGGCTACTATTGGACTAAAAAATTGAAACTGAATTCCTTTTATTAATGTGAAAAAAATCACCGTGTACGGTAAAGAAAAAAAAAGTTAAAAATCGCAAAATAATCAAATTAAAAAAATTCGAAAACTGGCTTCGAAGTGCATAATTTTAGGCATAAATGTACATCGCCTCCATCTTGTAGCTGTATGTGCAGCAGTCTTTTCAGCACATAGACCACACAGACCAAACACTGTCTTTATTTATCATAGATTTAGTTTTGTTTTCGATTTTGATGTAGAAGCATATCCCTCTATTAAAGGAAATCTTAGTTAAATTTTATTCTTGTTTTTTTGTTATACTTTTTAAATATTTTTTATCAGAAGAAAGTATTGGAATCTTTTTGATGGATTTACACGTTTTAGGTTGATCTGAATATAATTTGACAATTTTTTGAAAATTCCTCGCTGTATATGATACATATTTTGTAGCCTATCCACTCTATTCCAAAAACTGAAGCATAGAATTTAATCAAATATCATATTTAATTAGACCTTAACACATACAAGTACTAATCAGGTTTTGGTGTATATGGCCCAACAGGTGGCATTGCTATGCTGTAATTTTCACAATTTACATATTTATATCTCAGCATCTATGGTATGAAATTTCACCAAATTTCACAGTCACTTAACCCTCGACATAAATTGATGCTGATTAGATTTTGGTGTATTTCGCCCAACAGGTGGTGCTACTGTATCGCATTTTTAACGATTTCCATCATAGTCTGATTTCCGCATGCTTGGGATGGAATTTCATCAAATTTAATATGAAAGTTGATTATGAATAACTGTTTATTCAATATTGGTTTTGATCACTCTACAGAGGGTGTTGCCATACTATGCTTTTTCTGATGAACATCATAGCTTATCCCAGATTTTGTGTAGAAATTAACTAAAATTTAAATTAAAATTTTTAATGTTTAAGGTTAATAATTAACAATATATATGTTAAATTAATGTAAAAATTTAATATTCAACAATTTGAATTAAAAGTTCGTACTTCTTTAAGGACAATTATGAAGGTGAGCGCTCAATATTGAACACTTTCTATCTTCTTGCAATAGAATATTTAAGTATGTTTAAATAAAGCTGTGTACATTGCTTAATAACTATCTTTGTAAAGATAACGAATTGACATATTTTCTAGGATATTTTTAAAAAAATTGCTTACATATTTAGAAAAACTCCATGCAGCATTTTTTGACGATTGGCCTCTTTTAGTCCCTCTTTTTTAATATTACCTAAATGGTTCCTTGAAGTCCCTTTTTAAAATAAAATGACCCCATTCATACTTTTGGGGGACTAAATTCATACTTTTAAGGGTTTCAGACTTAACCCATAGATGACAATGTGGTGGATTTTTTTGTCTGGCCTTGTAATTGTACTTATAAATGTTTCGTACACCGTTTTCACATAGTATTGTTTTCCATAGTTTTCCATGCAATTCAAATAATTATCATTAAGGGATCGTGATGTCTGGAAATATTTTTTAATGTCCCTGTAAACGAATGATAAATGCTATTTCCGATAGGGAACATGTAACGAATTTCAAATGTCATTTTTGTTATATTTAAAATATTACAACTTCATTAATGTCTATTTCAAACAATTTCTGCCAATAAAGTGTAATATGAAAGAACGCTCTTTTTGTTTTCGCGTAAACGAAATACTGATGATATACACATCCTTTACAATAGAGATGTACTACATTGAACCTCAAAAATATACATAAAATTTTGCCGCAATACAAACTTATGAAAGTTAAAATGTGAATAGGCGAACCAGCACAGTAAACACTTTCAACTTTGTTGAAAAGTATTAAAAATCAATACCTTATTTCTAAAATTTTTAATTTATTTGTGTGTTCATTTAAAAAAAAAAAAAATAATAATAAGTTTGGAAAATCTGCATCCTCCCGCGTCTCTAGCGTCCCCCTTGAAAATATAAAGTAAGGGGACGCTTGAGATAAAATAAAAAAGTGAGGGGACGCCGTCCCCCCGCGTCCCCCCTCGACTACACCACTGTCGCAAACCACTCATTGAGTCACAAATACTGGGTGTTTCATCCTAATTGAACTTGGGTTGACGACAATAATTTTGAGAAAAATAAAAACATTGCAATGAAAATGCAACGATATGTACCTTGTTTTGTGTGAAATGTTATAACATTACGAAAAATTCTGGGAAAACAGGGTGTTCACGCAATCGATGATACCGCATCAACTGATAATCACAGTCCAAAATGTGGAGCGTCAAATGCATACTGCTAGCGCGGTATAATGGAAACTTCTACCACTTTTTTGGTGTTGTCTTATTTATATCAAAAGTGAGCATGTCTATCAACCCAAATTGAGTTAGGGTAGAACACGCTGTATTTTTGATTAACCCTTTCCGACACAGAACGCATGTAATATGCGTTTAAAATGACCTGTTCGTAAAATGATGAAATTATTGACTGCCACCAGAATTTACAAACGACTTTTTTAGAAATTAAAAACCTGTTCTTTTAAGCTTTCATTGTAACAGCAAAATTTTATTAAAATATTCTTGGTGCCGATTGTAAGTTTACAATTAAAATTAGGTGGTCCCGACGTGGGAGCAATGCGTTGGAAAGGGTTAAATGCGTGGTTTACGACAACATGTTCTATGGTATTCTTTCATCCTCTTGGTGCCTCCTATCACTCCTCTTAATTTTTCGGTCGAATTTTGTGGAACTCCCTGTATATTTTTCCAGTGTAGGTCATTTAAAAAGCATATTATATCTCTACTCAATAATAATAATAATAATAAAGCCTCACTGTGACAGTCCAATTTACGAGAAATCCTACGCCCAAGGCAAATAAATTAAATCCCTTTATTGAAAAAGCATTAAATTTCAAATTAAAGTAAAAATCTTTATATTCATCTAGACTCTTTTTGAGAGCATGAATTGTTATAATATATCCCTTTTAAATGTATGTTTAAAATTTCATATCCATAAGTTAATTAGATGTGGAGATATTGAAGTCCAAATTATGGTCACTTTCACATGTAATTTTTTAGTTTAAAAGGCATGATCCAAAAGTCACAAAAGAAATAAAATTTGAAAATTTTGAAAAGTATAAACAGTGGCATGATTCAGTTTGCACATAAATACATAAACTATTTAATAGTAAAAAAAAAAAAAAAAAAAAAAAAAAAAAAAAAAAAAAGTGGCAAAACAACTGTATTTGCCACTGACAGTTAGCTTTGAAGTGGTTCCGAAGCTCTTACAAGGAGAGGGCCAACCTTGTTAATCACAGATTTTGATTATTTTAATATATGTTGTAGAGTAGAGGCCCCTTAGTGCCAGGTTCAACGGATTTTATCCAATGCTCCTTAGTTCTTGAGAAACCGGGGGGTCTAATATTAGTACACAACTTAAATACTTACTTTGCTACAACGATGATAGGTCAGTCGTAGCTCAGTTGGTATGGTGTTAACCGGTTGATTGGCGGGCCCGGGTTCGATACCTGAGTGTGCTACGTTTGTTTTTCTCATTTTTTGTTTTATAAATTTACTTGTAAGTGTAACTTAATAATCTCACTGTCAATTAAAATTTTTAATATTGTATATCAATTATAATTTTAACCTATTTAATTTTTTACTTTTAACTGAATAGTTGTAATAAAACATCATAAAACTGTTATTTTTTTTTAATATAAAAAATCAGTTTAAAAATGTATTTCATATATTCTTTATCGATGCAATGATATTGAGCAATTGTGTCAATTCGTGATTTTAAAGAAACATCATTTACGCATTGCTTTAACAAAGGAATTCAATGAGATAATACTATTATTCTGTTTTTAAAGTAACAAGCATAATCATATTAAAAATTAGCATCAGAATTAAATTACAACCGATTTTTTGCATATTAAAGATTTTTAAATTTGTAATAAGTATGCTTGCACTTTCAATTATTTTGCTTTCCCCTTTATCTTTTTTCTGCTTTTATTTTATTTGAATATTCCTTTTTTTTATCATAACTAGATGGCACCACAACAGAATTTGTCACGATTTTGGAATTTTTATCATTCAATAATAGATCCAATTTCTTTTTAAACCTCTTTAATGGATGAGAAATAATAGTTTACAAATAAGAAATGATAAATTTAAGTTTGTTAACATTATAATTAATGTTTGGTGTTAAAACTTTTAATTGAAATTATTAAATTATAATTACAACAATATTTATAAAACAAAAAATGAGAAAAACAAATGTAGCGCATTCAGGTATCGAACCCGGGCCCTCGGATCAGCCGGCAAACGACATGCCAACTGAGCTACGACTAACCTGTCATTTCTGCTGCGAAGTAAGTATTTAACTTGTCTACTAATATTAGACCCCCCTGGTTTTTCAAGAACTAAGGGGCATTGGATAAAATCCGTTGAACCTGACACTAAGGGGTGTCTACCCTACAACATATATTAAAATAATCAAAATCTGTGATTAACAAGGTTGGCCCTCTCCTTGTTAAACCTGCCGTCATTTAAGCTGTCGTGTGACAGGAATTACAGCAGAAATCTTCTTTGATGCTCTGCAGGGTATCTTACCATGTCTGACAGGTATTCTCACGAATGACATTTGCTAAAATGAACATTTTTAATCCTAGTTGCACCAGAACTAACTGTGTTGCGTGGTTGTACAAATTGCTGACATAATCAAAACGCCACTTGTTTGTACCAAATGTAATTTTGCTGGTAATCGAACTTTCCTTATTTAAAAAATAAATCCTATGTCTTTCAGCAGATTTCAATGAAAACCTCATCGTGCTACTGTTTACACAAGGTGATTCATAAAGATGAAGCTAATAACCTATTTCCTGATAGACCGGGAGCCGGCTGCGCAGACCATAATTTCATCGAGTTGACAGCTGAAATTCCAGGATTGGACGGAACTCGATTAGCATATTAAAACGCAATTGGTCTGCCAAGTCTTATCTTAGTAGAAACCACCTGCAAACGCAATTTGAGTGGTTGATCGGTAGGTTTATCATTGCGTTTTCCTGTACCCAGAGGTATGAAAACATGGAGGACTGGCAGCAGGAAAACACAATGGTACACCTACCAGTCAACTACTAAAATTGAGTTTGCAGAAGTTTTTCACCAAGATATGACTTGGTAGACCAGTTACATTTTAATATACGAATAGGGTTTTAACTAATCCGGGAATTTCAGCCGTCAACTCGATGAGGTGATGGTCTGTGCAGTGTGCAGCCGTCTCCCGTCTATTAAATATTCCCCCTAGGTACATACTTTTAATTGCAAAGTTTCTTAAAAAGCGATGCAAAATTTGATGACACAAGTTGCAACGCCGTGAGTGGTCTATTTGAGAAAATACACAAACTAAATTTTTATACGGTCACCGTAGGGTAGGGTAAAATTTCCAATTAGAAAAATTTCAATTAATGAATAAAATATAAAAAAATAAATCTTGATATCTACAAAACTCACAGAGATATTAAAAGTCACAATTCCTGACTTACACCACTTAAGCATATCTATCTCTGAGCGAAGTGATTTTGTTGCATTTGGAATGCAAGATAAGGATCATCCACAAAATTATACGTTATTTAAACGGGCATATCTGTGTGAGTTTTGCAGATATCAAAATGTAATCTTTTGTGTTACATTCAGGAATGGATAAGGGAAATTTTCCTAATTGGAAATTTTACCCTACAGGGTCCGTATGAATATTTAGCTTGTGTATTTTCTCAAACAGACCCTCCAGGGTGTTGCAATTTATGTCATCAAATTTTGCACTTTTTTTTTTAATGAAACTTTACAATTGGAAGTATATGTGTCTAGGGGAAATATTTTAGGGAATAGCCTATTGGCTCCATCTTTATGAATCACCCTGTACTTTTTAATAATTGATTTTTACTTTCAATAGAAAAAAGTATTGTAATCGTTTTTTTTTTTTTTTTTTTTTTTTTGAGAACTTTGGTTTTCGACGGATTTACACGTTTTAGGGGTTAGAGATCCCCCAAAAATGTTTATACAAAATATCTGTCTATCCGTATCTCGTCATTGTACCATCAAAAAGTGTAGAAAGTTATGCATAGAATTGAACCAAATTTTTTGTGTATGTTTTGGGCTATGGCCCAAATGGGCCGTATGGCCATATGACCGTCCTCCGTGAATTTGGGAACATTCCGCCGGAAGGGGGCTCTGTAATAGCGATTTTTGAGCTCTTTTTATAATTGTACCATCGAAAAGTGTCTGAAGTTATGCAAAGAATTGAACTAAATTTCATATTTATGTTTTTGGCTATGGCAAGCAAATCCTCCTTGAATTTCGAACTATTCCGCCAAAAGGGATTACTGTAATAGCGATTTTTGTATAATTTTTTTCATTTTTTCGTAGTCCTAATGTACATCGACGGCTCGTGCAGCGACGGGAACTTCGCATCCTATTAAGCCGACTATTCGCAAACAGCTGATTTACAAAAGAATAACGAAAAAACTATTGATTTTAATAAAGGTCATGATCAAGATTATCTCATTTTTACTCCGATTAATTGAATGTAGCAGAAATTTATGATGAAAATCAAAGTTGGTATAGTATTGAACTAATTATATTGAAGTATTAACATTTGTAGCTACTTTTTGAAAAGATGTATGAGATAGAAGAAAGTTTTAGGTTTGGCACATCCAACTAGTTTATTTTTATCATCATTTCCTGTGTTACTTTTGGATTCTATTGTGTTAGTAAGTAGCCAGTTAATCATTCATATGATGATAAACAGTAAAAGTCAAGAAAGGAAATACTAGTTTCTTCATGGAATTTAAAACTTTGGCATATCACTTTCTCCTTCGGAATATTTTACAGAATAAAACGAGTTATTCAGGCGGTGAATTGCCGATAGCATTATCGTGACTACATCATGATTTATAGCCTTATGATGGATACAAATGATGGTTAATTAGTGGAAAGTAAGAAGCTATTATTATTTTTATTTTTATTTTTTTCTTCTTTAGATTTTCAGCTTCGTGATTCTATCATTCCTCTTATTTATGGATGGCATTTTAAAACAGAAAATGGTTCAAGAAAGACAACAGAAAATATTGAGATTCCTGATTAACCTTTAACTGATGTCACGCGATCTCCCAGAGCCCGCGACTCCCAGCTGTAAACACTTTTACAGCTTTTTACTTTTCTGTACTGAAGTTAAATAATATGAATAAAATACTTTTTCATGCAAATTAATTCACATGCTCCTAAGAGAAGTACAACGATATTGTTAGGACAAAATTTAAGTAAATTCAACCATTTGAGTTATTTTTTTTATTCATTTTATTCGAGGGGTCTGAGAGACCGGATCACATCAGTTGTGTGGCAAATTTTAGTCACATCAGTTAAAGGTTTAAATTTAATAAAAAATTAATAAATAATTTAATAAAAACTTTCAAAGTTAACTATTCGAAAACGAATAAAGATAAAAAGATGCGGTTTGCACCGAATATAAAGGAGTTTGAGAAAGACGTCGGATTTTTTTTTTTTTTCTTTTTAGAAGAAGAAAGCAAAAACGAATGCTTGAATAGCTCTTTTTTTTTTTTTACTAGCCCAGCCATAATTTTTTCCTCGTGGGCCGCAAACACGAGTTTTGCTTCGTTAGGTGGGCAGAAACACACTATTGTTATATATGTAATGAAATTTTTAAAGAAATTACTTAAAATAGTAACATAACAAAAGTAGTATAACAAAGTAGTATTGCAAGATGAATAAATTGGCACTGGCTGTATAATCAATATAAAAGGTAATAATATTATAATGCAGAATTTTCCAAATTTTGGAGATTTAACAAAAAGACAGATTTTCTTTAATAAATTTTGTACAATGCAAAAGTTTGTCTATTTTTAAAGTACGAAAATATATAGTCTAAATTTAATTAGTTTCAAATAATAGTTGTTTAGTGGTGAAGATTAAAAAATACACACACCTTGTAACGCAAAGAGGAGTGAGGACAATATATGTAAGAGGCCTTTTTGACTAAGCAAATTACATACTTTTAAAGGATAAATAACTGGACAGATTTCGTCTTACCGTATAAATATGTAAAAAATAATGCAGATCTAAAAGTATTTTTTATGCACATCTCAAAATTTTGTATATGGATTATAAATATGGATTAATAATTGTGTGTCTTAAAAATATAGTTCTACGCTTGTACGAGATGTCATTGGCTTGCCGGCGTATCTGCATTGCAGTATAAACCACTCCGCTGGGAGATATTTATTGGAAAGCATGAGTCAGGAGCGCAGAATTTTGTGTGTGTGGAGTTGTTTTCAAAACCTATGACTATCGAAAGGAAATGATACCCACAGAGAATATTTTAACAGAGAATATTTTATTTAACCCTCTGCCTACCAGATGGATCCAATGGACCCAACAGATACATTTAAAACGATTTTCTCTTGAAAAAAAGGAGACTGAAAATTCTGTGGATTTGTGATTTTTTAACAGTACATAATTGCATACCACAACGGCTACCATTGCATCAGGTGAGATTTAGCATTTAATAATTAGATCCTCTCATGTGTGTCGCATCACCAAGAATAAAACATTCCAGAAAAAGTAACATATTTATAGAATTTTATAAAAAAGAAAGTAGAACATTCCATAAAAAGTCACATTATTTATAGAATTTTCAGTTTTTTCTGATGAGAAAAATAATTTTTAATGTCCTGTTGAGTCCATTAGACCCGTCTAGTACACTGAAAAAAAAAAATATACCGCCTTCATCTACAACGAATAGTTATCATTTTCTAAATCCCCCAACTAGAAATATAGACTTCCGAGTTATGCGAATAAGGTAAACAAATATATTGAATGAATAGACGAAATGATCGAGAATTTCTAGTCTATAGTTTTCTAGGGGATGAAACGATACATTATATTATGAATCGTTTGAATTGCGAGGAATTATCACTTGATTTCTAGAATTAATTCATAAACTTAGAATTATACTTACTAAAACTCATTTCTTGTATTCACATTCATTTGCAGAGATTTTCAAATAAGTTTGATCACGATAATGTAAGGAAAACGCTCTTGAATTTTAATAGGGATAACTAGAAGTCGCTAGCAAAGGGAACTACAATGTATAGGGATGATATGGAATTATTTTTTCTAGAGGCACAACTTATTTTTTAGATGCTAGTGGCAGAATTTTTTTTACAGTGTAGAAGGAGGGTTAGCATCGTTTTCAGCGTAGTTTTGCGATAGATAACTACCAAAACTTATGTAGTGAAATGCCGTAATATTCTTTATCGTTATGGTGGATGTTTTCACTCTGTATGTTGCTCTACAGATTTAATAAAGCTGTTTTTCCATAATTGATAATCCTACTCTTTACTTATGGAGAAACATACTTTTCGAGCGCGAGCCAAATATTAAATGACAACTGCAACGTGCTACTCTAATAATGTCGCCTGCATCATTTTATAAATTAGTATAAGTGGTGCTTGTCAGGATTCCTGAATTATGGAATGTTGTGAACGTTTTTGTGGCATTTTTATAATGGAGCTAGAGATAGAGAAAGTTATTCTTTTTATTTAAAGCTTCTTATCACTGTTACAAAATAACATGTCTATACTAATCTATACTCCTATTATAAAGAAGAAAAAATTGTTTATTTGTCGGAGATAAGCTCTGGAACTACCGAACCGATTCCAAAAGTAATGGTATCAAAATGATGGTGTTAGTCCAACTTAGAACATAGGCTATATCTTATGTCGGTGCCACTACCCCAAAAGGGGTGTAGGAGCAAAAAACGTTCTAAAAATGCGATTTTAGCGTTACTGAAGGGCCTAGAAATATGAAATTTTGAATATTAGTTACTTATAAGATATAAATGATGTCTAAGAACAGTTCTTAAATAATTCGAAATTTAAAAGGGGTGAAAATGCACAAAAAGCGTTCTAAAAAACGTTCTAAATGGTAGTTTCTACACAATCTCAGGAAATACCAAACCGATTTAAAAAATATTGGTGTCAAAATGATGGTGACAACGCTTGCTCCAAAACAGGCTATGTTTTATATCGGTGCCACTACCCCAAAGGGGGTGTAGGAGCAAAAAACGTTCTAAAAATGCGATTTTAGCGTTACTGAACGGCCTAGAAATAAGAAATTTTGAATATTAGTTACTTATAAGATATAAATGATGTCTAAGAACAGTTCTTAAATAATTCGAAATTTAAAAGGGGTGAAAATGCACAAAAAGCGTTCTAAAAAACGTTCTAAATGGTAGTTTCTACACAATCTCAGGAAATACCAAACCGATTTAAAAAATATTGGTGTCAAAATGATGGTGACAACGCTTGCTCCAAGATAGGCTATGTTTTAGGTCGGTGTCACTAACGCAAAGGGAGTGCAGGAGCAAAAAACGTTCTAAAAATACGATTTATGTGTTACTGAAGGGCCTAGAAATATGAAATTTGAAATATTAGCTACTTATTAGATATAAAGGATTTCTAAGAACAGTTCTTAAACAATTCGAAATTTGAAAGGGGTGAAAATGCGCGAAAATCGTTCTAATAAACGCTCTAAATGGTGGTTTCTACACAATCTCAAGAAATACCAAACCGATTTAAAAAATAATAGTGTCAAAATAAGGGTGTCAAAATGACGGTGACAACCCTTGCTCCAACATAGGCGATGTGTTATATCGGTGCAACTACCCCAAAGGGAGTGCAGGAGAAAAACGTTCTAAATTGCGGCTTTTGCATTACGAAAGGGCCTAGAATCGTGAAATTAAAAGGGGGTCAAAATGCGCAAAAAGCGTTGTAAAAAACTTTCTAAATTGCGATTTCTATGCAATCTCAGGAAGTACTGAACCTATTTCAAATATATTGGTGTAAATATGATGGTGACAGATATTGCTCCAAGATAGGTTAGATTTTATATCTGTTTCCACTACCCCAGAGGAGATGCAGGAGCAAAATGAGCGAAAAGCGTTCTAAATGCCGATTTATCAGCAATATCTCAGGAAGAATGAATCTGATTTCAAACGTAATGGTAGGAAATTGATGCTGACAGCCTCTGCTCTAGCATAGACGCTATTTTATGTCAGTATCACTATCACCAAAACGTTGCAGGAGCAAAAAACCGTTCTAAATTTCGATTTTTGTGATCGGTAGGCGCTAGCAACTTAAAATTAGGCAAGGTACATATTTAATAGATATAAATGATCTTTAAGAACAGTTTCGAAAAAATTGGAAATTTAAAAAGGGGTGAAAATGCGCGAAAAGCGTCCTAAAAACGTTCTAAATTGCGATTTCTACTCAATCTAAGGAAATACCAAAGCTATGTCAAAAGTAATGGTTGCAAATCAATGGTGACAGTCCCTGCTATAACATAGGTTATATTTTATGTTGCTGTCACTGCCATGTGAGGGTTGCAAAAGCAAAACATGTTCTAATTTGCGTTTTTTGTAATACTGAGTGGTCTAACACTTTGAAGTATGGCATGGCACATTTTGAAATATGGCATGGTATTTACTTACAAGGTGCAACTGCTTTCTAAGAACAGTCGAAAGAAAATTCCAAATTTAAAAAAATGAAGTGAGTGAAAAGCGTTATAAATTACAAATTTTAAGCAAACTTAAAAAATACCAAACCGATTAAAAAAATAATGATGACAAATTTTGGTGATAGAACCTGCTCAAACATAAGCTATATTTTATGTCTGTTCCACTACCACCAGAGGGTTGCAGGAGCTAAAAACTTTCTAAATTGCGATTTCTGTGATACTGAAAAGGGTAGAAACTTTAAATATGACATGGTACTTACTTATAAAATATAAATGCCCTCGAAGGAACGTCGAAAATAACTTCGAATTAAAAAGGGGTGAAGCGAAGGGGAGGTGTGAAAAGCATTCTAAAAAAGTTCTAAATTACGATTCTATGCAATTTCAGGGAATATAAACCGATTATAAAAATAATAGTTGCGAATCAATGGTAACAGTCTCTGATCCTACACAGGCAATGTTTTATGGCGGTGATTCTACCACCTGAGGTTCACAGGAATAACAAACGTTCTAATAAAGGGCTTTAAAAGCTTTTTAAATTACGTTTCTGTGGGATATTAGGAAATAACAAACCGATTTCAAAATTAATGTTGGCAAATTAATGGTGACAGTTCCTGTTTCAACATAGCCCTTTATGTTTAGAGATGTGGTAGGACTTGGAATTTGACATGATGGTTAATTTTAAGATGTAAGAAGATGGTTTCTAAAAAATTCAAAACTTCAAATGAATACTGAAATGAGCGTATTAATTGAGCATAAAAGTTTCAAAATATTTTCAAAATTATCATTTATGTAGTTTTATTTCATTTTATTACTTTAAGTCTCATTGCTGCCTAATGCAGTGTAATAATGATGTTTAATCAAACTGTGTTTTAAATAGTATTTTTTGAATTATTCCTAAAAGTAATAAGTACCTTTTAATAAAATAAAATATTACCTTTTAATAAAATAAAAATTTAGTTAGTACGTTTTAATAAAAATTAGACATAAAAATATCACTTGGCACATTTCAAATATTACGCGAGCAAAGCCGCGGGGTTTGCTAGTAATATTATAAAGAGGTAAAAATTGTTTATTTGTAGGAGGTAAGCTCTGGAACTACCGAACCGATTCCAAAAGTAATGGTATCAAAATGATGGTGTTAGTCCAACTTAGAACATAGACTATATCTTATGCCCGTACCACTGGCCAAAAGGGGGTGCAGGAGCAAAAAACGTTCTAAAAATACGACTTTTGTGTTACTGAACGACCTAGAAACATGAAATTTGGAATGGTAGTTACTTATAACATATTAATTATATCTAAGGACATTTCTTTAAAAAAATCAAAATTAAAAAGGGGTGAAAATGCGCAAAAAGCGTTCTAAAAACGTTCTAAATGGCATTTTTTGCACAATTTCATGAAGCGCCAAACCGATTTCAAAAATAATGGTGTCAAAATGATGGTGAAAACCCTTGCTCAAACATAGGCTACATTTTATGTCGGTGCCACTACCCCTAAAGGTGGTGCAGGAGCAAAAAACGTTCGAAATTGCGATTTTTGTATTATTGAAGGGTCTAGATACATAGAATTCGGCATGGTAGTTACTTATTAGATATAAATTATCTCTAAGAACATTTCTTAAAAATTCGAAATTTAAAATGGGGTGAAAATGCGCAAAAAGCGTTCTAAAAAACGTTCTAAATGGCGATTTTTACGCAATATCAAGAAGTACCAAACCGATTTCTAAAATAATGGTGACAACCCTTGCTCCAATATAGGCTACATTTTATGTCGGTGCTGCTAACCCTAAAGGGGGTACAGGAGCAAAAAAAATTCGAAATTGCGATTTTTGTGTTACTGAAGGACCCAGATAAATGGAATTTGTAATGGTAGTTACTAATAAGATATAAATGATCTCTAAGAACATTTCTTAAAAAATTCGAAATTTAAAAGGGGTGAAAATGCGCGAAAAGAGTTCTAAAAAACGTTCTAAATGGCGATTTCTACGCAATCTCAGAAAGTACCCAACCCATTTCAAAAGTAATGGTTGGAAATTCATGATGACAGCCCTTGCTCCAACATAGGCTCTATTTCATGTCGGTGTCATTACCACCTAGGGGTTGCAGAAGCAAAAAACGTTCTAAATTGCGATTTTTGTGTTACTGAAAGGCCTAGAATCCTGAAATTAGGCAGGGCAGTTATTTATAAGATACAAATGATCTCGAAGAACATTTCCTAAAAAAATCGAAATTTAAAAGAGGTGAAAATGAGCGAAAAGCGTTCTAAAAATCTTTGATTAAATTGCAATTTCTACGCAATCTCAGGAAGTACCGAACGGATTTATAAAATAATGTTGTGAAAACGCGCCACTACCCCAAAGGGGGTGAAAGAGCAAAAAACGATCTAAATTGCTTTTTTTGTAATACTGCTGGGGCTAGCAACTTGAAACTGGGCATGGTAGTTACTTATAAGCTATAAATAATCTTTAAGAACATTTCCTAAATAAATCGAAATTTAAAAGGGGTGAAAATGGACGAAAAACATTTTTAAAAACTTTCTAAATTGCGATTTCTACGCAATCTCAGAAAAACACGTTTTCTTTTAATTACCTTAACAATATCTTAAAACAGCTATCTCTATAAAAAAACATTGTCAATACAAATGTTGTAGAACTTAAAATTCTGAACAAAATGAGTACCATCATTAATATTTTTGTTCAACATTAAGGTCGCAATTCTATTTCAATTTTTTTCAAATCAAGAACTTCAAGCCAGGATAGACCAAGTTAACTTAACAATATCTCAAAATTTCGGCCTTAATATTGAACAAAAATATTAAGTGTAGGTACGCATTTTATTCAGAATTTTAGGTTCTACAACTTTCGTACTGAAAATGTTATTGATGGAGTTAGCTGTTTTGAGATATTGTTAAGGTAATTTAGTCTCTCCTGGCTTCAAACTCTTGATTAACGATTAAGGCAAAATTTTGAAATAGAATTGCGACCTTAATGTTGAACAAAAATATTAATGACGATACTCATTTTATTCAGAATTTTAAGCTCTACAATATTTGTATTGACAATGTTTTCTATAGAGTAGCTGTTTTGAGATATTGTTAAGGTAATTAAAAAAGGGTGTTTTTCGAAAATAAATATGTACATATTTTCTAACATTCACCCTAGTACGAAGAAGAAAACATAGTTCGTTCATTTCAGACCTAAAGTGAAGGGATTAAAACAATTTTCAGTTTTCTCCAAATTAATTCTGAGTTCAACACCCTGAGCACGGTCTAAAACTTTAAAGTAGAATTGTGACCTTAATGTTCAACAAAAATATTAAGTGTAGGTACTCATTTTTCTCAGAATTTTAAGCTCTACAATATTTCTATTAACAATGTTTTTGACAGAGTTAGCTGTTTTGAGATATTGTTATGGTATGCAAAAAGAAACGTGTTTTTTGACTATAAATCTATACATATTTCCTAACGCTCACCTAGTACGAGGGAGAAAACCTTAGCATATTCATTCTAGACCTAAACAGAAGGGATTAAAACAATTTCCAGCTTTCCCCTAATTAATTCCGAATTCAACTTTCTAACCACCGGGCTATTATAAGTCAAACAGACGATCATAACGATCTCTGAAAAAAAAAAAAAAAAAAACTGTGAACTCTCTTAATTAAGAATTTCTCTCCAAAGAGAAAAATTCAATTAAACGTTATGTCGCTATTCCATCCTCTTTATTTCGGATTCTGATTCATCATTTTTTATGAAAATGAAACGAAGGGACCATCAATAAAACTTTTTTCTCCATTTAAGATCTCAATCTAACAGTTCAGATTCGAAAATTTTCGCACAGATCACAACTTTCAGTTATACCTTTTCTCAAGAAGCCCATCGGACATGAAAATGCTTTTGTGAAAACCGGATATCTCCTCTCTGATGTCCAAATCAGTCACTACCTTATTCATCTTCAGAGCTATTCTTTGTGTCTCTCATTTGCATTAATAAAGCCATTGCTTTGATTGACATTTTAGCATTGATTTAGAGCAACAAATTACGCAACAAATATATATATGATGAAAAACACATCATTTAACGATTAGAAAAAATAGATGGATTCAAATTTTTTCGACATTTTTCTCTATGATAGATAGTTTGTCTTGTTCAAAAGTTCAGAGACGTTTGAGCACATATCCATGCAGACAGGAAAACATGTGCGTACCGGTCGGAACGCCAGAGCAACCCCCAAAAGCAGACACTGTCACGACCAATCCGGGATGTATGGTATACTGTAAAAAAAATGTCAAATTTAAAAAAAAAACCGTGTCGGGAAAAAACCGTCAGTTTTGGCGCCAGTGGAAAACCATTTAATTTACTGAAAATATCTGTAATCTGTTCAGTAACCAGTTTTTTTTTTTTTTGTGTAAAAAATGTAGATTTTTTTTCTGTAAAAATTACAAAATCCATATTTTTTACTGAAAGTATCGATATTTTTCACAGAGAAAAGCTGTTTTAATGAACAGATTACAGATATTTTCTGTAAACTGAACAGTTATCCACCAGCTATATAGTTCTTCTGTAATCCAGAACTGCACTACGCATTATAGTCCAGGCAATAGGGGATTTTACCTGGCAAAATTAATGGTAGTTCTTGAAATCGGCTTACTTTATGTTTTTTGGGTCGCTGAATCCGAATTTGTAGCTTCCCACCAAAATTTCCCCCGGCAACCGCCCCCCCACCCCTGAATTTTTTGGTAAAATGTCCCCCCAATTTTTTTTTTATTAAAAAAATTAATTTTTTTATTGTTTTAGGGGAAAAGTATCTATAAATTCAGAAAGTAGACAAAATTTGCAACAAATAAAATATATGACATTATTACGTAGGATGAATGGGGAGGAGGGGGGATCTGCCTCGGAACATGCGTCGCGGTGATGCGTGGGCTAAGTTGCGCAATTCCACTTAACCACTCAGATCGTTTACATTCGCCCTCCCGTCTCCCCTCCGAACTTTCCCTATATGGTTTACTTTAAGTTTTTTGGGTCGCTGAATCCGAATTTTTAACTCCCCCCCCCCCCCCCCAAAATCCCTCCTCCGCAACCCCCCAAAATAAGTTGTTTTTAAATTAAATGTTTTATTGTTTTAGGGAAAAAGTATGTAGAAATTCAGAAAGTAGACAAAATTTGCAACAAATAGGATGTATAACATTATCACGTAGGATAAACGGGGAGAAGGGGGGGGCTGCCTCGGAAGATTCCCTGCGCGCTGTTCTCAAAAAACCAATTTTTTTTTCAAAAAATCAATTTTTTGCGGGGAGTTGCCGGATGAAATTTTGGTGGGAAGTTACAAATTCGGATTCAGCGACCTAAAAAACATAAAGGGAGTCGAAATCCAGAACTAGCATTAATTTTGCTAGGTAAAACTGCCTATTTCCTGGACTTGCGTAACTTAGTGCACGTAGCGCCGCAGAGCATGTTCAGAGACAGCCCTCCCCCTCCCGTTCATCCTACGTCATAATGTAATATATCCTATATGTTGCAAATTTTGTCTACTTTCTAAATTTCTACATACTTTTCCCCTAAAACAATAAAACATTTAATTTTAAAAACAACTATTTTGGGAGAGGGTTGGGCTGGGATTTTGGGAAGTTAAACATTCGTATTCAGCGACCCAAAAAACTTAAAGTCACCTTATAGAGAAAGTTTCGGAGGGGAGACAGGAGGCCGAATGTAAACGATGTGTGTGGTTAAGTGGAATTGCGCAACTTAGTCCACGCAGCACCGCGGCGCATGTTCCGAAGCAGATCCCCCCCCCCCCTCCATATTCATCCTACGTCATAATGTCATGTATCTTATTTGTTGCAAATTTTGTCTATTTTCTGAATTTCTAGACATTTTAGCAATAAAAAAATTGATTTTTTTAATAAAAACCTTTTTGTGGGGCATTATACCAAAATTTGGGTGGGGGGGGGGGGTTGCCGGGGGAAATTTTGGTGGGAAGTTAAAAATTCGGATTCAGCGACCCAAAAAACATATAGTAAGACTTTTTCCAGAACTACCATGAATTTTGCTAGGTAGAGCTCCTATATGGTCTCTATTGCCTGGACTATTAATAATTTTGTACGAAATAGTCCAGTCAAATTGTCAAAAATAGATGCAAAAATTCTGCTAGAAGATTTTATGTTTTTAAACTGTTTATGGGGATGCTAATAACAGGAATTAATTGTTTCCCAACAAAATATCTCGAGGCTAAACTTTGTGGAGCCAAAAAACCACGAAATTTTCGGACTTTTTTCAGTTTTTTGCCTATAACTCGAAAATTATAAAATTTTTGTGTACCATACTCAATTACAAAAAGAAAGAGCATTAAATTCTCTACAAATTTTATTATAAAAGTCTTTTTCTAAATCCATTATTAAGCGCGCTTCAGCTTCCTGAAAATGATACTTTTTTTCTAACTTTGTGAAAAAATCGCAAATACCAACATTTGACACCATTTTTATTTCTTTTATCCTCTTTAATGTAACTTTTTATATTACAGGTATTTGCATGATAGTAATAATGATTAATTACAATGGTAAAACCGTAAAAAATTGACAACATTGTAATTTTTTTTTTGTATTTACAACTTAAGGTGAGAACAATAATAGTAGGTATTATAAATGTAGGTAGCATGAATGTAAGTAAAAAAATACTTACAGTAACATCTTTAATGGATTTAGTAACGTCTGGAGCGCTTGCGGGTTGATGAGTTTGATTCGTCAACCTCAGCTTGAGAAGCAAAGGAGCAGGCTGCATGATCTTCAACAGCTTTGAACTGCTTTGAGCTTGTTGCGACATCATCATCCTGGCTGCGAAAGTCATCGACGTTGCAGGTTTGGTCGATGGTTTCCAAGGTATCAGCTTCATAATCCTCTTCTTCTGCATAAATAATATCATCCACATTTTCACAATCACAATTGACCCCGTTACAGTTTTTGCAAATTGCCGAGCATTTGAGTCCTGATTTTTGGCAAGAGCATGCCTTGGTGCACCCTTTTTTACAGCTACATGAGACAACATGCAGCAGGGATTCAGGTGCTGGGTTTTGGTACATTTGAACTGGCTGAAAAAGACCGTCAGACCTGCGAACCCACCCCCATTCTTCAGGGGGCATGTTGTTTCCTAGCCAAGCTTGTACCTGATGATAACATCTTAGGAAATGATGCTGCGCAGCCTCTTGCGTGGGTGGCAGCCTTGCAAGATGAACTTTGCTTTTTGTGGCTGATTTAGCAAATAACTGGAACCTCAAACTGTTCAATGTCTGCGTGGTATCTACAAATCCACTGTATAGTGCAATAAGGAATTTTTCTCCAGCCTTGATGATTTCTTGACGGGTAGACTCTGGTTTATTAAAAACACATGATACTTCCTCAAGCTGCTTATGTTTTTTTTAAGTGTTACAAAACTTTGACTTTCCTTGCCCAAAAAGAGCAGATGTTGTATCGCATCCACTGATTGCATGAGTGAAAAGAACATTGTTGTGATTGTATTTGTAAGAATTGGTTGAAAACCACTTTGTTTCGATGCTTCCTCTTCCTGGTTTTTGGAAAAACAGATTTTTGTGTTGATATCCCAAGCTTGTCATGATCGCGAGAATATCAATATCCTCTCCGACAATTACGATACTTTCAAAGGCTTGAAGAAAAGAATGACCTTGGTCGAACTGCACTTATTAGGGCATGTGAAAGAGCAACGCACTTTTCTTCCATTTCTCAATTGAACCACGTTTGTGTTTCAAAATTATGGTTTCAAAAAGCAATTTTACTGATTCAGGAATAACGGTCTCAGCGTCAGACAGAAAGTTATCAGATGGGGGGTATTGCGTAACATCATACATTTGTGACCTTATATCTTCCACAATTATGTCACAGGCTGTTTTCACAATACGGATTCGTTCCTGCTGAGGATCTAAATTCCTGTTCGAATACCAGTGATCAGTGAGTATTTTGTGTCCAACATTTTTGAAACAGAGTACTGTTTTCTTTTTTTTGTTTTCAGAAATTAGCACAGCATCCCCATATTTATGAATTATACGGGCCTTGACAGTCCGAGAATCAGGAAGTTCCAATGACTGTGGTATTTGATTCATCAAGTCATCTAAAGAGAACTGGCATTCCTCAAATTTTGCTTCAATATAAGTAAATATAGCTTCCATGGCTTCATCAACGGATGTTGCAGGTCGACGCCCTCTTTTCTCTCCACCTGTTACAGATTGATATAGTTTTATGCGACAAAAACTATGATACCATGCATCTGCAGCTACCAAGTCAGGTTCGTGTTGAATACGTTCAATTACTTTCTGGGACCATTCATCCCCACGTTTTTCTGCAGCTTTCAGAAATGTAATTTTCGCTTCTAACTTCATTACTTTATGAATCAAATTTCTTTTTGCGTAGAGCTTTTTTGATTGTTTTTCGTTGAAGTCATCGGGATTACCTTCTCCACATAAGAAGCAATTATCTCGAAACTTGAAAGAAGTGTTCGATCGGAGGTACAAATTAGCCTGTGTAGAATCTTCTTCACCCCGACGAACATATGCTGCTATCATTCTCTCATTCACATATTTTTTTCGGCAATCCTCATGTACTCTAACTTCCTTGCCACTTTTCAGAAAACGTTGATGAGTATTATTCTGACGTTGAACGTTACATTCAAAGAGCTTGGCAAGTCCTTCCTGGGTCACAATGCGTGTATCACGATTTGAAGCCGTTTGGCAAACGAAACACAATTTTGGATCGGGCTCGCTCATTTTTCACTACTGCACGAGAAGCAGACGCACAATAAACTGAATAGTAAGATACCAGACCAGTGTAGAGAGGGAAGGGTGAGTCTTTAAGAAAGAACACCTGCGTCGGAAAGTCAGGTGACCGCTATCTTCCAACTGCATTCCCTATTATTATCCCCTGCCACCACCCCCCCCCCCCCCCTCCCTTCGTAACTGTCTTTCTGCTAGGGTTGCCGGAAGTAAACTGAAAAAGAATATTTTTTAAACTATCAAAAGTGGATGGGGTAGAAAAATGTAAGAAAACGTTGTGCGGACACATTTAAACGTACACCTAATACCTAAAAAGCGCTATAGACTTAAAAAATACTAAAAACGTATAACGTACGAGAAAAACGTACTATCTGGCAACCCTACCTTCTGCCTAACCTTCTCGAAAATTTGCCTTCTTACTTATTCATCAATAGGTGCATTTCATTTCCACAGTTAGTGATGAAAAGAAATTTTTTTTAGGGATGGGAGGCGAAAAATAGGTCACTTTCTATGAAGTTGAAAAAAATGTGCTATTTGCAAAAAGTTGTAGCGCACTTAATAATGGGTTTAGAAAAACGTTTTTAGTATAAAATTTGTAGAAAATTTAATTTTCTTTCTTTTTGTAATTAAGTATGGCACACAAAAATTTTATACTTTTCGAGTTACGGGCAAAAAACTGAAAAAAGTCCGAAAATTTCGTGGTTTTTTGGCTCCACAAAGTTTAGCCTCGAGATATTTTGTTGGGAAACAATTAATTCCTGTTATTAGCATCCCCATAAACACTTTAAAAACATAAAATCTTCTAGCAGAATTTTTGCATCTATCGGCCCAATTTTCTGACAATTTGACTGGACTAAAAATGTTACTTTTATAATTAACCGTATAAATTTCATTCCGCTCATAAAATACCTTAAAAAATAGTTAATTCGTCGAAAAGTATGTGACCCTTTACTGCAATATATAGTACTGCACCCATTCCTTGACTACAGAATATCAGTTCTGTGGGAATTGTGATGCAGTTCGTCAATGAATTTGGGGTCCCTTTAATTAACAAGCGATATCATCTAGTAAAGTATGTTAATCAACCAATTAATTGTTGATATGATGAGATACGAATAAAAATTCGTGGAAGAAATACTTGTTTAATAATTGCTAGAGTAATGAGCGTTTCTCGGCTGTAAGTTTATCAATAAATGATCTTTTTCCTTAAATTTTGACACATCACTTTCTACTTTGGAATATTTCAAACGCTAAAACGAGTTATGTCTTTTGCCGATAGCATTATCGTGACTGCAGCATGATTTATAGGATCATGATGAACACAAATTATGACTAAGCGGTGGAACTTAAGAGGGTATTTTCTTAAACCTTAACCTTTTACTGACCACCCCGAAAAATGCTAAAAAAAATTCAAATTTTATCTTTGTTTATTTTTTCAATTTTTAGTCAAACGTAATTAAAATAACCTTTTACGATAAGATGCTAAATATATGAGACAACGCTAAATTAGATGAATAGCTACTAGAAGTAAATTTATCTTAAAAAAAAATGCATATGAAAAATATTTCCCTTACTTATAAATGGAAATAAAATATTTTTTAGTAATATGTAAGGCAGTGTAAACACCTTGGGACGTGGCCTATCTTAGGATACCTAATGTTTCATGAGTTGTAGCTCAAATAAACAGTACTATTCATAGGAAATGGTAGATGGCAGAACGGTCTACTGCTATGAATATAAAATGAAATCTATGCGGTCAAGAGATTAGAATTTATATAAATTTCTTTGTACTGGCAATGTTCAGTAAGTTTACTCTATTGATTTATAAGTATTGTATAAGGGTCAGTCAACCAAACATACACTTAACCAAACATACGCTGAAAAGTGAGTATAGAAAATCTTTATTCAAAAATAATTGCCAGAACTGTTAAGACATTTATCCCACTGGGAGACGAGATGATCAATTCCAGTCTTATAGAAAGAGTTAGGTTGCTGACGAATCCACAACCTCACCGACTCTTGCTTGAAACCGACGTCCACGAATGTTTTTCTTCAAGGGACCAAAAATGTGAAAACAACCGGGAAAATGTCGGTTTTCCCGAATAAGACCATCAATCTGCGCAATCACATCAGGAGTAATGGCTTGATGGGCTTGTCCTCTGATAGAATTCTGCCCTAAATGGAATAAAACGACTCGGAACCAAACGCTCTCGTAACTCATAACGACATTAGACAGTTTGCAATTCTGCCGGGTGTATTATAATAAAATTCACCAGTTGTTAAATAATAAATTAGAATCATTAAAGAATAAATTATTTGTTGAAAATATTTAGGAAGACATTGATAACTATGGTAATTTAGCTATTTTTACTATATAATTGTTACTTGTCTATTATTGAATCATAATTGCGTATTGTGTACTAAAAATACTATTAATCTTATACTGAGCATCTTACGCTGCGTAAAACTCGCCTCTTTACAATGAGTCCCATCACCCAGTATGCCTCTCTTCTTGTCGTCTGATTTTACAATTTCTGTTTATTAAGCTTGAGACTACAATAATATTTTTAACACTTAATAGCATGATAAATGCATGCATTAAAAAAAAGAATACATCTCTTTTTACACAAGGTGTCTACAAATTAGTTGGGTAAAAAGAATGATTTATTGAATGAGATTGACAGGAAAAAAAATTAAAGTACATTGTGCTTTACTTACAACAATATGTACTTTAATTTTTTTACCTGCAATGAATCACTTCGAATTTTTGATTCTTTAAAACTAACACAAAATGCTTTAGTGGATAACATGATAATACATATCATAGTTCAAAAATTAAGCGATAATCTCAAAGAGTGATGGGAACTATCCCTTACCCATAATGATATGCCTAGTCTCACAGAATTTCTAAAATTTTTAGAGATTCAAGCCAAAAGCTTGCTAACTTTAGAGAACCCAACTAAAACAGATGTAAGAAATATAAGTTATTCCAAAGATTCATCAGATAGATCGAAAGTCCACAAAAATCTGGAAAATAGTAAATGTGGTGTTTGCCTTGATTCGCATGCCACACACACCTGCAGAAAATTAATGACTATAACTGTAGACAACAGATGGAGAACCATCCAATTGAATAAGTTGTGTATAACTTGTTTGTGTAGTGGCCATTTTGCAAGTAAATGTACATCCAAGATGAGCTGTAAAAATTTCCATCGAAGGCATCATACTTTGCTACATAAATATGATGTTCAGGAAAATGCAGGAACAACAATTTCATCCAACTTGACAACCCACAGTAATGAGATCCAACCCCAAAACGCCCATGGGTATTCCCTTGATTAAGGAATACACGTGAATGCTTTATGACGGTTTATTGTGCTCGGGTACCTCAAATATAAAAATTACGAAATCCGTATATGAACACAAAAACTTGTCATAATGAGGTTCAAATACCCTTTTTATTGGATAGCGGGAGTACTCTGTCCCTCATTCCAGAAAATCTAACTACAGATTTGGATACGACGTCTATTCAAAGTTGCTATCCTCTTAATGTTAACCAAACCCAAGGACAAGTCCAGATTTCTGAAAACATTCAAGTACCCCTCCAAATAGGGAATATCAGGCAAAATAGCACCTTATACCTAGTAAGGTCATACTTGCCATATGCGATACTGGGAACCCCAGAATTACAAAAATTTCATATCTCAATGGATTTTTGCTCAAATACTCTGACCCAGGATGGAGTCATCCTTATGAATGACCAAAACGTTTCCGGTCTAATTTCTCAGAAAAGTTCATTCAACCACATCTTAAAACGGGTGATATGAGAAACAAGAAGCCACTTCGTTCGCCTTCCATTTTTCTCAACAGGGACATTGTTGCTTTGATACTCAAACTCTCTCGGATTATGATGATATAACTTTTAATCATTGTACTAGTGAAGAGAACCTACAATTGGAAGGTCTTCTAAGCGACTTCAAAGATATTTTTCCAGAAAAATAGTTCAAGTTTACCATTATCATAAATGTTTGATGTGACTTCCTTTCGTGACTTTGCAAATGTCCCATCGGTAAATCATTTCTTGCCACAGCACCGTTGTACGCCTCCATTATCGTAATGCCGAACAAGAATGATTACCGCTCGCTAAGCGATAGCGTCAGTTAGGACACCTAATACCATCTATGAATAAACTTCGGCAATATTACTAGTAGTCTGACTTTCAACTAGTTAATTTCATTTAATACAGTAAACTCTCGGTAAGGCGGACTCTGTGTAAGACGGAAATCTGTCTAACTCGGAAAGATTTTCAAGTCCCTGCGAATCCATAGACATAAAGTTAAATTTGTCCCAGGCGGTATATTGTCTACTACGAAAATTTTCTCGATCCCGATCGATTTTCCGTCTTAGACAGAGTTTACTGTATTTCGGAAGTTCTTAACTTGCGAAACTGCCCAACAAAGTTGTAGCCACTCTGTATATTGTTTCCCTTCATATGAGGGGCAGTCAAATGAAAACAGAACACCCGCCATAAAACACATTCCTTGCCAAAGTTGGCAACCTTGTTGTAACATATCAATACTTCCATCTCGAGGTTTGGTAGAAATGCATAATGGCAGGTCATAGGTACTCGCAGTTGTTTTCTTTTATTTCTTTGTAGGTGAGCGTAGTGAAAAGTGTGTTCGTCCAACATTACAAATGGAGGCAAGCAAAGAAGAGCAAAGAGGTGTGGTTCGGTTTTGGGAGGCTGCTGAGGGTGCTGAACACGTGAAATTCATCGTCGCATGACTGCTGTGCATGGCGAACACTGCATGTCACTGACAAGTACGCACGAGTGGCTAAGAGATTTCGAGAAAAACGCACATATCACTGCAAGACGATCTAAAATAAATTTTTGAGAAGATTAAAACTTATTGTACTAATGCAAAAGTGTAATTTCAAATAGTTTCTGTTTAAATAATCCCTTGATTTTACTCTAAATAATAATAAAAATTATATATTTGTACCTTAAACCTTCATAAATTATTTATATTTACTACCTATAAAAACTTTATATACTGTTTATAGAGTTGTTATATACAGTGTTGAATTCAGACACTTTTCTCCGGAAGGGATTTATGTGGTTCCGGGGGGGGGGGGGGGATTTCACTTTTGACCGTCGAAAAAACAAAATCTGAGATCTTCCGGGGGAACATCTCATTGTTTCGGGGAAATGTCCCCTCCCGAGCCACACGCTAAATTCAACACTGATTATATCACTCCCTTATATGAATCGAATCAATGATGCTAATTAATGGTTTCTTTTCAGAGGCGTCGCAAACGCACGTGTGCTCAGATTAACGCATTATTCTCAGATAAATAAACAAACCGCAGGTGTCCTCGGAAATGATTGGTCGAAACTGGTTAACCTTGAAAGCGGGAATTTGAACGTCGCTCTCAAATCCCGATCATGGGGCAGCTGATATCCATCTTTAGTATATACTACCTGACTCGCACAACGTTGCCTGGTACCGTCATAATAACCTTAAATATAGTACATAAAATCAATGTTAAAGGATTTTAACTGAACGAAATCGTCCCAAAGGATCCTATTGCTGCGGGCCCGGGTCTTGGTTCAACATTCTAGCTGTCATGGTGCAACAATTACCAGTTTATGGTTTAAATAGAGCAACAAATGTTGAAATGAAACATCATCTTATGGTGACAACTTTTTTAGTACGATGTTTTGGTGAAATGGCGAACTAAAATTTTAACAATATAATTGTTTAATGGTTATATTTATTGATTTTAATTTTTAAATCATCATTTGAACCAATTTCAATTTCAAAATTAACTGTTCTTTTTTACAATCTATTTATTAATTCCAGTTTACTTTGACAAGACAATTCATAAGGACGAGCAAAACCATTTTCTCATATCTCTTACTCTCTATACCAATTTTTTTTTTCTACTCTTCTTCAGTTTGTATGTTTATTTTCACTCTGAGATTCTATATTATCTTTTTCAAGATGCATCTTGCGTATATGTACACAAAAGATCCTATGAGATCCGTTTGTAATCAAAGATGTCTCTTCTAACCAAGCTAAGATAGAGAGACAGGGGGAGAAGAGGAAAGGGGGAGGGAAAGTGAATCAGAGTTCAAGTAACCTTTTCATCACGGCAGTAAGGGGTTATAATAAATCTAGTCGAGAGATCTCTAAAAGAAAATAATTCCATGAATCTTTTTTTAAATAATTTTCTTCGACTCATTAAGATTTGCCTTCTTATGCAATTTCTGAAATTCTTTATCAATTATGCAAATATCGATTGCGAATTTTCGAAGAAATGAAATCTGTGGTATGATTTCAGCTGAATATTTATGTTAAAGTTGATAAAGTAAATATTAAACAAATATAAATCTTTAAAAAAAAAAAAAAAAAAAATTAACATGCTTTTATTAAAATTCACAAAAATCAAGAAAATATATATATTTTGCAAATGAACTAAAAAGTAGAAAAGTCTTGAAAAAAACTTAAATGAGCGGAGTTTAAATTAAATTGCTGTGACCTCCAGTATTTAAGATTAATGGATTTAAATGGGAATTTCGCCAAATTAGCCAGTTAATGTTGTAAATTAGGTAAAGTTGCCCCCGTTTTCCCTCCCGCCCTTAGGGATCGAATTTTTAAAAAATCAATGTCCATTGCCCTTAGAAATATGTATCAATAAGTTTTTTACCTCACATAGAAATAATTGAGTGAAATTTATGACATTACTACATTATATTAGTCCTTTTCTATATAGTCACCGTGCACAGTAACACATTTCTGCAAACGGTATTTCAAAGAGAGGGGGAGGATGTATTCCAGGAGGCGCGATAGGGGCCTTTTTCTAACTTTTGCCGACCTCCACATGTGACATATTGTTGGAAAGGCCTGTGGCCCAATATATTCGTTGAGCTGTCTACATGACAGACCAGATGTTATTACCAATATGGTTATCTGAGTGAAATGTTTCCATCGTTTATATGAAGTTCCTTTACCTGCGGTTTATTCTGTTCAGCTGTCTACATGACAGACCAGATGTTACTACCAATATGGTTATCTGAGCGAAATATGGAGGCTGGTTTTCGACACAGTTAGCTTAAACGGCAAGGCATTGACCTTGTAAGCCATGGATCTGGGTTCGATTCCCAGCCTGGGCATTTTTTCGCTCAGTTGGAAATATTCATTTCAATATTTCATTGTCGCCCTTTTTGTTCCTTTTAATTTCCATGATTACAAGACTTTCCTTGCACTATATGTAACTGGAAAGTAAAAACACTCTAACTAGCAGAAATCTTTCTGATATATTCACGGAGTCATTTTGTACTTAATAGAGAGAAATTTGCCGACATTAATTAAAATGCTTTAGGCTCGAACAGCGTTTCTCTATTTCTATAAATTAGTTATGAGGTAGTTATGATGAAAGAGTGTAAAAGAAAGAAAAATGTAGAACTTTAGACTTCTTACAATTCTTTAATTTAAAAAAAATCAACATTTTACAGAGTGATTCCTTAATTTCGTTTTCTCTCAAATAACTAACGAACTGCGGTTAGCTACAGCCATGAATGTCGTGTCTAGGCTAGGCTAAAATAGGTAATCTATGTAAAATGATATGCACTACATGATAAGGTGCCCCTTGGTGTAGCAGCAAATCACGTAGTTAGCATTTTTCTCTCAAAAACGGTACAAAATGCGGGGGGGGGGGGAGGAGGGGGATGTCAGTTGCAATGCTGTAGGGTATCTTTTATTTAGTGTGAAATTCTATCTTACGTGAAAAAATAACTTCACAAGAAACACGGAAATGTAATTTTTTAATCCAATCACCAACTTTAATTTACCAATAACAGCATACAAAAGTACGGCGCCCCTTCACCAGGCGCAGTCATATTAGGATAGGCGCGGACAGGCCTCATTGGTGCCAACAGTTATCATCATTGATGCGCCCACAGTACGTAACAGTGTTTCCCACCAGTAACCAAATGGAGTTGCTGAAGTGCTGCACAATAGATTTGTTTCAAGAATCTGTTTCAAAAATTTTCGAGTTGCTTCCAATTTTATTTCCCTTCCACATTCATCTTCCACAATTAGCCATCAAATTTACAAACAATTCACTTATCTTACTTTTATATTTATTATAGTAAATAAATTATTGAATTTGAAAATACTGATGTCATTTTTAAGACAACCTATAGATAGTACATAAAAAAACTTTTCAATACATAAATAGATACAAGAACATTTTTTTTAACAAATGAAAATAATAGCGATCATGAGCGATTGCAGAATTTTTCTTAAGGGGAAGGAGGGCAAATGTAGAAAATTGGCGATATTTGGACCAAAAGTGATCAAAATTTTCACTTTAAAAAATATTTAAGGGGGATATTTTTCTTACACACTGCACCCTCCCCCTCCCCCTTTCACCCCCTGCGCACTCTCATAAGATCTATTAATAAGGAATTTTTCAGAATCCTGTTTTAATTAAAATTTGATAAATCTAGGTTGGAGCGAAAGTTTTCAGTGTTTAATTTTTATTTGAGATGGGTAGTTTTTTTAAATGAATCAGTAATAAATTCTTCTCTTCAGTAGAACAACCATGGCCACAGTAGCGACACCACTGCTATATCATGAAAGAAATTTTCATGTTTGAGAGACATTCTTCCGATGATTCAAGCAATAAGCTACCCTGGTGTTAAAACAAGATAATTTCATTTGATTTTGTACTAAATCAAAATCAGATATAAACACGTTTATAATATATGAAGAATTTTAAGCTGCGTCTTCGAACCTATGTTGATCAGCGTGAAATATGACTTTAAATTGCACATTTTAAACAAATAGTCGGTCAAAAGTTAAAAAAAAAAAAAAGTTAACAGCCCAAGGTTTAATATCATGGTGGTGTTGTAAATTTGTAACTTATATCTTTAAAACTCGCACAAAATGATTAGTTCCTGATTTATAACAGCCTATATATAGGGTGAACCAAAAGTCTTGCTCTGATTATAAATATTTATTGTGCTCAAACTATTATAATTAGACATATGCTTATTTGGATACATTGTAAGTATACTTTCATAATATTTTTTATAAGGCCACGTACTTCAGTAAATTTCAACGTGTGCTCCCTTTGTAGATCGGAGAATGTCTAAGCGGTATTCTAGTTCCCGTCAAGTGTTCTTTAACATGTCTTCTATTACAGTACATAGAGCAGTTTGTATCCTAGCATTCAGTTCTTCGACGTCAGCAATTGGTGTGGCAAAGACGCTGTTCTTGATATAGCCCCAAAAGAAAAAATCCAGACGATTAATATCTGGAGAGCACGGAGACCAGGATGTTGGTCCATCCCTTTCAATCCACCGATCCGGAAATGAGCTGCCTCTATTGCTCAAAAAAAAAAACTACTAAAACTGATCTATCCAATGATACAACAAGTTACATTATTATACAAACGGTTAATTTGTAATGAATTATTATAATCAGGGCAAGACTTTGATTCACCCTGTATTTTAATTCCCAAATTGTAACAAAAAAAAGCCCCCCCCCCCCCCCCCCCAAAAAAAAAAAAAAAAAACCAGGAGCCTGGAAATTATGTTTTTTCCCCCTCAATTTATGTTTTTATTTAAAAGCTTAGGGGTTGTCTTCATATTGAAATTTTACCAAACTCTGAAATTTGGAATGCAAAGTTCCAATTTTAACATCATATTTGGCATTTTTCATAAATTTTACCTTGGGATAGCAAACGAGAAATTATTCGATCAACTAGTTTAGAAATTTATGAAGGTTTAAAGTTTAGAACTCCTAATATTAATTTTTTTTGTAATCTTTCCGAAACTAATTACAAAGCTGGCAGTTTTTTCGGGTAGCATAAATTTAAGTTGGCGAAATGAGCTGTAATTTCGGATTAGCATATTTAAAGATTCTAGAAATTAATTTTTAAAAAAATCATAGGTTACAATTCATAATTTTCTCGAGCATTTATTTCGTAACAATATACTTTTGGAAATTTATTTTCGAAAAAGAAAAAAAAAAGAATTATAAACTATGACTTTTAAAAAACGGAAATCGATTTCTAAAAACTTTAACTATGCGAATCCAATTAAAAAGGTACCCGCATTGCAATCTGTTTTGCAACAGTTACAATTAAATTTAACATTAGGAGTTCCAAACTTTAAACTTATTAAATCTTAAACAACTTGACCGAATGACTTCTTGTTCGGTCTCTTAGGATAAAATTCATTGTTAATGAAATACAGTCGAACCCGGTTAAGACGCTCACGGTTAATACGCGATCCCGCCTAATACGCGGATTTTTTCCCAATCCCTTGAACATCGACCATAGGACTAATCAAAAATATCATGTTTAATACTCGATTACGCGGTCCCGCTTAATACGCGATAAATTTTCGGTCTTTTGAGGAAAAAATCACGCTTAAAACGCGAATTCATTGATCAAGTTGCGAATTCCTTCTCTCTTCACGAGAATTTAGTCGGTGTTTTTTTTTTTTTTTTTTTTATTCGGATAAAAAAGACTTTTTCCGAATAGTATTATTTACTTTATTTAATAACAGATTAATTAAGGTCAAAATTACTAATAGGAGGTAGATATATGAATAAGACAAAAACCCGTGAAATTAGCAAAACTGCAATTCTTCTTTGATTCCGCTTCCTAACATATACTTTGTCTCACGCTTCGTATATGCTGTTACTATAATTTAGAGATATAGACGAATTTAGGTTATTCAGATACGTCATAAAAATTATTGTGATTAGAGATGATCATACCTGCCGTTAGTGAGGTTTTAAATGTATATCATATCAATACTATGTTTTATAATGTATATTATTAGGTTGAGCAAAAAGTTCTGGAAAATTTTTAATCTAATAGTTACCAGAATTTGTATCGTATATAGCAGTACTAGTGGTATATTTATAGGAGTTCAGGAACTTTGGCTACAAAATGCCTGTTGAACAGTATGATTTGCGTGTATTGACCCGGCATTATTGGAGAAAAGGCCTAACGATTCTGAAAGCCGTATATGAGATTAATGAGGATGAAGGAGCTTGTAACGGCGACAAACTTAGCCAGCAAATCCGGAATCTGGCAGAACGGTGGCAGAAAGTAGTGGACTAATGATGGTCTCTACTTTAAAGAATAGTCCTTGTTGCTTTTGTTGTTAATTTTCGCATAACAACGCAATTTTCCAGAACTTTTTGCTCAACCTAGTATGTGCCACAAAAAATGAAACTCGTAAAGATTAAACAAATACGACAGCTGTTCGATAATTAATTTATGTTTGCTATCTTTTCTTTACTTTTTACTATGCTAACAATATTTTTTACGCAAAGAGTAATAAGGATAGTTTTTTTCTTATATTAAAAAGAAGGAAGATTATAATGGTACTCATTATAGTACATACAAGTACTAAATATGATTTTAAAAACTGGGTTTTACTTCAAGGATTTAATATTTTGTTACTTCTGTTAAAAAAATTAGTCTAGTAGGAAAATTATTTTTTTGTTTTATTTTTGGTTGCAACGTATTAATCGACAATAAAGTCATGCTTGAACCCATACATATTTTTTCAGTTATTATTCCAGTCGGTCCTATAAAAAGAAACAATGAGTTAAAATGGAATACAGTTAAATTTTAATCTAAATATACGTAAAAGACACAATTTTTGACCGTAAACATATATATTAAAGCTCGAAAGTTCATTTAGACAACTAAAAGTTTAAATAAGCCCAGTTTCTGCCACATTACATAAATCACGTTTAATACACGATCCCGCTTAATACGCGACTTTTGTCTATTCCCTTGAAACGCGTGTTAACCGGGTTCGACTGTATTATGTCAAAATTATTTATTCGTACAGAAAACGTTAGATTTTGGTACAATATCTGTATGAATACATAATTGGATACATTTAATTACATTGGTAAAGGATTGATGCAAGTTATTAGACAACTATCATACTTTTTATAAACTATAGATGGAAACTGATGATCTTTATTCGGAAATTAGATGGTAAATATCTGAATGATCGTTTGAGAAATGAATGTTATTTCAGCAAGGTATACGAATAAGAATAGCATAATTGCAATAAGAAAAACATTGAGAGAAGCAATAGAATAAAATATAGCATCATAACAAGGTGGAAAAACCTGCTCTGCATATCCGTTTCCCGAATGGAAAATTACTATAGATCATCTAGGTATTCATGTTGAAAAGCATATCATTAACGTTCACATATTCACAACATATAGTTAGCATTTGCTGAAGCAAAGATGTAAACAGAATAATTCAGATTTTTATAGCCAGAAAAATTTCAGCAAACAATGAAAATAATGTAGTTCGGATGAGGACAATGCTTAATTTAAATGAAAAAAAAAGAGGGGGTAGGAAAAGGGGAAAAAAGAAACGAAATGAAGAATAAGACTGCTTGAAGTGCAAAAATAGTTTTGAAGAATTTATAAAGATGACAATCTATGATGTTGTCTCTCTTCTTATCAAAACAAAACAAAAAAAAAAAAAAAAAAAAAAAGAAAGAAAGAAAGAAAAGAAAGAAAACTGAAAATTAGTGAAGTTACCTTGAGTACATCTGGAATATTCGTATTTGCTTCCAACCTTTTTATTCGTTGACTCCATAGTTTAAAGTATTTTGAAAAATAAATTTTATCACATTGTGTTATTTTCAGTAGGAAATTGATATTGCTTAAAATGAGAGTTGGTTCAGAAATAACTTTCTTTATTATTCAAATGGATAATTAAGAAACAGAAATATCATTAAGGTAGCTATCTCACCAAACAAAAACAAAAAAGGTGACAATTAAAATCATAATGAGTAAGTTTTCTCGGAACAACGGTCTACTATGTAAAAGCATCGTAATACATGCCTATTTTAGATATGATGAATATGGATCATCAAGTTTACAAGTTGTATGCGATGCCAAAACATCCAACAATACTATGAAGAGTTGCCAGAGAATCTAATTTCCATAATGACCCTACAACATTTGTAAAAATGAAAAGAAAAAACGTTTTGACCATATCCTTAACCCCTTCGCTTCCAGTGTAACCACTTAATGTATACACATACTTTTGTGACATACTCTGTAGAGTTATTTTAACTAGGAGCGAAAGGGTTAAGGGACTCGATTTTATGTTACTAGGCGGAACTCTATCAATTTCTGAAAAATTCTAACGTTTTAATCTCCAGAAACGATAGCTCCCTTCGTTCTGATTCCTCTTTTGTGACTTCTTTGAGTTTACTGGCATAAATATGGAGAGATTTATGATGATAATGTGTTACTAATAAAGGCATCCCAATGCCTATAAGAAAACATCATTGTGGTATTTGTTGTGCCGCGGCTTAGAAATATGGAAGATCGTCATTTGTTGAAAGAAGGGGTTGTTATGTTACATCTATTTTATGTGAAAATCCCGATCATGGAAAAAGAACATAACTTATTCAACTTAACCAATTTTATAGCTACTTATACTATTAGGGAATTTTGAGAAGAAGGTTTTAGTATCTTGGTCTTTTCTATAGGTTTTTTTAGCCTGGTTAGGCTCGATATATAAATATATTTTAACAAATATATCTATTTTAACAAATAATAGCGATGCTGTACATTTATTATAAAAATCTTTGAAAATTTACTTTTCTTCAATAAGTTATAGAGAGATATTGTTAAAAAGCTACTTTTTTTTTCTTTATAAACCATTAAAAATACGATTTTTTAATCTGCCTTTATTTCTTTCGAAAATACGTTAAATATTTTGCTGTCTTAATTTGAATGTAATTGTCTAGTTAAGTGATTCTGAAGCCATTTTCAGGTGGGGACCATTTTTATAAATCAGAATATTCTGCAAACCATTTGTGGCGTTGCCATGTGCAATTTCTAAACTGGAATTCTCAGGTATAGTTTGTAATTGTGCAATTTGGCATTTGAATTTTATTATTTGACTTTTATTTAATTAATTAATTTATTTATTTATTTATTGAAATCTAAGATGTCCACAAGAGTTATACCTCGATGGCATTTGTGGTCCGCGCGCTTCCATTTTAGAAACACTGCTGTATGTGATCATTAAAATTGTGCTTCTGTATTTTCATGACTAAGTCATACCTGCTAATTTCATGTTTTTATGTATAAAATGAAACTGTGAATGTGTCAAAAAGTTTTGTGTAGTTGGGCGGGGGGGGGGGATATTTTTTTGAGAGCAGCCTTAATATAGTTTGAGAATCACTACGATTACTCTAGCAAGCCTCTCTCCAGCATCTCCCTACAAAGCAATCTCTAATCCAGCATCTCTCTACAAAGAAACAGCATTTTATCTATTAAAACAAATAATGAATAGTCTAAAGGTGAAAAGAAAATCTCTAAAGCCAGATATATAAAACATTATTACTGAAGAGATATAAAAGTTTAAATACAAATTTTAACTTGGCGTAATGATGTTTCAAAATATAAACCAATTCCTATTCACAATTTTTGCACTTGAATACTTCATTTCATCAGAAAAACTTTAAGCACATATGTGTCGGAACACTCCTGCAAGAGAACTGCGCTGTTCTATTGTTCTGTACTTCATAATTATAATTTTTCGTATGATTTCATCTTTTAAGGAAGCATTAAGAATTCATTTATTAGATAAGGCAAAAATTATGTGAACTTGAATTCCATGAAATTCTAAACTGTTTTATACTGAATGATAATTTTAATTTTAATTACCATTTGAAAGGAAGATTTTCTCACTTAGCCAACAACACTCTCTATAAGGTATTTGAATTGTGAATGGTTTTTATTTATTTGAATTAAAGGTATATGTGCTGTATACTATCACAATTTAATTCAATCCTCATGGAGATAACCTTAAAATTTTGTTTATGTAAAGCAAGAGCGGACTGTGACTTTTGGGCTCTTGAGCCCAAACTTATACTATATAATTTTACTGTAACTTATACTATATAATTTTCTGCATGCTAATTTTCTAATACTCTTATTATAACTTAAATTTAATCATAATTAGACATTTTTGGAGGGCCTAAACATGGCACTTTCTTTTCCTTAAATATGAAAATGTGAGACTTATACATAACAGTACCAGTAGATTGAGAAAGGATACACTAATAATGACTTTGAAATCGGTGTAAATGTATGGACCTCTTAGATCCAGAAACTTAGTAAGCTTTTTTAAAAAATAAGATTGGACAGGAACTTTTGAAGTCTAAATCGGCTTAATGTTTTGTTAATTTTTAAAACATATTTTTGAAGCAAGAAAAATAAAATATGATTTAGATTTACATCTTCTTTTTCAGAACATAAATCTATGTAAATAATGAAACTTTACTTCGGTTTTTAAAACTTTAATTTCTTAATTATGCTACATGTAAAATCAGTTTAAAGTTATTATTACTTCTAGGAAAAGGGCCAAAAAATTTATGTATCGCAGATTTTTGATAAAATTAAAAATGGACTGAAGAGAAAAAAAAAAAGGATTTTAGGGAGAAAAAAATTCATCACTTCATCAATTATCAAGACAACTTTTATATTGGCAAGTTTTTGATAGGACAAACTCTTACCAAAAAAAAGGGGGGTGTGGGTTGTTGAAGAAAAATTATCGTATTAGCATGACTCTGATAAAACCTGCTCTTACAGAAAAATGAAATTAAAAACTCGTCAAAAGCGGGCAGATAAAATTGTTAAACCGCTGGTTTATCTCTAATCTTGATTTAGTTTTTGTTGGTGAAATTAGTACTATTTCGAAATCTACATCCGCCTGTATGGATTTTTTTTATTCTACTTATTTATGTTATGCTTTTACAGAAGTGTTTTACACATTTTTATATAACTACTCTATACTTCATTATACTTTTCATGGTTAATAATGCTTTACAAAGAACACAGAACTTGAGCCCACCTTTCTTTCTTAGCTCCCACAGAGCCGTTAAATTGATCGAAACGTGGAAGTACTCCATCAGTATTCAAAGCAATTATAGATATGCCTAAAAATGTTTTATGAGCAAATTATCTGATGAAACAAACCTCTGAGCGACACTTTAGTCTTTTTTTATGAAATGGTAACTATCATAATGAAAAAAAAATATCCGCAGAAGTAAATAAAAATACATTTGATATATGACTATGCAGAAGACTTGAAAAATCAATTAAGGAATGTTACGTATGTTGGATAGATAAGAAATATATTATCAAACAACGGCAATTGTTTTCCTTTGTATTTTGAAAAGAGAGTCGAAGTGATTTAAGACCCTAAAATGGAGAATATAGGTTAAAAATAACAGAAATTCTATTATCGAACGAAGATGATTTCGTGCCCTTCGTCGAAAGCAGGCAGAATACTAATGATACGATAACAGGTGAAAAAAACAAACAAAGCAAAACAATAACAAGTATAACAAGTTGTTCGATGAAACAAGCTTGTATAACAAGGAAAGCTATATTACATTCCTTATATTTTCTTTCTACCTATAAAATTATAAAAAAGAAGTACAATCGTGTCCGCTTATTGGAGTAAACTTTATCACAAGTTAATCATTCACGAGATTCAATCAATAAGGAGAATAATTTTAGAAATAATTTAAATTATTAAAACACAAAATACCTGAAATAGTTCAATATATGCAATATTATTTATTATTAATTATGAAATAATATAAAAAGCATTCAACATATAGCAATTTAAATTGGTGTATTTTCATTTTACTTTAACAAGCAAATTATTATTTTAATAATAATAATAATAATAAACATTAATATCATTGAAATATCATCACATTATCATTGAAATATCATCACATTAATATCATTGAAATATCATCACATTAATATAACAAGTTGTTCGATGAAACAAGCTTGTATAACAAGGAAAGCTATATTACATTCCTTATATTTTCTTTCTACCTATAAAATTATAAAAAAGAAGTACAATCGTGTCCGCTTATTGGAGTAAACTTTATCACAAGTTAATCATTCACGAGATTCAATCAATAAGGAGAATAATTTTAGAAATAATTTAAATTATTAAAACACAAAATACCTGAAATAGTTCAATATATGCAATATTATTTATTATTAATTATGAAATAATATAAAAAGCATTCAACATATAGCAATTTAAATTGGTGTATTTTCATTTTACTTTAACAAGCAAATTATTATTTTAATAATAATAATAATAATAAACATTAATATCATTCAAATTGAAAAGGAGAATTACAGTATAATGCAAAATTAATGTGAATAGTAAATTATTCATTTAATAGTACTTATAATAAACATTATATATACCTCATTAAAATTGAAATTGCAGTGCAATCGTAAATTGGTGTGGGCAGTCAGCAATTTGAGATTGTGAAGGAATTAATGCAATATGTTACTTGCTGCGTAGAAATATTTTAATTTAGGCTTAACGAAATATTAAATTTCATTCACTTTGACAAAAAAGTAATTTATTTAAAGTTTAAATTTAGCATACAAAAAAAAAAAAAAAAAAAAAAAAAAAAGATTGGCTAAATAAACCACTATTTATAGACATTTCCCTTTATATTTAATCAGAACTTGTAATGCTTCCTTTCTTTATATGTTTCTAAGCTTTCTTTTCTTTTCAGATTATGATCACTCGCAGTTATTAGTTTTTCCATGAGTTGACTTTTGTTTTAATGAATTTCATCTCATGAAAATATATCTATCTGTGAGTTTGGTTTTATATATGTCAATTATTACTTGAAATATTTAAATATTGTTATCCGCGAATAGGACAATAATTTAGCCTTTTGTGTCGCACTGTTACATTCAAGAACCTATAATTTTGGTATGTTTTTGTTTTTGAAATGATTACAGAGATTTTCGAAGGATGGCACATTTAATATTTTCTCTACAAATTTTAATTTACTTGGAGAAAAATACTTTACGTGCAGTGTTTTAAATCACTCGTTGCAGATGCAATTTTAAAACCTAGAAAAACATCCTTAATTAAAGTTTATCTAAACATTAATGTGACTCACTGTAGTATAAGGGGAATTTGCATAATTCATAAGGAAGGCACAAATTAAACACTGATTTTTGCAAGCATTTTCTCCCATAAATTTGGGCATTGTGGCTCATTGAAGACCTGTTGTCCGATTTTTTAGAAGTGTTTTTTCTACACTGCAAATCTTTATACACTTTTCAGAACACTTTTTAGAACACTTATTTTGTCACCTTTTTTAGAACACTTTGAAGCACACCTTTTGGAACAGTTTTTAGAATATTTCTGAGAACACTAATTTTTTAAGCGCACTTTCTAGAGCACTTTTTGAACATCTTTCGTAATGCGTGATTTCACAAATGTGCTTAAATGTATCCTCAATCTGTTCTCAAATATATTCCCAAGTTTAGATTTAACAAATATCCTGAGCAGAACACTTTCGGTACACTTTCTTTGTAGCGGAGCATTTTCAGAACACATTTCAATACACATTAAGGTAACTGGATACTCCCTTTTTTTGAATCAAAGTGGTCTAAATATGTTCTCAATGTGTGCTGGGAATTTGCATTGTACTGCAGAGTTCAGAGCATGATGTACGCAATCCTCCAACATGTTTTGTCATCCATGTGTGTACAATAGTTCCCGCGCTGGTGTCGCATTTCTCGATCAAAAGAGACGTTCGAAATCATTGATGATCAGCTGGTCCGAGAGCACTGAAAAAACAATCGGCTTGAAAAAAGAAAAAGAAAAAAAAATGAAGGTTCGCGTACCTAATGACCGGAAGCTTTATTTATTTATTTTTGTCACGAAAAGAATATGCAAATGTTTTGCAATCGTTTACTTGCGCATAAACTGAAAGAAAGTGTAGGAATTTAGGTAATTTAAAAGTGATTAAAAAAGCTCATATGAATAAAATTGTAACTGATTGAATGTAGGTATGCCTAAGCACTCCGGATATTGGAAGTTTCTATATTTATAGTTTCACTTTGCTAGAAATTCGGCCAGATGCAACAGAAGATTACAGTTAATCCATAAGATTCAATGTGTAATTATGAACATTAATGCATCTCTAAATATTTACTTTATGTAGTTTTCTTTGCCATTACTTTGTGTTCTAATTTGTAATGTATTATGAGAATTTATTAATTTTGCCGTTATCATTACTTTTTTTCTCTTATATTCATTGTATTCTAATTTGTAATATATTATGAGAATTTATTAATTTTGCCGCTGTCATTACTTTTTTGTTTTATATCTCTTAATTTTAATTTTACAGGTGTTAGATAGTTACTCTCTAAAAGAAAATCCGTGAATTGAATGAATAATTCCATTAAATATAGTTCGTTCAAGCACGAAAATGTCCAACATAATTTGCCCATTTTCCTTCAAAATACACAAAATTACTTAATCTAGCATAAAAATAACCTGAAATTCTCCATGAAATCTGGTATGTTCCGGCAACCGTACTGCTTAGTACTTTTCATATTAGGAGCAGAATTTTTACGTATGACTTTTTATACCAAAACGTGAAAAATTCCCGAACCGAAGCTCAAAATTTTCTCTGATTTTTCTTTCAAAGGACTAGAGAGTATACGCTACTACGAATATACGCTAGAGAAACCCGAGGTATATGGAATTCCTTTAAAATATTCAGTAGGTATTACGGCTTATACCACCTATACCCTCCACTACATCCCTGGTCACAGTTTTATAAACTTGCGTCAATGAACGCGTCATAGTTTTTCGAAACTCGATGACGAATTGACTTTGATAAATGCATTATTTCCTATATTGTACATGAATAACTAGTCAAAATTGTTAATATATAATATAAAAGGTTAAGATTGATTTTAATCTTTCCTACACATCACATAGCAGAAAAATATCTTCCAATCACAGGGATGTTCCAGCAACTTGCTGCCTGTACATTTTTCACTTTTTGACGAAATGTTTTTTTTAAGTATATAAGCTATAATGTAAATTTCAGTTAATGAATAAAGCATCGGTGCAACCGATAAAAATTTCTTTCTACTAAGATGCATGCAAGAAAAGAGGTCTTATTGCGAATAACAAAATACAAGCTTGCGAATCAGTAATGTTTTCGTAATGTCTTCGACCTAGTAAATTATGTTCACTTTGTTATCAGGGTGTCCATGTTTGGTTAATATTATAGACAATTTTTTATTCAAAATGTCTACCACTTTTTTTAATTCATAATCTTTAAATTTTAATTCATAGCTTTATTTAACCGAAGATTTCTGCGAATAAATAAGGGGAAAATAGCTATTAGGAAAATGCGATAGATATTTCGAATTAAAAAGAAATCCTCAATCTAACAACACTAGGTTTATAAGATCAGTGACTTCCAATTTCATTTCTTTCTAAGGCTGAACAGTATCTTAAAAAATTGATAAATAAAACGACTTTAATTACTGTTGTATAATGTGTAATAAAACTCCATTAAATCCCTAGAAAAATACTAACAAAAATGAATTAGTTTAAGATGTACAAAAATTATTTAGCAAATATTAATATTATTGCCTTTTTAATAAGTATTAATTATTAAAAACATAATTACAAAATATCCCTTTAAAGGGAGAAATACAAATGCTGTGTCAGATTGTGTCTTGCACACAAGATTCTGAATGTCTATGACACAAACACCTTACACGCAGTCTATTGAATGCACTATTAGTATTATTCATAGTACACGCACTTTCCACATGAATTTCACATTTCTCCAATACCGAAAAAGGAAACCACTTCTAGCAAATTTCGCGATGACGGAATTAGGAGTACATTCAATAAGAGATTATGCAATATAATCGCACTTTGATAAGAGGTTATGCAATATAATCGCACTTTGATAAGAGATTATGCAATATAATCGTACTTTGAGCTATGCTTTACTCTCCAAATGTAATAGTTTTCATTTTTCTGTAGGTTTTTAAAATAAATTGCATCGTGCTTTTTTTCGGGGAGGGGAGGAAAGCAGGAAATGTTTTTTTTTTCTTTTTTTACGTTAATTAATTACGAGTCGTATTCGAGGAATGAAAATGTTTAAAAGAACTAACTAATAGAATTTATATACATATAAAAAAATTATAAAAATAATCCCTTTTAATAATCAATCTTATATTGGCTAGCCCAACTCTTAAAACAAATATTATTTTTAACTAAAGTTTAATTTCAACTTTTCAATTATTGAAAAATTAAATTTCATTCCTATACGTAATCAGTAATATGTAATTTAGATAAGAAATTATGAAGTTATTAACTGAATCGGTCATTTTGAAAAGGGGTCAACTCCTATGCAATGGCATAGGAGTTGATCCCTTATACAATAGCATAGGAGTTTATCCCTTTTCAAAATCACTAATTCAATTGAGGCATTGATCTTTAGTATTACGTAATGAAAAAGCAACGAAATTGCGCCACTATGACAGAATCATGATTTTTTTTTTTTCAACAAAATCTAAAAACAACGCCGTTTCACCGTTGCAAAATTTACATGCGTACATTTCATATTCATATTCACTATTTTAAAAATAGTTTAACGTATCATAGATTATTAATAAATTTAGCCCCAAAATTGATGCCACATTTACCAGTTACAATTTTGCATCTTTACTTGAGGTTCTAATAAGAAAGCAGGCGAAATCCAGAAATTTATGTCTCTTTAGACGCATTCGTTATAAAATATTTAGTTTTATCGAAGTAAATATTCATTTCGTTTTTAATATGACGCCATTTTCATTCACTGAAAACCTCTGAGATGAACGGTCAATCTCAGTATCAGCGGAATGAAAAAAAAATATTAAAATATAACAACTTTAAGAGTAAAAATACGTTTTTTTTTTCTAATGTTAAATGTAAAAAAAAGTTATTTTAATTGTAATACGAAAATGGTATCCGTAAATGCTATGTAAATTCTCATCGTTTCCCTTCCCTTTTCAACAATGGAAATAACCCGATTGTCACCAATGTAAAAAAATTTCATAAAGGACTTTTTAAAGTTAAAATATCGGGCATATCTACAAATAAACTGCTTTTATTTAAAAAAATAATTGTCAAAATCGGTTGAGTAGAAAGCTCAGGCCAGATTACTAAATAAAAAACAGCCTTGTCTTTTAAATATATAGATTTGAGTATAGTTATTTGTCTCTGAAATGACTTCGCATTTGGTTCCTATTTGACACACACACAAATAAATATATATATATTATTAATTCTACCTTCGCAATATTTCCTTTTTACATGCTAAATTACCGGCAAATTCACTAATTTCTTATTCTTTAATAATATCTACCATTAATTCTATTAAATTCTCCTTAAATTAATTATTATCTTACTCAATTTACTTAAATATAAAGCTTTTAGTTTATTCCTAAATTGTATCATGATTTCTGACCATTTCTATTATTTAGTGTAAATTCGTATATTTTTAAAAGAGCCATTTCTTTTTTCTTTTCTTTTTCTTTCTTACTTATTTTATTCCGAGATTCTTTCGCGCGCTGGGATAATTTTTACTTCAAAATGCATCCGCTCCAAATTGACAGGACTCTTCACGAAATTACTCCCATTGGACGTGACGTAGACTTTACGCGCACATTTCCTTAATTCTCGTATTGGTCAGAGCGCGCGCAACGTCATGCTTTTATGTTTCTACGCCTTATGACAAAAAGCAGATGCATGGAACTTTTCTTCAGAAATTGTTCAAGTTTTCAACTGTTAACAGCTTCCTGACTGGTAGTTTTCTTGGACAATCGTTTTTATTCTAATTTTACTTCACAATCATACGATGAAACCGGAACGTACCATGGAAATGTGGTAAATCGTTTTTGATGTTGTTTTGTCAATAAAAGCATGAAAATCTAATCTGACTCATTATTTCATAATGGAGAAACTTCCATCTATTTCATTCCATTGCCTCTATCAATTCATTCCTCGTTTCGCACCAATGTCTACAATTCTACAGAAATTATTTTATAACGGAGACCCTTCCATAATATTTATACCACGACTCGCATCAATGTCTACAATGCAACATATATATATATATATATATATATAATCTTCTATTAATGAACTCACAAGCTCCTCTGATGATTCTGTGAGTCATTCATAGTTTCTTATTTTACATACTGGTTTCATATGTTCATTTCTAAATCATCTTTAGAACTTTATCAATTTCCTCATATATTTGTGATTTCAAATTTATTATATATATATATATATATATATATATATATATATATATATGTGTGTGTATATATATATATATATATATATATATATTAGATCTTAAGGAAATATAATATATATTTTTTCTTCTTCTTCTTTTATTTTAACATGTTAGTGTTTGGTTTATTTTTCTATAAGTTATAGGCTAATGAAGAGGAATCGTATGGTAATTTTTTTTTCCTTTCAGATAGATATTTTTGTACCAAACGATTTCTAAAATGTATCTTTACATTATTTTGAATATTTTGTAACTTCAATTGTAATTGTGACTGAACGATTCCGGAAATTAAATAACAATAACATGGAATAACTTGATTATAAAAGGGAAAATTTACTGTTTGTAAAAGGTACGTACAATTAATGAAATATAGTCTTTTAAATGTGCCATCAATGTATAACTTTTTGTAACATTTATAGCTGACAGAATTTTAAAAAAAAATCTTGCGCAGAATCCAGTTATTTTTTCCCTTTTCCACTAGTGATAAAATATCTGCCTCTAACTTCACTGAGATCATCTAGCAACATTAAATTTCCTTTATCTACTGCTAAGACTGGTCTAAATTTTTACTTCCCCTTAATTAATTAATTAATTTATTTATTACGACATCATGTAAGTAAGCGGGGGATTTTCTTAGACATATGTAGAAAATCTATATGTAAAAGAACGTCAAATTCACCTTGAAACTTTAATTGAAAACATGAATACATCAAATGATTCACAGTTTTATTACTAAAATAGATGTAAAAAACAATTAAAATATTTTAAGACATGATTTCTTCACACTTCACCCCTTGATGACGACCAGGGTTTGGTCGAAAGCGCTCGGGATTCCGGCGAATTCTTTTATATTTTAACATTTGTATATTGATTTTAATGTCTTAAAACCTTTTAATTGTTTTTTACACCTATTTTAGTAATAAAGCTGTGAATCATTTGATGTATTTATGTTTTCAATTAAGGGAATTATTGAAATTAAATTTTCTATTAATTTCAATAAGGGGATTTTCTTTCAGGTCATACCAAACTTCTCATACCATTTGGTGATCTAGAAAATGTTCTAAAAAATCATTATTCAATGCTTAATAGAAAAGTGGGATCTGAGTTAACAACTTCCACTTGCTTTTCAGTAATGATTTTAATTACTAATTAAATTTATCAATAATATATAGTCGACCATGTGTGTAGTTAAGGAATTCAAAGCTATAACACATGTGATACAATTTAGGATCCCCTGTTTGCAGAGCTCTAATAAAGTTTGATTTTTTTTTATTTTTGTTTTTGTAAATGTCAAAAGGGCTTTCTGTATTCTCGAAATGACCCTGATTCTTTTGCAAAATAGCTTTGGTGTGCCCCCCTGTTTTCAGAGCACTAATAAAGTTTATTTATTTATTTATTTATTTATTTATTTGTAAATCCCGACAGGATTTAAATAAAAGAAATTATCAAAAGAGTAGTTCCATATTCTCGAAATGGCACTGATTCTTTTGCAAAATAGCTTTGGTGTGCTCCTTGTTTTCAGAGCACTAATAAAGTTCATTTATTTATTTATTTATTTATAAATGCCAAAAGAACTTAAATAAAAGAAATAATCGAAAGAATAGTTCTATATTCTCGAAATGGTACTGATTCTTTTACAAAATAGCTTTGGTGTGCCCCCTGTTTGCAGAGCACTAAAGTTTATTTATTTATTTGTAAATGCCAAAAGGACTTAAATAAAATAAATTATCCAAAAAGTAGTTGTATATTCTCGAAATGACACTGATTCTTTTGCAAAATAGCTTTGGTGTGCCCTTCTTTTCATGTTTTACGACGTATTTATCAATAGTAGTTATCAATAGTAGTGACGAAACAAAAATTCAAAACGACTGCCCTGAAAATGATCAAGGTCCATCACATAACGAAGCCTTTGAATGTTTGGAAACAGCTATGAAATGGCTCAAACGGCAGAAGGATGCTGATCCTATTCAACTAACGTATTTAAGAAGAATTCGAGATATGGCAGCATGGAAAAGAATGTCTTCTTTGAAGCAAGCAACAATCGAAAGCTTTCTTGCTTAAATTATTATCTCTGGCGCTCAGAAAGTGATAATAAAAAGTAAACTAAAAAAAATTAAAAAGACAAAAATAAATTTTTAAACATGCCGGCATAATAGTGCTGTCAGTCTAATGCGTGGATAAAGTGTGAAGATTTTAGTATAGTCAGGTACATCCGTTAAATTGTCTGTCCATTTATCCGAACTTTTGCTTATCCGAACTAGGGTCGGTCCCGACTTGTTCGGATAATCGACGCTCTACTGTATCTCAATAAATAGTAAATAAAACCGAAACAACGAATTTAAAATTATTTAAGAGCGTTCTCACTCTACCCCAACCCTACCTCCTTCAATACATTCTAGGACTCATGTTGGAACATACATGCATGATATTTGCTATAATTAAGTATTGAATAGCGTATTTCATTATCTCATACATTTGGAATAGCAGCTCCCTGATGATGACGTTTCCGAGACTACCGCGGCCTGAAAATCGGCTTAAACTGCCAAATTTTTCTGAATTCGTTTTAATCATAAATTGTGGTTGATAGGAAGCTTTTTGTGTATTCGAGATTCAGAATCACTCAATTAGATTTATGATATATTCTCAATGTAAATAAAGCTTATTTCTAATCAAAAAATTACACAACCATAGAACAACCTTTTTTTGTTAATATTTTGTAATGCTATGGAAATAAAATAACACGCTCTCGACATTGCTATAACGAGCTGAATAACAAGTTTCTCGACATTGAACTCTCGTGAAACAACGCTCTCGACATTGATGAAGGATTTAGTTCGTCATACTTGCAAAACTTCTTTACATTGCCATTAAGATAGTCTTGAACATTATTTATTCATACTATGGCAATGTATTCGTCGAATGCCTTTTTTCTTTTTCTTCTTCCTTTTTATTTATTTATTTATTTATTATTATTATTATTTTTTTTTTTTTTTTTTTTTTTTTGTAGTTAGTGATTTTTTTATTCTTAAAAGTTACCCTTTAAAAAAACAAAATTCATATTATTTGCAACTTTAAAATTATAAAATAAATTTATAAAACTGTTTTACGAATTTTGATTATTTGTAGCTTTAAATCAAATTTCTAAAATTGTTCTAAATAAAAAATATACATATAAATATTTATTTTTATAAAACAGTTACAAATAGTTCAACGTATTTGTAGCCGTTAAAAATTGTTAAAAGCTATTAGCAATTAAAAGTATTTGAAAAAAAAAATGTATGCATTTTAATTATAAAACAGCTAAAATAATTCAAATTATCTGCATCTGTTGAGAAAATTAAGGATTATTTGTACGAATTAAAATGGAAAATATATATATATATATGTCAGTTTAATTTATTTTAATCATTTAATGTTGTTGACAAAAAATATAAATTACTGATAATTAAAATTCTTTAAAAAATACATAAACTATAAATCAAATTATTTATAAATAAGTAATTAAAATCTATATATTAATATTATAAAAAAATCTATGAATTATAAAACTAAGTATTAATATTATAAAAAATCTGAATTATAAAAAACATGTATTAATATTATAAAAAAATATATCTGTATCAATACTATAAGAAATATGAATTATAAAAATAGTTAAAAACAATTGAAATTATTTGTAAAAGTTGGTGAATAATTGTTAACTTTTATCAATAACTAACATTCAATCGTAGTTGGCAACATTACTTTCATCACCATTGTTGTAATAAAACCATATTCTACCACAAAAATTGATTTTTTTCCTAATATTATCAGAGAGTTGTTTTGTTAGTATTGTTAATGAAAAAAGAGGAAGAAGAAAGAAAGACCTTTATCATGATACGAAAAACCAAAAAGAACTTGTTGGTCTAAGTCCCCCCAAAGTGGTGATTTTTCCTTGAAACATTTCCTGTAACCCAACAGCGGAATTCTTTTTTCATTTCCTCTAACGAAGTTCGTCGTTCTCCAAATCTAACTAGCTGAGAGTTTTATGTCTTCATTAATACTTCATTATATCTCATCTTCTTTGACAATTCCTAGTCAAGGTTAATGCCTTGCATTGGAAAATTGGACTTAAAATGGTCATAAGTCAGCCTTCAAATAGTTACGTTGAACTGTATCAAATTCCTTTCGATAAAGAAACGAATGCTTTTAGGACCGTAGATCACGATTTATGCAGAAAAGCAGAAGACAGTAGCGTAGCTAGCTTATCATTTCGGAGGGGGCTGAAGTATAATAAAAGTTTCTAAGAGGGAATTACAAGAAACGGAAAAATTCCGCTTTAAACAGGTTTTTATGATCACAGCTGGTAACGCATCTATTATAAAATCAAACAAGATGGAATTACATACGTCTGGGAAAATTTTCGTTTTAGACAGGTTTTTGTCTTCGCAAGTTTAATTCCATGGTTATATATCACATTTTTTTTCAATGGAATACTGAAAATTATATACGAAAAGGTACAGTAGAGCGCCAATTATCCGAACTCCAATTAACCGAACTTCCAATTATCCGAACAGCCAATTTCTCTCAAAAAATATTTTTTAACCGAACGTTCAATTATTCGAACAGCCTATTTCTCTCAAAATTTTTTTTTAAACGAACTTCCAATTATCCAAACACCCTATTAGACCTGGTTATCAGATTTTAAATGATGATGAGATTGTGGATAATATTCAAGACGAAACAAAAATTCAAAACGACTGCCCTGAAAATGATCAAGGTCCATCACATAACGAAGCCTTTGAATGTTTGGAAACAGCTATGAAATGGCTCAAACGGCAGAAGGATGCTGATCCTATTCAACTAACGTATTTAAGAAGAATTCGAGATATGGCAGCATGGAAAAGAATGTCTTCTTTGAAGCAAGCAACAATCGAAAGCTTTCTTGCTTAAATTATTATCTCTGGCGCTCAGAAAGTGATAATAAAAAGTAAACTAAAAAAAATTAAAAAGACAAAAATAAATTTTTAAACATGCCGGCATAATAGTGCTGTCAGTCTAATGCGTGGATAAAGTGTGAAGATTTTAGTATAGTCAGGTACATCCGTTAAATTGTCTGTCCATTTATCCGAACTTTTGCTTATCCGAACTAGGGTCGGTCCCGACTTGTTCGGATAATCGACGCTCTACTGTATCTCAATAAATAGTAAATAAAACCGAAACAACGAATTTAAAATTATTTAAGAGCGTTCTCACTCTACCCCAACCCTACCTCCTTCAATACATTCTAGGACTCATGTTGGAACATACATGCATGATATTTGCTATAATTAAGTATTGAATAGCGTATTTCATTATCTCATACATTTGGAATAGCAGCTCCCTGATGATGACGTTTCCGAGACTACCGCGGCCTGAAAATCGGCTTAAACTGCCAAATTTTTCTGAATTCGTTTTAATCATAAATTGTGGTTGATAGGAAGCTTTTTGTGTATTCGAGATTCAGAATCACTCAATTAGATTTATGATATATTCTCAATGTAAATAAAGCTTATTTCTAATCAAAAAATTACACAACCATAGAACAACCTTTTTTTGTTAATATTTTGTAATGCTATGGAAATAAAATAACACATCACAGTGCTATAACGAGCTGAATAACAAGTCTATAACATAACAAGCATTTACGTAAAAAAAAAAAAAAAGGTTCAAGTCTTTGCCGTTCATACTGAGAAGATGTCTCAATCTATGCATTGCCTTAAATCATATATTTTCAACTGATAAATAGCAAGTGTAAGCCTTTTATTAATGTTTTAAAACTAATTAAAATTAATAATGCATTTTTAATCACCATATATCATGTTTTATATAATAAAACGCGTGTAAAGAGAGCCTGTTAAAAACGGAAACTTGGCTGAAGGGCTATTTCGTGGTGTCTGCAAAATAACACAATTTCAAAGATGAAAAACTGTCTAAAACGGAATATTTTTCTGGTTCCTTTTGAATTTCATCTTAACAGGTTTCCTTACATTTTGCTATACTTTCGTAATTAAACTTTATATTTTCTACAAATTTCGGAGGTGGCTGGAGCCCCATTATCCCACCCCTGAATACGTCACTAGCGGAAGATGTATAGTTTTTTCCTTTCAGATATTTTGATAGGTACATAAGCGCTAAAAATCAAAGAAGTCATAACTTAAAAAAAAAAAAAAGAACAACAGCAAAAACAACAACAAATCATAATAATTGCGGATTTAGCTGATTGTAACTTTAGTATGAAAGTCATTCATAAAGGTCCTTAACCTCGACATAAAGAAGTTGATTAGCATCAACATGGCGATTTCTTCCAAACAGACAAAAATCGTCACTTTACGTAAAAATTACATACCCTTAAGGAAGAGCAGTTCGAACATCATAAATTTATACTTTAGGAATTTCCGTAGGTTTCAATAAACACCGTAAACAATTTTAGAATTTTAAAATATATTAAGTTTTGTTTGGATAGTGTTTCGCATTTTTTACGTATATATATATATATATTTTCATACTTCGTTTTAATATGCTTTGCTTAGTTTTCAATTATTCACAAAGCGATCTAACATTTTTTTTTTACAGATCTTTGCTTACAAAATTCATATTTTGACAACTAAAGCGCATTACTTAATTTTCTCTAATATATAAATAAAATTGTATATAAATTATTTGAAAACAACGTTTAAACACACAATAAAACAAGCAGATTTGATCATACGTATACGTTTCGTGAGTACTAGGACTCACATCCTCAGTGTAAAAACTTTAAAAACAATATCCCCCTAACTGTGGCTAATGTCTTAAGACATTATGATTTTAATGTGGTTTTTAAACCGGTTAATAAATTATCTTTTTCGCAACTTAAGGACCAAATTCCTCCACATAATTATTGGGGCATTTACAACATTCAATGCCAATGTGGTTTGTCCTACATTGGACAAACTAAACGAAAACTCCGTTACAGAATCAATGAACACAGAAACTATGTAAAGAAAAAAGAATTACAGAAATCCTCTATCGCCTCTCATTGCTGGGGGGAGGGACATAATTTTAATTTTGACTCAGCTACCATTATCAAGAAATGCATTACTCCTCTAGATTTAGACTTTTTTGAGGCTATTCATATCCATAAATTTAAAGACTCCTTGGTTAATGATTTATCTAGTACACCATACATCTCAACTTTCTGGATGGATTTGTTGTGTCACGACACTTCACTTCCGCATTAATTTCATTGGCTGTTAGAACTTGATGGTCTTATGTTTTGACATTTGGGTTTTTTTCACCGTACATGCAGTTAGGGGGATATTGTTTTTAAAGTTTTTACACTGATGATGTGAGTCCTAGTACTCACGAAACGTATACGTATGATCAAATTTGCTTGTTTTATTGTGTGTTTAAACGTTGTTTTCAAATAATTTATATTTTCACACAAGTTTTGTACTTATTAAAATTGTATATGTTGCCTTATAAATACCTGCAGTCAGCTTATTTATAATTCAATTTATTTTGCTTTTCTCTGATAACTATTGACCATTTCTCTGTTCTATACTCTCGTTTTTATAAATCATAAAGTTTTACTATTCAAATAGCACATAACACATGGCACAAAATCACAGAGATGGCGAATTGAAGGTAGAAATTTTCGATAAAATTAATTTTTCCTACAACGAAAAATTAGATTGGAAGTTTCTCAATTAGCTCCAATTTAACGTAAATTATGTTATCTCTGTATTCTAAAAAAAAGTAACTAACGCTACCGCCACCGCCGCTGTCAATGAGTTTTTTGTGACCGGAGGTCTTTCTTCGCTAATATTAAGAAAACTACTGCATACAAAAATATGTAAATGGGTAATATTATAGAGAAATGTTTGATAAACACGTTGAAGCAGACAGTTTTTAAATCGAAGAATTATTTTAAGAGCTATTTAATGTTAAAGCTGGTCAAAATCGTTCCATTAAAAAAGTTTTATAGCAGCAAAAACTATACAGAGGAATTTAATCGTTTTAAGGATATTCAATAGAAATTCGCAGTGTGCAGACTACATTTATTTTTTTTTTTTAATTTGGCTAATTTTTTGAGGGTTTATTATTATTATTGGGGTTTCACATTACTAACGATTTTTAATCAAATTTTCAATAACTTTTGTTTTGTCACATTTTCTTTTCAAAGCAATTTTATACAATCGATTTATTTCAAATGTAGCTCAGTAAAAGATTGGAAAAATTGCATGACTAATCCGATTAATTTGATGACAGTGAAAGCGAAGGAAGTCGAAATATTTTGTTTTTAATAGAATACATGGTCAAATGCGAAATATTAATGAACATTAATTGAATATTCCTGTAAATTGGTTTAAAGAGCCGACTGCATGACGGGAAATTGAGTAAAAGGCTTTTAACTAACTTAATGCATGAATTATCTTGTTGGAGAAATTTGAAATGAGAGGCTTGCAAATATATATATATATAATATATATATTTATTTATTTATTACACAGAATGTTTAAAATATAATATGAAAGTAAATGTAAAATACTTACCCTAAAAAATACTTAGACAAAAAATGAATTATCTTTAAAACGTAGCATTATATGCCAAGATCCCTTGCAAATATTACATAATCAGGTATTTAAATTATTTTTTGGTAATTTTATCTATACGTTATATATATTTGTAATGCATCGATACTTTGGAGTTACGTAATTAGTGGGGTTGGAAATATATTATGTAAATGGGAAATTACGTAAATCAGGGTCCAGTTATCTGTAAAAATCTATTTTAAATTGTATTATGCTTTTGAAGGCTACAGTGTATTCCTTAAATAACTTAAATTTTTAATTCATTTTTCATGAATAATTTTATTTATTTGATTTTTTACTACAAAATATTATTTTTTAATTATTATTATACTTACATTTATTTTTTATAAATATTATATTTCATTAAACGAGGTAATAAGGATATATAGTACATTTCAAGAAGAAAGTTAAAACACATCTCTGTTCTTTTTTTGATTGGAGAATTATAGTAATATTTCTTTCGTTTAATTAAAAAAAAAAAAAAAGCGTAAAACTTGATATACAAATATTGGACACGTGATTTGATTATATTTTGAACGTTTTTAATTTAATTAGAGTTGAATTTTTCTACACATTGGTGAAAAAAATGTTTAAAATTAAAATTTAACGAAGTCACGCTTTAGATTCCCTTCAGGATTTTTACATTTTCGTTTTCAACTCATTCATATCTGAAAATTTCACCCACAATTCCATTAAAATTAAAATATATATATATATATAATCATTTGGTAAGTATTCTTTTCGCATTTTAAACTTTTAAAGTAGCAGGTCTCTCGAATTAAAGGATTATAACATTTTTAAAATCTCTCGAAAAGTTTTTTAAAAAATTACCGTTTTTCTCATTTTATATCTTAAAAAGTATACGTTACAAAAGGCAATTTTTGAAGATGATAATAGATACACAGTTTCTTCTTCATTTAAAAATTATCAGATCATAATGAGGAAAATTATTTGTTATAGGAAATTTTTAACTTGTCGAGCAAAAAATTGGAATTACAGGTTGAGCGCATGATTGCAAAGGAATTTCTGCATGGCAAGCAAACTTTTTGGTATATAATTATACTTTAGAGTCTTGTGCTTACACTGAACCTAATAAAAGTGTCTATTTATAGCATTTGTAATTTTTTTTAAACAAAACTGTATATTTCTTGTACATAAAAAATTCAAAAGTTTATCAATATAACACCAAGAAAAATATGTTTTCTACCAAAAAAAAAAAAAAAAAAAAAAAAAAAAATTAAGTTAACTTTATAGACTCTGCACTACATATCCTGAAAATTACATGAAAAAATATTGAAATGGTTTTTTACTACCTTGCCCGCCCCAATAATCGTTATCTAATTATTAACTAATCATTAACTATCCTAAACTCGCATTTTGAAAAAAATGACTTTAAAGTCCTCTCTTTGAAAATATTCCATATTGAACAACTATTAAAAGTGTCATTCATTTGGTTTTAAATTTAAAGTGTTCAGAAATGATTACTCTTTAATGTATATATATATATATATATAATTAAAATGAAATCACAATGTATGAAAAAGTTGATAAAATACTGAAGATGAACAAAGAACAAAATGTGAAAAGTATATATATTTATATATATATAAATATGTATAAGATACCAATTAAGGAATAAATAATTCTAATGTTTAATTAATGGTTATATATATATATTCAACGATTGAAAGTTTTGAAGGTCTTATGACCCTTTTTTAATTTGTTTTACAAAATACAAAAACTGATTTTAAAAAAAGAAAGAAAAGAAAAGAAAGGGTGGGCGAAAGTTTTTGGTTACAAAGGAATGCATCATATTTCAGGTGAAATAAATCTCAATTAAAAAAAATTTGAATTGATATCCTAAATTTAAAAAAAAAAAATCTATAAATTGAAAAAGGGTTTTTTAAACTCTTAATACAGCTAAAGTTACAGTTAAAACATTAGGTCATCGTTCATTATTATTAAGCTATTGTTTTTAAATATTATTATTATTAGTAATAGTAGTTATTGCTGTAAAATATTTTAAAATTTATTCTCTCTCTCTCTTTTAATTTGAAAGCCACTCTATTCTATTTTCTTTTTTTCTTTTCTTTTCTTTTCTTTTTGTTTAAGTGACAAAATATATTAAATGTTATGGAATGTAAGGATGCAAAATGTTTTGCTGCTTGTATTCACATATTAAACCTGGATTTTTTGGGAGGAAAAAATAGCTACAATTATTTGGAAAATCTTAGAAATTTTATATTTATCTTTAGAATGTTTATATTTTAAAGCCTTTAGCTCATTTAAGTTAAAATTTACTTTATAAAACAAATTGATATTAAAATTTACTTTATAAAATAAGTTGGTGTTAAAATATGGCTCATTATTTATCATGTGTGTGTTATGAAATATTTATTAGTAGAATTCTGGGTGCAAAGCAGTAAACACAAAGAAAATATTCTTTTGGAAAAATACAAAGCTTTAATGATATTTTGTTAGATTAAAAAAAAAAAAATGCCTAATGTCTTTTATAAGTAGCTATAATAGATTCAGTCTTAGTAGTATGAGAAAATAATTATATTAGATATAGTATCATAAACAAACTTAATCTATAGAATCCCTTAGTCTATCTTTTAAAATAAAATTTACGGTAAAAATTGTCATTGATCTTTTCTACTCCCCCCCCCCTGTCTTATATTAATGTTAAATTATAGAAAATTCTTCAATGGAAAATAATTTATTTATTAATCACTAAATCTTCCAACCTTTACAATTTTTAAAACATTTAGAAGGGTAAGGATCTTGGAAAAAAAATCTTCATTGAAAAGTACAATTAAATCTTTCGGCAGTTAATCATATTCAAATTTATTTTATTTAATACACGAATGTTTTCATAACGAAAAGTCCTTTTTCGCTAATCATTAAACTGAACTCATCGCCAAGAAACTGTGATAACTGCATCTTTCTGTCAAACCTGCACTGTTCAAGTCCCACCCGTTCACGCGGTTTCTTCCAAACCCATTGGACGGTCCCGGCATTTCTTTTATTTTTCTACTTTTTGAATCATCTGGTCTTGTTTTTACTCTCCCTTTTCTTTCCTCAAAACCTAACCTTCACCCCCGGCCTCCCCGCTACCCCGTCAAAAGTATTTTATACCCCCAGCGCTCTGGAGGAACTTTTCATACATCCCATGGACTCTGTAAAGCCAGCAGCTCGCTAAATTCGGAAATTTTGTGTTCATCTTCTCATACATAAATATTTTTAAAAAGTTTATTTATTTTTAAATCATCTTCATCAAACATTGCATTCATATGCGATTAGCTTTCTAAACATTTTACAAGAAAGTATTTGCAAAAATCATCTATTTAATTATTTTTTTGCACAGATTATCTTAGGATAACTATGTTCTGGGTCTTTTTATTTTCTCTGCTGGCTTTGGGGGCCTGCCATGTGAATCAACCGAACAAGGTGGGTGGAGGATCTTGTCTCAAAGCCGGACTGTGCTGTCCGGGCCGGGACAGTTCGTGTGTAGTGCAGGAAGCGCCCCTTAATGCTATTATCGAAGATTTGAGTGACAAGCCCTGCTATTGCGATCATGCCTGCATTAAAGTGGGTGACTGCTGTCACGACTTCAAAGAGGCCTGTGAAGGTATGTGGAATACATTTTTAAATTCTTCATATTTTCCCCTTCTATTCCCCGATTGTTATCAATAGCCGTATTTACTCTTGTATTTTTCATACATTCAAGGCCATCTTTACGCAAAATATTGGTCGATCCAGACAAGTCTGGGTTTTAAAAATGAGGCCTTAAGCTAAATAAAGTTGAAGCTCCTATTAGAATAAATGGAGATGTATATATTGAATATTAACCAAATTTGCGGGCAGGGATGTAGTGGAAAGTATGCGGCGTATACATTCCAGATTTTTTTAAGGAACACCGTATATCCTCTGTTTCTCAAAAAAATAAATAAATAAATAAATAAATAAATAAATAAAAAATAGTATATGCATTCTAGGGTATACTCTGCCTTGAGCGGATACCCTCTGCTTAGAGCGCATACCCTCTACTTTTTTTAGGACTACACCACTGTTTGCAAGACCCTAAAATATAACTTGCCTAGTTTATCCGTAAATATGATCCTAGGATCAGACCTAGGGCTGCGACAAGAAAGGGGAGGAGGACTCATCGATGGATAAAACTTTTGAAAAAAATATGAAATGAAAAAATTAATCAATAAAATCATAATAATACTCGGTATTCAAATCCTCAATAAAAAAATTTAAGGCATTGCTTACATTATATGCATTTGAAAGATTTGTAGATGTTTGGTGCACAATTAATTTATTTTTTCGCATACGAAAAATTGTCATTTTTTTAATGCTGCGAAATTGTGCCGAAAGTTGCATGAAATAGTGTAAGCATAAAAAATGTAGCATAAAAATAAATAAATAAATAAATAAAAATACGCATTTATTCTTTATTTTTCTGTAAATTGATTATAATTTTATTAAGAAAGAAACACCATTCTGTTTTATACTTTGAGCAGGTAATGATATGCACTTATACAAGTGTATGCTTTACGGGAAAATAAACATATAGGTGTAAAGTAAAATCTTTAATATCCAAAAATGTAACTGGGCTGATAAACGACGGTGCCGAGGAAGCACACAAAGCCGGAACATCATTCGCACAACCCTTTCAGCAAATCTTTATATAAAAGAAGTCAAAATATGTCTAATGGACTAAAATATTAAGTCACAGCTAGAAATTATGAATGAAAGAGGTTTTGAAATATATTCATAAAAAACAAATTGAAACAATTTTAACACATAACACAGGTAACACAGAAACGATGGGAAAATAAAAGAATAATAATGTAATTAAAAAAAATTAAATACAATATTTAGTAAAACTAAATTTTCCGTTTGTTTAACTTTATGATAGCTGTGGCAATTTTTAGATCTGCCGCAGAACAGTTATTTTTCTTTGTTATTTGAATTTATATAAATATATACTATTTAATTTTTTAATTGCTTCAGATTCAAAAAGGAAGAAAAACGCGAGTAAATAGATAAAAAAGTTCGTTCCCTTCTATTCGCTGAACTGAACTTAATTTTCAACCAGTCTACCTGGGAGGTTAGACTGAGATATTCATTCTATCATTATAAACCATCTGATATTTTTCATGCTATAATATCACGATTTTGATTTTTTTTTTCCTAAAAATATTCTTTCTTAAATAGTTGTCGGTGCGAGAAAGTAAATGTGGTAATTTGGAAAAACAGTTCTACCAGTTTAGAACCAATCGCGCACGCAAGTTTTTCGCCTCGCCAGGGTTTTTGAAAATTTTCATTTTTTTTTTCAAGTGTACGAATTTCTTGTTTCCCCCCCCCCCCTTTTACTAAATATATATGATATGTAATAAACCACTGCAAATCAAAACACACAATTAGCTGTATTACGTTTGCAACTTAGATAAAGATCCAAGGCTCCATAAAAGAAACTTCTTTTTTAGATCGAAATGAAACAAAAAAGGAACAACAAAACATAAGAGTTTTTATACTTATCTGGTTATAACTGTCCGGAGAGGGGTTTGAACTCCAAATCCTTTTTCTCACTGCGACTTATTGATAATCAATTATGAATGTATCGATAATCAAATTGCGAATGCATAGATTATTATTTGTGCAGTGTTTCTGTGATAGAAAAATCATTTATGTTTCTTTCATAGTAATACTTTTTTGATCGAAAACCATCATCAATATGGTCAGAATGCATTATTATAATATAGATATATATTTCCTTTTCCTTTAATTAAGTTTAAGCAAAAATTCTTATGTAGTATTATCAATAGTTGTACTTATTTGAATGAAGTATAGAGTACTACTCAAAATGCATTGTTGTAATCTGTTTCTCATAATGACTAAAATGCCCTTACTGTATTGTGGCAGCAGGCAAGAGTTTGAATAGAAGGGCCATGCCATGGACCCTCTATATTTTGAAATTTAAACTAAATTTTCCTTATCTTTGAAAATTAAAATAAAAAAATAAAATAATTGTTACGAAAAGACTTACAATAATTAAGTAATAAAAGGAAAAAATATATAACTGAAAGTAAAAGTGTTTATATTTATTATAATTAGGTGCGAGATAAACACAAAATTGTTGCCCCAAAAAAGGTTGCCTCTCCCTGGATTTCGTCCAATGATATTGTGGCCATCTTATCAGGAAATTCTAAGCTTAAATTTCTTATGAGCTTTTATTTATTTTTATTTTAACATTATGTTGACTATGAAGTATTAAAAAAAAACAATTACTTCTTAACAGCGGTGACAACAGTAAAATACATTAAAGCTGTGATAATTAAAAAAAAAAAGAATTACTATTATAGCTCTATTGTTATAATGCTAATTTATTTTGACATATTTTATTTCGTGTATCCCCCACCTACTTGTTCTTCGTCATACCGTAAAACCGTACGTGCAAACTTGAAAATTGGCAATATATCTGGCATTGGATCTGCGCAATTGAAATTTACAAAGAAAAACTCAAAAAGGAAATAGGATTTTTTTTTTTATATTACTATTATTATTATTTTTTAAGAATGTGGCGATATTCATGAATTATGTTGCGCTTTCGAAATTACTAGAGATCTATGAAGTATGTGCGTATAAGTGCGAATAATATAAAAATAATGAACAAATTTTACAAAATATATTTCCGAATAGAATATAGTATTACAAATATGAGTTTCAACATATACGCGTTTTTTCTGTAGTAATTAAAAAAAGTGAAAAAAATCCAACGTAAATATAGTATTTTTAAATGTTTATGCAATGAATAAAGAAAAGGAATTTGATTATGTACGGTTTGGTTATGATGAATTAGTTATGTACGTTGATAAAATCTAGAGAAATTTCTAGAATTCCTTTCTTTTCTTATTTGTTTTATTAAATCTCGTTTATATATTTTTAGTAGTAAATAAATTCGCTGTACCATATTTTGAGGAAGGGAGAAAAAGAAGAACAAAAAAAAGTTTTCAAAAAATGAGAATGTTTCTAAGTGAGAGAATATTATATATCAGCATTCGCTATCATATATACTATAAGTTTTTTTTTTTTTTTTTTCGTTAAATATTTGAATTTATCATGTTAATTTTTGCTGTAATCCGCAATGCATTTATCTATTAGAAGGTTTTACTATGCATCTTAACAATCAATATTCGGATAGAAAAATATCAATTTAATTCCGAAAGTTCCTGTAAAATGAAGCCATGTTTGTCAATACGTTTTCAAGACGTGAAATTTTCTTGGCATTCTTACAACTGTAACAAGTTCCTTAACTTTGTTTCACTTGAGGCCCTTCAAGGGTCGGAAACTGTCACTGCTGGATAATGTAGCATTTCGTCCCGTCAAAGCTTTCGGGTTTTTTAAGCTTTCAAGTGATTTTAAGATTAATTCGTTATTATGCACGACCTTGAACTGATTTGAACAGTTCGAGGAGAGAAAAATTAAGTTGCATTAAAATTTTACATCTTCATTATGCATAATGCAATTCTGAGCAGACGGGAAAAATTATTTGCTTCTCTTAATAAATAAGAGCCCATAGATCTTGGTGTTATTTCCAGTGTGTTGCGGTGATGCTATTTTTTCCCCCAAACGAGGATGAAAAAAGAAGTAACTTCGCTTTTCTTATAGGGAGAAGCAACCACAAATATTGCTAGATTGTTAGAAATATTGCAATATTTTACTGCAAATGTGCAATGATGTGCTCGTAGATTACTTTGTATTTATTATTATTATTATTATCATTATTATTTAATCTTGATTCAATCAGAACAATATACACATATTTAAATTGGGGATTCTTGCATAATTGTGAATGATTGTAACTATACTTTAACACCAAATGAAGGAAATAGACCATTTTGTGGGTAAAAAAACACTAACGTAGCAATTCAAAATTGGATAACTGCACGAAATTAGCATTTAGCTATTTAAAGTATTCGGATACGTTGATAAAATCTGAAAAAAAAAAATTCTAGGAAAACAAAAAATAAAAATTGTATGTCTATTATTATTTATTTATTTATTTTTAGAAAACGAATTTATTATATTAATTGTTTGAAAAATTGTCAAAGAAGTAAAAATAATAAAAAATTTTAGCAGCAGTGTACAACCTGCGACCCGTAAGGCTGCAGAATTAATTCTATTTCCCAATAGTATAATTCGCCTAGAAAGTCGTGATTAAATAAGGCGAATGTTATTATTGGCAAATAGTGGTGAAAAACGACCCTGCAGGCAAAAAGGTTAGACACTCCTGTGTTATTGTTAAACAAATATATTTTTTATAATTAGATGTTTGAGTAATAATGCTGTTTTTTAATCATGAGAAAACTACATTGCATTGAGAGAAACTACGTTGTTATGAGAAACTATGCTTGGATATTATTATTTTTTTTTTATTTATACTGTTGATTTTTGTTTAATAAATTTATATATTCTAAAGTTTAATATGGGAGTTAGAAAATCAAGATGCATTTTTATATATATTTATATATAGAGAAAGAGAGTTTTTTTTTTTTTTTTTTTTTTTTTCCATGTAATGTATTTTTGAACATGCAGGAAGAAGAGTTTGGTTCACTTAAACCTGTTGATCAGTCAGTTCTCAAACTTCTCTTTCCAATGTTAAACCTATGGGCATGGAATGCATTTCTATAAGAGTGTCTACAAATTAATTGGGCAATTTCGTAAGTTAAGAACTTCCGAAATATTAAATGAAATTAACTAATTGAAAGTCAGACTAGTAGTAATATTGCCGAAGTTTATTCATAGATGGCGTTAGCTGTCATAACTGACGCTATCGCTTAGCGAGTGGTAATCATTTTTGTTCAGCATTAGGATAACGGAGACGTACCACGGTGCTGAAAAAGCGAAAGGCTTTCTTTGGTTTCATGAAACTCATTCTGCTGTGCAAGTACGACGAACGTTTGTGATAATGATAAACCTGAACTATTTTTCTATCTTACAACAATATGTACTTTAATTTTTTTTTCCCTGTCAGTTCCATTCAATAAATCATTCTTTTTGCCCAACTAATTTGTAGACACCCTGTATTTCCAATTTCTCAGCAAAAAAATAATATTTGTAACTTCTTTCTACTGTGTACTCTGTTTGAGGGGGTACTCAAATCCAAACTGGATACTTCCCGATACATTTTTTTTAAATCCAATTTTGTTCGCAAACGCATGAAATTAGCAGATTCAGAAACTATATAATCGACTATAAATAACTATAAATAATTTTACATTTTTCGGTAAAGGCAGAAAATCTTTCAGAAAATGCTGTCAAAGTTAGTGTTTGGAGCCGAAATTCCGGATGCGATAGCGCAGAAAAAGAAAAAACTGCCGTCCTGAGACAACAATCCCTGATAGCCCAATTTGTAATTCATTTTTCAAAAAATGAAAAAAACTGTGAAATTACAAATCACTTCAAAAAACATGGTTGCAAGTATCGTGCTTTTATGATTAAAAAAGGAGTCAGAAAATGTGTCAGAAAGTTTCTCGTTGTTGAGCAGGAAACAATATTTTTTTGAGAACCACCTTAGGGGGTCCGAGGGTCAAAATTCTCAAAAAATATACATTTTATATTTTTCTTGCTATAAAATTACTGCAAAGTTAAATTAAGCAAACCATGTATTTCTATAAATGTTACATCAGCAAATGTAACAAATTTTGTGTTGTACTAAAAGTTCCGCCATGCCCGTAACACTTTAACTCCATTTATCTCGGAACGGATTTTGTCATAATTTGTCATGTTTAAAAGGATATATCAAAATTTTCTTGCAAGATATATGTATGAAATTTTGTACAGTCTTTGTGATATGGTTTCAATAAATTGTCTTCAGGATCTTTAATGTCATGTGGAATTTTTTTTTTTTTTTTTTTTTTTTGTAATATGATCTTCAAAGTAAATACCGCTCTCAAAAATCATCTTTTTTTAAACTTTTAAATTTATTATAAATTTAGTAATTTTTTTTTAATATATAAATCGTAACGACAAAATAACAAGAAACCTTTTCTGCCCACAATAGTGAAAAAAGTAATCCTGTTGGAGAAATATTACATGAGCAATATCAAAAATTAAATAACTTTAAAATTTTTAATTTTTTGTTAAACAAAATTATAAAGTTAAAAGGTATACAATTCTTTATCTGAAAAGTAATCTTTGTAGAAAGGTACGTTGCAGGAAAAAAATAATTAAAATATGATTATAAACAAAGAAAATAAAATTTTGAGCCCCGGACACCCTTTAAAAATGTCTCTTACTCGTTTGTTTGACCAAATATTTCTAAACTAGTATATGCTTAATTTTTTATTTTTTGAGTTAAGAGATATCTTTGAAGAATATACAGGAAAAAGAATTTAAAAATATTAATTTTCTGGTGAGAAATCGGAAAAATACAAATGCATTCAATATCCATGTAGGTTTAACATTGGAGAGGAGAATTTGAGATCTAACTGATCCATAGTAAAAATCCCTATGGAGCAAGATTGTATATTTCCAGTGTAATTGTTTTTCCCCCCAGAATGGCTGGTGAGAAAAGAAGCAACTTTGTTTTCCGCATTAAAGGCAATCATTATTGCAAGTTGCTCCGAAATAATGCAGTTTTACAGTAGTGTGAAATAAAACTAATATTTTGAAATTATTTTTCATGTGAACCATAATTTCGCAAGATCTTTACCACAGTCTGTTTTTTTCTTTTTCTTTTTTGTCCTAAATCTTATTATTTTAGCAATGAAATTATGACGGAACTTTCGCTTTTAATTTTTTAATTCTGAAAACAGCTGCTTTAATAATGCAATAAATAAATAAATAAATAAATAAGCAAATAAAAATAAAATAATTATAATTATTAAAATAAAATTAGTTATGCAATTCTTAATGTTTAAAAATTACATTTTTTTTATGTGTTAAAAATATTTTTTTGTCAAAATTATGAAAAGTAATAAATAAATAAATACAATATAATGAAAATTTCCATTCATTTAAAAGTAGACCTTAAAATGACATTTTCTGTCAAAATTTCGAGTTTGTAATCCTAGAGTAATGTGAATCGATTGGTTTAGTTTATTAAATTTGTTTATAATGAGTTTGTATCTAAATCACAACCAAAGTTTCAATAAAAAAAAATTGGATGGGAAAAATTGCCAATTGAGATGATAATTATAAAAAAAAAATTAATTTATTATGATTATTATTATTATATTACTATTATTGTAATTTAAAAAACAATTGTTAAAAATTAATTAAAAATGATTGTTAAAAAGTAAAATTCGTAAATAGAGCAGATTTGTTTTTCATAATACAAATGACTTGTCTAACTGACTTTTTCTGTCATTTGCACTTTAAAAAATATAAATAGTTGAGCATTTACTACCGTTTAATATCCTATAACAAAATTAAAACTTCATCGATAAATTGATAAAAAGAAATAAAATAATTCAAATAGAACTTAAATTTAACAGACATGTAATCGAACTATACACTTAAACCACTGAAACTATCAGAATAAAAAAGGCTGCTATAAGATGTGAAATATTTGGCGTTTCTTTTCGGCTGTTAATTACTGACATGCGTCTAATACGAAAGCATTGCTTTTAATAAATTTCGAAACTTCGTTTGAATACATATTTGATATTTTTCATATCAAAAGTCTTTTGATGTTAGCCTGAAATTAAATAAATAAATAAAATAAAAAATGTAAAAAAAAATCTGTTAGAATTTTAAAAAAAAAAAAAAAAAAAAAAAAAAAAAAATGGTTTTTACCTATATTCTGTAAGACAAGGTCGGATCACCTAGTTAAAATGTACAAATTAAATAAATATTTATAGGGATTTTCTCGAATATTTACAACTGTTTTCAAATGCTTTCGTTAAAATATTGTTTTCAATGTTTTATATAATAAGAAAATGTGCACACATGTACACATTATATGTAAGTATAGAAATTTTTCAGAACTGAAAATTTCCAGTCCATGCCTTTCAACAAGAAGAAAACTGAACAGTTATAATTTAACAAAGAAAAAAAAAAAAGAAAAAGAAAAAGGAATTATTCATTCAAACATATTTTTGCTTTGTAACAGCAAATAATGCTTTAGAGAAATTATAAATTAAAGCATTTACAACCAATCCTAAGTTGTATTACGGCCAATTGATGCATTAAATGAATTTTATAATATTCCTAATGACACTTTAAGGTAGGGGTGCACAACCTTTTTAAGAGAAGGGCCACTTACAAAAATGTCTGCGTTGCGGAGGGCCACATCAGTAACTCAGAGAGAAATGTATTTCTTGGAGGTGGGGGGATCTGTGGTTTATAAAAAACATGGTTTCAGAGCAGTGGCAGTTTGACCCCTTTAGGTTCCCCTACCCAGTCAACATTGCCAATTCAGTTGGCAAGGATATATCAACAGTTTATGCTTGCATATATAACTGAGATACAGCATGATTTTATTCGAGGTAGTAAATTTCGCTTTATTAAAAGTGCTAAAAACCAAACATAGGCATGAAAAAGGCTAGAGCTGAAAAAAAATGTGAACTTTAGAAACGAAGTTAAATTGACGAAACTCGCAAGTTTTCTGCAGCCGATCAACGAAATCTTTGATTTTCCCGTGCCTGATCGACAAAATTCGCAATTTTTCCACACCTTATCAACGGAATTCGCGATTTTCCGCGCTCAATCAACGAAATTCATGATTCTTAACTGACTGACGAAATTTTCAATTTTTTTCCCGCGGTGAATTTTCCGAGATTCACGACCATTTTCTCGCTGATAAACTGCCTAAACTCACGATTTTACCGTAGCCGATCGACGAAATTTGAAATTTTTTCGCACTTAATCGTCAAATTTTGCGATTTTTCCTCTGCCAGATCAACGAAATTTGCGATTTTTTCAAGCCCGATCGACAAATTTCGCAATTTTTCCGCGTCCAGTCAACGAAATTCGCACTTCTTAACTGACCGACGATATTTTAAATTTTTTTTCTTGGCAAATTGGCGAAATTCGCGACTTTTTTCGCGAAAAACTGATGAAACTCGCGATTTTTCTGTAGCCGATCAACGAAATTTGCAATTTTTTCGAGCTTCATTGACAAAATTCGCGATTTTCCCGTTCCCGATCAACGAAATTAGCGATTTTTCCGTGACCGATCAACAAAATTCGCGATTTTTTCGCTCCCGATCGTCAGAATTTGCGATTTTTTTCGTGCCCGATCGACGAAATTCGCGATTCTTAACTGACTGACGAAAATTTATTTTTTCCCTCGGCAAATTGGCGAAATTCGCGGCTTTTTCTTGCGATAAACTGAAGAAACTCGTAATTTTTCAGCAGCCGACCAACGAAATTGCGATTTTCCTGTTCCCGATCAAAGAAATTCGCGATTTTTCCACCCCGATCGATTAAACTCGCAATTTTCCCGTTCCAGATTGGCGAAACACGCGATTTTTCTGCACCCGATCGATGAAACTCGCGGTTTTCCGCGCCCAGTCAACGAAATTCGCATATTTTAAATGACTGATGAAATTTGCAATTTTCCCACGGCAAATTGGGGAAATTCGCGACTTTTTCTCGCGATAAACTGACAAAACTCGCGACTTTTGTGCACGCGATCGATAAAACATTCGACATTTTCAAACGCGATCGACGAAACACGCGATTTTTACGTGCACGATCGACGAAACTCGCAATTTTACCGCACCCGGTCGATGAAACTCTCTGTTTTTTTGCGCCAGTCAACGAAATTCGCAATTCTTATTAACTCACGAAGTTTGAATTTTTCACGCGGCAAATATGCGAAATTCGCGACTTTTTCTCCAGGTAAATTTTCCCGTGCTGGATCAACACAATTCACGACTCTTCCGCGTGCAATCGACTAAACATGCGATTTTTCCGCACCCGATCGATGAAATTCGAGATATTTTTCAACTAGCGACTGACGAAATTAGCAACTCGGGAATTTCCTATATTGATACAAATGGTATCGATAATGGTAAATGGCCGGGCGATTAATGAAATTCGCGATTTTTAACTGAGTGACGAATTTTGCAATTGTTTTCGGCGGCAAATTGTCGAAATTCACGATTTTTTCGTACAACCTATGGTCGAAAATTGCGATTTTTGCCAATTATAAATTGACGAAATTCGCTGATCACTTTTGTCCCGCGGGCCACAGGTTGTGCATCCCTACTTTAAAGTACCATTAACAGATAAAGGCTGTTCTCAAATCTAAATTGACTACTTTCTGACACATTTTAAATTCATTTTTGTTTGCAAACGTATCAAAATGGCAAGTGCTCTTATTAAGAAGTTATGTAATCGAACTGTTTTTCCGTTTTTCGCTGAAGTCTGGAGTTTTTTCTGAAAATGCTGTCAAATTTGATGTTTCGAACTGAATTTAGGACACAACAATGCAAGAAAGGAAAAAAAACCTACCTCCTGAGACAAGAACCGCTTATAATTCAAAGTTAAACATTCATTTATCGGAAAATGAAAAAAAAAAAACTGTTCGATTGCAAGCCACTGCTATAATAATACCTGGAAGCGAGTTGGGCAAATTTGTAATCCCAATTATCTACAATATAATTACAATTTAATCGTACATAATTAGGTGTAGTTATGTCACATGCCATAAAAAATTCTTGCAGCACTGTAGACGGAACCACACCCCATTCCACTATTTGACAAAATTTATGTGCTTGAACGCCTGTAACTAAAATAGATTACATACAATTAAATTGTAATTATGCTGCAGATAATTGCAATTACAAATTTACCCGACTCTGCCTGGAAGTATCCTGATTTTATGTTAAAAAATGCGTCAAAAAGTTTCGGTTAATGAGTGGGAAAAAAATGTTTTTTTGAAACCACCTTAAGAATCACTAGTTTAATTACGTGCTTTCTTTTAACTTACAATTCTGTTTGTATGTGGTAATCAAATCTTGTGACTCATTTTTCACCCACTTCTTACTGACATAGATCTTTGAAATTTGGAATATATATGTATTTCCGAGAGCAATGCATGAAATTGGACATTGATTTTTTAAAATTCGATCCCCAAAGGTGGGAGGAGCAACTTTACCTGGCTAATTTGGCGAAATTCCCATTTAAATCCATTAATCTTCCATACTCGAGCTCACAGTGTCCGACAACTTTTTGACATATCTTTGTTATTGATGGTTATTAATTGATGTTTGGCGTGAAAGTATTAATTTCCCCTTTGAGAACACATTGCGATTATGGCCCAGGTGAGTCGGAACTCACTGAATCTAAGTTAGTGCAAAGAATGTGAAATAATCACTATGTTTTGAAAGTTAAAATATTTATTAAACATTATACTTTGATCAACCATTAAGTAGTTGTGACATTTAGAAATTTCGCCTACATTAAATTATTAATCATTCACTAAATAAGACAATTTATAACCTGTCACGTAAAATATTACATTAAGTAATTATCTCTTTTAAAAGGAATGCCTCGTTAGGAATACTGTAAAAGTAAGACATATAGCCCACTCACCTTTTAAATCCATGCTCAGCGCTGGGGACTAGTACCTCATCCAATATTGTCCACACTCACCAAATTTCGCGCTCTGCCTCAAAACTCTTTCGAACTCTCCAATTTCTGCTCCTATCCAAGAGCATCACTTTTTTCCAAATTCCCTCTTCTCTCCTGCTCACCTCTTTTTTTTTCTCTCGCCCCCCTCTTAATTTTAATCTGTTTCCCCTTTTTCAATCCAATCCTGTGTAGCTCTGGATTTTATTGGATGTTCTCGTACAATATATTTTTTTCTATTCGCCTAAGCCCCCCTTTCCTTTCTATTCCTAAATTTCTTCATTTAATTATTTTCTCCGCCTTGAGAGGGGCGCATACATTTACGCACCTGTGAATTTTCTTTTCCCGCCTAAATTCCTGAAGACTAACCCATACACATCTGGGCATATCCATATGCATTATGCCCATTTTCTTTTTCTAAAAACGTTAACATCTCTGCTGACCGCTATATAGATGTCAGAACAGTTGCAATTTATTGCGTGCGTATTCTGCTTTTCCCGTTCTCCCTTTTATCTTATTCCTATAAATTTGGACTACTATAACGCCCGTTCGTTACTTATATCTTATAGAAATGCATCTCTTTCTGTGACTTTCCTGTGATTTCTCTAAAGCACGCAGGTGTCGCGTTGTACATTTCTGAAAGCGTGGAATTTCAAGGAGTGTGTGCCTACCACCTCACCGATACTACCTTTGTAACTATTATTCCTTCTATTCCTTTTTCTTTTCCTCTCTTTCAAAAATTCCTTATCATGTATATATTGAGCCCTAGAAAAAAAACTTAGCTCGGTTCTTCGACATTGATACTAATACTCCAAAAGAAAAAAAAAACTTAAAAAAAAAAAAAGAAAATGATCTAAGATCCGCGAAATACTAAACACGAGGCATTCCCTTCAATCAAAACACAAATTAATAAATAATATTGATATCATTGCTTACCAGCAACACAAAATAATCCAAAATACAAATTTAATAAAATAATTAATGATAGAAATGCTTACTAGTGATGAGCAAATAACCAAAACACAAATTTAATAAAATAATGCTTGACATAAATGCTTACTAATAATGCACAAATAATCAAAATACAAAATAATAAATGATACTAATACAAATGCATACTAATAATGAACATGTAATTCAAACACAAATAAATAAGATTGATATAAATGCTTAATAATAATACATTAATAATTAAAACAGAAATTAATGAAGTAGTGCGAACAGCAATGGTTTATGCTTCAATATTGAAGTTCAAAGTTAGAAAATTATATTAAGTATACCATTTAAGTATAAGCATGTAAAAAAAAAAAAATTCAAACTAAAATAAACGTATAATTTCAGTAAATGTACACTAAACAGGAAATAAATTAAAATACATTTCAAATCTCAGAGAAATTTATAACAGTTGCAATTTATTGCGTGCGTATTCTGCTTTTCCCGTTCTCCCTTTTATCTTATTCCTATAAATTTGGACTACTATAACGCCCGTCAAGCCCGTAGCCAGGTGGGGGCCAGGTCGGGCAAAGCCCGACCTGGAAAATGTTTTGCCCGACCTAGCACATTCCGATAAAAACATTAAATTTCCATTTCCCTTCCGACTTCTTGTCCAACCTAAAATGAAGCTGGGCATTCTGATAATTTTTTCACTCAGTATTTCTCTTTAAAAAAATTTATGTAATACAACATCAAATTTTCATTTTTCTTCCTTCATGTAAGACCTTTCCCTCTACCCCTAAATTTCCTTTCTAGACTGGAAACAAAAATAGCAAAATTTCATCTATAAAGCTTTTTTTTCTCTCCCTCTTCAACAGACCTGTCGAAAATTGCTCTATTGTGCGCTCCTCGCTTTTTTGCTCTGTAGAAATTACCCTATACCCCCTTCAACAACAAATCGGGTTTACTTTATATCCCTAAAGCTTGCTTTCACCATAAGAAATTTATTGTTAGAAGGCGGGGTTGAAACCAAAGGATTGTGAAACTAAAGTTGAAGCAGCCCACAATACTGTTTCTTTAACTTGAATTTGCTGTACATGACATTTAAATGCTTGTTTCATGGAAAGTTGGTCCGATTACAACAAACTCCAAAGGGAAGACTGCTCCCCCCCCCCCCCATGTGAAAATACAAAATAGATAATGGAAGGTCTGTCCCTTCATATCTTCGACTGTCTCCCATTCCACTGAAATTTTTAAAAAATGGCGTTTCTAAAATAAACCAATCATTATTTCAAATTTAAACAATACAATATGTCAGGTTATTTACGATTTTACAAATCCAAATTTATTACTTACTGACACATTCATAAAGTCTTTTTTTTTTCTTAAATTCAAAAATGTTACAGATGTTTTTATTAAGAAACGAAGAAACTGAATGCACTGTTTAATGAAACTGTTTTGCACTTTTTCTTAAAAGCAAATCAATTTTCAAAAGTGGTCGTCAAAGTTGCCATTATCAGCAATTTTTTTCAAGCCGATAGCTTGATACAGACCATCATAAGATAGAAATCAATTACAACTCAAAGTGTAATGCATTTATTGAAAAGTGAAAAACGGTATATGATTCCAATTCCTAATTAAAAGATAAAACATTTTATTTACGTTATGCCTAGGGCCGTAGGAAGGTCTTTTGAGGCCACACACAAACATTTTTTCAGCTCCCCCCCCCCCCCCCTAAGATTTTGGAGAAATATCCATATTTAATTTTGCTATCCGAGTTCGATTTTATAACAACACCAGCGGAGCTTCGCTGGTTGATTTTTCTAAAACGAAACTCAAATTAAACCAATTTAGAGTTGGGTTGAACTGCTTTCGGCAACGTAAACCCATTGGGCTATGCCCGCTGAGATCTCGAATCATACAAACCTTGAATTATTGTAAATTTTTAGTTCGACCCGGATTAAATTAAAATTTTCAACATTTTGTTCATGCCGCTACAGGAACAGATTTTATATTCTTACGACTTGAATTTAATCAAAGCACTAGCAAAATTTAACTGAGAATTCTCCCATTTAGGATAAAAATGTAAAAGCAGAATGCGAAAGAATACAAAAATCGATAAAGAAATTTCGAAGTTCATAAGGAGAGAAATTTACTATATTGTGCTAAAAGATTGAAACCGGATTTTTTATTTACGAATGTTACAAAAATTACCAGAAAAACAACTAAAAATTCTCGAAAGATTCTAAAATAGCAGAGAACAAAATTTGGCAAAAAAAAAAAAAGTTTAGAACTGAATTCCCTCTTGAAATGTTAAAAACCGCCACAAAAAAACCCGCTAAATATTGCACGAAAATAAAATAAAATAAAAAAGTGCCCAGAGGGTTCCGTACAGTAAATATATGAATTATTAACTGTCTTACTTTAAAAAAAATCGTTGCTAAAAAAAATAATAAGACTTTGTAAAAAACTGTACTACGCAGGGTTGGGTATAGCTGTATATATTAGAAAAGAATGAATGGGTTATGGGTATACCATAAAAGTTCAAACAGATATGAAGACTAAGTAATATCAAATATTGCTATTCTCTATAACTCTTTTTTTAATCTTATCCTAATCAGCTTATGATGAACTTATTTTAGTACTGACAATAAAAGTCGTGCATATTTAAAATTCATTTGGCATTTCATAAAACTAAACTCATAAACATAAAAAAATTCCAACTTTTTTTTTTTTTTATAGGGGCCCCCAAAAAACACAATTCAAAAAGAATTTAGAGCCTGCAAAATTTCTTTCATCACCTTTAAAAAGAACGGTAACTATAGAAAAAAAGCACAAATTTTTTGAAGGCAGTAATGGTATTAAGAAAGTTTTGAAATTTCTTGGGGCCCCTGAAGAGATTAAAAAGCATATTTTTTAAACATTTGAATAAAAAATTTGGCCTCAATGTTTTGAACCTTGGGTTCCAACTTTTTCTCACTTTTATAGAAGGCCCTAAAAAAGACAATTCAAAAAGAATTTAGAGCTTACAAAATTTCTTTCATCTGGGCACCTTTAAAAAGAACGTTGGTTGTAGAAAGAAAGTGCATATCTGTTTTGGTTGAAAGAAGTAATAGTATTAATGAAGTTTTGAACCTTTGGTTTCATCTTTTTCTCCCATTTATAGCCCCCCCCCCCAAAAAAAAAGACTAAATACCATTATATTTTTAAAATAGAATTTAGAGCCTTCAAAAGCTCTTCAATCTCGTACCTTTATAAAGAATAGTGGATATGGAAGGAAAGCGCATATCTGTTTTCTAAATCTGACCAAGATCTTTGACAAAAAATGAATTTAGATACAAAAAATTAAAATGTTATTAACTAGTCGGATGTACCAATCCCAAAACTTTCTTCTGTCTGATACATGTTAATACTTAAGAATTCGCTAGCACACTGCCAAAATTAAATGGCAATCTATGTCCCTCATGAGGATTCTAAAGATATGGAATTCCGTGCATTAGTTCTTGGGATATGGCTACCGCTGAAATCATGTAAATCCAGGAAAATGCAGCCTATCAGCACCACCTATTGAGTGATTTATACCAAAACCTAATCAGCAACATCTTCTGTCAACGTCTGACTGAATCTCATGTTTGGAGAAAATCCGTGCATTAGTTTTTGAGATAGAGCTATTGCGAAAATCGTGAAAATTGCAGCATAGCAGCGCCACCTATTGAACGATTGATACCGAAACCTAATCAACAACAACTTGTGTCAACATCTAACTAAATCTAAAGTTTAGTATAAATTCGTGCATTAGTTCTTGAGATAGAGCTATTGAGGGAATCGTGAAAAAGGCAGCACAGCAGCGCCACCTGTCGGGAGATTTACACACGCACGCAAACAGCACCAACTCATATCAAGGACTAACTGAATATGAAGTTTGATGAAAATCCGTACATTAGTTTTATGAGATAGAACTATTGCGAAAATCGTGTAAATCCTGCAAAAATGCAGTATAGCAGCGCCACCTATTGGGCGATTTATACCAAAAAGTTATCAGCACCAAATTATATCAAGGACTAACTGAATCTGAAGTTTTCTGAAAATCCGTGCGTTATTTCTTGAGGTATAGCTATTATGGAAATCATGAATAATGCAGCATAGCAGCGCCATCTGTTGGGAGATTTGCACCAAAAACTAATCAGCATCAATTTATATCAGGGACTAACTGAATATAAATTTTTATGACATTCCGTGCATTAGTTCTTGAGATAGAGCGCCCACAAAATCTGTGTCACAGACAGACAGACTCACAGATACACAGACAGACATTTTGTAAAAACATGTTTTTCGGAATCTCTGACCACTAAGACGTGTAAATCCGTCGAAAACCGAAAGTCGAAAATTTTCACGAATCCAATACTTTCTTCTTGTAAAGATAGAAGAAAGTAAAAAATACATTAAAAAATAATTATAAAATTTAAAAAACATTATTCGGCTCAAAGGTACAATAACTTACTGCTGGGACCCTGACTTTGCTCACCCCTCAAAAGGGGGTGGGGTATAGGCGGCAGTTCCTACGGCCAAATATCTTATTTAACTTTAATATATTTTTATTATGTCTCTGAAGAAAATTTCATACTGATTTTAGAAATATTTTATATTTTAAATGAAAAAAAAAATCCTTAAAATCGCAATGCATATTTTTGAAGAACTACGAATAAGATATAGAAAAAAAAATGAAGAAATAATCTGCCACCCCTGGAAAAATCTTTGCCCTACCTGCAAGTATGGTCTAGCTACGGGCCTGACGCCCGTTCGTTACTTATATCTTATAGAAATGCATCTCTTTCTGTGACTTTCCTGTGATTTCTCTAAAGCACGCAGGTGTCGCGTTGTACATTTCTGAAACCGTGGAATTTCAAGGAGTGTGTGCCTACCACCTCACCGATACTACCTTTGTAACTATTATTCCTTCTATTCCTTTTTCTTTTCCTCTCTTTCAAAAATTCCTTATCATGTATATATTGAGCCCTAGAAAAAAAACTTAGCTCGGCTCTTCGACAACAGCAATTTAATTTAACTCCGCGCATTTAAGTTTTTTTCAAGACTTTTCCACTTTTTAGTTCATTTACAAAATATATATTTTTTCTAGATTTTTGTGGGCAATACATGAATTGGACATTGATTTTTTTTTTTTTATCCTTAAGAGGGGAAACGATTGATTTCTAATGGAGATATCAGTATTAACTTCAAAAATGAGTATTTGCCGGAAAGTACAATATTAATAGCAGGGTTACCACAAAACGCAAAATTTTGGCTAACTTGGCAAAATATCGACAAATTTTACGACAAAAACCAGTTGCCAAATATGAAGCCAACTTGGCGAAATCCCCCCCCCCCCCCCCCAGATTTTCTACATTTTTGTGACTTTTAATTAAAGCACATTTTTTTTATTATTATTATAAAGGTTCCTTGTACCTTTGTAATAATTCAAACTAATAAATCATATCTCTTTTAATTTCCAACTCTGTCCTTTAATTTTACGAAATATAGAAAAACACGTTTATCAAGCGGATGAACAGTAATAGCTATCTTTAAAATTATCAAGGCATCGTGCCACTGATTATTTTCTATTCCTCTTCTTAGTATACTGAAATAATACGATTAAGAGAATAAAGAAATGAGATACGGAAAGGAAAAGAAAAAAAATTGGTCGCGTGACCGGCGCTCTTTTTCAAAAAAGGATTAAATTACCGACTATTGAAATCAGTTACGCACAAAGGAATAAAGCACTTTCCTATTCTGCATTCAACATATTTTAACTGAATTTATGACTTTTATCTGCAACTGCATTTATGATCTTTAAAGTCTCTTAATTTACACTTCTTTTTTTGAATAATAAATTTCCATGTTTACGAGTGCAGAGAGAAGGGAAGTAAAGTTAACAGTGGAGGGGGGGGGAACACTTTAAAAAGTTGTAAGAAAAATAACGGATATGATAATTCATGTTAAATTCTCTAAAGCAGCAGTAAAATTCATTGATAATACAGGGTAATTATAACTGATTGTCAGGGTTATAATATTTTATTGTAAGCACAATAAGAAGTATAGGCGCTCAGACTAAATAAAGAAACTCTACTTTCATTGTATAAATCGTGAATCAGCTTCAGCACTGGCATTTACAGCATCATCACTGACATGCTGCGAGAAGTATGGAATGAGATTTTGCAGATAGTTGTACGCAATCTTTGATAATTATCTTATCAAATATATAACAGATTTCTTTCGCATTTCGCGTGCACTACTAACAACAAGTGTTGTAACCCGCTACAATATTCACATGTGTGTAAGTGTAAAAAATTTGAATGTTAAACACTTCTCTGACTAAAGCTGCGAAATCTCAAAAAATGCACGGGAACTACCCACATCCTCATTACATGATATATGGGGCATTCTCACAATCTTTGGGGGGGGGGGGGGGTGGAGGGGACTTTTGGGGGGAAAAATCTGGCGAAATTAAACTTGCTAAAATAACATTTTAATCTGATAGACGTGTGCCTTAATGGTTCAAAATAAAGAAAAAATGGTCAGCAGCGAAATTTTTTTTTATTTAACTAAGGTTTAAGTTTAACTTGCGAGTTTAAATTTTCCTTACCAATTTACCCCTATAACTTTTTATTTTCTTCAAAATTTTTACTTATAATGAATTTGCATAGTACCCACAGGACATTCAAATAAGAAATAATACAAATGTAGTACTTTTAAGACAGAATTTTTGTATAACATTGTCTTAAAGGGGTGTTAAAGAAGGGACGGTAAGGTAAAAAAAAAGGGACGAAATGTTAAAAAAAGAGACGGTAAGGATGGAACGGTAAGGAAAATTACCACCTATTTTTAGGAAAATCATGTTAAGACTAAGTGATAGCCACAATGTTCATTGATTTTTAGAAAGAGTTGTTAACATTGGATTAAATTAATTTTTTTTTAATTTACCTCGAAAAGTGCAAGAATAAACCTTGGGGACGGTATAAGACTACCAATAAAGCCACGGTGCTTGAAATTGATATTTAAATGTTGATTTATGTTCTGAAATAAATTTCCTGTCAAAGAACTTTAGATATTCTTTCTCTAGCATACTTCTGCATCAGAAAAAACTTGAAAAATATTCTATGGCTGCATCTGAAGGGATTTTCTGTATAATTTTAGAAGAGGGATGGTAAAAAATTTAAAACCCAGGGACAGAGTTCAAAAAATAATATCAAACCTAAAAATGTATGCAGGTTAATTTTTAGCTACATATTTATATAAAACAATAGTTCCAGTTTCAGAAAAAAATTACATCGAATTATTTTTATTGAAACAATTTTATCCAGACAGCTCCAAACTTAAAAATCAGCATCAGGGACACGGGACGGTAGATGGGTTTTCCATGTGTTTGGACCCCCAACATCGTCCAAAACTTATTTATCTCGTTGATAGTGTTGTGCAATCATGCATTGGAATGTTCCCAAGTATATGAAATAAAAAAAAAACACAAAAAAAATGTATTAAATAAAAAATTATTATTCAGGGACATGAAAGTCAAAAGATTGTGAGAATGCCCCATATATTAATAATCTATACTAATATAATAATAATAATAATAATAAAACCTTACACCGTTATCTTCAAATGAAACATTAATACTTACGCCATCATTTTCCAACTAAACATTGATAAAATCTTACACCTTCATCTTCAAACGAAAGAATCTGCAAACATGGAAATCTAGTATTTTATATTCGTTGGAAGTAAGCACTTTGAGTATTGCTCTCAAAATTAAATAAAATTAAAAAACAAAAAAATGTTTTTTCTTGTGATATATATATTTTTTGTAATCTTCGTTTTGAAGTTTCCTATTAGATAGTAAACCTTGAAAGCCAATGATTAACGCATTATAATCCTATTCAAATAAAACGTTCTTCTTATAGCTGGATAGCGAAAATGACTACCTCATTATTTCAAACAGAAATTAAATTTTCAAGCTTAAATCAATTCCTTAATGTTTACTGCATTATTCTTTCAAATTCTCACACAACGTGAAAACACTATGAATGTAATCACATTTTTTATATTTAATAGTTTTTAAAAGAGATTCTATTCATACTGTCTTTTATTACGGATTTAATTTAGTGATGGAAAAGAATATAAAGAATGTGAGGAAGAAGAAAATCATTCATCGCATCTCCAACAAGTCTGCAAATTGCATTAACACATTTTGATAGAACAATTTTCTTCCGTAATAAGCTGTTTTAAAGTACCTAGTTATCTGTATAAATGTATTTCATTATTATATTAAATAAAGTGATTCAACATTAAAATTAAAATTAATTTAAAACTAAGTTATTTTATCAAATCACAAGTACATCCACATTGGAAAATATAAATAAAATAAGTCACTAAGACAAAGGCTTAATTGCCTTTATTGAAGTGGGATTTCTTATTTTTCTCTATTTTCTCCTGCTAGTAATTTTTGAATGCAAACGTTCGGCCAAGGATTTTGTGGACAAAAGCTTTGCTTATACAGTAAACTATGTCTAAGGCGGAATCGATTGGGACCAAGAAAATTTTCCGCAGTAGACAATATTTCGCGTTAGACTAATTTTACTCTATATCTATGGATTCGCAGGATCTTGAAAATATTTCCAAATCTTACACGGATGTCCGCCTTACAGAGAGTTTACTGTATTTCGCTCCCTTAATTGAAAAGCTTAGTTGAAGAAGATGCTAAGAAGTAAATTTTAAATTTCCGGAAAATTGAAGTAATTGTTTTTTGTTGTAAATTTTACTGATTTGTTTTCTTTTTTGGCAGCATATGTTTAATTATGCTAACAAATAGCACTAAGCACCCTCAGAAAAACTTATTGATAATTAATTTCCAAATACTAAAAAATATTAATATTATTTAGATTTTTAAACATTTGAATACTAAATGTTAATAAATAATTTCTCAGATCTTCAAGACCAATTTAACCCTCGTTACAACATATTAACTAGTAAATTATCACGTTTCTTGATTCTATCAATGCTTTCGGTTAGATCACATTTTTCCTTGTCTCCTGAGAAGCATGATATAAGGATGAACTACTGTACTTCGTCTTTTGTTCACTAGTTTGCATTATCCTGAGTTTCTGTTTTATTGTATAACGTAGCATAACGTGCTTTCACCCCTTTTGCCATTCAGTGCGTATTTTCTCTGTTATTCTATTTTTGGCTCGAATGCTCGTTGCATTTTCTCTGTTTTCTTTTCTTAAGCTTTTTAACAACGTTCTTCCACTTCTTAAAATGTATTCTTAGATTGATAGATTTATGTTTATACTGGCTTTTTACTGCTTCATTAATCATGCTTTGTTTGTTTGTTTGTTTGTCTTTTTTTCCTAATATGATTGATACATTTGTAATATTTTTAGCTACATATGAACTGTTTATTAATTTCTGTTGTTTTATCATGCTAATTGAAAACTAAAAATGTGTACAAGAAATATGTTAAACTGACAAATATATGTATATACTACACATTTATTTTAAAGCAGTGAAGGGACTTTGTTTCTGGTTAATGATTACAATGTATAAATGGTCGTTCAATAAATAAATAAAGAAAATAGAAGAAAAGAATTAGACAGAATTTTCTGAAGTCAAAAATCTGCTTTCATTTCTTGATTTATTTTCTTTAATTCTTGCTAAGTATTTCTTGGAAAAAGGGGAGAACATTTTTGCCAGTGACACGCTGAACCTGCTTGATATAAAGTGTCAACAGGAAGCAAAAATGAAATTTTATCTGGACTCTCTGATAAAGTCGCACTCCTGAGAGATTCCTTATCTGGTTTCTAAAAGTGCCCCACAAATCGAGTGAGTGCTTTTAACTCCCCTTTCATTTCGTAAATTGTTTGTTGCTCGAGTGCCATTTCTATCAAGTGAAAAATAAAAAGTGTGTTTACCACTTCAACTTTTTCCTTTGACCACTAAAGTGACGATAATTGTACTGAATTTTCTTGAAAATAAACAGACATTAGATAAATACCAAAATTTTTTGCGCAATATTGAATATGTGACTTTTAAAAATCAACTTACAAAAGAGAAAGAGACAAAAACAAAAACAATCCAAGTAAATTTATAATGCAGCTATTTCAAAGCATCAGAAAGCAGCTTCTTCCACATTTTAGAATGAAAAAATAAAAGAGAGAGAATGCAAATCATTTGCATCAACACAAATATCCAGCTTTATGATCCTTTACTAAATCTTGAAATTTTTCTGTATTTGTTCCCCTTACAAGATCAACATGCAAAAAGCAACATTTGTGTTTTGCATGTTTTAAATGCATTGCCTATTTTTCTTTTCTTAAAACGAAAAAAATATTTTTATTGTATGCATTTAAAAAAAGAAGAAGAAATTAACTTACATGTGTTCGAATACATTATATTCTATGTATTATAATTTCGATTTTATAAATGTTTGGGGTTCTGATAGAGGTCTGCACGAGCCGGAATTTCCAGGCCCGGCCCGGCCCGTTTACATTTTTACCGTTCTCTGCATAACAATATAAACGAGATAAATAGTTTTGGACGATGTTGGGTGTCCAAATATCCAGGAAACTCCTATACCGTCCCGTGTCCCTTATGCTGATTTCAAAGCTTGGTGCTGTCTGTATAAAATTGTTTTAATAAAAAAAAAAAATCCGATGTAATTTTTTTCCCAAAACTGGGACTATTGTCCTATATAAATATGTAGCAAATAATTAACCTTCACACATTTTTACGGTTGTTATTATTTTTTTTTCACCCGACTGAAAAGGAGGGTTATGTGTTTCACGCGTATCTGTGTATGTGGATTTCTTTATACCCTCGAAACATCCCAACGGCTGGATGGATTTTAATGAAATAGGTCTCTATCAATTCGTCTTAACGGCCCGATGGTTATAGGCTAGGTTTTGTTTTTATAAATTCAAAATGGCGGTAGAGACGAAAAAAAAATTTACGCACCCTATTGAATAGCATATCATTGGATAGGTCTTTCAAAATGAAGACGATGTTTCATTGACTATTTTACAGCCAGAAGCTCCGTTAAAATATTATACAACCTGGAAGTTGTGTATGTAGGATCTCTAGCTTTGCTGCAGCTCTAACCATCATACACATCTATAGACCTCATCAAAGCAGTGTTTATAGATAGGAACTAACAATTAAACACAACTTAAAAGTCATCAATACAAGTAAATAAAAAAAAATAGGTAAGAAATATAAACAAGTAATAAAAAAAATATATATATAATTTAAGTCAATTCCTATTTACGTCAATAAGAGATTTTTTTCTCCCATTCTTCTTTCCTCTTGAGTGGCACTTAAAATGCCTTGATCAAGAAGAGGGCTCTCTCGATTATTGAAAATTAATTAATTAAATGTAATTAATGAATTAATGTTTGAAAAAACTGGATTAACATCAAGTGTCATCCACTACAAGTTTTAAAAATATTATTTGAGCTTGATTGGATGAATAATAAGTATTTTATTAACGATTGAAAATTTGAACAAGATATAGCGAGAGTGTGAGCTAATAGTAGGAATTGAAAAAAAAATAGTTTCACATTAATGAGAAATAATTAATTAGTTCGCTTTTTACGCAGTCGGGTTTTTGTTTTTTAAATTTAATTGTTTCTATTGTTAAATTTAATTGTAACTCTGTCCCTGGGTTTTAGATTCCCTACCGTCCCTCTTCTAAAATTATATAGAAAATCACTTCAGATGCAGCCACAGAATGTTTTTCAATTTTTTTTTTCTCATGCAGAAGTATGCTAGAGAATGAATGTCTAAAATTCTTTAACAGGAAATTTACTGCAGAATTTAAATCAGCATTTAAATATTAATTTCAAGCATCGTGGCTTTATGGATAGTCTTACCGCCCCCAAGGTTTATTCCTGCACTTTTCGAGGTAAATTAATTTTTATTATTATTATTTAATCCAATGTAAATAACTCTTTCTAAAAATCAATGAACATTGTGGCTATCTCTTAGTCTTAACATGATTTGCCTAAAAATAGGTGGTAATTTTCATTACGGTCCCTTCCTTACCATCCCTTTTTTTCCCTTACCGTCCCTTTTTTCCTATACCTTCCCCTTTTTTTACCTTACCGTCCCTTCTTTAACACCTCTTTAAGACAATGTTATACAAAAATTTTCTACTAAAAATATTACATTGTTATTATTTCTTATTTGAATGTCCTGTGGGTACTATGCAAATTCATGATAAGTAAAAATTTAGAAGAAAATAAAAAGTTTTAGTGGTAAAATGGTAAGGAAATTTAAACTCGCAAGTTTAACTTAAACCACAGTTACATAAAAAAATTTTCGCTGCTGACCCTTTTTTCTTTATTTTGAATCACTAAGGCATTCGTCTATATACGTTTAAAATGTTATTTTAGCAAGTTTAATTTCACCAGATTTTTATTCCTGAAAGTCAAAAGTTTGTGAGAATGCCCCATATATGTATATCGATAATTAAAATGAAATCACATTTATGAAAATAAATGGAAAAGAAAATGTAAATAAATAAATAAATAAACACAGGAGAGTGAAAATACAAAAACAAGTAACCATATGAATGATGTGTTAGGAATTCGTCAGAGGAGCTTCCTAAGCACAATTCACAGTAGAAATATGCTATTTCGTCGAATATTGTTAGCGCGAGGCCTAAAAATGACAATATTAAGCTCCCAATGAAAATTCCAAAATAATAAAAATAAATTATGATATCCAATAATGAATTAAAATTCGTGAAATGAGTAAAAAAAAGAAACTAATTATAAAATACTTAATAAGTAATAAAAACAACGCACCAGGAAATTAAAATTGACTTAAATGCTACAAGATACCAAATGTCGGCCCATGTAAAGAGTATATATTCAAGGTTAGTGAAACGTCATATGCTGATAATGTTGGAAAGTTTGGCATACGCTAAATGATATACATGATTTCGATTTCTTTCTATTTGAGAAATCACTTGAATAGTTGAAAGAATTGTTTCCCTCAAAGTATTTCTTCTGAAAAAATATAAATAATTCTATCATTGGTGAAAGATTTATAAATAAAAATAATATTTTAGATTTTTAAAATAACAGCAGAAAGAAAATCTTAATTTTTAATTACAGTTTTGTACTTTTTTAACATTTTATAGTAATCACACTTTATATAAATATTCTCTAAATTAGCATAGCCGTCAGAAGTTCTTCCAAAATGACCATTTTTATTTTTAAATTAAAAAAAAAATAATAATAATTTATATTATTCCTTCTTTACAGGTTTAATCTATAAAAAATTAATAATGCTGAATTTTATTTTCTTAATCCAAATCAGATTTTTCTTTGAAAGATAAAAAGACTTTTCTAACTTTGCCTGTTTTGTTTCTTCCCAAGGAAAATATGAAGTGAGGAGAGGGATTTCCGGTTTCTTATTACTGGAAAAAAGGGAATAATAATATTTTGAGGTTGATTTATTTCTCTCCGCTGTCTTTTCGCTCGTACATATTCATCTCTCTCCCCTTCATCACTTTGTTTGACATTGCTACAAAATTGAACATGTTACGCGTAACACTAATGAAAAAAAAAAAAAAAGCAGATAAAATCAAAGGGTGTTATTTAAGGGGGGGGGGCAATTTCCCCTCCCCTAGCAAGGAGTTTTATATTTCGAAATGTGTCAGTTATCACATCTGAGTCAAAAAGTATTTTTTCAGAAGTTTCATAAAACTAAAATAACTTGTAAAATTCGAGTAAAATAGAAAAATTATCATTAAATAAGCGCTTTAAGCTGATAAATTAATAAATATCAATAATATTTGCTATTTTTGTTTCGCTGCTCAAGAAGAGAAAGAGAAATTTTTGCCTACCCCCATCAAATAAAACTTTGCCCCCTTTCGCAAGAAACTTCGAAATGACGTCACTGGATTTAATCTGAAATCTTCATCTAAAAATGTCTTAGTAGTCTTTATTTAAAACAATTTTAGTAATTTTCATCAAGTAAGTAGACCATCCCTTTAGGGAAAAATAAAAAAAAAATAATATTGAATAAAAGTTGTAACACACGTGTGTAACTAATACAGTCTGCTCTCTGTTTAACGTCGCTCTACTTAACGACGATCTCTGTTTAAGGACGATATTTTGCGGTCCCGGCCCCTTCAAGTAAAAAAATCTCTATTTAAAGACAAAATTGTTTCCATTTAACGACGATTTTCACGTGGTTTTTTTTCCCCCTGATCCCTTTAAACATGTTAAACGATGGATATAACTTTGACATACAAGAATGAAATGTTTTAGTGGAAAACACGGTAAGGAGCGATTGACTATTTTACTATGCACTAATTCGGATGGATCTGAAAAATTTCCCCCACTAGTCATAGGCAAATCAAAGCAACCTAGCTGCTTTGAGAACAATAAAAGAAAACCTTGCGAATATAAAAACAACAACAAATCATGGATCATCCATTTTTATTGATTGGGTTAAAAAATTGGATGCGAAAATGCGCAAGGAAAAAAGAAAAATTCTAGTTTTGATCGATCGTTTCCCGGCACATCCTCCAAATATTCCTGGACTTACAAATGTGTCAATACATTTTTTATCTGCTAATTGCACAAGTAAGTTGAAGCCATTAGACCAGGGGATCATTCGTAGTGTAAAAACATGTTATATAAAATCCTTAATTAGGAAATTATTCAATAATTTTGCTGACAAAAAAAGAAATTTTAAAAAATTACAATTTTGGAAGCCATGCACATGATTACATCAGCCTGGAAAGAAGTTTCTCCTTACGCATTTAAAAACTGATTTCGGGCATCTGGAATTGGCATTCACGAACAAATGGATATACAGATGCACAACCTGACACAGAAGATATCTCCACCGAAGAATGGAAAAGTCTTGTTGGTGATGAAGATGCTTCAGTAAAAGATTTTATCGATTATGAACGAAGACGTTTTAACAACAGATTTCAGAAATTCAGATCAAATTTATGAAGAAATCACAAATGAAAATGCAATTTCAGATGCAGAAGGTGGTGGTGAAGCTGATGATACAGAAAGCGAAACACCAGCTCCTAGTTACTCAGGTGTGAATTCTGCCCTGGATATTCTTAGTCAATATATTGTTTCATCAAATATGGAAGATGACTGATTCAACCATCTTAAGAAGCTTTAAGCAAGGGTGCTAAAAACTGGACCACCATTGAAACAATCGACACTTTTTTATTTTTTAAAAATTTAATTTCTTTGATTAAATTTATTATAAATATTTTTATTGTACTGTAAGTAACATTGTATGCTTTAATGTTGTTCTTATATGCAGTATAATTAATGCAATTTGTATTTGTGCAATAAAAACATGTAGTATTATATCTGTATCAATAAAAAGAAAGAAAGAAAGAAAACACAAAACAAATTCAAATAAATAAATAAAATATTTCTGAACACGCCAATATATTGAGAAATGTATTGGCAGTCCTGAGCCTGTAAGGTATGAAGGGATATGTTTTTCAAATATTATTTTTCCACAAATTCTGTTTAAGGACGATCTCTATTTAAAGACGATTTTTCGAGGTTTCTTGAAAGTCGTTAAACAGAGAGCCAACTGTAATTGTAAAATTAATGACTAAATTTGTGTAGCTGTTGCCTCTAACTTTTCGGTGCGGTATAGTATACGGGAAAATGGGCCCTGCCATTTTAGCATCTTCTGCAGCTTCATAATTTTCAACGGCAGAAGCAAATAATTTTACTCCCTTACATATTTAAACTTTTATGGAAAAGGTTACAGATAATTTAGTTTTCAAGATATATTAGTTTTTACTCATTTACTCATTGCTTCTTAATGGCTACTTAAATTTTAAACCATCGCATACAATTATAGTTGCAAATATGCAAATATTCTTCGTATTTAGGTTATTGCTATACCAGACAGAAAAAGTCGAATCTAGTCGTGAGGAGCCACCATTGCAATTTTTCGAACAACAGAAACATTTCTATGTTGCATTTGGCATCTTTTGATTAATACGAAGGTACGTCAAGCGTAAAGAATTATTTAATTATTTTTAAAATTACCAAAATTATAGGGTATTCTTTTCTAGATAACTTTCTTTAACTTCTAACACACTTTATTCAACATTTTGGATGCATTTTTACTTTAGTATAATAAAAAGAATTAGAACGTGTATGAATCATTCTGAACAAAAATTCTTTGACTTTTCTATCTGGTGAAAATCCTCCGAATGCTTCTTTAATGGTATCCAAATAAATGTTAGTCAGAAGATGATAAGTTCGGACTATAAGGAAAGTGATCGAGTGATTTACAGTGAAATTTTTGTTTCATTACACTTGTTGTGCAAGGTATGGCATTTTCCCGGAGCAGATGAACATTCCGTATTAGAATGGAACGTTTTTATAACCAATGTGCAGTTTTAGTCTTCTTCAAAAATTAACATTACTATACTGCATTATATGTACGTCGTTCATGAAGAAAATTGTCGTATAACATACCCCGTAAATACCAAGAATTATCAGTAATTTTGTTAGTTTCATGCTTTAATAAAACAGTTTTACTTTTTGGAGGTATTCTATACTGGATCGCCTTCTGCACGGCTATTTTTCAACATCTTATGCCATTTACATATATTTGAGATCTCAATAGGATATAATTTCCGAATTTTACATTTGAGGGGCTCACAACCATAGTAGATCAAGTCCATTTTGAAAATAAAATGAGATAGTCCATTCAGAAAGTGCATAAAATCGTTTTTATCCATTCCCCAGTGAACCAAGGCTGTTTTTACATACTTTCTCATATATGTCATCTGTTTACTGACTTGGTTTACTGTGGGAGTGGATAAAACAGATTTTATGCAAATTCAAAATGGACTATCTCGGGTTTTTTTTTTTTTTTTTTTTTTTTTTTTTTTTTTTTTTTTTTTTTAATGGACTTGGTCTACTATGGTTGTGAGCCTTTCATTTAATATGTGACAAGTTTCGATATGTTAGATATTTTCATTTGTTAAAAGTTTTCTAATTAATGACTAATTACAATCTGTACAACCGCAATAGGCGCTTTGTGTTTATTCATAATGCTGACGACTAAATAAATGAATGTATTAAGAATACATTGATGCGAAAAGCTAATTTTTAGGCCGTTTAAATATCGTAATTGCCATGACAATAAGTATAAAAAATTCTATTGATATTAAAGAAATCTCCTTTATACTTGATCCAACCTCATACATCATGTAATCGTCATCAGTTGCAGTATCACCTCACAAATACAATTTACTTAACCTCTACAAATATAACAGATTTTATGCAAATTCAAAATGGACTATCTCGTTTTTTTTTTTTTTTTTTTTTTTTTTTTCAAAATGGACTTGGTCTACTATGGTAACTCTACAAATATAGTTTAGCTGACAAATTCTAAATAAATGCGGGAAATCATTTACAAGTCTTACAGTTCAAAAATATTATTGACACATGGATTTGAAGTTTTATTTGCAGGTACCGTATTGATAGTTGCATATTACGACATAACTAACTCTTTATAACTCCATTCTAGTACTTTCTAAGGCTTAGAGAAGTAAAAATATAAAAAAAAAACAACCTTAAAGTACTTTTATCGCATAAGTTGAACTGGAAATTTTAGCATACAATGTCAGTTGACAAGAAGAGACGCTGTGTTAAACTTTTACGTATGCGCTACTTCTAGAATCAATATATCAATGGAACTCTGGGGATAAAACGGTACGTATTTCCGGTCGAGAAATGACACTCAATATAAGTCCTATAAAATTAAATTTTATTTAATGCAGTTCGTATTTATCTATAAATTCGGCCCATTTGAAATTCAATACCGCGGTCTCTCGTTCATAAAGCCAAAGTCATTGCTTCATCTTGCATCACTTAACCACTGTTATACTTTCTTTCTTACCTACTTAACTTATTTAAAATGGTCATAATAATTTTTTTCCGATACTCTACTATGCTCAAAAAGTTTTCAATTTCAAGACTTATACACTGAATTACGCAATTTTCCAAGATTATAACACTTCGATGAACAGCAGTAAAACATCGAAATCCGTGAGCTTTTAAAACAAAATACCTGAGAAGAAGTAAAAACAAATTGGTAATAAAGCAAATATATAAAAGCAAGATCCGGATTTAGACATTAAATAGACATAACATCTTAAAAGTAACTTATTGGTAAGCGAAAGAAGTAGTGTTCTGATACATTTTTATCAGAGTGGGGGACTTTTCTTTATGCTTTTGAGTTGAAACATCCATCATCTTTGTAGCAGTTGCCCTGGAAAAACTTTGACCTTTGACACGAACCACTAAGCCCGTTCCACACCACACAAGATGCCAATAAAATGGATTCGTCACTGCTCAGTTATCGGGAAGTTTTTCATGCAGAACCGGAGATTTGCTCCGAAAATATAAACCAAAATGCTTTAATGTCTCTATCACAGAATTTCCCATTTCTTTCTTTATCCAAAGATTAGACAGAACAATGAAAGACACATTTTTTTCTCCATCTGAGTCACTACAAACATTTCCGTTCAGATATGTTGGCCGTTAGACCTCTAATGACTGGTTTTAAGTTAAACCCAGTTCAGTAACATGCGTCGTAAAGATACAGCAAGTGTATAAAATTGGGTCATAAAATTGAATAATCATTTGCAAAATGACGTACTTCATACCTGCATTATAGTTTGAATAAATGCAAAAAAAAAAAAAACAGCATAACTCACCGCTCTCCCTTCCCCTCAAAACAGAAAAAATCCAAATGGCAGACATGTCTCCAGCTCTAAAAATACAGTAAAACGTGCCAAAACGGAATCTGTGTACAACGGAATCTAGTTCAAAGAAATAATTTTATGGTCTTCCCTGTAATACTAAGATAATTCATTCATAAGAAAGGGTGTTTTTACTAAGATGGAAAACTGTCTAAAATGAGGTTTTTCTCTGAATCCTTATGATACCGCCTTAGCAGATTTTGCTCTATTGTAATTCTATGAAGCTATTTAGACCCACATATGCAAAGCATGTACACGGTCACGGATTGTCCCGTGTACATGACATGCTTCTGCAAGTAGAAATCGTGGTTTGGAAAGTTATTGCGTTCAGTGGTTCTTGTGCAGTAGAAGGATAAGGTACTGAGAGATCCCTCCCCCCTGTCCCATACCGGTATTTAACAAAATTATGCTAATTCTGATAGGAGCTAATGTAATTCACTGATGTGGAGCAAACCTTCATATCTGGCGATATTTATGGTGCAAAACGTCAAACCACTAATAATCCACCTTTTTTCTGCATTTCTGGTTTTCTAGAGACTACCTACATATTTATATTTTTTTTAGCACTGAAATTTTCAATGAAAGTCCTTATTTATTATTTTTCTGTCTCTCCATTTGGTATGTTTCATTCAGCCTAAATATAAACGTTTACTGCTATGACTTGAAAAACACGTTATATAATCAATATGTTTGGGTGAATATTAAAAAAACGTACGCATTTTATGAAATGTATTAATATTTTTGTCCTTACTCAGATAATTAGAAGAATGTCACTGTCCTTTAAAATTCTCCTTCGTACCAAAATAGCGGATGTCTCACTAATGAAACAAATATTCATCTTAACAGGGAAGTTCAAACTCCAACAGGCAGGGCAAACAACCATCATAAAGTTCAAAGATTTCATGTCCAATTAATGTCTCTGTGACAATTAATGTGGGTAAATTTAGGGTTGAAGGATTTAGAGTCGGCTTGTTCAGCAGTCATTCTTGATTTTTTGTCATCCCACATGAGCTGTTTCTTGATTTACTTGCAAGATGCATGGTTTGCATGAAAACCGTTATTTTTCTCAAATCCGGAAGTTGTTTATTTTGTGAGATATCATTCCGATTTTCGGATTTGCAGCTGCAATTTTGCTTATGTGTTTTGAAAATGACATTTGTTATTGTGTTATAATCATATTTTATATATGATTTTATGATAAATGTGGGAAGAATACTAGACTTGGCGGCAAAATGCACTTGTTAAAAACTGAAGCTAACACGTTAATATGTTGAAAGTTTGAGAAAAGGAATTTATTCACTGTAAATTTGTCTGCATGCCTGAAATGGATATGAGAATTGCTATATAAAATGAGTGCAATATGATTACACTGATAAACTCCAGTTTAAACATATTCCTGGCAGCTTCGTAGCTAAGGAATGACTTCATGGGCAGATAACGGAGGTGCATATTCAAAAATATAAATCCAGCATTACAAGAACTTTTTTTTAGCCTCATGTGCATCTTTATCCGTTTGGTTCTCTTCGTGTTTGCGATAATTTTCTTAAGTGAAAAAATAAGTATAGGTCTGATTACCATAAAAAACATTCCACCTGGATTGGTTGGTTTTAAAGGGTTTAATGGCGCAAAGTTATATTAGTGACATGCTGAAAGAGACATTCCACCGTGAACATTTATCTTTAGGATACTTCCAATAAATTCTATAGACTTACTCAAGCAGGCAATGAACGCGTATTTTTCATTTTTATTTCTATTATGGTTGAGAAATATGAGGTTGAAAGACAGTTCCCTGTTCAGTGTTTTTGCTGTTTTCAAGGGCTTTTTTCGCAATTCCTTTTTGTAATAATTTTTTTATAGCTTTTCTAAACTGTTGCTTCTAAGAGGCTTATTTTAAACTTCTTAAAGCAACATTTAACTTTGTAGCCCTATATATAGTTTATAGGTAAATTTTATTATTTTCAAACAGATTTTGAGAAATAAAAAGCTCTGTGTTTTTATTATTTATTTATTTATTTATTTATTTATTTTTAATAATAATTCTTTGAGAAACAGATGATATTAAGATTTTTGTTTTGTTTTGTTTTGAGAACACATTTTTATAGACACAAGGTTATTTTATTATGTTTTTTCTATTGTTTATTAGTATTGGGATTTAACCCGTTTTACAGCATAAATGGATCGCTGAAATTTCAATTTAAAAATAATTTGTTTGTGTCATCTTATGTTGATCTTATTTATTAAATAGTAATAACATTTCTCTTGGAATAAGAAAAAAATGTTTATGCTTTATCTAAAATTGAATTTATACTAAATTCTTTACATATAAGTCTATTGCTGTACCCAGACCACCCATGTCTGCTATAAGTTATCCTATATTACATAATCTATATTCGACCCCTTGTCTTATCACCCCTACAGTTTTTTATTATCTCAGTTGGATATCCCTCTTTAGTTTTATTATCAGCGGTTTTGGGAGACGATACACAATTGAGCTGTCAAATGACAATGACCTGATATGGCCCATCTCTACGGGAGGTTTGTTTTCAAACTTTAAAAACATCATCGCACATAAAATATCTGCTCTACAACGCATGGGGCATATTTTGCAAGCTTTATGTACACCAATCCTCCTCCCCTCGTCTACTCATCACCACGAAAAACTGAAGAACTGAAAAACTAAGTCAAAACTCCAGTTTCTAAAAGTCGCCGAACAAAGTTGTTGCTCTTCTTAACGATTTTCTTATACTTCTACTCAAGGCCGTAACTAGCCTTTTTCGCACCCGGGACAAACGTGGATTTTGTCGCCCCCCTCCCCCCCCCCTCTTTTCTTCCGCAAAGTATATCTACAAAGAGAATTTTACTAATTTTCTAATAGCCGATTTATTTTAACGTTTAAAATGTGTAATCACAAAATATGTAATACTGAACTACGTAATTTACAATGGCGGATCCAAGGGAGAGATCACGGGGATCATAACCCCCCTCTCAACACCAACAAAAATATTCTAAAGATCATTTTTAAAATGAAATATACAGTAGAGTCCCGATTATCCTAGTCCTGCTTAATCGAGTTTCCACTTTCGAGTTATTTTCTTCTGATGGGCTGATGTCTTTCATTATTATGAAAAAGTCATTATACATGAAGTGTTAGGTGAAGATGAAAGAGAAGCCGTAAAAAGTTAGATTTCTGATTTTCTGGTAAGAATGGGGGGTGGGAAATGGCCATAATTTAAAAAAAATCATAATAATATTTCATAATATTTCAAATTTATAATAATGGAAGACATCAGTCTATCAGAAGAAAATGATCCATTCCAAAGGTATAATCCTTCATTTGGCGTCCCTTCGTTCTGTCATACGGGGCACATGCCTCCTCTGCCCCCCCCCCCCTTAGTTTCGGCCCTGCTTCTACTACATTTTTTTAAAAAGAATTATCAATTTAACTTATTTCCGCTCGAATTTTGAAACTTTCAGTACAAACTCAATTACCCCCCCCTCCCCCCCATCGCCCTTTAATTTGATTTTCTATATTTTATTTACTAGAAGTACAATTTTTCATTGCTATAGCTTGAAAAACATGTTATGAACTAAAGTGTATTTCAGAATTTTTTTAATACTAAAAAACGCTCCTGAAAGCTTAAATAAAAATTTGCATAGTATAACTATCAAAATAAGGTTATAATAATAATTGTTGTTGTTGTTGTACATTGGGATTAAGCATGTTTATCATCTGGAAATACATAAATGACTTGACAATTACATAATTTAAAAAGAAAAGAGTTTTCAAAAATTGATTTAAAATATATGTTTTTAAAGTTACCGTTTTACATATTTTCTTATTGTAATTGTAATACCATAGATTTTTCTAATTGTGATATCATTCTGATGTTTTTTTTTTGTTTGTTTGTTTGTTTCAAACATGAATTTCAAAATACAGTAGAACCTCTTTTATCCGAAACTCTTTTAACCGAAACTCTCGGTTAACCGAAATCCATTTTTAAAGATTTTTCTTTTAAAATATTACATTTCTTGTGTGCAAAATCCATTTTGAAAGCTTTTTTCTTTTTTTTTTAAGTATCACACTCCTTGCGTGCAATTGGTGAATTCCGAACTACGAGTACATATAAATATTTTCGGTCCCCTTTCTTAGAGTTTCTTTGAATTTAACTTGAGCTCCCGTAAGCTGCGGAGTAGTACGAAGAAAACGAACAAATTAGCAATTCTGAAGCTTTTGAATGTTTTGCGAAAGGTCTGGCATGGTTGGAGCAGCATGAAGACTGTAATACACGTGAATTAACAATATTAAAAAACTTCGCGATAGAGTTTCAAAGCAAAGGTAATCGAAACTGCGATAAACAAATCATTGTTTCTAACACTTGTGAAATATGCACAAGGTACTTAATTTCAAAATTAAAATTCAAGTAAGTTATACTTGTTTCTATTTTGTTATTGCTTTACTTTTATTAAGCACTTGTTATCATAATAAGAAATAGCGCATATATTTCTCCTTAATCTTAAAATAAAAGCATTCTCGATTATCCGAAAATTTCGATTTTCCGAAAGAGGGTCGGTCCCAATTACTTCGGATAATCGAGGCTCTACTGTACTTAAATTACGAAATTAATGTTCTAAAAAAATGTACTGTAACGAATAAAAATTTTAACTGAGACCGATTTCTAAGAAGCTTCAAATATAAAGTTTTCTTTTTCCCTTCCACCAAGAATTTTTTGAGTTACGCTGAAAAAACTACCCTGCATTGCAACTTGTTTCATAAGTAAAAAACAATAATTTAACATTAGGCGTTATTTTACATCTGCATTCCTAAACTAATTCACCGATTGACTTCCCGTTTCGTATGCAAATGTAAATTCACTGAAGAATCCAAATTTGGTGTCAAATTTTGATGTTCAAATTGAAAATTTTAAAGTTCGATGCGATTACTTATGCAGACAGCCCCCTAAGAATATATTTTAACATACATTTAAAGAAGACATAATTCCCAATCTATTATTATTGTTTTTCTCTGCATCTGTTTGCCGATGAAATAGATTAACGTCTGACCGATTGCAATAAATAAAAATAAAATAAAATAAAAGAAGCAGCAAAGAAAGACAAAGCAAGAAAAAGCATAGAAACAAGGAAAAAAAAAACACCTCATACATTTTAATAGACAAATTATGGAACAAAAACAGGAAAATAACCATTTGTAAATTATGTCTTCTTTAAATTTATATTAAAAAATAAATTTAAGGTTCGTCTTCGTATTAGAATTATAACAAACTTGAAAATTTCGAGGCAAACATGCAATTTTAACACCATATTTGGATTTTGGGGGTAAATTGTACCTCCGGATACCACATAGAAGGTCTTTCAGTAAAGTAGTTTAAGAAATATTCAGATGTAAAATTTGTAACTCCTATATTCCCTTTTAATAGTTGCAAAAATATTATAAAACTTATGTTCGAAAGGAAATATGTATTGTGACCTATAAGAAATATAACAAAAATCGATTTCTAGAAGCTTTAAATATGCGAATTCAAAATCATAGCTCATTTCACCAAGTAATTTTATATTATGCTTAAAAAACTATTCTGAGGCCAACGAATTTTTTTTTTTTTTTTTTTTTTTTTTTTTTTTTTTTTTTAATATACCATAATTTTCGAATAGAAATCTTCACTTAATTTAATGACAGATTTTTTATGATTAAATAAAGCAAAGAAATTTTTTTCGAAAATTCTGATAAATATTCTGCATTTCTAGTGTCACTAGTTGTTAGCAGTGTTGTCAATTTAGTACCCCCCCCCCCCTCCCCACACACACACACACACACTCACACCCTTAAGTAGATACCAGAACTTTCGAATAGTAATCTTTGCTTTATTTAACCACCAAGGTTCTGTCATTAAATAAAGCGAAAAAAAATCTACTTGGAAATTATGGTAAATTTTATGAATAAAGAACACTGGCTGCGAGATTGCAATCATCTAATAAGCAAAGAGTTTTATGAAATAGCCATTGTGCTCCTTACTTCCATTAAGAAGGATTCGTTTTGCTATTATTACGTTTAAACGACATAACGAAAAAGTTGAGTATGATGACATGTTGTTTTACTTTATAATTGTACAATAATAACAATAATAATAGCAATTTTTTATTTTGTTTTATTTCTTGTTTAAAATTAAAACTCAAATATATTTCAAATGTGTTCATGGAATGTTTTCAAATGTGTTCAAAATAAACAAGATAATTTAAAAAAAGTCTTGCGAATAGCATTATACAGTGAAATACGTTTACCATGAAATTGAGGGGGCCGAAATTTTATTTCGTGTTAAAAGATTCGTAAAAAAAGAACAAAACTCACAAATATTTTCGACGTCGTCAAATTTTATTTCGATTTGCTGTTAAACTACTAGTAGGTTGCATCCATTAGGATAAAAGGCAAGTAAAAAATATATTGTTTTTTGTGGAAAAAATCATATATCTTTTTTTTAAATGTCTTTTTCAGCATTCTGAGATCTGGCTTGTTTGAACCAAATAAGCAAAGCTGTTTCTAAATCTTCGTGCTTAGCGGTTCTCATACGTTTTCTGTCTGGATTAAACATACTGTGGTCAAACATTAACGTAATGGGATCCCTGTTTTTTATTACCGTTGATAAAGTAGAATTGGCAATGCCAAACTCTTTGCAGATTTCTGTTTTCGTCCTTCTTTTTAATCAACTGTATTAATCAGCATCATATTCATTTGAAGCGAAATAGCTGTTTGTTTTCGCACCCATTTCTCCGTCATCAATAAAACATAAGCTAATTTACAGAAAAAAATAAAATAAAATAAAAACACGAAAATCACAGATTTTCACCCAAAATTCAGTGGTTTTAACACAAAATTCCCCAATTTCAACTCAAACGACTTAGATCAAAAGAAATTTTTTTTCGTGTTAAACGATTTTTGTTTCGTGTTAAAAGAAAAGGAATGTATTAAATTGCATAATATACTGTCCGGACCGCTATATCATTTCGTGTTAACCGATTTTTCTTGTTAAGCGTTTTCGTGTTAAACATCTTTCACTGTAATTAATCCATGCCCATAAATTAATGAGTGAAAGTTTGCTATGAAGATATTCAAACAAGAACAATGATATGTCATGATGTTTTTTAACCGCTTCAGTTCAATGCCTCTAAAATCAGTCCATTTTGTGTAATCTAATAGTAGTGCGTCTGACCTTTGGCGAGTACGCATTCCTCTGGCAACCCTAAAGAAAATTTTGGCATCACACTGACCTTCAAAGCTCGGAGAAGAAATGTCTGGAAGACTTTTCTTTTCTTATTCCTTTTTTCTTCATCTTCATCCCGTCAAATTTTCTTCTTCTTTCTTCTTATAACTCATCTGTTATGGCACACGTTTTTCTTTTGTTTACTAGCGGTGTATATAAATAAAGAAAAAGTTATCCTTTGATATTTTAAACTTTGATCGAACACATTTTTATCTTTTCTTGGTTTTTCTTTCCTCCCAGGTCAGTCTGATAAGAATGACTTAGAAAATGGTTTGATAAGATAGCATTGGATAAGAAAATGAACCATAACGGGAGAGTAAATAAAGTAATATATACGCTTGTAAATCAAGAGCAAGAAAAGGATTATACTAGCTCATGTTGTGTCATATACTCATTTTTACGTTTGAATTAAAAGTACATGAAAAATGTCCTGAAATGTTTAACATCACAAATCTATGCATATCATATTTATTCCCTTTTGTTTCGTTCTTTTTACACACAGTTATGAGTTTTCGTTTTCTTTTAACTCTTTTTAGATACCTCTTGAATAATAATTAATTGTGAATGAAATTATTTTTATTCACTTAATCATTTTTCACAAAATAAGGCTGTGAAATATACGCGAATTATACTCTTGAATAAGAATTTACACTAACGCAAAAACACAATAACCATTTTGACGATTTAAATATAAACTATAATTGTTCGAGAAATTTTTAAATAAACTTTCACCCAGGGGACCGATATTCGTGCCGCGTAGGGTGCTCAGAATCAGTGATTTTTCAGTAAATTTCTAGTAAAAATCAGTAAATTTTTATTGTAAATTTTGGCCTATTTAATCCGAGCATTTTCTCGATTCAATAAGACAAAAATTTCTGTTTAAAAAAAAAAAAAAAAAAAAAAAACGTGATAAAAGATTACAAATTCTGTAAAAAGCGCTCTTCTCGAAGGGGCTAAGCTATTGGCGAACATACTAATAGGTAAAACACTAAATCGTTTGAAGAATAGCAATAGATCTTTTTTTAAAACATACGGAAGAACAATTGAATATGCGATTTTAATTAATTTTAAAACCTGCGGTAAAACTTGTTTTATTGAGAATTTTTAATTATGATCATTGTTATCTTAAACCAACCTAAGGCCAAGGGACTGGATACGTAAACCAATCTTTACTATATGGATTAATCTTCAACTGAAAAGATTGTTGCTTCACTCAATTGCTGATATAATGCAATAATTTACTTTTACATTTCTTGTGTGTTTTTGGATGTTGGGTGCATATGTAAAAACATATGGAGCTAACTTATATTGCTATTTCAGATAATAATACAATAACAGTAAAAATAATAAATCTAAATTTTGTTGGTTTGTCTTAATTTTTACGAACGTTAGAGAATGACAGACAGGTGGGCATGGGCAGACAAACTTATCAGTAGTGGATCGTACTAAAGTTTACAATGGTCGTCAGGAAAATAGGATTTTTCCAGCAAAATACGAATGATCAAAATAGGAGCATCTTTTCAAAAGTTGTGCGTGGACACCGGGCATACGAAAAAATATACATGTTGTCGAATTGTATAACTCATTTTGTTTGAAATCGATTAATAAAGAAGTTAAACAATTCGACAAGATTTATATATTGTGCCGTTTTAAATTTTGGGTCAGATAGTCCAAGCCCAAGGCCAAGAGACCCTCGTATCAGCAAAGACTAGCTAATTATATATATATATATATACACACACACACACATATATATATATATATAACCATTAATTAAACATTACCGACCATCATCAAAAACCGCAATATTGTGAATGAAATGACAATAAAAATGGATACCACAAACCTATATATAGAACTGTATGTATAAAATAAAGTGCCTTATACTTAATTACAAGAATTAATATGGAAGAAAAAAAGAAGAATATGGATACCGAAAAAAATTGAAAAACTTATATATTGAATTACGTTTTCAAGAGTACAGAATTCAATGATATAAGCAAATCGGTTGTTTTCTGTGAGAAAAAAAAAAGCTAAAAGCTGAAATTTTTTTTTATCCTGTACTCAAACAACCAATATGACCAAGAGAATAGTTTCAAGATGAAAACAGAACATTATCAAATAGCATGAAATGGAAAAAATAATGCAACCCTTTAAATATTTAATTTATAGCATAAAAAATAGAAATATTACACAACATACCGAATAAAATCCTAGTTGATTTTTAAAATATCCTCCCGCACATGGTATTCAAAGGCATGATAAGATTAAGGTGAATTAAACAGTTAAGTTAACACAGAAATTAAAACCTATGGATTCAGTTAATTCATTTTGAAATACTGTGATAAATTCAATTAATATAATATAAATAGAAAATAATTACATTATTTAAAATACCAAAAACACTATTAAATTGTTTAATTTCTATTATATATATATATATATATATATATATATATATATATATATATATATATATATATATATACAGTATGACGCAAAAGTTTAGACAATGAAGAAATTCTTACATACTTTGAAAAATATTTATTCAATTTTCAAATCACTGCTTGAAATTAATGTGCTGTACATATAAACAATATTTATAACAAAGAAAAGTGGAATTGTGCATATTGCAATAAATTAAATGGTAACAAAAATAAACTGCTGTCTCAAAAGTTTAGACACAAATTAAATAAAATCGAAATAAACAATTTTTAAAACCTGGTTGCGCATCCATGCTTATGTATTACGTCATATACACGAGATTGCATGGAAGAAACTAAATCTTGCATAGTTTGTGGATCGATATCGTACCATGCATTCTCAATAGATGTCTTAAGTTCCTTTTCAGAAGAGTATTGTCTAGCGTTGCTATAAACTTTGCGACACATGATGCTCCAAAGGTTTTCTATAGGGTTAAGATCTGGGCTACATGCTGGCCAGTCGAGAACTCTTATATTATGGGAATTAAACCAAGATTGTGAATGTTTTGCAGTGTGAATTGAAGCATTGTCTTGCTGAAATTCCCACTGAGGACCCCCTAGAAGCTCAGCAAATGGCAGTAGGTTTTCTTCTAATGTCTGTGTATAATGCTGTGAAGTTTGACGACCACTGGTGAAGGTCAGAGATACTTGTCCATTATAGCAAAAGGCTGCCCAAACCATCACCGAGCCCCCTCCTTGTCTGCGACTAAAAAAACGTCGAGGTTCCTTCCGCAAGTCATGCCAATACGATAAACAACCATCTGGACCATCCAGATTCCACTTTTTTTCATCGCTAAATATGACTGACTGCCATTTCTCTCCATATGACATATTCTTTCGAGCCCACATAAGTCTTTGTAACTTATGATATGGTTTCAGAGCTGGTTTCTTCTGCATTTTGCTATAAACGATTGTTCCTTTTTCCAAAATTCGTCTACGAATCGTATCCTTTGATACAGAGAGTCCCGATGAGCTTTGAACTCCACGTACGCTCATTTGTTGAGTACTCGCTAGTCTTTGTATCAGGCGATCCTCTCGTACATTTGTCACACGTGGCCTCCCAGACCGACATTTTGCTTTATATTCGGAACCACTCGATAAAACTCGATAAATAGATTTTTTTGACCTATTAATAATAGCAGAAATTTCAGAAACGCTCTTCCCTTCACCTTTCAACTGCCAAATCCTTGAAACCTCATTCACTTGAATTTCTTTAGCTCTCGGCATGTCGACTATGAAGCGCAATCGTTTGCAGAACTTAAGTACTCCAAATTTGTGACATCATCGATTCTAAATTTGCATATGCCAGCGAATATTCAAAGAAATTTAGAATAGTGTCTAAACTTTTGCGACAAGCACATTTGAATTCTTATGAAAAAAATTAGTATTATAGCAAATAAAACGACTGTCTTTTGTACATAGCATTTTAAATCAGTTTTTGAATATATTTACAGGTTTTTGTAATTCTGACGTCATAATTCTACATTTTAAAGCTGAATGACGTCATTGTCTAAACTTTTGCGTCATAGTGTATATATGCAGCATACTAGGAGATCATAATGGATTCAATCAAACAAAAACAGTTTTTCTTTTCTTCTTTTTTTAAAGTGTGCATTTATTCACAGCTTTATGCTAAATATAACATTTCCTGTACTATATAAACTAAAAGTTATCAAAATTTTCATCGTTTTGTTTATATCTATTTAGAGTCAGGTGTGTAATGAATCATAAATTTGGTGATGGAGAGGATCATATTCAATATAACATTCTTATCAGAAAGTAAATTTTAAATACTAAAGTGCATTTCCACAAAGAATGTAATTTTTATAACCATAACTTTCAAATGAGTGCACTGATTTCCAATAATATTTTTTGTTTAAAAGGACTCGTTTTCCTGAAATTTTTATGTAAATTGTGTTACATTATATAACAATAATTTCATTGGTGTCTATTTATCTGTTTACCTGTTCATTTCAACGCGCTTTAACTAAAAGTAAGTAAATCAAGACATTTTCTTTTTTTCTTATAAGCCTTTCCAAGTTGGTATTTGCTCCCCCCCCCCTCTTTATCCATTAATAATATTAATTTTATCAAGAAGAGAAATAACTATGTGGACATTGCATATACTATTAAATTAAACGCATTCTGCAATAATATCCTACTTAAAATTTATGTAATAAAACTATGATAATTTAAATAATGTATAATAAAATTAATTTTTATTAAAATAAATTATAAATTAAAACTACTATCATATTATTGCAGCCTCTCAGCACCTAACAACTTGATTTAAGGAATTACTACATTTTCCACGTAGGCTATTGTTCCATCCGTAGCATTCAGATAAAATATGCCTATAATTATTTAATTTTCGCTTTGTTTTTCACATATTTTTTCTTGTAAATGATATTAATAGCTATGAGTATTTTTTTTATAAATAAAACAAACAAACAAAAATGTTGAAAATCCTTCTAAAAATAGCATGAAAAAATGTTTCTAACTGGATTGTTTCAAAAGCCTGAAAATGGAATTTGTCAGAAAGAACATTTATATATAAACAAAGATTTATTTTTCCTTCTTCACTGTCCTTTTTTTGAGTACAAACATATGACATTCAGAATCAAAACATCTGTGTTTTATAACTTCCAGAACTATACGACAACTCAACTTTAGTCACATGCCATCATATTGTGGAACGATTATTTAACTTTGAAATGGCAACAACTAAAAAAAAGGTTATCCTATTCAAGAGCAAGTCATTACTGCTTTGGTGTGCTGGCGCTATTAACGGAGCTTTTGATAGCAATCATACATCACCGTAAACTTGCACGAAACATCTTTTGATCGCTGCCATAATTCTTTTTTTGCTAGCTGAAGAGCCTCGTTGTTTCAACGCAACTCAGCACTTAATCGTCTGCTATAAAACCCATCCTTAAAGATGAAAAGAAACGTCTATTAAAGATATCAGTCTAATCTTCACGTATATGGAGGAGGAAAAAACTTCTGCTCATTGCTTCGAGATGAAATATAATAAATTTAATCTGATGAAATGGCGTAATCAATCACTATTTTTTCCAAAGCTATCAATCTATAACAATTACAGAAAGTCATTCTCTGCCTGTGAGTAAACAATATAGTGTTGTGTGACAAGAAGTCCAATGCCTAGGGAATTCGGCTCAAAAATACCCCGTCCCTGTCGAATTGAAGAAAAAATACCTAAGTTTTTTTTTTTTTTTTTTAAAGCAATGTTGAAGTGATTTTGACTGAATTTTCATGTCTATCGCCGCTTTTAATCGCCGATATCACCTATCTAATAGTTCACTTAATTGTTATTTAGTGCACCAACATATAGGGTGGACACAATGTAGCTGAAAATTATCCAAACTGAAAAATTATAATAAAAAACTGGACATTTGCACCACGAAAAGTTCAATATTAACATTAAAAAAAAAATACTAATTTACAAAATGGTGTATACAAAATGTTGTAAAGTTAAAAGCTAAACAAATATTAAACTAAAATTATATAACAATCGCCGTTTCACTCATCATCTATGACCATCTTCAAGAAAAAGTTGTTACATTGCTCTTAAAGTTTTAAAGAACAAATCCAAGCCGTCTTAAATTTGAAAAGTTCGTTAGTAAAAGAACCTATTGAAATTATGGTTAGAAGAAATGAAGCATGTAATGATAATATCTCATTTATTATCCCTAAACTTTGGATGTGCATTTTAAAATAATCATATGCAACTATTTTTATTCACCGTATGATTGTAACGTTAAGCAATGCATTGCTATTTATGTTTCTAATAAAGTTTGTCTCTTTTTTTTTTTCATTTCTGCATTAATTTTTATTATTTTAAAATGGATGTCGCATCTGCATACCATATTGCTTATTCAATTTCACTTTATTCTAACGAACTTTTCAAATTCAAGACGGCTTGGCTTTGTTCTCTAAAACTTTAAAAGCAATGTAACAACCCTTTCCTAAAGATGGTCATAGATGATGACCGAAACGTCGATTGTTATAATTTTATTTTAATGTTTGTTTAGTTTTTAACTTTACAACATTTTGTATACACCATTTAGTAAATTTGTGATTTTTTATTTTCACGTTAATTTAAATAATTATAGATTAATAGTAATATATTCTAAGCTTACGGATGTACTTCTTACCTCAGTACTAAAGTACCAGTTTGGATTGGACGCGAAAGTGTTATTCCATGTCCGCAATGATCGTAAGACTTTTCAGTCATAGATGTCAGTGTATGGGTTAACTGATACTCTCTTAACTATCAATTGAGTAGAACTCTGCCTTCTGAACTTCATTTCATTTTATTTTATTTAAAATTGCTCTTTAATTTCCAATTGTGATCTACAAGTAAATAATTGGCTTTTACGATTGATTCTTTCAATCGTTTATTATTTGACATGCTGCAAAGATTGAAATCAATCAGAAATTATAGGTAGTCAGAAGTCTCATTTACAAATTTAACAACTTATGCGTATACGCATGTTTGACTAAGTTAAATCTCTTATGCTAGTATTCACCCTCTACCTCAACCTAGAAAATGTCGGTCAATTGCTCAAATCAAATTCACGATAACATTTAATTGGACATTATCAAGGAGACGTCCAATCAAGACTAAAGGTGAATACCATTTGAGCGTTCGACAGAGGTTTACGGTTTAACCCGGAGTCGAAGTAGTTGGTGAATACGAGTGTTAAACTGTTTGGTAAAATGAATGCTGAAGCCTAATACTGGGTTATCCGATTCGAAGTGTTTAAGTTAAGTAACTTAACTACCATAGTGTGAGCACTATATTACAGTCTGCCGCTCCCGAAATCCATTCCTGTATTGAAATGATAAATCGCCACTGCCCTTGGTTTGATTCACGTGAACATGCTCATAAACAAATGGCAAGAACTGGGACATCTTCAGAGTAACGATGGATAGCCATATCAAACGTTTATATAAAACGTAAACTTTGAGTGCTTCGCTATCTTATAACAATGTAAACTCGCATATTTGGCAGTATAACTACGCATAATAAACCCCGTTTTTTTGGCCAATTAATTTATACCCCGTATTTATGCATTTTCTCAATTTAATATTAAAATAGCTGCGATTACTTTATTACGATCGTTTAATTACGGAATTCTTTGTGAAAATACCGAATATTTTAACTCCTCTAAACCGTTTCATTCGAATTGTATATTGCTTATCTTTAATTCTTCCTTCTATCTTAAAATATGAAACTATTACTTTAAAATACACAAATAACTAAAATTAAAATTCTTTTTTCTTAAATATTATTAAAATAATAATAAAGATAACACGTATGTATGACCCAATGCTTTCTCGGTAATTACTTTCTCCCCTACAACATTTTTTATTAACCAATCAATAATTAAAAAAGTAATTTTCAAAAGGATAGCTTAACCAACTGTATTTTTTGAAGCCCAGGTTAATTTTAAAATTTTCGTCACCTCTAGTAATAACCATTAAAAGATGCTCCCAATATCTGATATTCGATGTCTCTCATAATGGTTTTTGCCTGTAAATACAGTTTTTCCACGCTGCTATTACTGTTGGAAGAAAGTCTAGTTTCACGTAACAATCAGAAAAGCATCACATTGTTGCTTTCTGATGCAAATTTCCGTTTCAACGCAAGTCAGCATAGAGATCTGCACGGGCCGAGCTCGGGCCGATTTTCATTCACGGTACTCGGGCCGGGCCTAACTTAATTTTTCTGTACAGAGCCGGGCCTGGTTTCATTCCTAGTCTTCACGGCCCAAAATTTTCAGTCCTAGTTTTGAGCCAGCCCGTATGAAAATCATTGTCTCAGCGTGGACTGGTCCATTTAAAGTTCAGTTAAATTAAGCCTGGACCAAAAGTTTTTGCAAGAAATGCATACATTTTCGAATCGCCATTATTCTACACTTAAACATTAAAATTTATTATTTTTAAAGAATAGTAGATTTCTACGCATATTAAAATATAACTAAATTAAAATACAGTAAAATGTGTGAAAAGGAACCTGCCTATGACGGAACCCTGTTTTAAACTGAAAAACATGTTCATCCATGCAAAATTAATATACTAATAAGTAAGAAAAGAATATATAATACATTTACACTTGCTAAGAAGGGAACTTGTCTATAACGCATTTTTTTTTTTTTTTTCTATTCAATTCCATCTTAGAAGATTTTACTGTATAGCATTTTTCCGATTTTTAACACTTCTATACATGGAATATGGATTAACAATATTAATGATAACTGAAACATTTACATACAAGAAATAGAGATTCATTAAAAAAATAAATATCGCAGCCTGCTGCACTTCTATAAAAATAAAGATTATAAACATGAAAAAAAAGTTAAGATAAATATTTTTGGTCAGAACTCCCCGTACGAGACAAATTTTTAACCAATTCGACGTAAAAATCAATGTTTTGTAGAAGTTCACTCGGGCCGGGCCGGGCCGGGCTGAGATTTTAACTTTTTTCCGGGCCGGGCCGGGCTCGGGCCGAACTTTTAATTTTTTTATCGGGCCAATATTATTTTTTCTACGGGCCGGGCCGATTTTTTTTCTCTATGAGTCGGGCCGGGACCGGGCCTGATAATGTCGGCCCGTGCAGACCTCTAAGTCAGCACTTACTCGTCTGCCATAAAACACTGCAAATAAACGCCTATTAAATATATCAGTCCAATCTTCATGTATGGAGGGGGGAAAAACCTGCTCATTGCTCTGAGATAAAATATAATAAATTTTATCTGACGAAATGAAGCTTAATGATATGATCAATCGCGGATTTTTATCCAATCTATCAACTTATAATAACTAAAGAAAAAGTTTGTCTGCTTGCCTGTAAACTATGTAGTGCTGCTGACAAAAAAATCCTAGGAGCTTTACGTAGCATCTACGAATTTTAGAACAAAAATACTCCAGGAGAGAATTAAAAAATCCTTTAAATTTTAAGAATCGATGTTGAAGTAAATTTCTTTTTTTTATTATTATTATTGGACATATACATGCTTGTTATTTGAGGTTCAATTTCATGTATTTTTTAAATTGTAACATATATTATGCAAAAGTAATGCAATATTTATTTTTTTTCTATTAATGTAGCACAGATTATGTAAAAGTAACATCCTCGATCGAAGTTATATACGATAAAAAAGACGTATTTTTATGTCTATGACATTGAATATATTAAATTTCATCGAAATCCTTTTGAATTAGATTGCAGTTTTTAAATTTACAGTCACTACTTGTGTTCTTTTGCATGATTCTATAGATGATTTTTAAAAGTATTTTTCTAAATATAATAGCTACACTATATGGCCGAAAATCAACGAGCACTTTCAATTTTAGACTTTTTTTAAATATATAGAAAAACACTTGATGAAGTCTTTTGGAACTTCAGGAACATAAAAAACATGTTTAACCTAACATTTTTTGCCGAATGTTTGGTCACAAGGGCAATTAGGGAACCAGGTATAAATCGAACAAAAAATAATATTGGGATCACCCTGTAAAATAAATGCTCGGAATGATCTGTAGTTATAATGACTATGTGAGTCATGTTCAACATTTCTAATCATTTGTGTAAGAATAGCAGGTACAATAGACTCTCGATTGACCGGAATCGGATTAACATGGACGGTAAAAATCTCACATTTTTGGTGTTATTTATTATGTTGATGCTGCATGGAAATTGGTAAGCATACCACGATTAAGAAATCATGGAGGGCAATTTTATAGGATGAAGAATTAATTCCTACAAAAGACGGCAATAGTACTGATTTGCACAGTAAATTCTTAGAACATCTGAGATAATTAAACTGCTCTGAAAATCTGGACGAAGAAGCAGTGCAACAATGGATTAACGAAGATTTGAAATTCGACATTTACGAAGTTTTAAGTGACGATGATACTGTGTCGCGTGTCGCTTGTGGTTCAGAAGAAAGAAGGAATTTCGAAGAATGTCCTGAAAGTGATGAAGAAAATCTTGTAACTCATCAAAAATTAAGTCACGGTGACGCGTTAGTAATACACTGAGGCGTTACGTAATTATTTGGAGCAAGAAGATGAGAGTACACATGCTGAAAAAATTATGCTGAAAAATTTGCGCAGTAAAATTCGTCGAAGAGTAAATGAAAAACGAAAGCAAGCTTCTATCATTTCATTCTTCACAAAAAAGTGAGGTAAACTACATTTCTATTTTTTTTATATTGTTCTATTTGTAAATATAAATAGCATTAAAATTGATGTTCATTCTCTTTCTTTTGTATTAATTAAATTATTAATGTCTTATTGGAAAAAAATTGATATTTTCTATCCTTTTATTTTACATTTTTCATGAAAATTTGCAAAAATTCGATTATCCGGGATATTTGCTTTTCCGGGACAAGGCATTTTCCGACCATCCAGGTTAATCAATAGTTTACTGTATATTAATGGGGATGTAAAGGTTTCTTTAAAAATTTGAAGACATTTTCCTATGTTGTTTGTTTATACGTGAAGGTCTTTCAACCAAATTTAACGCCACTGTCAGAAAACTTGAATAAGTACAATAGAGACAATATACCGCTATTAAAATATGAATTTAGTAAATATTTATGAAATATGGGTATTTGCATGAACTGCGCATGCGCGAACTATAATCCTCTCCCTCCTCTTTTCTGAATAATTTAGTAGTTAATTATATAGAACAACTCATATAAAAAGGGCAGTCAACTGTCCTGAAAATTCAAAAAGATATCGGCGGTATGTTGCGCTGAATTTAAGGTGATTTCGAAAACAGCTGAATGATAAAAGATTTTTCACAATTTGTTATTTTTCATTTTTTTAAATTAATTTTTCAGTTATCCTTGGAAGAACCATCCGAACCAGCCCATTCCAATAAAAAAAGAATTATCAATATCAAAACATCCGTTCAAAAATTACACGCGGACATGTGTTAAATAACAATCCGTTGTTGGAAGATATTTAATAAAACATGGCAATTTGTGAAAAATATCTTATCATCCAGCTATTTTTAGAAAGAAATTGAAATTCAGCTGACTGTATCGCCGTTATCTTTCGTATTTTCCACGATATTCGACTGCTACTTTTACATGATTTGCCCTAGTTGACTATTAAATTAGGCATAAACGAGGTTTACCGTTAGCACATGCGCTGTTAAAAATTATTTCATACAACTGCCCATATTTCATTAAATATTTAATATATTTACATTATAATTGTAGTATATTATACTGTACTTTGCCAAGTTTCCTAAAAATGGTGTTAAATTTGGTTGGAAACCCTACACTCTGCAAACAAAAGACATAAGGAAATTTCTTGATTTTTTTAAAAAGAAACATTGATATCTTCATGAAGATACGTTCTAGTTTTACACAAATGAACATAAATGTTGTGCAAGGCCTATATAGTCATGCACTACATCAACATATTATTTCTAGTATAAAATTTTACAAGGAGATCGGAAATATATTTTTTATTCAATTTGTTGTTGGTCTCTTAATTGCCGTCGCGACAAAGTATTCACTTGAAAACTATTGATTTCAAACATGTTATTTGTATTTTCAAAGTTTTAGAAGAATTCATTAAGTATTTTTCTAGGTTTTCGACAAAACATCTAAAAGTGTCCGGTGACTTTTGGCCATATAGTGTATGAAATATTTTGAGTCTACATTTCGTAAATGACAGTTATTTACTGCTTCAAAGAAAAAACTATGCATTTTGCATATTCTACATTAGAAAGCTATTTTTTATTTTATTACCGTCAATTATTTATTAATTTCTTTGTTAAAATATCTAATATTTTCGCCCTCCACCTCTATGTAGCCTTATTCAAGTTGTATTGTGGTTCTTATTCAATTTTCTTTCCTCTCCTTTTCTTTCTTTCTTCTCTTTTTCTTTCTTTCTTTTCTTTTCTTTTTTGTCAGAAAAATGATGATAATAATATAAAGATCAATATCACCAATTTTCCTTTGACATCACTCACTTTCTTTTTTTTAAATTTTTTATTAAATAATCATCAACTAAAAAATATTTTTCAAAGGTGAAATTTAGTCGATTGCAATTAGTGAATCTTCGGTTAATTCGTAGATTTTCTTTATTTATATTACTATCTGTTAAGACACTTTAAAAAAAAAAGGAAAATACTGCTTTGCTAATTAATATCTATTTCTATTCGATGTCCTTTCTTTTTCTTTTTTCCGCCTGTAAATCAAGTTTTTCCACTCATTTATTCTTGTTGCAAGAAATAGTACTTTGAAGTAACAATTGGAAAAGCTTCGCGCTGTTGTTTTTCTTATGCAAGTTTTAACTCCTTGCTCCAACGCAAGTCACCCTTTAATCATCTGCTATTAAACCCATCCTTAAAAAAAAAAAAAAAATAAATAAATAATAAATTTCCACTCATTTATTCTTGTTGCAAGAAATAGTACTTTGAAGTAACAATTGGAAAAGCTTCGCGCTGTTGTTTTTCTAATGCAAGTTTTAACTCTTTGCTCCAACGCAAGCCACCCTTTAATCATCTGCTATTAAACCCATCCTTAAAAATAAAAAAAATAAATAATAAATTTCCACTCATTTATTCTTGTTGCAAGAAATAGTACTTTGAAGTAACAATTGGAAAAGCTTCGCGCTGTTGTTTTTCTAATGCAAGTTTTAAACTCCTTGCTCCAACGCAAGTCACCATTTAATCATTTGCTATTAAACCCATCCTTAAAAATAAAAATAAATGTCAGTTAAAAATATCAGTCCAATTTATTGAAGTATGATCAATATATATCTGTTGTCTAATAATAAATATGATAGATACATAAATAGTATCTATCGTCTGTTCGAAGTATCTTCATGTGTGATGTAATAGGAAAAGCACATCTGATCATTGCTTGATGAAATATAACAAATTTACTCCATGAAAAATTATGTCTAATGACATCCAATTCTCCCTAATTACATATGATTCGGTGTTATGACATAATAAATCGTGATTTTTTTTATACACCAGTCTATGATAACAAATGAAAGAGTTTGTTTGTCTGCGTGTAAATAATGTAGTATTATGACAAGAAGATTCTGGATGTGTAAAGTGTACGTAACTTTGCATATAAAATACTCGATGAAACAAGAAAGGGTGGGGGGGAGGGTATTTGGCAATTCTTTTAGGTTTTATTAAAATAAAATTTAACACTTAAATGCACAATTTTTATTTAATTTAAAAAAATGGTTACATTTTAGTATCTGACATACTAGCAATATAGTAATTATTTTTTGAATTGTGGCTGAAAATTAAGAATAGATTTTACTTTACAAACATGCTTTCATCATTTTCCTATAAAAGTCATCAGATATATAAGATTACATAAAAAAATCTATGATTAAACCATTTTCTACATACCTTTCTAATTCATAAAATTATTTCTAAACGAAAAAAAATCCGTAAAAAGTCAATTTCTATGCTTAAGTTTTCTGTGTAAGGATACATTTCTTATGACTTGAAGCAATTAAGTAATCTAAAAAAAATCTATCATAATAATCTTACGCTGTTCCCTGTTACACCATTTTCTTGCACTAAGGGGTGAAGTAAGGATGTAAACAAGGGGATAGAAAATAACATTCAGAAAAACCCATGTGATGTATGCGCTAAAAATTTATATTTAACTAAGCAGCTACATCATGCCTTGAAGAGTTAAGAGTTTGCTTACGAATTTTCGGGTAGAGCATTGGCTTTTGATCGTACATACCGTCATGTAACGAATAATTTAAGTTATTTATTGCACAAAAATACCTATTGATTTCCCTTTCTTTATAATAGCTTTATTATTTTATTACCATCAATTTCGCATGGAAATCGCTTTGAAAATATCAAACATTGTCGCTCCTCTAAAGAATCTCATTCGAACAACAGTTACAGATTGAATATCATTTCCCTTTTTAAAATAGGCGATTAGAGCTTGTAAAGTACACAAATCATCCACGGTTAAACTCTCTGCTTAACATTAAAATAAGGACAATGAGAATAAAGATATCATGGATATGATAAAAATCTCCAACAGTTTTCTTGGAAATTATTTCATTTCTTCTAAAATTCTTACATCGAATTAAATAGCTCAACCAACTAAAATTTGTGAATCGCAGATTATTTCGTAAATTTACTTCATTTAATTTAATGTTAGTTAAGCCACAAAAACTTGCCGCCGCCATCTCAAAGATGTGATATCTCATATTTTCCTTTTTGCCTGTAAATCCCGTTTTACCGCGCGGCTATTCTTGTTGCAAGAAATACACATTCGTGTAACAAGTTGAAAAGATCCACACAATTGATTCTGTAACGCAAATTTCTAATCAATTTTATCAAAGAAGAGGCTATTCGATACGAGTACGTTTTTTAAATATGTATATGATTAGATATACAATTAGGATAGAGGGACATATTTTACATGACCCGATAAAAACAAAAGGAGTGCTTTTTCCCCCCCAAAAAAGTCTGAAAGACTGGATTGATTTTGTAAAAATGATGTATTGTTGGATTTTTCTTGAAAGTGAAAGTAAAACCTTCGTTTCAATATAGTCTCGAAAAATTCTGTTTACTGGATTTTGGGTGCTAAAATTTCGAAAAAAAGAAGTTTTAAGCAAAACTTCTTGTCGGGATGATTATACACGAATCAAATATTTACATCTTCTAATTTTAGCACATGTATGTTTTACATGGTATTTATACCTGGAAAGCATTCTTAATGTATATACTCTGTAAATCGTTTACTTTTATTTACTATTTATTATTTATTTGTACTTTTAACTTAACACCATTTAATTTAGCTATCTTTAAAGTTTTATAGGTTTCAATGCATACATTTTTTTAAATATTAATTTTGTAAAAATTTCAACAGAAATCAATTTTTAGAAGATTTAAATAAGCTATTCGAAAATTAATGCTTATTCCGCCCAGCAGTTTTTAAGTTATGCTTCAAAAACTACCCGCATTTCAATTTCTTTTGAAACTACTAAAAAGCAATTTAACATTAGAAGTTGAAAATTTTATATCTGCTTAATTCCTAAACTACTATACTAAATGACTCCCCGTTTGATATCGAATGTAAAATTTACCTAACCAAGTATGGTATCAAAATTGTGTGTTAGTATTGACATTTTCAAAATTTATTTCAATTCAATTGAAAAATCCTCCCCTCGCCTCCCCCCCCCCCCAAAAAAAAAGGAAAAGAAAAAGCTTAAATTGAAAGAAGACATTATTTCCAATCAAGTGACTGTATTCGTTTTTCTAAGTGACAATTTGACAAATAAAATTTATTTAATGTACAATTTAAATGTTCAATTTCTCTCTCTCTCTCTCTTTTATGATGACTAACATCATAGTTTTTAAATAAATGCAGTTTACAGCTGTAAAATCCGCTCTTTTTATTGCATAACTCTTGAGTGAAGAGTTTAAAATAATGTTTACATGTAACCTCACTCTGCTTGTAAATATTTATTTTTTGAAGATATTTGTCTGTCAAGACTTCGGCCTCTAAAAAAAAAGGAAAAAATTCAGAAGGTCGCGCTTTTCACGTGCTCTTTTGCTTAGCAGCTACTTAAAAAATAACAACAAACAGTTTTTATTGCGCGTGAGAATGTTATGGATGGGACACTACCGACAAACGTACCGCTATCTTTTGGGAATTTGCGAAATGATTAACAGTTATTATTAGAACTACTGTGAGATTTATGATGCAGGTTAATGACTTCTATTATGTAACAGCTGTTGCTTCTTGAAAAATGTAGTTTGGACAATTTGGAGAGTTAAAGATTACGTAACCCTGTTAAGTGACAGAATTACTTATTGCTTTCAATAGTACGAAAAACATCATTAATTCATTTATTATAAAAGCATTTCGATATGGAAAGGAATCATTTATGTAGCGACTGTTGGGTTGTACATTAAGTTTATGGGAGACCCATCCCTTGTCCTTATTACATTAATTGGAGAGGTAAAAAATCTGAAATGACCCCACTCGACTTTCCGAACAATTTATAGAATGCCATGAATTCAGATAAATTTCTGACATATTCGAATCAGCGGAATTCGAAAATGGACCTCCCGTTCCGAAACTGGAAACGTTACCTCTGAGCCAGTAAAGCTTGCCTACATCACCGCAATATTTATCACTTGTACTGTGGTACATTTCCTTGATGATTTTCCTTATAGAATCGGTAACAAAATGGTTTGAAAATAGCTTAATAACAGTTTAAATACCTTCGTCTGCCGATTTGTACGAAAATCTGTACAGTTCTTGCGACAGTGGTCTATAAAATATTTGCCAAGTGGGAGCTCAATAGGCAATACCGTTTGGAGACTATTCTGTTCACTCTCACAGAGACACACAGACACGCGCGCACATACATCAGGATTATAACATTTTCCTTACACTATAAGCCTACACCTAGCGTGCGAAAAGTAACAATTGTACGTCAAACGGAATTGTACGTCAAACGTAGCAAATGAGGTGCGCTCGTATTCTAACTGTTTTTATAAATATTCAGCTCTTATGCAAAAATGAATTAATATAAAATTTATTACGATTTATATATATTAAATTCCGTAATACGGAAATAATAAGACTCCATCTCAACCCATTTTCGGCCAAAGGTGCGTAAACGCACCATTTCAATAAATATATATTTTTTAACACTTTGACGAATATTTTTCACTAATTTTATATTTCTACTATTTTTAATTGTTCTGGAGACATCTATAAAATATCAGTAATTCAATTGGAGTAAACACTAGCTGTTGAGTAATTTTCAAAATACGCTAGTCTTTTAAAATTGAAACGGTTATTGACAAATTTGACTTTTTGAAAATGTATAATTATTCCACTTGAGATTAATCATATGGTTTTATAATGGATTAAAGTTGCAAGTTCAGTAAATAAAATAATAATAAAAGAAATGTCATAAAAAATTAAAAAAAATTATTAATTTTAAATTTAATGTTGTATTAGCGGACCATTGACCGAATACATGAAAATGCAGAATGCATTTTATTTCTGAAATAAAATATTATTTTTCATGCACGAAACCTTCTTTTTTGTCTTAATGAATGTAATTTAAGCATATTTCAATGAGAATAATACCACATTTTATAAAATTTCTATGCTTGGCCTAAAATGGGTTAAATAGGACGTAATCACCATAACAACCTATAATCATTACCTATCATGGGATATCAATGAATTCATTACGTATGATAGGATTTAACAGAATGAAGAAAGCTTTTATTAATATCTTTTTAAGTTTTGATTCGATTTTCATAAAATTTGAAATGACTCAACAAAATTCTGCAACGATTATATATATAAAATTTTAAACCATTCGGTTGGGTAGTTTTTGCGCTGTTATATGCGGACAGACAGACGGACGGACCAGACGACGACTATAGTTGCTACGTATTACGTAAAAATGGTTAATATATATAAAATTTTAAACCATTCGGTTGGGTAGTTTTTGCGCTGTTATATGCGGACAGACAGACGGACGGACCAGACGAGACGACTATAGTTGCTACGTATTACGTAAAAATGGTTAATATATCTTTTGCATGTATTGAAGCATGGAAAAAAAACTTAACTTATAAATTAACTTCTAATAAAAAGATTTCAAAAGCTTAAGATCTACTATTTCTTGACAGATAACACAATAATATAATATAAAGTTTAATAACGGATAGCAGATTAATATAATATAAAGTTTAATAACAGATAACAGATTAATATATTAAAAATTTTGATAACAGATTGAATATTTCTTAAATTATTTTATTAGTATATTGCAAATAATCTGAGAAAAAATAATGTTATTGAGCATTAATAAAAAAAAAAAAAAATCACGTATAGTTCGAACCTCCAACTTTTGGCAATGATGAAATGCCATAACAAATGCGCAAGATCCGCGAATAAACACGGTATATTTTATGGACATTCAAGATTAATCTAGAATTTATGGGAATTTCATGCTCATAAAAAAAGATACAGAAAACAAATTGTCAGTATAAAAAATTGAGCTGCTCTTTGACCCTTACACTTAGCCTGCAATAGAAAAGCAACTTCTGTTTAAAATTCAATAAATTCAGTATCTTTATAATTACCTGTTATTTCAGCACTGAAAAAATAAAGATTAATTTCAGGATAAAGATAGGCTTTCTTGATTAGAATTCGTTACACGTCGCTATCTTTAAAGTGCTGATAGTGGGGGGAGAAGCTTGGTTCATTGTGTCCAACTTCATAAGGTCTCCACCTAGGTCAACAAACTATAGTCGTTTGATTAAATCATATATGCCTATGGATTTTATAATCGTTTCCTCCTTCTTCAGTTTAGACTGTTTAATCGAATCTAAAATAACATTTTGAGTAAGATATATAAGTAAAATAAAAGCGAATAAAATTTTTCTTTAGTTTTCTTTCTTTTAAAAAATGATTAATGTCTACATTAAAATGCCCGTTTTGGTGAAATTTTTCGATTTTTTGTTTGTTTTATTTAATAGGGCAATCTTTTGGATTCCAAATCTATTTTAATTTTATTCCTAAGATTACGAGAAAAGAAGTTATGGCCAATTTAATAAACAGGAAGTAGTGAGTCAACTACTGAAAGTGGGTGTAGGAAGGCCAGGAGAAATTCAAACAATTTCCCTATGCATGATTTTCTTTTCTTTTCTTTTCTTTTTTTTTTTTTTTTTGCATAAAAACAGTAATAAGCTGTAACTGACCCTCTAGATCGATTTTATCGATAAGAAACATTATTAATAAGAAACTTTTAAATGCAATTTCTGGAAAATCAATTTTTCCGGGTTTTTTTCCATGTTCGACAAATTCCATTACATAAAATTTTTTAAATATTTCGGTGAAATTTTGTTAGGATGCTTACCATTTTACTTGCTATGTTCTGAACTGGAATCTAAGCTCTGTGGGATAATGTAATTATTTTATAGGTACCGTCTTTGAGCCACTTTTTCCTGGTTCCACTAACATTTCCATTATTAAAAAATATTATTAATGATTTTTCAGCGTCGAAATTGAATTGTAATGAATTAACATGAAATAATAAAGCAAACTGTATGGTTTTAAAGACGCAATTTTTTTAAAACCATTTTTAAAGTTTTGGAACAAAGTATGCCAGGGGCTTCTTTGGTCCATTCACTTAGTTTCATATAAATTGAATACATTTCATATGTTGGACTATTTAAACCCTGTTGCAATAGGATCTGCTAATGTATTAACACTGCAAACTCGATAAACATTTTTTTTTTTTTTTTTTTTTACATTTAAACACAAAAAAACAATTGTAAATATTAAAGACACGAAAAACAGTTTTCGTCATGTTATTCTCAGCAACTGGAACAAAAACAATTAGTGTAATATTTTGCTACCGTAACATTTAAAAAAAAAAAAATACTTAAAACATTTATTAAGAGGTTTGGTTGTATAAAAGGCATTTCTAAGTAACTAGGGCTACTTCGGACCAAACCAGGACTGGCACGAAGTAGCCCCAAAAAAACCAGTTTTCACGTTAGCTTTATGAAAACGTAAAAATGTAATGTCAGAATAAAAAGTTCAAGGAAAAACTATGATCACACATGGGTTACAGGTTACTAAAGGTAATATTTTGACACTTACTTTATTTGTAGCTCTTATCCAGATTGTTACACTATAGAAAGTTTGGAGAGTTAAAATCTACACACGAAAACAGTTGTTTACAAACACATTCAGTGTTACCACTAACGAAAGTTAAAATTACCCCAAACTATTCAAATATTCTATAATAGTAGGGTATAAAGTATTTTTCAAGAGCAAAAACTCCAAATTATCTTGTATTGTTTGCTCAATACAAAGAATAAACCCTTTTTTATGAGATGGACCAAAGTAACCCCGCAAAGACCAAAGTAGCCCAACGGTACTTGAATATAAGAAAAAATTGTAATTTTATATAAAAAATATGTATTTTTTGAAATATTTCAGTTAATTTTGTAAATATTGTAAAACTCCTAGTTCACTGCACGGGTAAGTGTAATAGTAGTATGTAGTGCAAAGGGAAATCGAAATACCGGGTGAGCCGAAAGTTCGTTACAACTTTAAAAACTTATAAAAAAGGAAGAAATTATGATAAAGGAGTGCGGTTTGCAAGAAAGGGCTCACAAAGTGGTCGGATTTTTTTTTAACAGCAAAAAAAAAAAGAAAAAAAAAGTTAAAAAAATCACATATAGAGGCGCTGACGACCCAACACTCAATGAACAGGACAACAATACGCTCCATTCATTTGTTCTTCCAATAACAAATGTTCAACATGACCTCCAGAACATTCTACGACACAACTGTTGTCCTGTTCATTGTGTCTCGGGTCGTCAACGCCCTCTACATGTGATTTTTTAACTAATTTTTTTTTCTGCTAAAAAAAATCCGACTACCCTTCTTTGCAATAACTTTCCTTTATCATAATTTCTTCCTTTTTTATGAGTTTTTAAAGTTTTAACGAACCTTTGGCTCACCCGGTATATTTAGTTGAACTGACGTAAGCAACGAAATTTCGCTAAAAATAGGCCAAAAAAAATTAAAATTTTATGAAGATATTGCTAGGAATTTATGTTTTTATCATCATTCTGAATTACAATTGAACTAAAAATATGTGTATTTATTCAATAGTGTACATATCTTTTAAAAAGCGCTCCAAAGGTAATCAGGTACCTTAAGTTATACGTTATTGTTAGAAATAAACATGTATTAGCGAATATTTTGTAATTTTTACATTACAAATCAATGATGCATTGCAAGTCCGCGTAATAAGATTTCATTCATGCTCTCACTTTAATGTTTTATGTGTTTAAATTAACAGGAAAAAAAGAGAAAAATAACTATAAAAGTAAAATTATTATTAAAAACACTTTTTATAAGCATTCAATGTCTATCTTGAAAATCGCACCTTTCATGACTGCGATTCATGATTTTTCAAAAAAAAAAAAAAAAAGTTACAATACGTTAATGTAGGTGCCGAACTCAATTATGTAAAATTTATCTTGTAATTTATCAAAATTAACATGAAACTATTAATTGATTAAAGCGCATTTTTAAAAATATCCCGTTGTTGCTGTTTCATAGCCAATTGGCTTATTTTGGCGAGCGTAGTTTGGCGCATAATTAAATCCATTGTTGTTTGAATTTGTGTACAGTTGTAACCATAAAGAATATTTAGCCATTTATTGCCTGTTGCGAGCTGACGCAAAATTGTCTTAAAATTAATAAAGTTATAATTAAGGGGGATTATTTGCCGAAAGATCTAGAATATTGAAAAAAAGGTGTTTTTTAGCATTTTTTTTCTCCTGGAATAGGAATAAAAATTTTATCTCCGGGTTTTTTGCATGTTATTTATTATCACTCGAAGAACATTTGAATTTTTTTAAATAAACATTTGATGATGTGACTCGAGTTGCGTGAGTGGATGTCCTAGCGTGCAAGCCGTGCACTTCCAATCGGGCGGGATCCGATAGATCACCAGAGTCGTTTGCCATCCATTTTCGTTGAGGATTATGAATATAGATAATGTTGCCTGGAGCTTTAAGCACTTTGAGGCCAAAAAGTTGAAAATCAACAAAGTGGCAGCCATTTGTTAAAAAAAAAAAAAAAAAAAAAAAAAAAAAAAAAAAAAAAAGGTTTATTTCTGGCTCCTTTTTTTGCGAGCTTCCAAAAATGTTTATTTTTTTTTATAAAAATGGCTGAACGTGGTCCAAGCTCTAATAAATTATATTACCTTTAATTTTTAAAAAAATAGCAAAATCGGTTTTTGCAAAATAGCAAAATCAGTTTTTGCGTTCTGATCCCACCCAGTTTTTAAAAAAGTCATTTTGCGTAAAATGTGTAATTATAAATGTGTATTTAATTGTTTATAGGGCTAAAATATGGTGTTAATCTATGGACGCGTTGCGCAAAAACACTAAATAACTACAAAAGAACTTCGAATTCGGCCAAGTCGTTTCACAGGGATAATATACAGACGATAAGAAATAGAAAGAAAAAAATCGATTTTTTTCAACCGAAAAAAAAAAAAAAAAAAAAAAAAAAAAAAAAAAAAAAAAAATTCCCCTTAACCCTTAAATGCGCCATTTTTTATTTTGTTTCGAAAAAATTATACATGATTCGCTGAAAGGTTTATTACACAGGAAAAATAATGAAAAAAATCGCAGATACATTTTTCATACAATAGGTCAATCTTTTCTTCTGTTACACATTTGCAATAGAAGTAAAAACTACTGTCGTGTGTCTGTTTTACGCTAAAATATTGCAATTTAGTAAATATTTTAAGAAGTATGTTTCTAAATACCTTATTTTATATAATTATTTATTTTATAAAACTTAACCTTTAACCCTTTAATTCCCATGATAGAATACGTTCTAGAAATTACACCAGAAAGTTTCAATGGTTACTTTCGCTTTATTTAAATACGGAATGTCTGTTATTAATTAAAGCAGATACTGCTATTTTAATTTTCTGGTATGAATTAGGTATATGCCAATAAAAAAAAATCTATTAACCCATAAATGCCTGATTTTTCAAAAATCATTGTAATAATGTTTTTCGGCTTTCATTTTTTAAATAAATCATGGGAAAAATACTTTAAAAAAATCATTTTTTAAGTACGTTTACGGCTAAAAAACAGTCTGTTACTAATCGGCAATACTGGTCTTTAATTGAAAAAAATAATTTTCCTTGCTAAAATTCTATAATATTAAACACACAAGAATTTTGGGAACTATAATAAGAAATAAATTTTACTTGCTCACTGCAGAACAAAATAGGGTATTTCGCAAGCTTCCAAACAAAACAAAAAGAACAAGTAGCAACAATTGAAAAAATAAATCTATCTTTATTTTTAAACAGCACAAGTGTTGCCATCTATATGTTGAAAATCGGTTTAATAATATTTTCAGAATGTATTTTATTGGCAACATTAGGCATTATAGCTTCAGTATTATTCTAATAGTATTTTAGAGCCTAAATTGGGTATGTTGCCGAATAGCAACACCCGGCATTTAAAAGTTAAATTCAAAATGCTGTTGTTTGCATATATGCAAAGCTGCGCACTACAGGGTTAAGTTTTAAAAGTAATACAATGTTGTATTGTCATCGGAAATATATGTGCGAACATATTTTTTAATAACTCTAGCATGTCAGGAAGTGAGAATCGAAATTCCATCTTTGCATACAAGAACCAAGTTCAGTTAAATAAAAGGGTCTAATAAATGAAAGAAGGTGTGATTCACAGTTCATCTAAAGTTTTTTAGCCCCCGGTACGCTATTTCTTTCTCCCAGCTTATTTTGTGTCGTCTCCAAAAAATAACGTTACGTTGTGTAAGAGAACCGTAAAACAAAGCAGATATTTCATTGCACTGTTAAATACTCTATAGTAATTTTTTAAACTTCTAAGCATCGCACATTTTCAATTTTTATATCGTCGTATTGGGGAAATAAAAAGTATTTTTAAATGCAATTTGTTTAAAAACTGCATCTCCATTTATTTTTGAGATTTTAATTTTTTTTTAGTTTTTAGAGCCATTTGCCTAATATTGGCAACTCAAGTACTCCATTTCTGTAGAAAGTAAAAGAAAAATAGCAATTATATCTTTTTGTTGCCATTTTCCCATAAAAACAGAAAAAAATGTTCTTAAAATACGTGCTATTTTGAAAAAATATGCATGAATGATTTTTGATAAAACATGGAGCTCTTATTAGAAACTAAATTTAATTTTAAGTATTGATATTAATATTACAAAAAAAAAATGAAGGCATATATGAAACATTAGATAATCGATTTTTTCTTTTCTTTCTTTCTTTTTTTTTTTTTTTTTTTTTTTTTTTTTTGTCGAGGTTCTTGAATGACGAAATCTCTTTTTTGGATTTATGTATTATTCAGCGATAGTGACGTCCTATGCGTACTTTACTGTAGATGTTGTTTAATACTGGATCGCAAATGAAAAATTCTTCAGCGGATGCGGATGACGTCATTTTATATAAAATAAAATCGCGTGTTTTAAGTCTTAAAACTGAACTACTGTAGAGTACCGCTTAACCGAGTTTCCGCTTTAACCGAGTTATTTTCTTCTGATGGACTGATGGCTTCCATTACTATGAAACAGCCATTATGAATGAAGTGTTAGGTGAAGATGAAAGAGCAGTCGTAAAAAGTTAGAACTCTGATTTTCTGGTCAGAATGGGGGGAAAATGGTCATAATTTTTTTATGAAAGAGCCTGCTTTTTCATCTTACCTAACACTTCATTTATAATAGCTGTTTTATAATAATGGAGCCACCAGTCCACCAGAAGAAAATTATCCATTCCAAAGGTATAACTTCAATTGAAAAAACTTATTTAAAGAAAATAAGTTATAACTGGTGTGAATGAAAAAGAACAAAAAATCTTCTTAAAACATCATCAAAAATTTTTTTTTAAATAAAAATATTTTTTTAATTAAAAAAAAATGATGGTGTTTTAAGAAGATATTTTGTTTTTAAAAACTATTTAATATTTTTTTTTTTTTTCATCGGGGGCGACACTAAATTCTGAAAAAGCAGAATTCCTGTTCTCTAGTTTCTGTTCTTCCCTGAATATGTATATGAACTTCTCCATAACGGAATATTTTAATAAAAGTTCATGATGATCTTCCAAAAGGTTGAAAAACTCTACTCCACTGATGTGGGCTTCGTCATTTTTTGCGTCTTTGTTTGTCGAAAAAAACTGGCTCTGCTGAATTAAAAACGTCGTTTCGAGAAAAGTTTCACAACAAGTACCGCTCGCGTTTGCACCGTGTGACAAGAATCGCTATATCGTCTATATGTGTTTAAATTTTTGAAAATGGATTTGATAAAACATTTAGGGAACGACAGAAATTAAAAAAATTCAAGGAAAAGATTAATTTTAAAAGCCGAAAAACTCCATTTCCCTCTTAAAAGTAAAAATCATGCGTTTTATAGGGTAATTAAACATTTAATGTAGCTATGAGGCACGTTAACCTTAATTTCTAAAATACGAAGAGAAAATATCTCAATAACGCTAATATTGATGCTTTATACCAGAGGCATCGGATTTTCGTTAGCGGGTCGTCAACCTGTTGTGTAATTATTTATGAAAGATGTATGAGCAAGGTGTGATTCACAGCTCACCTAAGATTGTTTTCTCACTCTGCCCTGAATATGTATATGAGCTTCTCCATAACTGAATATTTTAATTGATAGTTCATGATGTTCTTCTAGATTCCAAAAGGTTAAAAAACTCTCGCGCTACGTATTAGTAAAACAAATGCACTCGAGGATAATATTTCTCATTCTCAGACACGCATGTTTTCTATTTATTCATATGTATATTTAAAATGTCCAAGTCAAAAATGCTAATATCCATGAAAATGACATTTCCGCCTATTTCATTTATCTGCTAGTCTGCCTATTCTTCTACACACATTTAACGCATTTATAAATTATCTATTATCTTTATGCAAACAAAATAAAATTAACAATATTCATATACGTATGAAATTTTGTGAATGAATCTTATAAAAACAAAGGGAGTTTTAATGCATCTTTTTTTTTTTAACATGTTGCAATCGCCTCTTCCCACAACGTTCAGAAAAAAAAGAACATTAAACACAGCTTTCGTCAGCAATTTAAACTAGTATTGAGTCTGTTTTCACTTACCTTTCTCTGCCAAGAAAATACACAGGCATGTATCAGTTTATATATTATTTAAGGTAATAGATGAACCAGAAATTAGGTTCAAAATCCTAACTGAAATCAAGAGAGAAAAAAATAAACGGTCAAGTGCGAGTAAGGTATACGAAACTTAAATTAAAACCAGAAAAAAAAAAAAAAAAAAAAAAAAAAAAAACTCGTTTAAAAGCTTGGGAACTGGAGTTTTTTTATTCGATGTCATTCGAAAGACAGTGATACAATTACAACGACTTTCTTTTTTAAAGCATCCAAGTCATCTTAGACGCATATTTAAAATTTCATAATGATGCTTGGTGTAGTAAACAAGATTCTTCATTTTATTGCCGGAAAGCTAAAAATAAAATATACTACTCTATGCTCTCAGTCATCTCATTGTAAACGTTTCATCGTAGTGCGATAAATGTTTTTCAACACGTTATTTCATTTCTTGTCGGCACATAACTTACGGAAATTTCTCTTTTATTTTTTTCCTGGCTATATCATTTGCAAGACAGCGATGACGATATAAAAAGGCTATACACTGCATCAAAAACTCGTTCTTATCTTGACCTTTCCCATACTTCTCTGCATCACCCACCTTTTCATAGATCTTTCATTTTTTTGTCGCCTATGGCATTCTCCGCACTTAAAACGCCGAAAATGATAAACGGATAAGGGGGTGTGAATTTGATGGCTTTTGATCATTATGAATAATGGTGGCTATCAGATAGAATGATATTAAAGTTGTACTTTGAATGAAAAATAAAATAAAAAAAATCTTCACAAGAAAGGAGAGCTTTGTCAACTTTCGAGTTTAAATTGACGATATAATCGTTGGCTGGTTCTTGAAGCAACAGCTTATGAAACGGGTGACTTTCATGCTTGAAAAGGTTAAGAATTGAAGCGAGGAATTCTTATCAGCTGTTGCCAGGGTTTTTTTTAATTTCTAAAACACCTGATTTTTTTTTTTTTTTTTTTTTTTTTTTTTTTTTTTTTTTTTGCCATCTTTAAAAAATTTTAAAACATAATTATACTGTATTATTCGGCAACAAGACGAGGATTGAAACACAAGCTATTAGACATCATTAATATTTCTATATTAAACACAGAGCCTGATTTTGAACAATGTTGCAGCAAAAAAAAAAAAAAAAAAAAAAAAAAAAAAAAAAAAAAAAAGAGGGCGCTAATAAGCAGAGAGTATATGGTTGGGTGGTTGAGATTATACGCTATAGCTTTATTTGAGTAACAGAGAACATACTTTGTTTCTTTTTTTAATCCAGAAAGTATTACGACGTACACTCCCGTATACACTTCACTACACCTGTAATTTTGGATAAGTGAAGTCCTAAACTGAAAAATTCTGGAGGCAAATTTGGAGTAAATTTTAATCTATGATTTAATATTAATGAAAGTTGTCTTTCCAAACGCGGCTTTCTAAACTACAGCTTAGACTAACTAATACGTAAATCCAATCGTGATTAAAAGTATTACTCCATTAATAGTAGTAATAGTAATAATAAAATAATAAAATTAAAAATTCAACTAATTTTCAGTATTGAAGTCCTAGACTTTTATGTCCTTTTATTCGTTGTTTTACTTAATTAGTGCAATAAAATTAAACGCATTTGTCACTCTGTGATACAATACAACACAGCGATTAATTTATTATTGGAAATTTTATTGATAAACTATCAAAACCTGCTGCTTTGCACACGTGATTGTTTCAATATACCAAGTGGTATTTGTGTACCTATTTCAATTAGGGGGAAATTATGCTGCTATGGATAGATTAAATTACTAATTAAATTGCATATTCAGGAAACTTCATTTTTGTACTGCATTAGGTGAACGTGAGACTTGAATTAACGAGAAGATATTTACTCCACACAATTTTTATCCACCCTGCTCAAAAAAATAAATAAATAAATAAACAATGCAGTTCAAACGGGCACTTTGTTTTTCAGCTATCGTAAAATGGAATAATTTTTTTAAATTGATTCAGTTTCAAAGTCTATATTTCCTACAAACAAAGGACTGTTTGTTTTTAACAATACAAATATTCTTGATTCACCATAAAAATTAAAATACCGTTAAGTAATAAGTTGGAAAACATTGGTTTAGTATATATAACCATCATTTTTGTGCGTTGAAAGACTAAATATAAAGTACAGTCGGCCAAATTGGGAAAAAAAAAAACATTTTAATTACCAAATTGTCCCAGAATAAAGCAAAAATAGCCATTCGACTGGGATTTATATCTTCTTTCCATTTATGTTTAATAAAAATAAGCTTAGAGGGTCGTCTTCTTACTGATATTGTACCAAACTCTGAGATTTTCAATACAAACACCTACATCATTCCTACATCATTCCTACACCATTTGACATCATATTTCGATTTTCCGTTATCCATCAAACGGGAAGTTATTCGGTCAAATAGGACAGGAATTTTGAAGGTTTAAAATTTGGAATTCCTAATCGAAAACTGCAGTTCATTCAGCCAAGTAATTTTTGAATAATGCTTAAAAAACTATCCGCATTGAAATCTGTTTTGAAATGATTATAAATAAATTTATTATTAGGAGTTTCAAATTTCAAATTTTATAATTCCTAAACTACGTGACCGAATATCTTCCCGTTTGGTATCCGAAGGTAAAATTTACCGAAAAAGCCAAATATGATGTCAAAAGCAGGTATTCATATTAAAAATTTCAGAGTTTGGTACAATTTTAATATGAAGACGACGAGAATCCCTTTTTTTTTTTTTTTTAGCATAAATTATAAAATGACATAATTTCTTGGCATTTCCATTTTTTTTTTCCTGTGACTATTTAGAGAGTAAAATGAACGGAGTGTTTTTTTTTCTATTTTGGCCGCCTGTATTTCCTTACCTAGTTGTCAATCATATTTCTCTGTTACTGTCTTTTTAATTAATTATAGCAGTTACTGATACTTGCGTGTTATCCCATTGCTCAGAAAAGTTGTGTATAACAATGGCATGACAAATAATTAATTTTTCTTATCTTTTAAATTTTCTAAAATTTAAAATTTTAACTATAGAATGTTTTTCTCATATTCTACCCATTAGATATTCGATTTTTTTTTTTTTTTTTTAACTTTTCTTTGATGCCATCATGTTTTAATAGAAACCTGCATGTCAAATTTAAAATTTTGCAGGCCTGATAATTTTAGAATAATCATGATCATAGAGCGTTTTCCAATCATAACATTCTGTTAAATCTTGAATATTTAAAAAAAAAAAAACGTTTTTAGCTAGTATTTACGTCTTAAAAGTAACCACCATATCATATTTAATTTATTTAGCCGCAAAAGAATCTAAGAAATCCGAATTTTAGGACGTTTTTCGATCTGGTATCTTTTTTGAGAATAGTTTGTACAGAAATAGAATATAGCCTATTTTTAAACAGCCTATATTTGAGCACAGACTGTCATAATCATTTTCCCACCCTTTTTTTAAAAGTCGGTTTGGCAGTTCCAGATATTATTCCCTTCAAACAAGCAAACAGATAAACAACGAAACGTTTCTTCTTTATAATATTAGTATAGGTTAATGAATTTGTGTACCTTTTCTCTCCTGTGGCATTCTCCGCACTTAAGAGGTTACTTCAGTGAAGGGAAAAGACCCGCTCGCTAATGCTAATCCTATGGAAAAAATTTATAAAGGTATCTCGTTTGCATTTCAATATTTTCATTTTTTTTTTTTTTTTTTTTTTTTTTTTTTTTTTTTTTTTTTTTTTTTTTACCTTGGACAGCTGAGGTCGATCTGTACAAAGGTCGTTTTTCATTTTTTTTATTCTGAATACATGTATTTCTAATTATGACACTTTCATTTTCGGAACCGGTTTCGAAAGTGAAAGGATCCTCAAAAAAATATCTGCAATCAAAATCGTAAAAGTAAAAAACAGCCTTTGTACAGATAGACCTCAGCTGTCTAATGCAAAAAAAAAAAAATAAATAAATAAATAAATAAATAAAAATAAAAAATAAAAATATTCAAATGCAAACGAGATACCTTTATAAATTTCTTCCATAGTATTAGCATTAGCAAGTGGGTATTTTCGCTTGACTGAAGTACCCTTTTTAAAACGCCAAAAATTATAAAGGGATAAGGAGATGTGAATTTGGAGGCTTCTGGTCATTATGAATATTGGTGAGTATCAGATAGAATGATATCAAATGTGGTTCTCTGAATAAGAAATAAGGTCTGAAGAAAAGAAAACTTTATCAAGTTTCCAGTTTAAATTGGTGATACAATTGTTGGCTTGTTCTTGAATTAACGGCTTGCGAAACGGATGCATTTCATGATTGAGAAGGTTAAGAATTGAAGCGATCAATGCTTATCAGCTGTTTCAGGGTTTTTCACTTTCTCAAATATTTTTTCGTTTCGCCATTTTTTCCCATGTTAATTCTAAATAATAATAATAATAATAATAATATTCATTATTATTATTATTATTATTATCATCATCATCATCATACTGTATTATTCGGCAATGAGACAATGCTTAAAATACAAGCTTATAGGCATCTTTAATATTTCTATATTAAACAGAGCGACAAAGCCGTATTTCAGATAGTAAGCTAAATTTGAGATAGTAGCACTACGCTAAAAATTTTCGAAGGCCCCCCGATGTAGTAAATTAGAATCCATAATTTAATATTAATTAAATTTGTGAAGCCCTTCAGAATGACAGATCTTATGTTAAGCTTAATATATCTTATACCTAAATCTGGGCCTTATTAAATATATTGCAACTTTAACAATAATAAAGTCACATCTCAAAATTTGACAATTTACAACATGGACGTAGAAAGAGTTTAAGACTGTTCTCAAATCCAAAAGGACAACTTTATGACATAAGTTTTAATTTATTTTTGTTCGAAAATACATGAAACTAGCAGTTCTTGTTGTTCAGAAACTATGTAATCGAGCTGGGTTTGTTTTTTTTTTTTTCGTTTTTTTGCAAACGCAATACACCTTTCAGAAAATAGAGTCAAAATGGGTGTTTTGAACAGAATTTCCGCGCGAAGGGAGAAAAACCGCTCAAGAAAGGTTTAAAAACGTGTTTGTCACGTGATCAAAATCGCTTATAGCTCAATGGGTAATTTATTGATCAAAAAATGGAAAACACAGTTCGATTCCAAATCGCTTCCATGGTTAGATTTTCTAATGTTATATCTTTCCGTTAAAAAAGAATTTGTAAACGTTTTGCGCTTGTTGAGCAGCAGTTGAGAACAGCCTTAATAATTTACTTTCATTTATACGTAAACCCAACCACGATTGAACTTAACAGTCCATAGATAATAATAACAACAGCAGCGATAATAATAACAATTATAAAAAATCAAAATTTAAAATTTAAAAATTTTCAGAATCGACATCAAAAGGCTGTATGCCATTTCACATTTTATTTTTTTCAACTAGTGTGGTAAAATTAAATTCTTTAAAAAAATATATGATGCTAATTTAAAAAATCGTAACTAGCTCATTTATGTGATTTTTTTAATAAGGTTTTAAATCTCCTATAACATTTTTATCTCTTTAAATGCTCAAAATAATAAATGTGGAGATGGCTTCGAAAGGGAGGGGGAGGGGAGGGCTGCTAAGCTACCACATGGGACACTGAAAAAAAAAACACACACACACACACATAGTTAAATTAATATCTAACGGTTTTTCAGAAGCTATCATTCGTAAGGGACCAAGAAAAAATATCTCGCCAAAGGCTCAATGGTTTCTGCGTGTGGATAATACATGAAGGGTGAGTTTGCCTTCGATCATGTTAAATGATAGTTGGTATCAGATAAAATGTTATTCAAAGGGGATTTCGTGAGTGAAAAAGAAAAAGATCGTTTGGAGAAAGGGCAGCTTTGTTAAAGTTTCGAAATCAAATTGGCGATACAATAGTTGATTTGTTCCTGAAGTAACAGCTTATGAAGCGGATGCAAGTGGTGTTTAAAAATATTATCAACTAAAGCGACAAATTCTTGCTAGCTATCAGTTTTACACATTAAACAAATCATTACGATCATATTATACTATTAAGAAAAATTAGAACAATTACAATGCAAGCAATTGCTTATTTTAATATACTAAAGGGAGTCGGTAACCTTCCTTTTGCGAAAAAATTTAATGAAAGTATCAATTTTTTAACTTTTTGTTTAAAATAAATCCACTCATATCTTGCATATTCTCACAAAGTGCCGTATAGTAAAGATCAGACAATTAAATATATGCGAAAAAGACTTTTTACCGCATCTATTTTCCTTTGAATGATTCATTCTTAAAACTCATTTTTCTCAGTTTGTGTTTTTTCAATGTATATCAGTATGATCAAAATGCCAACATTTCAATATATATTTTTCAATTGACTTGCTATTTTTTTATGGACGATTCATAAACAATCCACGTGCATTTCATAAAATTAAGGAGAGGATTTTCAGTAATATAAATGGTTTATTATTTTTTTTAAATTAAAATGTTAAGTAAATATTGATTTTTTTTTTTATTGCATGTTTACATATGTTAAGACATTTCATTTATTTATTTTTTTTAATTAATTAACTTTTTGGAAATCTGATCCTTACAATTGTACATAGAACAGTAAGAAAAGTATTAAAAAAATTTTCTTGATTTTTTTTTTTTTTTTTTTTTTTTTTTTAAATTTTGCCTCAAGAATTGCATTTTTCTTAATTAAATCATTTTCATTGATAAAATGTTTAATAATATGTCAAAAAGATATAAAATACTAAAATATATATTTTTTTAATGTTCAAGGGTACTGATTTGTCTTAACAAAAGTAAATAATAACTAAAAATTTAGCAAACTTCAGTGTCGAGAATGAAAATTTTCATTTTATTTTATCCATATAATTTATTTAATGAATTCGGTAAAATTTAATACTTTTGATATTATGCGATACTATAAAAAGTTGAAAAAAAATCACCGATCGATTAATTCATTAAACTAAAAAAATAATTTATTGATAAAGTAACAGAATTTCATAATTCAGCGTTTTGTGTTGTTTTCTATTAACAGTATAGCTACTTATACAGGGCTCCCACTGGGCCGTTTTTTGAAAACCAGTAATTTTTTAGAACGAAATTCGTGGTACACTGTAAAAAAAAAAAAAAATCCGACCAGTTTTCCTGTAGGAATCGGAAAAATAGTTGCCCTTATCGTTCCGGAAAATTTTCCGACCCAGCTCGGAATAAAATCCGTAAAAAAAAGAAATAGTCAATAAAACGGTATTTTACGGATTTTATTCCGATTTTACGAATTTTATTCCGAGCTGGGTCGGAAATTTTTCCTGTACGATAAGGGCAACTATTTTTCCAATTCCTACAGGAAAACAGGTCGTATTTTTTTTCAGTGTAGGTTTCTGCAACAATTGCAAGAAAAACGCTCGCCCTGGTATGTTTGTATGAAATTTATAAAAGATTTTTCTTTAAATAAAAGTGGAACCGAGGGGGAGCCCTACTTATGTTACTGTTTTCTGGAATACTTTCATAAAATGTGCTTGAAACTACAAAAAATATCAATGGGCACATACACACACACACTGTAAAAAAAAATATGACCAGTTTTCTTGTAGGAATCGGAAAAATAGTTGCCCTTATCGTACCGGAAAAATTTCCGACCAGCTCGGAATAAAATCCGTAAAATCGGAACAAAATCCGTAAAATACCGTTTTATTGACTATTTCCTTTTTTTTACGGATTTTATTCCGAGCTGGGTTGGAAATTTTTCCGATACGATAAGGGCAACTATTTTTCCGATTCCTACAGGAAAACTGGTCGGATTTTTTTTTTAAGTGAAAAAAAAAAAAAAAAAAAAAATTACATGGAAGAGCAAAGTAGTAAACTGATGAATTTTTTCTTATCTGCCAGGTTTTAAAATTTATTTGCAGAATGACAAATGGCAACAAATAAATTTTACATTTAAAATCAGCTTTTTCAAACAGCTCTTTTTTTTTTTTGTCATTTCGAACTAAAAGGAAGAAGAGAGTCCGTTCTGACTCAAAATGACAATTAAAATATTTTTCTGTAATCTTTATATTAAAAAAAAAAATAAATAAATAATCTGAAGGTAATTTTCATATCTCTTGCATATAAATAACCTACTAGAAAATTTCAACACTTTTTTTTTTTTTTTTTTTGTTTCTTTAATGCTAAATCAAACTATTTTCGAGAAACTTTTATTTATTTTTTTTTTAGTTTTTCGGTTAAAGATTTTCTGCACAGCTTTTACTGTAACAATCGTAGATAATTCGCATGAAAGATATATTTAATATGTAAATAGCCAAAATAATTTTTATATTTAAGATAAATTTAAATAATCCAATTAAAATATCCAGAGAAAAAATTACATTGTCCTGTTTATTTTATTTCATTTTATTTTTAATTAAATGATTTTCAGTAGTTTTGTTTTCTTTTTTTATTGTTTGGGGTGTTCGGAGGAGGGAATTTTTACTTTTTAAGTTATGCACAGATTTTGAAAAAAAAATGTATAAGTGTTTATTTCTTGATATGAAGCACTTAATTTTTTTTTATTTAAAAAAAAATATATATATATTTGAAGTAATTTTTTAATTCTCTTTTTAATATTCTTTTCATTTGTTTTTTTCAGTTGTTGACTGTGAATTATCTGCCTGGGGTCCATGGTCAACGTGTAGCGCCGACTGTGGATCTGGTACCATGATCCGACAAAGATCTGTGATTCGATATCCTAGGAATGGTGGTGCGCCTTGTCCAGATCAAGTACAGACTCGAGGGTGCTACGGAAACCGGTGCGATGCTAAGTCTATTGCAAAAGCACGCAGAGGTATGCATATATTTTATTTTCATTAGATGAAATTAAAACTTCCACCTTAAAAATATCTTTTGAAATGAATACCAAACCCTAAGAAATCTTAATATATTAATTTTAACAATTGTATTGTGTAAGCTTTACTAGATTTTTAAAATGTTGAAAGCTGGATAAAACTAATAAGTGAATCTGGCTTGGAGACAGAGACCGATTTAGCTCTGATGCTAGGAAAGACACAGTAACGTTTTGGGGCCCCGTTCATTTAGCAGAATTTCTTTAATTCTACACACATACACGCTCATAAATGCAATATATAACTCCGGGAATGGCTTAGCCGTGTTCACATATGTCAATGAACACTTTCTTTTTTAATATTTTCCGTATATACTATAGTATATTTGTAATATATGCAGTTACATCTCCTGGTGGTTTTTAGCAAGTACATCAAGATGCCACATGAATTTTGATCACATTCAGATTTCCCGGTTAGATAAGTTTCCTGAAGTAGTGTGAAAAACTTTCCTCTCCAAAAAAAATTAAAAATACACTGTAAAAAAAAAAGTAAAAATGGAAAATAAAGGCCCTATTTTACAGGCATTTTGGGATGCCTCTTAAAGTTTAGAGGGGAAGCTCATACCTTTTGGATAATCGAACTCAGCGTATGTGATATTATATAGCTACCGGGTGTCCTAAAAAGGACTGACTGATTTTAAAATTCAATAACTTGCAAACGGTGGCAGATATTTAAAAAATTCTTGCAAGAGGGTTATGTATAAGATCAAAAGTTTTTTTACAGTGATTTTCGATTTTAGTTCGAATTACAAACAATAGATGGCGCTGTAAGAAATAGTCTCTAAATACAGGCTCGATTTTTGATCCTTTTTCTACTTCCATGCGGAAAAAGGAGATTAAATTGTATTGAGCGGGCCACGAAGTACCAAAAATCGAGCCTGAATTTAGCGTCTATTGATCGCAGCGCCATCTATTGTTTGTAATTCGAACTAAAATCGAAAATCACTGTAAAAAAACTTTTGACCTTATGCATAACCCTCCTGCAAGATTTTTTTAAATATCTGTCACTGTTTGCAAGTTATTGAATTTTAAAATCAGTCAGTCCTTTTTAGGACATCCGGTATAAAAATGTATTGCTATAACAAAAACAGTAACTGATAGCGAGAAAATCACAAATTTGTTCACACTGAATCGAAAAACAAGCCTCATATTGACGTTGAGCATGTTGTTGAAATCGTTATATACAAGGGTAAGTAGATTTTAATCTATTGATTATTCGCACACTAAAAAAAAAAAAAAAAAAAAAAAAAAAAAAAAACGACCAGTTTTCCTGTAGGAATCGGAAAAATAGTTGCCCTTATCGCACCAGAAAATTTTCCGACCCAGCTCAGAATAAAATCCGTAAAATCGGAATAAAATCCGTAAAATACCGTTTTATTGACTATTTCCTTTTTTTTACGGATTTTATTCCGAGCTGGGCCGGAAAATTTTCCGGTACGATAAGGGCAACTATTTTTCCGATTCCTACAGGAAACTGGTCGGATTTTTTTTACAGTGCAAACTGCGAAGTGCAAGGCCACTTATCTTACTTTGACTTAAAAAGATATAGGTCTATAAAGCAACCAAAACAATAATAAATTGCTGTCTCTTTTTATTGCCATATTCTTAAAGGATGAACTTCTTTAAAAAGATTTGTTTAACACATGTTCTACAAAGCACTCATCTTCACCTTTCTAAAATCTCTAATGCCCCATGTTACTGAAAAATTCACCGTTTAAGCCGATTTAGAACATAAATATTACTATTCGAAACCCAGGATTTTATTTACAATAATCCTACCTATTTTATGTGTGATAAATTAGATCGATGGATTTTCTATTTGAATTTATAATACAGTAATGTTTAGTGAGGCTATTAAATTGTAATATAAATAATAAATGAAAAGGAAATCATATAAAAGAAGAGAAAAGAAAAGAAAAATAAAGAAAAACAGTCATTGGCAGATTAGTTTAAGATAATCATAATAATTACCTTTTTAATTTTTGTTTTAAAAGATAAAATAATCTAAACTGATAATCTGCGCTATAAGATAACGATATACGCTATAAGACATCTTATATATACATATACACATCTACATTTATAATTATACATCTACACATAAACATATGTACCACGGTCGTATATAAGGGGGGATATTTAACGCCCCCCCTCCCGTGCGATTTAATTTTTCTTATTACTTTATTTATTTGTTCTTTAATTTAATTTTCAATATTTAGAATATTCTAAACTTGATAGTAAGCAAGAAAAAAATAACATGCTTCAAGCATAGATTATGAAACACTTGCTCACACATTCAAAATACTGTAACAAAACTTCACTGTTTAATAAAATGAAACATGATCTCAAAGCAAACAATTTTAAAAACGCATAACACATTTTAAAGCCTTCACTTTCATTCAGAAAAAAAAAAAATGTTTAAATTCTACATACATGGAAACTCGTTAGTAAATGTTGTTCCAAGTACCTTAGCCAACATATAAATTTCATTATTCACATATAAATTTCATCATATAATTCACATATAAATTTCATGAAACGTTTTTTACTTTCTTCTATCGTCAATGGAAGAAAGTATTGTAATCGAATTTTTTTTTCGACGGATTTACATGTTTTAAGGGTCAGAGATCCCAAAAAATATCTGTCTGTCAGTCAGTGTGTCCGTGTGCCGCCATTGTACCATTAAAAATTGTATGAAGTTATGCATAGAATTGAACCAATTTTTTTTTTAAGTTTTTGGCTATGGCAAGTAGGTCCGCCATTAATTTGAAAAAAATCCGCCGGTAGGGGGGGGGGGGGACGCTGTAACAGCGATTTTTGTGCATTTTGAATATTGTACCATCGAAACGTGTATGAAGTTATGCATAGAATTGAACCAAATTTTTTGTGTATGTCTTTGGCCATTGCAAGAAGGTCCTTCCTGAATTTGGAGAAATTCCGCCGCTAGGGGGCGCTGTAATAGCGAATTTTGTGCGATTTTTGTGCATTTTGAATATTGTACCATCGAAAAGTGTATGAAGTTATGCATAGAATTGGAACCAAATTTTTAGTGTATGTTTTTGGCCATGGCAAAAAAGTCCTTCCTGAATTTGGAAAAATTTCGTCGGAAGGGACGCTGTAATAGCGGTTTTTGTGTGATTTTCAATATTGTACCATGGAAAAGTGTATGAAGTTATGCACAGAATTGAACCAAATTATTTATGTATGCTTTTGACCATGACAAGAAGGTTCTCCCTGAATATTGAAGAATTCCACCGAAAGCGGGCGCTGTAATAGCGATATTTGTGGAATTTTCAATATTGTACCATCGAAAAGTGTATGAAATTATGCATAATTCTAATAAAAATACTAATAAAACTAATAAAAATGAATCATTGGTATTTGTAACAACATTTTGAAATATTAATATACATGAGATAGAAGAAAGTTTTGGGATTGGCACATCCAACTAGTTTAATTTTTCCTATATATATTATAGATAGAATATATTTGTAATATATTGTACATTTGTTGTACATTTAGTTACCCGAGTAGTTTCTAACAGGCATATCAGGATGTCAAATGATTGGTTAACAGCCTATTGATCACATTAAGATTTCTCGGTTAGGCATGTTTCCTGAAATAGTGTGGATTTTTTGTCGCATTAGATAAATTTTCTCCAACAAAGAATTTAAAAAAAAAAAAAAAAAAAAGGAATTAAAGTCCGCATTTTGGGGCCCTCTTAAATTTTAGAAGAGAAGCTCGTGCTTCACGTGCCTTTTGGATAATCAATCCCTCATTCATAGTCATAAAAATAACTGATTTTTTTTATGCAGTCCTGTATATATATGATCTATAGATTTATATATATATACTAAATAGTAGTATGCAAAAATTTTATTCAGTTAGAAAACCCATAACACAGTGCAAAATTCCCCTTCAGAAATTTGCACTAATAAGCAGAAATGTACTCAAATTCTTTTGCGCAGCCCTGTATATGATCTACAGAATTTATAGACACCAAGTATAATGTGTAAAAATACTAGTTAAATTTAAAAATGCATACCACAATTGAAAACGCACTTAGCAATTATTGCTCATAGACGATGCTATAATTGAATTATTTTGTTCCTGTAAGTGAACGATAAATGTCATGCACACCATATTCTATAGTAAGCATCTTTTAGTACAACTCAGTGATTGTATACCATTTTCAATATGTTTGAAATAGTGTACTATCATTAAAATACGTTGCAAACGATTTTTTCCCATAGACCATAATGTAACTGAATTATTTTGAGTACCCCTTTAAACGAACTGTAAATGTTACACACTCGTCGTTTTCAATGTAGAACATGCTACGGTAAACCTCAATAACATATGTCAATTACATGGCAATCGGAGTATATTTACGTGAGTTAGAGGTCGGCCAGACAAACCGAATAAACGGTTTTCAATTATTTTGAAAGTGTTAATGAAAATGAAGTAATTGAAATGAACTATCACTGGCGTATATTTCATTTATTTAGGTATGATAATTTTGACTAGTTTTTACTTGTTATTAGACTTTGTTATTAGACTACTTTGGGGTAGTGGCATGGGCATAAGATATAGCCTATGCTGGAACAGAGACTAACACAATCATTTTGATATCATTACTTTTGAAATCAGTTCGATAGCTCCAGAGATTAATTCGAACAAAGAAAGAAACAAACTTTACTTCTTTATAATATTAGATAAACTTAATAATAGGCTTCAGAATCAACGCTTACTCTTTTGAAAATCCTGAGCACGAGACTGGCGTACTACTTATCTACATCCATATTTACACATCTACGCTTATTCACCAATACCTACAACTATATCGGCACAGTTATAGCCAATGAATCCAAGAATTTTTTTATGTTTAAAATGAGTGCTACAATTTTTCGTAGCAATACCTTTTCAGCAATCGCACCACCAATCGCTGAATAAAACCATTTTATAACTGACCACTTTATCGCTGAACAAACAAAAAAATCATATCAAATTATATAAAAAAGAAAACATAATAATAATTTGTAAACATTATGTGCACAAACCTTAGTTAAAATATTATTTCAAAGAAAAGCAACAATTTGAACATGGTAAAAAGATTAAAAAAAATTTTGGTGTGTCGTTTAGTTGATTTTAGCCCTATAGTTTTCCACCAACGAAATTTCAAACACTTCCACTTAAATTACGATCACCCTAAATTTTATGGCATTTCATATTCAGTATGCACCACATAAATTTTTTTATGGTTGTGGGGGAATTTTTAATGATGCATTAAACACAGAAGGATAACAGCGGAGAAAAATGTTGAAATTAATTTTATTAAGGCAGATTAAAAAAAAAAAAAAATGTACAGGCTTCCACGATAGTAAATTTTGATGACACTAACGGCTTGTTAAAACGTGTGACGGCCTTATATTATAACTTTGTAATAATATACTACGCGCGAAATCTGATAAGCTTTTATCTTTTAGGTTGTTACACTGTTAGAAGGAAGTAATTCGCATATGTTTATGATACACTGAAATTTGACGCATCGTTTTATGATCTGGAGAAAGGAATAATTAATAAACTTGTGTCATTTTTTAGTTTCAGACATGCTATTTTAAAATAGATTTTTTAAACAGACTGCTGTTTATAAATTTCTGGACTCTTACTTCTCAAAATATAATTAGCTTTAAATTCCAAAAAGAATTAAAATAAGTTATTTAATATATTATATTAAAGTATATTTGTATGTTAACCCTCTAATTCCCATAGTAAAGTACGTTCAAAAAATTCCACTATTTAGAGAATCTTAATTCACACCAGAAAATTGCAATAATAAGTTTCGCTTTATTTAAATACGGAATGTCTGTTATTAAATAAAGGAAATATTGCAATTTTAAATTTCTGGTATGAATTCGGAATATCCGAATTAAAAGAATGACTAAATTCGAAACACTGTTGATAGCATTTATGCTACCATGGGCATTACAGGGTTAAAGTTTATTTGTAAGAATACAAAGTTATTTTTATGTATCTCTGAACGCATAATATGCTAAAATTAAATCTCAGATGCTGGATTCATTTACTATAACAAATTGTAGGACTACAGGAGAAACCATTGTATATCATGTATTGTGTGCTATGGTTTTTTACACTTTTCAACAAAGTTGAAAAGACTTTATGTATTCGGTTTGTCCGTCCGTCTGTCTGTCCACGCTTTAAACTCGCGTGAATAGATTCTAATTTTCATGCAATTGATATATGTTAATTAGGTTTACCATGGCATGTTCGATATTGAATATGAAGTATATAGCATTAATATTTCATTTACAACTCAAATTCCCTTACACTGTGGTCAATTGCGAAAAGTCGTTTGCAGTGTATTTTAATGACATTACGCTATTTCAAATGTATTGAAATTGATATAAATCACTGAATTTTACTATAAGGTGTTTACTATAGAATAGGGTATTCATGGCATTCATCGTTCATTTTCAGAGGCACACAAAAGAAATCGGTTAAAGTATTGTCTTTGAGTATAATAATTGCTGGACATGCGTTTTCAATTTCGGCATGCACTTTTAAAATTTAACTCATTTTTTGCATGCTACTCGTTGTGTTCTAAAAAGAATTAAAATAAGTTATTTAATATATCATGTTAAAGTATATGGGTATATTAAAGTTTATTTGTAAGAATACAAAATGATTTTTATGTATCTCTGAACGCATAATCTGTTAAAATTAAATCTCAAATGTTGGTTTCATTTCATAATCTATGCTTGACGCATGATTTTTTCTTTTTTGTTTTCTTTATTTTTAGCTTTAAATTACATTAAAAGAAAACAACTTAAGTTCAAAATTTTTAATTAAATTATTGCTTTGTCGTTTCTGTTTTCTATGAAAGGGTGGCAAATAAAGTAAAATTAATATATGAGTAATTTACTGTTAGTATAATTATTGATATTTTTGTTTAAACATAATGCTTAATACGATTATTGTTTACATTTACAATAAAAATTAGGTACTTTTAAGGCAATGGGTACCGCTTGACACTCAACATAAATGTTGGCGTGAAATCTTACTAAAGATGAGAATTGAAACATGCGTGTTTAAAATACATTTTGTAGATAATAAAGGTTCAAAACGGAGTACGTATGAAACTGGAATTACATTATATTTAAAGTAAAACTTTCCATTTTTTTTCACAAAACTTAAACATGTCATTATGTGACTGCACCAAAATTTTACTGACTTTTAATGTAATTTTATTGACTTTTCACCCTAATTAAGTGTTCCGATGGGTTTTATTATTATCATTTTAACAAATATATAAATTCTAGATGAAGTTATGATTTATTTTTTGTAATATATTCATTACATGTACGAATATATGGTTCTTTGAGTGTGCGTTTTTTCCGATAGATTAATTTATTTTTAAATGAGTTATTTTCTTTTCTTTTTAAACTTGTTCCAATTAATTTTTTACCATTAGAACGGAAACGTTTATATATATCTATATATCTATGTCTATCTCTGTATATATATTTATATAAGACATTTTATGAAAAACTGTTCAATACTGTATTTTTATTTATTCATTTACCACCACTAGTAACAACAGCTAAAACAAGATATTTGATTTTACTTGCCTCTTCCTTTTAATAAGCATAAAATAACCTTTTTTTTTTTTTTTACTTAAGTCTATTAACCCTATTGACCTTGAGCCATTCCCTGCTAGCGTTGTGCTTTCGCAACATTAATTTAATATTTTTAAATATAAATTTTGCAAATTCTGTATAAGCAAACAATGTATAATAATATTAATTAAAGTGTGAAATTTTGTTGAAAATTTTTAGAAAGTATCTAAAAATTTTAACAATTACATCAACAAAATAGAAACATGGACAAAATGTAAGAAAATTGTACCAGTCAAATCTGGATAATTAAAGAAGATGGTTGTAAAAATTGCAGCAGTCAGAACGTAACTGTAACTTGAAATAAATGCCCTGTCCCGCTTCATGCTAAAAGTTTTAAGCGAGTTAATCTAAGTCGGGAAAATAAATAATGCTGCTTCATGCCGGCATCAGAGTTCGGATAACTTCATGTGGAAACGGAGATACATTCTGTTTGGCCCCCTCCCCTTCTCAAAATAATTTATTGGAACATATTTTAATCCTATATATAATCTTACATATTTAATCGTATATATAATTTAGTATAATAATATTGGTGCTAAAATGATTCAGCATCCCATGAAGCTACGCCACTGGAATTTTTACAGATTTTTTATAATGTTTGCAAAATGCAAGAGAAAATCTATACTACTTCGGGAAACTTCTCTTGTTTCACCAAAAAATCAGAACGTATGATCAATAGATCATTAACCAGACATATTGCACCCCGATGTCCTGGATGGAAAATGTTTGAGTAACTGAATATGCATTAACTGTAACACACTATAAATATACTTTACACTCTATACCATTTTCATAAAACTTATACATCAAATAAAAGCTGTTTAATGAAATGTGAATTCTGCTAAGACATTTCCAAGAATAATATTTTTACCATTAATGAGTTTCCAAGCATGCAAAGTTTAAAAACTTCCCTCAAATAAAAGTGGCCCCCAAAATCGCACTGTGTTTCCATTAACTTCACAGGTTAATTAAGCCCCATTTCCCTATTTGTAACTACACAAGAACGAAAAATCATGCGTCCAGTGTAGATTATGTAATACTTTCCAACACATTCATAACACCGTAATAAAACTGTGCAGTTTTTGAAGGTGAAAATGTCTGAATAACAATTTGGAAAACGCATAGTGCGTTTGAAAACCCAAATTCTACTTTTACGCATGAATAATCGGAAAAAATATACATTTTTTTGTGCAGCCCTGTATATGATCTATTGATATGTATGTATATTACATAGCATGCTAAAAGTTAGTTCATTTAAACGCATAGCACAGTTGAAAATTATTTTATAAGATTACTTAAGTGATTTAGTTTGCCTATTTATTTTTGTTTAGGAGCATTTGTTAGTTTAATTAATTACATTTTCATAATCTCCTTAAATTTAGTTAGTTACAGATCAGCTATATTACTTACAAAGAAATTTATTTATTTATTTATTTTGTATTAAAATATGTCAAAGAATTTTATAACTGATATGATAAAGAATTTCATCCTGAAATGACAAGATGGAGGGAACCTGGTGATAGGACTGTATCTGAAAAATGTTTAGCATGTTAAAAAAAGATTGTCATTAAGAAATATAGGAATGTCAAACAATTATTATACAACATTTTATATGTAACATCACAAAATCTCGGTACCTAATTTTTTTATTTATTTATTATTATTATTATTATTATTGTTATTATTACTGTATAGAGAACCTGGGAAAGCCAGGGAAATTCGTAGGTGAACTGTGCTAAACATCTGATACAAAATATAAATATTTTGTAGCTTTTAATATTTCTTCATATAACTCATCAAAAGTTCAGTATTTGGAATTTTTATATTATCAGTATGGTAAAATCAGGGAAAACCTGCAAAAGTCAGGGAAATTTGTGGTTGAGATGGAATAGACATCTTGATTAAATGAGGAGATATGAAAGGTATTATAGCATTAAACCATGGTTTAAAAATATATACATATCCTGGGATTTACAAGCATTCTTATGATAATGCAAAAAATATCAGCAGTGCATTTAAAAAAAAATGTTTTTGATAATGCAAATATTGAAATTAAATAATATTTAAAAATGATATAGCTGCGATAAAATTGAAGGTAATATCGCAGGTTGTTATCACCATGGTTATACGTTTCTAAAAATAAACCGTCCGAAGGTGGGTTACACATTTTTGATGATTACGGACCATAGTGAAAAAGTAGAACTTTGTCGATTAAAATAAATAAATAAAATAGCATAAACTTTTTCTCCATTTTGATCAATTTTAAGTATGGTCGGCAGATAACGGAAAAATATAAAAGATAGGGTATTCTTATGTTCTCATTTTTACAATAGATATAAATGACTATCCTTAAACTGATAAAAGAAGAAGAAGAAGAAGAAAAGCTTTTCAACGAGTTTATCATCATAAAATTTCAACTAATAAATTTTGTTGGTATATTTTCTAAAAACCTCAACTTTTGTTGAATGATCCCAATACTTTACGGCGCTTGAAAACAATTGCAGCGTGTCACTAAAAATCCACTCGATCGGGAGTTATTGAATTGAAGTTGCCATTTATCTGTTAAATGAAATTTCCTGCATCGTTTAAACTGTCTTTTATGAGAAGAGAAATTTTTTTTTTTTTTTTTTTGTTCACACGCGAATGATAAACATATGGTATTTGACCTCATGACCTGAAGGGAAAAAAAACAGAAAGAAAGTAAAAAGAAACACCTCGCATTTTGACAAGATAATCGTAACATAAAAAATAATGGAGGCTATAAAAAGTTTTTATAAAGAAAAAAAAATCATGTATATAAATATACATGTTTGTTGTTGATTTAATAACAAATGGTTAATAAGAATTTGAAATAGAATGATAAAACATGAATTTTTAAAAAAGTAAAACTGCATCATGTGATTGACTATTATTACTGTTATGATTATTATTTTTTTTTTTCAGGCCAAATGGAGTATTTTAGCGTAAGTAGTTTAGTACTATGCCAGGAATGTTTTTTGCGACATTCCTTTAGTGTTATCCACATTCATTTTAAAACGACATTTGTGCCAGCATCACTCGTGTTTGAAATGCACATAATACTCTGAACCCTAACAACATATTCACATTTCGTAGCTATTGGCCAGTATTTACGAAGATTAGACTTTAGAAAGGCGAAAAAGAAAAAGAAAAGCAGAAATTACTTTATAGAAAATATCATCATACACTCTATATGGCCAAAGGTGACCGATCACTTGCGATTTTAGACGTTTTGTAAAATATCTAGAAAAATACGTGAGGAATTAACCTGAAACTGCAGGTGTGTAAACAGTATAGTATAAGTCATATATATGTATTTCCGCGAAGATTTTTTACCGAAACCCCATAGGGCCATAGGGGACCGTCAACAAATTGAAAAAGAACGAATATCTTTTGTATAACCCTAGTAAAAATTAATATAGCAAAAGCGTTCAAACTCGAGATTATTAATAAGTGGCTTATTGTAATATACTGTGTTCATTTTTATGAGGGTAGCACGTATACTCGTTCGTAGAGAAATTAAGGTTTTTATAAAGACAGACCCAAATTTCGTCAAGTTTTTTGTTCATAATTTGCAGAGTTCTTAATATAAAAAAAAGTTCGTTTCAGAAAATTTGACAAATTGTACACAATATTCTGCAATCAGAATTAAAAATTAATAAAAATTGTATGAAAAATGAGCAGGTTTACTAAAAAATGTTTCACTGCGCATGCGCGAATGCAATCAAAATATAATGTGCTTAATGTATTCGTTAACTATATAGGGCAACTTTTGTGAAAGTCTCAAAATCATAGCTTGAAAATTCTGAAAATAATCGTCGATAGAATAAGCTCGAAATCCGTTGTTCCCAAAAAGAAGCAAAAAGATCAGGTGTTGTATCCAAATGTAGTAGTACGTGCAATATTGTGTATGCTACCTTGGCACTAATCAACAGATATTTGATACAACCCCTTAACTTTTTGCTTCTTTTTGAGAACAACGGATTTCGAGCTTATTCTATCGACGATTATTTCCAGAATTTACAAGCTATGATTTTGAGACTTTCACAAAAGTTGCTCTATATATACTTAGCTAATATATCATGCACATTATATTTTGATTGCATTCGCGCATGCGTAGTGAAACATTTCTTAGTAAACTGCTCATTTTTCATCCAATTTTTATTATTTTTTAATTCTGATTGCAGAGTATTGTGTACAATGTTGTTTGTCATATTTTCTGAAATGAACTTTTTTTTTTTATATTAAGAACTCTGCAAATTATAAACAAAAAACTTGGCGAAATTTGGGAATGTTTTTATAAAAACCTTAATTTCTCTACGATTATACATGTTACCCCCATAAAAATGAACACAGCATATAACAATAAGCCATAATAATCTCGAGTTTGAACGCTTTTGCCACATTAGTTTTTACAGGGTTATCCAAAAGATATTCGCCCTTTTTCAATTTGTTGACGGTCCCCTGTGGGGTTTCGTGAAAAAAATCTTCGCGGAAATATATGACCCTGAAGTTTCAGGTTAATTCCTCGTGTATTTTTCTAGATATTTAACAAAATGTCTAAAATCGCAAGTGATCGGTCACGTTTGGCCATATAGTGTATACAGGGATGGGGAAATACATTTTACTCTCTACTGGCGAGTGAATTTTCTGTCATGGCGAGTGAATTTTTAAGTAATCTTTGAAAACTGCAAACTATAGAGGTATGCCAAAAACTTTAATTATTTATTTATTTATTTTGCTAATTAGCTATATTTTGCAACTTTCCAAAATAACTGCGATGTAAACATGGTACTAAGTTCTATCCTACAATAAACTTTCCTATCTTGTATATATTTCTTAATTATAATAAATTTGAAATCACAAATATATGAAGAAATTGATAAAGTTCTAAAGATGATTTAGAAATGAACATATGAAACCAGTATGTAAAACTATGAGTGACTCATATATATATATATATATATATATATAACCAATAATTAAACATAACCTACCACCATCAAAAACCATAATATTATGAATTAAAGCTGTAAGTATATATATATAAAAAAAAGATAAAATATTTATAAGATTATTATGGAAGAAAAATAAGAAAGTGGACACCGACAAATAATGGAAATGCTTATATATTGAATTACGTTTTCAAGGGCACAGAATTCAATGATATAAGCAAAATGGTTGTTTTCTGTGGGAAATATAAGCTAAAGCTAAAAGTTATTTTCCCCTGTGCCCTAACAACCATTAAAATCAAGTGAATTGATTAAAAATGAAAACAGAATAGAAACAAATAATATGAATTGGAAAAAACAATAAAACCTATTTAAATATTTATAGGATATAAAATGAAATAATAAACACCATACCGATTAATATTTTAGAATAAATCCACGCTCACATGGCACCCATATCGTAAAGATTAAGGTTAATAAAACAGTTAAGAAATCACAGTAATTGATACCATAGGACACAGTTAATACATATTGAAATAAATGTTAAAGAACTTTTAATATAATATAAAATAATATAAATAGAAAGTAATTACATAATTAAAATGCACTATTAAATTAATTAAAAACCGTTAAACAATATCTTCAAAATTAAGCTAAAAATTCCCCCTGGTGTAGTAAATTATAACTGAAATGTAGCTGGAAGAAGTAAATCTAGAACTTATCGAAAAAAAAAAACACAAATTGTGGTGCTGCCATCTAGTATTACATTTATGATTTAATTGTCAAAAGACTTGCTTCAGTTATACGCAATTGAATGTAACAATTGTTTTATTAACAGCAAAACCAAAAATATCCTTATATATAGATAATTATAAACTGAATATAAACCACACAATGTATTTAAAAAAAAAAAAAAAAAAAAAAAAAAAAAAAAAAAAAAAAAAAACTATTGTTAATAAAATTTAAAAAGCATACAAAATATTCTATTAGCAAATTTATTTAATCTACACTAAGAATTTAAATAATTCTAGAACATCGATAAAATATAGCATATAGCTATATGCTATAAAACAGAATAAATTCATTAATAATTAATATAAATAATTATTAAAAATATAAAAATCTTTAATAAAAACTATTATATATAAGATAATTATAAAATGAACAGGAAATAAAAAACATATGGTAGTATAAAGAAGGTGAACTGATACTTAAATTCCAATTACCTAAAAAGCACAAATATAGTGTGTGGATTATTTTATACATCCATAAAAATCCTAAAAGTATGAATGTGGGACATTCAAAAACAATAAACCGATAATAAATTATATAACACTAGGTGAAAATAAATAAATATTAAAATATTAATAAGAATAGAAGAATAATAATAAATATAATTACCCAATTTTAATCCATACAGTATAACTTTATTTATATTAAATATACTTATATGTATATTAATCACTATAAAAATGGCATACTATTAGTAATTAATATGATATTGTCCCTATTAAATTAAAATTTATAACAAATGATTGTAAATAAGATTAAACAATAATAAAGCTAATAATTAATGAAATTCACCAATTACATATAAAATATCAAATCAACATCCTTATAAAATATGTATTAAAAATATAGTAATAATACAAAAGCCCCATTTTTTATTTATTTATTTTTTTTTTTTTTTTTTTTTTTTTTTTTTTTATGTATAAATTAACCATTGCGTATTATCCAGACAACGCCACCCTCCTCCGTACTCTAACATCTACCCACCCATCCATCCTATAATAATTTTTTTATGTTATTTTACAATTTTTATTTTTTATAGAGATTTTTTTATTTTATAATTTTTTTGTAATTTTGTTTACGCATGTGTTAATTTGTTTTAAAAGATCATGTAAGAAAAATACTAATTGTATATTAATGAATATATGAATTTTTTTGGAAAACCATGATTTAATGCATCATAAATTAGTTTTTTAATATTATTGTTAATTAGAGGAGAAGAACATAAACATTTTATTCTATATAAATGATTAAGTATTATATTTCGAAATACAGAATGATGTAGACAAGATTTAAAATTTGTAAATGTATTAACTTTGAATTTAAATTCTTTACGTTTGTCATATAAATCTGTGATTGTTTTGTTGTCTTTTATTGTAATTTTAAGATCTAAGAAGTTAATTGTATTGTTAGATAAAAGGTTTTCCGTTAATTCCAAAATAGTGGGATAATCTACTGGAAATGGAGTAATTGCAGAATGATCAGTATCAATTAAAATAATGTCATCAATATAACGATATAAATGTAGATTATTATTAGTAAAATTACGTTCATAATGATATAAGTATAAGTCTGAGAGTAAACTGGATGTACAACCGCCTTGTGGTATACCGACATGCTGTAAATATAAAGTGTTATCTTGCAAGATATAATTATTATAGATAATGAAGTTAGTTAAAGATTTAAAATATGCAATATCAATATTAGATGGTAATTCCAGTTTTTTATAATACTTTTTAAATAATGCATTTATAATTTTATGTAAATCTAATAGGTCTATATTATTAAAAAGATCTTTGAAGTCATATGTTGTTATATTATATACACAATGAAGATTTTTTAAAATATTGACAAGTTGATAGCTATTTTTTATACAATGTGTATTATCATTGTTTGTAGTAAGTACATATAATTGATTAAGAATTTTTAAGAGAAGTTTATTGGCTTTATTATTATATGTATTATATATATATATATAACATAAAAATGCATTGTAATAATAGTAATTAACTATTTTTGCAGTCGTGTAAATTTTGTTATAACAATTTTTGACTGTACGTTGCATTTTTGCAGGCTGGTAAAATAAATCCTTGGCTGGTAAGACTTTTTGAAATCCTCCACCCCTCATCATATATATTATTTCTGTTGTCATCATCCCGTTTTCTATTCACATACAAAACGCACAACGATGAATGAAGTATCATTCAAAAGGTTTTTGAACAGGCTTCTGTCATAGTCACATTTCGTTAAAACATGTTTGATTAAAAATTGCAGTTAACTAAAAATTAATAAGAAAAGGTATTAATAGGTAGTCTCAAAGACTGCAATGTGCAAATACTTTCTTTTAATGTCACGAATTCCTAGCACAGGTTTACTGATATAAGTATAATAGATCTTTCATAAAAATGTGTAACTAACTGCAAAGTAGTAAAGCCGTTTTTGAAAAGTTAAAAGTATTACGAAAATAAAGATACTTTACAAAAAATAATTTGAATCATTCTACTCTCTTTCACGGAAAAAAACCCCGTTATAAATGATTGCAAAACATTTGAATAATTAAAAACATGAAGTATCAAGTCGATCAAGTTCAAAGACTCTCTCTTGCTTTTTCTTCTTGTTTCCTGTAAAGATTTATCTAAAACGAGAAGTAAACCCGTACTTCGCACACTTAAATGAACAACAGTACTCATAAACTCTAAAAACAGATGGACGCATTACTTAAGCACAAAATATGATTTATTTATTTTTTGTTTTTTTACAGGAAGACATTGGCAATAAAGGCATCAAATGGAATGTATTACATCAAAAGGCAATAATGCGAGTGTTTGCAACCAATGACTAAGACAGAAAATTCTTCAAAAAAGTTTTGAATACCGCGTTCATCGTTGTGCGTTTTGTATATGCACAGTAACAAATAATATGTATGAAGATATATTGCAGAAAGTACACTTTTAGATAAAGTATATCAATGTACTTGTTTCTTATTCAGATCGTCGCCATAACAAGATAAAAAAAAATTAAAAATGTTTACTTTTTACTTTTTCTCTCTAAAATACTAACACTATTTAAAAATTATGAATAAAGAAAAATATGTTTTGTGTTGATTATGATTCAATTTCGGACCTTATTTTTCAAGCTTGAATTCATGACATTAAAAAAATAAGTGAATTAATAACTGAACCAGTTTAACCCTTAAATGCCTGATTTTTCAAAAATCTTTTTAATAACGTTTTTCGGCTTTCATTTTTTAAATAATTCATGGGAAAAATACTTTAAAAAATCATACTTTGTTTTAAGTACGGTTTATGGCTAAAAAACAGTTTGTTACTAATAGGAAATACTGGTCTTTAATTGAAAAAATATTTTTTTCTGATAAATTTCAATAATATTAAACACACAATAATTTTAAGAACTATCATAAGAAATAAATTTTACTTGCTCACGGCAGAACAAAATAAGAGTATTTTGCAAGCTTCCAAAAAAAAACATGTAACATCATTTAAAAAAATAAATCTATCTTTATTCTTAAGCAGCACAAGTGTTGCCATCTACATGTTGAAAATCTATTTAATAATATTTTCAGAATGTATTTTATTGGCAACATTAGGCATTATAACTTAAATATTATTCTAATAGTATTTTAGAAGCCTAAATTGGGTATGTTGCCGAAGGGCAACACCTGACATTTAAAGGTTAAACTTACCTAAAGTCGAATCTAATCCACATTTTCAAAAACTATCTATCACAGATTTAAAACATTCGTAAAAACTTTGCCATACATAATTACAGTGAAACTTAGCGAAAATTTAGAAAAAAAATCTAAATAAAGAATTTTTTAAATAACCTTGCATTTCCATTAGATAAAATGTCTATTTAACGAAATCATTTTCTGTTTAGCGAGATTTTCCCGTCCAGCATGTCTGACATTTTTTCCCCCCTTTAAATTTAAGAAAACCTTGCTCTTACTTCGGCATGCGAATTCACCGCTGTTAGATAAGATAGGCGATTTCATTTTCTTTTACCCCCAGTAATCAATTTGTGTCTTTTAATTACTTTAATGAATAACTCCAAGATGTGAAATAGTGTGTTTTTTCTAGGCATTTTAAATTTTATTCTTATGAACTAAATAGTTTTATTTAAATAAAATAAAATATACTGCAAGAAATCTTCGAAAACATTTTCTTGTACTAAATTTTATCAAGAATACTATTTAATGGATTTCCTATGTAAAGAATTCTTTACAGGATCTTGGATAGTTCGTTATATGGAAACTAGACTGTACTAATTTTTTTTTTAGAAATTACTTGTACTCATTATGTTTTTCAGAATTTTAAAATTGTAATTATTATTTATTTTATGATTATGGTGATTAATTGCACAGTTTACCTCAAAATTTATCAAAAAATCTTTTTATTATTATTATTATTATTATTATTATTATTATTATTATTATTAAATGAAAGCCTGTTTAATTGTGTATATTTTGGCACCTCATTTTTACCCATACGGTAACTATATCGCGAGCTATTGTAAATTTTGTTAATACACCCAGAGCAATTACCCACACAAATTAAAATCTTAAATGACTTTTTCACCATGTTCATATTTTCTTTACTTTCATGTTTTAAAAATGTTAAGGCTCTTTTTGTATTTGAGATAGAAATTTAAATTTTTTTGTACATGTTCTTTATTATATACGAGTGTGTGATAAATCTTGCGCATAGAATTAGCCTTCAGGTTTTTTTTTTTTTTTTTTTTTTTTTTTTTTTTTTTTTTTTAAGTATATGAAGATGCGTTACATTTCATCGTTTTACACTGTATATATTATATATATCAGTAAAAAATATATATTAAATGTAATATTAGATGTAACTAAAAATTCATGCGCAGTCTTGTGTAATACACGTCTGAAAATCTTTAAAAAAAATTGGGCAAAAATATCAATATTTAAAAAAGTAGTAGGGATTTTAAAAAATTCAAATTTTGTAAAACTTTTTAAAACTTCTAATTAGATATGCAGATATATATTTTTTCAAAATGCACTTTTAGTTGGACATTGAAGTGCAGTGAGTTCACTATTTGAACCATATTTTTTAAAGTTAAAAAAAAAAAATCCTTGAAAAGGTATACTGTCCTTTATATTAAAAAAATAATAATCATAACGAAATATTTGACTGAAACTGCTTCGGCTATAAATAGGTGTTAGTGAATGACGAATGAAACAAAAAAGATATCAATCATACTTTTATAAGAAATTTGAGTAAAATATTCATAAATATGAAAATGTATACATTAGTGTTTAATATGGAGGCACGTAGTTATATTTTTCACCATTGTGTTCGAGTACATTTTCTCCACGCTCTGAAAGTTGGCCAGTGGAATATATCTTACTAAAATAGATTTCAGATGTGTTCCAAATCTCTGTAGTTTTGTCTCTGCTAATTTCTCGAGGATGCTGCCTTATCCTGACTTTACCCGACCATAACATACATTATAAAAGTCCAAAACTATAATTGCAAAACCTCTTATTATATAACAGAAACAAACGCCTTATTATTTGCCATTTGATTAATTGATAAAGAATGTTCAATCTGGGGGTGGGGGATGAATATAGATTTATCCCTTGTCTATCTAATTCTACGTATCGTTCTATATATTTATATATAAGAAGAAGCTTGCTAAACATCAAAACTTTTTAACAAATGCGAAAAGACATACAGTCCTTCAAAAGAATATAAGGTTAAGGCATGAAATAAATCATTCTCCATTAATTCCCAATAATTTTTTTTCAACAATTAATTAAAAAGTACAGCATGTAATTCGATGACTAAAGCATTCTGGAAACGTTCTCTTCAGAAGAATAAAAACACTAAACTTTTTATGAAGTTATGTTGACATCTTCATTTGTTAAGTGAATGAATTGGCTGAAAGATCTCGATAATGAAGAAGTAAGTCAATTTAATAAGCGATTATTAATAAAAGAAAATTACACAACCTATTTGGTCTCCTTCCATCTCCAAAACTAGTTGATAGAGATATAGCATGTTGCACGAGATGACTACACACTGTGAGTCTATGGTCAGCTGTCAGATAAATTCATCACTTTAATCAATCTCACTATACAATTTTGACAGGTTGTCAAAGAAAAGTGCTCCAAATCATGACATTTAAACCATCCGATTCTTCTCTTGCTGATTCTTTTTAAGTATAAAATGGCGGATTGCACTTAGATTCTTTAGCCGAGTTCTAAGATCTCTCTTGCAATTAAAGTGAATATATATGTATATATTGTTATTTGAACTTGTAAGATAATTTTGACTCAAAGGTATACATATATGTATATTTAAGAATTTGATTATAACTTTTCTTTTAAGCTGTAGTATAGCATCAATTTGTTTTCACTCAAAGTCAAACTTTTGGATATGGTGTCGAGATTATAGCTTCGTTAATAAAGAATAAAACAAACGAAAGAAAATAATAACAGATTAAAAATATATATATTAATTTTGTTAAAAGAGAAAACTGGATGAATTAACAGAATAAAATATCGCAACTTACTGTTATCGAAAATTTTCTGTAATGTTATAACCTTCAGATAAACACATATATTAGGAATAGTGAATAATTTTAGTTGAATTAAATCAAAACACAGATTAAGTAGTTGCTTTAATATTTATTATCCACACTGTCACGAGAATAATTTACCCCGAAAGAAAGAAAAATCATTCGTCAAGCATAGGTTATGAAACATTTCAGAATATTGTAAGCAAACTTCCCTATTTAATAAGTAAAAGATACTATGTAAGAATCTATTTCACTCACGCAAAAACACCCGTTTGCTAATGTTAATCCTAGGCAAGATTTTTTTTTTTAATGATATCTCGTTTGCCTTTCAAAAGTTTTAAACTTCTTCTTTTTTTTTTCTTTTCTTTTTTTTTTTTTTTTTTTTTTTTTGGCATTGGCTAGTTGAGATCGATCTGTACAAAGGCAGTTTTTTACTTTTTCGATTTTATTTACTTTTTTTTTCTTTTAGCAGCATACTTTTACTTTCGAAACCGATTTCGAAAGTGAAAGTATTACTCAATGTAAAAAAAAAAAAAAAATCAGTTTTCAAACAAATTGCATTTAAAAGTACTTTTTTTTTCCAATACGACGGTATAAAAATTGAAAATGTGCGATGCTTAGAAATTTAAAAAATTGCTATAGAGCATTTAATCGTACAATGATACATCTGCTTTGTTTATTGCTGGCTTCTGTAAGGTAACGTTATTTTTTAGAGACAAAATAAGCTGGGAGAAAGAAATAGCATACCATACCGGGCGCTAATAAATAAACGATAGTTTAAGTAATCACTATAGAACAAAACAACTTATATAATTTCAAAAAAGAAAATAAAAGTTAAAAAGAAATGCAATTTAACAAATTACAACTACCATTTGGAAAATGATTTTTTCAAAGACTAAAATTTAAGACATAAAAAATCGCTCGGAGTTGATCATACATTACGTACGCCATGGATTACATTTTTCGGTACTGTAAAATTTTAAACTTCTACGGAACTGGTCATTCATTACGTACGAAATGGATTAAACATTGATATTCCTGGATCAATTTTAAATGAAATTTCATTCTTAAACTTCTAAACATCCCACAATATTACTTTTTACACCGTCGTATAGAGAAAAAAATGTACTTTCAAATGCAATTTGTTTGAAAGCTGTATCTCAATTTGTTTCTGGGTTATTAATGTTATATTTTTTTTTGTAGTTTTTATTACTTTTTTGTCATAGTGGCAACAGAAGTACCTGTTGAAAGTAAAGGGAAAATACAGATTACTGTATAGACCAATCAGAAAACGAATAAAATGCGGATTCAACCAATAAAACGCTTCAGATATGTTTTTGATTTCCTACCCTGACAGAGGATAATAACCATTTTTCCAAATGGTTAAAAAAAAAAAATACTTTAAAAATACTGAAATGCAAGCGAGCTATCTTTAAAAAATTCTTCCATAGGATTAACATTAGCGAATGTGTGTTTTCGCGTAAGTGAAATAGCCCCTTAAGTAAACAATTTGCAAAACGCGTAAAGCATTTGAAAACCCAATTTTAGCAATTACCATTTGTAGTCGAAAAAGTATTCAAATTATTTTGTGAAGCCCTGTGTATAATCTATAGCTTTGTATAATATACAACGTAATATGCTAAAATTTAGTTCAATTAGGAAACACATAACACAGTTGAAAATTCACCTTCAACAACAATTTCCGTCAATAAACGGAAATTAATTATTTTGTGCAGCCCTGTATATGATCTGTAGAATTTATACACAACAAGTAATATTTAAAAAAAATAGTTAAATTTAAAACTTACCATAACCGAAAATGTACTTCTAGCAATTATAACTGCTCATAGGCAGTAGTGTAAAGGAATTTTTTTGTGCGTTCCTGTAAATGAACGATAAATGTTATGAACATTATTTCCTGCACTTTTGTTTCTATTTTTTTATCATTATTATGTTAGGATTGTGATTTACACTGGTTATCAAAAATTAAGGAAAAGTCACAAAATGCTAATTTTCAAATAGCGAACACTCAAAAGGAAATAATATAATTCAAGTAATTACAATCTCTACAACACAGCTAGTTCATATAACATCTCATTCATGTCACACATGGTCACAAATGTCACAGTCACTACGGTGAAGCAAAAAAATAGGAAATTCCATACCTCTCATTATGAGTCTCAAATGATCACTATATGTGACTCCACTGAGACGTCACTCTGACTGCTGCTTTGGGACGAGTCCCCACGTGACTTTACAATGTAGTTACATTGTGACTCTCATGTGACTGTCATTTGTAGACTCAATTTCCAAGTCATCGTGAACGCTGCATTGTGATAAGTTACCAAATAATGTCACATTAAAGTCACATGATGACTTTCAGGTGACAGAGAGACTACTGTGAAGTCACCATTGTGCTCTTTCGGGAAAAGTCTCCATGTGACTATAATATGATTTTATTTGGTGACTTATCATAATGCAACGTTCATGATGACTATGAAATTGAGTCTCAAAATGACAGTCACATGAGAGTCACAATTTAACTACATTGTAAAGTCACCTGGTGACTCGTCACAAAGCAGCAGTCACATTGACTTCTCAGTGGAGTCACATATAGTGATCATTTGAGACTCATAATGAGATGTATGGAATTTCCTATTTTTTTGCTTCACCGTCGTGACTGTGACACTTGTGACCATGTGTGACATGAATGAGATGTTATATGGGCTAGCTGTGTTGTAGATATAGTAATTACTCGAATTATATTATTTCCTTTTGAGTGTTCGCGTATTTGAAAATTAGCATTTTGTGACTTTTCCTTAACTTTTGATAACCAGTGTATTTGAGCGAATAATTCACTCATCTTTATTTCTTCTTTTCAACATATACTTGATATTTTTCTTTATGCTTTTAATTTCTTAAATGGGTTAAAAATCGGACAGATTTTGGAAGGAGGAGGGTGACAAATTCTCAATCTTATAAAGAGATTAAGTTATTAATTTTTATCAGAAGAAATATTCTAGTTCTAAGATGAATCGCAGTATTTTTTTTAACTTTTTCAGAGTAAAATAGAGTCTTTTCCAAAGTTTTTTTTAAATTATTTATTTTTTTTTTCACAATCTCTGTGCAATAGAGCTCAGTCAAATCGTTATGGTGAAAATTTAGATCGATACTGAAAACTTACCATTTAAGTTCTGTGAGGTGTTATTTAAAACATACATTTGAAAAGACAAAAATAAATGCAGATTCAATAATATGATACTTTTTAAAAAATATATTCTATAACCATACTCAAGCAGTGACTGTTATTTTTTACCTTAGTGATAATATAGATAAATAAACTCGTTAATTGTTCTCATTCTAATCTTTTTTCATTTTCTTTTACTATTCTTTCTCTAGCATAGTAAACGTTACTGTGAAATACGCATTATTTTGTACTTATAAGATTTACACATTCTGCATGTATGCATGAGCTGTGCGGAAAGCGGAGAGAGACCGCCCATCCTCTCTTGTCTGCAGTCTGCACACATGAATAACCTTTTTAAAAAGAGAAAAGAAAAACATTATTCTAAATTCATTAAGGACATTTATGACATTATCGAACAATTTTATCGGTAATATTTCAAATTAACTGACTGCGGGTTTGAGGTTAACCCCAAAACTTTTTTGAGTTGTGACGGTGTTCTTCTTAGTGTGCGATATGATCTATAATTTTCTAAGTCTGCTTTCCGCCCCCCCCTTTTTTTTTCTCTTCCCTTCTATTTTTTATTTTTGTAGATTTAGATTTTTTTAATTAATTTTATGTATGTCTGCGCGAGCGATGGTTGTGGGAAGGGGGGTGTAGGGTTGAGAGCACTTCTTGAGCAGCCCTTTAGCGGAAACCGGTTGAAATATTTAACTCTAGGCAAGAGAAAGAAGTGGCCATTACGGTATCTCGATACTGGCATTTGTGTAGCTTCTGTGTTGGAAAGTTTATTTTATCATTTTTTGCTTTAATGTTTGCTAGTTATCAAAATTCATAAATAGGCGTACATTTAAAGTTATTGAAACTTTTTATATATTTGCGTATAGCCTATTTAAAAAGGATTTATTTCCCACAGTGAAACAGTTGTTAGAATTTATAGGTAATTTATGTGACTTGGTCTGCGATCCTCATTCTCTAGGGGTAGGATGTGGGATAAAACCAGCTATTGGAACACGGTGCTTCAAGAAAAGACAGTAAAATAACCTACATGAACAAGAGTGATTATGATTTTTCAAAAGCTGATAAAGAGCTGAACCTCTTTTCTGCAATTTCTTAAATTGTAATGAAGATAATTAGCCTTTTATCTTTAAACATTAAATAATTTGACTTAAGGGGGCGTTATTATTATTTTTTAATTTTCGCCAGAGAGATATGAAATTTTGTGGAAATATATATTTCACCGTAAGTATACAGAACACCTTAAAAGAAATATCAGATCTTATTATAATTTTAAGATTACAAAAAAAAAAAAATTAGAACGAAATTTTAAAATGCTCCATGCATCTGAATTTTTGAGATATTTCCTCAATTTAGCATTTTAATCGCTTAACACTCCAATAAAAAAAAATCTGTGCATCGATTTTTTAATCTCTTGAACAGTTAATTTTTTAGAGATTTGTTTCTGATTTCCATATCGATTTTCATCAAAATTTTGCCGTCTAATAAGTTAAAAATCAAATTTAATTATCTCAATGAAGCCGAATTTAAAAATTAATACACACTTTCTTTATAAGCAATATCAGGATTCTTCCTTATCAATTAATTACATGAATTTTGATCAAAAATTAAGACGCATGGAGCATTTCAAAAATATAAAAACGCTGAAAAATCAGTTTTGAGAAAAACAGATTTAAAGAAATTAAAGGGCCGAAAAATTGTTTGTGTACAAAGTTGAAACGCTTGTAACTTTGTGAACAATAATCGCATCTACATGCGTTTTTTCGCACATGGTTCAGAACAAACTGGAGAATAATAATATGCACAAAAATAATTTTCGATATTTGGGTCGATTTTTCCTCAAATAAAGGTATTTAATATTGTTATCACATGTTACATGCATGAAATATTGTTAGTTAAGTTCCTTAGTCAAAGCTCCAAAATAAAATTTGTTCCTTTTCAAGAAAAAGTCTATAGACAGTCATTTCCTTTAAAAATTAATATATATGATATTAACCTACTGGCAGGGTAAGACCGGATGATGTGGTGTTTTCCAAAAAAAGCATTTATTAATAAAAATGTGATATATTTATAAAGACGCCGATATATTTATATTTATAAATCATATATATAACGAGATGGGACTCCCGTTGTGTTTTCTCTGTCTCGGTGTCTATCGTTGCCCGTCCGATGGGTGCCAGGGCGCGGACAACAGACGAGTCCATGCCGACGTTGGATCGCTCCTTCTTTGTAGTCGCAGTGTGAGTGGTATCCGGAAATTAATAAAAGTCAGAGAAAATGCGTGTCTGATTAAAGGAAGACACAGTTTTTTCGAGGACCTGATTTATTGAACTTTTGTTACATCCTTTTGAGAAATCAGGCCCCTTTGGCTTGAGAGCTGCTACTTTACTTCTTTATGGACATCGGGATCGGGAGTTAGGTGTATCGCAAAGCGATACATGGAAAGCAAAGTGGCGTGGACTTAAGGCATTACTTAGATGGTACAAAGTCCTCTCTTGCAGCCCGTGCAGCGGTATAAGTATGAGGTATTTTGCATTGTTCCTGCTAGGGGTCGTTGAAGTCAAAGGAGGCGTTTTTAAAATATAATTGGCCGCTAGCTGAATGATTGATTGCCCGGGCAAAGGCGTTGGCTCAACTCGACCGACGGGTCGCCGCTAGAATTTAAAATTGCACTTACTTCAGCAAAAGTATTCTTATGAACTGTGACAAAACGATCTTTGAAAGTTATAAGATGCGATGCTGAAAAATTAATTTAACAGGGGCAGCGGTACTCAATCAATTGAGACACAATTACTAAAGCATTTAAAAAGTTTTAATTTTAATTTCTAAATTTAAATTTCTATTTTTTAAAACGGGGACTTCAAATTTTACAAGGGGCAAAAAGGGAATTTTAAATTTTAAAAAGGGGCTTAGCTTTTATCGTTTCATATATATTTAAAGATACTGTTGAACAAGAAGACCATAATGTTTACACAAAGTCAAATTAAATTCTGTTGGAAATTCTGGCTTCAAGAAGCAGCTAATGATGATGACTTTCCCTTATATCATCTTTTTCTATCATCAGAATTTAAATATAAGTAGTTGAACTATTAGGTCATGAGTGTCGTGAGATAATAAAGGTTGAAAAACACTGTATTAGAGGAATGGTTTTTTTTTTTCTTTCTGTCGACTATAACATTTTGAATATAAAACGAAGGTGGAGCCGTGAAATGAAAATCTTTCTCATTCTTAACTTCAAAACTGATTAGAACTGAACCTTGACATCCAGTTACACACTTAACTTGCCGAAATATCATCTGGTGTTGAATTAGATCCGATGATTCATTGATGAGGCCTCAAAGGCGGGCGAAGAGACGAGCCTTAGATGCACGACTATCTCTTTAATTAAAGAGACGGTTCATTGCACAGCAGTGTACATGATAAGCTTGTTGTTGTCAAAGACCTGTTAAGCAAGGTTGTATCTGATACACCATGAGAGTCAAATTACATTCGAATTAATATATGCCTCCCAGCTGCGATTATTTCACAACGCGACATATTGATTTTTTTGATTCAATACAAAGCATCTTTGACACTTTAGGAATTTAGATTAATTTTATGTGATCACATTGTATTATTTATGTCAGCTTAGAAATACAGATCTTGATTACCGAAGGACAAATAAGGCGGCTGGTCTTAGATCAGTGGACTTTAGTTTGATCGTCTTCTTCTTCTATATTATTTATTCTTGTAGAAACTTTTTAGAATATTTTACTTTGGAAAAATCTAAATAAAGTGCGACTGTCAAGTTTAAATCTTTGCGCAATTTAATTCTCCAATTTTTTATTAATTTAATTCTCTACTTTTTATTATATAAAGATTAAATAATTTAATACTCTTTTTGAAATTCCTAAATAAAACAAAGAAAACTGTGTGTAATTCCGTTAGAAATTAATTTACAGTCCTCTCTGTCAAGTGAACCAAAATGTGCATATATCTTTGAGGTTACAAGTAAACATCACTTAGTAACCAGCATGTCTTTCCAGAAAGGATTCAAAACTTTCAGCTTGAATGAAAATCACTTCCATAAGTTTTCCAGTAAAACTTCTCTCGGCTAAATAAAATAAAACGTACGAAAATTAAACTTGCCACGATACGAGATTCATTCAGGAAAAGTTCGTTTGGAAAGATTTTCGTTTAAAAATAAAATATAAATTCATAAAAAATCAAGTTAAAGATATAAAATCATACGCATATGAGGTTTATTTAAAGTTATCACGGCCTGGGCAATCCCGGAAAATGGCCGCACCTAAGATTAAAGAATCAAGAAAGTAGACTTTTCATAGCTCAACTAAACAAAATCAGTGACAATTTTTAGTTTTAAAGAGCATGATTTAAAAAACCTTACATGAAAACAAAAACAAAAATTATTTTTCAAAAATGTACCATAAAAAACGCATTTTTTTTTCTTATCCTCCTTGACTATGTGCCATTGCATGTAGCCATACTTCCTATACCTAAACAAGTAACGCATTCTTTGCTTCATCTGACGGAGACAGATTAATCGCCCCAATGTATTCGTGCGTTTTCTTTCTTTTTTCTTCCAGTCCTCCTTTTCGAGGATTTCATTTTCAAGCTATATATGTGTTTGCATTTTTTTTTTTTTCTTGTTTTCAGAAATGGCTTTGCTTTTACCTGGAAAATTTTCTCAAGCTCGAGCTATCAACGCTACTACTGACATAAGAAAAAACCTCAGATTGAAATATCCAAGAGATCCCGCTAAAGAAGAAAGCAAAGAGTAAGTAATAAGATTTTTTGTTCTCGGAATCTACCTAACGGGAATTCTACGGTCAACGGATCTACAGAATCTACCTAAGGTAGATTCCGTAAGAAATACTACCTATTACATTCTCTCTTATGCTGGAATTTCTGAAAAAAAAATTGCAGATCTACGCCGATCATGGCCCCTTGAACCCAAAACCACCCCCCAGTTCAAAACTTTATCTATCTTTCTCTATATATATCACGTTTTTATGGACACGATAACTTCCATAATTGTGCACAAATCTCTTATAAGCTTATACATAAAATCAAGGGGCAGAAAATCCCGGTCAAGTTTGTTAATGGTCAAAATCGGACCAAGGGGGTGAAAATAGGGAGGTTTATGAAAACCGAAAAAAAACCATAACTTTTTGAATTATAATACATATCAAATCAGTTTAAAGTTATTATTACTTCTAGGAAAAGGGGGAAAAATAATGTATAACAGATTTTTGATATAATTAAAAATGGGTTCAAAGGGTAAAAAAAACAGGGTTTTAAGAAGAAAAAAATTCACAACTTCGTCAATTCGAAACGTATCACATCCACTTAAATTTATTATAAATCTTCTTAATGTTATCTACAACTTTCATATTGACAAGTTTTTGATAAGGCCAACTCTTACCACAATATATATATATAATAAAAACAAAAAAAAGGAGGGGTGAAGAAGAATTAAAAAATTCATAACTTCGTTAATTCACAAGATATCAAATCCGCTTAAATTTATTATAAATCTTCTAAATATTATCTACAACTTTTATATTGACAAATTTTTAATAGGAAACTCGAGTATTTCTCTTACAAAAAATAAAAATAATAAATAGGGGTTGAAGAAAAAATTATCGTATTAACATGATTCTGTTAAAACCAGCTCTTACAGAAAAATGAAATTAAAAACTCGTCAAAAGAGGACAGATAAAATTGTTAAGGTGAGTTTAATCTCTGATCTTAATTTAGTTTTTGTTAGTGAAATTAGTACTTCACTTCGAAATTTACCTGTACCTGTAGGTCGAGCTGGCAGGTATTTTTATCCCAGTTTCAAGAGGAGTAGGCTAATTATAATTTTACAGTTACTCTGAGATATTTTCAGAGTATTTATCATCTTCTAGATGTCCCAGTGCTACAGTATCCGAATCTATTTGCAAGAGGACAACACTAAATATTGCATCAATAATCATACAAGTGATTCAAAATAAAAAACAGATATGTATACATTTGATCAAAATCGGTTATCTTTTAACTTTATCCCACCCTCATAAATATTTTCTTTAAACCTTTATGTCTCAAATACAAAAAAAAAAAAAAAAAAAAAAAAAAAAATCCTGCTCAAAAGTTATTCTTATTCGCCTATTACAAATGTTTTATTAAATCGGTAAGTCTTTTTGTAAAATATTTACAACACTTCGATTATTTAATACAGGGTGTTTCTAAAGTCTGTACACATTTTTAAGAAATGGGTTCTAAATCCAATTTCTTTGCAGGTGATTTAATAGAATACATTGTACGGAAAAAATAATAGTCTTTTTTTGTGCTCGTTTAATTAGAGTGACGTATGAACAGGTGCAGGAGGACTTCACATGCGTTCAGTCCTTATTCTCCGCAGCTTCCAGCAAATTGCAACACATGGTTTGTCGAGCTGCTTAGTTCTCACCTTCAAGCACACTTAGATTATGGTGGGCGCGTTTGTTTAAAAAACGTAGATATTTTTCAAACGTTATAATGCGGAATCGCGAGTTCCGAACGTGAGTCTTTGTGTGAATGATTGAGAATACACCTAACCGCTTGTTGTACCTTTTGCACAAATTCTAGTATTATTAGAGGTCTGCCTAAAAGATCCATCCCAATTTTTAACGCGAACAATTGCCTGAATTTGTTTACCAAGATTTTAATAGCTACTCTGGCGAAGGCTGATTTTCTGAATTCGCGTGTGAAATTCTATGCACCTGTTGGTACGTTATTCTACGTAGACGAGCAAAAGCAATGACTGTTCTTTCTTCTGTGTTAAAAACATTTTATTTGATACTTGCAAATAAATCGGATTTAGAAACTATATCTTAATAATTTCTACAAACTTTAGCAATGACTTGTATTGTCCTCTGGTATTCCCCCAGTTCTCTTCGTTCTAAAAAAAAAAGTTACTAACACTGTCGCTGCGCTGCTGCCGTTTTTTATACGACCGTGTCCTTTTCACTTTCTCAGCTTATACTGCAAAACTATTGCTTATAAAAACAGGAAATCTTGGAGTTTTATAGGGAAATGCCAGTGTAACAAACTTGCAGGAGGTATAGGGGGCACAAAAACGAATCGGAATCCAGTAGCATTGCACGATCCGAAATGCGCAGCAGAGGTAGTTGGCAGCGTGAACAGCGATCCCGCTAGAAATAAGCATTTGCGAACCGGTGATGCAGTAGGATGAACGAGTGTTGAAACGTTGAACTGACCGACATACACCTCGCGCATGGAGCTGCGGATTATAACAGACGCTCTGCCCTTGTACCAGGAATACTACCCACACAGACGTGCTCCTCATCATACGATCTTCGCAAGTGTGCACAGAAGGTTGCGTGAGACTGGTTGTTTCACGAGAGCTACCATGAATAGAAAGCGAACAACGAGGACGCCAGACAAGAGAAGACTGTTCTACGCCTTGCAATCCGAGTACGAGTACTCGAGCGATAGGCCAACGATTGGGTATTTCTTAATCCACTGTATGGAGGATATTGTCAGCAACCCAGATGCGTTTATACCATCTGCAACACGTCCAATCATTGAACCCTGCGGATTATCCACTCTGGACGACTTTTCCTACTTGATTTCTTCGACAGAGTGCGACAGACAAAGTATTTGCTGCGTCCGTATTGTTCACGGATAAGGCAGTAAATAGCTCAAGAGAGAAAATCTTCAATCAACATAACATCCATTTGTGGAATTTGGAGAACCCTCATGATACGTGAAAATGTTCAGCTCAACGCCGTTTCTCTGTCAATGTTTAAACCGGCATTGTTGGAGACCACCTCACTGACTGTACCTTTTGCCCTGTCGTCTGGACGGTAGGACTTGATCTACCTATAGCAAGTCCCGCCCAAACTTATTGCAGAAGCACATGTTCCTCATTCGTTGCACCGCTCAGTGTGGCTCCAGCATAATGGGGCTCACACCCCCCCCCCACCACCACATTACACCAGTGACGTCCGCCAACATTACTAGCTACCTAAACTTTACATTTGGACAACATTGGATGGGTCGTGGTGGCCCAGTTCATTGGCCTGTTAGATTGCCGGACCTGTCATGCCTAGACTTCTTCTGCTGGGGTCAAATGAAGACATTGGTGTAAGAGTTTATTCATTTGAAGACTTCGTCGCTCGCATCTCTGTAGCTGCCGGGCGATGCGAGACACGCCAGAAATCTTCCAGAACCTTAGGAATTCCCTGCGGTGCCGCTGTGAAGCCTGTGTGACTACTGCTGGTCGAAATTTCGAACACCTCTAGTATGTAGCTTTTTGCCAATGTAAAACTCGTTCTTAAAATGATTTATGTCACACTAACGTGTTACTGTTTCTGTTCTTTTCTTTGCTTTTTTTAACCGTAGCTCACTCAGAAGGCATTTTCGGACCCTGCAATACTGTGATTCCGAATCGTCTTTGTGCCCCCTACACCTCCTGCAAGTTTGTCACCCTGCAGCCATGATGTTCATAAAAGCACATCAAAGCCAATATCGAATCAACATACACTTGTGTTCAAAATTAAGAGCATTTTCAGATTTGGTCGATTATCTCCAGAACTACTGGTCAGATATTAATGAAATTAGGCACATACATAGGTTGATATAATGCAACACAAATAAACATTCAGCAGTTATAGTACGCACGCAAGAATCATCAGCATCGGAAGATATAAAACAGCACTTACAATATTGAACCAAAAAATGGGTTAATAGGGCTATGTTCCCCTCTTACAGTTACACTGCTCTCACAACTCGAACTCATACTGAAAATCCGGCACTTTATGGGTGCCTGTGACAGTTGGTCTCACTCCTCCAGCAACGCTGTTTTCAGGCCCTAGGTGGTTCTGGAAGATGGAAAGCGAGTTCCATTTGTCCTCCCCAGAGCGTCCCAGACGTTCTGTATATGGTTTAGGTCTGGAGACCTGGATGGCCAATCCATCAAGCGAATACCCTCAATTTCCAGAAATTCGTCGACCAAGTGATCTCGGAGCCCGTTGTAGTCCAATAAAATGAAATAAGGGCCAACTGCATCCCTGAAAATGCGAATATAGGGTACCAAGATATCCTCCCTACACCTCACATTAATCACAGAACCTTTGCCAAACACAGAGAGGGGTGTGGGCCCATCCAACTTGGTACCAGCCCAGACCATCAAATCTCCGCTGCCGTTAGTGGTCTCTGTAACGGAAGTTGGAAGGCACGTAGCGGATCCCTGGTTTTCTCCAGATGAATATACTTCGATAATTAGTATTTAGACTGAATCGAGACTCATCAGTGAATAGGATGGTCCCCCATTGATCCCTGGTCCAAAATCGATGATCTCTGCACCATGCAAACGGGTTCTCCTGTGTGCAAAAGTGAGCGGGATGCAAGAAATAGGTCTTATTGCAAACAGCCCTCTATCATGTAGCCTTTTGCAAATCGTAACCCTTGAAACTGCCCTGTCTGTGGCCGCATAAGGTCACCAGAGAGCTGGAAAGATGTTGCATTCTTGTTAGCCGTAGCTGTAATGGACAATTAGCGATCTTCGTTGGCCATCGTGGCGCTCGGGCGACCTTGCCCAGGCTTTCTCTCTATGGATCCAGTGTCCCTAAACTGTTTCCATAAATTGGACACGACACGGGGCGTTACATTGAACTCGCTTGGAATCTGCGTTTGAGACTACCTTGTTTCCAGTCTCCCGTTACATTACGGCCAATAGGAAAAAAATATTTCAAGTGCATTTTAATGATGTTACATCCTTTCGAACAAAATGAAATTGATATGCACTTATGAAGTGCAGTAAAATATACATTCAGAACAACATGCGGCGCAAAAAATATTTATAAAATTAGTTATAGTACGAACGCATTTCATTTGACACGTTTGGTATGCAATTTCCAACTTGTTACTGTTTTCTTTTGAATTTCATCGAATATTACAAAAAATATCAAGATATTCAGTGAGGTGTGCGAGCGAACAAAACGCGAAAATTGCCACACTCGCTTATAAAGCCTGTTTCTCTACCCACTCCGCCAATACACACGTCTACGCTTACGTATTCGACACTAAAGAGTTTTGCATCTTTGTTTCGAAGTATTAATTTTATTCTTCGTTCAATACTTTTCATGACATTTGACAAAATATGCAAATTTTCTTAATTTTGAACATGAGTGTAGTTTTCATAAGCATCTTACATAATAAATTTGGTGAAATGCCATCCAATAGATGCTAGCTATCACGAAAATCGTGAAAACACAGAATAGTAGCGCCATTTGTTGGGCTATATATACACCAAATCCTAATTAGCACCAATTTATGCCAAGGTGTAACTGAATGTGAAGGATGATGAAATTCCAAGTTGTACATGCCGAGAATTAGCTGTCGTGAAAATTGCGAAAAACAAAGCATAGCAGCGTCACCTGTTGAGTAATATACACAAAAACCTATTAGGCATAAATTTATGTCAAGGTTTAACTGTATTTAAAGTTTGACAGAATTTCGTACATTAGTTCTTGAGATAGAGCATCCACAAAATTTGTGTACATGTGTACAGACATTGTCCAAGAACAGTCATATCGTATCGCGTATCGGACATCCCAAAATGCGTAAATCAACAAAAAACGGAAGTAAAAAATCTTCACGATTCCAATACTTTTTTCTTATGCACATAGGATAAAATAAAGTTAAATAAATAAAGTTCTGAATTAGTAAAGAAAAAAAATATGATGAGAAACATTTCGCAAATGTCATTTTAGTTCTTCAAAAGGGCTGTAAGAAGCTCAAAAAATGTTCCGTTGTTGGCCAATTACATACACTTTTTTAAGTTTTCTGAAACTGGCCTAAATGGATTATGCTAATCCTGTGGTATCGATTACATCAAACGAAAAATATTACAGATAACAGAAGAATTTTTTTTATCTGTAATTTATTTCTAACCTGCGAGTTTTTCGTATACTAGGCTACCCGATAGAATTGAAAACAATTATTGAAATTAGTTCAAATTACAGTAAATATATAACTAAAAAGTTAGTTTATTGCATCACTTGATTGGGTTTGAATGCGCCAAAAACAAAAACAAAAAGAAAATCTGTCTTAAATTATTGTTAATTTTCTATTACATTAGGATATGTTTTTACACAAATACTTTCTTTAAATATTTAAGTCGAAATGGAAAATGCGGAATGTTTTTAAACTGTTAACAAAAGGATTATGACTTCGAAGTAAAAGTGGCCAGCTAAAAGTTAATCATATTCATTCCTCGAAAAAACATTTAACTTTTGCAATTTCGAAGTTTAAAAAATATATACATATAGTATTTGCATTAGATAATTCGTAAAAGTATTAATTTTATGTAACCCTGGATCTGCAGTGTTACTTTGGTTACATCTGAACTACGCCGCTTTAAGGTGCTACTTCAGTCACGCGAAGACCCGCTCGCTAATGTTAATCCTATGGAAGAAATTTCTGAAGACATCTCGGTTGCATTTCAATAATTTTAAGTGATTTTTTTGCATTAGATAGCTGAGGTCAATCTGTGCAAAGGCCGTTTTTTACTTTTTCGATTTTGTTTTTTCGAATTTTTTTTAATGAGGATGCTTTCACTTTCGATACCGGTTCCGAAAGTGAAAGTGTCCTAATTAAAAATACTTGAAAACAAAAACGAAAAAGTAAAAAAAGGCCGATGTAGAGATCGATCTCAACTATTCAATGCAAAAAAAAAAAAAAAAAAAAAAAAAAAAAAACATTTAAAAATATTAAAATGCAAACTAGATATCTTAAAAAAATTTCTCCCATTTTGTTAAAACTAACGAACGGGTGTTTTCATCTGACTGAAGTAGCCTCTTAAAGATGTTCTCAAATCCAAAAGGGCAACTTTCTGATGTAAGTTTTAATTTATTTTTGTTCGGAAACGCATGAAACTAGCAGGTGTTGTTGTTCAGAAACTATGTAATCGAGCTATTTTTTCCGTTTTCTTGCAAACGCAATAGATCTTTCAGAAAATGGTGCCAAAGTTGACGTTTTGAACCGAAGTTCCCGAAGAAAGCAGAAAAATCAGTCAGTGAAAGGCGAAAATCGTATTTGCCACGTGATCAATATCGCTTATAACTCAATAGATAATTAATGTATCAAAAAATGGAAAAAAAAAAAAAAAAACCCGTTCGATTCCGAATCGCTTCCAGGGCCAGGCTTTCCAATTTTATATCTTTCCACTAAAAAATGAATTTGTAAATGTGTCAAAACGTTTTGCGCTTGTTGAGCAGAGCAGTTAAGAACAGCCTTAATACAAGGTCTGTCTCGTAAGTATCCGACTTTTATTTTTCACGCGCACTAGTGATTCTAAGGCGGCGCCGCTGTGCACATTGGAAGGAGACAGCTTAAGGCTGTTCTTAACTGCTCTGCTCAACAAGCGCAAAACGTTTTGACACATTTACAAATTCATTATTTAGTGGAAAGATATAATTGGAAAACCTGGACCTGGAAGCGATTTGGAATCGAACTGTTTTTTTCCATTTTTGATACATCAATTACCTATTGAGTTATAAGCGATATTGATCACGTGACAAATACGATTTTCGCCTTTCACGGACTGATTTTTCTGCTTTCTTTGGGAACTTCGGTTCAAAACGCCAACTTTGACACCATTTTCTGAAAGATCTATTGCGTTTGCAAGAAAACGGAAAAACAGCTCGATTACATAGTTTCTGAAGAACAACACCTGCTAGTTTCATACGTTTCCGAACAAAAATAAATTAAAACTTATGTCAGAAAGTTTCCCTTTTGGATTTGAGAACACCCTTAATGCGCATGTTTGAATTTTTTCCCCCGCTTTCAAGTGAGTCAGACGTTGCCTACTGGCCGCCGAGTGAGGTGCTGTCATACGTGTTTGTCAGATTTTGATTTCTCTCAAGATGATTGAACGAGTTGAGCAAATGTACTGCATCAAATTTTGTCAAAGCTCGGTGATTCTCAAAGCGAAACAATTCGTAAGACTTATCAGCTGTCGTAAGATCCACCAATGCTACAGCTCATTCATCGCACCTGATTCAGATTTTCTTGGCGAAACATGGAATTCCAGTCTTGGCGCCAACTTCCCTACTCTCCAGACACGGCTCCTTGCGACCAGTGTTGTAGTCGTAAAAAAAAGCAGAGAGTATACAGTATAAGCAGAGGGTATACGCTGACGTCATGAACATTCATAGCTAGTGTATACGCAAATGCTTTATTTGAGAAACAGAGGGTATACGGAGCTTCTTAAGAAAATCCAGAAGGTACATGGCGTATACCCCCCACTACATCCCTGCTTGCGACTTCTGGTTGTTTCCCAAATTGAAGGCGCCATAGATCAGTCTCAACCACGTCATCACCAGCCCACAAGTTTCATCGAACCAATCATAATCAACTATTTGTAGTCTGTATTATGACATGAGCCAACCAATCACAATCGGCCAAATTTGGGGGGCAAACAAAAAACACGTCTGGTTGCTAAGGTCGTTGCTAGGGTGTGATGTCAGTTGAAACTGATCTATTGAAAGGATCTCGTTTTGAGAGTAGAGATGAGATATGCAGAATGTGACGGTGGAGTTGAACATCATTCCAAAAAAATGCAGAATGTGACGGTGGAGTTGAACATCATTCCAAAAAAAGCCTTCCAGAAGTGTTTTCGGCAGTGGAATGAACAGTGGGCTAAGTGTTTGGAGGTGCAAGGGGCCAACTTTGTAGGGGATTACCAATCGCCTCAGTAACTTATATATTTTTTTCGGTCAAATGTCGGATACTTTTCATGCAGGCCACGTATATGTCTTTTGTAATTTCTTCTATCTGTACAAGAAGAAAGTATTGGATTCGTGAAAAAATTCGACCTTCAGTTTTTGACGGATTTACACGTTTTAGAAGATCCTGAACACGATTTGACTATTTTCAGAAAATGTCTATGTCTGTCTGTATATGACACAAATTTTGTGGGCACTCTATCTCAAGAACGAATGCACGGAATTTAATAAAACTTTACGTTAAGTTAGTCCCTGCTATAAATTTGTGCTGATTACTTTTTGGTGTAAATCGCCGAACAGATGGCACTTCTATGCTACATTATTCATGATTATCGCAATAGCTATATATCTCAAGAGTTAATGAACGAATTTTCATCAAACATCAAATTCAGTTAGTCCCTTTTATAAATTGATGCTGATTAGTTTTTGGTGTAAATCGCCCAACAGTTGGCGCTATTATGCTGCATATTTCACGATTTCCGCAATATATCTCAAGAATTAATGCACAAATTCTCATCAAATTTCATATTAAGTTACTCCCTGATATAAATTGGTGCTGATTAGTTTTTGGTGTAAATCGTCCAACAGGTGGCGCTGCTATGTAGAACTTTTTACGATTTCCGCAATAGTCTTGTCTCAAAAACTAATGCACGGATTTTCATCAAACTTCAGATTCAGTTACATCAGTTGTTGCTGATTAGGTTTTGATGTAAATCACACAACAGGTGGCGCTGCTATGCTGCATTTTTCAGGATGTACACGATTTTAGCGATAGTCATATCTCAAGGACTAATGCACGGAATTTCATATCTTTAGAATCCTCATGATGTTCATAGATTGTCATTTAATTTTGACACTGTGATAGCTAATTTTGAAATATTAGCATGCATGAGAAAGTTTTAGGATTGCCACATCCGACTATTTTAGATATATATAGCTAAAACTCTTCTTGTTATTTTGAAATAAATTTTTTGTGAACTTTGAAGAAATCCTATTTTTGAATTTTTTTACCTTTGATGTCCCCCAGTGTAGCAGAATTGACAAAACTAAGTGAAAATAAACGTAACATTCCAAAGTTAAAAGAGCAAAGTAAAAAAATGGCAATTGATTCATTACTCTCTATGCCTACGTCAAAAAGAAAAAAAAAATCCGTTTTCGTTTTAGTAGGTACATTGTCTCTTATAACTGTATTATATTCTTGTCCCCGGGACTATGAAAAATTTCTGTTTAAGGAGGACTTTTTTTTTTATAAATTTTATTGTAATATACTATATAAAAAAATTCACAAGCATTCCCGAATTGGTAAAACAATAATCTGAGAACATTGAATGACAGCTACTTGTGCGTAAGAAGATTATGTTTTATCTTAAAAAGGAGAGTTTGCATATCTAAATGAAAACAAGTCTTTCTTATGGTTTCATTGAAATTTCTTACTCATCTGTATGCCCGTTCTTTGCATTGTATAAATATGCATGACATATACAGGAATTAAATCTAAAATAACAGGCTACTTTTTGCGAACATTATCGCCAGACATAGACATGAAAACTGCTCCATCTCCGCAGTAGGCCTCAACTGAGATTTCAGCAATAACAGTTTTAACAGTTCAATAATAAGAAGTTTTGGGATTGGCACATCCGACTAGTTAGTTTTGCATATTATGAAATTCCAAATTTTAAAACTGGGTAATCACCAATCGTTCCACATAGCCCCTTCTTCCAAACATCCATTCAATTAAAGTTCTGAATTTAAATATATTTGTTTAGAAGAAAGTAATTATTTTCTTCTATTTTTTCAAGAATAAAGTATTGGATTCATGAAAAATCGCGACGGGTTTATACGTTTTAGAAGGTCCTGACTTTAGAAGGTCTATTTGACTGTTTTTAGAAAATGTCTGTGTCATAAAAATTTAGTGGCCTCTCTATCTCAAGAACTAATGCACGAAATTTAATAAAACATTAGATTCAGTTACCCTTTGGTATAAAATTGCTGCTGATTAGTTTTTGGTGTAAATTGCTCTACAGGTAGCGCTGCCATGCTACATTTTTCACGATTTTTGCAATAGCTCTATCTGAAGAACTAGTGCACGGAATTTAATCAAACTTCACATCGTTCCTCCGCAAGAAAAGTATATCCTCCTTAAATGCACACAATTCAATCAACGTATACCTTTAGGATTCTCGTGATGGATATAAAATGTCATTTATTTTTGGCACTGTGATAGCAAATTTTAAGTATCAACATGTATGAAATAGAAGAAAGTTTTGGTATTGGCATATCCGATTAGTTTATTATTCATCAATGTTCAGCAGCAAGACAAAAGTGGAAAGTAATTAAGATCGGAAAAAGGGCCTATGTTGAAATAGGTGCTCAGGACATTACCAATCAATGACATTATTAGCTTTTTCCTCATTTCTGTAAAATTTTAAATTTGTAACATAGGCCTTATCTTCCAGACAATTTTTTAATAATCCAATAATCCACTTTTTGACACTTTTGCCATTTTCCATAGTCAATACTTACGCATTTTTCTAGACGATATATTTTGCTACATTTTTATTTCCACCAACAACATGCATTTTTTGGATCATGCATGTTATACTAAGACACATTTCCCACTACTGTTTGCATTAAATAAAATAATAATAATAAACAAAACCTGTGCAAATTAGTCAAATAACCATCTTTGTAAATAATACTTTGAATTTTTTGTGTTCTTGTAAAACCTAGTATGTAATACAGTATGACCATTTTCAAACGACATGTATGAAATTATTGTAGTCAGTGTATATCAAATTTCTTTAGCGATTCAAGCCATTTTACGTAAACCAAAGACAACCATTCTTTGAAATCGGTTAATATCTTATGGACGTACACGTGTCATTGTTATTTTTATGCAGCACTGTTTCCAAATAGTAATTTTCGCCTTTTCTATTAGCAGAAATTCTGAAATTAAAGACGAACGTTACTATTCGGAAATAGTGGTACTAAAATATAAAAAGTGCACGAGAATTTCGTTCCCAATAGATTAATAGACTATATTAAATAGTACAAAATAGAAGGAGATTTCTAAGTCACTTGAATAATTGATTTCTCATTTACGATTTAAAATATAGGAAACGCGAATCTTTCGTCTCATTATATACTTTCAAACAACGAAATTCCAGAATATTAATCGTTTTATAAATATCAAATGAATTTCCATCTTAATAATAGAGCAATCCATACAGCAGAGGTCGCCAAACATTTTACAATCACTGGCACATTTAAATTTCTTAACCATCTTTGGGGACGCACTCGCCCTCCAATATTTGACCCCCCACCTCCCGGGCCCGTGATAATATCTTAAATATAGCTAAAATTAGTGATTTTGTATTTCTAAATGAGCCTAATATTGCGGGACCCACTGAATTCGACAGCATACACCCTCAAATGTGTATGATTTTATATTTTTAAATAACATCTATTCAAACGAACCTGGAATTAGTGACTCCACTGCCTTCGGCAGTGTACACCCTCGAATTTGTATGATTTTATATTTTTAAATGAAAATTTATCCAAACGAACCTAGAATTGGTGACAACACTGCCTTCGGCAGCGTATACCGGCCGTTCTACGAACTCTCCGGTCTGTTTAGGTTATATATTTTCAAACGAACCTAACGTTGGATGCTGTACTTCTTTCGGCAGCGTACACTCTCGAATTTGTATGATTTATATTTTCAAACGGAAATCTGTTCACACGAGCCTAGAGTTGGGTGGCCCCACTGCCATTGGCAGCGGGGCCTGAAATTTGTTTGATTTTATATTTATTAAACGAAAACCTTTCCAGACGAACTAGGGGGCATAATTGTAGTGCTTGCCGATTTAATTTCTGACAATTAGATATGTTAAACTTTCATGTCTGACCAAAAGTTCCTGAGAAAACCCAAATAATTTAAAATGTGCACTATCTCATCACTTCTTTATAACGCGAAATGATATATCTTCAAAGGCACTGAGGAGAAAAGAAAAAAAAATCTCTGGGAAATCCGTGAAATGACTTGAAGGAAATAATTTTTTTGAAATAGTAAATATTAATATTTTTTTTAACTAAAACAATTATTAAAACCGTAAATGATTTTTTTTTTTTTTTTGGTATTTTAGTCGGCAAGAAATTGACGGCATTTTAAAACTGAAGAAAAACGGAAAAGATGAAAACGAATGCGAATCGCTGTCCGAGAAATAACTTTTTTGAAATAGTAAATATTAATATTTCTCGAAGCTAAAGATACCTCCAGAACTGGAAAAATACGCTGAATAAGGGTTTTTTTTTTTTTTTTTTTTTTCTTTTCCTTTCAGGGAATCGGCAGATATGAATCGATCTTCGAAAAGTATTTTTATTTTTTGAAATAGTAAATATTAATATATCTATTTTTAGAATGCACCGATAGAAAGGGAAAGGTATCCCAAAAAAGTGTGTGTGTGGGGGGGGGTTGCCCTGAAAGTGGATGCGACAGTTTAAAATTGCAGGAAAACGGAAAACTTGAAAGCTGGTGCAAATTGAGGTGTAGTAAAAATGTTTTTTGAAATAGAAAATATTAATTTTTTTAACGAAAAATACCGTAAACCGGAAAGATCAAGCGAAATTATTTGTATTTATATTTTTATAACTCCATGTCAGTGTTACCAGATTGGGGATTTTGTCCCCATTTTGGGGAATTTTGAACCTCTAGGGGAATTTTTTGGGGACAAGTAGTTCGTGGGGAAATTTTTGGGGACCACAAAAATTTTGGAGAAAAACTTGGGGATTTTTTTTTTTTTACTATATTCCGTAAAGGTATTTTTTAGTACTGTAGAAAAACTGGATCTGTCTCGAACTCAATTTTGATTTGAAAAACGAAAATACAATCTAGAAATCGGAAATATCAAATAATTATTATCTTGGATGTGGTCGTGTTCGTTGTTTACTATATTACAGTTTACACATATTACTGATGCATGAGACTCGCAAGTCTTACGCAGCTTAACCCCTCGGGTACGAGCGACCGGTATTCGTGCCGCGTAAGATGCTCAGAATCGGGGATTATTCTCACCAGTAAATTTTTATTGTAAATTTTGCCTTATTTAATCCGAGCATTTTCCCGATTCAATTAGGCAAAAATTTCTGTTTAAAAAAACCGGTGATTAAAGATTAAAAAATCTGTAAAAGACGCTCGTCCCTAAGGGGTTAAACCTGCGCGTGACTAAAGTCTGCAGGACTTTAACGGAAAATTCCTTCGCTGTACTTTAAAAATTTTTTAATTTAAGTATGTGGTAAGTAGATATTTTTCTCTTTTATGATATACATAAGCACATCGATTGATACAGCGAAAATACTTTGCATTATGATTATGTACTTCAGTATAGGGATGACAAAAAAAAAAAAAAAAATAATTAAAACAGCGTACCATCTCGGATTCATTCAAATCCCTACTGATAAGAGATTGTCTAAAGCTATGGAGCTAATGTAACAATAGTCCGACATTGTTAGAGAATACTTTAAAAAACAAACGTAAAATAACTTGTCACTGCAAAATATGTCTCGCATTCTTTTAATGTAGCTACAAAATATGCATTCAGCCCAGTTTAAAAATTTGTTTTTTGTAAATGGGGAATTTTTTTTTTTAAAAGCTTAATTTGGGGAAATATTTTGAGCTTAAATTACTTAAATATTTTTTATAGTGGTAAATTGAAAATTTAAAAATTCCCTTTTTGAGTAAAAACTGAGTTAGGGACTTTTGCGGAAAAAAACACTGATTTGGTGAAAATTTCAGAAATTTTGGGGGAATTCACTTTTGACTATCTGGCAACACTGCTCCATGTGGATAGCACAGCAATTGTGATTTCAAAATGCAGAAAAAAACCGAACGCTTTGTCTGCGTGAAGGTCCGACGGACAGTGAGGGCGCAGGCACAATCAGCAGAACGATGGAAGCTCGCCATTTTGAGATCATTATTGTTTTTAATAAAAAATATTTCGGGTAATTATATATATATATATATACTAGGGGGCTTTGCCCCCTGCAAGCTACGCTCGCCAACCCCCGTTCAGACACCGCAGAATCTAAAAACATGCTAATCTGATGGGTTTTAAAAAATATTAGAGAAAATTGAATTGTACTGAAAAAAGCTGTGCAGATCTCCCTGTAAACGGATTTCCATTCAATTCCCTTTGATTGCAAAAATTTAAGGGCGAATCAGTTGCAGTTAAGACATCCAATGGTTGTTTTCGTTTTTGATTATAGAGGATCAGTTAACCATTTGAAAAGAACCTAAAATAAAATAAATTAAATATACAGAGTCTTTGTCTCCCCGTATTTTAAAACAATCTCTATAACAATAGCCTAAGTCATGTGACTATCATCAACAGTTACAGGCGGACCACTTCGCTTTTTATACTCTAGGTGCAATTTTGGTACTTTAATGTTAGCCAGGCACAGGTGATAAGCCGACAAATATTATTCTATCGCCATCATTTCATCAATATTATAATAGTTCAAGTCATCAACTGCCATAAACAAATACGGTCTGATCCCTTCGCCGTTCATATGAAAGTTTGGCACAGATGTCATATACGCTCTTGGCGCCCCATATTGGCGCGATTTTTTAACGACGCCGATTTTTTAACGACAATAATGAGAACGCATCAACAACATCCGGCTTACCATATCAAGCAAAATAACGATACTTTGGCGCCAGTTAAGCGCCCGTTCCGTGACATTGGCGTTAGAAAAAAATCGCGCCAATATGGGACCGTACGTTTTCCATTTTGATTAAAAAATCAAAAAAAAATTTTTCGAATAAAACTACATAAAATTCCCATGGTTGCAAAGAATTCTTGGTACTGTTACGCTAGCCGGATGCAAATCTCGCCAATAGCTTTTTTTCAACTCGCCAGTTAGCATTTTTTTTTTTCGAGTGGTAATATCTGGCCAGATGCGCACAGCAGGTTTGACGTGATTTTTTTTTTCTTTTTTACGAAAATTTGGCGAAAACCTCGTTTTCAAATACCAGTTACATATGCATTTTTGGTATTACTTAGTTATCCCGTCGACCAAAAATCTATCGCCAAACTATAAGATTAAATGCCAATAATGGTTGATCGTAAATGTCACATTCACTTGACTTTAAGCAAGTTACACGTGTTTACGTCATCGAGTGATTTTTATTTCGACTTTTAATTGCATATTTATTAATATTATACTAATTTATTTGTTCTTTCGTTATTTAAAATAAAAATTATGTCAATTTGTATAATTAGGCGATTTATATAATTTGACGAAATTGGTCGACGGAATAACTAAGTAGTACCGTATTTTTTAATTATTTTCTAAAGGAAATAATAATAAAAAAAACTAGTTGGATGTACCAATCCCAAAACTTTCTTCTATCTTATACATCTTACTATTTCAAAAAGTAGTTACACATGTTAATGTATTATTAGTTCAATACTATACCAACTTTCATTTTCTTCTTAAATTTCTGCTTCAGTCAATTAAACGGACTAAAACCGAGTTAATCTATATCATGATATTTGTTAAAATTAATAGTTTTTCCTTATTCTGTTGTTATCAGCTGTTTGAGAATAGCCGGCTTAGCAGGAAGCGAGTTCCCGCCGCTGCACGAGCCGCCGATGGACAATAGAACTACGAAAAATCAAGAAAAGATACAAAATTCGCTATCACAGCGCCCCTTTACCGCGCATCATTTCCAAATTTAAGGAGGACCTGTTGGCCATATCCAAAATTATGCACAAAAAATTTGGTTCAATTTTATGCATAATTTTATACACTTTTCGATGGTACAATAAAGAAAATGGCACAGACATCGCAATTATAGCTCCCCCTTCTGGCGGAATTTTTTCAAGTTCAGGGAGGACCTACCGACCATAGCCTTACACATACACAAAAAATTTGATTCAATTCTACGCATAATTTTATACAGTTTTCGATAGTACAATAAGGAAAATGGCACAGACATCGCTATTACATCGCCCCCTTCGGCAGATTTTTTTCAAATTCAGGGAGGACTTGCTTGCCACAGCCAGAAACATGCACAAAAAATTTGATTCAATTATATGCATAACTTTATACACTTTCCGATGGTACAATAATGAAAATCGTACAGACATCGCAATTATAGCGCCCCCTTCCGGCGGAACTTTTCCAAATTCAGGGAGGACCTTCGTGCCATGACCAAAAACAAACACAAAAAATTTGGTTCAATTCTATGCATAACTTCATACAGTTTTCGATGGTAAAATATTCAAAATGGCACAAAAATCGCTATTACAGCGCCCCCTACGGGCGATTTTTTTCCAAATTCAGGAAGGACCTGCTTGCTATAACCAAATACTTAAAAATTTTTTTTTTGTTCAATTCTATGTATAACTTCATACACTTTTCGATGGTACAATATTCAAAATCGCACAAAAATCGCTATTACAGCGCCCCCTACCGGCGATTTTCCCCCAAATTCTTGGAGGACCTGCTTGCCATAGCCAAAAACTTAAATTTGGTTCAATTCTATGCATAACTTCATACACTTTTTGATGGCACAATGGCGACAGACAGACATTTTCTATAAACATGTTTTTGGGGATTTCTGACGCCTAAAACGTGTAAATCCGTCGAAAAAAATTTCGATTACAATACTTTCTTCTATTGAAGATAGAAGAAAGTAATAATTAATAATTATAGAACAAAATAATTTATAAAAATAAATAAACATTTATTATCAAATAAACAACAATAGCCGCGTTACCATGACAACCTTTTCTGAAATATGAAAAAAAAACTATCTGTTTGATTAAAATTTGAGTTGCCATCATTAGAAAAATGTATATAAAATTAGAAAAAAAAATTAATATTTCGAAACTAATTCGAATTTAAAAATTCTAATACCAGTTTTGAGATCTGCGGATCAATGCTGATTTTTGGTGTTAATTTCATCGCAAAGTATTCCATATTTTAGGAGAAATCACTTGAAACATAATCAGTTGTTTAATCATTCGTTTCATTAGGATTATATATATATAGGGTAGATAAAGCGAGGCTTAGGTGCATTAGGATTTTGGACTTCACTCATCCAAATTTTCCTATTTCTACATGAGGAAGATTTTTCTAGCCGTCGCAGGCAAACATTTTTCCTTGATTATTATAAATGTACGAGTGTGGGGTGCATACAGTATAAACATAATCCCATATAAATATATATGTAATATATCGCACGGAACCTGTAGAGGGAGTCGCGACCCGTTCACTTCGCATCAATTGACCGTCGTATCGCCGGCGTTAATATGTCAGAACATCTTGGGGTTGACAGAACTGGTAGATAATAATTTGACTCGGAAACCCCTTGTTGGACCGAACTCATTTTTTCATTTATTTGGTGCTCCATCTTACAGTCCGTTTCGCGAGTCCGGTCGGAGGTCCTCGAGCCCGTTACGTGATGATTTTAGGAGCTACATCGTCATATGTTTTGCAGGCATCGCAAAAGTGCAAATTCTCCCGTTTTCGACGCGGGTTTTAGCTAATATCTTAGGGTTTATGATATTTTCCAGCAGAGGGCATAGTTGTAAATTTGGGAGGAACATTTCTTTAATTGGTTGATTAGCTTTTGATTGATTGTCCAGGCTCAGATGCCAGATTTGGGCTTGGCCGCCCCGGGAATCGGCTAACCACAACTGAATGAGAATATTCCGAACGTCAGCATTTTTATTCCTAAAGATCGTCCGAAAATGATATCTGAAAGTAATAAGATGTATTGCTGGGAAACAAAGTTACAAGGGGAGAAACTGGTTTTAGAAATAGATTTAAAGTTAGAAGAAAGGGACTTCGGATTTTAATTTTAATCTTTGAAATTTAATTTGGAACTTTAAAGGATTTTTATCCTTTCATATCCCCCCCCTCCCCCTCCAAGAAGAGGTCCACCCAGATTCGCCTGCAAATCTGGGGGTGACTCACCCAGGAAAATGGTGAATACAAAGTCAGATAAGAAAGAATTTAACTGTGCAACATTAAAGATTAAGGTTAAAAGTTAAAGTTAAATCTAAAGTAATATTTAGAGTAACTATAATGTCAAAATTAAGTTTGCAAAGACGTGAGGGCTGAAAAACATATTTAAAATTTAAATTTTGAGTTGGAAACTTTAAGGAAAAAATGTAAGATTTTAAGTTTTTATGCAAAAATATCGAAGTTTGGGGTATGGCTCTTGGGACAACCTGACCGAACTTTAGATATAATAATTCAAAAATATAATAACATAAAATGTAAGAATACCATAAAATGTCAAGGAAAGCTGAAAAAACATAACAATAATAATAATATAAGAAATATATGAGAAAACACAAAAATAAAATAATATAGTTTAAGTATTGACCATAATTTTCTTGTTTCGAAGTCCTCTGGTCAAGCAGTTTGTGCTTTTTACTTTCTTCTATCTTTACAAGAAGAAAGTATTGGATTCGTGAAAATTTTCGACTTCCGGTTTTCGACGGATTTATACTTTTTAGAATGCCCAGAACACGATTTGATGGTTTTTAGAAAATGTCTGTCTGTCACTCTGTGAGTCTGTATGTGACAAAAATTTTGTGGGTGCTCTATCTCAAGAACTAATGCACGGAATTTCACAAAACTTTATATTTAGTTAGACCTTGATATAAACTGGACCTGATTAGTTTTTGGTGAAAATCGCCCAACAGGTGGCGCTACTATGAGGCATTTTTCACGATTTCTGCAATAGCTCAAGAACTACTGCACGGATTTTCATAAAACTTCAGATTCAGTTAGTCCAGGATATAGTTTGGTGCTGATTGTTTTTTTATGTGAAAATCGCCCAACAGGTGGCGCTGCTATGCTGCATTATTCATGATTATCGCAATAGCTCTAACTCAAGAAAAAATGCACGAATTTTCATCAAATTTCAGATTCAGTTAGTCCCTGATGTAAATAAGTGCTGTTTAATTTTTGGTGTAAATCGCCCAACAGGTGGTGCTGCTGTCTGCATTTTTCAAGATTTCCACAATAGCTGTATCTCAAGAACTACTGCACGGACTTTCATCAAACTTCAGATTTAGTTAGTCCTTGACATGAATTGACGTATAAATTAGTGCTGTTTAATTTTTGGTGTAAATCGCTCAACAGGTGGCGCTGCTATGCTGTATTTTTTGCACTTTCCGCAATAGCTTTATTTCAAGAACTAATGCTTGGATTTTCAACAAACTTCAGATTCAGGTATACCTTGATATCATTTAGTACAGCTTATTTTTGGTGTAAATCGCTCAACAGGTGGCGCTGCTATGCTAAATTTTTCAGAATTTCCGCTATAGCTCTATCTCAAGAACTAATGCACGAATTTTCATCCAACTTCAAATTCAGATATACTTTGATATGAATTGGTGCTAAATCGTTGTTATTTCTTGTACTATTTAAATGATTTAATTGATGTGATTTATATAGAAGAAAGTTTTGTGATGGCCACAACATACTGGTTTGTTAAAGTTTCTGAGCACAAAATTTCCCATTTTCATATAAAATTAAACTCTTTGAAAACACATTCATACAGAAATATAATAATACAGTCGAACCTCGTTAACGTGAACACGCTTAACGTGAATTACTTTTAACATGAACAGTTCTCACTGTCCCCGTCAAATTGAATACGGATTCTAGTGTTTTTTCTCCTTTTAAGATGAACACGGTTAACCTGAAATTTCGTTTAATATGAACAATTCTCGATGTCCCCATGACAGATTTTGACGGTTAACGTGAACGAAAATTCCTAGAAAAGAGTGAAAGCTTCCTTTTCCCTGGGGAAACAATGGGTTATACTTTAAAGCTTCATGAAAAGAATTAATCTTTAGAGTGATGGAAACGTGTACTATTGCCATTAGAATTTTCTCAATTTTGGACAATACAATACGTGTCACCAGCTACATGGCAGTATCAGGGAAAGTTGCTCCCTAAAGGGAGTATTTTTATGTATTGTTTCTTTCTTCACGCGTGGAAAATTTACAGTTTAGTATTGCAACTTTTATATGAAATGTAGCATGTGATGAATAATGAATAAAAAGATATAATAGTTTAATTATTAAAATAGAAATAAGTCTCAATTCTAAAACAAAGTTTTCTTCCATTAGATCCTATAAGAAATCCACATTTGTCCATGAATCCTTTACCACTGCAATTAATCTTATTGTAAATTAATTGTTTATCTGGTACGAAATGTGATTAAAAATGAACATTGTATAAAAGTTTCATTATAAAAGGTATTATTATTAAAAACTGATTTAATCATTGATCAAACAAATATTTATTAAATACAAAAAACTCATCTTGATGCTTAAATGTATCTTGTTTCCAGCTTTGCAAATAGCTAATGAAAAAAAAAAAAAAAAAAAAAAGGTTTAATGGATGTTCTTGTATAATACTAGAAATGACATTTACTGATAAATTTTGACTGTTATATTTTACGAGAAAACCATGTTGTCCCGTTAGCTCCATGTCCCATTAGCCCCCAGTCTCTCCTGTATGTATTTTTCTCATTTTTTTTTTTTTTAATCAGGATTTTTTGTTACTGATAGCATGAACTACGGATAACATGAACAAAAATTTCATTCCCCTTGAGGTTCATGTTAACGAGGTTTGACTGTACTGGAAAATACGCATAATTATATGAAAGCTTGAACTAAATTCTTTTACATAAATATAGAGAAAACACAATATAGGAATACTTTTCATGTCTTTTAAAAGATATGCCAAGTCTTGTATTGAGTCTCTTATGACATGAATTGGTATGTTTTCCACAATAATTCAAATTATTTTAATAAAAATATAAAAGTACACATGTTTACTGAGGAAAATAAAAGTATGTTTTATGTACAAAATACTCAAATAGTATTCAAAAGAAAAATAATGTACGTTAAAATATAAAAATATTCAAATTGGGGAACTTAAAAATTTGAACATATAAAATATTGTGAAAATTTCTTCACTTTTATTTCCAAGTGTGAAAGTATTAAAAATATGTTGAAATAAGTATGTTGAAATAAAAATATTGAAATAAGTACGAAAATAAAGAAAAATATCTTGAAGTCTATTTACATGGAAGACTACTTGCAAGGTAAGTAGTATTTATCCTAAACCGTTAAAGGTTTTAGCTAAAAAAAAAAAAGAAAAGAAAAACGAGCATGAAGTTTATTTTTTTGTGCGAAGATGCAGATGCAATTCACCAGCAAGCAGAAGTATTTACTATTTTGCAAACTGAGGTATTTATTTTCCTCAGTGGCATTAATAAATCCAAGTCACAATTTAATAAACTACATCTGCATGTCACTGTTAGCTCAGAAAAATTTCCTATTCTAAACAAGTAAAAAAAGTCAAAAAACATTTTTCTTTAAAAATTAAGGCCAGAACGCTTGGAGTTCTCCTTGCTAATTTTTACGCAAATAGTAAAAATCTTTTAATTTTCAAGTGTTTTACTACTGGCAAAGGAAAAAATAATAATAAAACAGAAAAAATAAATAAATAAAACAAACAAAAAAAAAATTAAAAAATAGACCCTGGTTCAAACAAACAGGATTATGGCCAAGCCTTCTAAGTGTATGGCAACCCATTGACAAGTTTTTTAATGATCTTGTATTTTGTTAATTGCCCGGACATTTGTCTTATCAACAGTTGCCACATTTGCTCAGATTGCACAGGTCACTGAATCCCCTTTGTCTGTAGAGGGGTGTTTTCGGTTGAAGTTACTTAAAAAAAATTTTTTTGTTTAAAGACTTAATGGGGTGGAACTATGGTCATCTTTAAAAATTGTATGTGTGGGTTTAGACACTATTGGATTTACCACAGTTAAAATTGACCCGGGTGGGAGAACTGCACAACTTATGAAAAGCTTCCCGTGTAAAAACTAACACAGCTTCTTTAGGTAGATTTCGTAAGAAATACTATTTGTTACATTCTCCCCTATGTTGGAATTTCTGAAAAATTTTTGCAGATCTACTCCGATCATGACCCCTAGAACCCAAAACCACCCCCCGGTTAAAAAAATTATCTATCTATCTATATCACTTTCTTATGGGCACGATAACTTCCATAATTCTGCACAAATCTCTTCCAAACTGATACATAAAACCAAGGGACAGAAAATCGCAGTCAAGTTCGTTAATGGGCAAAATCGGACCAGGGGGGTGGAAATAGGGAGGGATTTTGTGAAAACAGAAAAAAAAACCTCCATAACTTCTTAATTATAATACATATCAAATCAATTTAAAGTTATTACTTCTAGAAAAAGGACCAAAAATTTATGTATGACAGATTTTTGATAAAATTAAAAATGGGCTCAAGGTCCGAAAAAAATTGTGGTTTTAGGAAGAAAAAAAATTCATAACTTCATTAGTTCTTAAGATATTAAATCCGATTAACTTTATTATAAATCTTCTTAATATTATCTACAACTTTTATATTGACAAGTTTTTGATAGGACCAATTGCAAACAAAAATAAATTAAAAACGATAACAAAAAGTTGAAGAAGAAAAAATTCATAACTTTGTCAATTCACAAGACATCAAATCCGCTTAAATTTATTATAAATTTTCTTAATATTATCTACAACTTTTATATTGACAAGTTTTTGATAGAGCCATTTCTTACAGCAAAAATAAATTAAAAATACATAGTGGTTGAAGAAAAAAAATATCGTATTAAAGGTGTGCTCAAATCCAAACTGCTTATTTTCTGAATCATTTTAAAATTCATTTTCGCTTTCAAATGCATCCAGTTGGCAGGCTCTCTCATTCGGAAACTATATAATGTGCCGTATGGGTCGATTATTTGATAAAGGCAGAATACATTTCAAAAAATGCTGTCAAAGTGGGCATTTTGAACCAAATTTCACGAAGCGATACTGATGGAAACGATAAAAATGGTCATTCTGAGAAAATAATCGGTTGTAAATGGTCGCTTATTTAGTTTTTGTTGGTGAAATTAGTACCTAACTTCGAAATCTACATGCGCCTGTAGGCCGAGCCGACAGGGATTTTTTGGAATTACCAAATACACACAAAACAGGATACCAGGTACCAGTGTACAAAAATGCTGCCTATTTTAGTCTTTCAATATTTTGTTTAACCCACATTTAATATTAAGAAAAATCTGTACAGGTGGCAAAGCTTCATTTCTTTCCTACAAAACGCATGTTTACTATATACACTACTCAAAAAAATTAGAGGAGCAAGCAAAAAAGTGAAGAGAACAGTGCAAGACAGCCATGTATGGGCATAAAATGGATAGTACACATGTATGAATGCGCAATACAGAAAAAAAGACGCAAAAAAATTGTAAAGGAGCTTTTATTCTTTGAAAAGATGAAAAGAATATGATTAATTTGGTTTCAAGTAAATGATCAAAAAAAGTATTTTTTAGAAATGATGCAAGATTTTTAATATAGCGTGTGGTCGAACAGCTAAGACTGCTGCACACCTGTTTCCCATGGATGCGATGAGGTTATCGATAAGACTTTGGGGAATACTGTTCCACTGCTCAAGAATTGCAATCTTCAAGTCCCGGACAGTAAAAGGAGGCCTTGGTCTCGCAGCAATGTGTCATCTGAGAATGTCCCAAACATGCTCGATCGGATTTAGGTCAGGAGAGCATGCTGGTCATTCCATATGCTGTATTGTTTTAGCTTCAAGCATGTTTTCCACAAGACGAACTGTATGAAGTCTGGCATTATCATGCATGGGAAAAAAGAAATCACTAATTGCTGCAACATAAAATACGACATGAGGTCTCAGTATCTCGTCTGTATAACTTCGGACTGTCAAAGTGCCATTCCGAATGATATACAGGCACGTACGTCCACCTATGCTGATTCCAGCCAATAGCATCAACCCACCTCAACTGTAATGTGATCTTTCACGAACGAATCTGGGATTATTTTGAGTGCCTCTCCCTCTCCATGCCAAAACACATCAGATGTCACATCCAGACTGAATCGGGACTCGTCTGTAAACAGAATTTGACTCCAACAACGTTGCCTCCAAACTCGATGTTCAGTTCCCTACCTTCTTTGGGCCGCACAGCGGCTTGAGGTCAACAGAATACAGACCATTGGATTACGTGCATAGAGACCACCCTGATGAAGCCTATTTCGGACTGTTTGGTTGGACACCCTTCGTCCTGTGGCCAAGAACAACTGTGTTTGCAGCTGAGTAGCATTGCCCGTTCTGTCTCGACGAGCTGTTAACAGGATATATCGGTCACCAGTTTCTGTGTTAGCACATTTTCGACCTTGCATGTGTCGATGACTACCATTCCAAGTGTCTTGGAATCGATTTCACAGCATTTCATGGACACTTCTTGCGACTTCAACAGCGTCCACTACACTTCGTTGTGTTTCCCCAAATTCAACTGTCCCGATAACACACCAAGCCACAGATTGCAGTAAATCCTGTTGTTGTGACATTTTCAAGCCACCTTTTCTCAAAACACAAGCTGAGCAATTGAATTTTACAACTGATGCAGTGAAACAGACGTTTCTGCAAAATCCCGATTTCTGCACTTATCTCCTTTTTCTAGTTTTTGACATCATAAACTTTAATTTACCTGTGAAATTTTCTTTATCTGCTTTCTACAACACTTTAAATTATGGATGTTTTATTTTACGTTACTTATCGGTGTAAATATTTGCGTAATTTCGTTAAAACCATGTGCTCCCCTAATTGTTTTGAGCAGTGTAGGTCATTCCATAGAATTTCGACAAACAAGAAACTCCCATATTAAGTACGTGGAAACCTACATAGAAGAATAGCTAAAATAAATGTTCAATAAAATTGTATTTTAGAAATATTTTTGCTTATAGGTGGGGTCGAAGAGTGCGATTTTGCACGCTTTTACAAAATCCAATGGTTGATAAAATGTTGCATAATTTTTAAACTAATAGAGAAACTCAAAAGGAACGAAAATCTAAACATACTTATTTTTTCTTCATCGAATCATGCAAACATCGCAAATTGATTTTTTTTTTCTTTTAACTTAAATACTAGTGGTCGAAATGGCAGTTTTTGAAAAAAAAATATATCTTATGAAGGAAAAGATAACACAATGAATGTTTTTATATGAGTAATTACTACATCCAAATATGTCCAGAATTATGATTAAAAGGGTTTATTTAAAGATATATTCCTGGAATCCATTGTACTTTTGTGTTGCAATTAAAGGCTCAAGAAGCAGAAGAATTTCTCAACAGATTTGACTCCTGTATTAGAATATTGAATACATGAAATTCTCACAGTTATATTCCCATGTTCACACCGTAAGAGCCCATGAAATCAAATATTTTTTGCATCAATAAAGGGAATAAAAAAGATTGCTCAGGGTAATGTAATATCGCATGAACGTAGGGATGGAACAGATGTTATATATTCTCGGGGCCGCCATCTTGTATTTTTTCCAGGCGTGAGAACCCCTTTTCCGCCAAGTAGTAAATGTCGCCAACCAGCGATTTATGTGCATGTTAATTAAAATAAAGATCGAACGAAAATTTTAACGATCTAATCTTAACGAAAATAAAGATCGCTAACAAAACTCAAAACATCCAAAATGTCGGCAGCGGGAATATACAGCATCAGCCAATTTGAAAATACATATCAAAGATTACATGAAAATATCAAACACCATATTTTGAAAATTAATATAGGATATACTAGGTGGGCTCTGCCCCCCTGCTCGCTACGCTCATCAACCCCCCGCGTAATCGCTTCTCGATTCCTTTCGATATCGCGAAGCAATCCCTATTTTCTAGCTAACCCCAGATGTAATTGTTTTGCGCTTCCTTTCTGGATCGCTTCGAGATCCCTTATTTTCTATGCATTCTGTTTTGATTCCACTTGGTAAAATATATGATACTTCACTTCGCCACCTTTTCTCTGCCAACATATATGTGCAAAATTATATATATATAGTGTTACGAATATTGTAAATAGTTAGTGTTTGTGCTTAAAAATAATGTAAATAGTTCAGTTATGCTCTATTCATAAGCTAATATTAGTTTTTGTTGCATTAAAATATCTCAATTTCTTGATTTTCTGCAAGCAAGTAAACCCTATTGGATTTCAGTGGGAGTCTATGGAAATTTGGCGAAATACTGGAAATTAACGCCAAGTTGTCGTTGCTTTTGACGACTATTTTTGGTCGCCAAATTTAACGATGTATCGCCCCGTTGGCGACTGAGCCACCCCCCCACCCCCTGGTAACCCCCCGTATAGTATCAGAAAGCTCTAACCAATCAAATGCGTTGCGCGGTATCTACGCAGATTTTCATTGGTCCATTTCTAAATAGTTACTTTTTTTATATATAGAAGGATATCACCAAACTATGATTAAACATTAAAGCATCTTACTTGCAGGTAGATAGAAGTGATGATGTTAGCGGTCTTTATTTTCGTTAAGCCTAACATGCGCATAAATTGCTGCTTGGCAACATTTACTATTTGGCGGAAAAGGGGTTTTCACGCCGAGAAAAAATCCAAGATGGCGGCCGCGGGAATATATAACATCTCTTCCAAAGCGTATAGATTTCAGATTTTTTTGTTTCTCTCTCTCAGTTCAGGGAAGCACCAAATAGTCATGCTGGCCAAATACTTTTATACACCCCCACCAGGGGGCGCTTTTTAAAATTTTTTCCAAAACCCATCATGTGATATATCATTAGAAAGCCTTTGAACTATTGTTTCATATTATGCACCTCGCATCTTACTCACCTCACCTTCCCCACGTGGGGGCACATTTCTATATAAAAAAAATATAAATGTTCGTTTGTACAAAATCTTAATCCTCCGAAAGTTCTTCACCGATTGCTTTGAAATTCATGGATTGCATTGCATTCGAATACGCGCGTGTTTTTATATACCTATCACGAACCTCGCTCCTCAGTCCTCCAATTTCCTCGCCGCCACCACCAGGGGACGCTTTTTAAATTTTTCAGATACACGTCATGTGACATATCATTAGAAAGCCCTTTGACTATTCTTTCATATTATGCACCTACTATCCCACTCATCCTACTTTCCCCCCGTGGGGGCACATTTCTATAAAAAAAACCGTAAATGTTCATTTGTACGAAATCTTAAACCTCTGAAAGTTCTTCACCAATTTCTTTGAAATTCACAGATTGCATTGCATTTCAATGCGTCTGTGTTTTTATATTACTATTATGAACTTTGCATCCCCCTCCCCAAATTTCATCCCCCGGGGCACTTTATGATTTTTCAACACCCATTGTGTGATATATCATTAGAAAGACCTTTGACCACTCTTTCATGTTATGCAACTCCCCTCACTTTGCCCTCCGGAATGACACATTACTGAAATATTTCGTCAGTATTTTTTATGATATTTGTTTTTTCTTTGTTTTTTACTTTTTAGCTCACAGGCTATTAAAGCCTGAGAGATAATGTGCCCGCAGGTTCTGTATTTACGTATGTATGTAACACAATAGCTCTTGATAGAAATATTCGATTAGCTTCAAATTTTGTAAATAGTTTCATTCTGATAAGGCGCTTCCGTGATTAGTTTAGGGAGTTCATTGGTTAAGTATAAAAGGGGAATGGGGAGCTAATCCTCCCTTAATTTAGATAAATGGGTTTTTCATGCAGAATTTTCCGATTTTCTTCAAATTTTGCAAATACGTTCATTCTGATAAGGCGCTTCCCTGATTAGTTTTGGTAGTTTATTGGTTAAGAATAAAAGGGGCAACGGGGTACTAATCTCCCCTTAATTTAGATAAATGGGTTTTTAATGCAGAATTATCTGATTTGCTTCAAATTTTGTAAATAGGTTTATTTTGATAAAGTGCTTCCCTGATTAGTTTTGGTGTTTTATTGGTTGTGCAAAGGGGAACGGGTGAGCTAATTGTGAGAAAAATGTGTTTTGAGTTATTTAAGAAGAGGATAGTTTAAAACTTTTTTAATTAACAAAATTTTAATTATATGCCTTCTTCTGTGAATTCAAACAAATTAATAGAATTTTCTTATGTTAAACAAGAAAAATAGGTACTTACATATTAATGCCATTGCAGCAATAATAATAATAAGTATATATATATATATATATATATAAGCTGCGGTGGCGTTAATACGTAAGTACTGAAAAAACATATCATTCCACTTATTCCATCAAAAATGTAAGGTGTGTTACAACAAGCTGTAACTGAATTTTTGTTCATAACTTTAGCAAAAATTAAGATATTCAGCAAGATTTGCATCATATTAATTTGTTTGTATAAAATGTGATGATATCATTAGAAGTGACAGAATGTTGGCCAGTTATACAGTATAAGTACTGTTAGCTGAATTCTTAATAAAGGAATGTCTAGCTCAGTGTTGTTTAGATATGAATGGTTGCAATTTCCAGCACTTCTCGTCATGTTATCATATTTCACAGAAATTAAAGTAACTTTGTCGACAATGTAGTTACAATACCTTCATTATTGCTAAAATAACAAAAGAAAATTCAAATTTGAACTGGGATGCGATACACTGTATTTTTGACTGAATAAGTGAATTGCGATCCTGGTTTGCTGGCCAAAAAATTGCCTGTTTTGGTGCATATTATTATCCCTGAAAGATTTTTCCATCTTGTTTAGATACAATCTGTTTGTGAAAAAACAAGAAACTGATTATTTACCAGACAATTCTCAGGAACTTGCATTTGTGCATCATTAATTCCTATGATGGTCATCATTAATGGTTAATTTTCTTTAGTGGCACTTTTAAAACAGCAAATAAATAATACAAAGCTGTACGCTTTTGTTTAAAGATGATTCTGTCTAATTATTCTGAATATCTTTTTTAACTGACAGTTAAAAGCAGAAGTTATGTAATGTTAAAAAAAAAAAAAAATTAATTAAGAGGTTTTTTAAGTATTTGGTTTGGTCGAATAGTTTGATATTCGGCTAAACCGAATATTAGGTAGGCCAAATAGTTTGATATTCGGCCAAGCCAAATATTCTGCAGATCGAATAGTTTGATATTCGGCCTAAATGAATATTCGGTAGTATGGCTGAATACCGAATAGATACCAAATATACGGTGCATCTCTAATTTACTTTAACTTTTTATTATAAAGAGATACAGGATGTCCCTTCTTATCGTTATCCAACAGTTTATTCCTAAAGTTCCTTTAATTTTAAAAGTATGGTTCCCATTGCAGAAATGTTTCAAAATGTCGTTCTTCATCATATGGAAAATTATTTCTGTCAAAGTTATTTTTAAAAAATATTTTTGTATAGAAAAAACTATTTCTGATATAATGAACAGCTTTTGAAACCTTTTTGCAATGGGAAACATTTTTCTAAAACTAACCATTTAGAAATTAGCTATTGGCCAACGATAAGAAAAGACACCCTGTATGTACAGGTATTATAAAACTTTTTTTTATTAATCTTTAGTTAAACCACTTTAATTTTATAGGTACTGTGTAATTTTTGAAGTAACTAAGGTCCGCAAAGCTTGCGAAGGAATAACCAACGACGATGTCAACACTTTATTTGTGAAAGGTTCTCGACTGTGTATTAGTTGTGAAGAGGCAGCCATGAGAGGTCATCTTGGATACCGGTGTAATGGACATGGAGTAGACAACAAGCCTACAAGATGGACCTTTGTTGCCAATCCAAGATGCCATGGTCGCTGGACCAGATTGGAAACAACAGACCAGTGTCCCTCTGGAAAACCAGACTTTATTTTTGTGTGAAATTCTTTTAAAGCAGGACAAAGAAATGATACACAAATGAAGTTTGATATAACTACTTGTGACAAAGGTCATCATAGACAAACTGGACATGGCATTGCAGCTTCTGTATTTGTCAAGAGAAGTTCCAATAAATAATAATAAAAGTGGGCATAATCACAACAAAGGGAATTGGACACATTAAATAAATCACCAGTTCAAAAATTAAATGATTTTAGCTTTAATAATTTTGAATTGCTACAGAAGATTTGTACTTAAATGCTGTATGCATAAATTAAAATAAAAGGCTCTTACAATTTATAGAGAAATATTCAGACAGTAATGAAGTATGCCCCATAAAAGAAAAAAAAAGTTAACATGCAGATTTGCAATGCAGTCACTGGAATCTACATTCCATATCTTCATTTCATAGAGATTTAAAGTCAGAATAGTATTTTACTTTAAAAAGTTATTTTGAATAATTTTAATTAAAAAAAAAAACTTGTATATTTTATCGCAAAATCAAAAATCATCCTAAATATGAATATTTAGGTATCATGAATCAAGGCCTATGGACATTCATCTAAAAAGGTGACTTTTATGACAAAACACAGCAAAAAAGCAAGTACAACAGTAATTTGTAACAGAAGGAAGATTACTTGAGTTATTCATATGTAGTTTTAGTGCTCAACTTTAGAAGCTCACATATCCATACCTTATTACAATTGGCATTTGTATGCACCAATTTTTCGAAAATGAGATTGAAAATTATTTGTATAAATGTCATTATAAATTGAAACCTAATTACAACCAAATAGAAGCAAGTACATTTGAATTTCACCTTATGTATTCTTCTTTACAAAATTTCCAGTATGGGCGGTAATTTCTGCAACCAATCCATATAAAATATAAAACATGCTTTTAAGTTTCCGGCATAACAATGCGTTAATGCTCCTACACATTTTTTAAAATTTGCAATTCATGGGTTTATAATTATATTCAAAACATTATGAACTCCAAATGTGATAGTTAAGAATTGATTTTTTGAATACTTCAAACATATCACAAATGATTAGATTTTATAACTGATTCAATCTTCTAATTTAAATAGTCTTTCTTTACTGGATGTTAAAAAAAAAATAATAACCCAATACCTTTTCTTATGACACAGTAAGTGATGCAATCTTAACACTTTTATAAAATTAAACAACCAAGAAATATCAAAAATATTTTTAAATACACATTTCGGAAATTAAACTTTTAGATGGGCATAAATTATTTAAAAAAATTCCCATGGAAGCATTTATTGAAAAAAAAAATTATTTATATTTGCTGCAAACCTTTTAGTCATAAAATATTTCATGAGGTTTTTTTTTTAACATCGCTACCTTTTATACACTTTTTTGTGAAAGTTAGTATTGAAAAGGGTTTTCTGTCATTGTGAAATGTTTCAAAAAATCTTCTTTGAAAGTGCGTCTGAGCTATAAAATTTCAAAATGTCTTTCAATAAAAATATTTTTAAAATTGTTTCTAAATCACTGCATAATATGTTGATATATAATATATCATTTCATATATATAGTAAAATCATTCATGTAAATTGAGACAGTTTGCAATTATAAAAAAATAAAATAAAAATAAGTTATTAAAATTTATTTTTTAGATCACTCAATAATAGCTCAAACACTATTTTCAGAAGCATCATATGTAAATAAAAATGTGTTTACAAAACATAATGTAATAATTTTTACGTAACTGTTGTTTGTTTCTGCATCTTTCCCTACCCTTAAATAGTTGGTTTGTACTGAATGCTTTTGATTCTGTATATTTTCTATCTTGAAAAACCTAGTTTGTATTATGTGTAAAAAAAAAAAAAAAAAAAAAAAAGTATACCTTGTAAGCAACCAAATGTTGCTTTGTAACATATGACAATTTGCTAAGTATCTAATGCAAATATAAGAAGCTATAGAAGAGGTATTAATCTATAGTTCTTGATTACTAAAAACACTAACTTATATTCAGTGGACTTTCATAACAAATAAAGGGAAAAATACACATTTTAATGGATTATACTGAAAATCAAAATCAGACTCACATAAGTCTAATCTTCTTTTGATTAATTTTAAAAGCATAATTTTCTATTTGGTCTGTATTTAAAATCATGTCTTTAATCTGCTTTAAAGAAACAAAAAAATCACATTCAGTTAATAATTTCTTTGAAAATAATCCAGAGAATGATCTCTTTTTTGTATTTACTATCTATCCCTTTATCACATTGTTTCCATTTTATTTCATTTCATACTCTATTCATACATTTAACATCTTATATGTATCACACTATCTAGCCCTGAAAAGGTTTTAGGAAAATTAATTTTTTTCAGTATTCTTCCACAGCTCACCAGAAATTTTTTCTAGAGTTCTAAGATGGTTTTCTTCTTATGGAGCAAAAATGATAAAAACCTACTTTAAAATGCACTTGTTAACATGCGAGATGCAAATGGAAATTGCTGTTTTCCCTTAATTTAGGTTTCCCAAAAAGAGCAAAACTTTCTTCTTATGATTTATGAAATTACATTCTTTAAAAAGGAATCTATGGACTTCTTTTTGGTAAAAAAAAAACAAAAACACCCAACCTTTTAAAGAGAAAACTTCCAAAAAATACTATAAATAATAAAATAAATGCATCTCAAAGAGAAAAAACAAAACAAAAATCTGCTTTTATAGTATTTTCATTTGCTTTTATATGAAGAATAAAAAGTCACTCTTCCAAAATGCATTGCTTTGCTTTTCCCCTCTCTTTCTATGTAACTAGATTTGTACTATAGTTTTCTTCTTGGGATTGAAAATATACCATACCCTTAAATGAATGTATTAATATATTTAATATTCATCTTCGCATTTCAAAAACAATCAACCTCACTGAAATCTACAATGACCTGAACTAAAAAAACGGGCAAGAAGTAACATTTTGTTGAAAAGTCAGTTTTAGTTTTATGATAAGCATTATCAGTCATGTCGGTTAAACTTATTTACAAGGTTAACATAGGAGGATTTGCAAAGGAGATTCATAAATGTGTAAGTCCACTGTATATATTTTGTGAAATATAAGAAAAAACAGCTATTACATGTTACTTTTTCATATTTTATGTATTTTCATCTATACACATATATTAAGTTTTATATGTTTTTTTTATGTCAAGGTGTATGTGGTATAAAATAAAATTCATAAAATATAAAGAAGCTTATGTATGTTATTTTACAAAAGACTACTCATACATATTCACACAAAGCATGTATTTGATGAACAAACATACACATATTAATAATATAAAGGCACTGCACATTAAATGAAGTTTTCAATAAAAGTGATTGCCAAGCACAATAAAGAGATACACAGCAATATTTCTAAAATAATAGTTAAAAATCTATAAAAATTATATGAAATATCAAAAAATGTGTTTACACTGATTCAGCTTATTAGAAGGCATTTTATGATTTAGCACATTTTACAGCTGTGCACTATTTCTCAAGTACATATATATATATAAGTGCCTAAGAACACGTGTTGACAAATTTTCATAAAATCCAATGTGTAATAAAAATATAGAATAAAAATATGTAGCACAAAGATGATCTTAAGAAAGCTCTTATGTAATGCGATTTTAGCAAATAGTGCTTTCTACAATGACAGATTATCATTTACATGCAAGTGTGGGATTATAAATTTTGCAAAGTTTAATGTAATGTTTCAAACAACTATAGAAAGCAGTGTTTCCCAACATTTCATGCCTGTATACTCACTGATAAAACAAAAAAGATTCAAGAATTTGAAAAACTTTGCTAGACCATTAAAAATTGAGTAGATAAATACAAAATTTTTTGTGCTATGATGAATAGAATATGTAAGAAACACCATAAAGAAAAGCATAAACAGTATAAATTCAACATTCAATTCCAGAAAAGTTACATATTTCTTTTGTTCAGTAGGAAGGGAAAAAATTTAAAGCAGCCATGTTTTTTTGTTTGTTTTTTACTCCTCCCCTTTCAAATGAAGATTTAAAAAAATAAATCATTGGAATATCTGTATGTTAAATTTATTCTGGCTGTTTGTGCTATTCGTCAGTAGTTTTTACTTATCATGTATTCACAAAAACATAATTTCTATATTCATCCCACCCCCACCCGCACCCCCAATGGTACAAAATTGTACATTTTGTGAGTTACCTTTTTGTCAATACCTTCCCAAAACAGATTTTAGCAACAGTAATGTAAGTAGTCCCCTTTGACATCCATAAATTTCACCAATCGTTTAAAAAATAGTACCTGTTTATTAAATATTATTGCATTTTTTTCGAATATAACATAGTTAAAATGAGGTAAGGAATTCCAAAAGAAGAAAACATGCCACTGAAAATACAAAACAGAGAATATTTTTACAATATTGATAGAATTCAACAGGATATCAATCTAGACTTAATTTGTAAGCATCACTTTCTTTTACTGTTAGTGATTATGTTCTGTATCACCCACACAATCCAGAAGATATCCCCCTAAGGGTTACTACATACTAATTGTTGGGAAACACTGATATAAAGAACTAAAGAAGAAAATAATTTCATTATTAAACCTTCAAAATACATGAAAATCACATTAAATACAGTAACTCCTTGTTATATCACTCTCACTTAGATACATAGCTCTTTTTCTGTGTTTACTGAAAAGTTTTTGGCCTATAAAAGAAATGAAATTGAACTACGACAAAACTTTATATACACAATAATAATAAACCAAATTTTTAAACATTTTATGATGCTGAAATCATTCCGGAAGTGAGACAAGAATAAAAACATTAACAATACTTGAAAATAAAGAGCTTTCACATCCTGTTGACAGGAAGAAACACATGGTTAAGAATATTGGAGAAAGTCAATGAAATGTATGAACAACCTGTTTCTGATCATATAACTATAATGCAACTCGTACACTTATGATCAATAAGTAAATTATTTAATATCCTTGATTATTTCAGCATGATATAAGGCAGGGCAGGGTAGGGCACTACTGTAATTTATTAAACTTTATTCAAATATAATCTCATGGGTTTCAACAAGAAAAAGTAATAATTTACATAAAAACAAATTTCAGATGAAAAAATAATATTGAATAAAATTGTTTGAATGCACTATAAAGTAACTTAATATCAATTCACCGATTAAAACAAACAAAAATTTTTTAACTGCTTTTTACGGAACATAAATAGAAAAAAAAAAAATCAATAGTTTAAAAGTTTATAAAATATGTGACATTAAACATGCCAATCACTTTTGTTTTGTGCTTTTGCTGGATAATTTTTTATATATTAGTCCAGAAATATTTAATAAATAACATTTTAAAACTAATTTTTCTCTAACTTACAAAAGTGATGTTTATTTGTGTCTATTGTGACACATTTTAACTTAATATGCTAATTGTAACTGATAAGTTTTCAATGATCGCCATCTTAAATTGCTTTTTTTGTTTGTAGGGGGGGGGGGGGGGTGACGCTTAAAAAGTTTTCAGTTACATAAAAGAAACAAATTCGCTCCCATGTGTTTGTCATACATTTCTCTGCATTTTCAATTTGTTGCTATGTTACCATATTTTTCAGCTTCCATAATTATACTGTCTGAAATATCACTTTGCTGCAATCATTTCTGTTTAAATATATGAAATCAAATATTCAATATTTCATTACACAGGTTCACTCATGTTTATGCTATTTTTACCATAAAATTCTATTTACACTAATTTACATTTCTCAGAATAAAATTTGCCAGTAAGATTGATAGTGTCCATTTCTAAGTTAACAGAATCAAATTTTAAATTAAAGTACAAAATGGTTTAAATGATAAATTCATTCTGTGATTTGATGTTAACACAGAGAGATTCAATTCATTTTCTGTGTTCAGTTAAATACTGGGGAAAAAAAATAGTTTCTGTTAATTTCAATAAATATTTGCTATTACCGATATGTACAAAATCATATTTTTGCAAAAAATGCACATAATAGATGAAATGTCACTACTGATACACTGACACTATGCCTATCAAACCATTCATGGATTAAAAAAAATGAAAGAAATCTAAGTAGTTAATCAGTTCATTGACTAAATTAAATCAAGAAAAAGTCTTATAATTATATATATATATATACACACATAAATTACTAAGTATTATTTAAATATTTTAACTGAACTAGATATGTGTTATAATAGCTAGTATTGCCAGATGTCCCAATTTATGCAGACATACCAATTTTCAGTGATCATGAAACCATACGGTACACAAAATGTCACAATGCTAAAATTCTTTTACATTTTTAGAGCTTAAAAAATTTTTTATGACGTTAATCTAAATTAAAATTTTATTCCATAGTCTGAGACTAGAGAATTCAACTTCAATTTGGCCATTGTCACAAACTGATGTGATAGAACAAATGTGATGATTGACGACTGGATGTTTACAAATGCTTTATATTTTGTATAGCACTTGTGTGTGTTCTTGTTCAAAGTTCATTCAATTAAACTCAAATAGGCACCAGTAAGAAAAACAGTTCAGGAAGAGACAGAACTTATGAAAATCCATATTCTCACTTCAATCTTCTTATTAAATATTGTATTAAGTATTGTGTTGGTGACTATTTTTATAAATGAATAAATTAATAAAGAATTTTACTTTTATAACTCAAATTATCTTAATATCAAAGTAAAAATTACTTCTTTGTTCCCTAATTTCAATATACAGTACAGCCTCATTTTATAACAAATTTAATATGTAAATGAGAAAATTATCATCAGAGTTTCCCCCAGACAGTTTCAGGTGGGTGCTGCACCCTGCCTGCCCTTAGATTTACAAAATAGCACCCCTCTTGCCCCTCATTAAAAAAATTAGCTCCCTTGTTGCCCCCACCTGAAAAAAGTGCCTTTACTCCTTTGTTTATTAAAAAAATTACTAGCATAGTAAAAGTTGACTTATTGCTCTCTTTAAAATAGTTTTCTGTCTATTAAATATTAAAAAGTAGTTTTGAAAATCAAAAGAATGCCTTTAAAAATTTAAAGAAATGCCCTTAAGAATCCAAAACATGTCCTTCGGAATGTAAAAGTGCCCTTTTCCCACAAACAGCACCCTGCCCTTTTTTAAACCTGGGGGAAACTCTGTTATCATGTTTACATAGATATTTTGTTGCAAATGCGGGAAAATGTATATTTTGGACTAATGTATGTTTAGTAACAACTAGACTCCTTCATCAAGTCTAACATGATTTTACCCAAACATATTGGCAATTGACTTATTTTATTTTATTTTTTTCTGCAGATAAGGTTTGTTCTAAAGTTTTCATTTTCAGGCAATGTCAGCTGAAAAATCAATATTTGAATATGGATGAGTATACATATATATATATATTTTTTTTTTCTTCAGAAAAGATAAAATTTATATTAAGACATGATAGTATTTTCTTATAATTGCTTTAAATTATGGATTTATGTTTAGGTTTGGGTCTCAAGTTGAAAAAAATTATTTTGTCAAATTCATGGTTTTACTATATGCCAGGGTGGACCTGATTTTTGAAGCACATGGTCCCATGTTTTTCATCTTCGTGTCCTGACATTTTGCAATATTAGACCTGGCAACACTAGTTATAGCACATGGCATAAAGCACAACAGAATATTTCATAATAATATTAGTGCATACAAAAAGAGCCTCACATGAGTTTTAAATATTAAAAAAAGAAACTATGTAATAAATTGAAAAAAATCAGAACTATACAAAAGGATATATGATACATCATTTTCTTTTTAAATAAAAAGTATACAAATAATATATCACAAAGGCAGAAGAAAAGGGTAACAATACTAACATTGTGTAATTTGTAATCAAATCACAGACAATTTTAGAAGGTCTGAAGGGGAGAGATCAAAAGACTGCTAATGGCACTAAAAAATTAAGGAACAAAAAATACACAAAATAAGCGATTATTTATAATTATGCTGAAAAAAAAACTGTATCCAGGGTGCAATGGCAACTAAAATTGAATCAAATCAACAATAAAAAATAATCTAAAAAATAATAACTCAACAAAAAAATTAAAAATCTAATAATTTCTTAATAAAACAAATGTCAATTTAAGCATGAATAAGCAAATGTCAAACAGACTGGTAATAACATCCAACATGCAATCAAAATGTTGCAGACATATTAAAATTTATTTTTTAGTTATATGTTGACATGTTTCTTTCCAGTCATAGTTCTAAAAACATTCAGTATTACAAAAAAAAAAAAAAAATCTAAATCTCCAAGGACCAAAAATATATATGGCACTATAAGACAAGTTTTATTCGTGAGCCAATATGGTTAAAATCCCTTTAAATTATTATTTTAAAAGATATATTTTGCACTCTGGTTCATTCATAAAATGTGCAAATGAGGCAGATTTTTTGCATTGTTTTCAATTTACAAAGAGGAAAAAAAAAGTCCCAATTTACTAAATTTAAATATGACATGATGAGTATCATATATATTTTTTATAATAACACTTTGATCATAGTCTAAAAGAAATAGTAACCACTCTGTAAAGAATATATATATATATATATATATATATAATTGATTTTGTCAAATAAGACAAGAATAATTTATTTATTAAGAAACTTGCTACATATAAGAATAACATAGCATCTGTAAATTATCCAACCCTGCAACTGAATTCTTTCACAAAGAATCAATCAGTAATAGAATTCAACACTAATGCCAATTTGTACCAGTGTAAGGGACCAACTGTTTAAGCTGACCAATAATAGTAGCACCATTGGTCGTCAATATATGCTGGTTTTACTATTTATGAATACATTTAAATTCCCCCATAAAAAGTATTAAAAAAAGGTATAGACAAATGGAAACTAGACTACGATATCAAATAATAACACTGCTTTATAAAACGGGTAAAATGATGTTGTACTATAGACAGCACAAAATTATTCAATAAATGTATTCAATAAATGACATATATAATGCGATTTTTTTGTTTGATTGTTTGTTTGTTTCAGCTACAACCATAACGGAAATATGAATAAATTTTGCATTGTTTCAATCACAACTATGCAAAAACAAGTAAAACCAATACACAAGTTTATAAAGAAATAGGTGAAACAAACACACAGAAAAGAGTAATTTTAAAACACTATCACTGATTCTCAATATTATTGCATGAACAATACAAAATACAAATTTTAAAGTAAAAAATAATTTCATGAAAATTTGACAAATTATACATAAACAACAAAAAGTTATTCATCAGAAGATATTATGAAATATTCATATTAATTACTTTCCACATTTTAACTAAGTATTCCATACAGATTAATGAGTTACATAAAAAAATTATGAATTTAGGATACAAACTTTAAAACACTCACACCAATAATGAATAGATGATGAAATAAGGTGGGGAATAATAATAATAATAAAAAAAGACTCCTTCAAACAATTTTACCCTCACTTGTATCAGTTTTAAAATGTCAAGCTTATACATCTATTTATAGAATTATGCACAACATTAATCCAATTTTATTGTGAACTGTTTTAACAAAGTCATTGTTCATACAAGTTTAAGGAACATTCTGAATACTACAAGACCAATCTTATTGGGGAAAAGAAAAAAATAAAATATACATTCATTTAATTTCAGACAAAGTTACTCTTAAAAATTAAAATGGGTTATTAGGCTGCAAAAATTTATACAAAATATCTACATTAATTATACTTTTAAAATTTTACATCACAATTACTGTAAAGAATTTTAAAAATATAAAAGTATCCAGTTTAACAAATTAAATCTCCACAGATAACAAAAGTTAAATGTGTTTCAACTGGTGAGTTGTAATAGGAGTATGTATCTTGTACATATATGTATGGTATGAAAGTATGTATACAGTGTATGTTCATGAATAATTTTAACATCGGGTAGGGAATGGAACAATTTTCATGACCTTTTGCTTTAATTATTAAGTTGAAAGAGTACATTCTCCAAATGGTACTATATAACTTTTATGAGAAAATGAAGATTTTTATCAAAGAATGAAATTACTTATAATTTAAATGTGTGGTCAAAAGCTGACTGACACATTTCAAATGCAGTTAGTTAACTTATGAGGAAAAAATTACCCCTAATCATCTATGACAGTACATAAATATGTACAATTACTACTCCTTGATTAAAAGCCTATTTTCTGAAAGGCACATCATATGGAAAAGCTCCCACTTGTATCAATGCAAGTGTTACTCAAAGTTATTGTGCATGCTCCTTCATAGGTTCTTGTAACTAGCAGCAAATTTGTCAACAATGAAGTATTTGATTTCTTGAATAGTCATGATATGCCTTTAGAAAAATTCTTTCAAAAACCTAATTCATGTGTGTGTGTGTGTGGGAGGGGGGGGATGTGTTACACTAAAATCAAGCAACTGAACAGGTCAAGTAATACTGCCAAAATGAAAGACAACACAGTTTAGAATGGTTCATGAACAGCATTTACTTTGCATTCCATTATGAATAATTATATGAAATGGTTTCTTTTTCTCTACTGTTTTCTTTCCCATCAACTGTGACAAGGAATGATGCTAAAAAATTATATTATGAAAATGAGATGTGTCAGTTGGCTTTAAACCACACTGTATCATGAATGATAACAGATATGAATTTACTGATTATGAAGGGTTTTTTTTTTTTTTTCTGAACTGAAATACACTCTGAAAGTTTCATGTATTTTATCATAATAGGATGATAAGTTGGAGTGAGGTCTTTGATGATTTAAAGTACACAAAATGTTTTGTTCTATTTATGTACTATTTTTAAGTTGTTTTACGTATGTAGCTCTACAAGTGCAAATAACTAAAATCTACATGTCTCGGCATGGTGATAAAAAAGTTCAGTATTTACATACAACCTGAAAAATGTTTTGAGTAGTTAAAAAAAAAATCTCTTAAAATTAATGAAAATGCACCACAGTTTGAAAATATATACACTAGAACCTCAAGCTATTGTTTATCAGTTTTATTTTTATATACTGGCTGTTTGGATCCACAGGTCCAGTTGAAGTCTTATTTTCATAGAATAAAAAACTTGTTTCAATTATATCTTTTTTTTTTAAACAGACACAAAAAATTTCAATGCATTATAACTACAATTTTCATAAAAAATGCTCAAATTAATACGATGTTTCAGTGTGTTGCTTAAATAACAACATTTCAATTTTTAAAAGTGGTCATGTTGTATTATGCATGCATTACTTTCTTTTAAATAGGGTCACCTCAAAATTCAAACAAATTATCATTTAAAATAGGGGTCTTCAACCTGTGACACTTGGGTTACATGTGGACATCTGAGAGTATTTAAATGGCCTTTAACTTTTTAATACTAAAACAAAAGTTTCCTGCAAAATGAAAAAAAGCCTTTGGAAGCACCCTGTTTTATAATAGTTAACCATTAACAGATTATTTATTAAAAGAATAATTTTCTTTTTTAGTGACACAAACCCAGTTTTTTTCATTCTTTCATGAAGTGTATTTGCTTCTCTTGGGATGCAAAAAACAGGAACTTTGCGATACAGATAGTACTGTTTCCTACTAATAGCTTACAATGACACATGTAAGTGTTGTAATATAACATTTTTTACAACTTTTGATAAGAAATTAAATATAAAATTTGATAATCTAAAATGATAACACATTATTTTAGCATTCTCAGTAAATTTCCAAGCCATACATATTTATTTTAAGAATCTTTTCTCAATTGACAATTTTTAATTTAAAATATATAACAACATATTTTCTCTCTAAATACGTTACATTTTAAAAATCAGTTAATTTTTATTCAGTTCCCTGTATTTTACATTCTTTTTCTTTAATTAAATCCTACTTTTAACCTTTTATATCCTAAATTACGAATTCATAAAAACTTAATCTTCTAAAGCATTTTTCGTGAATTTAGATTTACACAATCATTTAATAAATTTTAGAAGGATTTTGCCAATTAAAATTAATTAAATTTGAATTTATAGGGATTTTCCATAATATTTATAACTTTACTCAAATCTTTTACTTAAAGTATTTTTTTAGTATTTTATAGAATTAGGAAAAGTACACAACCCACAATCTTTCAACATCAAGGAAGCTGAAAAGATGCAAGTGAAAAAGAAATCATTCTTTTAAAACTATTTTTGTTTTGTGCAATCAATAATCCTTTTGGAACAAAATAAAGTAAAGTATCTTTAACTGATTCTAAACTGTATTACTATTAATCAACATGTTAAATTAATTTTATAACAAGTTATCTTAAGGGTACTTTAAAGTAGTACCGTCATGACATAAAGGGTTAATTGTCCGCAGCAATATTGAATTCATCAGATGAACGAATGCATCTTTTGCATTGATTCTGTGGGCACCTTCTTTAACATACATTATTTTCGAAAATTCATACTTCATTGACATTATGGCAATCTACTTCTACTATTTTATTCATTTTCCATAACAGAACACACAAATCGACTAAATTTTCAGTCAGTTTCATAATTCGATTCAGATTGCCAATTCAGACTTTAAGCTTTAATTCAATGGCATCAAAACAACACAAGCAAATTTTAATGGCCGAGGAGCTTTCCCACCAGAATTCGGGAGATGAGAGCATCTTGTTGGTGGAATCACCCTGCTATATGACACCAACCATGTCTGATTTTTTTTTTGAGAAAAATCAGATTTTTTTGAAATTTTTTTTGAAAATCAGATCTGTGTAAATTTATTAGTCTTCAGTTGATTCCCATAAGTATATCCATTAATATTTTGAAATATAATATAATGTTATTCCACTTGGAAAATCTTTTGCATAAAAAAAAGGCTTTGATAAGTCATACATATTCAAATCTGCTCCAGATTGTTTCCATATTACTGTGCCTGACTGCTACAATGAAGCTGCTTCAGGAATCTCAGCCTCAAGGCTGCTAGGATCTTTACAGGTGGTACAAAAGATGGGTGCCAGTAACTTCATGTTCTTATAAATCCAAAAGAGGTAAGAAAGTTTTTATTAAATGTACAAAGATGGGTATGATTTCCTGTAACCTATTAAACGACATATTTAAGAAATTGCGAAATGCCTACAAAACGCTATCAACTGTTGAAAAATTCTGAATAAATCTAAGTGAATCCCTTTGTAATTCATTTTTGTAGTAAATTGCTAGAAATAGAATGCACTCAATTGTTTTGGTGAACTCTGTTCTCCAGGAAATCACTTTTTTGAGAAACAAAGGTTATTTAAATCTTTTGAAAGTAAGCTCATATTTTTAATCAAGTTGTTTCATATTATGCTCACCTAACTATTTCAAAATTTTGAATCATGGAAATATTGTCTCAATAAAAAATTGTACGGAGGGTGCTGAACAGAATCCACCAAAGGTTCTATATTACTTTTAAATAAACATGCTTAATATCAATATGATGTATTCGATGATTGATACCATTTTACTTCTCTTTTTTGTAAGATGTGTTTAGAGTAAATGTACCAGTACTGTTTAGATTCAAGATGTACTCTTCAAATTTATATAGTTAAAATCTTACTTATTACTATTAAATTGCTTAGCTATAACAATCTATATAATTTTTATAAATTAGTGTTGGCACATTTACCCTATTATATATTGGAAATTTTCATATTTATGTATTTGGTGGAGTTTAGCCCAGTCTCAGGATTGAACTTTTTTTTTTTTTTTTTTTTTTTTTTTTAATTCTATTATGATAAAAGTTGTGAAAACTTAATTTTATTATTTATCAATTTCTTTAAATTTTACAACACACTGTACAGATCTCTATGCGATCATGTGCCTAAATTGTTCTTGCTCTTCCTTTCGGAATTTTAATAAATAGTTATTTCTCTCCCCCCCATAGTTAATAATTCAAAATTTACTTTTCCTCCCATATTCATTAAAATTTAATTAATGCCTACCACACCTTATATTTCTTTCTATCCAACATTTGCTTTGACACACTTTGTTATAGTACTGTGCCAAACAAAGTGTTGCTTGAATCTTTTTACGTCTTAACTGCACCTAAAGGATTATCATTATTACGTTGCTGTTGTTGTTTGTAATGTGCCTTAGACAAAAGAGATGGTGGACAAGATTCCGAGAGGTCTGAACAAGGGGAGTCTAATACTATTTAACAGACAGTACAGGGCAGAAGACTGACTTGTGACTTGGCGTCAACGTTTCCTCCCTGATTTTGATCCTTGATGAAAAAGGGAAGTAGGGGGGCGGGGGCTTCCTCCCACTTACTGATCTCGCAATGAGAGGAATTCCCAGGCAATTGACTTTATGTGCACATTTATAGTATTTACACACAGTGAACAGTTACAGTACAGTGTTAGGGTATTATACTTTCATGTACGGATAATGGCCAATGCTGCTTTACTTAGGTACTCAGATGGGAAAAGATGTGTTACGCTGTTGGCCCAAGGATTATTATTATTATCATTATTATTAATTATTGTTGCTTCCTACTACTACTACAATCAAATTGAAAATCGGAATTGAGCTATTCTGCTGTGGCTATATGTAATCTGCCCTGGTCTTGCAACTTAGGTAGGAACACATTTCTGGTCTCTGTGATTAAACTGGCCAATGAATTATTATTATTGTTATCACTATTATTAACTATTGTTGCTTCCTACTACTACTACAATCAAATAGAAAATGGGAATTGAGCTATTCTGCTGTGGCTATATGTAATCTACCCTGGTCTTGCAACTTAGATGGGAACACATTTCTGGTCTCTGTGATTTAACTGGCCTACGGATGACCCACCAAACTTTAAAAATTCATAGTTGTGGCCATTGAGCATGAAAGGTTGAAGATCCCTAATTTAAAGTGCTTAATTTTACATATTCTGAAATAATAACACACCTATCAGAATAGCTGAACAGTAAGAAGGAAAATCTCCAATGGAAACTTACTTTGAAAATTTTAAATTTATGAGTTGAAGTAGTATTTGAAATGTTATATTTTAAAAAATAATAATATCTAACTTGTACTTTATAAGCAGGGAAAAAAAATAAAATGAATTTTTAAAAAAAGGGTGAAGAAGTCCCTGTTGATCAGCATTCATTGTTTTCAGGCAATTCTTGTTACTCAATATAACGAACAAAAATAAAAATTCCACTGTCTTAAATAGTGTAATTGAAAGAAGAAAAGAAAATTAACTATTAAACTTGTTTAATAAATAGAGAATCAAAACTAATCATGAAAAAAGACATGCATTTTTTTCTAATATAGCTGAAAAAATTTGAAAGTAAAACAATTATAAAATATACACAATGTAAATAACAAAAAAATAATAAATTTTAAAAATAACTTAAATTCAAAGTAGCATAAATAAAAACTATATTTCTCAATATATAATAATAATAGTTTTATGAAATAATTAGCAATGGATAAACATTCTATGCAACTGAAAGACTCAAACAAAAGAAACATATTTCATATAATGAACAGAAGTTTTAGCCACTTGTAAATATTGTTAAAATCAACACTTTAAATAAGTAAATATATACTGAGACAAGTGCTAGATTCAAATTATATCAGTCTTGAGAAAATTAAAAATCATTTAAAATATCTATACATATGAAAACAACCAAGCTAATAAAGCAATATTTCACAGTGCACTTGAAATATATGTTGCACATAAATGCTTTATTTTGAAGCAATCACTTTTTGGACAACCTAAAATGGAAAAAAAAAAATATATATATATATATATAGGCTATATAAAAATTTTACTTGCAAAATTCATTTAAATTCTTCTAAATTTCCAGCATATTCATTATTCCCCTATTTCTTTATAATCTCTATTATTTATTTAATTTCCTTTAATCTTAAAACGCATAAATTAATAATTATCTCATTAAATCTTAATCTAAAACTTTTAATCCCTTAATTAATTTTTATCAGCTACCAAAACTATAATATTCTGAGATAAATTACTTTTTATTTTCTAATATTTTTAAAAGCCATTTTTACTATTTTCATTTCTAATATTATTCAACGAATCAACTTCCCATGCAATTGCCGGAGTCTGACTTTTTACATCGAAATTCTTTCGTGAGTAGATATGGAACTCATTCCTTATTTATTACGCTCTTCTCTCACTTTCCATTGGTTGAGTAACCAAGCGCATTTTACTATGTAGTTCGTTCCTGAATCAGATTGGTTGTCCTGAAGTTTACATTATGATCCGTCTTCCGGTGCAAGTGCTAACAAATTGCTGTGCATGAGCTCAGAACTGAGAATTCTGTGTTGTACGATTGTTTAAAACTCTGTTACCAGGTGTCTTAGTGTCTAGTAGATCATATAAATTTGTTGATTAAGATCTTTTTCGCATGAAGTACTGATTTGTGCTTTAGCCTGAAGGCTATATACAAAAACTCTCATGATGTGGGAGATGTTCGCGTTTTGATGTGTGACTGAATAAACATTTTAGTGACATTTGGCTCTGTTTTAATGGTGAAACCACTGAATTTCTTAATCTTTTGAATTACTACTCGTATGACCTGACCATCAGAATATAATTTGACTGCTTAATGAATCCCTGGTGTTTTTGATTGGACTTAACCAATCTCACTTCTACCAATAAATTAATATAGTTGATTAAATCTGTCAACTACAAAGTGACTCAGCCTGTCAATAGCTGCCAATAATCAACAATTTTGATGCGTCCAGCTGCAACGTTTTCACTAGTGTGGTACGAATTTTATCCAACCTAACAAAAGCCGACTAGGATGTTAACAAAAGATGGCAGGATATTACATATATATATATTAAATAAATGAACAGTGCAATTGTTCTTTTGCTGTTATTTAAAAGTAATTTAATTGTTATAACAATAAAATCATATTTTGCATATTTCAAGTATTACAATATTAAAGCTAAATATTTTCAAAATTATATTTTATAATATTATTTAATAATACAATACTAAATAATTATTAGGTATCCTGTTTCACTTTATGCAAGTTAGTTAAATTTAATAAAATTTACATTACAAGCTAATCTTTGAAAGGTATTTTAATATAATTCTCTCCAATAAATCTAAAATTCTTCCAAACCATAAAGCAATCTTGAAAGCTTATGTGTAAGATTTTAACGAAATAAATGCTGCTGCAATGCATAAATTAAAATTATACTAGTAAATCTGTAGGTCATGGATTTTAAATACCATCTGTATTTTCTATTATTCTGTATTTTCCACAGTATTTTCTATCATTTTTTACTAATTTTAATGAATTTCCAATTCAAAATAGTTTTGCTCTATGAAACATTTAATTTTATTTTCAAGATACAATTGCTTTATAGATTAATTATTCTAAAATTATGTTTATTTTAGTCAATCATTTTCAATACGATCCTTTTTTTTTGGGGGGGGGGGGGGGGTGCTTGTTTGTAAAACAGAAGATATACTATAATAGACAAGCTCCTTTCATACTATTACCAAGTGTGACCTAGTAATTCCAAGGAATTTCATTATCCGAATGCACGAAAATTTAAGTTTTTTGTATTTTTCTGGTTCATACCAAATTATTGAAAGATTGTCCAAATATAAATTTTTGAATAAATAAACTTAATTGGTTGACAAAAAAAGACAATGAAGTGATCCGCATCTCAAAGTTTTTGCCTAATGATCAATTTATGCTACAGCAGCCAAATGAAGTATCAAATATCATACAAATTGATACTGAATGATGTTTGATCATAGAGTTTTTCTTTTTTTTTAAAGTAGATTTCAATTAAGTTCTTGAAATTCTACAACTTTCTGAATGATGCCATGATATTATCTGCAAAGTTCTAGTACATTTCCTGTTTCAATTGTTGTATTTTATACAGGGTTCCCAGCAAAACATGACTGGCAAATTCCCAGAATTTCCATGAACAAATCTAAAAAAATTCCCTGACTTTCACTGACCAAACAGGCACATAACGAAATTTGCTACTTATTTTTGCAATCCTTTGTCAAAATTAGCGATTTTTTCCCCAAGATTATTCGATGAATTTTGCATTATTTTTCATTTTTTCAATGAATTTCGTGTCATTTTTCATTTTTTCTCCAAGACTTTTTAGAAAATGTTTGTAAATTCTCTAACTTTTCCTATATATTTTGAAATTTCCCTGACTACTTTGAAATTCCATGATTTTCCAGATTTTCCTGGACACTGGGAACCCTGTTATATGTGATATTTCCAGAGTGTCCTATATTTATTAATGCAAATGTTTGTATGGTCCATTTGCTTATAGTATCATATTTTATACCAGTATTCTGATTATTTTGCTATTGTTATGACATTCTTTATATTATATGTTAACTATAAAAAATAAATAGCCCATCTTCCAGCAAATCTATTAAAAGAAATTAATTTCCAAATTATACCGTCTTTTTAATATAAAGAATGTTTATCCTTTTCAGACAAGTCTCATGTATGGAAGTTGACCCATCTCCACAAACTTGTCTGGAAGGAGGAGGGGAGGACTGTAGCAAAATTTTAAGAATTAGACCTATTAATTATTTTTTTAATGACTTGCTGCTCATTTGGATATAGGTCTGATGACATATAATCATAAGTTGAGCAGGATAACTATTTTTATTGCCTATTTTAAAACCACATGCTTTGTTGAGCTGGCAACCCTACAGAGATGAAGAATTTCTAATATACAGGGTGTCTATAGAATGTCTGACACATTTTGATGTTTAATAAATCATAACATAATGACGATAGATTTAAATTAATAATATTAATGGTTAGATAGATTCAAAAAGTTTTATTATCCTTGTCAATGAATTTCCACATGTGCACCCTTCGTCGCACAGAGAATATCAAGATGGTAGCCGATTTCACGCAAGGTACGAGCAATTATGTCGGCATCCACAGCTGCTATTGTGGTTGTAATCCTGGCCTCTAGGTCAACTTTTCTCCAGTAGATGATGTCCTTTAAAAATCTCTAAAGGAAACAGCCCAGCAGCATTATATCAGGTGATATGGGTGGCCAAGGCATTAAGTTCGAAGCTGCAATGGTCTTCTGATGGCTTCAGGGCCCCAAGCTCAACCTTTTACTCTTTTCGATGCATTAAACTTTTTGAATTTTGCTTTTAAATTTGACCTGTGATGTGTTAAAAAAAAAAAAAAAATGAATAAAACATTTCCGGCCCGGTCAAGTGTTGGAAAGGGTATTGGGACCTTTGACAGGCACACGGAATGCCACACTCTATGAATTCTGATAATAAAAGAAAATATAAGAGTTATTCTATGCATAAATGTCATAGGTTTGTTTATATTTTCATTATTTCATGAATTACTAAACATTAAAATGTGTCAAATGTTTTACAGTTACACCCTGTACATTTACACTACTTGCTGTACAGAAATCTGCAACCATGGATGGTTCCCGATTCCATCCCTTTTTCAAATAAAATTAATCAGTTTGAAAAGTATTAAATACTGTCATTTTATTAAAACATAAATATTCCCCAAAGAAAAAAAAATGGCTTGGAAACACTGTTTGGAATTCTCCCTAAATAACTACTGAATAAAAATGAATTATTTGAAATACATACTATGTAAGCAGTTTGATATGTTATTTTTTAGTTACTCGCACATACTATCAATCATTATTTGATTCAGAATGATCATGATCAGTCTATTCGTAAAAATAATTTTAAACTTACTTTGGTCAGATCCACTCCAGTTAAAGCCTGGACAGTTGGAGGTAACTGGCTGACTAATTTCGTCACTTCAGATGTCAGTTTGTCTTCTCCCCCCAACAAGACAATTTCATCAGTTTTAGCTAAAGGTGCAGCAACCTCAGCAGCAATCTGTAAAGCAAGAAGATAAATTTAAAACAAGAATACTATATAGCTATATAAATGCAAAAGGAATATCACTACACATAAAATTATAGAATATGAAAAGAGAAACAACTTTTTGATATTATTAAAACTCTACAGAAATAAAGTGATCATTAAAAGATATTGTACTTCATAATTTTATCTCATTAAAATACTACAACCAATAAAAAATTTACTAAAGTTCTAAGTTTAAAACATAAGTTTTTACAAAATGATTCATCTTTTTTTTTTTTTTTTAAATAATATAAATAAATATTAAATAATTGTTTTTTTATTTTCTTCTTAAAGCTATATTATATTATAACCAACAAGAACTTACAAATGCACAGAATAAAAAGTAATTAAAATTAATGGGCAGTAAATTTTTTAAAATGTCACAATCATTTGCTTTTTAACACTTTCCAACATAGTTGAAAAGTGTTTATGAATTCGGCTTGTCTGTCTGTCTCTGCTCTAACTTTCATAAATATACTTGGACTGCCATGAGATTTTTATATGTTATTGCAATTTGCCATAGAACGTTTGGTATTGAAAACGCAGTGTGTGGCATTTATAGTTTGGTTACACAGATGCATAACAGAATTTTGTTAGATTATACGTATTGGAAAAAATTCTTTGCGGTGTATTTTATTGATGTTACAATATTTCAAACATGAGATATGCATCACTGAAGTGGGCTACAACAAGCTTTTTCATGAGTATAGACTAACTTTAAAAAGATGCATAAAATTATTCCATTACATTATGATATGCAGCAGAATAACTGTTTGTGGTGCATTTTAATGATGTTATGATACTTAATGAAAGTAAAAAAGGATCACTGAGGTGCACTACAACATTTTTTCTATAGATTATGGAGTGGGGCTTATAGCATTGAGAGCTTACTTTATGACTTCCCCCTACCTCCCTCTCAAAATAAAAACCTTTAAAAATATTTGAAATAAAATTTTAAATTGAGAAAAAATTATATAAAACACTGCTGAAAAATTATACGACTCCTGCTGAATAAACTTTTAGTCAAGTATCATATTTAATAATTTTTACTCCTTAAAAAGGTTTTTTTTGTATGTTTGATTCTTATGTTGTAATGTTTTTTCACAACTCTTACAAAAATGTTTCAAATTTATTTTTTATTCGAACTCATTAGTAATTTAAAATTATTTTGGCGGCTGCCAAAATTTATTTATTTTACACATTAAATCATAACATTTTTAATGTTATATATAATTTTTAGAATATTTGAACATTGCTTAATTTTATATTTAACTAAGCAATAATGAGTAAAATTTGTCTATATCATCAATTTGAATGTACCTGAGCAAAAAATACCTGTAATTCTATGTACCTAGAACAAAAGAAGAAAACAAAAGGGGGGAGGGGTGAGTTGGTGCATTTTTAGAGAACTGTTATTCAAAAACCAGTTAAGTCTCAATCATAAAATTTACAATCTAACTTTATATTACAAAGATGTTTATTATCTTACGTTTTCAGAATTTTTTAGTCAGTCCTTTTTGAGATATTAATTAAAGAAAATTGCCAAAAACAGAGTTAGCACAGTTTTTGATGAGCTGTAAAAATAAAGGAAAAGGTTTTCAGGATTGGAATTTGTAAAAATAAGACATCTGTGTAAGAAAAATTCTTTTAAGGTGAGTTTGATCTCCTTCATAAAAAAATAATGGCAGTGAAATGTGGTGTCTGATCTTTTATTTCTCCAGTTTTTAAGCATGTTTTTGGCCTAGATCCTTAAGTCTAATGGAAATTTTATAATTATATATAAAATGTTCGACAATTTTATGCTGAAAATTTGGGTTTTTGATTCATCTTGATAGGTAGAAAAATAAAGCAGTTACAGTATTTTCCATATAAAAATGGCTGTGTATCAAAAAAACTTGGTTAAAAGATTAGGAAAATTTAAAATGTTGAGCGACACCACATTGGTGATTTGGAATGGATTGACCCTATGTCTAATGCATAATTTTTTGTTCTTGTTTATATTAAAAGCAATGTCATCAAATAAAAAAGATTAATTTGCTAACTAATTAAAATTAATAAATCTATATTTAGTATCACGAAACAAAAAAGAATCTATACAAAAGTTTTTTGTTTAGCAGCATATATTTTACAGAAATTTTCTAAGAATATAAAAGAAACAACAACTTTTAATTTGAATTCCAATAATCCAAAATATGTGTAAATAAAGAATATTAGAAAATGACCATTCACTTCATCCTATTATATAAAAATACTTTCAACACTAATTATTGCCAAATGCTATATTTTGTTTGATGTTGAAGAACTTTAAACTTTATCAGCCAGTGGATATTTCAATAAATTAGCTAAATATGAAATTTGTATATAATTGTCATGATTCTTTGTTTGAAAATTACAGCACAATAAATATGTTCCTAATAGATGGATAAGAGTTTGTAAAGCCCTTTGGAAGTTAAAGATAATAAATTTCTAAAACTAATTGATGTAATAACAGAAAATAAGTACAAAAGCAAAAATAGTTTTTTTTTTTTTCTTTTTTTTTTTTTTTTAATATTCTTTTATAAGCATTTCAATGTTCATCTTGAAAACCATGCCTATTTTTTTTTTTTACTGCATATCATGTTTTCTCACAAAAATTTCTGTTACAATACATGAATTTGACATGAGTACTGAACTGTGCTTTTTTTACACGCTTGATATAAACGCAAGCAAGTGGATTTATTAAAAGTATATACAGGGTGATGAAAAATGAATGGGAAATCCCATTCATTTTACATCACCCTGAAAAATTTTTGCTCATTTTTTTTTAGATAGGACAATCGGAAAGAAGAATAAAACATTATCTAAATCATTTTTTAGGCTTTCTAAGTTAATTTCTCAACTTACAATCCTAAACTAATTAATATTAAACTATTAATTGATAAAAGCACTTTTATTTTTTTTTTTAAATATGACACTCTTTATTTTTTTATTTATAATTTATTTTATACATTTTAACATAATTAAATGCATAATTAAATCCATTGTTGTGTCAATTCGTATATAATTATAAGAGTTACATAATGTTAGGCAATTTATCACCTGTGATGAGCAAATAGAAAAATGCTTTGAAATTAATTTATTTATAATTAAGTACTAAAAATATTAAAATATTGTACTGTTATCAGAAACATATCTATTAACATAATTTTTATAATTCTAACACATCAGGGGGTGGGTAAGAAGTAGATTATAAAATTCTATCATTCCATACAAAACCAAAGTTGAGTTGTATAAAAGAGTAAAAATGATAAATATTTATTTTAAAAAATACTGAAATAAATAAATTAAGCTATACCTTGGGCAAAGAATCTAAAACTAAGCTCATTATGGCAGCATCTCCATACTGTTTATATGCAGCAGCTTTCATTCTCATTTGTTCAGCTTCTGCTTTACCAACAGCCTCAATTGCATAAGCTTCAGCAGCTCCTAACATTTTTATTTTTTCAGCATCTGCTCGTGCCACATCCATAGTCTGTGTCCTGAAAGTAAAGAATTATACATTGCTATAAAGTATAGCACACCAATAAACAGCTCTAAAAAAACTAGCATAAATGCTGGCTACAAATACTTCTGATATTTTGTATATCTGATAATATCTTAAAATAAATAAAAGTTAATACTAATTTTATTAAAATACAAAAAACATGGTACATAAAAATATTAAAACATTCAATATCATGTAAGTATACATGACAATTTAAATGTCTTGAATTATATGCAGTTCTTGTAAGCAACTAACATGCATGTTTTATGACAACAAAAATTATTTTAAGTACATGAAATTAGAAAGATGTAATCAAATGAATACAGCAGAAATTAAAAATTGTATAAATCTTATTCTATTAAAATTATGGCTATAATTTTTAATAGCATCATTTCACTCACCTTTTACCTTGAGCAAGCATTTCAACTTTAAATGCTTCAGCTTCTGCTGGCAACCTAACAGTAGCGACTAATTCTTTTTCCTTCCTCAAAATTTCCTTCTCCTGGATGGCAATCTGTTTTCTACGTTCCACAACTTCAATTTCAATTTCTTCACTTCGAATTTTTTGTTTCATTTTAGCTGCTTGCAACTCATAAGCTAACTGAGATTCAGCTTTCTATAAAATAGTTTGAATTTTTTTATCTTACAATGTGACGATAAACATGGTGACAGAAAAAAAAAAATAGTAATACAGTACAGAACCATTTATCTGGAATGCATGGGGTCAGATGTATTTTGGATAACCGGTTTTTCCGGTTAACTGGTTGTGCATTAAAGCAGCATCCATTTGATAAGTTTTGTGGAATATGTGTGGTTGTGACATTATTTCTGATTTTAAATAATTAGATTGGATTAAAAATCAATGCAAGAAAGATCAAAAGTTAACCAGAGTTTAAAAGAAGGTAATTTATGGGAATCCCTTAGGAACAAAAATTCTTCTGTTTCCTCTGCATAAAAATTAAAACATCTAAAATACAACTAAATATGTTTGCATTTCAAATAGTAGATGTTGTCATCAAATTATACAATTGTTTCAAGCAAAGCCTATGTCAAACTGGCAGTATATGACACCTTTTTCTGCAAAGATTCTGAAATCAGTCTATCAGAAATATCATTTCCGATAACTGGTTTTCTGGTTAACTGGTTTCTGGGTAAATGGTTCCATACTGTGATACTTTCTGAAACTTGAGAATTACCTAAAAAAATTAGTTTTGAGAGGCATGATTTTATTATTAACTTCATCAGATAAAGCTTATCTGCCATCAGTAATGAAAGCAAAGATGAGCAAGTTGGGCAATTGCCCTGGGCACTGGTTTTAGGATGGCACAAAATTTTAGAATTATATAAAGGTTATAAACAAAGTAAGGTAAAAGTAAAATAGCAAATATGAAAATAATTAATTTTACTTTGCATGTATAACTAGAAAAAATTACTTTAATCACATTCAGAATCAGATATAAAAAAGATAAATTTCTTTAATAATAAGGAGCAAGTTCAGTTGTTTTCCCATCACTATGATCACCCTCCATGCACGCAAGACTTGCATCTCCATACCAGGTTGACCAGATCAGGATTTTTCTGACCATTTGAGTTATTTGGCTTTTAAGCTTGCAGGAACATTTTTCTAGTAGTGAACTGCAGTTGTTTTGGAAAGATGATTTGGCAATTAAAAAGAGGTGGAACTTGTGGAATTTCGATGAAAGAAAATGTTTAAGAAGGAACTGTTTCATTGATTTATAATAAACCTACAAAATTAGTTACAATAAAAAATGCATCTTATATTGATTCATCTAACTCCCAAACAAATATTATTTTAACCTCTTTAAAACTTAGTTGTCTAAATTATTGAAAAATTAAACTTTAATCGTATATGTAATCAGTAAAATATAAAAAAGATCAGTTATTATGGTGAAGTTATCAATTGAGGCTCTTATGCTTGGTATTCTGGAAAGAAAAATCAGCAAAATTTATTTTGCTTTGACATGATCATAGAATTTTCGCCTCATGAAATCTAAACCTGACACCATTTTCACTGTCTCAAAATTTACATACGCAACTCTCATATCCGTATTCACCATTTGAAAAATATTTTGACATTTTAACACCTAACTTAAAGTCTCATTTGTCAGCTACATTTTTGCATGTGAACAGCCACAGTCTTGATTTGAGATTCTAATCTCACCTCAGAGAATAAAAATTGCTATAATTTATGTCTTTAACATGTGTTAAATTTCCTTTCCAAATGTTTCACTTCTTTACCACTAGGTGAGAAATTCTGAATAAAAACATGCACACCTCTTTCACTGAAATTGCAATATTATGCATGTTGGTCAGTAAATGTGAAGTTATAACATCAATTAATAACTATGCTCACAAACTATCTTTATGATAATATAAAAACTTTTGAAACTGTTATAGTTTGTTGCTGATACGATGATAATATCACTCAAATATCAATTACATTATGATTAAACATACATAAGATACAAATAAATGTAAATATATTGCTTTAAGGTGCGTCAAATTTAATTAAATCCTTTAAAAACACATTAAAGTCATTTTAAAAACAAAACGTTTTCAACCGACACTTACTCGACCTTCATCAGTGAAAAACTAATAGCTGTTGTCTCTCTGTATATTTTGCCTTGTCCGGAACAGACCATTTTACTTCACTGCATTAGCAAGATTAGCACAAACTCAGCCTATAAAAGTAGATTTCAATAGAGCCAAAATTATCTTCCGTACAAGTAATCACCAAGAAGCTATCATAAGAGAATCTCTGGAAATAATATCTAATAAAGAAATGGTCTGTAATGATATATTATCATATGATATCCACACAGTCTGGAAAGAATTAATATAAGATTGATAAACCTGTACTTTTTGAGCGAAAAAAAAAAAAAAATTGAATAACATTTCCGTTCCACCTTATATTCCATACCACCCTTGAAGTAAAATGGTCTGTTCCGGACATGGCAAAATATGCAGAGAGACAACAGCTATTAGTTTTTCACTGATGAAGGCCGAGTAAGTGTCGGTTGAAAACGTTTTGTTTTTAAAATGACTTTAATGTGTTGTAAAGATCTGAACTATATCAGATTCGCCATATAGAAAGAACTAATGCTTTTCTAAAACAGAGTAAAAATATGTTAAAGTCCAGTAAGACGCACGGCAAGAAGAAAGAAACTACTCAGTCACCATCGCTCTTGGACATTTGACAATCGGTGACAGTTTGCTAATGCTAAGGAGCAGCCGGCACTTTTTTGATCTTTGAGCGTGGGAAGAGAACTCACATACGTTCTCACGAGAGCATATGATCGCAGGATCCACGTGCAAAAGAGGAGTTTCTTAAGGTGTCCACTCAGGAGACAACAGTAAAGGTCCCTGGGAGGTCCTTAAAAAGAACGGACAGTTAGTGGCCGAGAAACTCACTATTGTTTTTAGAGGAAGATAATTGAGAGATATATACGAGAGGATGGGGAGGAGAGATTAGATTTTGGCTGGAGTTGGAAGAGCGACTTTTGGAGTGGAAGATTTTGAAGGCCGAAAGGGCCGGACTTTACGATCCCTAATACCGGGGAATGATACTCGAATCAGCGGCGACAGGGCACCAGGGTGCCGTCGCGGAAAAAGGAGACCTTTATCTCGGAGGCAAGACCAGCGCTTTCCGTTCAAGTGATGCAATGCCTGTGGACTTAATAGACTAGCTGCCACCTTCTTATAGACACTATTTCTGATACATAAACTTTGTTCAACAAATTTTACATTGTTGTGTACATAGCAACTTATCATTACTCCAGAATATTTTTTACTGTGTTATAAAATAAATTTCATGTTATCATATTTTAAGAGAATATAAATTGCTAAGCCTTCGAAGATTAACACCCTTGACCATTGCTACCGCCTTCTTAGGACACGGCACAGTGTTTTTAAAGGATTTTATTAAATTTGATGCACCTTTAAGCAATATATTTACATTTATTTGTATCTTATGTATGTTTATTATTAATCAAGGAGAATTTTGCTCTGAAATTTTAACCTTTTTACATTATGATTGTTTACTTTTAATTGAAAAATTAGCTCCATTGTCATAAGTTATATCATACTGTTGCCTGCATCGTTATGACATCAACGTTTCAGACACACCCATTCGTGTTACAGTATAGACTTTCTTTTAAATGTTTTATTTCTAACATACGTGGTGACCACGTATTTTTTATCTTTGTTTGAAAATGAGCGCTGATACGTAGCCATAAATTAGCCTTACATTTTTTGTAACTTCCAAATCGATGGTTCGGTTTTATTAACATCAATTTACTTGGGAAACACCTAAAAGAGTGATATTTTCGAATGCACGATATAACAAAGAACTTTCCAGAAGAACGCTATGGTAAATTTTGTCACTGCCATGATTAAACTCAAGTTGGAAGGGAAATCGTGAAGGGTTCATTGTGAACAACAATGCTGAAATTTTTCATTTTAATCAGAGTTGAAATAGAAGAAAAAAAAAAAAAAAAAAACAAATTCCAGGTCTGCTTCATATGAGACCAGAGTGAGCATAACTTGCATAGGTGTACACTGCCGAAAACAGTAGAGCCCTCAACCCTATGTACGTTTATTTCAAGGTTTGTTTGAAAAACTAAACAACAAAGCATTGCAAAAATAAGCTAGCCGTATCTAAATACATTTGAATTTTTGAAGGGTGCAACAGCGAAAAAAAATCTAAAATTGGGATTTCTATCTGTTAAGTCTAGAGATGTGAAAGTTGGCATTGTGGTTACTTTTAAGATGTAAATGCTCATTAAAAGCAATTGCTAAAAGATTCAAAATTTAAAAGGGTGAAATAAACAGAAAGCATTCTAAAAAGACCTAGATTATTTGGAATTGTTAGAGATAGAAACTTGAAATTTGACATGGCTGTTACTCTTAAATGCTCACACAGAACAGTATCTAAAATATTCAAAATTTGGAAGACTACAGGACCAAAAAACATTCTAAAATTGGGATTTCTGTGATATTGTTGGAGCTAGAAAAGGAAAATTTGGCACCTTGGTTACTTTTAAGATGTAAATGATTGCTAAGAACAGTTTCCAAAAAATTCAAAATTTTAAAGGGTGAAATGAGAAGAAAAAATTCTAAATTATGATTTATCTAGAATCTTTAAGGGATAGAAACTCGAAATTTGACATGCTGTTACTCTTAAGATGTAAATGCTCACACAGAACAGTATCTAAAAAAATTGAAATTTATAAGAGTGTAGGAGCAAAAAACGTTCTAAATTACACTTTGTTATACTTTAGAAACCAGATATTTAAAAAATTCTTTCAGTATAAAACTCATGTCAATTTCTGCTGAAAACTGGGTTACTTTTATATCTGTGCAGCTGTCCTTAAAAGGGTGCAAGAGCGACAAACTTCTAAAATTACAATTTTGTTGAATACGCTGAGATTTGAAAATGAAATTCAACTTGGTAGTTACACTTAAAGCTTTGAAATGTAATAAAAGTTTCCTTTTACTTCGGTGAAAAAAGCATTTTTTTTTTTCAAATAAAATGTTTCGAAAATTCTGTTATGAATTCAACATTACAGAAACACCATTATTTGCCACTGAAAGGATTAAAATGTAAATATTTATTAACAGTGGCTCTTAAAATATCGAAATTTAAAAGAGTGAAATGAACCAAATATGCTATAAGAACATTCTAAATTATGATTTTTAAAAAGTTGTTAGGGCTAGAAAAGTGAAATTTAACATGGTAGTTATTTTTAAGGCATACATGATCACTCAGACCATTTTCAAAAACATTTTAATTTAAAAGGGTGAAATGAGCAGCAAATATTCTAAAATCATAAATATTTTGAAACTTCTGGACCAACTTCAAATCTTTGCAAATAGGTTGGAATGAATATTTGCTCATTAATTCAAGTCTTACATTTGCTTAATGAAGTACAAGAACAAAGTCCTAAAATATGACTTATTTCTTAATATTCAAATTATCTGAAGTAGTATAATTTCCCCCTAATGTAAATAGGCACAGAAATACTACTTGCAATATTTCACCAATCATGCATGCAAAGCTGCGGGTTTTGCTAGTTAATTGAGAATTGCTGGATCACACTCCCATTCGGTTATCATCATCATCATATCTCATCAGGTTATCATGAAAAATTACACTTTTGTCAACACAATAGGTTTCAAAATATTACTCATATTGACACCAAAATTGGATTGGATGTCCATAATGCCAAAATCTCAAAAGAGATGAAAATAAAAAATATTCACTTAATCTAATGCCTCAAAATTTTCATTTTTCCTACACAGTTAAAATTGTGATTGTTTACTTTTAATTGAAAAATTAGCTCTATTGTTGCAACTCTTATGTATTTTAATCTCACTGTTGCCCACATCATTATAATATCAATGTTAATGACACATGCATTTGTTTTATCATGTAGAAGTAGAAGTAGATTGAATTTTAGATGTTTTACTTCTCATGAACATACTGACCACATATTCATTTTTTTAAACGCAAACTGATAGGTAGCGAGATTAAACCTTATATTCTTTGTAACTTCCAAATCACTGTAATTTAATTTGAATTTTAACTTTAAAAAAAGATCGAATACAAATACGAAATTTTGGTACTTTTGTATTTACCACATACTAACAGATAATCACCAAAGAAATCAAGAAAAATATCATGTCATGTATATATTCATTGTACGTACGTATGTAATGTATTGGTCTACATTACATTTTCTCAGATATACTGCTGGTCATTACTTTAATTCACTTCACCATTTGATTTTGTTTTAGATTGTAATCAGGGCTACATGTAAATCATATAAACTCACAGGCAAGTTTGTAAAGCAGACCTGACTTTTACTACTTTTTAAGAAACAAAATTGTGTCTATATGATTTACAAGACGACACTTGAATCATATAGACAAACAGACAAGTTTGTAAAGAGGACTTGATTTTTACTCCTTTTTAAGATACAATATTGTGTCAGTTTAAAGCCAGACCCAGAGTTTAAGAGTATTATCCTTTATTCATTCATTATTGCATATCTGCTCACAAATGGTCGTGGAGAATACTATATGTGTTTAGAGGAAAAAAGCATACAAATTTTCGTGTCAGTTGCTTTTTATTCCTGTAATTCTGATTTTTCTCAATTGGGGCGACAGAGTCAAAATAGGAAGAAACTAACTTTTAATTGGTTAATAACCTTTTGATTGATAATCTGGGCTGTGTGACAAAATAAGGCCCAGCCATGAATGGACACACACTAACCACGGATAAAGAAGAGATAAACTAAGCCCAGCAATTTCTAGCTTAAAGTTATTTGAATTTGACATTTAAAGTAATAAAGTTTTGGGTCGAGAATTGGACTTAACAGGGGAAAAGTGATTTTGATTACATTTAAGTTTAGAAAAAAAGATCAATTTTGAGTTTTAATTTAAATTTTGCATTTTAATTAGGCATTAATTTTCTTATCCTTTAATGTATGTATTCACATATATGTATATTTGTATAGGGAAAGCTCTGTAATCAAGTTCGCAGACAATTGGCATATTTTAGCAAGTGTGGTGCAAATTCCATTTCACTGTATTAACCTACTTTTTTCTTTTATTTTTAGTGTGTACAGAAAACATTTAAACTTGAATTTAACGATGTGCCTCTACATTTATATAACTAATTAGATAAAAAATGTCCATATAATTTACAAATGTAATACTTGTTTATATAAATCACTGCCAACAAAAGAGACAGATGGCAACACAGCATCAATTCATCTACTTTTCAGACTATATTGATGAAATGGCAGTTCAACAACTGCCAGAAACCAGACTATCTTGATCACATGACAGCCAGGAGGGGTGAAAGTATCATAGGCTTCATTTTTCATGGCTGCAATATAACTGTTCTTATACACATTCAACGTTGTGCATATTTAATGTTTATGCATTCATTCATTAAAAGTATGTATTCATTCCAACCTATTTGCAAACACTCCTTTCCAAAAAAAAAGCACTGCAATAATTATATATGCATTATTATTTTCATTATATATCTGACGGTATCTTAAGAACAATCAATAAGTATTTTCTGCTCAAAACAACAACAACAAAAAAAGCTTTGTTGATGCAGCTGTGATGTCAGAACACAGTCCCAGCTTTCCATAAAAATTTACACTTTTGTGAACAGATAGTTCCCAAAATATTACTTCTATTGGCATCAAAATTGGACTGGAAGTTGACAGAGCCAAGATCTTACCTGGGATTGAAAATCAAAAACATTCACCATCCCAAACACCCAGAAAAACTTTGGACCCAAATGCCCATAGAAGTTCATATATACTGGGTAAGTCAAAATGAATATAGCGATTACAAACAGCTATAACTACTTAATGGAAAAGAATTTATCAATAAGATTAACACAGAATGTAGACGGAACTTCACAATTTCTTTATGTAAGGCAAGTGCAGTGAAGCGGAAGCCTACGCATGCGCAATTTGAAACTTTGCAACGACAAGAAATCTGTTCATTGCGGCAGTCTCATTAGTAAAAATGGCCAATTATGACAGTAAAAATGGCTGATTTTTTTCTGTGTGGTTATATGAAAGACAGGGTGTCTTCCGTGCCCAAACAATTGAAGAACTCAAAGTACACATTTGTAATGCGCTTGCATCGGTGACTGAACAAATGCTTCAGAATGTATGGCGTGATATGGACTACCTCCTAGATATTGTCCGTGTCACCAAGGGAAGTCACATAGAACATCTATGACGTATGTATACAAAATTTTGAAGTTCCATCTACATTCTGTGTTAATCTTATCGATAAATTCTTTTCCATTAAATAGTTACAGCCATTTGTAATCGCTATATTCATTTTGACTTACCCGGTATTTTCTATATACTTTCACTATTTATTCAAATAAATAATTTAATTGCTCACACATCTACATTATGTCAATGCAACAATTATGTTTCATCAGAACATGACTTCATTTAGAAAACCTTTTAACAAAGCCGCCTTTATTGGCAGCTTAGCTTTTCACTTTCTGGATACATATTGTGTAAGGAAAACAAACAGGCATGCAACTTTAATAATGCTTCCAAAAAAGTGAGAAAAAGGATACACAACACAAAGAAAAAAAATTTCTGTCAACTTATTACATAAGATACATTTTTTGTTTATTTTTAGATGAAAATCCCCTACTAAAAAGCCAGATAAGATCAAACACCAGTGTTTATTTACGTACAAGCTTACCTTCCCACCATAGCCCGGGCTCGTGATAACTTTATTACTAAAATTAGTATTGAATTCAGACATTTTTCTTCTGGGGGGATTTCTGTAGACTCTGTGTACAGACAATCAGAAATCTGAACTAACATTTGAAAATGAAGATTCAACAGTTATTATTGCAAATTTAGTTTTATACTGACAAACAGTAAATTTAAAACAAAACAAAAAAAAAAAAAATATTTTTTTTTAATTTTGTCTTTTAATTTTAGGAGACAGAATGCTCCGACATTCCGTAAAAATGAAAATATTGTATTATCAAGAACAGATAACTTTATATACTTTCTAGAACTCTTGTGCATCAGGAAATGAGTGAAAAATTTATTACAAAACCCATCTTTACATATATGAAGAAACTTAAATAAAAGCATGTAAAAAGAATAGCTATAAAGTAGTACTCTTAAAAGTAGGTGTAGTTTTTTAAAACATTTCTAGAATCCTAAAAGTTCTCTTTACATTATATCTTAGTATTTAAAAGAAAAAAACTAAAACAGCTAAAATTTTACAAAGCATCCTTACTTTCGTATTGACTTCACCATCAAAATTAGCTTTCTGAAGCATATACATTCTGTTTGAATCCTCAATTTTTGTGTTAGCAGCATATTTTACATCCATGGCGGATTTTTCACACTCAGCTTCCTACAGAATAAAAAAATACAATACCTACAACATATAATTTTTAATCTTTGATTATTAAGATAATAATAATAGTAATTTAAAAAAAATCAAATTGTCCACATTAATATGTAATGATATTGATAATGATATAAATAAAAGTGAATAACACATATTTGTATGAACAATAACATTAAAACATATTGTATTATAGATGTATGAGATTATAGGAGATATGATTCAACTTTGTGACATAATAAAATAAATATACCGAGTAAAACTTGCAAAAATGGAACCTGCCTATAACAAAAAGAAATTATTGGTCACAGCAAAAAGAATACTATATACAGGCATGAAAGTGGGAAATGGGAAAAAAGATGAAAAATTTTTTCCATCTTTACAATAAGGCCAAACGACACATTTTAACAGTTTCATACAATAAAATGAATTATAACTGTACATATGATTGCTACTTTCTTTTTGTAACTTAGAAAGTATTAAAAGAAAAATAAATAAATAACAATAAATGTATAAATTCATTAAATCAAAAAAGAAAATTGGAAACAGTTTGCTAAAAGTATAAATCGATCCAAATGTATCTGATGAACTTATGTGAAGTACAGAGATTAATTTTTAAAAATAAATGTATTAATTTGAATGATTTCACTGTTTAATACTATATTTAAAAAAAAAAAAAAATCTCTATGCTAAATATATGCATGCCAAATTGATCTTTACTTCAGAAATACATTTCCAAAAATGCATTGCTGAAATTACCCAGAAGTGTTTTATAAATAGAATAAAATATTCTATTCCAAAAAAAACCTTATGGAAACTTTCTTTCCCTAGTTGAAGAACTTGATTTACATGACTTTCAAATGCTTATAATAAAAACTCGCCTTTGACTTGATAGTACAGCAATTCAAAAACAAACTCCAAGGATTTGAGTTGACAAAATATCTAATTATTAAGCTTTATAGACCCCCTCCCCCCATATGCTTGTAATATCTTCTTTGCATTTTTGCATTAATCCAGAGAATGTCCAAATTTGTTTTTAAAAAGGTGGAATTCCTCCTTTAGGAGGAACTTTTTCATGCCTCTATATAATACCAGTACATAACCCTTTCAAAAATGATGTAATTTTGATCGGCTTTTCATTTTCATAAAACTTCATACAAACAAACAACGTAAAGATTTTGGTTTTGAAAGGTTTGTATTGTAGAAAAGTAAATTTTTAAAATATCAAATGATGAGGATATTTGTTTTACTCAATATTCAAATTCTGAAATAGTTCAACAATCAATAAAGGCTCCGATTCTAGTCTTTAGAATTAAGAAAGGAAAAATTAGTAAAAATTACATCATGTTAGGGTGTAAAAATTCATGATTTTTTAAAAAAAATAAAAAAAAATCAGATTTTTATAATTTTTTTTTTCCCCAGCATTCAAATACTGAATAGCTACCAAGAGTTTTAAGTTTCCAAAACAATTAAACCACTAATTGCTAACAATCTATGTTTTTACACTTTAATTAATAAAATTATAATTATTAGTTAGTAATTATAGAAATTATAAAAACTGCAAATTAGTAGTTTCATTAGTATCATACAATAATGTTATATAGATTAATATTGTAATAATTATGTAAAATTATATTACATACTAGTGATATAACATTTATTAATAACTGAATTTAATATTAATGCCTATTATCCTTATTAATACATCCTTATATATATTTAATATTATCCTTAAATGTCTGATTTTTCAAAAATCATTGTAATAATGTTTTTCGGCTTTCGTTTTTTAAATAAATGGGAAAAATACTTTAAAAAATCCTATTTTGTTTTAAGTATGGTTTACGGCTAAAAAACAGTTTATTACTAATCGGCAATACTGGTCTTTAATTGAAAAAATAATTTTCCTTGATAAAATTCTATAATATTAAACACACAAGAATTTTAGGAACTATAATAAGAAATAAATTTTACTTGCTCACTGCAGAACAAAATAGGGTATTTCGCAAGCTTCCAAACAAAACAAAAAGAACAAGTAGCAACAATTGGAAAAATAAATCTATCTTTATTCTTAAACAGTACAAGTGTTGCGATATACATGTTGAAAATCGATTTAATAATATTTTCAGAATGTATTTTATTGGCAACATTAGGCATTATAGCTTCAATATTATTCTAATAGTATTTTAGAAGCCTAAATCGGGTATGTTGCAAAAAAACAACACCCGGCATTTAAGGGTTAAATAGTTAACACTACTTCAAATTAATAATTATTAAACAATTAACTCTCTAATTAAGAACATATTATACATGTTTAAGCTTTAATTATTAAAATGATAATAATGTAGTATTCATTTTAGAAAGAAAAAGGGGCACTATTTCATGAGGTATATAATGTGTTTAGTAATGATATAAGATAAAAAAAGAATAATTTTAAGTATGATAAATAAAGTATCCTTAATTTTTAATAATTTTACAAATCCTGATCTGCCAACCTTTGAAAATGAGAAATCGTAGCACACAAAATTAAAATTAATCTGAGGTTGGTTGGTTGGTTTTTCGTGTTTTGCAGCCATCTTTTGACATTTGTAAAAGGAATAAGGCTTCAGTCTTTCAACTCAATATAGTAATTTTTTTCCTCTGAAAATTTTTATACGATTTTTAGAATTTCTCGTTTCACAGCTTTTTTTTACATTTGTAAAAGGAGCCTGGCTCCAATTTTTAGCCCAGTGCAGTACATTTTGACGAAATTCAAGATTTTTTGTTGAAATCTGCACTTTTTACCACAAACTTTTGACAAAATTCGCATTTTTTACCGCGATCCTTTGACGAATTTTGCGTTTTTTACCACGATTCTTTCACGAAATTAGCATTTTCTTTCCACAATCTTTCGGTGAAAATTGCGTTTTTTTACAGATATTTCGATGAAATTTGCATTTTCTTATTGATCTTTTGACAAAATTTGCATTTTCTTTCTACGATATTTTGATAAAATTCAGGTCTTTACCACGATCCTTTGACGAAATTTATTTTCTTCTGTGACCAATTGATGAAATTTATTTTTTTTACACAGTCATTTGTTGAAATTTGTGCTAGTTTATCACAACCGATAGGCACAATTTTCGATATCTTTTCGTGACCAACTAACAAAATTCACTACTCGTTTCTGCGACCTTTTGACAAATTTTGCAATATTTTCCCCTTGATATACTGCACAGCATTTTTCATTATGCAGGGCCTTCAGTATATAAATCATGTAATTTTGCACTCTATTTCAAACCTTGGCCCTCAAAGAATTCCACAAATTCTTAAAATGGCACCTAACTTTCAAAAGTGAATACTTTGAAATTTTGGAAATTTCGGAACAGAATCACTCCTGAAAAATATGATGCGCAGGATAAAAATAGCAACAAAAAATAAAAAATGCGTTTGTGTCTTTTGCAAAAAATCGTAGTTTAAGACCGATTTTCGTAGCAGTTGGCAGGTCTGTAAATCACAAATTGAAAAATACAATTATATAACATGTTTTAATAATATCCTTTTTAAAAAAAAAAAAAAAAAAAAAAGAAAGAAATAAAGTTCTATTATTTTTGAAAGATCTTGGGCACATGAATTTAGAAATATGTGCTGTTGAATGGGAAGTTTTTTTACTAGAAATCTCTGACTACAACTACAGATGAATTTAACTTTTTTTTTTCTAAGGCAGGGTGCCCTTAAAAATGCCCTAGAATGAACAGAAAGTAATTACAGAATTAGTAAAAACTGCAAATAAGTAATTTCCTTAGTTAGTAGCACAAATAAATAACAAAACTAACAAATATTATTTGCAGCTCGTTTTGCATTCATAGTTAGAAAAATTACTGTTAATCACAAAAATCTAAACTTACACACAAATGTTGTATATGTTAACCAAACAAATTATGAAAATGAGTTAAACACATTCATATACACATACAGAATAAATAAAAGGCTAGCCAGTTATATCTGAAATCCTCAAAAAATATGTATAGCAACATTATTACATCTCAGTGGGGATTATTAGCTTTCATTGGTTAATTTTTTTTTTCTTTTTATGAAAAGTTTTGCTGCCTTTTCAATTCCTAATTAATTTTTTTATTTAGCATATATAAGTTTCAAAGTTAAAAAAACATTTATTCAACCTATACCGAAGAAGCTCTTGCTGTGCTTAACATTTTTTATACCAATTAGTTCTTTTTTTCTTATGCATTCACTTACAATTTAGCTGTTGAGCAGATGTTACTCTTTCATTCTTCTTTGACTCAAGATTGCTATTAATTTATTATTACAAAAGTAGAATGAGAAACTAAGACACTGACTATTTATTGTTTTATTTGCAGAAATTTAATGCACTTGCTATATTTATTTCATATAAAAAATAATGCATAAATTGATTATCTAAAAGAAATTATGACATTGCAAATTATATTAGATTTAAATATCATTTTTAAATTAAACTGTTTTATGTTGGATAAAAACATTGCTTTTTACAAACTTACCTATTTTAATTTTTTTACAATACTCAGAAATAAGCTTAGAAACCAGGGTTGTAAAAAACCCGGGTTTTTTAGAAAAAACCCAGCCCGGGTGGGTTTTATTAAAAAACCCGGGTTAAATGGGCAATTTTCCCCGGGTAAATTAAATTGCCAAAATGTGGACAATGATTCCACCTTCCTCACAAATAATAATCTTCAGAGTTGCCACTGTATAGGGAAAACTAGAAAATCTGAGGGAATTTAAAAATGAGTATTAAAAACAAGGAATTTTACTAAACTTTGGTACTTTGCAAAATTTATCCGTTGAAATTTTGAAAATTCTCAGAGGAATTACTCTGGGAAAATTTAATATTTTGCTCAGTAAAGCACAAGGAATTTGATTGCCGAAATAAGTGGCAATCCTGATCTCAAATACAATCTTTGTGAACACTTCATAGTCTAATAGATGGGAAAGACTTCATAGTCTTAATAATGATCTCACCATTTTTCTCTGTTCTTAAAATACATATATAGATATGATCCCTTTAATTTAAATAACAAACAAATGTACTTCTTAGTTATCCCGTTGACCACTTTCACCAAATTTAACTCATTGACATAATTTTTATTTTAAATAACAAAAGATCAAATAAATAAGTAAAACATTAATAAAAATACAAATAAAACGTCGAATTAATGGTTTTATTGGCATTTAATCTTACAATTAATTAATTAATGGCAACCATTATTGCCATTTAATCTTACAATTTGGGGACAGTAATTTGGTCAACGGGATAACTAAGAAGTACCCAAACAAATTTTAAATTGCAAAGCTATCAATTGTGTGTTTTCCAATTGTTTCCAATCTAAAAGTGCAAGTAAGTTAATATAATGCAAATATATTTTCCAAGATTCAAAGAAGTGAATAAATAAAACAAAATAACCATAAACTGATAACAATTACATCATCTGTTCTTTTCCAGAAATATATTTAAAAAAAACCCGGGTTTTTTACCTGGGCTTTTTATAAAAAACCCAGCCCGGGCGGGCAGCTGGGCGGGTACCCGGGCAGCTACCCACTACAACCCTGTTAGAAACAAACATTTAAAACTCTTTTTTTGTTTATTCATAAGTCAAAATACTTGTAGAAACTTTCAAATTGTGTTTATCTTAGATTTAAAAACTTTTTTTTGGCATTTGAAACATTTAAAAATCTTTTGATTTTAATCAATGATTTTTTTAAAAAAATTGGTTGATTAAAATCACGATTTAATCGCCAATTTAAATCAACTGATTAAAATCGTTGACACTCTACATCATGTTGACACAATCATAGAAAATTTTCTCCTTAGTTTTATTAATGTAAAAATACATTTTAAGCTAAGCATAATGTTACCAGCACAAACTTTTCAAATATATACTGTACGTACTTTTATGCTTGACCACAGTATATTCAAATAAAAATATATTTCCGATTTAATTGTAATGAATAAAAACTAATAAAGTCATAATACATAAAGATAAAATAAACCCAATAGACAGCATTCTCGTGATGTCGCAAGCCTGAATAATTTTTATTACTTCTCTTTTATCTCAAATAGGGATGCAATGGATATCGGGCAAATATCCGATATCCGCCTTATTTTTCAATATCCAAAATACCATTGGATATCCGAATCACAATCACCGGATATCCGACTCCTCTGCCGGATATACGGCAGAGCACAGCAAAGTGAATATATAAGGATAAGAGAAATCGTTTGACGAAAATTGTAGTTGTTTATTAAAGTATGACTAATAATTTTCTTTCTTTCTTTTAAGTTTAACAATTAAACAGGCCTATTTTTACTTTCTTCTATCTTCACTAGCCGAAAGTATTGTAATTGAAATTTTTTCGATTTCCAGTTTTCGACGGATTTAGATGTTTTAGGGGTCAGAGATCCCAAAACATGTTTATACAAAATGTCTGCCTGTCCGTGTATCGCTATCTTACCATTAAAAAGTGTATGAAGTTAGAATTGCGTCATTGCCAAGTCACAAAATAATCATTTACTAAAGGTGTAGAGACTAGAAGTAATTTGTGAATTAAAATATCAGAGTTAATAAGAGAGCTAAGCTTGGCTCTACACATGATCTCAGAACTTTTTACGGTCAAAGAGTCAGGAGACTTGGCTTTTTTTTACATGAGATGTTTTTGGTGGGATTTCACTTCTTTTTGTAAGGAGAAAGCCAAAGAAAGCTTTTCCAGTAGCGTCGATTTCAATTACACTATCTTTAACTTTTAAGGCTCCTGATTGCTTCGATGTTCCGCTTTTCCTAGAAAAGCGAATTGGCATGTGTGCTACTGTTTGAAATCCATTCATTCAAATTTTCTAGTAACTATATTAGTTTTTGTTTCAATTTATCAGCTGTTCAATCAAAGTCCACCAAAGTTAATTCTACTGTGCAGAGTCCATTTTATAACTTTGTCTGCTTCCAGTCTATTTCCCATTTTTTTAGTTATAGCTCTCGTAATGTTTTCTAAAGTGTTTATTTTAAACTGCAGCTTACCTCTAGACCTTTTTCAATCAGTAAGCTCCAATATTCATACCAGGGTGGGCAACAGAACAGTGCACGACTTCTTAGCGGGCTACGTCTTCCCATTTCAGAGTGTGAATCGTTGTAACGTTTTAATGTGTGTTTTTGTTTTCGAAAATGGTTTTGACGATAGAGAGCTCTAGCTTCTTGGAGCTGTTGAGAACGTGATTTCTCGGAACGATTAGGCCTTCCCCCTTTGACCTCAATAGGTCTTCTAATTTTTTTCTCTAGTTGATTTCTCTCTGTGATAGGTATTCATTTGAAAAAATAATAGATTATTGCTAGCTGTTAAGAAGAGGAAGTAGAACGTCAAAGTGACCTCCTAAGAAACTAATCCCAGCTAATCTCAGTGCGCAACCACATACTCAACTATAGCACATCTGATATCATACGACTAGGCTATGTTACCTAGCACAGAAAAGAAAATATAGATGAAACAGATACGAACGATCTCCAGATGTAGGAACTACTCGATGAGGACTTTCTTCGCTGTGATCAAAATATAACATTTCAGTTTTTTCCTTTCAAACTTTCTTCGATCAACAATGTCTTTCGTTGGAATATCATACAATTTCGCGTTTCCCTTCGTTACTGCGTCTTTTCAGCAATTTTGCAGATGCACACTGACATCTAGAATTCAAATTTTACACAATAAAAAACTGTGTCGCCAAAATTTGAAATTCAGTTATTCCTCTTTTCGATATGTAACACTTACAATCAAGTTATTTTTAGAAACAAGTAGGTGAAAGAATTTTACACAAAAGTTTCAATCCTTCATACTTTCGAATTTAAAGTAAATCGTAATAATTTTATTATTTAAATGAATTTAGTACACAGTAGACCGAGCATAGCTCGGTAGTTTTTTTAAAAATATTTATTTTGTTTTAGTAAATGTAGAAATGTGATAGATACTATCCGCAAAACATCAATAAGTTGCGGAGAATATAGCGGAATTTTTGTTAATGCATCTCATCTTAAAACGTATCTCCGGTTAATGCGGACAGTTTCATTTCCCCATCATATTTAATTAACGTTAAAGGCATCGTTTATTGCGGATTTCGGTTACAGATGAAAAATAGCCTCCCTTGGAAGTCCACCAACGTTTGTTAACTGAATATTCATATCTACCACTCGTAGTCTTAGCACGGTTGAAAGTGAAAAGTCAGAGAAAATGACGTCATAGTGGTGCAAAAGTGATAATGTTTAAGTTTTAAATATAAAAATAATTGACTTCTTTTCAATATGTCATTTTTTCTGGAGAGAGGGGAATGTAGAATTTTGATTTTGAATTCCAAATCGATAATTTGAGTACCTAAAAAACATATTTAAAAAAATTATACATCGCAGGGGAGTTTGTATTGCCATTAAAAAAAATAAACTTTTTTTTACGTATGCGATTATGTTAGTCATATCCTGAGTGCCACTCTCCATCTTTTATAAACATTGAATTTATTATTCTTCAACAATTGTTGTCTACGTCTACATCAACAGTTTGGCAACAAATGTGAGCTATTTTGTAAATATGAGGTAAGTTTGACAGCAAAATTCTCTTGCTTTTAAAACTGCTGCTAATTTTGCACCATGGTCTATTGGCATTGCATCAAACTATAGCGATGTTTAAAATAATATGGTAGTGATGCTAAATATAGCAAAAGTATAAGAGCTGCTATCTATCAAGAAATGTTAGCATATTTGCAGAATGTTTATAAAATATTTAAATTCACTAAATTAACATTTGGTAAAATAAATTAATTTTATTTGGGTACTATTTGAGGCACAGATGTCATATTCGCCCCATATTGGCGCGTTTTTTTTTCCGACGCTGATTTGGCGAAAACATCAACAGCATAAACAACAACATCCGGGTTACCATATCAAGCAAAATAACGACACTTTGGCGCCGGTTAAGTATACATTGTGTATATGACATTGGCGTCAGAAAAAAATCGCACCAATATGGGGCAAATATGACATCTGTGCCCTATTTGATTATCCCGTCGATCAATTTCGCCAAACAATTCGCCAAATTATACAAATTGCCGTATTTTTATTTTAAATAAGGAAAAAACAAATAAATTAATAAAACCTTAATGAAACTACAAGTAAAAAGTCGAATTAAAAATCATTTGATGACGTAACAAACACTTGTATGGTGTTTAATGTCAAGTGAATGCGACATTTACGATCATCCATTATTAGCGTTTAATCTTATAGTTTGGCGATAGTTTTTCGGTCGACGGGATAATCAAGTAGTATTTCTTTTATTTGTTTTTGTCAATTAAAACGAATTTTACTGTATTCAGGACCCAGCTATTTTGTGCTCGATTTAGTTTAGTTGACAAACTGCGTTTTATCATGTTGATAATAATCAGTGAGCAACAGTATTGGCAACAGTTCCGATTACGGAAAATAAAAGATTTTCAATTTTTTTTTTTTTTTCGAATTTTCCAAATTTTTTAATTTTTTCTTTCTTTGCATCCCAAATACTACCTTCTTACCAAATTTCAAGTTTCTAAGGCTACAGGATGTACCTCAGATTTTTGATGATCAGTGAGTCAGTCAGTCAGTGTCGAAAAAGCGAAACTTTGAGTTCATATATTTTCTGAACTAGAAAAGATGGAAACGCGGAAATTTTACCATTTGCTTCCTTTTGAAGAGTACTTTTAGAAAAACAAAGTTTCAAGTTCCTGGGAAATTCCAGCGAAAAGATATAGGGCTGTCAAAAGTACCCTGAGTTGCTTCCAGAAAAGGATGCTTACGGCTGTGCTTTCTCGACTTGGCAGGGGCACTGCCGTGCCCCCAGATTTATTTAAACTGATAAAGAAAATATAACTATTTGTAAGTTTTCTAAATTTTAGGGATTATTACGAATTTCAACAAATATTTGACGAATATTTCAACAAATATTTGGTTGATATTTAGTATTCGGCCTTTGTGTTCCTTTCCTGTTTTTTTTTTCTTTTTTCATGCTCATAATTTGAAGGAATGTTCTTTTTATTTACTGAAGCATATTCATTAGCAAGAGTACATACATCATTAATTGTTAGTCCGTAGTTTTATTTTTTCAAAGCTTGTAAAATGTTGTCTACCAACTTTCATTCCTCATCATTAATGAATATTTTTTGACTTTGTATCTTTGATATATACTTAAAGTTAAAATTTGGCTATTCATTAACTTTTCTAATAAATGGTCAAGTGCGAGTATTACTCATGCACAGAGGGTTCAGTAGAATAAATATATGAATTAGTAATTCTATTATTTAAAAAAACATTGCTGAAAGAATATTAAGACTTTGTAAAAAACTACGCAACATAGGTTTGGTTATAACTGTATATACTAGAAAAATGTACATGGATATACCATGAAAGTTCAAAGAGATATGGAACCTAAATAATATCAAATATAGCTATACTGAACAACTCATTCTTTAATATTATTCTAATCTGTTTATGATGAACTTAATTCGGTACATACTATAAAAGCAGTGCATATTTAAACTTTATATTCAAGGCTGGAGTAGCACAGTTGAAGTTTATTCCAACAGAGCGAAAAATGTCTAGACCAGGAATCGAACCTGGATACTTGGCGTGCCGTGACAATGCTTTACCTGTTAAGCTATCCGGACGATACCTGGCTGACATAATTGAGCTTTAAACTTCATTTGGAATTTCATAAAAGTAAATTCAGTGTAGTAATAACTTTCCTTTCTACAGTGAAGCTAAAACAAAACCTTTGTTCAAAGTTTAAATTTGGCATTGTGCTAAGCTCACTTCGAAAGGAGGTCGCAATATTGCAATGCCGCCTTGGTCCGTGACGCATATTTCCAGATAGGTTTTTAATTAACTTTTAAAGTCACTCAAAGTGTATTGAGAGAGCCACTTAATGCAAAATATTCACGAATCTCATATTACTGATGTGATTCATTCTAATTAAATTGGTCTGTTTTTAACAATTTGACGTTTATTGCTTTTATACTGCTAATGGGCATTGATTTACACATATATATCATTAAAAGCTGTTAACTATGCTTTAAGCAGATGGTACATAGAGTACGCCGTCCCTGTCATTATGTATGACAAAACCGTTCTTATATTTAAGGGTTAATATTTCAGCTAATTACTAATGATTTTTTTTTAAAAATCATTATCAACAATGTTTTTATACTTCTGCTATGATAGATACCTCCAGTGCAGCTCAACACTTTTGCTGAATGCCCATAAATCAAAATATGTAACGGAAAAATGCGAGTTTCCCAAAAACTATGTGACGTAGGGTAATCGCTATCATTTTCCTGCAAGGTTTAAATTAATGTCTACTACCTCTAACTTTTTTATAATTTTAGTTTCTGTAGGTATGAATAAGATGAAGAGGGAGTTGGGGGGGGGGGGAACATATTTTTGTGGTACATTTTCAATGATATCTTTGAAAATATAATAGTAAAAATTAAAAGAAGTATTTTTGAGTTCCACGTTACGAAAGCTTTCACACGATATGCAAAGAAAAGAGTTTTTTTTTTTCAAGAAACTTAATTAGCCCCTCTACATTTTTACTAAATATATTTATGAATGTTTAATAATATGAAAATATGTGGGTCAGTAGTCTTTATTACTTCCCTCAATTTGAACTTTCACGCTCCATAGTTTACGAATAAAATGGCTGTGACAGACAGACACAGGAGTGATCTTATAATAGTTCCATTTTTTACTTTTTAAGTACAGAACCCTAAAAAGTACTAACATGAGGATTCAGAGTGGTCTTACTAACATTGTAGACCGCAGCAGATTTCCTAAAAGACATTTCACAAGATAAATTTTTTGCAGCAGCTTTCTGAATATTGTCAGCACGAATTGCTGCATTTTTTTTTTTTTTTTTTTTTTTCATAGTCTAAATTTCTCATCCTTGCCTTGATAAGCCCAATGACTTCTTAAAAGAAGAAATAATAACTATTAATAAATACTGTTATGTTGATTAAATGAAAAATGTTTTAAACACAATATCTTTTTGTTAAAATATTTCGAATAAAAGTCAGCTAGTCATATCTTGTGTCCCAAGGTGCTCCACCTCCATCTGTCCAAGGTGCACCATATAATCATTATGAAATTTTAGAATGTCATGCTGTTAGGCTTAGCACTAAAACTATTATTATACATCAGTTTTATAGAGAAAGCTTTAAATTTCATTATATTACCTTTTATTTCAATATATTTTCAATCAAATTCCATTTTGCAACTTATCAAACTTTTACACGAAAGTTACTAGACATGTTTGCAAAATAAAAATCTTAATAAATTCTTGCCTGCTTCATCAATGGAATTAAAACATATCTGAAAGTTAGATAGTGCTGCTATCTATCTGCATCAGCAATAGCTAAGAGTTAATCTAAAATCTCGGGCCAAAAATAAAGCTGTCACGAGGTGTACCGTGTCCCAAGGTAAGCCACTCTACCCTAATAAAATAAATCTATCAAAAAATTTCAAGTTTTTCAAATTTTAAAATAAAAGTTAAAAATTTTTTTAACAGAAAATTTCCAGATAACTTCTTAAATTACAATTCAGTGTATAAACAATCATACTCTTATGCCAGCATCTCTTTCAGCTTGGGCAACTCCAACATCTGCATCCCTTTTGACAGCAGCAGTCCGAGCTTTTCCTAATGACGCGAGGTATTCAACTTGATCAAAAACATCTTTTATGGTGAAACTTAAAATTTCAATACCCATACGTCCAACATCTGGGGCAGCAACTTCCCTCACAAGAGATGCAAATTGATCACGATCTCTATATACTTCTTCCACTGTCAATGTACCTAATTAAAGTACAAATTAGAAAAATCAGTAAATTTGCAAAATTTAAATAGCATTGCATTGGTTATGTATATTAAAATGTAGAAAAACTTCACTATAGCATACATGTCTTACAATAAACCAAATTTCAATTCCCTTGATTTTTTAATGCACATCTTGTGCATTAGATGCAACAAAACAAAAGTTCGATCTTTTGAAAATATTACAGCCAGTGAAGCAACTACTTTCAAGAAAAAGCATAGCAAAACTGTATTTGAACACACTGTATTTGTACACACAAATAAAATAATAGTACCCGACATGATGTCACAATAATCTGAATTAAATTTTTATTACTGCTTTTAATATTTTGCAAGTCATTTCCCACAGAGAAACAAATTAATTTTATGTGAGTCAGGAGAATAGTAAAAAGTATGTCATTTATACTTCTGTCAAAATTTTTTTTACATAAATAAAACTGCTCAGATGATGCATGAAGAAAAATATATAGGTCTACTAATACAAGGGGAATGACTCTAAATATATACAGGGTGCCCTAAAAAAGATTGAAACAACACTTTATTTTTATGTGGTATCTGGTCCTATAAGTTACTTAGAAAGTTCTTATCCACACATTGAAAAGTACAAAGGAAAAAATTCCATTCTTTTATGACCAAATCTCACATAGTTATACTTTGAATTTCATGAAATTTCAAATTTTTTCAGCACTAAATGGTTGCTGGCACCACTATTATGATGTCACTGTATCTGACCACCGAAAGATATTTCATGTTGTAACAAGACAGTTGTTGTATTCTATGCAGCCAAGGCAATTGCAGCTCTATTGAACCCGCAATATATAAACAGTACATATAATTAAATATATATATATATATAGACTTTAATTTCAAGGTACTCGCAAACAGAAAATGTAGAGATAGATTTTTACGGTCCATTTTATATGAAATATAAGCGTCAAAGGAAGGGCATTTACCATAAATGTTATGTTGCAATTTTTATTTGTTTCACAACAAAAGCAGTTCATTTGAAGTGGTCACTGACTCAACTTCAGACACAATGATAGCAACGTTAAAAAGATTTTTCAGTAGGAGAAGTAAAAGTTCTATCTGTACTGACAAAGCCACAAATTTTGTTGGAGCCAGCGCAGAATTAAAACATTTAGCGGACATAATTAGGAGCACCCCAGATATTTTGGCTCATTATTTAACAAGTGTGGAAATCACCTGAATTTCATTCCACCTAGATAATCCAATTTTAGTGGTTTATGGAAGCTAGGATTAAGGTTGTTTAAGCACTATCTAAAAAGAATAGTAGGAAACTTGCGATTAACTCTTGAGCAATTTTTAACAGTTGCCACGCTAAGTGAAGGCATTTTAAATAGTCGTCTTCTCACACCAATGTCTTCTGACCCCAATGATTTTGAAGTTTTAACTCCAGGCCATTTTCTCATAAGTAGACCTCTTAGAAAAAGTTATTTTAAATTGTTGCCATTTGTAAAAACAGGATACATATTTCCTTACAATTAAAAATTTATTTACACATGACTATTAAAAACAGAAAAAAACTAAAATTAGAATTAAATGATTACATGTTAAAAACAAGAAAATATTGCAATTACGTCATAAAAATTGTATTTAAACATGAATATTAAAAGAGAAAGAAAACTTTTAAATAATAAATACATTAATATGCGTTAAAAGCAGTAAATTGGAGAAATTACGTCATATTTAAAATGGCCAAATAATAATCCTGCCAAGCAATTTAAATTTAAAATTGTATCTAGGTGAGACATTTAAGAAACATTAAGAGCTCTATATAAAAAACTAGATCAACAAATACTTGAAAACATTTTCTAAAGCTACAAAATTTTTTTAAATATCTGAAAATATATATTGTATTTATATGATATATTTTAAAATTCAGGTTGAACAAACATGAAATCATTACCTAGAATAGCTCTAAGGTGGCCCTCTAGTGTCTGCAGAATAACTGATTCAATATGGTCCACTCTTTTTCCAAGAAATTGCTCAGCGGCAGTAGATAAGAATTCTTTTTGAGTCATTACTTTACACTGAGCGACACCAGTAACTGTCAGTGGAACACCCTGGGCTGTTTCAACATGTTCACAACGCGGTGTGAGTGTCATGACTTCAAGGGATAATCTGAAAGGTAAAAAAATCTAAAAAGTAAGAATTCATGATGAAATATTACACAATATAATGTGTTGCATTAATAATTCATTAAGAAGCTGGATACTGATATGATTATATATATTTTTATGTTTACTTGAAGCATACTTAAATCACAGCTAGAAATTCAATTTATTTAGGAAGATAATCTCTATACCAACATATTTGTAAGAGGTGGAGAGTAAAATTGTTTGGAAGGGAGAGAAAAACATCTTTAACCATCCAGCGGGTAATGTTCATATCACGTTTAACATGTTCTACATAATTTCGTGGGGCACGTTATTTTTGCATTCCAGTGTTGTCAGTGGGCTACATTTTTTTTTATTCAGATTGCTTGATTCCCACCACTTTTTTAAAAGCATATAATTTGACTTATTCTCACATTATTTAATCTATAATTAAATAAAGTTACTATTTCTACTTAAAAAAAAGTGGTGGGAATCAAACAATCTGAATTTTAAAAAAGCAACCCACTTGCAACACTTAAAAATATGTCGCAGTTTTAACCAAGAAAATGAAAAAGTCACTTGCGGCTGGAGGGTTAACTCATAGATACTGCTTAACATGCTATTTAAATCAATGTTGAAAAAAATCGAGGCTTTTTTGTAAAAAAAAAAATAAAATAAAATAAAATAAAATAAAATAAAAATAATAAATAAATAAAAATAAAATAAAAACGGTTTATTTGGTTTAAACCAGGTTTTTAAAAATATAATTTCCTATTGCATACAGATGCATGTTGATAAAATAAAAATTTAAAAATTATTCGATATTATATAAGTAATATAACTTAATTTGAAAATATTTAAATTAAATAGTTACAGTCAATTATGTAGAAAATTTAAATCATTTCTAATTTAAAAATTATTAGTAACAGCTGTCTTATGTTCAAATTACACTGCTCTACACAGTGAAACATTGATACCTTGAAAATCATATGAGTAATCTTTTGATTAATCTATTTATATAAAATCAGAGTCTCTGTGTGTCCCTCACAATTCTGGTAGGACTGCCTCATTGAAATGAGTAATTGTTGAATAATGCAAATGCAGGGTTACCACAGTAGTACCAAATGTTGGCCAACTTGGCAAAATATTGCCAAATTTGGCGACAAAAATAAGTTAACAAATATGAAGCCAATTTGGCGATAGCTAGCTAATTTGGCAAAATTCTCATTTAAAACCTTCATAAAGGAGGTCGCCACAATTTAATTTAAATTCCGCTCTTTTAAGGGTTTTTTCAAAATCTATGGGTGATAATTTAAACTACTGTAATATACAAAAATGTACTTCTTTACACCTTCCTCCCGATACTACTAAAAAATAACTGCCAATAGACAACGCTGTACTGTCTTAGCTCCTAACTGCACGATTTTAATGTGCTTTAGGTACTTTTCCAGTGTAGGTGGTTTGGCGAAAAAGGAAATTTGGCAACATATTTTCCGGGAACCTATCCACTGTTTCATTTTATATACGCACACTTTTTTTTTACATTTATACGATTTATTTAAGATAAAATAGCCATTTATCTAATTTTATACAGAAACAGAAGTAATTTGTACATAAAAAACATCAATACATATATAAATAAACTAGTATGTTGTGGCCATCACAAAACTTTCTTCTATATAAATCACGTCAATAGTACAAGAAATTACATCAATTTAGCATCAATTCATATCAAATTATATCTGAATTTGAAGTTTGATGAAAATTTCGTTCTAGAGATAGAGCTATAGCAGAAATACGGAAAAATGTAGCATAGCAGCGCCACTTGTTGAGCGATTTACACCAAAACATAAATAACACTAATTGATATCAAGGTATACCTGAATCTGAAGTTTCATTAAAATTCGTGCATTAGTTATTGAGATAGAGCTATGGTGGAAATTCTGAAAAATGCAGCATAGCAGCGTCACCTGTTGAGCGACTTGCACCAAAACATAAACAGCACTAATTAATATCAAAGTCCTACCTGAATCTGAAGTTTGTTGAAAATCCAAGCATTAGTTCTTGAGATAGAGCTATTGTGGAAATTGCAAAAAATGCAGCATAGCAGCACCACCTGTTGAGCGATTTACACCAAAATCTATGAAACATCAATTCATGTCAAGGTATACCTGAATCTGAAGTTTGAAGAAAATTCGTGCATTAGTTATTGAGATAGAGCTATGGTGGAAATTCTGAAAAATGCTGCATAGCAGCGCCACCTGTTGAGCGATTTACACCAAAAACTAAACAGCACTATTTCATATCCAGGTATACCTGAATCTGAAGTTAGTTGAAAATCCAAGCATTAGTTCTTGAGATAGAGCTATTTCAGAAATTACAATAAATGCAGCATAGCAGTGCCACCTGTTGAACGATTTACACCAAAATGTTTAAAACATCAATTCGTTTCAAGAACTAACTGAATCTGAAGTTTGATGAAAATCCGTGCATTAATCAAAAACTAATCGGCACCAATTTATATCAGGGACTAACTGAATATAATTTTTTATTAAATTCCATGCATTAGTTCTTGAGATAGAGCGCCCACAAAATTTGTGTCACATACAGACAGACAGAGACTCACACACAGACATTTTGTAAAAACATGTTTTTCGGAATCTCTGACCCCTAAAACGTGTAAATCCTTCGAAAACCGAAAGTCGAAAATTTTCACGAATCCAATACTTTCTTCTTGTAAAAATAGAAGTAAAAAAAAAAAAAAAAAACTCATCAAGTTTGTTTTTATAGCTGTTTATATAATTTGAAAACAAATCTCACTTTCTGATGCCCAAATTACACCCAAGCTTTTTAAAAAAACGCCAAAGCCTCTATAGTGGAAAAGTACCTAACTGTCTATTATTTTGCGCTATCTGTGCTATAGTTTGTACTATATGCAAGGTGGAGGAAGGGGGGGGGGTGAAAAGTATAAACATTAAAGTTTCTATAAAGCAGTATAAGACTAAAAAATTAAGTATAAAATAAATTAAAAATAACACTCAACAAGAAAGAAAAATCATGCGTTAAGCATAGAATATGAAACACTTTCCAACACTTCCTGAATGCTTTAACAAAACTTCGTTCTTTAGGAAAATAAGATAACTAAGTAAACATTTTAGAAAACGCATAAAAAAATTAAAAAATTGATTTCAGTAGTTACCGTCCATAGCTAACAGTATCGTTATTACACGCCACTATTTAGCTGAAATTTAATTTAAACTGAAACACTCTTAAAACTACTGAAATCACATTTCCAGATATTATCCATAGATGGTTATGTATCCAATTCTTTGTGTGCCCTGTATAGCATTTTATCTATATTCTACAAACATTTCTAAGTAAACTAAATGCAGTTCAGCGTAAAAATGCATAACTCCTTTAAAAACCATCTTTAAGCAATTTACTCTCATACTCAGTAACCCTTACTTATTCTTTTGTGTAGGCCTGTATATGAACTATAGCGTTTATACACGCAGTATAGTATGCATAAATATAGTAAAACATAAAAGCACATATCATAATTAAAAATACATTTCCAGCAATCACCGCTTATGTATAGTTCTTCGGAGAAAAGTTTCTTGGTGAGAAAGAAGTTTGCCAACATATTTTCTGACAACGTATTTACTGTTTCATACTTACAAGAAAATTTTTCCATATGTATACAATTTATTTAATATAAAAAAAGCTATTTACCCATTTTTATAAAGAAACAGAAGTAATTTTTGCACAGATGTCATATATGCATCGGGTGTGGAGTGATTTTTTTTCTGATGCCAATTTGGCAAAAATCTCGCTTTCAAATACCAGTTACATATATAAATTTAAATTATTTGCTATCATTTTGAAAAGGAAATAACAATAAATAAATAAAAGTTTAATTAATAACTATAGAACAAAACAGTTTATATAATAAAAAAAAAGAAAAGTAAAGTAAATAAACAATTTATTAATAAATAAAAACAATAGCCGGGTTACCATATCAGGCAAAATAATACCATATTGTGCCAGTTAGGTACCCCGTTGCATGTATCACATCTGGGTCGTAATTTGTATATAAAAAAATATTATATATCTTTAGAAATGATTTTTTTATGTACAATATAAATACAGCACAGGTGAAATAAATGCACCATATTGGAGAAATTTTTTTCTGACGACAATTTGGCGAAAACATCAACAGCATAAACAACAACATCCCGGTTACCATATCAAGCAAAATATCGATTATTTGGCGTCAGTTAAGTACTTGTTGCATATATGACAATGACGTCAGAAAAAAATCACGCCAATATGGTGCGTATATGACACATGTGCCATAAATACATAAAATAAAAGTTCATTAGATTTGTTTTCATAGCTGTTTATATATTATATATCTCACATATGGCAACATATCTCACTTTCTGATGCCAGAATTACACCAAGCTTTTTTTAAAAACGCAAAGTGCCCTATAGTGGAAAAGTGCCTAAATAAATAATTATTAATAATAAATACATGTATAAACAAAAATAAAAATTCATCAGGTTTGTTTTCATAGCTGTTTATATATTTTGGCAGCATATCTCATTTTCTGAAGCCCAAATTGCGCCAAGCTTTTTAAAAAAATGTGCTATAATGGAAAAGCACCTAAATAAATAACTAGAAATAACCAATTATATAAACTAAAACATTTTATTTCGAGATCAAAGCTTTGTTTTTAATTTCAATTAAAAAGTACATATATCCTAGGATGACTTCAGTTGAAATTAGGTTGACAGTTTAATATTTATTTATTTATTGAACAACAAACATATGACTTGTGTGCTTGACATGAGAGCCAGCTTATAAGTCAGAGACAAGATAGCACAAGGAAATATTACAATACAAGAGAAATACATCTTGGGAGTTCCATACAAAGAGTGTGTGCAATGGAATCAGCAGCATTCGAACCCACAATCTCCTACGCTTGCAAGCAATTAGCAGCGTGGTGCTTTGACCACTCGGCTACAGAGACCCCATAGTTTAATATCTCATTCCATGAACCTAATAAACACAAGTGATTCATTCATCGTGAACTGCAAAAAATATTAAACCATTGAGGTTATCATTCACAAAGTAAGTTCTCCAACAATCAATTGACAATATTCTTATGATGTCATAGTAGGTAAAATGGTGGCGGTATCGTTTGTTTATGGCTTGAATTCACAAAGATTTTATTTTGCAATATCTCTTAGTTACATTATTTTATTGTCGTATTTATGAGCTCAAATCAAAAGCATATTTTTTCATTATATAGTTATTAAATAATGAAAAAAATTATAAAAGCATGATTTGAAAAATTTAAATAATTTTCTTTCTTAAAACTAAAAAATAATATTGAAGTAACGGCGGGTTTAAGTTAAATAAGTTTAACTGTTTAATTCTGTTGTAATATTCAAAATAACTGTATTTATTAGATTTTAGTAAACAACATCAGGGCCTGATTAAACTTTGAAGTTAGAGGAATTACAATGCCATTTCAGGACCTTTCTTTTGGAGAATCTTTCCTAAATTGCACATATAGCCCAGTCGTTAAGGGGTTGAATTCAGAATTAATTAGGGGAAAGCAGGAAATTGTTTTAATCCTTTCTGTTTAGGTCTAGAATGAACATGCTAAGTTTTCCCCCTCATACTAGGTGAGCGTTAGGAAATATGTATCGATTTATAGTAAAAAAAACGTTTTTTTACATACCATAACAGTATCTCAAAACAGCTAAATCTGTCAAAAACATTGTCAATACAAATGTTGTAGAGCTTAAAATTCTGAGTGAAATGAGTACCTACACTTAATATTTTTGTTTAATATTAAGGTCACAATTCTACTTTAAAGTTTTAGACCCGTGGTCAAGGGGTTGAACTCAGAATTAATCAGGAGAAAACTGGAAATTGTTTTAATCCATTCAGTTTAGGTCTAAAATGAATGTACTATGTTTTCTTCTTCGTACTTGGGTGAATGTTAGAAAATATGTGCATATTTATTTTCGAAAAACACGTTTTTTTAATTACCTTAACAATATCGCAAAACAGCTGACTTTCTAAAAAACATTGTCAATACAAATGTTGTAGAGCAGGCATGTCAAACACGCGGCCCGCGGGCCACAACTGGCCCGCTGGCAACTTCCTTGTGGCCCGCCAATCCTTTGACAGTTTATCCTTGTATAATTCAGCTACGAGTTGCAATTTTCCAACTGAGTGAAAAAGTTGGCAATGAGGCAAAGTGCTATTAAGCATATATTAACTATGTTCGATAGAAAAATTTTTCTGGTAAAAGCAACATAATTTGAAAGAGAAAATGTGTTTCATAAATTAAATTAAATATGTAACGCATAAATCCGATTAAACTTTGTAGATTTGGTTGATAAAAAGTAATGTCAAGTATTTTTTCGAAAAATAAGATAAATAAACTATGAATTATAATAATAACTTTGGAACTTTACTTGAATATTTATTTAATATGGCTATGTTTCGTACGTACAAATATTGCTGTGTGCAATTTTAATAATTTGTTATCTACAGTAGAACCTCGATTATCCGAAGTAATTGGGACAGACCCTCTTTCGGAAAATCAAAATTTTTGGATAATCGAGAATGCTTCATTTTTAAAATTAAGGAAAAATATATGCAATATTTCTTATTATGGTAACGCTTAATAAAAATAAAGCAATAGCATAATAGAAACAAGAATAAATTACCTGAATTTTAATTTTGAAATGAAGTACCTTTTACATATATTACAAGGGTTTGAAAAAATATTTTGTTTGTCACAGTTTCAATTGCCTTTGCTTTGAAACTCTATCATGAAGTTTTTTAATATTATTAGTGCACCAGTATCATAGTCTTTCTGCTGCTCCAGACATGCCAAACTTTTTGTAAAACATTCAAAAGCTTCAGAATTGCTAATTTTTTCGTTTTCTTCGTTCCATTCTGCAGCTTACTAGAGCTCAAATTAAATTCGAAGGAACTCTAAAAAAGGGGATCGAAATATATTTATATGTATTCGTAGTTCGAAAAAGGCCGCTTACACACAAGAAATATGATAGTAAAAAAAAAAAAACTTTCAAAATGGATTTGTACACAAAGAATGTTATAGTAGAAAAGAAAAAAGCTAAATGATTTGCACACAAAGAATGTGACAGTAGGGAAAAAAAAAAAAAAAAAAGCTTTAAAAATGGATTTCGGTTAAAAGAGTTTCGGATAAAAGAGGTTCTACTGTACTTTGTTTGATGTAGCCCTCGTCTTTGTATGCAATGCTTAATTTGGACCGCGGCGGTAGACGAGTTTGACATACCTGTTGTAGAGCTTAAAATTCTGAATAAAATGAGTACTGTGGTGGTAATAAAAATGATGATGATATCGTTAAGTGGTTAAAGTACATATTGCGAAGTTCTTTTAAACAAATTACTATTGAACAATTTTACTATTAAACAAAAACTATTGATCGCTAAGAAAATAATAAAAATGGAGAATTCTTACTTTACAGGAACACAGTGAAGAGACAAATTGATGAAATAAATAAATTCTTTATATTTAGCTGTTAGTAATAGAAGATTAGGAAATTCTTGCTTCTGGTCACCATTTTCGAAATAAAAGAACAGAATCTCTTAAAATGAGAAAAATAACAGCAAACGTGAAATTGTTCCATGGGATTTCTTTTTGATGAGAGCAGCACATCTTTAAAAATTAAATTTTGGCATGGCAAAAAGTATCCACGAACATACAACCCATTATCGGACGTTTTCTTTCGGCAAACTTGCGGCATTCCAATGGCAGGCAAGGCCTGCGCTGTGAAAAATACTCTGTTAAAAACTACATTTTTTTAGCAACATCAAACCAAATTCTGATTTAAAAATTAACGAGTTTTAGTATTTAAATGATGAATACGGGGTTGACAAAGTAATTAAAAGGCAGAATTTAAATTGATTAGCTAAATTAACATTTACGGGAAATTAATGAAAATCGAATTACAAGCTGCAGAATTCAAAAAGTTTTCACTGATTGGAAAACGAAACCAAAATATCCTCCTGTCAGCAAAGCGCACAACGAATACGTCAAAAGAGGGCGGTGCTAAGTATTTCAATGACATCATCATAATGCAAGTCGACTTCAGCGATACCAGAGCTCCAAGATGTGCTCCGAAAAAAGTGTAGTGTGCGCATGCACAAGGCTGCCGACTCGCCTGAAGCCAAGAGAAACAGATTGGCGACGAAAACACATTCGCTTTACGGTGAGAGATAAAAACATCAACATCGCGGCACAATGATTGAATTCAAATAGCCATCAATGCAAAAAAAAAAAAAAAATAGCTAAAAGAAAATAAAAATAAGCCAAATTTAAATACTGTGAGAAGTATTCTCACAAGTACCATCATTAATGTTTTTGCTTAATACTAAGGTCACAATTCTATTTCAAAATTTTGCCTTAATCGCTAATCAAGAGCTTGAAGCCAGGAGAGACCAAGTTAACTTAACAATATCTCAGAATAGCTAACTCTATCAAAAATATTGTCAATAAAAAAATTGTAGATACTAAAATTCTGAGTAAAATGAGTACCTATACTTAATATTTTTGTTCAATATTAAGGCCGCAATTTTGAGATATTTTTAAGTTAACTTGGTCTCTCCTGGCTTCAAGCTCTTGATTTGAAAATTTTTGAAATAGAATTGCAACCTGAATGTAGAACAAAAATATTAATGATGGTACTCATTTTATTCAGAATTTTAAGCTCTACAACATTTGTATTGGCAATGTTTTTTATAGAGTTAGCTATTTTGAGATATTGTTAATGCAATTAAAAAAACGTGTTTTTCAAAAATAAATATGTACAGTCGTGGAAAAAAAAAAGTAAACACCCCCTACTAACTCCTCAACAAATTATCGTTGACAAAAGTTACTGGTACCGAACGATTGGAAATAAAGTCTACTTTTAAATGATGTATATAAAATTTGCTTAGGGGGCCATCTACATATTAAAATGAATCCAAACTTCATTTTTTTCAATGGCAATACCCAATTTTAACACGATTTTTCAAATCTTCGGTTCAAACTATGCCTAGACACCAAATTTCAAGTCATTTGAATGATAAGTTTTCGAATTATAAAGATTCAAAATTTAGTGTTTCTAATGTTAAATTACATTTTCATATTTTTATTTATATCTCCTGAAATTATGCTGATAATGTGCTAATTTTTTTTTTGTAGCAATAATACTAATATACCCAAACATAAATACGCTGAATTTGCAATTTTTTATAATTTTATGACATGAATTATGAAATTAATATGCAAAAAAATTACCATTGCAACCTACAATTTTTTTGATGGATTTAGATTTATTAAGTCCTGCTTTATGGAAATCCAAAATTTCACATTTTTCTTCCAAGTAGTTTTCAAATTATGCTTAAAAAATGGCAAAATAATGGTTTAAGGGGCCGTCTACGATGCAAGTTAGTAGATACTTTAAAATTTATTCTGCTGTACTGTAATCTAACAGGCTTCATTGACTCCTTGAGTGGCGCTGAAGGTGCCTTGATCAAGAAAGGGGCTCTCTCAGTTAACAATCGAGTACGGAAATTCAGTTTGGATACAGCCTTTAAAATACGCTTGTTTTAAAATAATTAATTTCTCAGAAACTTATGGTATGAATTGCATAAAAATTCGTTTTTAGGCTAATTGAAGGGTGTAGAGTTCATTTATGCTGTCAGAATTGTGTACTGCTATTGAAAAAAATAAAGTTATGGTTCGTTTTAATATGTAGATGGCCCCCTAAGCAAATTTTATATACATCATTTAAAAGTAGACTTTATTTCCAATCGTTCGGTACCAGTAACTTTCTTCTACGATAATTTGTTGAGGAGTTAGTAGGGGGTGTTTACTTTTTTTTTTCCACGACTGTACATATTTTCTAACATTCACCCAAGTACAAGGAAGAAAGCATAGTACGTTCATTTTAGACCTAAACTAGAAGGATTAAAACAATTTCCAGTTTTCTCCTAATTACTTCCAAGTTCAACCTCCTGACCACGGGTCTAAAACTTTAAAGTGGGGTTGTGACCTTAATGTTCAATAAAAATATTAAGTGTAGGTACTCATTTTACTCAGAATTTTAAGCTCTACTATATTTGTACTGAAAATATTTTTGACAGAGTTAGCTGTTTTGAGATATTGTTATGGTATCTAAAAAAACGGGTTTTTTGACTATAAATCTGTACATATTTTCTGAGGCTCACCTATTACAAAGGGGAAAACTTAGCATATTCATTCTAAACCTAAACTAAATGGATTAAAACAATTTCCAGCTTTCCCCTAATTAATTCCGAATTCAGCCTATTTTTCCTCCAATACTACTGGGCTAATATACATGGAAACTCTTCAGTGTTACAAATATTATTCCTAGGACTGACATAACATCAGAACGGCTTGCAATTTTACACAAGTTTTTGAAAACTACTTTATATCAGAAATTTTATTAAAAACTGGTTACTTCTTTGTTATAGCGGCCCACACAATTATGATTATGACAAGTTGCAGCCAATTTCGCCAACGTTGTAATCAAGATCGTGAAGCACACATGTATAATACAATATAATACCATTTCATTAAATCGTATACGATAGTTTAATAGTTTTTACCTTACTTCAAGTATGTAATTTATTTATTAAGAATTACCAATCTAAATTGTCCAATATATGAATTAAAAACATGTAAACAAAGATTGAACAGACATGACCACAAAAAGCCTCAGATCCACTCACCACTTGGAACAAAACTGTGTAGATTAGTGGTATTCTACTGTACACAGTTTTTCACAAATGTGTTATTTTCATCTATCACTGCGGAACAAGCGAGAAAAACTCATATTCTTGCACATAAGTTGTATCTTTATATCTAAACTTCTGTCATTTTTGACGGGCTACCTTTCTAGTAATATAATAATCAATAAATATTCGATGCAGTTTCATGAATATAATATATTATTCTGTGGTTGTTATTTTTTTTTTAAATATCTTAATACTTCTGGTTATTTTGTTTACTGAGTGGTAACTCCAAGTGTCCAAGTCAAAATTTTTGGCCATTAGATTCAGCAAATAACAGAAAAGATTGATTGGTAATATTGAAATGCTAACTAGCACTCAATTTTTGAAAGCTGTGTTATTCAACTTCATATCTTAAGTTACTCTTTTAAATTCTTTAAGGGGACAAGGGACCTTAAAATCCTTAAAAATAATTTTTTTTATTTTTTGTAAATTTCACCTAAATATTATTCAAGGGTACATTATATGCATTATGGCATGCATTTAACACAAAAAAAATTAAAAAAAAAAATTATTTTTGAGAAAAAATGGAATTTTACGCGTCGTCTTAGAAATCTTCGAAATGCCCCCTGCGTTCTCCATATCAATGAAAATACCCAATATTTTTTATAAAAGTTTGATTTATATATATAAATAAAATAGAGCATCGAATTTTAAATATTTGAATTTAAAGGTAAAAAAAAAAAAATTAAAAATTTTGAAATTTTTTCGAAAAAATTTCAAAAATTTTCAATTTTTCAATTTTTTTTAAACTTTAAAATTCAAATATATAAAACTTGATGCTCTATTTTATTTATATATATAAAACAGACTTTTATAAAAAATATTGGGGATTTTCATTGATATGGGATGCGCAGGGGCATTTCGAAGATTTCTAAGACGCGTAAAATTCCATTTTTTTCTCAAAAATAAATTTATTTTTTATTTTTTTTGTGCTAAATGCATGCCATAATGCATATAATGTACCCCTGAATAATATTTTAGATAAAATTTACAAAAAATTTAAAAAAATGAAAATTTTTGAAATTTTTTCGGAAAAACTTCAAAATTTTTATTTATTTTTTTTTTTTTTACCTTTAAATTCAAATATATAAAATTCGATGCTCTATTTTATTTATATATATAAATAAAACTTTTATAAAAAATATTGGGGATTTTCATTGATATGGGACGCGCAGGGGGTATTTCGAAAATTTCCAAGACGACGCGTAAAATTCCATTTTTTTGTCAAAAATAAATTTTTTTTTACATTTTTTTTGTGATAAATGCATGCCATAATACATATAATGTACCTTTAAATAATATTTAGGATGAAATTTACAAAAAATAAAGAAAAAATTGAAAAACTTTGAAATTTTGAAATTTTTTCGAAAAAATTTCAAAAATTTTCAATTTTTTTTTTTTTTTACCTTTAAATTGAAATATATAAAATTCGATGCTCTATTTTGTTTATATATATAAACCAAACTTTTATAAAAAGTATTGGGGATTTTCATTGATATGGAAGACGCAGGGGGCATTTCGAAGATTTCTAAGACGACATGTAAAATTCCATTTTTTTCTCAAAAATAATTTTTTTTTTTAAATTTTTTTGTGATAAATGCATGGCATAATGCATATAATGTACCCTTGAATAATATTTAAGGTGAAATTTACAAAAAATAAAAAAAATTATTTTAAGGTCCCTTGTCCCCAGATTTAAATTACCTACAAATATTAATATACATGACAAAATACCATCGAAAAAAATTAAAGTCAATTCTGAATAATACAAAATATTTATTTTCATAAAAAAAAAAAAAAAATCCACATCTATATTTTAACTTTAACTAAATGTTGTATGTCTTTAACAATTGGACTGCATTCAGCTTTTCGGGTTCTAATGTCATAGCAAGTCATTGCACTTATTCTCCCACTTGATTATTGTTCAAAAAAGCAGATTCTCAGAAAGTTAGAGAAATTTCTTTGGCATGAGGCTCCTTGCTATTTTCAATGAACAATATTCTGGTGATATTTACTGTAGGTAAAGTGGCAGCACGTTATTTGTTTATGAATTGCATTTGGGAAGGTTTTCTGCTGTTTTTGTTATAACATTTAATTTTACTGATACACTTATGGGCTCAGAAACAGAATTAATGCAAACAACAACGAAAAAAAATAGTTCCATTCATTAATTAGTAAATAAAGAAGAATTTGATAAAAGAATGATTTGTAAAATTTAAATGAAGAAATTTCAAATTACAGTAAAACCTCGATTATTCGAAGTAATTGGGACTAAGCATCTTTCGGAAAATCGAGAAAGCTTCTATTTTAAGACTAAAGAGAAATATATGCAATATTTCTTTTTATGGTAATAAGTGCTTAATAAAAATAAAGAAATAGAAAAATAGAAACAAGAATAAATTAAAATGATAAAACTTTGTAAAAAATCACCATAAAATAAAAACAAAACATAGGACGCGTTTCGAGCTAAAAATATAACAGCTCGTCATTAGCTACAGTAAACAGCTACAGTGTTTGCTGTAGCTGATGACGAGCTGTTATATTTTTAGCTCGAAACGCGTCCTATTTTTTGTTTTTATTTTATGGTGATTTTTTACAAAGTTTTATCATTTTAATTGCTTTATATCGCCAGTTTTCGGTGCTGTTTCGCTGTATTTAACAAGAATAAATTACCTGAATTTTAATTTTGAAATTAAGTACCCTTTACATATATGACAAGCAGGCCTGTAGCCAGGATTTCTCTTCCGGAGGGGCTCAATTTTGGAATTTTTTCTGATCTGCTAGCAGTAATTTGTATAATTTAAATATAAATAAAAAATAAAGCATGCTAAACCTAAGGTATATTCCTGCATAGGATACTTGATGTTCGTATCAAAAATTGTTAGTTCCTATTTTTTCGATTTCTGTTACAACTTTTTGGTTTTCAAGAGCACTTCAAGTTTCTAAACTGATTTGGAAACCGGAAGTGCTTTTAAGAGAAAAAACTGCAATGAAAATAAAAAAGCACATACTAACAATATCTGAGATGAGCCTCATCTATCCTATGAGAAAAAATGTTAAAAAATATTGAAATGCAAAAAAATAATTTGAATAGATTTAAAACACAGGATGGGGCCTCCGTGGCCGAGTGGATAAGCACCATGCTGCTAATCACTTGAGAGCGTAGGAGGCTTGCGGGTTCGACTCCATTGCACACTCCTTGTGGAGCTCCCGGATGTAAAAATTCTCTGTGTTGTAAATTTCACTGTGCTATCTCGTCCCTGTATATCGACGATAACTTATAAGCGGGCCTTAGTGTCAAGCACACAAGTCTGATGTATGTGTTCAATAAAAAAACACAGGATTAATATTAGCGTGCGAGTGTGGGGTCTTAAAAGAATTAATCCATAGATGGAATTAATTACACGTATTATTTTTTTCAAAAGAAATATTAATTGCTACAGATATATGTAACCATAAAAATTATATTTATGTTTCATATTCTCTGATACGTATAAATGCTATATTCTTGGTACAATAAATTTACTAATACTACAGAAGCAAACTTCGTCTCAGTCATGAGGCTGATTAGTACCTTATCAGGATCTAATGTAATATCCCAATGAATGGAAATCATTGCAAGGGTCCTCAATCTCTCATTGGCCATAATGCTTCGAGTAAAAGATTTAATTCTTTTCATTGTAGAAAAAGGCCTTTCAGCACTGGCTGTTGTTGCCGGAATTGTAGTCAAGACTGTAAGAAAGTATTTGATCGTATTGCAATATGTTGCATTGCAGTACTCTAAAACATTTAGGACCACTCTGCTTGTGTCAACATTAGCAAGTCTCTCGCACAATAGTTCATATTCAGCTTACACTTGCGACATTGACACTTTATCCACAAAATATTGAGAGAGATTATCTAATTTGCTTACTTTTTCCAGAGAGTCAAATCCTGGAAGAAGTACTCGGAAAACTGTTAGAATGTCTTCATTTGAAATGAATCCGTCATTCAATTTTTGAATAAGACTTTATACACAGGGAACAAGGACCATGACCCTGTAATACTCTTCAGTGAATGTAATTTGAGTGTGTTGTCTGTCTAAATGTTAATCTTGGATCTTTATTTCAGTTTGAAGGACGTCTTCCCTAAGCTTTGATCCAGAATTAAGTATCTCACAAAAAATTTCCATTGTATTTTGTCTATGTTTCTGTAAAACAATTAGGGCATCTTTAGCACGAGTTACAGCCAATATCATGTCACGAGACTTTTCGTGAAGAAAAGCTGACAATGACTTTGTTAGGCTGAAAATCTTGACACAAACGAACAGGCTTATGAGAAAATCTTTCTTCTCAATGACTGCCACGATAGCTCTAGTTGTTGATGAAATCTTCATGCGTTATTTTCTAAGGTAATGCAAATGCATTTAAAGAGCTCAACAAAAGTTAATATGCTTTCATGCCTTTCGATAAATCTTGTGTCGCAAAGGCGGAAAAGTCGTTTTTTCTGTTTTCTGGGTTATATGATGAAGTTACTTTTTGAAGGCCTACATTTGCCTTGGAGTGATTTCTAAAAACATTTGTCACTTCATTAACATTAACATCAAGACAGTTTCGGATGGCAGGAATCAACATGCTGTTGGACAATGTAAGGTTTAACCGGAGGCTTGCACAACTGGTGTTTATAACTTTTGGATACTTCTGTCGACTTCTACTGGACCTCACTAATTAACATGAACAGAAACATTGGCCGCTCCGTCATATACCTGTGTAACATATTTAAACATGTCAAGATATAGTTCATCACAATGTTATAATATTACTTTTGTAAATTTTTCGGTGGACAAGTCATTTACTGGATGAAGAAACCTAATAAAATACTACAGAATTATTGGGGTTCGTGAGTTTTATAAATAGTCCATATATCTAGCACAAAGGGCAAGCTTTTCTGTGCTTGAAATGTCCATAGTTTCATCAGCAATCAATCTTCGGTAACTATATCCAAGCATATTTGAATGATTTCATTCTGAAGTACCCGGGCTGAAGTAAGTAGCATTTCTACGGCTGTTTATAATATGTCGTTTCAATTCATCATATCTAGACTTTATTCTAAATCGTAAAAGAGCTTTTAGCTTACCGTCTTTTTTCATCGGTTTCTTTAACGTTAGAGTACCGCTATCATGATAATTTCTAAGTGACATTTCTTGCTCTGCACAAAAAAAGATTGTTTCAATTATTGGTCTAAGTGCTGCTCTGTTTCTTCTTTTTCTGAATCTCTTCGAGTATCCAACATCGAGATAATATCTTTCTGTTTTCTTGAAGAAATCTCAAGAAATTTGTTTGCTATCATAAGAGACTGTTTGTGATACTGATAATCTAATTGCACGTGTTAAGAAAACATACTTAGCTTTTTTTCAATTTCTGAAACATGTAGAAACAGATCTTCCTGGTTTTTCATGACTTCCTTTTACCTATCCCTTCTTGGAAAAACAAAAAGCGAGATTTACAATAAACACCATCTTGCTTATTACTTTCCAGAATAAGCAAGAAAGGGGAATCCTATTTTTGGATGTCTCCATGTGTCTTGAAAACTTATCTTTTGTTTCTTTCCTTCAGTCACTGGAAAGTTGTATGGCTTTTTAGGAAATAAAACAGAATAATGTTTCTCTTCGTGACATCATTTAAGTCATCTCTAGTTACATCACCAATATCGAATTGAGTTTCTTGCTATTACTGTAGACTCGCACGGAGTACTTGACGAATCACCACCAAAGTCAATTTCTTCCAGAACTCTAACATAGCAATCCTCAATAACAACAACAGCAACAACAAAAATAATAATACCTTACTTACCAGTTGAACTTATTAAATAATGATTCAATGATGGGCTGAACGTTTTAACCCATTTAATTTTTGGATTGCTTTGTCACTCTTAACCAACGCTTTATCAAAAGATCAGTGTTGCCATTAAAATTTTATCATGTTCCTACACACAGTTCAAAATGCCCCTATACCGACAACGAAAGCAGCGCCCCTAGAAAAACCTCTAAAGGGCGCTGTGAAAAACTGCCAAAAAATCCCTACATAGGGTTATTCATCCCCAAAGTTGATAACTCTTCAAAAGACAAAGGAAAATGTTTTAGATAGATTGCTCTGTGCACATTTTCTTTCTATTAAAGATTCATACGCAAACTATTTAAAGGAAAGTTGTTCAATGAAGAGCTTGGGGGACGACGCCATGTCGCCTTCGGTTTTTCAATACCCTACCGTTTTTCTTTGCAACATTCCTTTTAAGAATTTCCTGCTACTACATTAAATAAAAATCCTTTTACACTTATAAAACTATTTTGAAACATACTTTCTTTAAAATCATTAATTTTCACATGATTTTACATTATAGGCAGCCAAAGTTTTTGGCTCCTTTCTCTACAAAAAATTTTAACATTGACCTCTAGGTTTGCACTATACGTGTGATATAATGGGAATAGAGAAAATTAAAGAATATCATAACATGCAAATAAATGTTTTATATTTTACTCCTAAAGTTATAATTCATAAGTCATACGTATATTCTGCTTACCTTTTCTTAGTCAAATTATGATGCGGAATTATATTTATCGAATTTTCCTGTGCCTGCAGATAGTTAAATTTGCGTTTTAAGAAAAACTTACATTTTTAGTGATAGATACAAATAAAACAATATATCCAAATGATCAATATAACACGGGATTACTGTAACTCAATTGAATAAATTTATATTTTTACAACTAAAAATGTATGTAGTTTTAATGCAATGGAAGATAAAAATAAGAAAAATATTGTCAATTTTTATTATGATTAGAGATAACTTTTAAATTACTTTAAAACTTTCGGGAAGAGCTTCAGTCCCCTCCCTGGCTATGTGCCTGATCACAAGAGTTTGAAAAAATGAGCTTAGATGCCGTATAGTCCCAGATGGCTGCCATCTTGGATGTTTTGAGATTTCTTTGCGATTTTTATCGATATGTGGAACCCCGTGTTACGTGTGTGTTCAGGCATGACGTGTTCTGGCAACCCCGTTTTTCATTCGAGATTGTATTGTGAGTATGCGAGAAAGCCGTTTTTGCTTGCAATATCGTGTTGCATGTTTCTGTCAATTATTTTTATGTTAAAATTATTGGATGTATTTGGTTGGTTGAATATGGGTTCTGTAGTCCATTTAAACGCTCTTGCTAAAGTAATTAAAAAATATGAGGAAATTTTGACGAATAAAGGAGGTTTGTTTACAGTGCGTATTCATAAGCCTATTTTGGAAAATGACGGTGATGTCAGCAGGTTATTTTGTACTTGAGCTTTCAAGAAAGGAGATGTCTGTTAAGATATGTTGATAATTTTATGTATATTTTGTTGCCTTACGAGTTTTGTACATTTTGAGATTGCTACACAGCAAGAACTGCTGAATCCAGTGATGTTTTTTTTTCAGTTAATGAACGTGTGACGCTCATACGATGTTCAGTGATTGCCACTTTAATGAGTTTTGTTTATTATTTACATTTTATTTTCGGTAAGCCTAACGTGTGTGTAAACCCGGTGCTTGGCGACATTTACTACTTGGTGGAAAAGGGGTTTTCACGCCAAGAAAAATTCCAAGATGGCGGCCCCGGAAATTTATGACATCTGTTCCAAAAAATGTTTTGTTTGTTGCAGTTTCGATTGCCTTTGCTTTGAAGCTCTATCACAGAGTTTTTTAATATTATTAGTTTACCAGTATCAGTCTTTCAGCTGGTCCAGCCATGCCAAACCTTTTGCATAACATTCTAAAGCTTCAAAATTGCAAATTTGTTCATTTTCTTTGTTCCACTCCGCAGCTTACGGGAGCTCAAGTTAAATTGAAAGGAACTCTAAGAAAAGGGATTGAAAAGGGTGGGGAGGAGAGGGCGATTGATGCATTTGTAAATCTAAAGTATCTCTTTTGGAAATTAATATTTTGGCTCCTTTTTCTGTGTACTCTTCCTAAAGTTAAAGTATGTCTCTTCTTTTCTTAGTTCTCAAAACGTTTCTAAAATTTATACTTAATTTAATATTTTATGTGTTAAAAGCTGACCAACTGTAAGTAAGATTTTAACACTTCATATAAAATTAAGTATATATTTTAGAAATATTTTGAGAACTAAGAAAAAAAAGACATCCTTTAAGAAGAGTACACAGAAAAAAGGAGTTAAAAACATTAATTTACCACAGGTCTAAATTATTCCATACACATTTTAATTAAAACATATTGTTTCACTACAGATTAAAAATAACAAAAAACACTACATTTTTATATTAGTACAGTTGTTTTAATTTGAGGATACAGTAACAAAGCATTATTAAAACAGCAGTAACATGTAGAAAAGCTGTCTAACAAATGGCATGGAATGGCCCTTTAATAGGTTTAAAAATCTCCACATTTTAAACCCTAGACCTAAGTAATGTGCCCGTTTCAGGGCTATTCCATGCAAAACAGACAAAATATCCTGCATGTGACACTTACATAAATATCTATATCTATTAACTTATTAGTTGTTAAAATATAAACTATACATTAAAAATAACAAAAACCCTAGATTTTCATATTAGCATAGTTGTTTTAATTTGAGCATATAAAACCACTGTTAAAACAGCAGTAATATGTAGAAAAGCTGTCCCAAACATGACATGGAATGACCCATGTACATATTCTATTTTTATTTATTTTGTGAATACAGCAGTTTAATTTTTCTAATAAAAAATATATGTTAACTGCTATCTCTTTTTGTTCTCTCTCATTTTGAAAAAAAAATAAATAATAATAGTAATAATAAAGATCTGGGATCTTTCATCTATAGAACTTGATGGGATAAACTTATTTCAAGATTATGGGATTCTGCCATCAATTAGCAAATAGGTTTAAAAAAGCAACTAGAATGTAAGAAATGATGATAATAAAAGTAATAATACCTTTGAATATCTGTAACTAACCACCATCCCCATGCCCATCCACCAACAACAGTACGCTTAGTTAATGAGCCACAGCATCCACCTGTGAAGGAATAATAAAGATTAATAAAGCATATACAGTACAAAGTCTAAAGTTCGGACACCCAAAGTTCTGAATGAGGAATTTGCACACATGGGAGATTTGATCATTTATATATTTTTCTGATAGTTCCACATCCACAGTTTTCAAAAATGTTCTCAAAAACGCGAAAAAAATATCTATACTATTAAATAATTAGTCCTAAAAGTAAGCTAAAATCACGTCGCTCCAAATCGGGACGTGACTTACTATGACGTCACAGTTCACGATAGGCAAGCGGAACGGAAAGAAAATAGATACTAGGCTTTGGAAATAAAGGTTCGAAATTTTTAAACTACTGATTTTACAAATTTGGTTCTTTCGCATCTGGTATAGGTCAAAATTGAGAAATTTCATTAGCGGCCACTGGCCAGTAGGACTAATTTTTTAAGTGGCCACTTTCTTTAAACTAGCGGCCACTTTTTTATTTCAAAGTGCTAAACAGTAAAATTTCTATAACTATTAAACTTAAACTGAGTAGCCCCAATAAATATGTTAATATAAATATATTGGAACCAAAAAAAGTAGAATCCTTGATGAAAGCAAGGAAATTTTATTATCTCCTTGTAAAAAAGTGGCCGCTGACAGACAATTTTTCACTAGCCACTTTTTCTCATTCACTGGCCCTGTGGCTAGTGCTAATTTTGACCTTTAGCATCTGGATGTTATTTTGTACGTTGATTTATAAAATGTCAATTTGAAAAAAAAATGAACGCTAAGTTTATGAAAAAATCGATTTTTAAACACATTAAAAGTCTTTTCACATAGAGAGAGTTGACGGGATATTGTTAAAATTAGGAAAAATAAAGAACTGATCGCTTTTAAACTTTGACGTTGTTTTTAACGCATAATAAAGATTGTATAAATTTAAGATGAGTTGATTTTTGGTGGTGGTGGTGGTGGGGGGGGTTCTCTTTTTTTCTTCAGATCAACTGTTTATTGCGTTTTAAATGCGATTTTTCATTTAACACTCAAATAAATATTATTTTTTAACATTAGATATTTGAAAGAGTGAGAAATGCAGAGGGAGGGGAGGATCATCCGGGGAGGAGCTATTTTCTAAATTTTGAGTACACGCCTCATGTGACATATCGTTAGAAAGGTGTATGAAAACTTATTCATATTATGCACATCCGGTGCCCTCCCCCTCCCACTTCGCCCCCTGGGGGCACTTTTCTAAATTTTTAGGTTTTTTACAAGAATTTGCAGTGCGTGCGCAGCACGTGGTGCTATACGATGCCGCAGGCACCGGGGATGTGGTTCGCGGTTTTTTTCCTGTTGATTTTTTTTTTTTTTTTAAAAAGATTATGCAGTATTGTCGAAGCACGCTTTTCAACGCGAAACAACTTTTCGCTAGAAGTTACTGGTTGTATTAGTGCAGAGTGGTACAATACAGTACAGTAAAACCTTCTTAAAGCGACCACGTTTCATTCTAATAAAAATTGATCGTTTCAAGAGGTGGCCTCTTAATGGAGGTCATGTTTAAATCTAAATTTTAATTGTTGAAAAGAAGTAGAAATAATGTTACTAGAATTTATTTTTCACATTAGGAAAAAATATAAAAATTTAAGTATCAAAATAAAAGTTAATTATATAAGTTAATTACCGCAGTGTTTAAAAATGAATATATTGACGTTTGCTTTGGTTTTACGGTTTTATCTTTCATAACTTTTATTTCCAAGTCCTTTCAAAGTTCAGTACATAAATGCATTTTTTTTTTTTTGGACGGGAACAAATAATGATATTTTCATTAATTTATCTATTTCTTTGAGAGTTTCCTAACAGAATAGGGTAGGGGAGTTTATTGATCGTCATTCTTAATTCGTCATCAGAGTTAACTTCATTGTCTAAAAAGGCATAAAGGGGTTTAAACACTTAAAAGTTACCGGAATAAAAAAAAAATCTAAACTTCGTTTAGAAGTTTAAAGCCCCTCGGAATTATTTTTCTAATAAAACCTTCTTCAAGTGACAGAAAAAAACGGAATTTGTTTCTTTTTCTTCAAAGAAATTGGTCGCTCATGGAGAGAGGTCAGCTGGGATGGTCTCTGAATGGAAGTAAAATTAGTATTGAGCCTATGGGAATAAATTTCGTTCAATGAAAAAATGATCGTTCAGGGAGGTGGTCGCTTAATGGAGGTGGTCGCACAGAGAGGTTTCACTGTATTTATAATATGACTTTGTGTTCTCAGTCATAATAATTTTAGAAACAGCAATATTTAAAATGAACAAGTTGAAAAGCGACACACGTAAAGAATAACAGTCGTTTGTTGTCATGAACTGTGACGTCAGATGTATTACGGAGCGTTTTCGGGATACGGTAAATAGTGCGATATTAAAACAATCATAAATCAGTAATAAAAGCTCAAAATAAAAAAAAATATGCAGGGTATCCTTCTTATTTTTTCATGTACTATTGTTTCGTGATAAAGTTAGAAAATGTGCAAATTCTCCATTGTCCAAAGTTTGGACTTTCTAGCAACAGTATTCAAGAAAGAAATAAAAAAACAAAACAAAATTGTTGAAACAAAGAAAGGTCTAGAACAAAGAAGCTTTATTACTGAAATCTTAACTCATATCTATGTTCAGAATAAAAGAAAAACTTCTTAATGAATAATGATATACCTAAGTTAATAAAGGAGCCCCTATTAACTAAAATGTTCAATAGTTAAGAAATTTGCAATCTCTTTGTTCCCTTAAATAAACGATTTTGTTTTACTTCCTATTTTGTTATGATTTATTTAATGAAAATGATTGTTTAATTTAGCATTAATAGTTGTTATATGCAATTTTTAATATATGAACGTCATATTTTGCTTTTTTAAATAGTGAATTTTCTTTTTATTGGAAAAGCAATATTTTTGATGACCCAAAGTCCAGAAAAATCTGAAGTTTGGACTTTGTAAAGTCCCAATGATTCTGGACTTTAGACTTTGCACTGTACCTTGAAAACAGAAAAAACAAATCACTTTAATGGTTGCTCTCCGAGAGTAGAACTTAGTCATGCGTTTTTTTAAAAACAAATCAGAAAAGACATTAAAATATATGAGCTGTACATATGTTTAGATGCTCATTTTTTAAATATTTATTCTTTAGATGCTCATTAATCATATTAAAATAATTTCTAGCTCCTAATTCTGGATTTTGTTCATGACCAAGTTTGGCTAAGATGTGTTATTATCCCACCCTCCGCGATGTTGAGTATTTGGCGATTTTTATCGCTCTGGCAACCCCGGCGTTTGGCGTCTAGTAACTTATTATGGCAACCCCCTTTTTTACGACGCGAGAGCGTGCTTTTTCATTTCACTGCCGGGTGTCGTTGTTGACGGTTACTTGACTCTTGTACCAGATACTCTTTGATATCGTGTTCTATGGCTGTCTTTTTATTTTTATGTTAAATTTATTGGATGTATTTCATTGACTATAGTTTCTGTAGTCCGTTTAAACGCTCTTGCTGAAGTAATTAAGAAATATGAGGAAATTTTGACATGAAAGGGAGGTTTGTTTATAGCGTGTCAATGCGTATTAAGCCTATTTTGGAAAATGACGGCGGTGTTATATTTTGTGCTGTAGGTTTCAAGAAAGCAGATGTCTGTTAAGGTATGTTGATAATTTTATGTATATTTTGCTGTTTTAAGAGTTTTTTACATTTTGAGATTGCTACAAGACGAGAACTGCTGAATTTTGAGAATGCTATAATCCGAGAAATGCTGAATTCGGCGATGTTTTTTTTTCCGTTAAATGTGCGCGAAGCGCTCATACAAGGAATACTGATTGCCAGTTTAGCGAATTTTGTTTATTATTTACATTTTATTTTTGTTGAGCCAAACATGCGTATAAACGGGTCCTTGGCGACATTTACTACTTGGCGGAAAAGGGGTTTTCTCGCCAAAAAAAAATCCAAGATGGCGGAGGGTGGGATAATAACACATCTGTTCCACTAGTTTTAGAAAAAAATTAATCTGCTTCTGACCTTTTTCTTTTACTCCCTCTCTTTTTATATATATATATTTAGAGGAGATTATTACAGGTTACACAGCATTTGAAATCCTTGGTGGTCCGCTGGTCCAAGATCACTAAAAATTCAATCGGACCAACTAATTAAAAAAATTTAATGGTCCACAGGACCAGTAACTTTTTTCCCTCCCTGACAGGTAAATGTAAATTTTCCCGTACCTGAGAAAACCGCAACTAAACACAAACCACAGAATTTTATTTTATTTAAAAAAATGAATAAATAATTGCATTAAAACTTACAATAACTTGAAATAAATAAAATACATAATTAATAATTTTATAGTTTTTGTTTATTTACTGTTCATTTAATTTTTAGCAAATTATAATTTTACATTTTATTAAAGGGTTCCCAGCAAAACATGACGGGCAAATTCCCTGACCAAACGGGCATATAACGAAATTTGCAACTTATTTCTGCAACCCTTTTTCAAACTTAGCGATTTTTTCTCCGAGACTATTTGATGAATTTTGCGTCATTTTTCCTTTTTTCTCCAAGACTTTTTAGAAAATATTTGTAAATTCCCTGACTTTTCCTGTATATTTTGAAATTTCCCTGACTACTTTGAAATTCCATGACTTTCCATGACGCTGGGAACACTGTATTATGCCGAAAACTTAGGGTAACTGAAAGGAAGTTTGGTTTATATTCTAGGAAGAGGAGGAGGGGGCAGGGCCTGATTAACCTCTGAAGCTATGGGAAGCACAGTGCCATATCGGGCCCCCTTTCATTCGAGAAGAGTTTCCTAAATTTGATATACCCACGGAAACTCACCGATGAATTATTAAAATTACTAAAAATATTATATTATTGGATCTTCTTGATTTTGATTGGTTGGACGATGATACTGCTTGATAAATTGGCGACTTTGGGTGGTTGGACAAACTGAGGAATTGTGATCACATGATTAAAACTGGTCTATTGTATAAAAAATTAATTTGTTATGAAAGATATTTTTATGAAACACTTTTTCAAATATACATATATCTATAAATGAGTTAATAATTTGAAAAGAAATTGGAATTTTGGAATGGAATTAATTCAATATAAAATTTGAGGATCTCCTGTTTTCTTGATTACGGGCATCTTCAAAATTTTATAAGGGAAGCATGTGCTTCTCATGCCTGGTAGGAGGGGTGGGCACTCAAAAGGTTAAAGGTACTTAATAGAATTTTGAGTAATGGGCCAGTGATGATGTCTGCAGACCAGTAAACTTTGATGTTTACTAAGCCTTCGGACGGAACAGATGTCATAAATTCCCAGGGCTGCCATCTTGGAATTTTTCTTGGCGTGAAAACCCCTTTTCCGCCAAGTAGTAAATGTCGCCAAGCACTGATTTATATGCATGTTAGGTTTAATGAAAATAAAATGTAAATAATAAACAAAACTCGCTAAAGTGGCAATCAGTAATCATTGTATGAGTGCTCCGCGCTCATTAACCAGAAAAAAAACAACATCACTGGATTCAGCAGTTCTCGTTGTGTAGCAATCTCAAAATTCAGCAGTTCTAACTGTGTAGCAATCTCAAAATGTACAAAACTCATGAGGCAACAAAATATACATAAAATTATCAAGATACCTTAACAGACATCTGCTTCTTGAAAGCTCAATAATCCAAGAGCTGTTAAACATTTTAGGGAAGGTATTTGAGGCACCCTGAAAATTTATGCAACACTTCTTTTGTAATGCCTGAATACAAAATCGAATGTCTGGCTGAAGGATCGTGGCCCAAAACCTGTGCCAGACAAAAAATGGCACTTGACACGTGTCTGGCACAGTTTTTGTGCCGACTAAAGTGTCTGTCATTTTTAAAATATTTTTTTCTAAGCATAAATATTATTGTGCCTCAATCTCAGCGTGCCTCAAATACCTTTTTTGGGCAGTCAAAAAATGGCACTTGACACGTGTCTGGCACAGTTTTTGGGCCGACTAAAGTGTCTGTCATTTTCAAAATAGTTTTTTCTAAGTATAAATATTATTCTGTTTCAATCTCAGCGTGCCTAAAATACTTTTTTTGGGTAGTGTCAAAAAATGGCACTTGACACGTGTCTGGCACAGGTTTTGGGCCACGATCCTTCAGCCAGACATTCGATTTTGTATTCAGGCATTACAAAAGAAGTGCTGCACAAATTTTCAGGGTGCCTCAAATACCTACTCAAAAATGTTCAACAGCTCTCCTACTACAAGCATGAAATACCTGCTAGCATCCAGGGGTGCAGAAAATGTCTCTACTCACAACATTTCCTCCAATCCACATGAAAATTTCCCCAAAATTTTACAGTATGTTATAGATAAATGCTGTATTACCGTAGGTATAGAAAGTTTATTTTTCCAATATTTCTCAACTTATGAGCGAGTATATATGGCAGGGGTGATTCTGAGTGAAAAAAAATGTTCTGAAATTCACAGCAAATTTTCTGAAAGATTACAGCAGAGCTGGGGAAGGGTGGGGGGAATCCACTCTCAGCACGTTTTCTTCACGGCCCTTGACGAAATTCACATTTTTTTCACGATCTTTTGACGCAATTCGCGGTTATTTCGGGATCTTTTGACGAAATTCGCAGTTATTTCGCGATCTTTTGACGAAATTCGCAGTTATTTCGCGATCTTTTGACGAAATTCGCAGTTATTTCGCGATCTTTTGACGAAATTCGCAATTATTTCGCGATCTTTTGACGAGTTTTGTGGTTATTTTGCCTTCCTTTTGATGAAATTCATGGTTATTTCGCCTTCCTTTTGACGAAATTAGAGGGCTATTTCGCTATCTTTTGATGAAATTTGCGGTTATTTTGCGATAGTTCGACGAAATTTCTGATTTTTTGCGATCTTTTAATGAAATTTGAGGTTATTTCGCCCCCTTTTGACGGAATGCGCGGCTGTTTTGCGATCTTTTGATGAAATGTGTGGCTGTTTCACGATCTTTTGATGAAATTTGTGGGTGTTTCGTGATCTTTTGATGAAATTTTTGTTCATTTCGCGATATTTTGACGAAATTTGTGTTCATTTTGCGATCTTTTGACAAAATTTGTGGTTTTTTCGTCATGTTTTGACAAAAATGCAATTCTTTCGCCCCTTTTACTTATTTATTTATTATTTATTTATATATTTTGATGAAAGTCGCAGTTTTTTCGCGATCTTTTGAAAAAAATCGCAGTTATTTTCACATCTTTTGATGAGATTCGCAGTTGCTTCGAAATGTTTTGACGAAATTGGCGGTTGTTTCACGATCTTTTGACGAAATTTGCGGTAGTTTCGCGATCTTTTGTATAAGTTTGTGGTTCTTTTGCAATCTTTTGACAAAATTTGTGGTTCTTTTGCAATTTTTTGACAAAATTTGTGTTAATTTCGCAATCTTTTAACGAAAATTGCGATTATTTTGCCCCTTTTGACGAAAGTTTCAGTTGTTTCACGATCTTTTGAAAAAAATCGTAGCTATTTTTAGCCTTTTTGATGAGATTAGCGGTTGCTTCACAATCTTTTGATGAAATTGGCAGTAGTTTCGCGATCTTTTGTATAAGTTTGTGGTTCTTTCACAATTTTTTGACAAAATTTGCGGTTATTTTGCAATTTTTTGACAAAATTTGTGTTAATTTCACGATCTTTTAACGAAACTTGCAGTTATTTCGTGATCTTTTGATGAAAATTGCAATTATTTCGCCCCTTTTGACGAAAGTTGCAGTTGTTTCGCGATCTTTTGAAAAAAATCGTAGTTATTTTTAGCCCTTTTGATGAGCTTCGCAATCTTTTGACGAAATTGGACTTTGTTTCACGACCTTTTGACGAAATTTGCGGTAGTTTCGCAATCTTTTGTCTAAGTTTGCGGTTCTTTTGCAATCTTTTGACAAAATTTGTGGTTCTTTCGCAATGTTTTGACAAAATTTGTGTTCATTTCACGATCTTTTGAGGAAACTTGCAGTTATTTTGCGATCTTTTGACGAAATTTGCTGTTATTTCGCCCCTTTTGATGAAATTTTCAGTTCTTTCGCTATCTTTTGAGGAAATTTGCAGTTATTTTGCGATCTTGTGACGAAATGAGAGTTTTTTCCGTAATTCTTGGACAAAATTTGCGATATTTTTATGTTCAAATATTCAGATTGATGACCTTTTTTTTTTAATTTTCGGAACCGAATGTCTTAAATTTTCAGAACAGAATCACCCATGATATACCTTACGTATTATTTTGAGATCGATTTTGTGAAGGTTGCCATATGTATCTTTTTATTTGTAGTGAAATTTTTCTCTATCTCAGGAAATTATGGAATTAGTTGTTAAAATCGAAATCGGAACAGATGTGTTATTATCCCTCCATCCGCCATCTTGGATTTTTTTTGGGCGTGAATTAAAAACTGTTTTTTTAATTAATAGTTATAATTATTATATTCCAGTTTTTTTAATATTATATAAATCTATCAACAATATTTAACCACTGGCGACATTTACTACTTGGCTGAAAAGGAGTTTTCACGCAAGAAAAAAATCCAAGATGGCGGATGGAGGGATAATAACACATCTAAGCCAAACGGGGTTACCAGAACATGGTTGCCATATCCACAAACACCGCCAAGAAATCCAAAATAGCGGCCAGGTAACATACAGCATCTAAGCCCTTCGGACAAGTGACTTTTTTTTTTAATGAATTCTACCGTTGTTACAGGATTGTGAGTGTGTGCACAAAACTTATTTCAGGCAGAGTATTTTAGAAGCAGAACAAAGTCCAGTTTCAGGGCAACAAAAAATACTTTGGGAGCATATTGAATTTAAATATTAATCACCTTTTCCAACACAAAGAAAATTAAATAATTAAAAAAAAAAAAATCTTATAAATTACTTCTTGTAGGTAATTTATACGATTGTTAATTTACAGATTTTTAAGTTAAATTTATAACTAAAGAAGCTCAACAAATTCTTCTAAACATAAATATTGTACTCTTTTATTTAATTTTAGCCTTAAGATTTGAAAATAGTAATTATTAACATGAATGCAAACATTCATAATATGGATGGTGAAGCAGTGAAGGATTGGGCATGAGTGATGCAGGTGTAATTAAATAAGGAGCCAGAGGAGTTCAGTTCCTCCCATCCTCATTATTTTAGTGTGTGTTATGAAATGAAAGTATAAAAATGAAACGCCTAAACATGCAGAGAATTTTTTTATCCCAAGAGCCTTATTTCTCTTCTAGTAGTGAACAAAGAAAAGACATTCCTTCACCCATCCCTTCTCAGCCTTGATCTTGAAAGGTACAAGGCAGGTTAGAATAGAAGAGTCTTAAAAAAAATTTATTCTTTTTTTCGAAGAAAAAATATGGTAGGGACAGATTTTATCTCAGCGCGTGTGCTGATGGGTTAAAGACTCAATACTCATTCAGGTCCTGAATTATAACTAATTTTAGAAGATGATTATGAACATAATATTGAAATAATTAAGTCTTATTTTGGCTTTATATAACTCTACACATAAGAAAATTTACTTGATAAAGATGCAATACTTACCAGATACAATCAAAGCTTCATTTGGTCCCACAGTGTGTATGTTACCCATATTAAATTCTCTTTACAATTTTTTTTCGATTTAAAAGGCACTTCACTTTCTATAAGGCTTTTTTTTTTTTTTTAAGTGGTTACAACGCTAATGCTTCGTTAAAACTTACGGTGATTGTTTATCATAGAAAGAAAATGTGATTACAGAGACAAAAAGCAAAATAAGCAGTTTTAACGTTCATCAAGTACACTTAATTGTACACAATAGCAGATAAGAACATTCGGCGATCAAAAGATGCAATAAATCATAAAATAAAATAAACTTTTGTTTAATCTAATCAATAAAATTAACTAATAAAATCTTTAAAAAATATCAACATAACATATTTATAGAAATATCTGTGATATTGCAAGTTAATAGAAAATGGACCAAGCATAAAGCTTAAAAATGAACATAAAAGGCTTATCTTGCCAATATGTCACATAGCAATGCAATAAAGTTTTGCGTGATAATTGCTAAAAGAAGGAAATAAAATGTCATATGCAATCACTTTTTTTTTTTAAACGCCCAGAAATTGCCGTGGAAATCGTATCCGACTCAATCCCAAACAAAGATCATTTCATTTCTCTTCATTTTCATTTAGGAGTGTGTTCAAGAAGCACACGCGCAACGCGCGCGAGCTCAGGAGTCAGGAACATGGAGTGGGTCCATATCATGGATGTAGTGTGTTCAGGTAGTGTACAGGTAGGCACGTAGTGTGTTCAGGAACAGATCATGGATTTGATTAATTAAGGTGCTATTTATAAAGATATTTTGATACAGAAGCATCGTGTACCAGATGGCCGAATGGATAAGGCAGTGAACTCGAGACCAGGGATTCTGGGTTCGAATCCTTCCGAGCCCACATTGTGTTACAATTTTTTTTTGTTTTGTTTATTGGTTGTTTTATATTTTTCATAATGAATAAGATATTTTTGATGAAGATATATTTTTTATTTTTATTATACAGAGGCACGTGTATTTTTATTATAATAATAAAATACTTATTTAAATGTGAGAAAATGAGGTATTTCGAGATGAAAGTTTTACATCTGAACACCTTTTAAATATTCAAAGTTTCGTTTCTAAGTATGTATATGTATAATGATATAAACATTAAGCAAATCCAAATGAAAAAATAATATATATCGCACGTAGGATAATTCCTTGATTTTCTTTTTTTTTTTTTTTTTTTGAGTACTTTACGAGTGAATTTTTATCGAGACTAGGCTGGAAATCATATTTTACTTTGAACATTATAAAAATAAAATGTAATAGTTGTAGATTATTTTAACTAAAAATACCTGTACATATATTTTTTAAAGAGATAAAATATATAGGTCTGCTGTCTAGTTTTGTAGTGAATAAAGTATGATCAGAATGTTTATAAATTTTCTACTGAAAGTATAAATAAGTATTTTGCTTATACTAACAGAATTTTGAATGCCATTTATTTCTCATGTTTGATGATGTATTTTGGTCTGTTATCCACACGGTATTGAAATATGCAATCATAAAATAAGAAATATATATATTAAAACCTTCTCTGAAAAACTGTCTAACTAACAGTGCAAATTCCATTGAAATCCATCCAGTATAGTAGATTACAAACAAATCTCATATGTTGATATCACAATCTTGGTTTACTAACAGCATTTTATTTATCACGGAGGATATAAATCAACTGATAAATCATTTTTAAATAAATAAAAAGAAAAAATTGTTAAAATTTTTAGATCACCAGTTGAATTCTTAAATTGTATCAATCAACCTACCAAACAAAGCATAACCAATAACACATAAGCAGAAAACGCACAATCACGTGATCAAATCGCCCACACAATTTTTTTGAGCAGCTCGCGCGGAGTTTGCGCGCGGTTGGTTAACTAATTTTAAATGCCAAATGGGCTAAAGCACAGATTATATATATCTCATACAGATATGACTCTTGCATAAGCTCAATGGTAACCGAATCGCAACTTCAGAGCCTCTAGTGACAACAGTCGCAAACGTTTCGGGAGGGTCGCAACAGGTAGTTGTTACTTGTCTTGTTTGTATAGTATCTATCTTTTATTGATGCGTCGCTAGCCGGTTCTGTATTTGTTTACGTTTGTTTTAAAACATAAGACATGTTTCTTTTTATCAAACAGATACTAATAATCAAGCAAATAACCTCAGAAAATATGCACTTACACGTTTCTTCTTAAAGATTTGGCTTTTTTTTTTTTATATGTAATCATTTAAACAGAGAAATTTTCAGATATTTAAATGGTTTCACTTGATTGAATTGATGAAATTTGAATACCGTAAAAACACTTTTACATTACTGTTACTATTTACAAGAATAATAAATAAATAAATTAGCACGTTTTAAAATACTATTTACTGGCTTATTCCAAAAAATTCGGTTTTAAACAATATTATTTTATACGATTTACGCACTTTTAAATTGTTCAATTTTAATATCTGCAGTAAAACGTTGTATAAGGTTATTTTTATTATTATAAAATAGTTTTAAGTATGATAAAACAAAGATAATTTAAAAAATAAAAATTTATTGCACATTTTGTAGAAAAAATACAACATAATACGATAGATTTATGAATATTTTTCAGATAAATACAAAATTTCATGCATTAAAAAAGTAAATACATAGAATGTAAATTTTCTAACAACTTATGAATCATCAGAACATATTAAAATATTTTATGACATTTATTTTACATAAATATTTTATGACATATCCATGATTTTTATGTTAATATAAGTGTTACAAACATCAAAATTAAATAAGCTTTGAATAAATCATACAAGTAAACAAATTGGGAAACTGACAAAGATAATAGTGGTAGTATCTCTTTCAGTTCCATTACTCTTACATTCAGTTCTAAATATTGCATAATTTCCATTTCTAATCTTTAAATATGAAACAAAATGCACTTTCAAATAATATGTTGCAGCTCAATTTACTGATTTTTTATAAATTTACAAATTATTGGCTATGTACTGATTTTTTATAAATTTACAAATTATTGGCTATGTCTGTGGTTCACAGAAAAAAAAAAAAAAAAAAAAAAAAAAAAGAAAATCACTTATGATATGGTATGTTTTAGAAAATTTGTTTTTCCATACAAAAGCAAAGAAGAGGAAGAATTTATGGTCTGCATGCGTATTTATTGACCACATGGAAAGTAGTAAAATATTTTTAATTAGTGCAGGGGTGCATTTAAATATTTGTTGTGAAGAATATTATTTAAAGTAAAATAGGAAACACCAATTTATTTAGACTTCTGCCATATATATATATTTTTTAATCAGAACGTTTTGAGAACGCTTGAGTGCCATGTCAGTCACCAGTGACTAACACTTAAACTTTCCGTTTAGATTCCACCAGCCATCGGTGACTGACACTTATAGGTTGTGTAACGGGAATCTTATTTCGTGGCCCAAATGGAAAGAGAGGCAAAATAGACTTGGCATTCAATGTGTTAATAGATATAAATTTTAACTACTCTTATTAAAGAAATTTGTTGTAACATTAACCCTTTCAGGGAAAGGGTTAAAAACAAAAACCTTTATTTTAAATTTGAAAATATGCTATTTAATGTTATGCAGACTTGTATAAAAACAAAAAACTTTCCGCGCACATGAATATTAGGTCAAAAATTTTCCGCAAATTAATTTGATCTTTAATAAAATTACGTGTTATATTATTTTGACGATATGAAATAAAAATCATAGTTTAAAATAATTGCTATTTAAATTTCAAAGATAATTAATATTAAGTAAAGAATAAATTTTAATTTAAAAATAATAAAGTTAAAATCAATGATAGGAAAGTGAATTCTTGTCAATTATTTTGTCAATACATTTAAAAACAACCTAATCCTTAATCTTGTGATCTCTTCGCACAAAATGCCAGTCACTCTTATAACACTACGAAATTATTCAATTTAACAGCCGTTGCCGAGCTAAATTGTCACTGCAGCCACCGCCGGAAAACCGATTGACAACAAGTTTTAGTCTGCGGAAAATAGAAATAAAAGGGTCTGTGTATCACAACAATGTTTTGAGTTTTTAAATTTTGAATTGTGGATAAACAATATATAAATCGTATATAAAATTGGGGGATATTTTAAATTTTTGGTATTAATAAAAGTTACAAAAACAAAACATACATTTTCTTTGCGAAACTTTTTTCTGCAAAGTTCCGAATTTTTCGGAAAATTTTCCGCGCATGCGTCTATATCAGGCACAGCGAACCTATGGCACGTGTGCCACTTTTGGCACGCGAAAGAATAATTTTGGCACGGCTTGTGGCTCTAAATCAAAATAAAATGGAATTTCACAAAATCACAACTGATTTTTTCTAAATTCGATTAAATGGAAATTGAAAAATTTTAATTGCTGCATATTATATTCCAATCTAATTAATTATGGTCTCAAGAATTTTCCAAAGAAAGGCGATATTTGAAAACTATCGGAAAGAATTGGTTATTAGACATTACTTAGTTCCGAAGGTAAAGTTATGGCAACTTTGAATTTATTTCAGAACTATTCAGAGAAACTGGCGTTTGACATTTCAATTTTTTTTTTTTTCTTAAATATATTTGTTTCCATAATTATTATAGTATAGCACCTACATGTAGGTTTCTAATATTTTTTTTAATCTTAATAGAAAATTTTGAATAATTTTAATCCATTATTTTTCCATCTACTAAATTTGTTTTTTAGTTGGCACGTCCTGGTCACGTAAAATATTTTTGGCCAAATTTGGCACGCAGCAACAAAAAGGTTCGCCAACCCTGGTCTATATTATACAACTCTGATGTTATGTTTAGTGAGTACTACCTAATTATTATTTTTTTTTAATCTGGATATGACCATTTGGAAAGCAAATTTGGTTTTGCAGGATAGAAATAGAGTACATTTTCGAAACATTTTTAGAAATGTGACTGTGAAGTGGAATTTTTTTTGGGGGACAGAGTGCTTGTTTCCTATATTCAAAGCAAGATATTTCAGTGTTTTCTACTAAAATGGAAAGTAATTTCAGTGCTGCTAAACCTTGAAATTTCATAAAATTTCAAATGCCATAATTTAGTCAGTTTTGGTAGTAAAAAAATTTGGATTTTTTAAATTTTCTTTCTAGACATGGAATAATATATTTTTAAATACAAGTTTTTAACAACCAGGGGTATAAAAAAATAAAATTTTGTATTTTAACATACATATCTTTATAAAACAAAAGTTGCACTTGATATGCATATTCTTTTAGAATTGGAAGAATGTTTCTATCATCAGCAGTTTAAATGATAATCGCTGTAGTCTTTATTTTGAATCACCCAGTATGATGCAATTCTGAGAGCACTTCTGAATATCTTGCATACATATATATATATATTTCCCCTCGAATGGATTTACAGTACATTTAAAAATAGAAGTATTTTCACAAAAACATTTATGTGGAGTCTCTAACCTCAAAAGTACTTTCTTAGTTTAAGAATGAATTTTACAAAAGTGGAAAAGGTTGGGCGATTGTCTAGGGGGCTAAATATAGACAAAAAGTTACAGTTAAAGTACTTCAAAATGTGTTATCGAAATTGATCGCAATTATAAAAATGATGAGGGATTTATGGTTTTCACTATCGCAATCTTTCAATTTTTTGATAAAAATTGCTAATTTTGGAAGTAACTGCTACATTTGTTTATCTTGAGGTTTCAGATTGGCGATCATTTTCGAAAACAGCATTTAAAAAACAAAAAACCTACCAAGTTCATTCTACAAAGCACACGGGCACATCTGTTCCCATTTATTTTACAATAACAGTTTTCACTACATTTAACATTAAAAAAAAAATGTGATGATGAAAAGAAAAGGGCATTTTTTAGATTCACAAAGACATTTTTATCAGGATTTATAAATATATCACTATACCTTATATTTTCAAAATAGACAACTTATTGATGATATATATCATCATGATAAATATTCAGACTTAATATGAATTAGAAACAAAAACATACTGAACTCAGCATGAAAACCTAAGCAATATTCGGTACTACTTAGTTACTCCGTCAACCAATTTCACCAAACCACTCGCCAAATTATGCAAATTGACATAATTTCTTCAAAACATTGCATAAAAATACGAATTTCGTTAAGGATCGAGGGAAAAACGCATAATTAGTGTTGAGGGGTCTCCCCCACCCCCCACCCCCCCCCCCCCTTCTGTAAACTTTCAAAAAATTTGCTGTGAATTTCAGATTTTTTTGTTTGTTACTCAGAATCACCCCTGATTCAAGTAACATAATTGTGTCGCCACAATACTTTGTCGAAATGAAATATCTGATGATAAAAAAAAAAAAAAAAAATCGTAATATAAATTAATTTTAAACTAAAATTTGACAGAAAAATGACTTTTTTCTAATTTCGGGGGTGGGGGGGGATGTAACATATTTTAGTGGTTACATATTCCAGCACAATAGACAAAAAAAAATTAGGAATCTGTAAAATTTTCGAAAAATTTCAGAAATTACAAAATTTTAGTAAAAATTTACAAATTTAGAAAATTTTCACATTTTTTTCTTCCGGATTTTGGGTCCTTCCAGATTTTGGAATTCCGGATAATGGGTCCTGTACTGTACATACAAACTTTGCAAAGAAAATGTAAGCAAATCTGTGATAAATCTAGTTGAAAACAACTTTTAAACACATGGAAAAATCCACCTGTTTTAAAAGTTTCATTAAAAAAAAATATATATCTCTTTCAATATTATGGATCTAAACCTTACTAAAACATAGTTTGTGTTTAATGGTTTAAAACCTCCCTATTCAACAGTATTTCTAGATCATGTGCCCCAAGATCTTGCAAAAATAATAGAACTTTTTTTTTCTTATATCATTACTAATATATTTCCTCATGAAATAGTGCCCTTTTTTTAAACTAGCATCTTACCCCTTTTTCTTTCTAAAATGAATATTACTTTATTTATTGTTTTTCTTTTAATAATTAAAGCTTAAAAATGTATAATATGTTGCTAATCAGAGAGTTAATTGTTTAATAATTATTAATTTGAAGTAATGTTAACTATTTAATATTATCTTACCCCTTTTTCTTTCTAAAATGAATATTACTTTATTTATTGTTTTTCTTTTAATAATTAAAGCTTAAAAATGTATAATATGTTGCTAATCAGAGAGTTAATTGTTTAATAATTATTAATTTGAAGTAATGTTAACTATTTAATATTAAATGCAGTTATTAATAATTTTAATAAATAGTAAATATCACCAGTATTTAATAATGCAAATCTTGCCAATAAGTTTTTTTTTTATTATTATTGCATGTGTAAACTAATGTGTAACAGCTTGTGTATTATGAGCAAATATGACAAAAAAAAAAAAAAAAAACTGCTATTGTCGAAGAACAAAATTTGCTATTAGCATAAGTTATATCTAATAAAGTATTAAAGTAAAAATATTTCTTACAATAGCAGAAGAAATTCAAATTTGCCAACTCAGTTTATAACGCAATTCACTTTTAACACACAATGTTTGAGATATAAAAATGAATATTTCAGTGAAGAAGCATCTGCAATCCACACCGTAGAAATATTATTACACTTTACAGGACTAAGTTGCATTGTGTTATTTAATCTTTATTACCTTATTTCACAGATTTAATAAAAAAATTGCTATTAGCAAATTAAAAAATTTTGAAAATGAATATTATCCCTGTCATGGAAATGTCAGAGAATTGACATAAGAATAAGATATGTGTTACTTTGCATAAACTCAAGATGGTAAGATAAATATAGAAGGAAAAAAAAACACCTACTTTTTTATAGACTTTGATTGAAATTCTATTTTTAAATCCTCGTTTACTTTTTTAATGTGTTTGTATATTTGAATTTTTGAGATTATTATGCTAATAATCTTTTGCACTTTTTCTTTGTGAATTTCGTGAATATTTAAATTATTGAAATTGATCACATCTCCGTGAAATTTTACCATGTTTTGTATCACATCTGTAGACCAAAACATATGAGCTGTATCAACATCATACATTTTATGCACTATATTGAATAATTCATTGCTCGGTTTTTTCAAACTACTACCTGAATAATCTTTATATTGAGTCAATAAAGAATTGTCATTTGCAGCATTTGTAGTATCAAATAAAGTATTTTCACAATGATCACAGTTTAATTTTGAAACTACTTTCCTTCCAACATATCCGGCAATATAATAAATGACATTTTGTCTTACAGTATCAGATGGCAAGCATGGAATTTCATTCAGTGGGACATCTGGATTTATTTTAACATGGTCACTGAATAATGATGTTAAACTGGAAAATTTGGAAGGACTCCTATCTTTTAACGATACAAGAACTTCATCGAAGTCTATTTCACAGTTTGTATTTTTAGACATGGTAAAAATGTTATTTACCATAACTGCTTGCAAACAACTTACTAACTGCGAACAATCTGGATTTTCATCGTTACCTCTTTTCGATCTTATAATAGAAAATGTATTTTCCAGTGCATCCTGGTTAAAACGTTTAGTTAAGATGTATGCATAATCATGTTCTTCGAATAAATTTCTACATAAATTTATTGCAGATTTTAATGTCACAATCCATCCGTTTTTACAATGAGTGTGAACAGTTTTGTCATCATCCTTTTTGAAAGCCCAACTTTCAACAAAAGGAAGCATTTCTTCCCAAAATGTTAAATGAGCAGAGTCTCTTTTTACAGCACAGAGCATTTTCTTTTTACCGTACTCTTCACTGCTGTTGAAACTATCAAACAGTTTGTCCATAGTATAAATCAAATGAGCTGTGTGTTGCGCTGGTTCATCAAATTTGCCAACTGATTTCAGTAGGGAAATACCAGCTGCAACAGACGTGCTGAGTGCCTGTGCAGCATATTTGACCTTCATTTTTGCTCGGCCAACAGGTTCAATATGTGTTTTACTCAGTTTTGGTGTTACTCGTGGATCATTTTTTTTAGGTGCGTTCGTAATTATATAAATACGTAGCACCTATAGTCGTCGTTCAGTCCGTCCGTCTGTCTGTCCGCATGTAACAGAGCAAAAACTACCCAACCGAATGGTCTGAAATTTCAAATATATGATTGTTGCAAAATTTTGTCGAGCCATTTCAAATTTTATGAAAATCGGATGTATAGTTTAATTACAGGGACAGTCAAAAGTTTTTCTTTACATTACGGCCAATGGGAAAAATTATTGCAAGTGCATTTTAATGATATTAGAGCCTTCCGAATGATCTGAAATTTTAAAGATATAACTGTTGCAAAATTTTGTCGAGCCATTTCAAATTTTATGAAAATCGGATGTATAGTTTAATTACAGGGACAGTCAAAAGTTTTTCTTTACATTACGGCCAATGGGAAAAATTATTGCAAGTGCATTTTAATGATATTAGAGCCTTCCGAATGATCTGAAATTTTAAAGATATAACTGTTGCAAAATTTTGTCGAGCCATTTCAAATTTTAGGAAAATCGGATGTATAGTTTAATTACAGGGACAGTCAAAAGTTTTTCTTTACATTACGGCCAATGGGAAAAATTATTGCAAGTGCATTTTAATGATATTACAGCCTTCCGAATGGTCTGAAATTTTAAAGATGTAATTGTTGCAAAGTTTTGTTGAGCTATTTCAAATTTTAGGAAAATCGGATGAATAGTTTAATTACAGGGACAGTCGAAAGTGTTCCGTTACATTACGGGGAATGGGAAAAATTATTGCAAGTGCATTTTAATGATATTACAGCCTTCCGAATGGTCTGAAATTTTAAAGATATAATTGTTGCAAAGTTTTGTTGAGCTATTTCAAATTTTAGGAAAATCGGATGTATATTTTAATTACAGGGACAGTCAAAAGTGTTCCGTTACATTACGGGGAATGGGAAAAAATTATTGGAAGTGCATTTTAATGATGTATCAGACTATGCGCTTTATGAAGTGCAAAAAAGTATGCATTCAGTACAATATGGGGTGCAAAAAATAATTATAAAACTAGTTATAGTACGAACGCACCTCATTTGCCACGTTTGACGAGCAATTTCCAACTTGTTATCTATTTCATAATAACTACGAATATACTCCCAGTCAGCTGTAATGCTGCGTTTACACTATGGCTTATCAGGTCTACAAGGTCTGCGAGGTCTGCCAGGCGTGGGTTTAGCCTGGTTTAGGAGGGTCTGCATGGTCTGCGAGGCTTGGTCTCTGTGGTCTAGGCCTTGGCTTTAAAATACTAGACCCAACCAATCAGCGTGCTTCATTTTTCTGTATTCCGCCATTTTAAAAGATTGAAGAAGCAGACGACAGCTTATGATTTTAAAGATTATTTGAAATTAATAAGGGATTTACAAATTAAAGGTACATAATGGTTTTTCAGATGTTTTTTAACATTTCTTTACATTGTTTCATAACTGTAGAAGTTTCTTTTATAAAGCTATACAATCGTAAGTTACTATTTTCATGTATTTACATACTACGCTACTAAAATTAATTTGTTAACTATGTTACTTTTTAATATTACCAAACTATAAAACGATGTATTCGTAAATTCTTTAATTTGCATCTTCCTGTATTTACATACAACGCTGCCTATGCATTTGTTAATAGATAATTATGTTCCTCATTTCCAAATTCTTTAAAATTAACCTGGTTTCATATGCATGAATTTAAAACAAATTTGATAGTATATGAATACAAATTAATATAATACGGTCGTCATTCTATTATAATGTACGGTAATCCCTTTTTTGTGAATAAATAGTTTCATTTCCTTCAGGAATTTATTTGATATTCTATTTCAATGCATTTTTAGTACTGACAATTTTTTAATTTATCCTAAAACTAGCAACAAATTTTTAACCATAGAATTAACTCCAAAGTTTTCTCTATTATTTTTATAAAATTGACTGATCATAGCAAACTCTGCATACATGATTTACATTATTATTAATCAGTTTTAAATGTGTTAATTTTTACAATGATACGGTACTATCTAAAAAGTAATATGAAGACTTTGAATTGTATTTAGCTTCTTATCCTCCCCCTAAAAAAATTCTAATGACATATAAAATTTAACTTTTTTTAAATTGAACGAACTTGTTTTTAAATAAAGTTTTTACTTGTAATTATTATTAATAATTTATAAACCATCCCTTATTCTTTTTAAAATTTTATCTTATATGTTTATCTTTCTGTAGTTTTCTTTAATAATTAATCAGTAGTAGTATATTAAAACTGTAAAATCTAGAACATGAATTTTTTCTCTCCACTTCCCCACAAGAGATGATTTACGATTGAAAAGTTCGTAAATTATTTTTTCTTCAGAAAGAGTTTGAAAAACTTTCAAACCCATAAAAGTTATACTTGAAGTAGAGATTAGAATCTGCTGGTGCCAAGATAAATACATATTTTACCAAGTTTGCTCTCAGGATATCGCAGGTGTGTAGTCTTCTATAATAAGTGACTACCATTTGTGATCTTCTGCAAGAAAGTGGATTGTCTGATGCTCTTGGACTATGTGCTGTTTTGTTGTTTTCTACTTAAAATTCATCAATCAGGAACTCTCGTATAAATAAAGTATTACTAACTTGTATGACTGACTGTAAGTATGTAGTTTTTTTATATATTTATTTTCTGTTGCTTAGAACGAGAGATTTTGAAATGCATTCTACATTGTTTTTGTTGTTTTTATTAGTTTATTATACTCTTTTCTTTTCTATTCATTTACATTGCAGGATGTTTTCAACAGTTATGTGAATGTTTGTCGATTGCCTGTTGACCTGACTTTTACATGAGATTTGCATGCTTTTTTTGAAGATATGAATCTTCAATAATATTCGTGTATGATGATTGTAAGTAAGTCATTTTTCTCAAAAGTACATGTTCTGTATTTTATTTATCATTGCTTTATCTTTTATATATAACGTCATTTTTCTCACAAAATCAATCTGTATCTAAGAAAACTTTATTCTCAATACAATATTTATTATTTAATTCCTTTTATTCTTTAATCAATGTTTTCTTCGCATTAGTTTTTTTAATTTATAAAATGGCATTAAATGATCAATTAAAAAAATGTAGTTTATGTAAATATGTAAACTATGTTTTATATAAACATCGAGTATATGAGTATTCTGTTAGTGGGAAGCAGTTAACCTCTATCTCCCTCCCTATACACACTTTTCAAGGATTTGATATTGCAAAAAATGTGTCGCTCAGACTTAAAAAAATTCAGAAATTACACGAAAGCTAGAATAACTTATCAGATTTGTCTAAAATAAGATCACAGTGTTAAATAAGCAATTTAAGCACAGTAATTAATTAGTAATAATGTATATATTTGAGAATATGGTTATGTATATTGCTTCGTAGCTGTGAACTATGATCAAATGATATCTCTTCCATTTCTAATTCCCTTTTCTTCCATTTGGTACACCTGGATAATTTTAATTTAATATTAGCTTAATAATTATTAATTATTAATATATTATTAATTATTAATATATTTTATTTAATATTGAAATAATATAAAATGTATTATCTGTGATAGTATCATGGTTTTTATTTGTTTATAATTATTAAGCTGCATATGTAATAATCTAATGTATTTGATTTAATATTTGTTAATGTTGAACTAATCTAAAATGTATTATTATTAATGTTGTTGTTGTGATTTGGGTTGTTTATTTACAATTCTTTGAAGTGATATGAATTATTTATTTCATTAGTATAAGTTATTGAAATTATCAGGAGCATATGGTGTATTTTAGAATTTAATTAAAATGTGTCAACATTGTAATTAATTTTTATAAAGCTCTGAGATTCAAAATAAAATAAGTGATATTGTTTGTTTCGCTCAATCAATGTTTATAATTCACCGGGTCATTCGATGGTAACTTACGTTACATTTAGAACAGTTTACTTCAGTAATTTTAGTAATAAAAGACAAAAGAAAAAAAAAATATTAACAATGCAAAGTTGACATGATTTGTTAATTAAACCTATTCAAAGATAAATTTAGATGATAATGGCCTAATTTTAGTGTATTTTCTTGAACTCTGCCAGTTATATTTATTATGGTAACTGACATTACTGAAAAAGTAACGTAAGTTGCCATAAAAAATGTAATTTTCATTTTCTAGGTAATTTTTATCCAAATTGACCTTTTGGATAGGTTTAATTAACAAATCATGTCAACTTAACATTTGAAAATTTTTTGGTGTTATATTACTGAAATGACTGCAGTAAATTGTTTTAAATTATAACGTAAGTTACCATGGAATGACCTTAGTATTCAACGACAATCAAAATTGGAATTAATACATATCCGGTGTCATAAAATGCTATAATTTGAAACAAGTCTTCTAAATTTTTGGGTCAAAATTCATTAAACAAACAAACAAACCAAAAAAAATATATGAAGCCATGCTTTTATGATTTTTACGCTTTTAGATTTCGCTCACAAAATTTACATTTTTCCTATAATATATTTTGTAAGTAAGCTGTAGCTTCATACTTTATTTTAAATATGAATTAACTAAGAAATTGTGAGCATAGCAAGTAAAAGTTTTTTAAATGTTTTTTTTTTTAGCTCAAAAGATTAGTTTTGAGATGTTAATGATAATATTCATAGCTGCTGAATCAGAATTTAGTTCAAAAGCGTTTTGAGAAATTTAAATGACCATAGGTATAAAATTTATCACTTGTATGGTTTGGTTATTTTATTTAGTTGTAATTAATGCAGTTTATAAATATAACATATGGAAAGTAATGATGTTTATTAGTAAAACATATTGCGCATTAGCTGCATTTGGTTGTCCCCCCAGACTTTTTTTGGAAAAATAACCTTTATGTATAGTGTGTAATATAAATAAGTGTGTTTTATTGAATTCTTCTACGTGTGGAAAGCATATTCTCTTATTTTTTCTATTTAAATTATTCTACACTGACTATTACTCATGCTGGTTAAGCTATTTAATACTTATATTTAACTTCTGAGTATTTTTGGTACTTTTATGTCACTCGTGTACAAATCTTTCCATTAACACTTTTTTTTTTACACACATGAAAATTAGAAACAATATTTTGATGATATATTTTTTTTCTGCAATTGAATCAGAATGAGTGAAAGGCATGTATTTAAATGCGACATATGTATTAGAATGAAATGAGTGAATGGTTTATATTTAAAATTAAGTGAATGCAATGCAAATGATGACAAAGGAAAAATATTTGTTGATTTATCGCCTGTGCCGACTAACAGAAAAGTACCATATTTTTAAATTATTTTTTATATTACTATGCAAATCGTGAAATGAAGAGTTTTAATGTTATTAATAATTAATGTTATTTTGATTCTGGGTTTGAAATTTTAAGTTTATTTATTAATTATACTATGTTAACTCTCATGGAAAGATGCTTGCAAACTAATATTAAACCAATGGTAACTTTACAAATTTATCATTTGCTTTTGAATATTTTTAAATAATTTTTTCTGTTTTGCGTGGGACATGTCTAATTGGGTATCTTTTTGTCCTTGATTTCAGGTGCAGTTTTTCAGAGGAAAATTTCAGTTTCAGAACTTGTTTCAAAATTAAAAGTGCCCTCAGAAGAAAAAAAAACTGCAACCAAAGAAATAAAAAGTAAACATATTTGGTTAGACATCAGGTTCAGGTTGCCCAGGCCAAAAAAAAAAAAAAAAAAAAAAAGTATTGAAATGCAAATAAGAATTTTGAAAAGAACATTGCCGTTGGTTTAACATTTAGTTTCAGTGTTCTTGTGTTACTACTAGAGATGAGAGATATGGCCTTGGGCTCGATTTTTGTACCATTCTTCGAGCTCGGGTGGGCCCGAACTCATTCATTCTGAAATTAACAATTTTATTTATTCTCATACAGAAAAAAATAAAACAACTTTTTTCCCTTAAAAATTACTTATTCCATTTCAAGTCATTTTAATGTTATTTTTATCAGAATGAAAGGGAAACAGAAATAGTGTTTTTTAAGCTCTTTTTAGATGTGTTTGTAACTATATAAATACGAAGCACCTATAGTCTTCATCTGGTTTGTCCATCTGTCCGCATATAACAGCGCAAAAAATACCCAACCAAATGGTTTGAAATTTAATATATATATATATAATCGTTGCAGAATTTTGTCAAGTCATTTCAAATTTTAAGAAAATCAAATCAAAACTTAAAAAGATATTAATAAAAGTTTTCTTCATTCTATTAAATCCTATCGTACATAATTAATTCAGTGATATCCCATGACATGTAATGATTCTAGGTTGCCATGTTGATTACGTCATATTTAAGATGGAATCCTATTATTTCCATATTACCTCCTTTTTTTTAGGTATGTCAAGAACATGCTTTTTGGTTTTGATGCACTATTTATTACTTCTTAATTATTATACCAACTGAAAGTTATTAAATGATTATCTCGCTTCTTTCCAAAAAACTGTCTTAATAGTTCACAATTTAGCTAGTTACACAGTTTATTTTTACTCAATTTTTACTAATGCATTATCTTCCTTTCAGATTGAAATATAAATACCTTTTTCTTCAGATCAATAAAGTTTTCTGCAAAACATTGTCATCATCATAGACCATTATGATACAAATTAATATTGTTTCATTTATTATACGTAGTAATCATTATATTCAATAATATTTATAATATAAAGAAATTTTATTTTGTTTCTGTAACTTGTACTTTCAAATAAAAGAAATTTATTAAAGATTTGTTGTCTTTTATTTGACTATATATTTTTATTATAAATGGTATTTCAGGTATTTGCTTGTTTTGTCTATCATGTAAACCTTGATTTAAGAATTGTTTTTAATTATCTATTTATTTTTTATATAAAAAAAAATGGCTAAGATATAAAATGAGAAAAACACTTTCAACATGGCTGAAAAGTATTTATGAATTCAGCTTGTCACACTTGTAAATATACTGTGATTGCATTGTAATTATTAAATGCTAATGATGTTCGCTATAGAGGGTGCTATTTAAATGTGAAATTCAATAAATATAATGCATCAAAAAGTGTTATGGGGACAACAAGTGCTGAAAATGCAGTTTTACTGAGTTACGTGTTTTTAAATGGCACATTTAGATATTTGATTTCATTGTATGAAAATATTAAATTTCTTAATAGCTACTGTTGGAGAGTATTTCATAATCTATGCCTAATTTTTCATAATTTGTGTATATTCCTTATACCAGTGGTGCAGCCAGTATCCTTATTTGTAAGGGGTTTTGGAGAATTATTACTCCTTGTGGGATACAATATGTGACAAATAAAAACCAATGTAATGAAAAGCAAACATAATAAGTTTAGCATTTATGTGTTTAAAGGTTTCATAGAAAAGCTTCTTTATAATATAAGGTATTTTCAATACAACTTATTAGTTTTTTAAATACTGTGGGAGGAATTTTGAAATGTCACCTTCTTTTGCTGCTGCAGTGTTTATACAAATTAAGGGCTGTGCATACATAAAATTATCATTTTAATGTGTGTGGGAGGGGGGGGGGGGGGACCTGACGTTTGATTGTCATAAGATATTTTTGGGGAAAGTTTTTTTTTTTTTTTTAATCCAAACGATATTTTTTGTTTTGGTGCTTTAATTTTTTCTTTACATCAAAATAGTCTTATACCTTTTTAAATAGTAAGTGTAGTTAGATGTTAATTGATATACAGTTGTTTAAATGTAAAATCATATCTTTATGCAAACACAAACATATAAAAATAAAAAGGATTTTTAAACATTGATGATGATTTCATTAAGGTGTGTGTGTGTGTGTATGGGGGGGGGGGGTGTCGAGGAATGATAACGTATGATATTGTAAGTGATGGGGTGGGGACTAAAATTACCTAAATGTTGATAACATTATATATGTACAACACCATACAATAGTTTTAGAATGGGAGTAAAATTATTGCAAATTTAAAACAATTATCAGATTTCTCAGCCCTATTTTCAACCATCTGCTATACTTTATAATTTTTAAAAAATGTTATTTAATTTTCTAATGCAACTTTTTCTTTCATATTGCCACAATTATTTTTATAAATCAAATAAAAATCAGACTCACTGTATTTTCACATGCAAAAATGGCATCATTTTGAACAGATAATGCATATTTTTCATATATAAATTTTTAAGCCTTTTACTATAAGTGTTACCATAGTACCTTTATTTAAATGTAACATCACGACTAAAGGTATATAGAAAATGGCATCATTTTCATGTAATCATTGTAGATTTAATTTTCACAAGCGATAATGTAAGTTTCCATTTAAAAATATTGTTTTATCATCAGGTGAGGACAATAATTTCTCTTCTGAAATTAATGTCCATTATCTATAAAGTAAAAGCTTTATTTTCAAACTGTCCAAAAGTAAAATTTCACGAAATGTTACATTTAGTTCCTTATTTTCCAGTATTGTCAGGGAAATGAAATATTTTCTGTTACATGTGCGAAAGAAATTCTGTATTCTCCCTTATAAAACAGCGGGAATTTACTATTATTGTGTCAAAGTAATTAATTTTTTCCTCATTGTCGTTTTAAAGATTTATTGCTCAGAAGGTAGTGTCACAGATGATAATAATATAAATAATGAGACAGGCAGTTAACTGTTGCACCAGAGAGTGGTGTTGCCGTAGCAACATCATACGCTCTGCTGCAATGTGAAATGAGTGGTAACCTGATTACTGGTGATGTCTTCGATTAGGTTTTCCATCAGTGTTGGTATTCATTTCACATTGTAGCAACATAATGTCAACATTAAAGCCAAACCATACATATAACAATTAAGAAAACAAAAGTAAGCTCCTACTGTCATTTTTTAAATGAAGAATTGAAGCAGTTATCTCTTTTGTCAGGGGGTCGTCCCTGCCCTCCTGGACCCCTGTTTAAGGTAATTTCTGAACACTTAAGGGACAGTTTCCCTTTTCAACAATTTTCTTTATTTTAAATATGATTCAAATGGTGAACTCACTGAATTTCAGTGTTCAACTAAAAGTACATTTTGAAAAAATTTTATAAAAATTTGAATTTTTTTAAATCTCTACTACTTTTTAAAAAAATTGATATTTTTGCCTTTTTTTTTTTTAGATTTTCAAATGTGTACTACACAAACTTGCACATGGATTTTTAGACATATCTAATATTACATTTATTATGATTTTTTTTACTGATATATATATAGTGCAAAACGATGAAATCTAACATATCTTCATATACTTTTTTTTTTTTTTTTAAATAACAAAAAACCTAAATGCTAATTCCATGCGCAGATTTATCACATATGTAATAAAGAACATGCACCAAAAAAAAGCTTAAAAATCTCTATCTCAAATACAGAAAAAGCCTGAAAATGGAGAAAAAGCATTTAAAGTTTTAATTTGTGTGGTAATTGCGCTGAGTGTTTTAACAAAATTTACAATACCTCGCGATATATTTACGGTATGGATAAAAATGAGGTATCAAAATATTCACAATTAAACAGGCTTTCATTTAATTTTAAAAAAGAAAAATCAATTTTTTGACCAATTTTAAGGTAAACTGCCCCCTTAAATCAAAAGGGAAAATAAATGTAAATTTTATTTTGTGGAAAGGAGGGATCGTACCCCTTTCCCAGACAACAACAACAAAAAAAAAGATTCATTTTCTCTCTGTGTTTCATTATTTTAAACTGTTTGAAAAGAATAAATTTTATTTTTTTCAGAGTCAGAGAAAAAGAAAATTAGGGGACAATTGCATTTTCTTGCTTCCCTTGTGGGCAATGAGCTTAGAAAAACGCGTAATTTTTATTAATTTACACGTAATTAATGTCTGCAAAAGAAATTACGGCGCAAACAAAACTGACACGTTCATTTCGATACGAATACGAACGTAAACAAACAAACACAACTGTCCCTCCCTTCCCCCAACCTGCAAATATACGCATGCGCAAGCCAAGTTCTTATGCCGTAGTGTGGACGCAATTTTTTCGATTCTTGGACCTGAAAGACCCAACAGACCTGACAGGCCACGTAGTGTAAACGCAGCATAACTCTTCCAAAAGTAGGCCTTTCAAACTCCAATTTATATTTCATCAAATTGTTCCTGAAAGATTTGAGTAAATGAGGTGGATCAAACATAAAAAAGATTTTTTGATTATTAACTTCAAAACTGGTTTGATCTATCGACAGTCCAAGTTCATTGAACAAACATATATTATTAGGCCCTTGATCACAAACCGTAGATACAACTTTGAGTCCTATTTCCTGGAGTTTAGAAATACAAGAGACCACAAGTGTTTTTAGTGATTTTCCTGGCATACTGCGGTGCACTAAAAAATATCCTAAAATTTGTTTCCATTTAGTGGACAAGCCTCTCACCATTAAAACCAAAGCATTAGTGGCTATTTTGATAGGTGAATTATCAGTAACAGATATATCATCTTGATAACCTATAACAACATCTTTTCTCGGTGAATAATGAAGAGATGGTCTTATTGCCATCTCATCAAAACTCAAAACACACAGTCGTTCTTTTTCATTTAAATGGCTGACTTTCTTTTCCAGTACCATAAATATTTCTGTACAAAACCCTGTATTTTCACAAAGACCTTGTACAGAACGTTTCAATGTTCTTATACATGGCAGTATAAGAAAACGTTTTAAAACCTTGTATGCTGCAGTCGATGCTAAATAAATATTAAAAGCAAATGCTTTGTCAGAAGCTGTCCAGCGCCTTCCTTTTGCAGGACCCGTATTTCTTAACTGTGCTTCCAGAATGCTATACAAAGAAGGCCGTAAATGTTTCCGAAGCACGTTCAAAGCAGATGTTTTGGATATATTAGGGGAATTCGGAGAATTTTTGAAATATAGTCGTTTCTTCAACCTGTAAATTAAAGATTTGTATCTGTTCAATTTTCTGCTTTTCGGCGTAAGTTTGAAAGGAAAACTCGATGTACTCTTGGGTGTTTTAAATGGTATTGGAGATGAAGGTGCGTGCAGCTGGACTGGAGATGAAGGAGCGTGCAGCTGGACTGGAGATGAAGGTGCGTGCAGCTGGACTGGAGATGAAGGTGCGTGCAGCTGGACTGGAGATGAAGGTGCGTGCAGCTGGACTGGAGATGAAGGTGCGTGCAGCTGGACTGGAGATGAAGGTGCGTGCAGCTGGACTGGAGATGAGGGTGCGTGCAGCTGGACTGGAGATGAAGGTGCGTGCAGCTGGACTGGAGATGAGGGTGCGTGCAGCTGGACTGAAGATGAGGGTGCATGCAGCTGGACTGAAGATGAGGGTGCGTGCAGCTGGATTTTTCTATGAACATCAACTACTTGAATGGTAGGCACAGATTCTGGGAGAAGCCGCCTTTTCAAAGTATTTGTAAATGCTTCCATTCGAAAGTGATCGGAGCATAAGTATTGACGAGTTCTAGTAATCGGTTTCATCTGAATGTTAGCCGTCCATTTCTCCAATCTAGGAAAATAAATGTACATAAATATATAAACATATCTAGTTTTAAATAATTCTATTAAATTGAGTTTGTAATTTTTTATTGACAGTTGCAGAGGAGTAAATTTAGAAAATTTATTTGTTATAAAGAATGAAAGGAGGGAGAGCAGTAATTCAAACAAAGTTATTTATTGTTAATAGAATTATAAATAGAATTTTTCTTTTAATTAAAGAGGCTTAAAAATTTTGTGCACAGAATGTGCAAAATGATAAGTGGAAATTGTGAAAAAAAAAATAAAGAGTGGGGGAAAATAAAAATGAAAGACCAATGCAAGAAAAGTTTGAGGACTTAAAAACAGTGCTGTAGTTGGATGGCAATGCTGTTTCCAGAAATATTTGGTTTGTAACTATAAAAAAAATAGCATGCAGGAACACAAAACTTTTCTTTTTTCACAAGCAAAAAAAAAGTTATTGTTATTTATTATAACGATAATTATCAAATTTATTGATACTAGAGATGAGCCAAGAGAGCCAAACCCTCTTCCCCAGATTGTGGAAACTATATCCATTTTAATGTCTGAATGTGAAAAAGTATTCATTGTAAGTATTGAAAGTGAAAAGTTCTGTATGAATAACATGACCGATGAGAGAAATTCATTCCTTATTGAATAAGTCAGTTCACTTATATTCATAAGCCATGTAGGAGCTTCCTTGAAAGAATCTCATTATCGTTCTTTATGGAAACTTCTAGGATAGATGTGCTAGTACATAATGTATGGATTTATTTGTTATTTCAAATAAATTTTAATCCATGATGGAAAATGTTACTATGCGATTAAATATTGATTTTAGTTGAATACCATACAAATACAATACTATAAATACTAGAATATAATAATTATAACTGTTAATTAAAAAAGTCAGCTTTTGGCTAAATGTTTTAAATTGGCTTTTTGCTTAGTAAAAATCTGGTAGCATCAACATCTACTCTATGAAAAGTTGAGTTCCCACAAATATTTTTTTTTCCCCAACTACAGCACTGCTTAAAAGTTCAGTTTTGTAAATACAACTTTTAAACATTCAAATGGCTAAGGGGGGCGGGGGGGGGGGGGAGGTCAGATTTTGCCATGTGGCAGTAGAAATTTAGGATTATTATTTATAATTATTTCAAAACAACTATTATTTTACTTATTTATTGTTTCGGACGAATACGGCACTTGTTCCTGATAATTATTTCAAAACAACTATTATTTTATTTATTGATTTGGAGGTGGGGGAGAAGTTGATTAGATGATTGGAGGTATGGAGTTTGATAGATGATTAATCATTTATTACTAAATATTGATAAATAGGACAGAAAAAAATAAACTGAACAGTTTTAAAGATTTTAGATTTTGTGCTCTTGAAAAGGGACCAAAGGGAAAACGCCACTTAAAAATACGGGGTACGGGGAGTGGCGAGGAAATTTTTATGATCGATTATTTATTGTTAAAATGCAGAACAATTTTTCACAAAATAACAGAAAATGTAATGACTTTTTTCTTAAAAATAAAGAACAATTTTTTTTTAAAGTTTTAAATACAATACAAAATGCGTGTGATTAAATTTTCGGAAAGAAAATGTAAATCGAAATGCCAATCAAAAACACGTATTAAAAAAAGACACATGGAAATGGATGAAAGATACGTAAAAAAGAAATCTACAAAAAAGTAAAATAAAGCTAGATTTCATGCATTTATAATTTATAAATACAGAAATTACTCACCTTCTTTTATTTCCTGTAGGAAAACAAAAGAACGACAAATTGCTGTTCCTGTTGGTGTTTGCACATGATTGCGCTTGACAAAACACCTGATTTTTTGACATTTTGCAATAATTAATTGCAAAAAAACAGCTCTAAAAAGAGCACTTGTAAATATATAATTTTTATATACAAGAAAAATAGCTCTGAAAAGAGCTTTTGCAAAATTATAAATCTCTCAAATAGATCTCTCAATATCAAACTTTACAACACGTGAAAGTGACAGTAAAGGTGCGTTTTCACTGGTCTACCCAAGGTCTAACTTACCTAACTTTTTACCTAAACACAAGATTTTAGGTCGTTAGAACGCGATTTTGTAGGTTTGATTCGTGATCAATCCTAAGCACGGCTTACCTAAGCGCAGCCAATTAAAATAGAGCTTTTGATAATAATGGCGGTGTTGTCAATTTACTAAGTGATATTTATGTTTTATATCGTTTTATTTATTTATTTTGTTTTACGTCAAAGAGGAATCTATTTTTTGTGATTGAAGCAAAACGGTAAGTTTTATTGACATGTTGGATAGATATCATCCTTTATTATTGTCTTTTAATTTAATAAATTTAAATTGTGGGTAATCCATATGGATTCTTTAAATTGTTGTTATTTTTGGTAATCATTCTACATTTTATTAATATTAGAATACTAATTATATAGTTTGTTTAAGGATTTTGTTGCGGATATAAGGATGACCAGTTCTCAAATTTATTTTATTTTTATTGAACGTTAATAGTATACAAAGATTAAAAGTATTTTTTAAGAATGTTCGTTTCTTAAGATGAATTACTTGCTTCATTGATTATACTTGGTTACTTGATAGGGTATTTCCGATCAATTTAGATTTAAATTTCCATTTACTCACTTAAAATAATCGTAATTGTTAAGAAGGATATTGTTTACTGTAGCCCATTGATTTTTAAATGGAAAATTAGTTACAGGCAAACTTTAATCCAGTTTTGCTAATAGTAGGTATTTGATTATGCATGTTTAAGCGAGCATGTAAACAAAGTTTCTATAAAATAAACAAGCCGTTGTATTTTGTATTTTCCTGTTCTCTTTTAAGCAAGAAACATCTGATTGCAAAACAGTTTGCTCTTTACTCCTTTTCAGATATTTACTTGTGAACTTTGTCATGTAAGGAAAACACTGCTAATCTATTTTTTATTTTAATTTTAATGCTTTTCACCTGCAGATGTGCTATTTTTCTTTTTGTTGTTAAGATTAATGCTGAAACTTTTATGAAGATTTATAACTTTGTATGAAATTTAAATCAATTGAGAGATATTCAGACCATGTGTAGCTTTTCTATGTGCCCATTTTGAAGAATTTGTACACATTACCATTCCAATTCGATAAGCAGTTATAAATGCATATTCAATGTATTTTAAGTTAAATCAGCAATTATTTTCATTTATTAAAAAAGTATTGCTTTCAAAATAATAGGAGATTCTCCATTTGAAATGCATATTTATAAAATTTTGTTTAAATTGTTATTTAGGTGCATTTCTTTTACAAGTATGGCTACAGATTTATCTTACAGCATAGGTCATCGGTTTTAAATGTACCTATTTATCTATTAAAGTAAAGAACTATTTATTCATTTATTTATTTTTTTCAAAAATCATTACTTATTATTCTTACTATTTTTGAAAATGGAATTCATTATCAAAAAATAAAATGCTCTCTGTGGGAGATTCTTTGAGTCTATATGTTTGAGTGTATATTAAAGTTTTAGACGAATCATGAAGTATATAAATTCAGTGGTCAAAATAGTATGTTAGAAGTAATGAAACTATAGTAGGTCCTAGTTTTGTCATTGTTTGTTGTGTAATATGCTGTTTTTTGGAAAATATAATTTTGCGAGTAATGTAATAAAAATAAACTTGTTTGTAAGAAGCATCAATATTTTTGATGTTACATCCAGAAATTGTATATATCAATCAATACAAAGTATACCAGTGGAGGTAAGCGTCTGGCAGATCAGCTGGTGCCGGGATACATCTTCAAATTTGAATGCTTTCAGAAAATCACAAGTGTGTAGTTTTATTGTATAATAAGTGACTACCATTAGTGATCGTCTGCAAGCAACTGGACTTCAGACCAAGCCCTTGGACTTCAGAAAAGAAGATTTTAAAAAATCTGTGAGTACCACTTCTATGTCAAAAGAGGAGACAGTAAAGTAAGTTTATTTAAGTAACATCAAAAATAATATTTGTGCTCCCTACAAACTAGTCTTTTTTTAATTACATTACTCGTTAAATTACATTTTCCAAAAATAGCATGCTGCACTACAAACTATGAGAACACAATATATTACTCAATGAGTAAGTACAAAAATTATTTAGCTGAAAATATTTTTAAATGCCCATATTGCAAATATAATGTGAAATAAGCATTTATATGTTTCAGTCTGTGGCATAAATAAAGTCTGCTGCTAAGTAAAAAAAAAAGTGTGGGCCAGCCTTACGTATATCTTCATTTTGTTTGTTACCAGGGCAATTGCACTATTTGGTTTTATTTTAAAAGATGAAAAAAAAAAAAAGGCGAGGGAAAGGGGAGATATGTTTTTAGATAATAAAAGTTTCTAGTGTTTTCTTTTTTAAAGTAAAAAAGTGTTCTTAAAAGATGCAAAAATAGTTTGTTGTTTATATTCATATGAGACTAAGTGTTTTTGAAAGTAAAATAATAATAAAAAAGATAGAGTTTGTTGTTTTAAGACGACAAAGTGTCTTCTTTTTTCCTTATGTTAATTATATTTATTGTCATCAGAGCAGTTACATGATACGGTTGGTATGATTTAAAATTAAGTATCGACCGAAACTGAAACTTGTTAAATTTTGATTCTTCGATTGCTTTTTAGTCTTATTGTTTTGTTAATAATTATGAATGCAGAAAAAAAAAGAAAAATTTAAATGAGAAATCTTTATTTTTTGTTAGGAAAATTAAAAAAATTAGATTGAAAACAGTGATTTATAAAGCATGCAACGTGCAAAAGAAAAAAAAAAAAAAAAACCTAAATAAACAAACTGTCAACAACATTGCATACTTAAATAAATTATCACATTGTATTAACCTAAATAAACAAACTATCCGTTGCAAATAATGTTTAAAAAATTAATGGTAAGGTAATCTTTCAAAAATTAAAGTTATGACAGAAACATTTTTATAATTAGAGGTTGCCACCTTTATGTGTATAATAAACTTAATGTTTTGTAGAAAGATTTTAAAGTCCAGCAGAACAACTTTAAGTATATGCAGGTAAGACAAATTTCTGCAACTTTTAAAATTAATATAACTGTTTTTGTATTTAAACGTAGCTTTATTAAAGTCTTCTGACAGTTGATAGAATTTAGGCCCTAATTTAAGTGGAAGCATGTGTAATTTTATAAATCATTGCTTAGGGCTAAAATTCTTTTATGAAGTTTTTCTTAATGTTAAAAGTGATATAGGCTAAGATGTGTTATTATCCCACCCTCCGCCGGTGTTGAGTATTTGGCGATATTTTGCGGTTTTCATCGCTCTGGCAACTCCGATGATTGGCGTCGAGTAACTTATTATGGTAACCCCATTTTTTACGCCGCGTGAGCGTACTCTTTTGCGGGAAGATTCATTTCACTTTCGGGTGTTGTTGCTGTCGGTTGCGTGACTCTGTACCAGGTTGTATCTTTTTATTTTCATTTTATTTTGAGGATTTCTTTTCTGTTTGGTGTTATGAGTTGCGCTGTAGGAGAACGAGTAGTACCGTCTGCCGTAGGAGATGTTATTTCAAAATATCAGAGCATTATAAAAGAAAAAGGCGGCTTTTTCCGCACGTCAGGGAATCGGGCAATTTTAGGAAATGAGGGGGATGGTAGTAGGTTTTTTGTATTGGAGCTAATACGCGACAGAGCATTGTTTTTTAGTTTTTTAAAAGAGATTGGGTTATTGAAATCTAGTATGTGTTGTAGTAAATGTAGCGGCGATATGTTAATTAGAAAAAGAACGCAACTATCTGACGGTTGCACGTGGGTTTGTCGTAATAGGAGAGTTGTGGATGGTATAACCGGCAAATAGATTTTTCGTTCTATTTGGCAATGTTTCTTTTTGACAGAGCATGTTATGATGAAAAAATACCAGTTTTCAACAAATTTTTGGAAATTGTTAGAGTGATTAAGTGGGAGGATTATTCGACGAAGTTAGTAAATGAATATTTTTTGTGTATTTTTAATAGAGAGAATCTTGTTTTTGTATTTTTAATCCAGAGGAAATTTTATTTTTGTATTTTTTCCTATTTTACGTAATCGCGAGATACAACCTGGTATCGGAAATTTAGTTTATTATAATCCAGAATTATAATTTTTTCGTAATTTGTTTCTTTAAAGTGTGTATTTCAAGTTGGAAATAGAACTTATTATAATCCAGAATTTTATTTTGGAATTTTTTCGGAATTTCTTTCTTTAAAGTGTGTATTTCAAGTGTAAAAAAAGAAACGAAAAAGGTAAGTAATCTTGAAAATCTAATATTTTTATATGTTTATTTTTTCCAGAAATATTGCTTTTAGTAAATCGCTACTTGGCGACATTTTGCACTTGGCGAGAAAGGGGTTTTCTCGCCAAAAAAAATCCAAGATGGCGGAGGGTGGGATAATAACACATCTGTTCCTTAAATATTAATATGTTTAAAGTGCTTTTATTTTTTTTTAAATATAATTATGTGTAAGATATTTTGATTTAAAATTTCTAAGGTGTTGAGATTTGCCTTTTGGGAATCTATATTATAACTTTATCCTAAAATTTGATGAAAATGTAATGTAAACAAAAAAACTGTTTTGCAGTATCATATCTTTTTTTAAAATACCATGCAATAAATTTATTCCATAATTTATATAGTTATAATAAATATATATTTATAAATATTTAAAGCATTTTAAAAGTGTTTTTTCATAATTAGCATTCTGTAATAAATATTTAGATAATACAGTAGCATAACTATTTCTGTTTTTGTCTATAAGCGTACTTAAATTTCTTAGCTAATTAATAGTTAGTTAGGCTTAGATGCCCTATATTCCCAGGTGGCCGCTATCTTGGATGTTTTGAGATTTCTTGGTGATTTTATGTTGGCAATCTTTATCGATATGTGGAACCCCGTGTGAGTTCTGGTGTGTCGTGTTCTGGGAACCCCTGAGAAGCTCATTTTCGCTTAGGATTTTGTGGATGTGTTTTGATATTGTGTTGTATTATTCTGTCTTTTTATTTTTGTTAAATTTATTGGATGTATTTGATTGACTATGGTTTCTGTAGTCTGTTTAAACACTCTTGCTGAAGTAATTAATAAATTTGAGGAAATTTTGACGAAAAAAGGAGGTTTGTTTATAGTGTGTCAATGCGTATTCATAAGCCTATTTTTGAAAATGATGGTGATGCTATGACAGTATTTCATGCTTGAGCTTTCAAGAAAGCAGACGTCTGTTAAGGTATGTTAATAATTTTATGTATATTTTGTTGCCTTTCGAGTTTTTTACATTTTGAGATTGCTACACAGCGAGAACTGCTGAATTTTGAGAATGCTACACAGCAAGAACTGCTGAATCCAGTGATGTTTTTTTTCAGTTAATGAGCGCGATTACTGATTGGCACTTAATGAGTTTCGTGCATTTTTGTGGTCGCGGCAGGAGTTTGCGGAATCCAGTGATTTTTTTTTTTTTTTGGTTAATGAGCGCATAGCGCTCATACAATGTTTAGTGAATGCCACTTTAACGAGTTTTGTTTATTATTTACATTTTATTTTCGTTAAGTCTAACATGCGTATAAACCGGTGTTTGCCGACATTTACTACTTGGCGGAAAAGGGGTTTTCACTCCAAGAAAAATTCCAAGATGGCGGCTCTGGGAATTTATGACATCTGTTTCTATAGTTATGATGTCTTCATTATTGTTAAAGTAACAAACGAAAATTCAAGATTGAGTGAGATGAGATATAATGTATTTATGATGACTCAAAAAGTGGATTATGGTTTTCTGAACAAAAATTGTCTGTCTTTGTACCTATCATCAACCGCAAAAGTTTTTCCATTTTGTTAGAAACTCTTTTTTGTAAAAAAGCAAGAAACATATTATTTACTAAACAAAATTTAGAAACTTGTATTTGTACATCATTAATTCCTATGAAAATCCAAATTAATCATCATTTTAATCCTCATCATGGTTATTTTTTTAAGTTACAGCAAACAAATAATCTAAAAACATCTTATTTTATTTAAATATGAACTTGTTTCTAATTATTTTAAATATATTTATAAGTTGACAGTTAAAGGTAGAATTTGTGAAAAGTTTTTTAAAATGTGTTTCAAAAGGTTTTTTTAAGTATTCGGTTCGGCTGAATACTTTGATATTCAGCTTAACCAGATAGTTTGATATTCGGTGCATCCCTAACCAAGAGTAGACTCGTGTTACCTAATACTCCAGAATTGTAAAAATGATGTACACCTGAGTGCTTCTTTTGGCAATAAATTTTAGTATCTTTAGGAACTTAATTATAAAGTGATAAATGAATTTTAATGCATTTTTCTGTTAGAGTCACAGGTGATAAATCTCCAAATATTCTCTATGGTTAAAATAACAGGGTTTGCATCAAATCATGTCATTAAAACATGCCAACTGGCTGTGAAACTGTAGCAGCGAAATATTAGGTAACAAATGAAATATAAATAAAAAATAAAGAGAATTTTTAATTACAATAATAAAGAAATAATTTTTTTAATCTGCTTTTATCAAATGATAATTTAATATTAAGTAAATTATAATTAAACTTCGAAAAAATAATTTAAAAATTCTCAATACATAGTTTCAAAAATGTTTTTTTCGCCTTTTCTGTTGTCATACTTGAAAAAACAGGGGAAAAAATAATCATTTTAAGGTAATTGCCCCCTCACCCCCCCCCCCCCCCCCCGGCCTCCGCAAAGTAAATTTACGAAGAGAATTTTAATTCTAATCGCTGACTTATTTAAAATATGTAATAAAAAATACATAATCAACTTTGTCAAATATTGATTCATTAAAACTTTGAAAACGAAATCCAAAGGAAGTCACATGAAGAAACTATGCAGATTCGCAAGCTAATGTTAAACTTATAGGAGCATTCTTTTCAAGTTTCTCGCTTGCACTTTAATATTTTTAAATGATTTTTTCCGTTTGGGACAGCTGAGGTTGTTTCTAACAGGATAAATGTTTACTTTTTAAATTTTGTTTGCAGTTTTTTTAAATATATATATAAAATTACTTTCACTTTTTGAACCGGTTCTGAAAGTTTAAGTAGCCTCATAAAAAAACTTGAACCAAAATCGAAAACGTACAACCTAACAATGTTAAAGATCAAACTCAGCTATCTTAAGGAAAAAAAAATATTTAAAAATATTAAAATGCAAGCAAGAAATTTGAAAAGAATGCTCCCATATTTAACATTAGCTTGCGAGTTTCTTCGTGTGACTAGTGTAGCTTCTTAAGAAATCAAAAAACAAAATTCATTTGACACCCCCTTCGTTTTCCTTATGGCGACCAGGGAACATGCCTCCTCTGCCCCCCCCCTCTAGTTTCGATCCTGAGATAAACCATTAAATAATGTCATCATTTGTATTCATTTTTTTTTTAATATAAACCTCTCATTCATTTTATTTGAAATACAAAATTTTCATTTAAAATACATATATTACATACATTTAAAATAAGTGCCTTTCACTTATTTCATTAAAAAAAGGGAATAAAACAATAAGGAGAAATAATACGATGAACCAAAATTGTTATTTCAACCTCAGTACATCGTTTCTAATTTATACAAGTGAACACTAACAGGAATTATTGCTGGAAGAAAAAAAAATATCCAAGATAAAAGTACCTTTTTTGTGATCTATTCACAAAAACAGGGATTGCCCTGGCAAACATTTATACCCCTTTATTCTTCTTAATAAAAGAAGCCCCTTCACAAAATTATTCTCCATAAAAGCGATTTCACACAATAAGAAAAAATTGTTGGGATTTAAAATGTGTAATTTACAAACAAAATAAGCTCAGAAGAAAAGTATAGCAGGAAGACATTTAAAAAAAGGATGATTAAATGTTTACTTTGAATTTAAACAACTGAATTTGATTTTTCTTTACAGAAATTTATTTTTCTCAATTCTGTAACAAAAACGGGTCACCCCCCCCCCCCCCCCCCAAAAAAAAAAAAAAAAAAAAAAAAAAAAAACTTTCACCCCTGATGTGAAATCATAAGGTAAAACTTACAATTTTAAGTACATTTATTTTGTATTTTACTGTTAATTTTTTTTTTGGGGGGGGGGGGGGGGGTTGTTACAAAAAGTAGATTTAACTAAATTGGATAATTTTATACTGACTGTAGTGATGATATGTATAAGAGAATCTGCCAGTGTCACAGGCGTACGGTTCAGGGATGTATGGAGGGTATATGGTGGTATACGCCATATAACTTCGGGATTTTTTTAGGAAACACCGTATACCGTCTGTTTCTCAAAAAAGCTATAGTATATACACTGTAGGGTATACTCTCTGCCTTGAGCGTATGCCTTCTGCTTTTTTTACGATTACACCACTGGTACAGTTGTATGTGCTCATGGGTCCCAAGTTCCACCATTAATTTCTAAAATATTCTTTTTCACTCTAATATAAAAAAGGTTTTATTTTAGATTTTATTTAAGTTTTAAAGATTTTTTTCACACATATTTTTTTCCCTTAAATTTTGTTCTTTTTCTTTTGTTACAGAGATAAACATTATTAGGAATTTCTATTTCTCTAAATGTGCCATTTTTTAAAAAATATAATAAAATGTTAAACGTTTAAAGTTTTATAAAAAAAACTAAAATATAAAAAAAATTCCATATTTAAAAAAATAATAAAATAAAAATAAACATTCTTAAATGTTAAATTTTCTTGTGAAATATGAAAAACGATTCACAAAAAACAGTGAGTATATCACTTCATAAGCGGGTCGGAACATTCAAATTTTTACATTGCCTTAATGTTTTATTTAATTTGTTGATTTATTTAACAAATATAATTCTACTCAATTTCTTTAAAAGGAAATTCAAAAAGCAACATTAAATTTATAGTCGATCTCTATTACGCATGTGCCACTAACGTACGTAACGTTTTTCACACGTACTTGTGTGAAAAATAATTTATTCAGTATGTTTTTAAATATACATAAATCATGGTGATCTAGTGTTTTTATTTAATTTAGGAGTATAAATCCATAGCCACAATTTAAAGTTTGAATAAACAATGATTTGTGGGGCATTTTTTAAGACCTTTTAGTGGGGAAAACAGTCGAAACTTTCGATTAATTTCTATACAAAATATTTGCTACTACTAATTAAACTGACAACAACAAACAACAATTATTTGTTTACATTTTTTGACATCTGTTCGATCTGCAGACAGTAAAGCCGTACAGTAGACGCTTGCGCAGTAAAAACTTGCCTTTGATTGGTTGGCGTAAAGATTTTATATGTAACCAGTGAAAACGCTCTTAGGTTAAGGTTTTGGGTCACTAGGATTTTTTAGGTCGTTAGAACGACCAGTGAAAACGCACCTTAACAGTTTATGTTTATAAAATTCCGCGCTCGCGCATTTGTTCCCGCCTGTGCTCAGTAGTGGCGCTAGAATCGCGCCGGTACGGGTTTTTGCTCCTCTTTCATATCTGTGAGATATATAATCTGTGGGCTAAAGTAGATAAAGAAGGTCACGTGATGTTTTTCCCGACTATTTTAGATTTTATCTGAGTGAACATAGGCATGTATTCCTGTTACGAAAACCATGTTTTGGAAGAATAAAGAAATATAGTCGTTGGTTTTACCTTTTTTGAACCATAAAAATAATGAAATAATTGAATTATGTTAAAATTCCTTTCTTCGATAACACCTACTCCATGGCATAAACTTCTGAGCGCGCGCGCGGCGCGAAGTGCACTTCTGAACACGCTCATTAAAAAGCAGTCTTATAAATTTGTCATTATTATTTATTGTACTGAATTTTTTTATTTAAAGAAATTGGGTATACTCATACCCAAATAGAATGTTTTGAAAATTTGTAACACGGTGCAACAAATTTTCATATTTCTGACACTAAAAAAACTTCCGAGAATAAACTTCAACTATTTCTACTGTTTGTATATCATTGCATTACTCGTACTCCTTAGAGAGCTCTTGAGTTTTATTTTTTTGTTTTTTTTTACAACTTATTGGGCATGGTATTGTCATCTAATTAAATCCTTTCATACTTACAATTTATCAGTTTTTGACTGGATAAAAAGTAGTCTGATGTGAAATTTACTGGGTGTGACCTAGTTTTACTTTTATTAAAATGTATAAACATCTATAATTCGTTATCTGTTTTAGGTAAATATGTGCATCTTGAACCGGAAAATGTATTTATTTTTAAAGCTTTAATATTATCGACTTTTATGATTGGGATCCTCTTTGCTCATATATTTTCATGGTTATAGTTACATGAATCCATATTGTATTAAATATCCGAATTCATTCTTTTTGTATAATTTATCCTAATTATGCTGTTAATAGTTCTGCATAACATTTTTGTTAATATAATTATTTCCTAGTTATTTATTTTTCTTAATGATATAAACTCTAATGCATGCTTAACTTATTTTGTTTCGCTTAAGAAATTTTATATCAGCTAGATATATATATTTATATACATATATCTAAATAAAAATTCTATATATAGTGCTAGGAATTGTGATATTAAAAGGAAAATAAACACTCTCAAAATGTAATTATCTTTAAAAATCATATTCTATTTGTATAATTGGTATCATTGTTTAATTCTAGTATTCAGTTACAACCAGAGGCATGCACAGTACATACTTAACATGCTAATGATACCTTACCAATGCTGTAGTTGTAAAAAAAAAGCCTGAGGGTATATGCTAGAGACAAAGAGTGTACACTCAGAGAGTACCGCTATAGTGTTACTCGAGAAACTGAGGATATACGAAACTTCTTAAACTCTGGAAAGTATAAAGCATGTACCATCATATCATGTACCCTGTATGACAGTGCTACAAATTGAGATTTTTAAAAATAATCATAGATGCGTTTCTATCACTAAATATATATAGGATATATAAAAATTATTTTAGTAATCTAATAATTGCACTGCATCGCTCCATCAAGATAAAATTAATATTTAAAAAAATATATCAAAATTTACTCAGATGTTGCCAACAAGAAAATGACATACAGAGAAATCTGTCTCTTAGTTCAATAAAATAACTTCCATGCTGCATTCTTTATTTCAGAAAGGACATATATATTCCAACTAATGCAAACAGGATTATGAGTAACATTTCAAAATTTAGGTGAATGAGAAGGATAAGAAAGAAGAGGTCTTTTTGACCTGAAGACAAATGTAGTACTATATCTAATGATAAAAAATTCAAATTAATGTTTTTCTCAGTGACTGATAGAATCCTTTCTGAATTAAGAAGCAGATTTGAAGCAAATCAAAATCTTAGTAGCATGTTTGGTTTTCTTCAAGTGAGCTATTTCCGAAATATGTCAAAAGAAGAGTTACATGTACAGTTTAACATTTAGCAAATACAGTAAACTTCCAATTATTCGTCACTTACGGAACCAATGGTGTGGCAAATAATCGAAAGACAATGCAAGACTGTTGTTAAAATTACATTTCTGTATGTTAATTTATAAATAAAAATAATAATAATTTTTTTTTGTACGTTTGTTTATAAAATGCATAACTGATAATAAATATATTTATCAGAGAAATTCAGAATTTTACTGAATAAATATGTAGTACCTGTTTTCATACAAAGTAATACAATGTACTATTTTTTTGTTTGCGTTTTGCTTGTGCTTTTACTGCAGCAAGATTACGAATTCTACATAATAAAAGTACTTGGGTTGCATCTGCTTCCTCTTGCATCTCAAACCGTTTAATACATTTAGAGAGCATAGTCTGCATGACTGTCCCCTGGATGATCATTATTCCCGATTCATCATATTAATCTGCTTCAGGTTTCTCCGAATTCAGAACATTTTGAATAATTTCGTTATAAGTTAATTGCTCATAACCAACTATCATTCATGTCATAATTAAGCCAATCTGTGATTTCATCCTCAGACGTCAGACAAGCCTTTTACTCAAAATAGTGCCATCTCACTCGGTTTACGTGCATTTGAATTTCAGTTGCTCATTTCTGATTTAAGGAAAATAGAAAAAGGGGGTGGCGTTTGATAGAGTGACAGATAATCTGAAGTTTACTGTATTTATAAAAAGGATATATTAGCTAAAGATGAACTACTTTTGAAAGTCAAGCATTTCAAATATGGATTAGAGTTAGGTCTAAAATAAAACCAAGCTCTTGATCTACAAATATACATAAGCCTATTCAAACCTAACTGCCTTGAAATCTTCCTTACACTGCCTGCATCTTTCGATTTCAACAAGACGAGTTTTAGCAAGTTGAAACTCATTAAGACATGTGTGAGGAATTTAAAAATTTATTTTTTATAAATATCATAACTTTTGTAGCAAAAAAAATTCTCAAACTTTTAATTAATAGATATCTATGATGCATTTTCTGTGATTTTTATATTGTGTACTTATTTATATTATGATATTATAAATATATATATATAAACCGGGTGTCCTAAAAAGGACTGGCTGATTTTAAAATTCAATAACTTGCAAACAGTGACAAATATTTAAATTCTTGCAGGAGCGTTATGTATGATGTCAGCAGTTTTTTTGCTGTGATTCTCAAATTTAGTTTGAATTACAAACAATAGATGGCGCTGCAAGCAATATGTGTTAAATCTAGGCCCGATTTTTGTTACTTCGGGACCCACTCAATACATTTTAGTCTCCTTTTTAGGTGCATTCGTAATTATATAAATACATAACACCTATAGTCGTCGTTCAGTCCGTTTGTCTGCACATAACAAAGCAAAAATTACCCAACTGAATGGTCTGAAATTTTAAATATATAATTGTTCAGGGGCGGACTGGCCCACCCCGCGATCGCAGGTTGGGCCAAACGGCCGTAATGGGCCAAAAAATATATTTGTTTACTTTTCTTTCTTTTCAGTAAAACTAAAATAATAATAATAATTATGAAACTCAATTTTTCTTGGTAGCGAGGTGGACCAAACGGGTGTAGTGGGCCACAAAAAACATTTTTGTAGTTTTTTTTATCTTTTTAATAAAACAAAACAAAAAAATTATGAAACTGAAGCATTCCCCCTCCCCCTTTTTTTTGATTGGGTAAGTCTTAATTTCTATCTTCCCTCTCCCATCAGAAATTTTTGCCAGATCTGTGCAAATTACTCTTTTTGTATAGAAGCCGAGAGATAGGGAATAAAGTAAAAAGCACATATGGTCAGTCAAGGCTGGGAAGTTGTTCGGTGGGATAGGTCTACCTGCGGACACTTGCGTAGTAACAAAAGATAGGGAAGGATTAGCTTACCTATCTATAAGGAATAATCTAGAGATCAAGGATCTCGGGAGGCATGGATTAGCTTATAGAGAAAAACGAGAGGAGGCAGCGGCAAACTTGAATGATAGAGACGTTAAACATGGCAATTTTTTACAATTGGTAATGCTGTTATGTAAATATAATAACATTTTGCACGGTTATGTAACATAGGCTATGGAGAGAAGTCAAAAAAGAGGATCTTCAGACAGTATGATGAACTCTAGAATAGATCTGAAAAAAGAACAAAATGAAAATCCCAAATGGCATGGAAGAGGTTCGTTGATCACATTCCTGTTCAAGTAATTTATAAATCAGTTAAGTATTTATCTCTCCATTCAGATCCAAATAAACATTGCTGATGATTCAAAACAGTCAGGTCCATTCAGTATGGAAGTAAATTTCATAAAAGATATATCCGTAATGGAGCTTTTGGCACTTTGTGTTCGTTATGAGCAGCGTGGTAAAGTGAAGGTTAGTTTTTAAAATTGGTTGATGTCCCCAAAAGAACAGGGAAAGCCTTCTATCTCCAAGTAAAAGAAGAGCTTAAAGTTTAAACTCCGTTCATCACAAATAGTTGGCACTTCTTTTGATGGTGCAGTAAATATAAGTGGGAGATATAAAGGTCTGCAGGCACAACTGAAAAAGACAATCCAAATATACAGCATGTTCATTGATATGCACATGTGCTTAATTTGTTCCTGGCAGATGCAACTGAATGTTGCAAATTGACAACGGACTTCTTGGTCTTAATGCTGAGCTACAACCATGTTTAGCTCAGAGTGATATGAGCGAATGAAAGCATGGACTTCACTGAATAAGGAGCCTGTAGGTGGAAATAAACTTCTTCGCCGATTACAAAAAGTAAGTGCTACTGAGTGGTGGATTAAGGATCGAGCACTTAATAGCATGTTTGGCGAGTCTTCGAAATCTTTTAAAGTTCAATATAAGTTTTTAACATTGCTTAAGTGTCTACAAGGTATCACCGAAATGGACGATTTTCCGTCACATGTATCTTTTTTGGCAAGATCACCGAGTGATAATTGGTGCAAGTTTCAACATATATTAATAGCAACCATTTTAACCAACCTATTCAATATATCTATGCCCACATCGAAGTATCTGCATAGATAAGTGGCCGGGGACGCTTAACTCCTGCTAACAAAATCCAAACCTTGAAATCCAATCTCCTACACAAACGACATAATTTTGATATGGCTATGAAAAGTACTTCTGAATTTGCAGAACATCTTCGGAAGCAACTAATAGAAAAGAAGTAAACCATTGAAATTGAGAGTTTCCTACCGGAAAAGAGAATACATAGCGAAACGTCGATGTGGTGAATATTCTCACGATGAGGCAAGAAGTGTTATCGGATCCCCATCTGAGTTATTTAAGGGAAACACTTATAATGTCATTTTATACACAGCTATTCAGCAGTTGAATACCCGATTTACTGGAAATAACTTGCCCATGAAAGACATTGCGTGGTTCGATCCTCGCTGCTTCAGTGAGGTTATATTTTTAAATAAACTTGCTGAAGAAGCTGTTAGTACTCTGGCTTGGCGAAAGTCATGAAAGACTATACAGAAAAGAATTGCTGCTACTTTCCCGGCACTATACTACTTATAATCCGTCGCTATTGCAGCAACAATCTCGACGTAGTGAGCTCTACGCCGCTTACAGCAAAAAAATGAGCTATTCATAAAAACTCATTAAAGATTATGAGGATCGCTGTAAAGTTAATAAGAAATGTAAAAAAGGCCTATCTTGTGCATTAGAATTATTGTGCGAGTGGAATACCTATGGTCGTATTTATCCAAAACAAAGGCGTGTCGAACATTTATTTATTGAACATTTGTTCAGTGTCGAATACGTAAGCGTACATGTGTGTATGGGCGGAGTGAGATGCGAATAGAAGAACAGGCTTTGTAAGTGAGCGTGGCAATTTTCACGTTTTGTTCGCTGGCACACCTCGCCGAATACCTTGATGTTTTTTTGCTACATACGGTGAAATTCAAAAGCAAACAGTAAAAATGAGTAACCACCAACGTTTGAATGCTGGAATGAGGTGGCGAATAGCAGGGAGACTGGAAACAAGGCAGTCTCAAGTGCAGATTCCTGGAGACTCCAAAGTAACGCCCAATGTCGTATCGAACTTATGGAAACAGTTTAAGGATACTAGATCCATAGAAAGAAAGCCTGGGCAAGGTCGTCTAAGAGCCACAACAGACAGTGAAGGTCGCTATTTATCTATTACAGCGAGGGGTAACAGGAGTGCAGTATCTTCCCAGGCCTCTCGTGACCTTTATGTGGCTACAGGAAGCCGAGTTTCAAGGGTTACGGTTTGCAGAAGACTGCATGACAGAGGACTATTTGCAATAAGACCTGCTGCTTGCGTCAGCTTACTTCTGCGCACGGGAAAACCCGTTTATCATGATACAGAGATAATCGACTTTGGACGAGGGATCATTACGGGACTGTTCTATTCACTGACGAGACTCGGTTCAGCCTAAACACTAATGATGATATCTTTGTACCCTATGTTTGCCTTTTCAGGGATGCAGTTGGCCCTGATTTCATTTTAATGACTACAACACGCGCCCAGATAGAGCTCATCTGGTCGAAGAATTTCTGGAAAGTGAGGATATTTACTTGATGGATTGGTCCGGCAGATCTCTAGACCTAAACCCTATAGAGCATGTCTAGGACTGGGGAGGACAATTGGAACTCACTTTCTACCTTCCAGAACCAGTAAGTGCTTGAAAACAGCGTTGCTGGAGGAGTGAGACTAACTGCCACAGGGAGTCATAAACTGCCTGATTTCCAATATGAATTCACATTGTGGGAGCTGTATAACTCTAAGAGGGGAACATACCCCTGTTAACCCATTTTTTAGTTCAGTATTGTAAGCTCTATTTTATACTTTCTGACGCTGATGAGTCTTACCAGAGAACTGTTGAATGGTTATTTTTTCGCATTTTATCAACCTACTTACATACCTAATTTCATTCAAATCTACCCCGTAGTTCTGGAGATAATCAACCAAATTACGATTATGATAAGATAATAGATGGAGTTGCCTCAATTTCAAAAGAATTGTCCATATATCTGACATTCTAATTAGTTAGTAGTGAGAGTATAAAACAAACTAATCAATTTTCAGGTACTATATTGATATTATAAACAAACATTAATCAATGTACAAAGGGTAGTCAGTTTTCAAACATTTTAACAATGGGGTTGTCGATTGGTGGGCCAGCGCATGAGTCTAGCGGGGTGGGCCAAACTATGCCAGTCCGCCCCTGTAATTGTTGCAAAATTTTGTCAAGTCATTTCAAATTTTATGAAAATCAAATGTATAGTTTAATTACAGGAACAGGCAAAAGTTTTCCCGTTATGTTATGGCCAATAGAAATAAATTATTGCAAGTGCATTTTAATGATGTTACAGCCTTCCGAATAATCTGAAATTTTAAATATATAATTGTTGCAAAATTTTGTCAAATCATTTCAAATTGTATGATAATCGGATGCATAGTTTAATTACAGGGAGAGTCAAAAGTTTTCGGTTACATTACAGTCAATGGGAAAAAATTATTTCAAGTGCATTTTAATGATGTTACAGCCTTTCGAACCCAGAAGCAGAATTTTCAGCATCAGTCTGCAGCAAACTAAAATTTATCTGTGACCTAACAATGCTAGACCAAGTCTATTGTAAAAAAAAAAAAAATAAACCCATAAAATAAGCAAAATTTGCATTTATAAAGAAAATATAAAAGGATACAATAAATATCATAAATCTAGAAACTGAAAGTAAATTTTAACTATTTTTTTAAGCCTAGCATTTCTTTTTAACTTGGTGGATTAATCTGCAAGATTTAAAATAATCTGCAGTGCCCGCTGCCATGCTGCACGGTTTCTGCTACTGGGCTTTCGAACAGAATGAAATTGATATACACTTATGAAGTGCATTAAAAAAAAACGTACTTTTCGGTTAGCCGGGCGCCAGTGTTATATATACATACATATATATGTATATATGCATATATTGTATATATACACATATATACATGTATTCACATATTTCTATATGTATATAGATGTATATATATACATCAGTATATACATATCCATGTATATATAACACTGGCGCCCGGCTAACCAAAAAGTACCAAAAAAACATTCAATACAATATGCGGTGCAAAAAATATTTATAAAACTAGTTATAGTACGAACACACCTCATTTGCCACATTTGACAAGCAATTTCGAACTTGTTTAGCATGAGAGGAGAGAAAGGCCAAAAAGTCCAGCTTGAATTTAGTGCCTATTGCTTGCAGTGCCATCTATTGTTTGTAATTCAAATCAAATTTGAGAATCACGGTAAAAAAAACTTCTGACATCATACATAACGCTCCTGCAAGAATTTTTTAAGTATCTGTCACCGTTTGCGAGTTATTGAATTTTAAAATCAATCAGTCCTTTTTAGGATACCCGGTATATATATATTAAATGTAATACAAGTGGCAGTCAAAAAGTTCCTGGAATTTCATTATAACTCTTTATTACCACAATATAGGTACACATTTACTTAATTGCCTTCAAAGTAGTCTCTGTCAAAACACAGACACTTGTTCTACCACTTTTGCCATTGCAGGAAACAATGATGAAAGTCCTGTTTTGGTATCTTCCCATGTTCAACTGTCACATTGATTTTGATGTCTTCTATGGTGTCAATTTTGAAAATCATGAATCCAAAATCTTGAAAACTACTCATAAATGGCTGTTTTCTTTAAAGAATCATCACCGTAAATTGTTTGTAGGGCTAATAATGTGCCTGAAGCAGATTTCCCCAATCTGCACATGAACTTGATGTTCGCCCATTGTTCGAACTTTGATATTGGCCAGCTGATCACCACACACTCCTACCTTTAGCTACACTATCGTCACATTGCCTGTTATGAATTCCGGCAGTAAAAAATATTCTGGAAGTAAAAAAAATAATTATATTGTGGTATTAAAGAGTTACAATGAAATTCCGTGAACTTTTTGACTGCCCATTTGTATGTATAATGTGCTATTAATAAAAAACAACTTTCACACTAAAAATGTAGATATGTGAAATGTGTTTCACTTTAATTATCTTCAATTATTATTTACTCAGATTTTCTTCCAAAATCTTCATGGAAAGGGAATTGGAATTTACTACCGTTGATCAGGGTGAAATTTAGTCTAATTTCATCACTGCTTGCTTGTATTGTAATGTAAAGTTTAGTCTTTAAATTTGCCTCTTGCTGTAAGGAGGAGCATTCTAGCTTTTTTTAACTGACTTCAAAGTAAAGTTGCCTTATTTCAAAAATCGTATTAATATCTGGAAAGAAAGTAAAGTTTCCAGTTGAGTGGTACTTGTCACCTCTCTCTGCAACAATTTTTCGATAAAATAGTATGGGATGTTTCATTTTTTGACTGACTGTACTTTACATCTGCCTGAAAATTAACTCGTGCATGCTTTGGTTTAAAAATTTATATGATCCAGTCTTATTTTTGTAGGCTTATAGTATTTATTTACAATTCATCAGCTTTTTTATTAGAATGTAATTGTCATAAAATATTAATTGAACATTTATAAAAATGTTTTTTAGTTAATAACTTTCATGAACAGATGTATTTTCATTTAAATTGTTTTGGGTTATTCCATGTCACGTGTGGGACAGCTTTTCTACACATTTCTGCTGTTTTAACAATTTTATTATATCCTCAAATTAAAACAGCCATTTTAATATGAAAATCTAGAGTTTTTGTTATTTTTAATAAAGTTTATGTTTTAACAACTTATAAGTTAATAGATATAGGTATTTATGTAAGTGTCGGGCCAAATCGCAGTAAGTTGTTTTGTTGCGGAGGGGACACTTAATCATTTATTTCAACTAAATACATCAAAATAATTTTTTTTTCTCAAAGTTTGAATTTTTTTATGAGTGCATATGATATGTTGAAAACATTCCAACATAAAAAATGAAACAAGTATTAAAAGTGAAAAAGAACAAAAATTTTTTTCTTATTGTTGCGGAGGGGACAGGAAAATATTACAATTTTAAAATTTTCAGTTTGCATCATTATTTTTCCTATGTATAATAAAGCATAGCACTAAAAGTAGTTTTTTGTATTAAATTATGCTGTTTAGCATTATAGTCATAAAATATTACACCTGAATTACAAAAAATTCACTGTGAATTATTTTTTTAAAAATTAGCACCATGTTGTGGAGGGGACATTTTGGAATTTAGTTAAAATTAGGAACCTATTCATTATTGGGTATTTTTTAGCAATTGTATACACTTTCTTGGAAAAAAATTAAGCTTTTAAGGTAAGTTCATGATAGTTATTAATATATATAATAAATTAATTTTCATCAATCAATGCTATAATCACTAAAACAATTTATTATTCTGTATGAACCCTACAATGCTTCAGCAACTGAGTATGTTACAGGAAGTTTCTTTGTATACTGCCTTCAAAGTTGAACCATTGATGATAACTAACATTATCATCAAAGTCAGATTAAAATGTGTTTCAATAACTTCAACACTGCAGTCCGTACACTGACGATCAACACAGAGTTCTGTATGTTTACCTTCTTCACATAAAGTTAAATTGCATAGCTCTTTAAATTCTTTAACTTACAGCACACAAGACTTGTTTTGGAAACCATGAAGATTTAAGTCAATCTTTTCTTGGTAAATGCAATAGCATACTTCTTGGTGCTTTTGTGAAGCAAGCAATACATGCTTAAGTCTTAACATTCGGAATTTAGCAATTCCAATACTTTGCATAGTATAAGAAGTACAATACAAAGAATATGCTTCATTTAAAGACATTTCTAAAACTCTTTTTTGCTTTCTTTCTTTAAGTTTACCCTTACGTTAAGGATGTAATCTTTGATGCCAGGTAACATTCGACTAATGTCATCATGTTGAAGAAAAAAGCTGTAATATTCGCAACAGTTTTTTCGGGAATGGCATCAGCTCGTCGCTTTCTTTCTTGAAATAAATTGCACCTGATAACAGAGCATTGTGAAATTAGATCTATTTTCCTGTGTGGAGTTAAATTTTGAACAATTTTTGCAAGTACTGATACCTTCTTAGGAGATGTTAAACTCTTATTTGCCTTGGAAAGTGCTTATCCTAAAGCTGAAGAATTCTTATAACCTGGGGATTGATTTTCTGGAGTAATATTATTACTTTTTTTTTGTTTGCCCTCCAGTTTGCTTTTCTTTCTTTCTCTTTATTTTTTTTTTCTTCTGCTGTGTCCTTACTGCTTTTTTTATTTTAACAGCCTTTACTTTTCATTTCTCTGTTTCTTCTCTGTTTCATGCTAAGATGAATCTAACTTTATCCTCTCCCTGTATTCTCTTGATCTTTGTGTGGCTGTTTTTGCCATATTTTTTTTAATTTTCCTACCAATTAAGACATATTTTAGAATTACACTCAATTAGGCACTAGACTGAGAATGACAACTGAGAAGCACATTGTCAAAATACTGTGTTGTACAACCTAGTATATATATGTGTTCACAAATGTAACGAAAAAGAAAACATGCACTTCAATAGTGCCATATAGTAGTAACATTATAAAATAGAAACTGTCGGAGAATTTTGTTGATGTTTCAGTGTAAACAATGAATATAAATGGAATAAAAATAAAAAAAATTGTCCCCTCCAAAACATTTTTCTTTTGCTGTATACATACATTTAAATTATTGAATTTGATAGTAATTTGGAATTTATTTATTGCATTCTGCTAATACTTGATAAGTTTAAAGTCAAATGTTTTTCAAAATGTACCGACACTGAAAAAAATAACATTTAAAAATATTTTGGAGGGGACAACCAAAATTTCTAATACTTTTCTTATAATTTCTGTCTAAATTTATATTTTTTAATCAATAAGGCTTAAAATGTTTCAATGTGACACAAAAATGTGGGTTTAAAGCATTATTTAAAAAAAAAAAAAAAAAAAAAAGAAATGCATTTAAAATATGATTAGCATTTTTTGATGATATCATTTAGATAAAATATTATGATATCATTGTCATAATATGATAGCATTTTTTAGTTTGTCCCCTCCGCAACACATTTTTCTTCTAAATCCAATTTTAACTATAAATTACTTTTATTGAAAAATGTTATAATTACTTTTGTTTACATTTTTCAGAAACTTCAATATCTGCAGATTTTAAAAATATAAAGTTTTATCTGTTTCAAAAAAAAAAAAAAAAAAAAAATTAAGATGGCTTGGGACCAAATACTGGGGTTTGGCCCTGTCGCACGTAGGACATTTTGTCAGTTTTTCATGGAATGGCACTGAAACGGGCAGATTATTTAGGTTTAGGATTTATAATGTAGAGATTTATCTATTTTTATTTATTATTAGAAAATGGGCAGCTTCTAAGGTCTAGGGTTTAAAATGCAGAGATTAAAGGGCCATTCTGTATCGCATGTGGAACAGCTTTTCTACACATTACTGCTGTTTTAACAATGTTATTGTACCCTCAAATTAAAACAACATGCTAATATGAATATGAAAATATATCGTATATTCTTGTGTATAAGTCGAAGAATTTTAGACAAAATTTGGGAGTTGAAAATGGGAGGTTGACTTATACACGAGAAAGTTTTTTAAAAAAATTGCAGACTAATCGGCAAATGGGCAAGTCTTTTACGTAATCACATGAGAGATAAAAGTGGACAATGGTCATTTCCAAGTGATTGACAAACAAAGCTTGACAATAATGTCCCTGTAATTGTTCTGCACCCATTATCTCTTGGGACAGAAAACCCTTCAATACAGGGGCGTTCCTTTCAACATCCCCCTATTTAAAACGAGTCCATCTTGAGAATGCTTCTAGATATCTTTCTTAAAAGTCCTAAGGTACAAAGAAGCAGGGATGTAGTGGAGGGTATACGCCATATACCCTCTGGATTTTTTTAAGGAACACCGTCATAGTTGTATAATATAGACGCATGTCGTGCACGGAAAATTTTACGCAAAATTCGGAACTTTGCGGAAAATTTTTTTGAAAAGAGAAAAAAAAAACCCGTAATTTTTGTTCTTGTAACTTTTTTTTTTTTAAATACCAAAATGGTAAAAATATTTCCTAATTTTACAGTGAGCAAAAAAAGTATTTGCACGGAGACGATTTTTTGCATAAGTAACCATAGAAAGCAAATTTGATACTATTCTCTTAATTATTCATTTATTTAAATAAGAAGAAAATAAAAATAACTACCCATTTTCCTTAAACAGTAATATTACACATTTTAAAAAATAAATTAATATTTTCTCATACCTAAAAAGTATTTGCACAAGAAGCATTGACTGTTAAAAAAGGCATTAAATGTGAACATTATGCAAATGTTTAGCATTACACTTTTACATTAGCCTCACACTTTAAAGTCACGTAATATATTAACTGGAGCAGGGATTCTGGGGAGTTTTTGTTCTAATGGCACCGAAAACATGTGAACTGTCTGTTGTTACCCGTGAGAAGATTATTTCTTCACAATTCTGGATTAAGTTACCGAGGAATAGGTAAAAAATTAAATCTAAACTTTTCTAGTGTTTGTTATGTAATTAAGAAGAAAAAAGAAACTGGTTCGACAATAAATTAGCCGCGAACTGGGCGTCCAAGGAAGCTAAATACCAGGCAAAGGAGAGCCATCATAAAAGAATCTTCAAAAAACCCTTTTATAAGTGCTCGAGAATTGGCTGTTGATGTCGGGAACAATAGTTACACCACAATCAATTAGAAATATTCTTCATGATGCAAATATTCGAGGAAGAGCCCCTCAAAAAAAAAAACATTTATTAGTGAAACAAATAGGGTGAAAAGACTTGAATTTGCAAAAGTTTATGTCAGCAAACCACTAGAGTTTTGGAAAACTGTTATTTTTTCTGATGAAAGCAAGTTCAATATATTTGGCTCAGATGGTTAAGAAAACTGTACAGCGAAAGCCAAATACTTCTCTTCAAATTAAAAACTTGAAACCAACTGTAAAACATGGCGGTGGTCATGTAATGATTTGGAAATGCATGTCTTTTAACGGAATTTGCGAAATGATCTTTATTGAAGGCAATATGAATGCTAAACAATATATTAATATATTTCGAGATCATTTATCTAATAGTGCTCTGAAATTAGGAATTCCTAATTCATATTATTTCCAACAGGATAACGATCCGAAACACACTGCATATATTACGAGGTTATGATTGCTTTATAATGTAAAAAAACAATTGAAAACGCCACCACAATCACCAGACCTCAATCCGATTGAAAATTTATGGCATATTTTGGATGTGAAAATAAGGAAAAAGAACATTTCTAACAAATCAGAACTTAAGCAAGCTCTTAGGGAAGAATGGCTACAAATCAGCAGTGAAACATGTCACAAATTAATAGAATCAAAGCCCAGACGATTACAAGCAGTAATTGAAGCAAAGGGCATGCATACTAAATATTAGCACTGTTTTTAACTTATAAATAATTCCTCTAGTTCTATTTTTATTGCTAGTGTGCAAATATTTTTTTGGCAGTACAAATGCTACTTTTTTATGTTTTCATATTTTAAATATAATTATTAAGTCAGATATTAAATATGTTTATTTGTTTTGTAAAAGTGTTGGTACTTTTAATTCTTAGTTGCTTTTTATTTATTTATACATATGCTACAACAAATTAGGGACATACCGGATAAGGATTTTTGCCGGATACCGAATATCCGGTACAAAATTTTACCGAATATCCGGTATCCGGCCGATTAATTTCTCATTTTTTATTTTAATAATAATATTTCTATTTTATGCATGATTAAATAAGAAAACCTTTAAATTATTACAATTTTGTGTCATGCAAATAATTATTAATAGATTTTAATTCATTTATTAAGTGAAAGTTACTTAAAAACAAATAATAGTAATAATTAAATATTATTAAATTTAATAGTAATAATTAAATATTGAAATTTAATCATTTTGCCTTTTCATTGTTACTTACAAATCTTCTAACGTGACATGCATATTTTTTTCTACCTCTTTAGCCTCTATCACCAAGTTTAAATGGCATCTTGATGTTTTTTTAGATGCATGTGTATCGGTTAACTGACAAAAAAAAAAAAAAATTGTTTAATTGACACATAATTAACAATAATTGAACAGCTATGTATGTTACTCCAGCCATCCTGAGTGAGACGAGTTACAATTTTCCTATTAAGTTCTTTTTGCATTGTAGAGTGAACTTTAGAATGAACTTTATTTAAAAGCTCACTTGTAATTTTATCATGACTGAGTAACTTATAACCAGGCATAATTTAATTACGCTTTGAAAAATTTTATTAAAATATGTTAACAGAATTAAAAAATTTAGCAATTTATATATTTAATGAATTTTTTTTTGTTGTTCTTTTGTTTTTACCACAAATTTTTCTGTTGTTGACTGCTTAATTTGGGTAATTGATGTTCCAGCAAAATTTGAATGGTGTTCTTTAATATCAGCACCATTTTGTTCTTGATTTTCTACACAAACACACTTTAGATCTGGAGTATGAATATTCATAATAAACTGTTTATTTTGGTGGACACTTTTACATTTTTCTAGATGGTTTTCATCATCAATACTTTGGCACTTACAAGATGGCCACATTGTATACATTTCTGACTCAGAATTTTTGATGTATTAACAGCAACTTCATAAAACTTTCAGATTGGATTTTCATACATTCCTCTTTTGTTGATATGCATAATTCAAATTAATAATAAAGTTATTGACAAAACACTTGAGAAGAAGTGTGAAAGCCAACTACTTCATTACTGCTATGTAAAAACAAGTGAAAGCAAAACAAAGTTGAAGTTGCAGTTAAAATTCTAGTTTTGGTTTTATAATTACAGTTATGACAGAATAATTGAACACTGCAGTTAAATTTTAACTAGTGAAAATTGCAACAAAACACTTGAGAAGAGGTGTAAAAGCCACTACTACTTTATTACTGCAATTTGAGAACTATTAAGAAAAATAAAAATTTGAAGTTGTCAAGGGCATAGTAACCGGGGGAGCTGCGGCTCCCCCTTGAATATTTCAGACGGGCTCAGCTCCCCCGGAAGAAATTCTCGCACCATATCTGTTTACGATACATTGCTGAATTAAAAAATAAAGTATACTTTTTTAGGAAATTCACACAATAAACAACAAAAAGAAGAGAGAGAGAAGGTGGTGAGCACACTTGTTTGTGCCTTCACCCTTTTTCTCATTATTTACAACCCTCCCGATTTCCAAAAAAAAGGGGGCCTTATATAGGTCTACTACAAATTACCTGCACCGATAGCATATTTATAAAGAGGAGGCCTTTAAAATTGATTTGGAAGAGATTTGTAAAGAATTTTTAAGCAAAACAACAGAAAGCACTTTAATTTTTGGTAAATGGAAGTGGGAGAAGCCTTAAATTTGAATATTGTATTGGGGACAGACATAAATTAAGTTTCTATGTATCAAGTATATCTATTAAAAATTATTTTAACTGGATTAAAGAGTTAGTGATCTTTTGATATGCTTCTATTTTATACTTCTGTTTGTGAAACGTGCAACACTATGAAGGAACCCTCCAAAATGAATGAAATGATCCGTGCCACTAGCTTTCCGCAATATGTCCCGGCTCCCCACGGTTGTACAAAGTTCCTACGCCACTGGAAGTTGTAGTAAATATTCTAGTTTTGTTTTTATAATTACAGTTAAGACAGAATAACTGAACACTGCTGTTAAATTTTAACTAGTGAAAATTGCAACAAAACACTTGAGAAGAGGTGTAAAAGCCAACTACTTTATTACTGCAATTTGAGAACAATTAAGAAAAATAAAAATTTGAAGTTGTAGTAAATATTCTAGTTTTGGTTTCACAATTACTGTTATAAGTTATGGCAAAATAATTGTTTTGTGTTCCTATGATACAAATGCAAATATATGTATTCTCCACTCCAGTAATTTTGTGTTGATTTTATTCCTGTGTAGTAGAATGAGTACTTTTACTAAAACAAAGAGCCCAGTTTGGAACTTTTTTGAGATTATAGATGATGATAAAATGAAGGCTAAATGCAAACTTTGTAAAACTTCTGTTTCTAGAGGTGGCATAGGAAGGAAAGCTTCTACCACTCCATTGTATAACCACCTAAAGTTTAAGCATCCAAATCAATGCATTAAAGATGATGTTAATACAAGCAATGTAGAATCTTCAGTGCTTGATGCAGATCAAGATGATCCATGTAGTCGTCATGGTATGAAAAAAAAGCAACAAACTTTAGAGGCTTGTTTTGAAAAGAAAAAAATATGGGACATTAATGATGTTAGATCAGTTGATTTACATTATGCCATAGGTGAAAAGATTGCAGTCGACAACCAACCATTTAGCATTGTTCATGATATTGGCTTTAAAAATCTTATGATGAAAGCCCAACCTCAGTACCAAATGCCATCACAAAATTATTTTACTGATATAATTATACCAGATATTTATTCAAAATGTAAAGCTAAAATATCATCTGATGTAGCAATGGCAGAAATGATTTCAGTAACATCCGATATTTGGACGTCCATGAATAATGATAGTTATATTGGTTTCACTGCCCATTAGATCACTTCTGATTTTGAAAGGAAACGTGCTGCTCTGAATATAAAACACTTCCCAGGCAGCCATACTGGCCAAAATATAAGTGAAATCCTACAGCAGCTTTCAGCAGACTGGAATATATCTGACAAATTGCATCTTATAATTCGTGACAATGCATTTAACATGGCCAAAGCTGTTAAGGAAGCAAATATAAATAATATAAATAGTGCATCTTGTTTCATCCATAGTCTACAGTTAATCATAAATAATTTAATTGAGTCACAAAGAATAATTAGAGATATAATTTCATGTGCAAGAAAGATAGTGACACACTTTAATCATTCGCCTATCGCTTGTTCGAATCTGAAAAAAATTCAAGTAGAAGAATTGCATATATCCCCCAAGAAACTTATCCAAGACATTAGTACACGCTGGAATAGTACTTTCTACATGTTGGAATGCTTACTAGATCAGAAAAAAGCAATTTCTTTATTTTCAACAGAATATGGGCTTGATAACTGCAACTTGAAGGCAGAGCAGTGGGGAACAATAGAGAATATTCTTCGGCTACTGCAACCATTTGAAGAAGGTACAAGAATTATGAGCAAAAGTGAGTCCTTTTTAACGGAAGTTATTCCAACTGTAGCAACTTTAAAACGTTACTTGTCAAAAAGTGGACCAGAATTCTTTGGGTTTGGTAGCATGAAACAAACTTTAAAAACTGAACTAGATGACCGCTTCTCTAACATTCACGAAATTATTTTTTTTTTTTTTGTCAACTCTGCTTGATCCACGTTTTAAAACTGCCTTTTTTAACAATGATGATAAATTCAAATGGCCAAACTTGCTCTTACAGAAAAAGTGCAAGAAATTGATTGTAATACTGATTACATTATGAATGATATGAATATTATGAATACTATAAAAGAAGAAAATGATTCGCTCTCTGAGAAAGTGCACAATTCATTTTGGCAATGCTTCAATGAAATTGCTGGAGAAATAGAAACAAATACATCTGAAAGTTTATCATCAAAATATTCAATTGAATTGAATCGTTACTTATCACAGCCGCTCATACCAAGGATGGACAATCCATTGACATGGTGGCGACAAAATCAACATTCGTATCCTGCTGTGTCAAGGTTAGCAAAGAAATACTTGTCTGCCCCTGCTACTAGTGTTGAAAGTGAACGTTTATTTTCTGAAGGAGGAAATATTTGCGATCAGAAACGTAATAGATTACAGCCTGAAAATGCTGAGCGCCTGATGTTTCTACATCATAATTTACCTTTAATAAAATTTAATTATAAATAATTAGTTGTCATATTTTAAATATGTATTCATTTACATATAAACTTTATAATTTCATGTTTATAAAAATATATGATATTTATTTTTGTTAACATTGCTTTTGTTCAGATAAGGTTGGCAAATTAATTTTACACTAACTTTTTTCAGAAAATGTAAAAAGTAGAATTTAAAAAAAGTTTCACTATCTGGCAACCGGATATTAAAATATTCGGCCGGACCGGATATCCGGTTTGAGTGCCGAATAAGCAAGATATCCGGCAGGAGCCGGATATCCGGTGCATCCCTAGAACCAAATTTACCTGGTGTGCAAATACTTTTTTTGCCCACTGTATGTACGATTTATTTATTGTTTGCCAGGGCTGATTCTGTTCCAAATTTTCCTAAAATTTAAAAAAAATTGCCATCATTCTGAAAATCCAGGCATAAAAAAAATATTGCTTACAGATATTGCGAATTTCAACAAATGGTTGCCGAAAAAAAAAAATTTCGTCAATCATTAGCAGATAAAAATCACTCCTTTCGTCAAAGCATTGCGGAAAAAACACGAATTTCATCAAAGGACAGCAGAAAAAAACACAAATATCTTGAAAGGATCCTGAAAAAAAAAAAAAAAAAGATAATTTCGTCAAAGGAGCGCTGGAAAAATGAATTTCGTAAAAGCATAGCGGAAAAAGCTCGAATTTTGTCAAAGGATCACGAAAAAAAAAAACGCAAATTTCGTAAAAGAATCACAGAAAAAAATTAATTTCATCAAAGGATCACGAAAGAAACACGAATTTCGTCAGAGGGCCACAAGAAAAGCGTGAATTCCATCAAAAGATCGCGAAAAAATACTAATTTCATGAAAAGATAGCTGAAAAAAATGGGAATTTCGTCAAAAGATCGCAAAACAATAAGCAAATTTCATCAAAATATCGGGAAAAGCACGCAAATTTCATTGAAAGATTGCAAAAAATACACAAATTCCGTCAAAAGATTGCGAAAAAAATGTGAATTTTCTCAAAGGATTGCTAGTTTTGTGAAAAAATGAACAAAACGCGGTCAAAAGATACCCTGTAAATTTCTTCAAAAGATCGCAAAAAGCGCAAATTTCGTCCAAAGATCGCGAAAAACAAGCGAATTTCGTCCAAAAGATCTTGAAAAATATGGGAATTTAGTCAAAAGATTGCGAAAAACACGCAAATTTTCTCAAAAGATTGCGAAAAATATGCGAATTTGGTCTAAAAACTGCAAAAAATATGCGAATAACACCGAAAGATCACGAAAAATAAGTGAACCTAGTCAAAAGATCCCGAAAAATAAGCAAATTTCTTCAAAAGATTGCGAAAGGCACTCGAATTTCAGTAAAAGATTGCAAAAAACACTCAAATTTTGGTAAGAGATCGTGAAATTACACGAATTTTGTCAAATGATTGCAAAAACCACGCTAATTTTGTGAAATAATTGTGGAGATTTTGTTTATATTACTTTGTGATTTGCTGAATTTAGGTCCCTAAATGTTCCTTTTTATGCAAAATATATGGTCTTTTTTGGTCCCTTTTTTTTTGAAAAAAATGGTCCCCTTTTACCATTTTTTACTACAAAAGTTGAGTGGGAGTCCTGTATGTTGTATTCATAGCTTTTCTTTGATTAGTTAAAATTACTGCTCTAAAATAATATTTTTTAAAGCCAAATAAACTAATTTTTTTTTTCTTCCAGCTGCTAATTTTTCATTGTTGCAATTTGTACACAATTGTCGTTTAGAATGTCCAGAGTTAGCAGAATGTGTGGAGAAATTTTATCTGAGTAATTAATTATTCTTTGAAATGTAAAAATATTTTCAAGATAGCAATCATTTTAATTTTTAGGAGTTTATTAGCATTAGAATTTCAGTCTGCTCCGAAAGCATAATTTTAATTTTATTGCTACAAAATTAGATTTTTGCTGCTAGAAAAATAGATTTTACTGCTACAAAATCAGATTTTTGCTGCTCCAAAAATGGATTTTACTGCTCAATCAGATTTTTGCTGCTCCAAAGTTGCTCCAAAATTGCTTTAGTGCACTTTCATCCCTGCATCAGTCTCTTTAATGATGACACCTATGAATAGACCTCTCCATATAAAATGTGATTCAGTTGTTTCAGAAGCAATGCCATATTATTTCTGTGAACAGAGTGACTGGCATTTTGTGCGAAGAGGTTTCAATATTAAGGGTTGGGCTGTTTTTAAATGCATTGACAAAATAATTGATAAGAATTCATCTTTTCTTATCATGGATTTTTAGCTTTATTATTTTTTTAACTAAAATAATTATTCTTTAATTAATATCAATTAATTTTTAATTTAAATGGCAATTACTTTAAAACTACTGTTTTTAATTAATATCGTCAAAATAATAAAACACATTATTTTATTAAACATTAAATTAATCTGCAGAAAGCTTTTGTCCCAATATTTGTGTGCGCAGAAAGTTTTTGGTTTTTGTACAAGTCAACATCGTATACGCTCTGTTTCTCAAGAAAGCATTAGTATATATACACTAGGATATACCCTCTGCCTTGAGTGTATATCCTCTGCTTAGAACGTATACGCTGTTTTTTTTACGACTACACCACTACAAAGAAGTACTATATTTTAGCAGTCTAAGAAGTTGTTTACCTTTGTAAATAAGGCTTGAATAGATTTTTGAAAGATTTTTTTCTTTTTAAGTATCATTGAATTGATGTGAATAGATTTCAAAATAGTTTAAGCTTCTTCGGTTATACATAATCATACAGTTTTAAAACATGAAAAAAAAAAAACTGATTAGAAACGTAAAAAAGTTTACTAATTTGATGAAAATGTATTAATTTTTTTTTATCCTCGATTATAAATTCTTTTTCAACATGCTACCAGAAATGTGATTCGACTTATACACGAGTATATATGGTAGGTTTTTGTGTTAATTTTATAATGTATAGTTTATATTTTAACAATTTGTAGGTTAATAAATATAGGTATATTTATGTAAGCGTTGCATGCAAAACATTTTGTCTATTTTTCATGGAATGGCCCTTTTAATTAAATTATGTATTTCTTTTCAGTGTGTTTTAGATTCATTATTAAAAATGTCGTCTCACACTACTCCTGAAAAATCAAAATCACGAGGAAGTAAACAGCCACCCAGCAAGTCAAGTAGAAAAATTATGACTGTTACTGTCTACTTTTTAGATGATTCAAGCCATGTTTTTCAGTTACAGGTATGTTATTAATTGCTTTTTTTTCAAATTATTAGAAAAATAAGTTTTTTTTTTTTTTTTTTTTCCTGAGTAGTAGTCCCTATTAGAATTATTAGGAGTTTCCCCTAATAATTTGATCATGTTAAAACTGAGCAAAAATCTTACAAAACATTACACTAAAATTAAAAATGTTAAAAGATAGCTGCTAAAACATAAAAACATGTACCTAATCAATGGTGCATGTGTTTAATACTGTACGATCATTTTTATATAAGATAATGTACAATTCAAAATATTATATGTTGAACATTGTTATGACATTTTTAATTATAACACATTGAACATTGTTTCTATTATGTTGTTGCAAATGAAATGGCTGATTTAAAAGAATATATATATATATTTAATTTTATAGGGTAGATGTGCCAGTAATGGACACCCTTAAGGAATTTCTTTTAAAATTATTTTTTTATTAATACTTATAATTATTATATTCCAGTTTTTTCAATATTATATTAACCTATCAACAATATTTAACCATTTTTATAGTTTCATTTCCCAATATGAATTGAAATTTAATTTTAAATAACAGAAATATATCAAAACACCCAAAAGCTCAGTAATGGACACCCTCTGGTCCAATAATGGACATTCTCTGTTCCAGTAATGGACACCCCATAAAAAGTAATAAATATAATTGTATTTATGACTGTATTTAGAACCAGAATTTAATGAATACATACTAATGAAACAAACTATTTATTTTCAAATAAATTTAACAATTAGGATACCAGTAATTAATAAAATATTTGTGATAATTATTCACTGTTTGCATCAATTATTGTAATTTTCAGAAGATCGGTGTTTTAATTATTTTAGATGCATAGTTTAAAATACTAAATATCGGGCAATTACAGCTATCAAATTATTGAAGCAGTGGGGGATTTAAAAGGTAATTAAAAAAAAGTGTTGGAATATTAGTGTTTAGTTTCGTCTCACTATTTTTAACAATTAGTCTTCCAGAGACTACTTGATGTATTATTTATAATAATTCATGTTACAAATATAAAAGAAATGATATTGGGAGTTGAATATTTTAAATACTAAATAAAATAATTTCAAAATAAAACTGTAGAACTGATGTTTGAGGCCACTGATCTGCAGATTTACTAGTTTCGTGAATATTACCTATAACTTTTATTAATACTTTTTTTTTTTGGGGGGGGGGGGGGGTCAGAGGTGAATAAGGAAACTTTTAAGACAGAAAATAGATTTTTAATAGCATCTGTAACTTTAATTGTTTTTATTTAAATGGAGAGGGATTAAGCCCTATGAGCCCTTCTTTGACTGTGCTCTTAAACAATATTTTCTGCTTCCTGGGTAGTTTTGATTGCCAGGAAGCAAGGTACATATACATACAGAATGCAAGGTACATATGCATTTAAGAAAAAGAATAAAACATTGAAAATTTATTAATCACATAAAATAACTTAAAAGCAGTTATTTATAAAAGTTTTGGAGTTATTACATTTTGGTAAGTATAATTTAAAAATTAAATTTGAGTATTTAGGTTTGCAGTTAAGTCAAAATATTTTATGCACTATAAACATTACTGAAATTACATTTTTAGCAATGTCTACATGGGGTGTCCATTACTGGAAAATAAGTAATTAACCATCCCAGTAGTAGACACCCCTCTTAAAAACCTTAAAAATAAATGAAATTTTGTAAATGGCCATTAGTATATAAAATTCTAAGTTTTCTATTGCTACTCAAACAAAAACGTTCAAATTTTGCACGAAAATAAATAATATATAAATTAATTAAACGAAGCCAGCTCTTAGCCTCATTAAGATTTTCACAGAAAAATAGCGAAACTCTGAAACATTATTTTCTGCTTCCTGATTGGTTTGATTAAAAGTGCCGACAATAATCCAGTTTTATAAAACATGCAAGGGGGAATTATAAAAAAAATAATTAAAGCTAAATATTTATTAGTTATTTTTTTTATGAACCAAAAACATCAACGGGTGTCCATTACTGGCACATCTACCCTACAGTTTTATTAGTAATCCAAATAACCTGCTTTAGATTTAATGCTCTTTTCCAATGTTAAGCAAGTCAATTTATATATGTATGATAAGAGTCTGGAATTTCTTGACTTTTATTTCCTCAACATAATTTTTAATACCATTTCTGTTTGTGAATACTTTCTCCTAAACACTTATTCAAATGCAGTAAAATGTCACTGTAATGAATGCCACATAACGTAATATTCAAAATTGCAGATTAGTTATTTTTAAGCCTTTTTCCCTATACTTAATGTGTGTTAAAACGTTACATATTAATAAATTTTTAACTTTCAGTATAAATGAAAACTGAATCTTTTTTCTCTATATGTGCCTTTAACGTTACATTTTTTAAGTAATAAAATTAAAATATAAATTGTACAGCATAGTAAAAACAGGCTGTGGAGTTGAAAATAAAGTTAGGCAGATTTTTTGATAAAAAATAATGAGTTGTAGTTGCTAAAACTATGCCGACTCTGACTCTAACCTTTTCTTGGGTAGTTTGAAGTGAAACCAATTATTTTTAATTTATAAACTGAATTATTTTTATTTTTGGATTATATTTATCTATATTATAAATAGGGATGCACTGAATATTCGGTATCTATTCGGCCATGTTACTGAATATCAAACTATTCGGTATACCGAATATTCGGCTTGGCCGAATAGCAAATTATTCGGCATGCCGAATATCGAAATATTCGCCCGAACCGAATACTTAAAAAAACTTTTAAAACATATTTTTTAAAACCTTATACAACTTCTACGTTTAACAGTCAACTTATAAAGATATTCAGAATAATTAGAAACAGAATCATATTTAATGTTTTTACATTATTTATTTGCTGTTTGTTAAGTTAAAATCTTCATGATTGGTTAATTTTCTTAAGTATTACTTAAGAAAATTAACCAATCATGAGGATTTTAATAGGAATTAATTATGTACAAATGCAAGTTCCTCAACATTGTCCAGTAAATAATCTGTTTCTTGCTAAGATTTTAAGAGCAACATTTACAATCTCTGAAAATGATTGCCCACTCCAGACACCGATCTAGGATGCATTTAAAAACTTCCTTGCTTAATCAAAGGGAGTAGAACAGTTATTCTTGCTAAGTGTTCACCATATAAAATTTGAATCGATTGTATTATTTATTAACTTTTACTTTAGTCTCTTCCTGACAAGCAAATATATGATCCTGTACAATTTTTCTTCCAATCTTTTCACAATTTCTCTTTGATTTTAAAATGTTTGTTTTAGAATTTAAGAAAATTTTATTTGTTTTAATTCTCAGAAGAAGCCATGAAATTTTAAATTTTATTAATAAAAAATTTTTTTATAACTATCCTCTTCTTAAATAACTCAAAACAGATTTTTTTCAGCATAAAGTTTACTTGAAAAAAGCTCTTGCTTATTAGAATAAAAGTTTGTTATAAATATTATGTAAAATTGTTTTAAAATTTAACATTTTAATGCCTTTAAACTTTGAAATATAAAAGTATTCGACAAGCCGAATATTAGGTATTCGGCAGGCCGGATATTCAGTATTCGGCCTAGCAGTTACTATTCGTTTTGCCTGTTGGCCGAGTATTCGGTATTCGGCCAAAATCACTATTCGGTGCATCCCTAATTATAAAGCAAAAATGTGTCTGTAGTAGCACTGATGTCATATCAACAGTGGTAGTAGCCTGTGCAATCTTGCTTTTATCAGAAATTATTCACTTCCTGCTTTTATCAGAAATTTATTAACTTCTAAACATCATGTACATTTTCAATTTTTATACCATCAATTAAAAAAAAAAATTATTTTCTAATGCAATTTGTTTTAAAAACTATTTCAATTTACTGTTGTTGTTTTATTGTGTATGAGTTAAAAAAAATTATTCATTTTAGAAAATTATTTTTCATCTAATTTTATTAGTTACAGTAAAATCTCTAAATAACAGACACCTTGGAAACAAAGAAATTGGACACTAGTCAGAGGTATCCACTATTAAAAAAAAGCTTAAAGATATTAACAAAATCACTAGGAAATGCTTAATGTTTCATTGATTTTGAGCGATTAATTATACAGTAGACTCCCTCAAATCCGCACAGCTTGGGATCAGATGTTGTGCGGATTTTAGAATTTTGCTGATTTTCTGGTTATTGCTTTGTTTACATTATTTCTTAAACAGTAATTTAAAAAAATTATTAAAAAAAAATATAAAAAAATGTATTATAAAAAAAAATTACTTTTTTTCTTTGATATTATACTTAATCAATTTTTATTTCGGTGTTGTTGCCAAAAATGACACTGATCTTCAAGCTGACATTTGTGTACAATGCATGGCATCTAGAATATTTTATTGCAACTTATTTCATGGTAAAGAAATATTGGCTATTTCATTAGCCAAACTGTAATAATATGTTTCATTCATTTATTAGTATATTTAAATAAAATATTTTCCACAGGCTAAAACGCTTGGACAAGCGTTATTTGACAAAGTGTGTAAGTTTCTCAACCTTCTTGAAGTAGATTATTTTGGCCTTGAATTTGAAGATGAGAAGGGAACTAAGGTACATTATTAAATCTGTTTCATTATTGTAGTATACTGTTTTGTTTAGTAAATGATATTATTGAATGATATTTATAGCAGGAGATTGTAGAAAAGTTAAAATTAACTCTTATCTAACCCAGCAGTTCTCTAGTTAAGATATGTTTAAACATTTAATGAACAGCAAAAGAAAATTTTTTATTATAAGCTAATTTAAGCATTTGTACTTGTACAATTAATTCATTTATTTGAGATTTTGACTATTGATAACTTTATCGAATAAAATTTTATTATTTTTTCGTATTTAAAAAGTACTCAGATTAAATGCCACAACTTTCTACTATTGATAATTAGAAAATATTGAAAATGAGGGCAGAATAAAAGAAATTTTATTCTTTGTACCGATGCTTTCAACTTAACTTTTTATTACTGGACATAGCAAAATGAAATGTTTTCTTGTAGAAATTATCTAAAAATAAACTAAACCTATGGCTGTACAATCCATGAAGGATCAGGGCCTACAGTGCACAAATCTGTTTACTTGACCCTAGGCTCCGAGGTGCTATGCAGCATTTTGCCCGGCCAAGTGGTCAATCCAACACGAGATCCTCGGTGCTTAGTTCCCAAGCAAGCTTGGTACTCATTTTATCGACCCTGAAGGAATGAAAGGTTGATATAGAAATAGTCAATTTTGTATAAATGAATGCCAAACTAAGTTTTTGCCGTTTTTAATTTGAATATTAAAGTAAAAAGAAAGGTAACTGAAAAAAATTTCTTTAAATTTTTTTCAGTTTTATTGTATAATTGATTCTGTGTTTTCAAAGTATTGGGATATTTTTAAACTAGCGAACTTGCCCGGCGTTGCCTGGGTACGTAAAAAAAACAGCAGGAATTATGAAAAAGCTCTGAAAATAACAATAAGATATCGCAAAAAAATTTTTAATCGCTTCTCAAATTTTGAAAAGAAAAAAAAAAATTATATATTGTATTCGAAAATTGCAGGTTGATTCCTTTCACTAATGTGGAAAAATAGTAGCAAATCGCTAAAATATACTAAAAATCACATACAAAATTCCCGAAAAATTCAAAAATTGCTATACGAAATCCGAATAAACTTTATTGAAATGAGGGCAGAATGTACTTTAGGTCAAAAATGGAATGTTAAAAAATTGCAGCAGATCGCGAAGAAACGTAAAAATCACATTAAAAATCACAAAAAGTTAAAAAATCACGAAAGTCAATTTACTATAATTGGATAAAAGTTTCAAATCTAATTCCTTTGACTTGTGGGCTCTCTTAAAATTTATGTTTTGGAAATCATGCTAAGCATTAGATCATGTTACTTTTATTCATAATTAATTTACTTGGACTCCCTTAAATATAATTAATATAATCCCTTAAGTTAATATTAGTTTTTGTTGCATTAAAATATCTCAATTTGTTGATTTTCTGTAAGCAAGTAAACCCTATTGTTTTACAGTGGAAGTCTATGAGAATTTGGCGAAATATTAGAGATATTGCCAAGTTGGTATCACTTTTGGTGACTCATTTTGGTCGCCAAATTTGGCAACAGAACTGTGTCCCTCTACGTTAACCTCCTTATAGGTATGGAAATGCATTAAATGCTGTTCAATAATTGCATGAAAAATTCACTAAAAATTCGAAAGTTGCTGCACGAATTCCGAATAAACTTTTTTGAAAAGAGAACAAAATTTACTATATTGGGTTAAATGAAAGAAACCATATTCTTCTCACTTATATGAAAAAATCGCCTCAAAACTTAAAAAAGTGCTAAAAATCGCATAAAAAATTAAATTTAAAAAAAATCGAATCAAAAAATCAAAAATCAGGCTTCGAGTTGCAAAACTTCATATATAGACGTACCTTTCTCCAAAATTTTGTAGCTCTACGGGCAGTGGTCTCTTCAGAACACCGTCAACACACTCACTCACACACAACCTTCTTTCCTTATTATAGATAACCAATTATTTCAAATCTTTTGTTGGCTCATCTGCTTATCTACCATAATTTCCAGCATATCATCTGTGACTCAAATGACCAGAAATTTTATTTCATAAAATGTAACTTATTTCTATGTGGTATTTATTTGACTTAAATAAAGTTTCTGGTTTGAAAAAGACTTATTTTAGCTATGGCTTATATGCTGGTAATTCAGAATTTTTGTTTTATTTTCTTACAAATTCCTTTGAAATTGGTAATAGAATCTATTAATACTTTATTTAATAGTGGGTCAACGTAAAATTTAATTTACTTCAATAATGCTGAAAACCTAGATTGTTTTATTTTATTATTAAACATTATTTTAACTATTTACAGGGGAAAAAATGAAAAGTTCTGTTTGATTTTGTATAATATTTAACAATGAAACATCCATGAAAGAGCTTGTTTTGTTATTTATTGATTATATACATTTTATTTTTTAGTGTTGGCTGGATCATCTTAAACCACTTTGTTCCCAAATCCCCACATTGTTTCCTTCTATGTACTTCTGTGTGAAGTTTTATACACCAGATCCTGTTCAGTTAGAAGATGAATTCACCAGGTATATTTAATAATATTTTTATGTCCATACACTATATGGAACTACAGAAGGGCTGACATTAAAAATTACATGATTTTATTTCAGGTATCTCTTTGGACTTCAATTAAAAAAAGATTTAGCATCAGGATTCTTGCAATGCAATGATAATACAGCTGCTGTTATTATTTCATATCTTGTCCAAGGTATTATGATTTAATGTTTTATTATTGTAGATCTTAGTTGGCATTTTGTTGGTGACGGTTTAGTGATAAAAGAGGTATCCTCTGAGCTATTTGCATTTAATTAATTTTGAGTTTTTGTACAGTTATTTTTTCATTGTTTGTTTATTATTTACAGAGATTATTAATATCATCATCACTGTTAAAGATTAGTAATGGTCAATATTTTTTTGCAACCAAAATTTTCCTTTTGATGCCTAAAATTTCCCTTCTAGGCACAAAATTTGATATCTAACATTATTGACCATTATAGCATTAAAATTCTTTGATTAAAATGAGTTATGTTTTCTCATGGCTAAACATTTGTACATGTGAAAATGAAGTTTCTTGTTAACTATGGAGTGCATTGAACATGCAGCATCACGATACATGAATTTAACAATTTTGAATTGGAGAAGCAAAGAAATATAAACGTTAGAACTACATGTTAATAGTGTCTTGTTTCGTTACAACTATGTTTGATGGAGAATCTATTCCTTCAAAAGATAGGAAGTGGATTTCATGAGTTTGTTTTGACCAGGGTTGATTTACAGTAGTGTGCTGTGAAGTGCTGACAGTTTTAGATATGGTGTAATATCACATTTTCGATAAGGATGGACCACAAATTTGGTTTTGTTTTCGGCTCAAAATCTGAGTTTCAGCAAAAATACTGGAAAAAGTCGACCGGATCCAGCCAGGATTTCATTTCAAAGAAGGGTGTGCGGGGAGACACTGAGCCATTATGGCCTTACATTTTTCTGTGGAATTAAGCAAAATCTGTCCATGAAAAAGAAACTGATATTTTTTTAGGTGTGTGTGTGTTGGGGGGGGGGGGGGGAGGGTAGGAGGTTTGTTCTAAACTCTGGCTACATCTTTACATCATATTTCCCTAAGAACTTTTTTTTTCTTTAATTATAAATAGCAAATACCTTTTTGTGCTATTTGCAATTTGTACACAGTGCAATTTTTAATGGAACAAGGGTTAAAGTGTAAACATTTTATATTTGGTCTACTGGAAAATTCTGTTTATTTGGGAAGTGAAAGAAAACAATGCATTTTTCATACTTCTGAATATGGTCCAATATAGTTTAATGTGCCAAGTTAAGCTTTTCACAATCTCTAACATTCTCAAAAAAAAAAAAAATGCTCTATCGTGGTCCAGACAATTTGTCATTCATCAAAGATCACTTTCCAGGGCGTGGCTTATCATTAAGGTTGAAATCACCTGCTTCAAATTTTTCTAACCATCTCCTGCACGTTTTATTCTAAATTGTATCTCCACCAAAAACTTTCACTAAATTCCAACACATTTCTGTAGCGTTTCTTCCTAGTTGGAATTCATATAAATTACTGTGTTGTAAATTAACTTTATCAGTAGCCATGTTTATACGATCAATTCTAACTTAATTAATAATATGACGTGAGACACTTTTGTTTCAGTTAATTTAGAAGAGTTTATGTGTATAACAGACACAATAAAGAGAAACAGCCATATGTCTCAAATGAACACATGTGTTGAAATTTACAATAACATTATCACACAGTAGGCCTAATAGATTATTTAATGATATTGTGAAATATTACTGATAAGCAGACCGAGGATTATATGCACTTAAAACTCTGTCCAAATATGTAAGAAAAAAAACTCCAAATATGCTGATAAGTTCCAAAATATGCACTGATAACTTTTAATGAAAAACCTCTTAGCTATGCAATTTTTGTTTTCTTTAAATTTTATTATATCTCAGCATACATTATTAGTCAAATCAATATTTACTAATTCAAAACAAATGTAATATTAATAATTTTATTAAGTCATATAACTTGGCACAGTACAATATAAATAAAAAACAATGTTTAAAGCATCATCATATTTTGCACTGATGATGGTATGCTACGGCTACTGAAACTAGTTTGCAACAAGAAATAAAGTGTTTTGGTGCTTTAAACATTGGTTTTTATTTATATCATATGCACATTGCCACAAATTTTTACCTCAATGCGAGAATTTTTTTCTTTTCTTAACTATGCATCTTACTATATTTTCAACAGTTAAATTTTGTCCTTTGTCATCTAAAGCCATTTTTAAATGTAGAAAATGTTCTTTGAATATTAACTGATGTCACTGTAAAATATTTGTAATATTTTACTGCAAATGTCCTAACTTTATTTAGTTGTTTATCTATATCATTGTTCAAGTGTTCGTTTATTTTTTTCTACATCTTTAAAACCTGATTTTTTTTACATAAAATAAAACTTCTCTCTGACTTTCCTTTCTCAAGGAGACTCAGGAATGATAGAAATACTACTTTTTAAATTTATTTTATGAGTAGCATCGTTTAAACAGAAGATTCTTCTATTCTAGTTTTGTGCCCAGAAGCAGAATTGTATATGTCAATTTGCAGCAAAAAAAAAATTTGTGATGACACCAATAATGCCTGATCAATACTATGATTATTATCATAGTAACCAATAAAAGTGTGGATTTTAAATCTTTTCTTTCTTTCTAACCAATAACCAGGCCCCTACCTGCTGGGTCGCCCTAGCTGAACGGGTTTGATACCTGGTATTGGGGCGGTGACTGCCTAATCACCACATAGCAGCAATAAATCTAATGAGTGCCTAGATATTCATCATATTGGCTGTGCCTACTGCTTAGCTGTGAACTTAGTTAATCTGGTTACTTAGCATTTTGATCATGTTGTTTGGTATCTGCGCTTTGCTACTCAAGTTGATCTCGTAATTTAGAACCTGGCCAGGTGACAAGACCTTCACCTGGCAAGGCACCTCCAGAGGTATAATTCACACGTAACTTGGAAGACTTTGCACCCACAATGGATTTTACATGCGCCAGGCATCATTAGTGTACATGGCGAACATCGGCTGTCTCTAAACCAATGGCCAGACCCCTAGCTGACAGATTTCCCTAGCCGAACGAGTATACCTGTCTGGCATCGGGACGGTTGTCCGCTTGATCTCCACATCGCGGCCATCCAGTAGACAAATGCTCTGGCCATCCTAATTGCAGAGCCTGTTATTTTGCTGATTACTCTGTTCTGTCTGGATTTTAAATCTTATAAAGTGACAAGCAGAAGAAAACTCTAATACATTTCTAAGTATCAAGAATGCAAAATTCTGTTATATTGCTCTTATAGAAAAATCTGTAATGAGAAATAGTAAAAGTAAATTTACTTCAATATTTTTTACTTACAAGGGAACTGATAAACATGTGACCCATGGAATTAGTCAAAATTGAAGTGTGATGTTGAGATCATATTTTTAATTATCTTGTTCAGAGGATTCTTTCCAGTTCTATTTAGCTTTTAAAATATTAAAAATTGAAGTTCAGCTTACACTTTAACCAGGGTTGTTTGGTTTAAACCACGCTGGTTTAAACCAAATGTTTTTTTGTTTTTTTTTTAAACCATGCTGGGTTTTTTTTTTTTTTTTTCATATGGTTTTTTTCTCTTTTTCCTTAATGTTTTCCATTATTTTAAACATTGAAAAATGCAAAATCCAAGTTATTCATAAGCTACAAGCAAAGCTTTAGAAAAATGATGAATTAATAAATATGTAAAGGTGACACTTTTCTTATAAGCTTTAAATCTATATAGCATACTAATTTTTCTAAAATTAGCCGGGATGAAAAAAACGAGTAGTTAGTTATTTTTCTTCTTTTTTTTAAGCCTTTTATTTTTAAAAATAGCCAAAATGGCATATTTGAGCTAAAAATACACTTTTACTACTTAGATTGCTTGAATAGTTAAGATTTACTAAGAATTACATAGGCCTCAATGATGACATAATCATAAGTAATTCTTTCTATTAGCTACTTTTTGTTCTGTATGCTAATGAATGATTGGCTATGAGTTTTCTTTGCTGTATCATGGCTATTGGGTTTAGTAAGCTTTTGTTTTTCTTGCATTCCTACATTGGGATTGAGGTTTTGCATTATGATTTTATTCTGTTACCAGCATGATTGGCACAGTTTAAATCAATTGGTTAACCAACTGATTTTTTAGAAAAGATCTAATGTAATATTTTCTCATTTTTGTAATTTAAGTGTTTCAAATTATTGGGTATAAATAATTTCTACTTTTAACAATCTTATCCCAGCAGTCACCGTGAGCCATAGTGAGTCTAGGTTATATTTGTATGCATGTAGATTGCAAATTGCATGTGTTGATGAACATATCGGCAGCTCTAAAGATAAAATTTAAAACATGTGAATGTAGCAAAGATAAAATAGATTAAAAATATTCAGCATTTTGAATAAAATATTTTCCTTTGAGAAAACGCAGATTATTTACAATTAATAACATAAAATGACCTTTAAGATTTCAGTCAAGCTACAAAAGAAAATTTTCTTGATTGGGGAGATTATTTTTTAAGGTTGTTCTCAAATGCTCTACTCAACAAGTGCAAAATGCTTTGACACATTTACAAATTTATTTTTTAACGGAAAGATATAAAATTAGAAGGCCTGACTGGAAGCGATTTGGAATTGAACTGTGCTTTCTATTTTTGATAAATAAATTACCTATTGAGTAATAAGCAATTTTGATCATGTGACAAAGATGTTTTTAACCTTCCTTGAGTAGTTATTTTTCTTTCGCATGGAAATTCGGTTCAAAACACCAACTTTGATACTATTTTCTGAAAGATCTATTGTGTTTGCAAAAAATTGAAACACAGTTCCATTACATAGTTTCTGAACAACAGCATCTGCTAGTTTCATGCATTTCTGAACAAAAATAAAATAAAACTTATGTCATAAAGTTGCCCTTTCGGATTTAAGAACAGCCTTAAGAATAAAAAAGAAACTCAAGATATGAAGTCAAATAAGAGGACATTGAAAAATTGGGTGCTAGCAAAGCATCTGTTTACTTTTAACTAAAATATGCAATAAGATATATTTAAATTGTCTATTGCATAATCGAATCCACTATTTAGATCTGACAAAAAAAAATGGGTAAAAATCGAGATAAGGTTCGCGTGAGACATAACAGAAAAAAGTCTCATAAAAATGCCTAAAAATATATATTATTAATTTTTAGTTTAGATATTTAAAAGTAATACATATTATAAAATAGCTTCGAAAAAAATCCTGTGTATTAAGTCTGATGGCTGTTTAAATGGTTTAGTGGATGACAACTTTTATAAATCTACTTTCCATTTTAAGATCAATGTTTTCAGTAGTCTAAAAAGCTGATAAATAGGTATTTCTGTTTATTTTACCATCACTTCTTTTTTTTTTTTTTAATGTGATAGTTTCTGAGGAGAAGTGTCAAATGACAATACACAATACTTCTTGAAACGTGTAAAGACCCTACTGCTAAATTCAAATTATTCCAGGAATTCTTTATAAAAAGCTTTACTTTCAATAAAAGATAATAATTGTTCATGTAGTGTTCTAACACAAAAATCAGATATCTCAGATTGCAAATATTTCAAAGAAATTATTTTGAATAGCCATGGGAAAGTATATATTTATGAAACTACACCATATATTTATTTATAGTACTAGTAATCAAAAGATTGTTTATTATTAAGGATTTCAAGGTATCAATGTTTCACTATGTAGAGCATTTTAATCATGGAACATAAGACATAGCTTTTACTAAAAATGTTTAAATTTTAAATGATTTCAATTTTTTACATAATTGATTGTAATTATTTAATTTAAATTATTTTTAAATGAAGTTATATTACTTATATATCCAGCAATGTTTATTTTTATCAATAAATATGCATCTATATGTAACAGGAAAATATATTTTTTAAAAACCCAGTTTAAACCAAAAAAACCCGTTTTTTTGGTTTTTTACCAACCCTGACTTTAACTAATTAATAGATTAAACTTTAAACAATCATTTATGATGTTAAATCTTTTCTTCCATTCCAATAATCCTAGGTTCAATGACAACTTATGCCTTTATTAGATACAGGCTTTTCATTCCCCTTTTATCCTTATAATATTATAAATGTCAATGTGTGTCCGAATGTTTGAATGAAGTGAACATCAAAACGGATGAATTAATGCTTTTGTATCTTTGCATATAGATGGATTATGAAACGGAAAAGAACATAGGCTATGTTTTATTTATTTTATCCAAATATTTCACTTAATAATTCAAAATTTCATACTTTCTCATACAGAATCAATTGACATTTTCCCGATAAAATTTGACCATTTTTCTTTCCCGTTGCCAAGAAATTCTAAATCTGGAATAATAATTTTTCCTCTACAATTAATTAAAAATTAGAATAAAAAGAATTCAAAAGAAAATAATTATGACGTCATATTTGAAACGAAAAAAATGCGGTATTTTTTATTATACATGAAGGATGAATCTCGGTTACGTTAATAAGGGGTTTTCTGCCAAAAATGGAGTCGTAATTAGAAGGGAAAAGAATGAAAAAGAATCATATTATTAATAAAGTTATTCGCTTGGAAAAATATGACGTCATATTTGAAATAAAACAGATAATTCCATGTATTCGTTAAAAATGCAAGGGACATGAATATAAGTAAATAATGAAAATAGATAAATAATGACGTCATATTTAAATGAATAACAGAAATATTTTTTACTAATGGACTCTATTCTCGCTTTCAGTTCGAGGCTATAAAACAACCATTTTACTAATTGTGACGTCAAAGGAATACTGTCCATACTGATTAAAGTGTTTGAATATAAGTTACAAACAAATGAGAGTTTTATTTCAAAATTCACGCTATGATTATAAGGAGAAGATATTTTTGGTTGTAGAAAGGGGAATTAAAATGGATTAATATTTTTTTTACGCTATTTCCTCATTAAAATTAAAAAGAATTGAATTCCAATTAGTATAAATGGTACAAAAACATGATTAAAGTAAATTTCCCAAAACTGAAAACATATTTACATGCATCGAAGCTTCATGAATGAATTTATTCCACAGAAGTTAAAATCGTCTGCGAACATACTGACATTTAGAACCAAGGATGTAAATATATCTTCTGTACATTTAAGTGGATAGTTATTGCCCACTATTCATAAGAATTAAGTTTTAAAAAATCATATACTATTTTAAAAGATGGCAGTTAAAACATGTCACAAAGGCGATTTTAGTAAAAGCTTTATCGGGTGAAAATGATGTGATGTTTTTTCATGGAAAGCTTTAATTTTAATACGAAAACATTAACATATATTTATTTCAATTTCGTCAAAGCGATGTCGTTTTTATTACACCAGCTTCGAAAGTTAAAACGAAATCTTAAAATAATAATATACCTTTTAGGAATAAAATTTTGTGCCAAAAGTCGCATTATTTCAAAATGAAATTTTAGCTTACATTTTAAATATATTTTGTTACTTGAAATTTAGTATATTTAATAAAAATAATGTTTCAATGTTTTTCTAAATGTACGAAAATATTGGATTTCATTAATTGATTCTATGTTTTAAACAAATTGAAATGCATAGTTTTAAATTATTCATGAAGTGAAAGAATATATATATTTTTTTATTTCGACAAGTATCATTCCGTAAGAAAAAGAAACCTAGTGAAAGCGTCGTCATATTTTAAATCATTAGCTGCTTTTCTTTCAGAAAATGTTAGCATTTTATAGCAGTTATACGTGTTCTTAGCAAATGGCGTAATTTGCTAAGAACTTAACAATAGCAAATACATAAGTTTAACACCCTTTTACCGTACAATCTCCAGGAACATTGGTTTCAATAAAATTTAATAAATGGCACATCAAAGTTGACTTAAAAAAATTTAGCAAGTAATTTTAATTTGAGATTAGGCTTTACATGTGACATCATTTACGTGTAAAAAAGAGCCAAAACTACTAATTAAGCAATAAATTTGTCTTTTACCTCAGATCCCTCTAATTTTTAAAGGCATCGTGATTATCGAAAAGGGCAAAGGAAGAAGGCAAATTTTCTTTCGATTTTAAAATATTGAAATCTATAGCGAAACAGCACCGAAAACTGGCGATATGAAGCAATTAAAATAATAAAACTTTGTAAAAAATCACCATAAAATTAAAACAAAACACAGGACGCGTTTCGAGCTAAAAACATAACAGCTCGTCATCAGCTACAGCATACACGTGTCCGTAAACAAACAAGTTAAAAAATGAACTGAAGATAAAGAATGTTGCGAAGAATGCGACAGATGGCGCTACCTGATAGAGGGATATGCAAAAGGCAAATGTGTTGAAAAAAGATAGAAGAGAAAATGAAATGGAAAAAATGGAAATAAAAGAAAAAATAAAAATAAAAGAAGTAAATTAAAAATATAAATAAACATAATAAATAAAGAACTATAAAAGAACAAGAAAAAAAATCCAAATTATTATTATTATTATTATTTTTTTTTTTTTTTTTTTTTTTTAACAAAATAAAAAGAAAAGAAACAAGAGAAAAGGGAAAAGAATTACAAAATTAATTTCCACGCTGGAGATAGGAAAGGAGATGATGGGAGATCATTGACAAGATTAGCAGAATTTTTAGAAATAAAATATGCTTCATGAAAATCCAAGTGAGAGGGAGAGGCAGGGGAAGAAATAATTTTGGCCATGGAGAAATTGAAACAATGATCGTTTCCAATATTGGTACTGCTTCTTATAAACTTGCCAAGTTCCTTTCTAAGTTACTCGCTCCTTTATCTTCCACTAACTTTCATACCGTGAAAAACTCTTTTGACTTTGTTGATAAAATTAAATGCCTTTCTCCTTGCAATTATATAATGGTTTCCTTAGATGTTAAATCCCTTTTCACTAACGTGCCTGTTCAAGGGGCAATTGATTGTTTGAAAAGAAGGTTGCGCGAATTTCATTACTCTTCCATTGAGATTGATGAAATCCTGCATTTAGTTAGTATTTGTGTCAGGCAAACTGCTTTTCAGTTTAATAACTCTTTCTATTCTCAAACTGAGGGTCTGGCCATGGGTAATCCATTGTCTCCTCTTTTATGTGATATTTATATGCATTTTGTTGAAGAAAAACTCTTCAGTTTATATAAATTTCCTTTCTGGTTTAGGTATGTTGATGACACTTTCATTTTAATTCCATCTGACCTTGATCTTTCTAATCTCCTTTCTCTTGTTAATTCTGTTGATCCTTGTATTCAATTTTCTCTCGAAGTCGAAGAGAACAATTCTCTTCCTTTCCTTGACGTCTTGGTTTCAAAACTCCCAGATCGGTTCTCTACCTCCGTTTATAGAAAACCTTTCGCTGTCTCCCTTCCTCCTCATGCCCTTTCAAATCATCCTCCTCAACAAAAAGTGGCGTCCTTTTATACTTTTGTTTTTAGGGCGTTACGCATTTGTTCTGACTCTTCTGCTCTGAATAATGAAATTAATTATCTGAAATCTCTTGCCCTTGCTCGTGGTTATAATCCCTCTTTGATTGATAAAGCTTTGTATAAATTTAATAAGCCTAAACGTCTTTTTTCTGATTCAAATAATCCTCCTAATTTTAACTCTATAATAGTTCTGCCCTTTTATTCTCTTCTGTGTTTCAAAATTGCTAAAATACTTTCTCGTTTTAACTTTAAAGTTATCTTCAAACCTATGAATAAAATTAAATTCTCTTCTCTAAAAGATCCTGTTCCTACTGAGAACCGGTGGGGTGTTTATTTCATTCCTTGCTCTTGCAATTTAGGTTATATTGGTCAAACAAAGAGAGCTTTAAAATTCAGATTAGGCGATCATCAGAGATATATTGCAAATCAAGAAATCTCTAAATCTTCGATTGCTTCTCACTGTTGGTCTTCCAGTCATTGTTTCAATTTCTCCATGGCCAAAATTATTTCTTCCCCTGCCTCTCCCTCTCACTTGGATTTTCATGAAGCATATTTTATTTCTAAAAATTCTGCTAATCTTGTCAATGATCTCCCATCATCTCCTTTCCTATCTCCAGCGTGGAAATTAATTTTGTAATTCTTTTCCCTTTTCTCTTGTTTCTTTTCTTTTTATTTTGTTAAAAAAAAAAATAAAATAAAATAAAATAATAATAATAATTTGGATTTTTTTTCTTGTTCTTTTATAGTTCTTTATTTATTATTTTTATTTATATTTTTAATTTACTTCTTTTATTTTTATTTTTTCTTTTATTTCCATTTTTTCCATTTCATTTTCTCTTCTATCTTTTTTCAACACATTTGCCTTTTGCATATCCCTCTATCAGGTAACGCCATCTGTCGCATTCTTCGCAACATTCTTTATCTTCAGTTCATTTTTTAACTTGTTTGTTTACGGACACGTGTATGCTGTAGCTGATGACGAGCTGTTATGTTTTTAGCTCGAAACGTGTCGGTGTTTTGTTTTAATTTTATGGTGATTTTTTACAAAGTTTTATTATTTTAATTGAAATCTATAGTTAAAAATCTCTATGAAACACAATCTCTGCCCCCATTGGAGCATATTCCTGCAAATTTCAAAGCTTTCAAAAGTCAAAATTACAGCACAACGTTTGAATGAAAATGTTTATTCATACTTGGGGTGCTTTTCCATAAATAGATTTATTCCGCGAAAGCAATAAGCAAATATATTGCTTAAATAATATTTAGGCTCAAGAGTCTTCAGAGCATGATGAATAGTTTTATATTATTGGTAGATCTACAGTTGATAAAAGTGTGGTATCGTGAAATTAAAGTGTAATAAATATTTGAAAGTTAAAAATATTTCTCGTACTCTTATTATTTATTTTTGAACATTGATGCTTCACCACGTTTGATTATTATTTTTTAATACTATTTATCTTTTTTTTCTTCCAAGATGTGAATTTTTGGAATATAAACATAATGTTGCATGTTGATTTTTCGATGATTCTAATCTTATCATTGTCACGTCTGAAGTGACCTGTTAATAACACATTTCCTTTAAAAATATTTACTAATATATTTCTTTAAATAATATTCGTTGTCTCGAAAACTCAAATTAAATCAATATCCTTGAGCGGAATAAATATAAAATAGAATAAACATAAATAATAAAATAGAATAACAGAGATGTAAATTTATTCCTCATTTAATTATAGAAAAGGTGTATGAAATTCCATGCTCACGAAAGAAATTTAAATGATCCTATATATATATATAAATAAAAATAAGCAAATTGGGATCATCAGAAGCGTTTCTACTATAAAATGTGATAAAAGGTTCATTATATATGCTTTTAATTATCGAAATTTTTTGCTTAATTGGTGAATTTCTTCTACTTTAAATGTTACGTGAACGCAGTCACGGGTAACAGCTAGTATGAAAATAAAGCTGCAATTTACCAATAATCAGTGTAAGAAACATTTGTAAGTAAAAAGATAATTTTATGACAGAAAATGTGTGAATTAAAAAAATATTTAAATCAATCATATGGTAAATAAAAATATAAAAGTAAAATAAGATTAGTAAATTTTGCATAGTGCAGGAAATAACTTTACAGTTGTTTCATATGTGTCTGTCTGTTCAAATACTATAGGTGATTTTTCAATTTGCTTTTCCTGATAAAAAATTAAAAAATAAAAATTGCTTATTAAAAAGTATGAAAATAAAATCAAAGTTATAACCTTTCATAACTGCATATAAAAATGTATGGGTCATATGTTTAACAGTTCACTTGTTAGATAAGTTTTATTTGAATTTCATCCCATAAATATTTTAAACAAAATAAGTTTCATATCTAGATAAATGATCTATTCATATCTGCAATGGAGCAATTATCATTGTGTTTTAACTGAAGTAAAACTTATATTTTCGTAGAACTTTTCAATGACGGCAAATAACTAATATTTATAATTTTTATTTATCCCCGTCCTCTTTAAAACTGCGCTTACATCCTTTTTTTTTTCTTGTAGCTGAAATTGGTGATTTCATTCCAGAAAAGTATACCGACAGTTCCTATTTAGCTTCTCATAAATTTATCCCACATCAAGGAGAAGAATTGGAACGGAAAATCATGGAGAATCACAAAAAACTCATGTAATTATTATGATACTTTTCTATTCTTTTCATGTAAACATCACATTATTTGCACAAATGTAAATTTTTAACTAAGATTGATTAACATGATTATGAATCATAGTTGGCTGTATTTAATATTTACTGCATGAATTGGGTGGAGTGTAAGAAAGACATATGGATGCTTAAGTGATCCAACAGCATAGAAATTTTTGCAGATTGCTTGCTTGGTGGAGCCAAAACATACTTTCGGGATGGAACACAGGTTAAAAAAAATTGTGCAATAATAAAAAATACAATGATTAATGCAACATTTTTAATATCAGGTTAAATTTTCTAAAACACTTAACACATCGAGTGCCACAGTGACTGACACTGAAGGTGAAAAGATTACAATGTTTTTTAGTAATTTTTAAGAAAGCATAATCCTGTAATAAATAAAAGGTAAGTAAATTTTAAATAAATTTTCAGTAATTATTTAAAACAATATATATATATTTAGTTTTATATCATATTTTAGACTGTCAGTCATCGGTGAATGATGCATTCTAAACGGAAAGTTACGTGGCACTTATGTGTTAAAAATGGTAAAATGAAGAAAATTACAAACAAAGGGGTGTGTAAGGATATAATGCATATTAGAAAAAACTAAAAAAGATGTAATAAACCGGAACATTAATAATAAAATCCAGTAACTAATGCAACATTTATGTTATAGCATGGAATTCTGAAGAGCACTAAAAAGGATAACTAAAGAAATATGTATCGGAAGGGAGAATCCCTTGCTTCATACACATTTTCCACCTTCCAGCTGTCCAATAAGAGGGTTTTAAATATTGCAGATTTTACCTGCATGTGTGGAGCATATACACAGGAATATTTCAAAAACTAAATATGGAATTAGCCTTTTGGCTATGAATCCTTGCTCCCCCCCCCCTAAAAAAAAAGTCCCTAAAGTATAGAGTCTTGCATCAGAGATCAAGTAACCTAATATTTCTCAAACTAGACTTGAACAGCAGATCGTGTTTTAGACTTGTTCGCTTTAATTTTGTTATAGATAGGGTTTGCGCCACTTAAAATTCTGTTTTTTCTTGCCAGAGGTAACTGAAAAGTATCAATTGACAAATTTCTACTAAAAACACTTGGAAGTGACTAAAAGTGGCAGCATATAACTTATTCCAGGCATTTGAAAAAATATTTTTGAGAAATTGGTTTCAATTTGTACTCGACCTGCAACGGAAAAACATATATATCTTACCTGAATTATAAGTTGGGGAGGGGGAGAATTGAGAAGTACATACAGTAAATGTGCCTATAAAAATATCGGCTAAGTTATTCTTCTCAATATCTTATATCCCTGCAGAGATTTGTTTAGAAAAAATTCTTTTAAAGCGGGCTGTCCAATCTGACGTCCTTTCAAATGTTTTCTGGTAATAGCTTTTTTAAAAATATATTTCCATTTAAAAAAAAATGCTTAATTTTTTTTTTTACATTTTAAATCACCAATGTTTGCTTGCTGTTTTTTAATGCAGCATCAAAGTTTTTGACTCTTTGTCCTACAAAAGTTTTTGAAATAAGCTCCTTCTCAAGAAAATGTAATTTATAATTTATATTTTCTTTGCAGTTTTTATGGGCATAGCTATCACTATGAGATACATATGTGCATTGTATAAGATGTGTGTGTGTGTGTCTTTCGAATGTTTTCTGATACTAGCTTTATTTTTTAATGTAAAAATTGTACAAAAATATTTTACTTTTAAATCATTAATATTTGCATGCTTTTCTTATGTAGGCAGCATTAGGGTTTTTGTCTTCTTATCTTATAAAAGTTTTTTAGATATTCCCCTTTCAAGGGAATGTAATGTGAAATTTACTTTGATCTATATTTTCTCTGCAGTTTGCTTTTACTCTGGCTTGACTATTACTGTGAGATGTATGTGCTTCATAAAAGACGTGTGTATCAGGGTTGGGTTTCTTCCGGAAGAAACCAGTTTCTTCCAGGACAGTGGAAGAAACTGGAAGAAATAGAAGAAACCAATAGAAAGTAAAACAGATGCTCAAAATTAAAGTACATTAACTATACAAAAGAATTAAACTCAAAGTATAATTATATGATATCTAAATTGGAAAATTTAATTAAGGGTGTATTCCGATCCAAACTGCTTATTTTCTGATTCATTTTCAAATTCATTTTTGCTCTCAAACACATCAAACTGGGAAATTCTCTTATTTAGAAACTACATAATGTGCCGTGCTTCTTAATTTTTTGATAAATGCAGAAAATACTGTAATAAACGCTGTCAAAGTTGGCGTTTTGAACCGAATTTTCCGAAGCGGGCGATCTGGGAATGAAAAAAATGGTCATACTGAGAAAATAATTGTTTAAAAATCAAGTTCTAATTAATTGAGCTGAAAATGAAATCACACGGCATGTTAAACATGTCTTCAGAAATCCCCCTAGCAAGTTTCATGTTTTTACTTTTAAAAATGAGTCTGAAAATGTCTCAGAAAATTTCAAGCTGTGGGTGGAAAAATATTAAAAATATTATTTTTGAAAAAATAAGTTTTTTTAAATAACAATCTTCAGGTTCAGCAGACATTTACAGTTGATGGATTTTACAACTTTAGATGTAGATGGATGTTTTTTTCCCCCCTTAATAATGTCATTTATGAAAAAAGAGAAAAAACTACCTACAAATTCTTTATTTTTCATATAAAAAATACATTATTTTCATATAAAAATGAATTATTTTAAACTGCACAACACAGTAAATACACAAATTTGTGATTATTTATACTATCATCTAGCATGCATATCTCAGTGCTGATTTTAACAGACTAATGCTCTAAAAATGTCTATGGGTATCTCAGTGCTTTTAAACTTTCCAGAAATTCTGTAGGATTTGATAGAAGTTTTTACATTTTTTGCATTCATCCATTCCAAGTTGGAAACTGATTGCAGCATCCACTGCTAAAAAGCTTTTGTTTTGTTATATCATGCTTCATTGTAGTAAGGGAAAAAAGGATTTAAATGAAATTATTTAATACAGTAATTATTTTATATTATTTACCTAAATAAAATGGATCAGAATTAAAAACATTGTCTTTTATTTAAATGAGTTTCATGGTACTGTTGGTAAATGATCCATACTATTTGTTACTAGTTTAAATAATTAAAAAATATGCTGGTTAAATTGAAATACTAGATAACATTTAATTGATATTGTGTAATTTGGATAAAATTTCTTTTCTTCATGTAGCCAATGGTTGAAAAGCTTTAGACAGGTATGTAATCTTGACTAAAAAATTATGTAATATTAAGCATATGTAATTAAATTTGTATAGGTCTACTGGAATTAACTTACTTATGGTTATAAGAAGACATTTATTGTATCTTACAAAGTTGAAACTTATATGATAAATTAAAAAAAAAATAATAAGTTTCTTCCATTTCTTCCGGCCGGTTTTTTCCACTTTGGAAGAAACTTGCCAACTCTGGTGTGTATGTGTGTCACTAACACTACCAAAGTGAAATAATATTGTATGTTTCCAGTCATATGAATAACAACACCCTTAATTATTTGCCAGTAGCTGAGGTGCTAAAGGGTAAAATTAGCACTAGACACAGGGCCAGTAAATGAGAAAAAGTGTCTAGTGAAAAATTATCTATCAGCGGCTACTTTATTACAAGGAGAGAATAAAATTTTCTTGCATTTCATCAAGGATTCTACTTTTTTTGGTTTCAATATATTTATATTAACATATTTATTTGGGCTATTCAGTTTTAGATTATTACTTATAGAAATTTTGCTGTTTAGTATTTTTAAATAAAAAATTGGCCAATAGTCTAAAGGAAGTGGCCACTTAAAAAACTAGACCAGTGGCCGCAAATGAAATTTCCCAGTTTTGCTATATGAGGTGCACCACTGCTTGCTGAAAGGTCGAAGAAGCTTGCTTTAAAGGACATTTCACGATTTTTTGTTACATTTTAAAACCGGATCCTTCATAAAAATTTTTCACCTTAAATCCAAGTCCCTTTACAAAATTCATTCTCTTGAAAATAGACCTTTCGCAAAACTTTTCCATTAACTGAATCTTTCACAGATTTAATCATTTTAACATGTAATTTGATTTGTCAAAACAGCTGAAGTTGCCAAAGAACCTATTAACTAGCTATTTTATACATAAAAGATCTTGTTTAAAATAAATGAAAAGGACACAAATAAAATGATTATTCTCAAACTTATAACTAGATTTAATAACTTCACAATTGTACTAAAACAGGACCCTGTTAGAAAAGTTTGCATTGACCCCTTTGTTTGTAGTCTCTTTTGTAAAACAATTGATTTTAATGTGCAAAAATATATATATTCTTTTTTATTTAAAAAATATGCTAATTTTCTTGAAGTTTTTTTGAAAAGAAAAAAAAAGTGTTCAAAATGTGTGAATATTAGGTTTTTTTTTTTTTTTTAAATAGAGGTCAAACCCCTGCTGAAGCTGATATGAATTTGTTAGAAACAGCAAGGAGATGTGAACTATATGGGATTAAAATGACACCAGCTAAGGTGATTAGATTTATATTTCTCTTTTCTTATTCTTTCTTTCTAAGTACTTGCATTGAAATCTGACATTAAACTTATGTTTATTAATTTTTTTCAGGACCATGATGGAGTTCCACTTAATCTAGCTGTTGCCCATTTGGGTATTTTGGTATTTCAAAATTTTACCAAAATTAATACCTTTTCTTGGGCTAAAATTAGAAAACTCAGTTTTAAGAGAAAAAAGTTTCTCATCAAGTTGCACCCCGAAGGATATGTAAGTTTTTGGTCTCTTGTTTTAAAAAATAACTAATTGCTGTTCATGTGTGTGCATATGTATGTGTGCAAGTTCTGGTAAGTAAAACCTATGAAAACAGAACTTGTATATAATAGAATCAAGCATTAAATAGAAAACTGCTATTGTATTTTTCTCTGGATTTTTCTAATTCAGTCTTAACTACTTAACAGTCTATTTCTGCAGCTAATTTTGTGATTAAGAAAGTCATTTTTCTTTAAATAAAAAATTTTAATTTTATGATTCTTTCTGAACTTGTAAATGTAATTTGTGTAATACTGTTTTGTATTGTTTAAGGGAAGTTATGAAACTTACATTTTAAATATGGTTACGGGAATCAAAATACAGGTCGCCAGGATTTTATACCAGTTAAAAATAATTTATTTATCATTTGAAAATGTAATGTAGACCTTTTTTTATTCATTTGATATTTATTATTCCAGTTCACTAGTCTGTAATACTTTAGATTTATTTAAGTTATAAAAAATACTTTCTTTTAATAAAAATGATTCAAGTTGTATGTATAATTTGATTTTTAAAAATGTAAAAATTTCAGTTAATTTGTTGTATTTTAATGTAAAAATGATATCCTTGCTCCAATACATTTGTCTAAAAAGATTGAACAAATTTTAAGAAAGTTTCTACGACTTAGAGCTAAAAACTACAATTCTACGAAAATCAGTCTAAAACTACGATTTTATGCAAAAAATACACACAGTGAAAAAAAAAATAGTTTCATCGATCGTTCGCAGGAAAAAATGTCAATTTCATCAAAGGATAAGCGCGAATTTTGTGAAAGGATCGCAAAAAACTGCAAATTTGTTCATGGGAATCGTGAAAAAAACCTCAAATTTCGTCAAAGGATTGCGAAAAAACGCAAATTTCTTCAAAGAATCGTGAAGAACTGCAAATTTCTTCAAAGAATCGCAAAATAAACACAAATTTTGTCGATGGATCAGAGAAAAAACGCGAATCTTGTCAAAGAATCGTGGAGAAACTGTAAATTGTTTCAAAGGGTCGCCAAAAAAATACGGATTTCGTCAAGGGATTGCAAAAACGGGAATTTCGTGAAAGGATCGCGAAAAAAATGCAAATTTATTCAAGTGATCGTGAACCCTCCCGTGAAAGGATCGCAAAAAAATGCAAATTTCGTCGAAGGATCGCGAAAAACTGCAAATTTGTTCATGGGAATCGTGAAAAAAACCTCAAATTTCGTCAAAGGATTGTGAAAAAACGCAAATTTCTTCAAAGAATCGCAAAATAAACACAAATTTCGTCGATGGATCAGAGAAAAAACACGAATCTTGTCAAAGAATCGTGGAGAAATTGTAAATTGTTTCAAAGGGTCGCCAAAAAAATACAGATTTCGTCAAGGGATTGCAAAAACGGGAATTTCGTGAAAGGATCGCGAAAAAAACACAAATTTATTCAAGTGATCGTGAACCCTCCCGTGAAAGGATCGCGAAAAAACGTAAATTTCTTCGAAGGATCGCAGAAAAACGCGTATCTCGTCAAAGAATCGTGGAAAAAAACACATTGTTCCAAATGATTGCAAAAAATGCAAATTTCTTCAAGGATAGCGAACAAAACGGGAATTTCATCAAAGGATTGCGCGAAAAAACCCCCCGAATTTTGTCAAAGGATTGCACGAAAAAATCCGAATTTCGTCAAAGGTTCGCACGAAAAAAACCTGAATTTCGTCGTCAAAGGATCGCAGAAAAACGAATAATTAGCACCGTGAAGAATTCCCCCCCCCCCCCCCCCCCCACACACACACACACACTGCTGTAATCTTTCAGAAAATTTTCTGTGAATTTCTGATTTTTTTTAAATTTTAGAATCAGCTCTGCTCTGTGCTTGCTTCAGAAAACATCACATATATATATAAACTCGGTTTATGGCATCAGATGCCGCCATCCGAAGAATCTACAAGAGTCTTTTTCCATTTCTTCTGGTCAAGGGTCCATTCCTCTTCCAGACCTCTATCCCTCATTCCCTTTGAAATATCATCCATCCAGTTCTTTCATTGTCTTCTCCGTTTCCTTTTTTTGTTTGTTTCATAATTGAATGTTATTTTGGGTAGTCTTTCCTCATTCATTCTTTTGACATGACCATACCAGATTAATTGCTTTTTTTTTTAATATCATCTAATATGGTTCCCTCTATTTTCATCATTTCCTTGATTCTGTCATTTCTTATTTTTTCTATTCTTGATATCCTGCATGATCTTCTTAGGGCGTCCATTTCTACTGCCACTAATTTCTTTCGTTCTGTCTCCATAATTCTCCATCCTTCTGCTCCATATAACAATATGCTCTTTACAATAGAGTTGTATACATATACTTTCTTTTCCTAGAGATCTTCTTACTCTGCCAAATAGAATTTAATAGTTTTACAGCCTTTCTCCCCTGACAAATTCTGTATTTAATTTCCTGTGAGTCTCTTCCTTCTCTATTAATGTCTACACCTAAGTATCTATAATGCTTACAGCTTTCTATTTTTATGTTATTAGTTAGATTTAGGTCTGTCTCATTTCCTCCTACACATAGGTATTTGGTCTTGCTGACGTTCATGTAAAGTCCCCATTCTCATATTTTTCCTTAATTTTCACCGTCATTTCCTCTAAACTATTTTTACTTTTTGCAATTATAACTTGGTCATCTGCGAATTGTAGAGTAAAAATTGATGTTCCATTCATATTAAATCCCATTCCTCTGCATTTCTTCTTCCACATTTTCAATGCTTCTTCAACATACATTTTAAAAAGTGTTGGGGAGATACAACATCCCTGTCTGAGTCCTTTATCTGTTATGAAACCTTTTGATAATCTTTGGCCTATTTTAATCTTTGTTTTTGATTGTCTGTAAAGTTCTTGAATTGCTCTAATAATACTTGGATTTATAGCCATTTCATTTAATACATTCCATAATTTTGTGATTGAAACATTATCATATGCTTTCGTAAGATCTATAAATAGAAGATGAATTTGATTTCCTACTGCCATTTCCTTTTCAACAATTTGTTTAAGACAAAATATATTATCCATACATGATCTTCCTGCTCTAAATCCACTTTGCTCTTCACTTTCCTTCATTCTTATTTCTTCTTCAATGAAATCTTTTAAAATTCGTCCATATAATCTACTAAACGTTGCTGTTACAGTAATGCATTGGTAATTTTCACATTTTTGTCGGTCTTCTTTCTTATATATTGATATTAAATATCCAATCCTCCATTCTTCTGGTGTTACCTCTCCATTTAAGCATTTTTCGAATAATTGTGTAATTCATCTGAACAATTTTTCAGTTCCATTTTTGATCAGCTCTGCTGATATTCCTCCTGGACTACTTACTCTTTGATTTTTTAAATCTTTAATTGCTTTTTTAACTCTCTCAAGCTCCAACATCATAGGTTGTCCCACAACGTCAATACCAGAATTATTTACTTGAAATTCACTTCTAGTTTCCGTAAGCAAAGTCTTCTAATATTCTTCCCATTCCTTCACAGATATTCCTTGCCATGAATTATTTCTTGCTTTTCTAATATTCTTTAAAAACTTCCATGCCTCTGTGCACCGTCTCCCTCCTATATATGTCTCAATATCTCTCCATTTTTTTTTTCCCCATGATGTTCTTTTTTTCTTTAGTACTAATTTCTTAGTGTCTTCTCTAATAGTTCTATAAAGCTGTCTATCATCTTCCTTTTTTGAACTCATCCACCTAATATAGGCTTCTTTTTTCTGTTTTATAGTCTTTTCAATGTCTTCATCCCACCAAAAATTTTTTTGGGAAGTTCTTCCCTTTCTTTTTGTCCCAATGCTTCATTTGCGGCCTGGTGTAAAGCTAATTTAATATGTTGATACAGTTCAGCAGTATTAGTATAATTTCTTTCGTCTAATTTTTCATCTAATCTTACTTCAAAGAGTCTTTTTGTACTTTCCTCCATCAATCCTTCCAACATATATTCTGGGACATCAATACAGAAAACATCACACACAGATAAAAATCTATGTTTATTATTATGATACCCGAACTCAATCTACAGGAATCTAAACTCGGTCTGAACCAAAAGTAATCGGAGTTAACCTGATTTGCAGCATAAAAAACAGCAACCAACCAACCTTTTTTACCAATTTTGGGTGCTGCTATTTCTCATTTTCAAAAGTTGGCAGGTCTGATACTGCAATAAACAATTTTTGTGGAGAAAACTAAGGTCGCATTCTGTGCCATAACTACAGGCTTGGGGTCCCTGGGGCAGTAAATTACATCTGGTCCCCCTTTTATCTTTCCCACCTCTATCACACTTAAAAAAAAAAAAAAAAAAGTCTTGTTGCTGTGTTTTAAGTGATTTTGACTTACACAAAGCTAACACAGTGCATTTTGACTTTTCATAATATATGATATGGTGGTCCATAATTAACTCAGCAAGGGTTTATTTTCTCAGTAATTTTTGTAACAATGCCTTTATATTAACAAAATAAAAATCAATATGTGAAAATTTTATACAAATATAAAAACATAGAGAATAATTAACGATCATGCCCTTATTATTGTGTATTAGAAAATTTTAGTTTTTATATAAATATGAGACTCATTCTTCCAAAACAGAGAACTTTTCACTATTAAATCATTTTAAAGTGTACTATAACTGTATTATTTATATTTTGCATTATTATTTAGGCTGTATACTAGAAGAAAATAAAAATATCAGCATTGCAAAGAACTGTTTATTGTGAAGAGAAAAAAATAATTTTGAAATCTATAATGCCAGGACAATGACTAAAATGGAGTAATTCCGTTGCAAAAAAATTTTATAGACATACTTATTAGAATATACAGTAGAAGATCTTTATAATGCAAACCCAAAAAGTCAAGGTTGTGTATTATATAAAATTTTGTGTTATATGGATTACATCATTAAATTCACCTTGTAAACATGGCCAAATATGTCTGAAACATATCAAAATACATTAGAATATCTTTATACTACATTCCTTGTTACCAAGAGTTATCCAAATTATAAATTTTTGCAATAGGTCAGACATTGTTAAATTTACTTTATAAACCTGACACAGCCATCCCTTATATTAGACATTTTCAAAAATGTTTATTGTAATTTTTTTTTTTTTAGTAAAAAGGTCTTAAATTAGAAGATAAAGTTGAACTAATTATTATTATTATATTTATTAAATTTAGTCCTCTAGAGAGTAGCAATATTTTAAATGTGAAAATGCAGGTGCTTTTTAACTGCAAAAATCATTGTTTACATCTGAGAAGTTGTGCATTATATGAAGAATTGCATTATAAAGATCTTCTACTATATATTTATTCTTAATATATACAACAGCAAAAATAACTAAACAAAGCAGAAAAATGGAAGGGTGAAAATATTTATTTTGTCAACCTTAAACTAAAGGAAACCATCGAATTTAAATAATGAGATTCAATTGTCACATAATACAGGAAGTTGTCTGTTTTTACTATGTCAATCTTGCTGTATGAAAAGAGCAAATCTACAGACTCCAAGCGAACCTACAGATATGCAGCAAACTCATAAAATAATAATAAATTTATAAAATGCATATATCAAATATTCAAAATTCATTATCCTGGCTTGTCACTATAGCCATCTATGTTGTTCTGGATTGTAAAGAAATTAATAATAAAACTAATTTTGTAATAAGTATTAATTTAATACATTCAAAATAAAGTGTTTTATACAATGGTAAATAATTTCACTATTTTTTCATAATTAAAATATTACTAAAATATGTGTCATTGAAAAAAATTTCTGGCAGATTGTATTATACTCAATATTTTCCCTACAGATAGCAGGGTTCTAATTTTTGTGTGCATTCCAAGAACTTTTATTTCTTTATTAAGCTGTGTAAAAAATTATTCTCAATTAGTTCCATTTTCTTTTTCGTAATATGTAAAGTTGTTGTTGATCCATATAGACATTACGTTGATACATTTAGGTAGATGAAAAAGGGGCAAATCCAGGCCCTTAAAAGCAAAAATATTTATTCAAGGTGAGGATGCGAAGAAATCATTTTGCGGCCTTAGCAAAGGGGAGACTGTCAAATACATTGCATGTTTCTCCTTAATTACATTCTCATGAAGTAATTCGCCAAAAGGTTACAACTCGCAGAATAACATTTTTTTCTGATAGGGAGATTTTCATATAAGAATTGGCAGGTTATTGCTTTTAGCCTTGAATTCATTTCAAAATCCCATAAGAATTTTATAACGCTCTATGCAGATAATATAATGGGGCTCCTGAAGATAACTTTGGGATTTCAATTGCAGACCTGTGAACCAAATAAGGATATGATTATACTTGCTTAGCTTGCAAGCAGAACGGATCCCATGGGCAATTATTGATAACCATATATGGTCATGAAAAAGTTCAGATAAAATGAATTGAAATCAAGACATGACACTGGTTCTATAACGGCTAACTTTGGAGGGATTTTATGTCTATTGCGAATTTTAAAGATAGGGACTGTATTTAAGTACAAGGGGTTATGTGAAAGGTTTAAGATATCCTTTAATGATTTGAGTGGAGTTGGAAGTTAAAATAAAATGAAAGCAGAATTTTAGGATTTAATAAAGGAAAGGGGAGATTATATTAATATATGATTTTTGATATCATATTTCCCCCTTTTGTTTGGGATTTGAAATTATTTGCACTGGTCATTGAAAAATATGAAAATCTCTCTTAGAATTACATAAAAACATATAAATGATAATACACAAAAACATGAACATGAAAGTATTAATTAAATTTCAAGTAAAATTACATGGCTGAATAATTTGTAACAGTTCTTTTTTTTTTGTTATTGTAAGGTGCCATGCTTTTTGTATGCCAATTTCTTGTATCATTGTGTTCCGGAACAGTCATTATTGGATAGACATTTTACTGGCTAATGTTCTTCCATTATGATTTTTTTTAACGCCAGCATTTATATGTATATTTAGAAATATAGGTATACCTTTAACATACGTAAAATAAGCAATTTTTGTTTGAACAAAAATATAAACACAAATGCAATAAAAGTTGTACAAAATATAAAAGAGTAAATATAAAATTGTAAATCATATGTTAAAAAAAAAAGATATGAAATGAATGGATGTTGGAGATGAAAAAAATTGTTTATGTTAATGTATGAGACTTTGTAATAGGAAACAAAAAAAAAAAAAATGTATATGCACACAGTACAGGTAAAAAAAAAGAAAAAGAAATCGACTCGCGATCCATACAAAAGGTTGAATCTTGTCAACTAACAATGTGATGGCATCAGCTTATGGCTGAGCCCTAGATGAGGAAGGAATATTTTGTGAAAACCCAATAATGGACTCTCTGCTCCCCGGAAATCTTTTGATTTCAAGAAGGAACACGCATTGCATAATTGTAAAACAGGGGCTTTGAAAATGAATTGGTGTCATGTGCACCAATCCAAAGTTGTTTCTCATTACAATGAAGTTACAGGTCCACGGGACAAAAATTTTGAATGGGCCTTCACTTCAACGCAGGGTTGCTGGCTTTTAGCCAGACCAAAAAAAGCCGGCCGGCAAAAATATAGAGGATTTTTTTTTTTTTTAATATCAATATCACTATGTGATGAAGTTCAATTAAAATTTGCAGGATGTTCTTCTCTTTTTTTTTTTAACAAAAACACTGATGGAAAAAAAAGAAGAAAAACTGGTTTTTGTGTAAACATAAATCCGTTAAAAAGATTATTTTCTATGTATTTATTTCTTTTTGTTGTTGTTGTTGTTGTTGCTGTAAACTTTACTTGTCTATTCCAACAGGCTTTTTTATATGTGCACCAGGTGAAATGAAACACACTTTTTTAAAGGAATGTTTGCATAAGGTTAGCGAAGATTAGCACCACGTAGAAGATATTTCACATAACTAGATTTGGACGTGATATGTCACCAACGATGCAAAGCACGATCTTTCCATACACTTATAGGCTTGTTTACTTCTCCGTCATGAGAGGTGCGAGGACTTAGGAAGTAGAGGAATTAGCACACATTCTGTAGCAGTCAGCGCAGAGATGGAAAGTAGTACATCTGGGCATTTTCACCCTAGAGATCTTCGGACGAAAGCGGGGGCTTCTTTCAGTGACAAGAAGGAAAACGAAACTTTTCTCTTTTTTTGCATAGCCGGGGAAATCTGTGATATGATCTTTGCATATAAACAGATGAGGCAACGGAGCACTTAACAGACTTAGTCCGCTATAAGAGAACAAATTGATAGCGAAGAATTTTTTTAGTTCATAAATTTGTCCAGGATCGCTAGATAACACCGGTCAGGCATTCGTAAGTTGCGACCAAACAGTTGCTGGGATGTCAAGATTGCAGGAGGACAGGACTCCATGGCATGCGTTCTCCAGAAAAAAAAAGATGCTTGACATCGGCCCTAGGTCGGCGTTTGGTCAGATCCCAGGAGAAGTTCATGGCAGCGGTCAGCATAGATGGCAGAAAAGCAATGCTACCTTCACCTCGAGTTGGTCACGGATACCATATATAAATATATGTAAAGTTGTTGTTGATCCATATAGATTTTATGTTGATACATTTAGGTGGATGAGAAAAGGGCGAATCCAGGTTCTTAAAAGAAAAAATATTTATTCAAGGTGAGGAAGCGAAGAAGACATCATTTTGCAGCCTTAGCAAAGGGGAGAGTGTCAGATACATTGCATGTTTCTCCTTAATTACATTCTCGCCAAATAATTCGCCAAAAGGTTACAACTCGCCAAATAACATTTTTCTGATAGGGAGATTTTCATATAAGAATTGGCAGGTTATCGCTTTTAACGTTGAATTCATTTCAAAATCCCATAAGAATTTTATAAAGCTGTATACAGACAATGCAATGGGACTCCAGAAGATAACTTTGGAATTTCGATCGCAGGCCTGTGAACCAAATAAGGATATGATTATACTTTTTGCTTAGCTTGCAAGCAGCCTGTTCCCGCAGCCAATTATCGATAACCATATATGGTCATGAAAAAGTTCAGATAAAATGAATTGAAATCAAGACATGACATTGGGTCTATAATGGCTAACTTTGAAGGGGTTTTATGTCTATTGCGAATTTTAAAGATAGGGACTGTATTTAAATACAAGGGGTTATGTTAAAAGTTTATTAAGATATGATTATTATATGACCTTTAATGATTTGAATGGAGTTGGAAGTTAAAATAAAATGAAAGTGGAATTTTAGGATTTAATAAAGGAAAGGGGAGATTATATTAATATATGAATTTTGATAACCTATAATATTTTAAAGGTCTGTGCCTTCAGAGTTATGTTTAATTTGAATTAGTGGTTCTTCCCATTTTAGAAACTTGCAAATAATTATATGAATTTCATTACAATTAATTACTTAATAAATACAGTTATACAGTTACACCTGCTTAAATAGAATCACAAGGAATAATTCCTGTTTTAGACTGATTACCCTTCCTTATAACTGTACTTCATTCTGTTCAAGATGATTGTGAAAATTTTCAGTTTCAAGTAGGTTTTTGTTATACATAGACTTTTACTGATATTATATCAATCAAACTGACTGCTATATCTAAGGGGGCGAATCTCTAGAGATTAGTCTTCCTATCCTAAAAATCCTATAAAATTCCAATCAAAGGATCAAATCTTTAAGAATAAATATCTAATCCATGAGTTCTGCCAACAATAAAATTTAATTACCATATATTTCCGTGTATAAGCCAAGAAATTTTTGACATTTTTTGGCTCCAAGGTGAGAGGGTCAGCTTATACCCGAGTCTAAGAAAATTTTCGAATTTGATATTCTAAAATAAAAAGGATGGTAAATATGAAAAGCATAAAAAATATTTAAAATTTTTAATACTTTAATACTCTATTCTTTTACAATAAAAAAGTCACCAATCATAATTTATTATCCAAGTCATTATCTGAATTTTCAAGCAATTTTTAAAAATTGCTTTCATTGGTACGTCAGGATGAATATCGCTAATATCTAGTTCATCACCATCTTCTTCAAAATGGCATCATCCTCAGTTCCATTCATCGCATTATTGATGCAAAATTTTTTCAAAGATCAGACGATCTTTTCTCATGGTAATTCAAGCCAAGCTTCTTTTTCCATTATGAGATAGCAACAGTGTCAACTTTTTAAAAAATTGCCGCCATTTGTCATAGCTGCTTCTGCAGATGACATCCATTCAATTTAGTCTATTTCCAATGGCATCTGTCTTTAAATGATTCATTTAGAAAAATGTTCGATTGTTGAAGAATAGAAGTAAGGCCACAGAAGATCTACCAAAGATTTCTAGGAGATATCAATAATTTCTGAGAGCGCATTTAACTATGCAAAAAATTGATTCTAAGTTTTCATTAGCTGAATTTTTCATCACCTTTGTTTAATATCGGCTTATGTATGTTTCCGAATTTGGACGATTTTTCCCTGAAAAGTCGTATACTTGGCTTATATACGGATCAGCTTATACACGGAAATATACGGTACTTAAAAAAATTAATGCTAATTAAAATATATTCAAAAACAAATACTACAGGCTAAAAGCTGATTAAATATTTTATCTTAATTTGTTTGTTGGTGAAATATAATGTTGTTAATCAATACATTAATTTACAATAAATTATTGAAAACTAACTCTGACCATAATTAAATTTTCAAAAATACATGAGTTCTATCTTCAAAATACTTTAATTACTTTTAACTAGTTAAAATACATTCCATAAAAATACTGAAGACTAAATATTTCAAATAAATAACAAACATTATCCTGGTTTACTGTCATTGTCAGGTCTTTTATTTTTCAGGACAGTGATGATGGGTGTAATTACACATTCTGCCTAAAATGTTTAAAATTAGTGTATATATTTTCTAAAAAATAACTTTATTATGAATTTTATATGGTAATATAAACATTTTCTACTCACCTAGTTTTTTTTTTTTCTGTAGATGTCAGGGAATTGATTCCAATTAAACATAATCCTGCGTGCAAAATTCACAATTCCACCAAAAAAAAAAAAAAAAAAAAGGCACCAACTGAGAATAATTACTTAATAAAGAAATAAAAGTTCTTATGATAGGCACAAAAAATTGAACCCTCCTACTATCTATATGAAAAATATTGTGTGTAATACAGTCTGCCAGAACAATACCTTTTTCAGTTGCACACATGTTAGTAATTTTTTAATTATGAAAAAATAATGAAATCATTTGAAATTGTTTTCCATTGTATAAAATATAAAAAGTTTATGCATTGTATAAAATACAATATAAAATACATCGAATAAATTATTATGAATGCATTAAATTATTATTAGAAAATTAGTTTTATTATTAATTTATTTAACATTTAGAACAAAATAGATGTCTCTAGGTACAAGCCAGGATGACTTTCAACATTTGATATTTTTAAAGTAAATTTATTATTATTTTGTTATATATCTGTAGATTAGTCCAGAACATGAAAAAGTTATTAAAAATTAAAATACTTTTAATTATTTTTGTATTTATTTTTATAATGATATAAGGTAGTTACATGTATTTTTCTTATTTTGGAAAGATGACCCATATGACAGGCACTTGTTTTAGAAAATTTGGAGTTCTTGTGATCGGCACGATTGAAACATCGAAAATTTTGATTTTTTTTTTCTTTTTTACATTAGAAATGTTTGCTTCAATTTAAATATTTGTTGGCCACCCCAAATTTTTAACATAAGTATCTTCTACATTCCCAGTGATTTTGAATTTGGTTATTTGGACATTTATTTCATACCTGTATGACACCATGTTCCTTCCAAATGCTTTTTAATAAAGTTTAGACAGTTTGAAAGGTGATGGACCACATAAATTTTAATTCATTACTATTTGCTTTTTAATTACTTATCATTGAGCCATTTTTACTAATTTCAGTCACATTTCAAAAATTTCTCTAGCACTAAAAAATAAAAAATAAAAAAAGTAAAAATTATCTATTTTATGTCAATATAAGTTTATAAGTTGTTGTTTAAAAGCTTTGAAATAATTTAGATTTATTTTTCATTCTTATTATTATTATCATAATATATATTAAACAAAAATCTAATTTGCAGAACAAATTAAAAAAACAAAATTTATATCCTACATTGTTTAAGCACGAGAAGGGACAGATATTAAGATATTTCATTCAATTCATTTTACATTTAATGTTAATGTAATGTTTTATATCAAATAAGTCAAACCAATTAAACATTAAAAAATAAAAATAAAATTCATGCAATATGATACTTTAACCACCCTAAAAACTTATATTCTGTTCAATTGAAATAAATCTTACACTTTTAAGTTGTAAATATTTGTATTGCAGATTTTGTATTATGTTTATGACGATTGTACCTAAAATGATAAGATACAGGCAAAATACAAAACCTTAAAAAAGTCTAAGAGTTATTTGGTGGTTATTGGGTGGTTAAAGTATCATATTGTATGAATTTTATTTTTTAATGTTCAGTTGGTGCAACTTGTTTGTTAAAAAAAAAATGTAACATTAAATGTAGAACAAATTGAATGAAATATCTTAATATCTGTCCCTTCTCAGGCTTAAAAAATCTAGGAGGTAAATTTTGCTTTTTTAATTTGTTCTGCAAATTAGATTTTTGTTCAATATGTCAAGTTTTTTAATAACTACTGCATTCAAACAAACACATTTCAAAATTAATGGAGGATACCTTTATCAGGCTTTGATTTATGCAGTATCGCATTGCAATTCATGATGCAATTTACCTATGTACTATAATTCAAAATGTTTCAACTATTTCAGTTTAATTTTTCATGTGGAAATATTATTATTATTACAGCTTTTGAATTATTTGCAACAATGAAGAAAAAATGTTAGATTTTATAAGAAAAATGTCCGTTCATTCTCAATGAAAAAAACAAAATTTGGAATTATTAAGAAAAATATTTGAATAATGTAAATAAAAATTAGTCCATGTTACTCTTTGGGTTATAATTCACCCATCTGCAAAGGCATTTTCGCATCCGTTTTGACCCTGGCATCAAACAAACATCTTCACACTTTAAATTTATAATATTACGAGTATTAGAATTAGCAAAGAATAAAAAAATTGTGGCATCAGGGACAAAACAGTGGGAAGAAAAAAAATGAAAAAAGTTATGAGCTCAATAGACTTTACTATGTTTAACATTGAGAAGTGACACTGGAAATAAATAAGTATTGCGCTGTCACATAATACTTAAATATTTTTTCAAATAAAAAACTTGCACAAAATTACTTATTCTCTTCATTATTATATTTATAAATAATCACACTTTTTTATTTTCACATAAAATTTATAAATCATTTGCATTGCTTCAAAAGTTATTAAGAAAAAGCCTTATTGAGTTAATTATGGACCATCCTCTAATTGTAAAATGAAACAAGTGCCATATGACTAAGGTATATTTACCAAGTTGACTTTCAAATTATTCATTAAACTAGTCGAATAGAATCATGTACAATATATATATATATATATATATATATATATATATTAAAAACAGAAAAGATAGAAATATCTAAGACAGCATTAATGTTGAACAGGAATCTCACTTGATCTGAAATAGTAGGAGAGCTGTTGAACATTTTAGGGTAGGTATTTGAGGCACTATGAAAATTTGTGTAACACCTCTTTTTCAATGTCTGAATCCAAAACTGAATGTCTGACTGAAGAATCGTGGCACTTAGCCCACCCGTGAATGTTTAAATTTCCAAAATGTTCGTTGCAAAAAAATATCCTTGAGGCATTTTGAAATTTTAATACATTCAAATTTAGTATTTAATGAAATAAAAAATATAAAAGCCAGACACTTTAGGCGGCCCAAAAACTGTGCCAGACACGTGTCAAGTGCCATTTTTTGACTACCCAAAAAAAGTATTGGAGGTATTCTGAGATTGAGGCAGGATAATATTTATGCTTAGAAAAAAATATTTTGAAAATGACAGACACTTTAGTCGGTCCAAAAACTGTGCCAGACACGTGTCAAGTGCCATTTTTTGACTACCCCAAAATGCTATTTGAGGCACGCTGAAATTGAGACAGAATAATATTTATGCTTAGAAAAAAATATTTTGAAAATGACAGACACTTTAGTCGGCCCAAAAACTGTGCCATACACGTGTCAAGTGCCATTTTTTGACTACCCCAAAAAGGTATTTGAGGCACGCTGAGATTGAGACAAAATAATATTTATGCTTAGAAAAAAATATTTTGAAAATGACAGACACTTTAGTCGGCCTAAAAACTGTGCCAGACACGTGCCAAGTGCCATTTTTTGACTACTGTAATATTTTGTACGTTCAATGTCGGGATCGCAGATTGATTACCAGAAAAATAAATTTAAAATTACAATTAAAAATGCTATTGAAAAATCTGGTAACCAAAATGCCATTCCGACACCACGTATGGCCGTGATCGTACAACGCGATTATCTACTAGGCAACGTGAAGATTAAGAATTAAGTTAATTGAATTTATTAAAGAATAATTAAGTTGCCTTAAATAGAATGAAAGCTGAAAAGAAAAATAAACAAAATAAACTCACCCATGGAAGAAATACAAGATGTCCAAAATTAAATTAATTATTTATTTGATTAGACATAATATTTATTCATTAAGCAATTTGTAAATATTAAAAAGAGGTACTGCGCAGACCCTGAACATATATTATATTGAGTAAAACCTTTGGTATTTAACACTCTGATTTTGAATCATAGATAAACAACATTACATGATCCTAATTATTGCTAAATTTTGATCGATGTATTAAAGAAAAAAATCTTGCACAAATAGAAAAACACAATAACAAACAATGTAACAAATACTCAATACAGCACATCACGAAGATAAATATTGATTAAATGATTGAGTTTCTATAAGGGAATGTTCGCATCTTTTCAGATCTAGTGAGACAGAACTTTCATTTGTTTGATTCGTTGATGAGAAACTGGATAATTAGTTCATCAGTACTTAATCACGATTGTTCATTTTTTAATGAAGAATACACGGTCATGTAAAAGTTTTTCCAGGTGGAAATAAACTTTGCATATAGTGATGACACAATTGATAGAAAAGGAAAAATATTACTGACTTTTGCAGAGACATCATTAGCACATCTTCCCAAGCACCGATCGGGAGTGGGAATATTTACTTATAAGATTCCAACTTTAGAATATGGCCATAGATGTTCCAAAGCTGAGAATATCTGATGAGTGGCCCATAAGATGCTCTGAAGGTGAATACTGGCCCGTTTAGCCGCAATCCCTTCTGGGTATTATTCATCACTTCCTCAATTTCAGCATTCTTCTTATGCACGTCTCAATAAATGAGAAATGAATGACGCCCCTTCTAGATACAATGATGCAAAATGCAATCTTTAAATTTTGGTTGGAACATCGTGAATCTGCCGGAACACTGATTTCAAGAACACAGTGCCCCGGCAGAAACACATCCTTCTTCTACCAGTTCCCAATGTGAAGAGAGAGAATAATCCCCATAGTATTTTTGAAAAGGACGCTCAAAATTAAGAGAACCAATCAGTGTTCCCCAAAAACAATTCAACAGTGTGCGGTCACTGAACCCGTCATGAGATCGCAACTCCCCCGAGCAAAAATGGCGTCTTTTGAGAAGTCGCGATGTGGTTTCGCATCGGTGAAGAAACGAAATCATGGCGAATTCGGTGCGTCTTAAAATGGAAGGCGCGCGTATTTAAAAGAAGCGAAAATAAATAAAACTTAAAATTCGGATAACTCGCGATCTATTGCATCAAAATAGATGAAATTTTGTCTGCTGAAAGTAAATAATTATTTAAATCGAATAAATATATTTTGCAATGAATTTAATGAATATTTAAGAATTTTGAAAAGGTTAATATTAAAGACTTAGAACTTTTTGTAAACAATCTAGAAATCACTGATAAATAAATTATTTAATAGATATTAGAATCAAATTTTAGTAGTTAGAAATATTAACGTAATATAGATATTTTAAATTGTTATTTGGAAAGATAAAGTTTTTGAATGGATTAGTATTTCAATAATTAAATAGATAATGGTTAATAGATTTACTATTGTTAAAGTAATGGGAAAGTATGATGTTATGTAACAACTACCCAAAAAGGTGTTTGAGGCACGCTGAGATTGAGACAGAATAATATTTATGCTTAGAAAAAAATATTTTGAAAATGACAGACACTTTTGTTGGCACTTTCTACTTGCCAGACAACATAGAATGTTAAACGCGAGTGCCAGTAAACTCTTGCGGTGCCTCGCTGAAGATCCATTTACTGACTTACCATACAAACAAAGCATAAATCGCATTGCACCCCTTTTCCCCCTTTATTCTTAACCAATGAACCGCCAAAACTAATCAGGGAAGTTCCTTAACATAATAAACCGGTATATCAAATTCGGAGCAAATCGAATAATTCTGCATGAAAACCCATTTATCTGAATTGCCCCTTTTCCCCCTTTATCCTTAACCAATAAACCCTCAAAACTAATCAGGGAAGTTCCTTAACATAATAAACCGGTATACCAAATTCAGAGCAAATCGAATAATTCTGCATGAAAAACCCATTTATCTGAAATAAGGAGAGGGTGGACTAACACCCCTTTTCCCCCTTTATCCTTAACCAATGAACCCTGAAAACTAATCAGGGAAGTTCCTTAACATAATAAACCGGTATACCAAATTCGGAGCAAATCGAATAATTCTGCATGAAAAACCCATTTACCTGAATTAAGGGGGATGGACTAACACCCCTTTTCCCCCTTTATCCTTAACCAATGAACTCCCAAAACTAATCAGGGAAGTTCCTTGACATAATAAACCGGTTTACCAAATTCGGAGCAAATCGAATAATTCTTCATGAAAAACCCATTTATCTGAATTAAGGGAGGTGGGACTAACTCCCCTTTATCCTTAACCAATGAGTCCACAAAACTAATTAGGGAAGCGGCATATCAGAATGAAACTAGAAAAAAAATTTGAAGCAAATGGGATGTTTCTATCAAGAGTTATCGCGTTGCGTACATACAGAACCGGCGGGCACATACGCTCTCAGGCTTTGATAGTCTGTGAGCTAAAAATAAAATATTTTCGATTATTTGGCACTTGACACGTGTATGGCACAGTTTTTGGACCGACTAAAGTGTCTGTCATTTTCAAAATATTTTTTCTAAGCATAAATACTATTCTGTCTCAATCTCAGCGTGCCTCAAATACCTCTTTTGGGTAGTCAAAAAATGGCACTTGACACGTGTCTGGTACAGTTTTTGGGCCGACTAAAGTGTCTGTCATTTTCAAAATATTTTTTTCTAAGCATAAATATTATTCTGTCTCAGTCTCAGCACGCCTCAAATACCTTTTTTGGGTAGTCAAAAAATGGCACTTGACACGTGTTTGGGCCGACCAAAGCGTCTGGCTTTTATATTTTTTATTTCATTAAATCTTAAATTTGAAGCCATTAAAATTTCAAAATGCCTCAAGGATATTTTTTTGCAACGAAAATTTTGGAAATTTAAACATTCATGGGTGGGCTATGTGCCACGATCCTTCAGCCAGACATTCGATTTTGTATTCAGGCATTACAAAAGAAGTGTTGCACAAATTTTCAGGGTGCCTCAAATACCTTCCCTAAAATGTTCAACAGTTCTTGGACTAAATGCTTGAGATTAAAGTGATTAAATAAATAAATAAATAAAAGAACAATGTAAATATACAACTGCAAATTGTTTCACAACTTACGCTAACATAATCTGTTTACAAACTGATATTGATCAAGTTTACGGTTTAACTGGTAAACAATATTTTGTTATAAAAATCTATGCTTCTTAAGTTTTATAGAAGCAATGTCATTGATTAATTTATTGAAGTTAATTTGTTGAGCTCTATCATACCCTGTTGAGAGTAAAGCTGGGCTTTGCTGTTCCATAACACTGTGTTATTCTTTTTTTTATTATTATTAACTTAAGCTTTGAGAATGACCATTTGACAATAACTACAGTTAACAGAAATGGTTAAGCAACTTCTAATACATCGGGATAACTTGATAAAAGTACTGTTGTTAATTATTAATTTAGTTAGATGTGCCAATTGTATGATGTTGTTAATTTTTGTCAATTTCGTCTTTAAATGAAATCTTAACTGAACATATTTTGGATAGAAATGCTGATATTAACACATCCTCTGAGAACTTTTCAACAAAATCAGTTGCTTTGTTTTAACTTTCTTTTTCTCTGACTTCAAATTAAAGAAGTTTGATTTAAAAAAAAAAGATTTGAGGCTGTCAAACATTTAATTTTTATTTCTATTTTTAATTTTGTAAACTGTTTATTAATTGTAATGGACTGTCATATGACAGATAAACAAGTTAAAATTTACCTCAAATGTACATAAGTTTTACAATTGTTATTTAATACATTATAACTTAATATTAATGTACATTTTATTTATAAATATGATTGATAAAAAAGCTTCCAGATGAACTGAACTTAGTTTTTCATTTCCACACAAAATATTTAACATACTGTTGTGTATATAAATATGTATTTATGAATTTGATATAAAAGCTGTTTCTTGAATGGAAAGAATCAATATATTTATTTATTATTGTTAAATTCTGCATTTTTAATTAGAATTTTCAATTTATTAAAAGAGGACGAAATGTACAAAATGATATTTTGTCTGGGACGGTTTTTTTCTGCCGGTTTTTCCAATAGTGGAATAGGGTGTGGATTCATGGCGAATTTCATTTTGGGCCCAGGCTTCTTCGAGGAAGTCACAATGAACGAGTTTGTCACATGTTCAGTCACAAGTGACCGATGCAGCAGACTCCTGGAGAATCATGTTGGCCTGGAGTTAGGCAAAGAGGCTGTTTAGCTACCACAATGTTCATGCAAGATGAAGCAACTGCTCATATGGCAAGATGTGTAAAGAATGCGATTCAAGCTAACTTCCCTGATGAACGTATAATCTCATGTACTTTCCCTATTGCCTGGCCAGCAAGGTCACCAGATCTGAAGTCTTGTGACTTCTGGCTGTGGTGTTTTCTCAAAGATCGTGTTTATCAAGGATGTGTAACTAATGAAGCGGATTTGAAAGTTAGCACCATACACCATATCTCCCTCATTCTTACTTACATGTTGTGTGCAGCCGTTGATAACGTGGTGGTACGCTTTCAGCATATTGTTGACAGACAAGGTATGCACATAGAGCACACAGGTGTGTAAATAAAATATTCCATTATTCTTTGATTTTTAAACTATTATCTTTTGCTTTACGTTGTTAAAGTGCCACCTGGTGGTGAATTTTAAAACTTTTTTTACGAAAACCTCACTGCATGATCTACATAACATGTAATTTGACGTTTCATTCAGATCCGTTCAGCAGAACTGGACCTATAAGCTTCTGAGCACCATCAGTTTAATTTTAACTGCCCTGTATGTTATTATTATTTATATATGTCCACACAACTTGTGAATGGATGGTCTGATTTTCATACTTTTTTTTTTGTTGGAGAAGTCTCTGCAGCAGATGTTCCCATTTAAATATCATTATGATCTAAAAGCAATCTATTTGTCTGTCTCTGTCATCTATTTTCGTTTTTATTATTATTGACTTTATAGGTAATTTTTAAATAAGCCTGGTGAATTAAAAAGGAAAGAATCTTGAGCCATATAGTTTGAAAAAACGACAAATTTCCTTAAAGCAGGGTATCATTTCTTGGACCACCTTCAAGACTGCAAAGGATTGAAAACCATACATTTAGAAAATAAATTCCATTAAAACTTCTTTAAAATAAAAACGGGTAAATTTTAAACTGATATGCAAAAGTGCAACAGCCAAAATTTTAAACAAGCAGTAGAACATAACTAGAGCAGAACATCATTCTGTTGCACAATTGACCAAGCCCCTAACAGAGCACGTCGTGAAAGGATACAATACAGTCCTGCACATGCCTTGGTGAATGAAGATCGCTCCAGGGAATGAGGCAATATATGGCCGCATAAAGAAGATGGCTGGGATGATGAGGAAAAAAGCTCTAATGAGGCAGTACAGATAAAAATCGCTCAGGTGTTTGAATGAAAAGCTAATCACAGAAACAAAACTGAAAAGCCTCACAGTTATCAACAATAATTATGTTTGGATTTAAATGAATTAACTTTTTCTTTTGAGTGAAAAAATAGATTATGACTCTGGTTTCCTACAGTAATTTTTGCTTTTGTGTGCACTGTCCCTTCTTAAAGTTTTCAGTCATGCTTTAATCCTGCTGAATTCCTTACAGACATGGATGCTGATTTAATTTTTATGTAAAATAGTCTGCTAGTGTACAGGGTGCATATATCAGCCAAAATTTTAACACTGTTCTAATTAACCCGTGAAATTCACACTAGTGCGAATTTGCACTGACTAAATTTTCAAATGTCTGCGTGTTTTGAAAACATTCTTTAATTAATTTGAATTTTCCATTAATCAAATGAAATTTTTGATAAAAGTAATGTTTCAGGTATACCCCAGTTAGTTCCATTTTTCCTTAAATTTCGTGGCTAGGAATCATATGCCAAATTTCATTATCACTATATTGGGAACAAAATTATATGCAGTTGAAGTTGCAGAATCCCAAATTGCACTAGTGTGGAGTGTGCAGGTGCTTGCTAAATAGAAGTATGATATCTGTATCCATGAATGATTTTGTTTCTTAGTATTACTTCAATACTGAATTTATTTTTATTTTGTAGGGTTATTATAAAGATACTGTTGAATTTTTCTTTGATGGGAGAAATGAGTGTAAAAACTTTTGGAAAAAATGTATTGAAAACCATACATTTTTCCGGTGTACTGATGCTAAACAAGGAATGCGTCAAAAGCCCAAAATATTTAGCAGAGGTTCATCCTTCAGGTATAAATTTAAATTCATACATATATATATATTGCATTCTTATTGATTATAGAGATTTTGAGAAGCATTTTTTAGCATCGTACATAATGTGTAAATTTTTTTAGATTTTTCTTTTTATATAATGGTTATTTTTTCTTAATGTTTTCAAGTTATATAACTCGAAATGTGGCAGAAATTAAATAATTTTATTTTATGAAAAACATTGTTTAACTCATTTATTTCATTACACTAAAAAACCTTTTATCATAACCTCAATTATTAGATTTAAAAGTTTAGGTCATGATTTGATTAAAAAAAATTAAGTTTTCTTGATTTTAATTGGGATCAAACTTTTCTATTCTCCTAAAACATTTACTATATTTTAATTGCCGAAACGTCAGTGAAGGCTTACTGTGGAGACACGAAAAGTTTTGATTTCCGTTTGTCTGTCTGTCCGTCTGTCTGTCTGTCTGTCTGTCTGTCTGTTCCGCGATAACTGCCGCAAAAAGCACCCGATCAGCTTGAAATTAATTGGGCATATTCGTGAGATACCCGGACGTAGCTGTATAGTTTTTGGTTAAATTTGGTTCATTCGTTCGGAAAATATGGAAGATTTTATTTTTCTTTATAATGCTTTTCTACGGCAAGTCAGACGATTTTCAAATTTCCATTTGTTGAAAGAAAATGGCACGTTTGATTAATGGATTTAAATGTCAAATTATGGATACTAACATTCCAAATAAGGGTTTTAAATTATTCCTATTATATTGAAGTTTTATCAATGTATCTATCAGATTTTTTTATTTACGTATATAATGTTTTGAGGACATTTATACATGTATTCCAATAATATAAAGAATTTTTAAATTAATTTTCTTGTTTTACATGATACATATTTCTTTTTTTTTTCTCCTTTTCTTCGTTGCCTAGCGACTGTTATTCGTAGCCTATCATTGCTTTAAATATGAATGAAATTAGTAAATTACGTTAATTTGTTGCATGTACTATTAAAAGGCTATCACAAAAAATATTTTATCGCGCCAAATCGATGCAATTTATGCAATTAACAGTGGGCACGATAATGAATTATTTTCCAGTAGATTTATAGATCTCCAGATATGCATATTTTGGGGGGGTTTTAATATGTTATTGCTATCGCATGGATTAGGATGTTTAAACTAATGTTTAACCATGCTATTAGTGAAAAAAAAGTACAGTTAAAGGCATGTAAATCCTTTTTAACACTTTCCAACATGGATGAAAAGTATTTATGACTTCAGTTTTTCTATCTGTCGCCTGCCGTGTTTCTCTACGTGCTCTAACTCGCGTAAATATAGTCGGGATTGCATGTAATTGATATACGTTATTGAGGTTTGCCAAAGTATGTTTGGTATTAAAAATGAAGAGTGTAGCATTCATAGCTTAATTACAGGGGCCCTCAAAACTATTCCGTTACATTATAGTCTTTGGGAAAAATCGTCTGCGGTGTATTTTAATAATGTTACACAATTTTAAACGTAATGAAATTTATATACTTTATTAAGGTGCACTAGAACCTGGTTACTATAAAATATGTTATGTGTAGCACTTACAGCATGCGTACAGGGAACTCAAAAGTATTCATAATATTACAATCTTTGAAGAAAATCCTTTTGTGGCGTTTTTTAATGATGTTACTCTGTTACAAAATAATAAAATTGATATGTATTTTTGAAACATTTTTGTAGTATATGGGGTGCAAAGCATATTTTTTTTTCAGCGTCACACAAAAGTGGTCGATTAAAATGTGGTCTACGGGGGGGAAAAATCTCTTCACAGCTTATTTTAACACATTAGCGACGGGAAACGAGAATTCTCGTTTTTATTCAGAATAAGTCATTGGCTAAGGGAGTGACTTCTACCTTACAGAAAAGACATTTATATTGTGTTGTCCATATTTTTTATAGATTGTAAGACATTATATATTACATCCGTACATTGAAAGATATTTACTGCTGCATAAACATGAAAAACATATTTCAGAAACCAATTTCCGAGACACTTTCAGAAGAGGGAGGAGCTTCTACTGTTTTTAAACCCAGATTTAATTAAATTACCTGTCGTCAGTGTGTTAATTGTGTTGCACTAATTCAAACATTATGAAATTAAATTACATTACTGTGGTTGACTACAAGAAGCTTGAATATGATTTGTATCGTATTTATCGTTCATTTATAGGGTCACATAAAAAATTTCGGATACAGTTCTGGTCTATTAGGGATGATTGCTGAAGAGCATTTTCGATTATGGTGTGCGTTTTAACGTTAAGTAAATTTGTGCTTAATAAGTAGTGCTTAAATATTGTATAGACCATGTACAGGGATACACAAATGAATTCGTAAGTATAAATGAAAATGAGCGCGCGCGAATTGCTTCAGTGTTTTTTTTTTTTTTTTTTTTTTTTTTTTTTTTTTTTTTTTGAGTTATGTATTTCCCAGCCCAATTACATTTAGTATACTAACAAATGTTTGCAGAATTTAAATAGAACCATATACAGGACTCCACAGAAACTGGATATATGGTGCACACTATGCATACTAATCCCCGGAAATGTGATATGAGCAGTTTTAAGAGGGTTTTTTGTCTGCATTAAATTTAAATGTTATAGACGACGCGTAAAAATCTTCACGTAATATACAGGGCTGTAGAAAATAATTCATGTACGTTTCCGTCTATTGGTAGAATTTACTAAAGGACATTAACACAATTAATTGATAATTACAAATGTAAATTAAATTACACTACGAAGGGGTTCAGGGGGGCAGAGCCCCCTGAAGAAATCTACTTTATTATCTAAAAATTACCAGAATAAGTAGCTCATGAGATTTTCAGAATACCATTACATAACAAGGGGTTTAATTTAACGCTTCTAATGTCAGAAACCTTCGAAATATTTTTTCGTTTTATAAATGTTTATGTAATTTCAAAACTTTAAATTTCGTTTTTTGTAGAAAGATTAATATTACTCAAAAGGCGCTAAACACAATGAATTGTAGGGCTGACGTTGAGGCTCCTGATCTGCAGATTTACTAGTTTAAAACACATGAGCTTCTGGACACTTCATTTTAATTAGGTTGAGCGAAGCGAATCCTTTACTAGGCTACACAAATTAAATTTTGTCGTACACTTTACAAAAAGCTATTCAGTATTTTGACTTGAAGTTAAACATAAAAATAAATTATGATCTGTAAATTTGCACAATATTTTTTTTACAGAATAACCTTAAAAAAATTATTTATTTTAATTAATTTATTTAAAATATATTTTCATTATTCTGCCAAAATATGTCAAAAACTGTTTTTTAAATTTTATTAAGGAAAGAAATATTTTTGGACTTGATAGAAATAAAATATGATTTGTAGATTCTGGCAATATTATTTTATCGAATGATTTAACAAAAAACATTTTATTATTTTGTTGAATATATTTTTCCATTATACGGATTTATTTTTGTAAATGATAATGAAACTGCGTATTTCTTGCAGTAAATAAAAATCATTGAGTCAGTAAAAATATTTTTAATGAATTAAAATTTGTGAAAATTAAATTGTTTACATTCAGTTATAAAAGTATTTTTCAGTGTTAAGAATTCAAATACACAATTTATACTTATTATGTGAAATCATTTACATAGACGATACTTACGCATTTTAAAAGAATTATATTATGATTTTTTTTGTAAAGTGGCAACAAAAGAATTGTAAATAAATAAAATTAATTGTTAAATTCATTATATAAAGTGTTATTCAGATTCAAAGGCTGAAAATTGAACCAAATGAAACATATTTAATATTAAGAAATAATTACTACTAATATTATTTTTAATGTGTTTGCCGTTTAAAAACGATTTACGGAATGTATTAGTTCTATTATAATTCTTCTGAAGCAAAGTTGGCCGATTCTAAAATGATACACAGTCTTGAAACATTTCTTAGTTTATTAATTGGGTCGAAAGTAATGTTACATTCTAATTTGTGGATTGAAAAATGTTTAGTAAACGGGGCTTTAGGCTATGTTGCAGATATTATTTATGAAGAAAATCATGGGCCACCAGACCAGATGACGTGAATAATCATGGTTAAATTTGAAAACTATAGTCATTCAACTTATTAGAATGGCTGCATTCAGATCCCATCAATAACTAAATTCAGGAAAAATGGAAGTATAAATTGCCCATAAAAACAATTTCCTCTGCAGTTAGCTTTTGCAGTTACAATTCATAAATCCCAAGGTTTAATATTAGATAAAGCAGTTGTAGATATTGGGGATTTGGGTGTCAATGATTTTAATCAGTTGATTTAAATCATGATTTTAATCAACTGATTTTTTTTAAAAGTCATTAATTAAAATCAAAAATTTGCTAAATGTTTAAAATGTTAAAAAAAAAAGTTTTAAAATCTAAGATGAACATAATTTGAAAGTTTCTACAGGTAATTTGACTTAGGAATAAACAAAAAAAGAGCTTTAAATATTGTTTCTAAGCTCAATTCCTGAATATTGTAAAAAATTAAAAACTATTAAGTTTGTAAAAGCATTCTTTTTATCCAACATAAAACAGTTTCATTTAAAAATGATATTTAAATCTAATATAATTTGCAATTTCATAATTTCCTTCAGATAATAAATTTGTGCATTATTTTATGTAAAGTAATCTTTCTGCAAATAAAAGAATAAACAGTCAATGTCCTAGTTTCTTGTACTACTTTTGTAATAATAAATTAATTGCAATCTCAGGTGAAAGAAGAATGAAAGACTGATATCTGCTCAACAGCTAAATTGTAAATGAATGTATAAACAAAAAAGAACTAATTGGTATAAAATGTTAAGCACAGCAATAGTTTCTTCAGTATAGTTTGAATAAATGTTTTTTTACTTTGTAACTTATATATACTGAATAAAAAAATAAATTAGGGATTGAAAAGGCAGCAAAACTTTTCTTAAAGAACCATTGAAAGCTAATAATCCCCACTGAGAGGTAATAATGGTGTTATATAAATATTTTGAGAATTTCAGATATAACTGGCTATCCTTATATTTATTCTGTATGTGTGTTTGAATGGGTTTAACTCATTTTCATAATTTTTTTGGTTAGCATACACATACCTGTGTGTAAGTTTAGATTTTGGTGATTAACAGTAATTTTTTCTAAGTACAAATGCAAAACGAGCTGCAAATAATATTTGTTAGTTTTGTTACTTGTGCTACTAACTAATGAAATCACTTATTTGCAGTTTTTATTAATTCTGTAATTACTTACTGTTTCTTCTAGGCCATTTTTTTAAGGGTGCCATACCCTGTCCCTTTTGAAATTAGCAAAATGTACCCTAACTTAAAAAAAAAAAAAATAGTTAAATTCACCTGTAGTTGTAGCTAGAGAGTTCTTGTAGAAGACTCCCCATTCAACAGTATTTCTAAATTCATGCGCTTGCAAAAATAGTAGAACTTTATTTTTTTAGAAAAAACAGGATATTGTTAAAACATATTATTTAGTGGTATTTTTCAATTTGTGGTTCATAAAAATTATTAAAAATTAAGGACACTTTATCAATGCATTTTTTTTCTTATATCATTAATAAACACATTACTAATGTATTTACTCATGAAATAGTGCCCTTTTTTGCAACTAGCATCCTGCCCTTTTTCTTTCTAAAATGAATTTTAACAGTTAAAGCTTAAAAATGTATACTATGTTCCTAATTAGAGAATTAATTGTTTAATAATTATTAATTTAAAGTAGTGTTAACTTGTTAACTATTGAATATTAAATGCAGTTATTAATAATTTTAATAAATGTTAAATATCACTAGTATTTAGTAAAGTTTTACATAATTACTATAACACTAATGCATATAACATTATTGTATGATACTAACATTAATGAAACTACTAAGTTGGAGTTTTTATAATTTCTGTAATTACTAACTAATAATTATAATTTTATTAATTAAAGTGTAAAAAATTAGATTATGTTAGCAATTAGTGGTTTAATTGTTTTGGAAACCTAAAACTCTTAGTAGCTATTCAGTATTTGAACGCTGTGAAAAATATCATAAAAATCCAATTTGTTTTATTTTTTTTTTTTTTAAATCATTATTTTTTTACACTTTATTGAGGATAAAGAGATATCAGTTGGCTTAATGTTTGTAGAATTGTCGAGAGTGAAAACCCTTCAAGGTTTAGCATTCAATAGAAAATTTCCTTACGAGAGATTCTTCAATATCAAGAATTCTCATTTGCTAACATGCAGAAAAAAAGTAGAAATTAGAATGAAAAGTTTTACAGTTAATAATTCTTAGTATCAACAAGATCAGATTTCAAATGTTTTTCCAAAAAATAGGATTTTGAAGAGGTAACTTTCTTCAAGCTCCCTTCAAATATATTATTCTAAGATTGCTATCAAAGATTATTTGATGTGAATTACAAAAATTGGAAACATATACCTATTTTAAACCATTTGAGAAAACACCAGAGGCTATTGAAAAATGTAAAAACATCTTTAAAGAGCTGTTAGATGAAAATTTAAAAATATTTTGTAAAATTTTGCTTCGAAAATATTTTTATTTATACCAGTCTTATATCATAAATAAAAAATTCCGAGGAAATTCTTAGTTATTTTGCTGAATTTACATTTCTAAAATTAAAATGCGCCAAAACATAAAATAATGTTTTTGCTTAATAAAGATGCAAAAATAACTTTAAAAATATTGTTACTTTCAAATATAACTAGATGTTCTCTTTTTAGAAATTTACTTTTTAATATAAGTAAGTTCAAATTAAAACACCAGTTAGATGTAAGAATATGTACATTCAGAATATCATCTCTCTTTAGATATATTACATACTTGTTTCCAACTTTGTTGAACAATTTTTCTTTTTCTGTAAGGAAGTTAATACGATATTGTTTTAACTCTTACTTATTTAGTAACTGATTTGGTGCTTTGATGAAATTATTAATAAGTTATGATAACTGATGCCAGTTATGCATTGATGATGCAGCTGTATTTTACTTATAGTCACAGAGTTATCATTCTCTTTAATATACATTATTTTAAAATTACATATAGAAAACCTTCACCAGTCCCTTACAATTTTCATTCAGCACACAGCATTCAAAATCTTTAATATACTTAGCAAAACATAATATATTACATTAAAAAATATTGTGCAATACTAGTGAGATGGCAAATCTAGAAATATCTAAAATATTTTAAAATGAAAATGAACCCCTAAACCCTCTAAGCTTTCATTTACTAATTGTAACTTTAGTGTACTTACTTCCATTGCAGAGTAATTATTGTATGTTTTATAGTTCTTGGCTATAATATTAATATATTTTATGCATTTTTGCTTCAGATATAGTGGAAGAACCCAAAAACAAGTTTCTGAGTATGTGCGTGAAAGCTGTTTTAAAAGACCTGCTTTTCAAAGGTAATAATATTTCCTTTTAATGCTTTTGTTTCTATTTTATTATTTTGAAAGCATTATTTATTGGGTATACAACATTTATTTTTTATAAATTTTCCCTTACATGTATCCCAGTTTTAATAATTGTTCAAAGGGAGGGGGGGGGGGGGACCTTATTTGCCTAATTTCATTAGTATGATAAATGATATTTGTGGTTTAATGCAGGGTTTCGCAAACTTTTTAAACTAGAAGCTTCTTTTATCCGATCAAGTATTTTCACAACCCTGGGTATAGAAGTATATAAATTAGGGATACAATAAAGAGTGATTTTAGCCAAATACTAATTATTTGGCCGAATATCAAATATTCAGCTGGCTGGATACTCCTATATTTCAGAGGTTAAAGGTATTAAAAAGATGAATTTAAAAAAACATGTAATATTTAACACAAATACTTTCATATTGATTAACAAGACCTTGATGCAAGTAAACTTTACATTTAAAAAAATCTATGCTTTAAGTTGTTATTTAAGAAGAGGATATTCTTAAAGTTTTTTGTTTATTAATATAAAACTTTATACTGTCTGGGAATTGAAATAAATGATTTTTTTTTGCATTCTAAAACAAATAACTTTTGATTTATTATAAATTTTGTAGGAATTAGAAGAAAAAGTTTACAGTCATATAGAGTTTTAGTCAGGGAGAGACTACAGAGGCTGTTCGTATATTTTTTAGATGAGTTTGTTTTGGTATAAAAAAAAATTGTCTGCATAGAGAAATCGGTCTGAGCTTGTTTATGAGTTGAGAGGGTATTTAGAATACTGGTTAGAAACCGTGGAAGTAAATGATTTTGAATCACTCAAAGAACTTATGCTCACAGAGCAGGTGAAACGTAGAGTACCTTTTGAAATTAAGGATAAATTCTTAGATGAATGGGACGAGATTAAGAAAGCGTCGTATTTAGCAGAAAAATGTGATAAATACGAAAGTGTGAGGGGGAATGTTAGGAAATCGGGTAACAAAATCCGGAATAATAAACCATATTTTAGAGACAGGAATGGACAGGATAGTGCTAGAAGTAAAGGTGAACAGGCAATTAAATCAGGTAGGGATGATAAAAAAGATCATGTGCATAGAAATTCTTGGGATAAAGATAAATTTGATAGAAAAAAGCCTATTATCTGTTTCCAGTGCAATCGAGCAGAGCACATCCGACCAGATTGTCCGGATTTAAAACGTAAGAGTTCTGGAGAAATAGTTGGTCACTTGAATGTAGATGTAAGTTTAGGAGAGTGTTTTGCACCGTATTTCAAAAAGGCAGAAATTAATGGGATAGAACGAAATTATTTACGGGATACAGGATCTGGGATTGACCTTTGCGACCGTAGTTGGATTGATAAGGAGGATTTAATTGGTGACGTAACGTGGATAAAACAACCCCTGGATAATGGGTGTAAATGTTTGCCATTGGCGAGAGTTACAATTAAGGGAGATTTTGGAAAGGTGGTTACCAAGGCTGCTGTGATACCTATTAAGTTAGAACAAGGTTATTATTTGCTGGGAAATAAAACTGCTGAACTTATTGAGAAATCAAAAGATAAGCCTGTATCGGTGAATGCTGTAATAACGCGCAGTCAGAAGCGGGAACATGAAAGGGAGATATCTGCGGTTGAAGTTGAGAGTGAAATTGGTTCGGAGGCTGGATACCAGGAGGAAGTGGAGTTTAGAGAAGAGGAAGGGATAGTTATACTTGAAAAGTTAGAGATGGAGTCAGGTTTGGTAAATGTATCTGCAGAGAAATTTAAGGAAGAGCAGAAAGATTGCCCTTCGCTTAAGGAGTTGTGGGAGAAATCCAAAAACTCTAATGATAACGAATTTTGTGTTAGAGAAGGTAAGCTTGTGCGGGTGTCGAAGTCAAGGAGAGGGGATGAGAAAGTTCAGTTATGTATACCGGAAAATTATTGTAGAGAAGTGTTACCATTGTGTCATGAGCAGTTGTCAGGACAGTTAGGTGCGACTAAGTCAAAGGAGACAGTCCTTAGGTGTTACTCTTCGCCAAATGATTATCGCCATATTGAAAAGCATGTTCAAACTTTCGATAATCAAAATGTAGATAGTAATTGGCATAGGTTTAAGGTCCCTCTAAGTTTGATACCCACAATTTCGGGATGCTTTTCCATGATAAATCTGGATGCGATCGGTCTCGTCCAAACTAGCAGCAAAAAGAATAAATACTTTATTGCTTCTATTCATCCAGCTTCTAGCTCCCCCGATGCTATTTCAGTGGACAACATGATTTCCACATCCATTATTAGTGTTGTGGATGTCAATACTCGAAAGTATCCTGAATTGACAATGAAAATCGGGTGTCGATATTTTGAAAATAAAAACACAGATGGTTTTCTTAATGTCATTGGTTTTGAATTCAGTCATACTAGACTGAAGAATCCTGTTGAATGTACGACTGTGGTTCGTAAAGTTGATTGGATAGATTTTGGCTGGTCCCGTCATTTAAATGAAATGAAACTTCTTAAAGTCAAAAAGTATTGTTTCATGGGTGCAAAAAGTTGTTATACAGTTTTTCATGTTGATTTTGGAGGTACTTCTTTCTGGTATCTTATCTTACGTTGGAAGAAACTAGTTAAAGAGCGCAAGCATGATACAGAGGATTGCTTGCCAGATAAAGAAACTGAAGGACGCAGAATGTTTTGGGGTAAGGAAAAGTTTAATCGTGATCGTTTTGAAGAGTGCTTTGATGACGAAATGAAAGTAGAAGGTTTCAATTTAAAATGTTTGCGAGAACAAAGTTTTGTGAAACCTGTTTTATTTAAAGACAAAGATGGGCTGGGAATGAGAAAGTCAAGTGCTAATTTTACTGTTAATGAAATCCGAAAGTGTGCTGGTAGGCGCAGAGTTTTGGGTGGTCTGGAATTGTTTGCCTGGCCTTACATTGATGATATTCTGCTATTTTTACTTGCATGGGAGTGTCGCATGAAAGATATTCCTAAGATTTGGAAGCCATTGTTAGAGGTCGGCTTAATAGTGAAACCTACAAAGTGTAAGTTTGAACGGGATAGTGTGAGTTTTTTAGGTCATGAGGTAGGAAAGATGCCCCCCAGTGAGTAGAACTGAGTAGTGGTGTTCTGTAAATATTAAGTTTCAGTCATTGGTTTCACTTATTTACGTATATTGTGGGGGGGTTTTTTTGTAATTGTATATATTTTGTATCATTCAGTTTTGTATAGAATTTTTTTTTGTATTGCTTGTTCAAGGATCACACTGTGTCATTTGTGAGCTTATGTGAATATCTCATCTTTTTTAGTGAATTTAGTTTTCATTGTTTAAATTTAGAATTTTAAAAGTAAAATCTAGGATGATAAGTATTTTAAAACTGAGTACGCGTGCGATGTATGAACCTCTTGCATAGAAATTTTAAAGTGTATTTGATTTTCATGTGCTTAGGTGTTGTGAGCTCTCAGATTTAGTGTGTTGGGAATGAGGGGCTCAATGCCGTGTTTCAGCTCTACATTTTCATAGGTGTATGCACCGTATGAAAATTTTTTAGGGGGAAGGAGCTGTAATAGCGTCCGGCGAAGTTGAAAAGTTGAAGTACTTTTTTTTCATCAAATGTCGAGCGGGAAAAACAAGTTAATCGAATGCATCGTCGTGCGAAGTAGCAGTTATTTTCTTCAATCGAATGTCGACGGAGAGAAAAGAAATGAAGGGATAGACGGCATGGAAAGCGACAAGGGAAGTCATGCGCTTTGACCTCTGTGTGAGCTGAATGCTTTTGTTATTGTTATAAGAACGTTCTGATGGGGATTTAAAAGAATAAGTCTGGAATGTGGCGTGTAAAATCCAGTGAAGAAAGCTGTATAGATTATTTTCCATGTACATATGTAAATACAGTGTTGTTTTATTAAAATTGTTCCATTGTGGTATTGAATTCCGTATTAATTCAACATTTATATTAGCTGTAGTGGTCGTTATTGGAGTAAAGACATCATAGCTATATTATTCTTATGGAAATTTTGGTATAGAAAGATAGTTCAGAATAAACGTTACCAAAATGAACATTTAAAACACAAACATTTTATGTAAAATAGTTCTGTAAGTACCATCAAAATCTTTCAAAAAATGCTATCATCCTCTGTAAAGTATAATAAATAAATAATAAAATCTATTAAAATGAGGGCAACTCAGCACGAACTTTCTTACTCCTTTTGATTTAGCAAGGAAGTTTTTAAATGCACCAGAGAGTGGAATCTGGAATGGATGATCATTTTCAAAAGTTGTAAACATACAAGGTGTTTATAAAATATTAGAATGAACTTTTAGGGTAGATAATCTGGTCAAGACAAAAAAAAATATATATGCAGGAAATCAGCATCGCGAATTTACAATCTATTTATTCCATCAAAAATACAAGATCTGTCACATCGTGCTGAAACCAAATTTTCTTTCATAACTTTAACAATAATGAAGATATTTTAGAGAGTTATTTGTATTAACTTTGCTTATATGAAGTATGACAGCATCATTCAACGATCTCGCTGGGCTTTTGAAATCCTGATACCCAGCACTTTAAAATGTGGGTACTTTTTTTATAAGAGACACTTCTCTTTTTTAGATATAACACATATTCATTATATTTAATACAAAATTTGCCTCTTTTGCATTCTTTCAAGAGACATTATGCATCCTAAAGGACCCATTACAATTTTTCTTATGCTTCCCTTCTCCAGTTTTTTGCTTAAATGATATGTTATAGCGCATTCTGAATGGTGGAATGTCTAACTATGTATTGTTTGCATATGAATAATTGCAATTTCCAGCACTTCTCGTCATGTCATCACATTTCACAGAAATCAAAGTTAGTCTATTGAAAATATCCTCACAATATCTTCATTAGTGTTAAAGTAACAAATGGAAATCAAAATTCAATCTGGAGTGAGATACACTATAGTTTTGACTGAATAAGTGGATTGCAGTCCTGGTTTCCTATACATAAATTGTCTGTTGTGATGTCTATTATCAACCCTGAAAGTTTGTTCCTTTTGTTTAGCGTCACCCTGTTTGTGAAAAAGCAAGAAATGTGTTATTACCAGAGATTTTTCATTAGCTTGTATTTTTACATCATTCAGGGTTGCCACACCACCAGGAAAACCTGGAAAACACAGGGAATTTTAAATTACCCTCCAAAAACAGGGAAAATGCAGGGAATTTTGAAAAATTCCAAAAAAAATCTGGAAAACACAGGGAATTTTTTTTTCTGGTATTTTCAAACAGAAATTATTTTTTCTCGGCTTTCAAAAAAAATTCGCAAAAAAAAAAAAAAAAAAAAAAAAATGGAAAAAGCGGCGCGAAAATTCAATTTCAACGAAACTTCTTAAAAGCTCGTTTCTACCTACACCCCTTTTCTTGCAATGGCTGAATCCCTCTTCATCCCAATTCCCTCCCATCCATCTGCGACTGCGTGTGACGTTCTATCTCTTTGCTTCCTCCGTTCAACCCGTGCGTGCAAACAAAACATTGTTGATGCAACCAGCGCACGTTTTTTTACGAATGTTCGAGTTCCGGTTTGTTTTAGTTTGTGTTTTATTTGACTTAATAAGAGGTGCTATTTAATCGTTTAAATTTCTTATAATGAATTGCAAACTCGTTACAGAAGTTATTTTTGATTGATCTGAAAGATTCTAAAAATCTGAGACTTCGAAAAAATACTGACATTGGAATAGTCACAGCAAGAAGTTTAAATATCAGTGGAGCTTCTGAATCCCAAAAAGCAGATTTTTTAGCTGAATGTTTTCAATTTGTGAAGAGTACTACAGAAAAAATATTTGAAAGAATGTCAAAAAATTTTGCTGTGTTAAAAGCTGCATCATCTTTAAATCCTATTTTGTTGCGAAATAATACAGTATTGTGTGAAACACGTATGGTACATCTACTTCAATTTTTGTATTCCAAAGAACAGATTTCATCTGGATGTTCAGAACGAGCAAAAATCCAGTTTGAAGTGTTTCTAGAAAAATTAAAAAATGCTTACAAAGAACAGTTTGATTCTTTTACTGAGGATGTACGATTGGATGATTTTTACTTTACTTTGTTAAAACCGAAAGAATTTGCAGATTGTAGTGAAATTAGTGCTTATTTTGTCTCATGGTAATGCAGCCATGGAAAGTGGGTTCAGCATCAACAAAGATATGCTTGTTGAAAATCTAAAAGAAGATTCTTTAATTGGTTTAAAAACAGTGTATGATGCTGTGAATTTCTATGGAGGTGTTGTAAATGTGCCACTGACGAAAGATATGCTAATATGCAAAATTATCACACATGAGATACCATGAAACTTTGGAAAAACAGAGGCAAAGTCAGATTAAAGAAGAGGAAAAAGAAACCAGCAAACGAAAAGTATCACAACAAATTAAATTGTTGCAGAATAAAAAAATGAAACTAATAACTGAAAAATCTGTAGAAGTTTCAGAAATTGATGCTCAAATAAGTGAATTATCCAAAAAGAATAATTAACAACTAATACTATTATCTTGTAATATTTTTTAAAGTAAAAAATAAACCAGTGTTGTGTATCAAAGCTCTCTTATATTTTATGTGTCCTAGGTCCATATTTCAATTTAAATGCATAAAGTAAGTAGCCTTTTCTTTCCCCCCCCCCCCTCCAATTTTTGTGATATTATATTTGAAATAATTGGTTTTTAGGTATTCTTTAAAATTTTATATACTTTAAATTATTAGATAGAAAGTTTTTACATATTCTAACATTCATTTACAAATATTTCAAAGTATTTTTTAGCAGAATGTATGAGTATTGCTTTACTGTTTTTATTATTATTAATGTAAAATGTGGGATTTAATAAGTGTAACAACTTTTAAAGAGTTTTTTAATTTGCTCATATTATATATATTCTATTTGGTCAATTAGTTGGGTAATGGTAAATTATAAGATGACTAACTAGTATACATACACATGTATATTTTGCACACTCAGTATAGTAATAAACACGTTGTAGTACAGGGAATTTTTTTTCAAGATTAGAGTGGCAACCCTGTCATTAATTTTTATAAAAGACATTATTAAAAGGTAACTTCCATCTCTTTTATTTATATGATTCTATTTCTTAATTTTTCTGACTATGTATATTAATTGGCAGTTAAAAGTAGTTGTGTAAGGTTTTTGGTTGAATATTTTGATTTTTAGTCTAACTAAATATTCGGTAATATGGCCGACTACTGGATACATGTATAATATTTGGAGCATCTTTAATATAAATTAGAAATATTAATTAAAAAATTTTTTGCTGATAAATTGTAAAGAAAATTTTTTTGAAAAGATATTTTTCATTTCATATTGTTAATTTCAACAATCATTAAAAACAAGGCAAATATTCACACTAATGAATTTTGTATGCTTATTTGCTTAAAAAAAAAGAATTTAAAAGTCGTTTAAATTTTTTATGCAAATGCAGTTAATATATTATTAGACACTTGCTAAATATTTTAGGTCTACAAGTCTTAGAACCCCATCCTCTCCATCTAGAAGTGGTGGATCACCAATTACTCCTCAGCCACTTTTACCAGTCACAAGTCTTTCATGTGGGTCAATTTCAGACATTCCTAAGGAGACTCCTGCTAAAAAACTTTCTGCTTCTGAGCCAACTACTCCACATGTTGCTGCAGACATTAATCGCTCAATAAATGGTGATTGCTCAAAAGGGAAGGATGCTCAAGGTTTAGTATCACCTGATTATGAAAATGATTTAGAGGGTTTTCAAAGCCCTGATTTTCTTGGTCAGGATACTGATAATGTTTCGCATGATTCTTATGACATTCTAGAAAAAGAACTACCAAAGACTAATTCAGAATGCATGCTTACTAACAGTGATACTGTAACCACTAACAAATCAGCAGAATGTGAGGTGTTGACAAGTTTGCTGACAAATGGGACCAATGAATCTGAGGGTAAGTTAGAAAAAGAATCCCAGCCCCATTGTACAAATTCACCCCTCATTGATAACGAAAATCTTACAAATGGGTATGATCAAAATGATGATGAGGAAAGTAAAAGTAAGTCTCATAGACACCGTGTGAGAGTATTTTCTAATCATATAAATGTTGGACAGACAAGTCCAACGTTATATGCAAGAGCAAATAGACATTTGACAGTGGATGGGGAAGTATCTACAAAGGCATATCCTCGTACTGTTGACTTTGTTCTGGTAAATCAGCTCCCACCCATTGGTAGTTTTTCATATAAAGATGACTCTGTAGAGTTAAAATCACCCAATAGAATTAAATTAGAAATGTTTGAACAAAAAATTGAATCAGAAAAACAAGTTGTTAGCAATAATGTTTCAAAAAGTAGGCCTCATCCAACTGGTGTAGATTTACTCAGTGACTTAATGCCTTCAAAACCAATACAAAATAAAGCCGATAACTTTACAAGTGAGAGTTTAAATCTCTCACGTAAAGAAAGTGCTTTAAAAGTTATTGCTGATAATTTAAGCACTTGCACTCTTTCTCAGCCATCAACAAGTAAGGGTATTGCTGATGTAGATGTTCTAAAAAACACAAATTTAACTCCCTCTGGTAAAACTCATGTCACTGTTGCTGAAATGCATACTGATGCTTCAGATACTCCAGCCAGTATATCCAAGGAATTAGCATATCATAATTTTTATCAAATGGTATACTTGGATATGTGTCGAGATGAAGATGTTGTTGATTATTCTAGCCATTATAAATATAATTCATATAAATTTTCACAAATTGGTCGTCCATCTAATACGTCTTCGCCAGGAACTTCTAACTGGCATCCCAAGGATGCGCGGTCAGATTCACAATCATAGAATATGTGTAGATGTGTCTTTGTATGGTATGTATGAAATTATGAATGTATATAAGTATGCTTACATTATATTTAAGTGGCTAATGGTTAAAAAATTGAACTACTAAATATGTGACTGAAAATTTCAGCTCTTTTCTGATGGCTCTTTTTTCAAATGTCAGAAAAAACCCCAACAAGTATTTAATTTGTTACAGTTATTAATTGCTTTTTTTTTTTTTACTGTATTTCTTTGAAAGTAAAAGTTTCTACCAGAAGAATAAACACAAAGCATATTGCTTTTCTTTTAAATAACTGTCTTTTTATAAAACAATTTTTTATTTAATACTATTTTTACTACACTTCCTTTATCAGAGAGATTAGAAATTATTATTTTTCCCCTTTTATAAGCAGGTAACTGTGGAAATAAATATTTGATATATTAAAATATGATTTGTGATCTTTTTAATTTCAAAATTGCAAATAAAATAATTTAAAAAATTCAATTTTTAAAAAGTAGCATTTGACACCATTGATAGAAATTTTAAATTCTATTACAGTGTTGATTTCAGTAAGATGATGAGGAAGTTATCCATTTGAAAACAAAGCAAATAAATGAAATAATTTAATGTTTAAGGAGTTTTTTGTTATTTTTACTGTGGTGTATTTTAGGCATTTTTCTATTGAAATAATGTGACACAGAATCTTTGAATATTGTTTAAAATGCAATTGACTGACAGAGTCCTTTATAAATTTATTTAAGCATTTCATTGATAATTCATAAATAATTTATTCAAAATTAATTTTTTTTTTCCTGTTTAAGAGTAAAGGTATTCTTCAATATTAATTTATTTATGCTAATATGTATGCTGTTTTTCTAGTCTGACAGTCTTTTCTATTATAATTAATAATTATTTTTTATCTAGAAATTTTGTAATTTAGTAGTTGAATAATATTTTTCGCAATCATGGTCTTTCTTTTTTTCTTTCTTTCTTTTTTTTTTTTTAATATGTAAACAAGTAAAGCAAAATTAGAAATATTTTGTACTTTTCCTTTTGGTGCAGATAAAATCTAATCCACATTAAGTAATAGATGCAGTAATAGATGTGTATGCATACTTATATACATTTATGGAAACAGTGGCAATGCATTTACTTCATTGTGAGTTACTGTTTCTCACAGCAATTTATCTCTATTTATTATGATTACATATATTTTGTGAAAAATAATGTATATAATTGAAAATTACATAACACTATTACACTAAGATATAAGAGTAATAATGTCTCCCACCTAAAGGTTAGTTGTCATATTGAAAATGATTATATATTATTGCAGTAATCTGTAGAAAAATTGTAAGAAGTTTATTTTAAGTCTTATATTACATGTTAAAAATGAGATTTCAGTTTTTTAACTGGATAGCAATGCAACACTATCAAATTAAAGCAAAAAATACACAGTTGCATCAAGAACATTTAAAGTTACTGTCCAAAATACATTTAAATTGATTTGTGTCTCTGGGGGGGAAAAAACTTTTTTTTTAAATAAAATGTTAAACCTTGCATTACATTTATGTCTTGCTTTCGTTACAATTTTAAAATCTAAAAATATTTTTATTTGAAAAAATATCTATTGTAATATAAACAGTAACACCAGTTATTTTTAATAGGTTAGTATTGTACTTGCTTCTTAAATTATAATTTGCTTAGTGAGCTGTTATTAATTTAATTGTGTATAATCTTCTAAAATACTATAAAAAACTGGTTGAAAAATACATGTATTGATTACCAGCCACTGTTTGTGTGTATGCTTAGTGCAAATGATCTATTGCATGATTGAATACATCTGCACAAATTTTTATTTGCTCATTTTCTTAATTCAGATGGTATGATGTACATTTTAAAATTATTATTAATACTTTGAATGCCAAGGATTTACATTAATTTTTTAGTATTTTTTGTTACTTGTAGCATTAAATATTTCTTGTAAATTCATAACTTATAAAACATTCATGTAAAATACATAACATAAACTCTAATATGAAATTACTTAAAACTTTTTTATACTTTAATATAATAGTTAATTTTTAACATAAATCTTAGCTTATTTTTTACGGAAAATAGTGTCATTTGAAACAAAGAAGATATTTAGTCAAGTATCAGACTCTTCAATGATTCATTTTTTTAAAATTTATTATTATTAGTGGCTTCATATTTTAAAGAACTTTGTTATATTTGTGTAGTAAATAATTTTATACTTAAATTCAAACATGTAAAATTAATATATATTACTTAATGGTCTTTTTTTTTTTAAATGTAAATAAGCTTTAACTGTGTATTCATTTTTAACAAATCTGAACTTGTTTTCTATAAAAGAATTAAATTCTATGCTTATTGCTATACCATACATTTGCAGCTCCAGTTTAGTCTACTATCTTATTTAAGTTTCTCATTAGAGCATTTATTATAGTTGTAATTGTGTATTAGAGACATTTATTCAGGTAGATTTTTAGATCTAATAAGTTTTATGTTTTCACTTTTCTTTCTTTTTTATGTTTATTTTTTGTGCTATATTCATTCATAGCTTTAATTTTGTATTAACTCTATTGATATAATTGAAAAAATATGCTTATATTAAATTCTATGTATAATTAGTTTTTTTCTACAAAAATTTAACTGAATTTTTCTATACTATTTTATGGGACAGTATTTTCTTGACATCACAATTCGTAAAATCACGGCATGATCATTTGTTTATACTTTGCATTCATGAAAGTTTTTTCACTATTTCTCTTATCACAATATTTTGTCATATTTACAAGCTCAGAAACCAAGTAGGCATATTACTTATTTAATTCTTAAAGAATGAAAAATTTGATAAAAGCATGATTTGCAAAATTTAAAACAAAAATTTCCTAAATACTAAAATTAACATGGAAGTTGAGAAGTAAAAGCACATTTAAGTAAAATAAATTTAATTTATGTAATTAAAAAAAAAAAAAAAAAAAAAAAAAAAAAAAAAAAATCTCAATTTAAACACTTAAAATTTCTCTTATTTTTATAGACTTTAACCAAAACCTAATTTATTTTAACATATTTATATTAAATTCAATAATTAACACAATATTATTCTGAAATTAAATAAAGGTATCTTACGTTATTCAGATCTGTTGCATACATTTGTATAATTTCAGTAGCAGGTAAATGTTTTCAAGTGGAGCGATTTTTTAATGTTTTCTCAAATAGTTGTTTTGTTATAGCCTCAAAACTAAAGGAAGAATATTGTGTATATATTGTACTTTATTAATAAGATTTTTCTTTTATATATTTATTTTTCATATAATATTTCTTCTCTGTTAAATTATTTATGTATCTGTTCTTTTTAAATAACACATCGCTTGCATGACTAAAATAGATGACATTGACTAGTTTGACTATTTTAAATATCTTTATCAAAATAACAGGAAGTATATAAGATTTTTAGCTCTGTAATATGAGTTTAACACGATGCAGGGATACAAAGGTTGTTTTTATCTTTGAGAAGGATCATTACAAAATTCCAAAAGTGAATAAAACAACTAATTTTCTAATTTGTTCTATTCATGGAATTTTCTTTGTGCTGTCACATTTCATCTTGATTTACATGGTAATGGAATTTTTGCAAATAAAGGGGATAAGGGGGGGGGGAAGGTGTAAATTAAATGGAAAAGTAAATTCAAAGGTGATTCATTTTGACACAACAAAGTTGCATTTTGAAAGCTACTAATATCATCTTTAGCTCCTTCACCCTAGGCGAAGTTATCGTAGTGAAGAGTTATCTTAGTGTCTTCAACTACATAGGTTGTAACCTAGGGAGATACTGTAGTGATAATGACTTGGGCTACTAATGGTGTGCTTAGATAAAAGATGAAAAGAGCCATTTTGATCGTAATTGCCATACTGAAGAAATAGAGAACATTCCAAAGTGCTTTGTTAATCACAAAAATCTGCGGTATAAATTAATTGCTTAATTCTTTAAGGTCAGTAGTTCAATAAATTAAGAAAACATAAATAATAATAATTTATCTTACTTAAGCTGTGTAATTCTTGATGATAAATTGAAGAAAACAGGATAGTTGAACAAATACTCATTTATTGACTTTCAAAATTAGAAAGAAGGAAAGATTTGAGAATATCCTCAGGTGGTCTCTGCATCATTGATAGGAAAATTCCCTTGAATTAAGTTCTTGAAAAACAACTTTAAATCTTTTAAATATTTCAAATGAAGCAGCACAGGCAATAATAAGTTATGGCATGACAAACTCATCCACATCATTCATAGAAAAATAATAGCGACTTTAGATGTCTTCAAACTTTGGCATTTTGAAAACAGGCAGCGAAGCACCGCTTTCACCGGAACAAATTTGCACCCTATCTTTTTGTCATGACAGTAGCTCATCAAAACAGAATTTTTAATACCGCAATTTCCGGCCTATAATCCACAGATTATCTGTTAAAAAACCTCAAAATTTTTAAGTGCAGATTATCTACCAGTGCGGATTATCTGCTGAAATTTTTTTAAAGCAGACGTTCACGTGAGACATCCAATTTCTACCGGCAGTCATAAAATAAAAATGCAAACAGTTATCACAGGATTGTCTTCTATTGATTCGTGGAGTTGCTCGTGATTGGTTCACATATGACGTGTACATGCTAGTGGGAGTGGCTACCGCTTTTTATGTTATTTATTTTTAGCCTTTTAGTAACATGTTTCTATGATGAACAAAGTGTTTCTCAACTCATCTCTTTCAAAAATTGTAATCACAATCATTTATGATTTATGAAAACTTGTTTTTTAACACTGCAGAATTTAAACTGAATGTTATTAAAAAAGTGGAAGATGATTTAAAAACAGCAATTATTATAATTATAGAATTATCTGTATTCACAAGACCATTCTACGTTTTAGATATAAAATTCGATGAAAAAAATAATTTTTATTTTTTAACTTGTAATTATTTTTTTTCAATTGTTTTATTACAATTATCATTTAAATATAGCAACTAAATAAATAGGGAAGGGGTTTATTAGTAGTACTTTGGAATGGGGAAAACAATGAATAATCCTCATATAATCCAGCGTATAATCCGCGGATTATCTGCTAAATTTTTTTTTATAAGGTCTAAAAATTGCAGCTGCGGATTATAGGCCAGAAATTACAGTATATTGTTAATGAATTTTTAATATAAATCAAATCTACGGGGCTAACAAAGTTATAAAATGTAAAAATTTAAATTGCACATATACACACTAATATACACATAATTTATATGCACACTTTATATATATATATATATGTACACTATGACGCAAAAGTTTAGACAATGAAGAAATTCTTACATACTTTGAAAAATATTTATTCAATTTTCAAATCACTGCTTGAAATTAATGTGCTGTACATATAAACAATATTTATAACAAAGAAAAGTGGAATTGTGCATATTGCAATAAATTAAATGGTAACAAAAATAAACTGCTGTCTCAAAAGTTTAGACACAAATTAAATAAAATCGAAATAAACAATTTTTAAAACCTGGTTGCGCATCCATGCTTATGTATTACGTCATATACACGAGATTGCATGGAAGAAACTAAATCTTGCATAGTTTGTAGATCGATATCGTACCATGCATTCTCAATAGATGTCTTAAGTTCCTTTTCAGAAGAGTATTGTCTAGCGTTGCTATAAACTTTGCGACACATGATGCTCCAAAGGTTTTCTATAGGGTTAAGATCTGGGCTACATGCTGGCCAGTCGAGAACTCTTATATTATGGGAATTAAACCAAGATTTTGAATGTTTTGCAGTGTGAATTGAAGCATTGTCTTGCTGAAATTCCCACTGAGGACCCCCTAGAAGCTCAGCAAATGGCAGTAGGTTTTCTTCTAATGTCTGTGTATAATGCTGTGAAGTTTGACGACCACTTGTGAAGGTCAGAGATACTTGTCCATTATAACAAAAGGCTGCCCAAACCATCACCGAGCCCCCTCCTTGTCTGCGACTAAAAAAACGTCAAGGTTCCTTCTGCAAGTCATGCCAATACGATAAACAACCATCTGGACCATCCAGATTCCACTTTTTTTCATCGCTAAATATGACTGACTGCCATTTCTCTCCATATGACATATGCTTTCGAGCCCACATAAGTCTTTGTAACTTATGATGTGGTTTCAGAGCTGGTTTCTTCTGCATTTTGCTATAAACGATTGTTCCTTTTTCCAAAATTCGTCTACGAATCGTATCCTTTGATACAGAGAGTCCCGATGAGCTTTGAACTCCACGTACGCTCATTTGTTGAGTACTCGCTAGTCTTTGTATCAGGCGATCCTCTCGTACATTTGTCACACGTGGCCTCCCAGACCGACATTTTGCTTTATATTCGGAACCACTCGATAAATAGATTTTTTTGACCTATTAATAATAGCAGAAATTTCAGAAACGCTCTTCCCTTCACCTTTCAACTGCCAAATCCTTGAAACCTCATTCACTTGAATTTCTTTAGCTCTCGGCATGTCGATTATGAAGCGCAATCGTTTGCAGAACTTAAGTACTCCAAATTTGTGACATCATCGATTCTAAATTTGCATATGCCGGCGAATATTCAAAGAAATTTAGAATAGTGTCTAAACTTTTGCGACAAGCACATTTGAATTTTTTATGAAAAAAATTAGTATTATAGCAAATAAAACGACTGTCTTTTGTACATAGCATTTTAAATCAGTTTTTGAATATATTTACAGGTTTTTGTAATTCTGACGTCATAATTCTACATTTTAAAGCTGAATGACGTCATTGTCTAAACTTTTGCGTCATAGTGTATATATATATACATATATACACACTTTTTCCCCCCCTTTCATGGAAAATATATATATATCCAGGATCCTTAAAATAGCACAAAATAATTTTTATTATATAGACTAAGTTAATTATAAATATTATATTTATAAAAATGTTAATATTATCTGCAAGCTGCGATGTTTGAGATTATGATATGGTCATAGCAATTATCTTGTGGGTATGTCTTAAATTGAAATGTTCCAATTTTGTTCATATTGTTCATTTTTACGGATCTTGCGTTGATTAATTATTTATTTAATTCAATTTATATTGGCATGGTAAACTTATACTTTTCGGTGTATAGTCGATCGGGTACATAATGGAATTCAATTTTTAGCTTATTGCTGGATTCTATTAAAGAAATTGACTATGTTTTTGCTTATATTTGTATTTCATGTACCCCTGAAGAAGTGAAATGCTATATAAGCTTCCTGCTACATCCATCTAATTGATCAATTATTTGTTTATGTCTTAATAAGTCTTTTAATGATTCAATATATTTTGCTGGTTATTTGTATCTTTTGTCTTTAATAGGTTATTGAATCAAAATTTGGTGGTTTTTCATATGTTTTATATGGATTAATCGTCTAATGTGCTAGTGAATTAGTGGTATTGTGCTTGATTTTGTATTACAAGTTAAAGGTTCCATCTTTATTTTGTATAATGTCAGTGTTATGTATTGAAGCTAAATTTATTAATTTAAGTAATTGGAAATAGATGATGAATTGAAATTATATAATGGTTATATATCATCTATCTATCTATCTATCTTATCTATCTATCTATCTATATATATATATACATATATACAGTCAGTATCGGTTATATCGTCACCATGCGGTCCTGAAAAATGTGACCTTATAAGCGGGGTGACCTTATAGGCGGTGTAAACAGAAATTTTACTTTAGACAATAAAATATTATTAATAATTTAGTTATATTAGTAAAATAATGTACAAAGAAACTATGAATATACAATTTACTAAATAAGAGGTATAAACAAGAATTGCCTTACACTTAAATTTTCAAACTGATGAGTATACTCGTAGTAGTAAAAATAAGCTTTTATGCAGGTTTGTTTGATTTTTATCGTAGTTGCTAAAACTACTTTTTTCTTATTCACGGACAGTTTTAAAAAGTTCCTCTTTGCCTTTGGGATTGGTAAAAAATATCTGAGGATATTTAGTGCTTTGAGAGCTTCTGCTCGCCTTGTCGGTTCAGCCACTCACAGTCATTATCATCGTTTCCATCAGTATTATAATTAAAACTTCTGAAACAATTTCCAGTATAGAAGCTTCACCATGGACGTTACCCATGTCATGTCAGTTGTGAATATCTAGAAGAAAAATACCAGTAGGAGTGAAGAACATTTTAACGCAGCTTCCCCTTCGTCCAATAAGCAGTAATTTTCGGAGGGTACATACCCGCTAATGCGTGACTGTTGCCACTCGTGGGTAAAGTCCATTAGAAGCGATTTCATTGTCAACAACTGCATATGTCAATTCGTCTTGTATTGTACAAATGGCATTCCGTAGATTTTGTGGAACTTCAAATAGGGGCATATCATAATCATCATCATTGCCATCATCATCGAACGATAATTCTTCACATTCTGGAAGCTAAGGATGTCTAAAACAATTTTCAATAGTCTTCTTTCTTGCCATATTCCAACTCTTATCTATGTAACACATGGCATTTAACAAAGTCACGAGAAACTTCTTTTGATGAATGGCATCAATGAAGTATTTTAGAAGCAGTTTTCATAATTTATTTTAAAACTTTGAATAACCCCTTGATCTAAGGGTTGTGCCATAACAGTCCAATTTGGAGACAAGAAAACAAGTTCAATCGAATTTAAATTCCGAACCACGCAATGAGCAGCTCAGTTGTTTTGCGATTATAGCCACTTTTCTTTTTTTGTCTCTCCAAATTCTACCGAAACGTGGAATTTCTTTTTCCCAAATGCTTGTTGTTGTCCAGGCCTTTCGATTCGCATCGTAAGATACAGGCAAAGAGTTGCAGTTTTTCAAACAACGGGCTTCAGAATTGACAGGCTTGAAACGGGCTTGAGAATGCCACTTAACAAGTTCCCACCCATTCCTTCAATTTTTTTTCTTGTATACTATCATAAACACCAGCAGCTTCACCACACATCTGTAAAAAGTAAGATTGTGCTGTAAGTTAAACCTTTGTAACAACACTTTGCTAGCAGTAAAATTGGGTTTTCCTAGTTCATCAGCAATTTTCAAAGACTTTTTACGATGGCCCATAATATTGGAACATTCTGTGATCTAGTATATTTTATCCAAGTGAAAAGATCTTTCTCAACGTTCTCAAATGTTGAGATATGCTGTCGCTTTCTATTTTGATTGATCACATCTTCTGCTTAAAAAGATTTGAACCCTAAGACGTTATTCAGTATTGTTCTCGCTATTCCATGATTCTTCGCGAAAGCTGCTTTCGATACAAATTTTTCTAAATTTTCTATCAGTTTCTTTTTTCCGCAATTGTCAAATTTTTCGTTTTGCTGACAATGTTGTATTCACAAAATACAATTAAAAAAGTAATGAACACTTTACAGGCAGCCACAAGTAATGAAAAATACAAAACAATAAAAACACGTGATTTAACGGAGGACAATTCTCATTTGGTCGCAAGGGTTGATGGCATTTTTTCCAAGAATCTGTATCTAATGCGACAGTTGAGAGAGAATCACCAGAGCTTTGAAAACTCTTTTCGACAGGGAAGAGTTTCTCTTATCGGCTCCAGCTGGCAAGAGGAGACTCCTACCTCCCCGAATATCGGTGTGCATCTAGTCACGTTGTATTCAATATTATTGCGATCTTTAAGGTTTCGTTTAAAAAAGAAAAGGTCTTCCTGTCATTCTAAAGCTATAAAAATGTCAACTGTCCTTTCTTTACCATATGGAAGTTCGTACTTGTGGTTTTTAACAAAAGCACGGGACGGATTCAATGATGGAAAAAAAAGAAGAATGACTACAATGTAAGAATTTATTCTTTAAGGATGTCCATCCACTTCTTTCTAAAGCTATTAAAAATGAAAAGCACTGCGTTAACAATGCAAAGAGGCAGATAGTTAAAGATAGTTAATTTGGCCCTTTACATCCTAAAAAGGGAAAGGAAAAAGCAAAAAACTAGGATATTTTACAAAAAAAAGAAGACAAAAGATGACCATATATCCGATAGTTGCCATTAGAAACTGACCATATAGGCAGTGTATTTTAACACATAAAACCTATTCAGTCAGTCTGGACTTATGAAAAGTGACCTTATAAGCGGGTGACCATATATCCGGTACTGACTGTATATATATATATACCAGGGGGCTCTGTCCCCTATGAGCTATGCTTGCCAACCCCCGTTCATACACCCCAGATTCTAAAAGCACATTAATTTCATCGGCTTTAAACGGATTGAAATATAATAATAATAAAAATAAAAAAACAGTAGCGATCTCCCTGTAAAGGGGATTTTCATTCACTTTCCTTTGATTAGAGATTTTTAAGACCCAAATCAACCATTGTTAAGAGATACAATGGCTGTTTTCGTCTTTGATTAAAAAAATTAGTTACAAATTTGAAAATAAGCTAATGTAAAATGAATTAAGTAAACAGAGTCTTTGTCTCTCGGTATTTTTTAACAACGCTATAGGAAAGTTCTTTTAAATAAGACAGTTGAAATGTATCGTTTTAAATCTAACATAATTTTCACCAAAGTTTTCTGTCTCTTTTTAATATTTACGTGAAAATACTTTTGTTTTTAGAAAGGAAATATTATTTGCGCTGCCTTAGAATTCATGATAACAGTTGAAAAAATTATCTCAAAATATGAAATAAATGTCTCGCGCAAATATATTTTTAAATTTAAACTGTTTTGCCAACTGTTAATTTTTTGGCCTTTTTAAATATGACGTAATTTCCTCCATTTACGATTTTAAACTTATAATAATGAATTTATTGTTTAAAAGTTTTCTTTCTCTTTTAAAATTCACGTGTAAATATAGTTTTTACAACTTAATTTTCTATACTTTCCTGCTTTTAAAACATAATCATTTAATTCTAATTTGAAAGTTTTTTCTGTGTATAATAGCTGCATGTAAATAAATTTTTAATTTGAAGGAAATATTATTCTTTGCGCTGTTTTTAAAATTGGCAACAGATTAAAATACCCTTTTCTAAAATATGTAAAAAAAATATCTCCTGAAATGATGAAAATTTGAATTTAAAATGGAAATAAATCCTCAAAAAATGAATCAAATTAAAAAAATAAATGCAGTCTGCACACCGGAACTTATGATGTATAAAATTATCTAAAAATAATTAAATTCCTATGTATAATTTTTCTTCCTATAAAACTTTTTTAATGGAACGATTTTGACCAACTTTAACATTTAATATCTCCTAAAATAATTATTGGATTTAAAAACTGTTTGCATCAACGTGTTTATTAAACCTTTCTCTATAATACCACCAATTTTCATATTTTTGTATGTAACAGTTTTCTTGATACAGTAGCATCCCTCTTAACCGGAACTTCGCTTTAACTGGTCGACTTTTCCCCCCAACATCAGGCAAAATTCAGGGATGACGGCCTCGGGAACTCAGCTTACGCTTTCAAGTTGAATTGCAATCTCAAGGGTAAGAAGGCACAATTCAGAAAGGAGAACATCGGTTCTAAATGGATATGAGTTTACCTCCACCAGTGTTGAATTCAGGGTGTGACCCAGGGGGGGGGGGGGGGGAGATGTCCCCCACGGAAGACTTGAGATTTTCTGTTTTTAATGGTCAATAGTTCAACTTATGATGTTAAAGAGATGGAGATTTTATGCTGCAAAATGTCGGGCATCTTGATTTCAACATTAGGCCAGTGATTTCTTTATGGTTCTTTAATTTAAATATACATAATGTAGAGCAATTTCAACTTCTTATAAAGGTGTGTGTCACAATTTTCAACAATTTAATTTGTGTTAAATATTTTTCATTATTTGTCATCAGTGATAATTTTCCTTTCAGTTCAATTATAACTAGTATTCATTTCACAAAATAACGCAAATATGTACTTTTTTAAAAACTACACAAATTGAAAAACTAAATGCATCGTACGGGTTTAATTAATTAAATTGCACAGATACTTATTTAATTTCTTTTTACTTATCCGCTTTAACCAGTTTTTCTCTTAGCCGGCTAACCCTCGGTCCCATTTAGGCCGGTTAAGTGGGAGTCTACTATATTAACAAAATTAGACCGACCCCCCCCCCCCCCCCCCCCCGCCAGTCACAAAAAATATGGATGCCATGTACCGGGAAGATCTACGCAGATTTTCATTGGTCCATTTTACTTTTTTTTATATATAGAAGGATATATTCACTTAATTGTCAATAGATTTCTTGGACACATTGTTCATTTTTTCAAACAATATGAAGGAAGTGTTTTAAAATATAAGTAAAAAAAAGTAATAAATACAAAATATAATTTGTATATAAATTTTTAATTTAGTTTTTTCCCAAACATTCTGATGATAGCAGCTCTAAAAAATAGATTGTGCATCATTTGTAACATTATTTTGGTCATTTAAATATCAAATATCTTCTTACTTGTGAACTTCTATTCTTCACTCTTTGCATGATTGGATAAGAATCAAGTTTTGCTTAAAAAAAAATCATTTAATGTGTTGGAAGTGATTACAATGGTGTAAGAATAGTAATCTGGAGTGCAGTAATTAGAATTGCATGCAGGGTTTTCACTGACGCTCGCCATTGTGCCAAATCATGACAAAATGTTTCATTTGGCGAGTAAATGGATGATTAGACTCACCAAATTGTGAGTGCTCCGTTTTTGCTTATCTTTTTCTGTATATTCCAGTACAGGTGGCACTCGTATTTGAATTATTGAAGATTGATATCGCTTATCATGTTCAATTGTACTGTACTATTTACATTATTTTTAGTGATAGTAACTCAACACCAGTTCAATTTAGCATTAGCCAAAGCCACAGTAAGGGTTATGTGGACGCGGACAGTGTCAAATCACCATGTGCCAATCTAATAGATGATTCTCTATTGCCAGATAATCACTATGTCTGGAAAAAGGAATTCTAGAATTCTAGAAAAACAGTTTTTCACACATAATTTCAAATTTTCAGAATTCATTGAATGTAATACAGTACAAAGTCTAAAGTTCGGACACCCAAAGTTCGGAATTGTCCAAAGTTCGGACTTTCCAGCGGCAGTGTTCAAGAAATAAGTAAAAAAAAAGTCTAGATCAAAGAAACTTTATTATTGAATCTTAACTCATATCCCCAGAAGCAGAATTTTCTGCGTCAGTCTGCAGCAAACAAAAATTTATCTGCGACCCAATAAGCCTACTATCATAAGAAATAACAGAAACACTTAAAGTAAGCAAAGTTTCCATTTATAAATAATAGTCCAGCATTTATTTTTAAGTTGGTGAATTAATCTGCAAGGTTTTAAATAATCTGCAGCGCCCGCTTCCGTGCTGCACTGTTTCTGCTACTGGGCTCATATCTATGTACAGAATAAAAGAAAAACTTCTTAATGATATACCTAAGTTAATGAAGCAGACCACATTAACTAAAATGTTCAATAGTTAACCCCTTGAAGGGCAGTGGGATAAAATATATCCCACCTAATTTAAACAAGATTCTCACCAGAAAATTTTAACTAAATTTTATATTTTTAACTTTGGAGGAAAATCGTTGAAAAATTGCTTTTCCTTATTTAAAAATAAAATTTTTCGATTATTCGGGTGAGAATTCAATATTTAGAGACATTTTTGCTTGCCCCTCTTAAGATAGTTACAATTTCTTCTTAAATTGTATGTTCCCTTAAATAAATGTTTTTGTTTTATTTTTTATTTTGCTGATTTATTTAATGAAAATGATTGTTTAATTTAGTATTAATAGTCGTTATATGCAATTTTTAATATATGAATGTCATATTTTGCCTTTTTAAGTAGTGAATTTTCTTCTCTTTTTTTTATTTGAAAAGCTGTATTTTCGATGACCCAAAGTTCGGAAAAATCAGAAGTTCGGACTACGTAAAGTCCCGAGGATTCCGAACTTCAGACTTTGATTGGAAGTTTTATTTCATAATATTTTATTGAGTTAAATCGGGTTTGCAGGGGTCTGTCCAGACTTTTCTCACAGGGTCCTGTTATTGGGAAATTGTGAAGTTTTTCTTATTTTTGTGAAAATTCTAGTCATAATTTTGTGAATTTTAAATTACCGATGCCTTCATGTTCTACCCTTCATATATAAAAAGCTAAGTAATATGCTCATTGGTGAGTTCAACTGCTTACTTACAAGCCAAATTTTATTTTTAAATGGCTAAATTTGTGAAGAGTTCAATTTGAAGGTGAAAAAATTCTGTGAAAAGTCTATTTAAGAGACAAATAATTTTGGGAAGGATCCTGTTTTAAGAGAAATTATTTTGTGAAGGGTCCTTTAAAGGACCTAAAATTTTCCTAAACATATCCCTGGTTTGAAATTTTTTTTCTTGATCATGCAAGACATTTAGAATATAGTTATTTTCTTTTTAGTTTCTGTAGCAGATAATTAAATTTAGATGAATAACTGATCTATAAGCAGTTACAAAAATTTTATTTTAAACATATTGAAAAAAAGAGGAGGTCGTCCATTAAGGGGTTAAAAATTGAATTTTCAATGTTTTACAATGAATTTATTTTACTATCATTTTGTTTCATTTGATGATTGTTTTTTATTTCTGATTAGCCAAATTGCTAATGCTGGTGAATAGTCGGCGAGAACCCTAATTGTGTGTACTGTAAAAGTTTTTTTAATTGATAAAATAGTCCTAAGTGGTTTGTAATTTGCATTAAAATTTTTATATTCCTATGTATAGTGAAAATACTTGAAATTTCATCAATATGTTAAAATCACTTTCACCAAAATTATATTACTGTTGATTTAGTGCAATATATCACTAGAAGTAGACAAATAAAAATACCCATATCTTATATTGATAAATAAATGACAATGCCCATATCTTATATTGACAAATAATAATACCCATATCTTAAAAAGTATATCATTTGCAGCATCCAGACAAAATGAAAGTTAACCTTTATTTTCATTTTTTATCCTTAAATGTGAAAAATATGTATAATGATTTATAATACTGAACATTGCATTTAAATTTTGTGCTGCATCATTAGATTGATCTTCTTAAATTTGTAATTCTTTTCCCACTTTGAATCTAAATTTAAGGATATTTTATCTGAAGAATATTGTTAAGTGTTCAAAGAAAAACTTTTTAAACTGCTATTTAAATTTTTAAAATCTGTCTGATAGCAATATTTCCTTTAATACCTGTGCTGGTTTTTCTCTTGTTTGTATCATTACTGAAAAGAAAATTATGTAAGTGCATGGTTTCTTGAAAGAGAAATTTTACTTGTTTTAATGGGCTTCTTGTTAAAGTTTAGTTTAGTTAGTCACATTTTATAGGATAAACATTTTTTAAAACACCATAAAAATAAGTAATACATAATGCATTTCAAAAGAATGTCTTTCATCATCAATTGCAAATAAGGCATGCTGCTGTATGTCTTGTTTGTGCCTAATGATGAAAGACGACATTCTTTCAAAACATGTTGTGCATTACTAATTTTGATGGTGTCTTCAGAAGTTTTTACCCTATAATGTGCATTACACCAGTTTTTATAGCACGTTATTGTTAGTCACATCTTTTCTATCTTGCTTAAATTTCTAACTTTTTGTTTATTGTTTGTCCTGCATTGTCTTGCTTGTCAGCACTTGAACATTCTGCCTTACTTTGAATATCTGTATCCTTGAATTATTTTAGAACTCAGAGAAATACCATTTTCTTGAGGTTTTGAACTGTGATAGATTACTCATAGTTAATTTTTTTAATTGTGAAATAATAAGAAAAATATATGTATATTATAAAGCTTAATATCTGGGAACAAATAACTTATTCTATTTTATCTTTCATAAATTGGGACGTATGGACCATAAATATATCAGTAATATTTTAATATGTATGTCTTGGAATAAAATTTAATATTGTAAAGTAGAATAATATGTATGAGGGTTTTTTGTTTGGTTGGTTTAAACTATTTCAGTATTTCAAACTAATGATAGCTAACGTTTTTGAGAATTATTTTATTCTTAATCAGATTCTCTAGCCAACTATGAAGTTAAGGTTTATTTCTTTTCACAATTTTAATGGGTTTTGTTCACAATTTTATTCATCATTGTGAAATATTGAATTTTTACCATCGAAGATTTCACAATTTACAAGATTTTAATAATTTTTTTCACAATTTTTGTATGACTGTAAGCAATTGTTTGTGTATTCTTGTATATTTTTTCTTTCTTGTATTCTGAAAATTTTTGGGCTAATGCATATAAAATTCATTTTATGCATCTGACATTCTAATTCTTTGCACTTATTTTTATCAAAAAGTTCTACTATTTTAAGTTGTTTCGTATGAATTATCTGCTAATAAGGAATTTAAAATATTTCAATTATTAGTGTTGCAATGATGAAAAAAAAAAAAAAAGATAATTATTAAAGTAACTTTTTTTTTTTTTTTAATACTTTCAAAATTTATCCTAAATTGTTAAGAAATACATTCCAGTGTATCTAAGCTCAAAATATTTAAAAAGAAAAAATGATATAACTAAACATTTTAGTTTTGTTAACAATGTGTCAAGATAATTATTAGAGACTATAAATATGTGATAACAACTTTACACATCATTATAAAGTATTATACTTTACATGTAGAAATATTAATTTTCAAATTTTGATCATCTATTATCTGAAAAGATCCTTATACAGGGGGAGTCAAAATGATTGCCCGATTGTGAATGACAGTAAATTTGTACTAAATAATGCTAAAAAGAAACATTGAACACATTACAGGAGGAAGCTCAAAGTTTTGTTTGTGTACTTCACAGCTATTCTATGTGACTCATTTTAGTAAGAAAGGAAACATCCATGAGGTAGTCCATTTGACACCAGACATTATCTAGCATATTCGTATAGTCATGGTGTCGGTCCATTCTCTATGCAGACCTTTATTTTGTTCACTGTTGTAGACAATAAAAAATAAAAGATCTTGGCATAATTCCATAAAAAAAAGTCAAGAGGAGTCATGCACACACAGTGCATTCACAATGTCTGGCATGAAATGGACTAACATTTGAATACTGTCTGTGTGATCAAGGATAGTCACATAAATGTTTATGAAATATGCAGCAAACACCATGTACATATTTTAGTCTGATGTCATCATATATATAAGGTGTTTTATGAACCTCTTTAATTAAAGTTCCAATGTCTTCTCTTTGAACATTGTGTAATAATATGACAGAATTAAACTGGGAAAATTATTTTTAGTTGTCAGTATTTAGATTAATATATTAAAAAATTATATGAGCAAAATGTTTAAAAGTTTTATCACTTTAATTTCACTATAAGTACTACATTTTGTGGTATCTGGAAGACGTAGGTATTCAGAAATTGAGTTAGGAGAATCTCGGGGGGGGGGGGGGGGGAATCTTAAATTTGAAATTTTGTGATTATAAAATGAAATAGTAAAACTTTATATCACTTTAATCTGAATTATTAAAAACCTGCTTTAAAAAAAATCAGATGTATAGATAAGGTCATATTTTATATCTAAATTTTATAAATATAAAAAACTGTTTCAATGTACTCATGGATACAGTCATGGATAGGTCATGGAAGATTCTGAATCTTTGGTTTAAGATGCTTTATTACAAAACTAAAAAAAATTTCATGTGTGTTATTCTACTTTATATTTATGTACTGATTTATACTGTCTCTGCATTTTTTTGACTTATTCTATGCTGCCAAAAAAGCATTTAACCTTTCATTCTTCTAAATTCTTGGTAATACTTTTCTTTAACATTTGTTTTTCTACTAATTTAAATATCTGACTTTCTTTGTATGTGAAAACTTGTGCCACTTTATGAAATGTCATTTTTATTGCATGTTAATTTTCTATGTCTTTTGCAACAATATTTAAATGTTCTAGTAATTGGTGCAATATATGTTGTGTTCATGGAATCTTTATACAAAATTTTGCTGTAAAATCTCAAAATTTACAATCTTTCAAAGTACAAATATAGAAGAAAAGTGTGCTTAAAAATTCCTTACTCATATATATAATTGTTGATTAATAATTTCCCTGCATTCTTTTCTCCTTGTATATATGAAGAGAGAAAAAAAAAATCAATGTAGCATTTGTTGATTTTTTTAAAACTTATATCATTTTACTTGTTAAGAAGTTATTGGTGATATTTCTTATAGTTTTGTATAATAATGTTTCTTAATAATTGCAACAACCTCCCCAGATGCCAAATAAAAGGGGGCACCACTCTAAATCCAAAAAAGGTTGGATGATTCCTTTTTTTTTTTTTTTTTTTTTTTTTTTATAAGAGTAAATTGTAAAATCATAAAGGACACATCATTAGTTCAACATCCATGTGAGGAGGTTTTATTTAACTCTTTATTTCAAAACTTGCACCTTCTATGAGGGTGGTTTAAGTTTACAAGAAGGGAAACTAATTTCTTACTTTATAAAATTTAATCAGTATTTAATGATGACTATAATATCAAAATTTAATTGTGTATTATACAATGGATGTCTTTTAAAAATTTTTAAAACCCATGTCCAATTTCAGAAGTTAATTTTCAACAAAATAAAAACATTATTTCAATATAAAAGATTTCAAAATTGTATATATTATAGGTTCAGGAAAAGCAAACTTATATTTTCTAGTTTATAAGTAAATATTTACAGATCAACATTTTCAATTTATCTAAGATTGATTTTTTAAGTTATTGATTGTTATATATTTATGAGTGAGTTATGAAATTACCTTGACTCATGTTTTGCATTTTACAATTTAAACAATACTGTAATATCACATAGGAAAATGTCATATTCTTAAAGCACACACGTATACACATAAAGAATAAGTGCTTCAAAATCAGAAATGACTAGAGCTTGCTACAAAATTTGAGGCTTATTTGGGGAACATTTGAGTTAGTTGAGTATAGAGTAAGTTTCTCATCTACTAGTTCTATTAGGAGAAAATAAAAATAATCTTTTCCACTAAATTCACTGAATATTGATACCATTGATTTCAGGATGTTTTAATGATTAATGAAAAAAAAAAAAAAAATTACTTTTCAAATAAGCTGGTATAGCCTATAACATATAAATGATAAATGACTCTTGTATCTGAAATTTGACTATTTTTCTCACAAAACAAGTTATTGATAATTATTGTTGCTGGTTATGGTTGTTTCTAATGAAGTGATTGTGCATTTTAGTATTCTCTCTTATGCTTTAATTTATTAAATTAATTTACTTACACCCTTTTTTTCTTCTTTTTTTTCAGATTAAAGGGCTAATATTTTAGCTTGTTTGTTTTACTTTTTTTTTTTTAATGAGGAGAAGGGAAGTGGGGGGGGGGGGGAGATTATTTTATTCAGTCAAGATGTAATTTTGGAATTGAATGGATATTTATATGCAAATTTTGAGAAATAATAATCCTATTTTTTTACAAATATATGGGCATGGATATTTTCTGAAATAAAAAGGCTATACTCCATTTCATTAACATATTAAAATTTTATGCCAATAATATGATCATTATTACAAAATTGAAATATTTTATAATTGGAGAGGGAGAAAAATATAAATATATATATATATATATATCAGATCTTATAAAATTTATAGCTAATTTAGAAGTTTACTCTTAATCAAATCAAAATTAGCATATCTGTGCTAAAATTATGTGTGAAGATGTTCTGCAGTACACAAACACATACAGTTTGGGCACTAATCTAATTAAACTAATGTTAATTCATTTATTTTAACTATTTACTAAAAAACTAATCCCATAAAATTCGAGCCATTTCTTAAAAAGAAAAAAATCAAAATGACTATAATTAAAATTTTTTATTCAGTAAATGTTACTATTTTTCTGCAAATTTATATGCATTATTTATAGTCATAATTATCTGATAGTAGGATTTAAAAATTAAAAATTTGGCTTAAAATAAGAATACATAGAAACTAGAGAACAGAAATTTTGCTTTTTCAGAATTTAGTGTCGTCCCCTCCATTATTTCATTTTCTTTTGATGGACTGATGGCTTCTATTATTATGAAACAACCATTATAAATGAAGTGATAGGTGAAGATAAAAGAGCAGTCGTAAAAAATTAGACCTCTGATTTTCTGGTCAGAATGGGAAAAAAATGGCCATATTTTTTTTTTTTTTTTTTCAAAAAAAAATTATGGCCATTTTTTTTTTCCATTCTGACCAGAAAATCAGAGGTCTAACTTTTTACGGCTGCTCTTTTATCTTTACCTAACACTTCATTTATAATGGCTGTTTCATAATAATAGAAGCCATCAGTCCATCAAAAGAAAATAACTCTGTGAAAGCAGACACTCGGTTAAGGGGAACTCGGATAATCGGGACTCTACTGTAGCTCAGTTTTAAGACTTAAAACACGTGATTTTATTTTATATAAAACGATGTCATCCAAATCCGCTGAAAAATTCCTCATTTACGATCCAATCATAAGCATCTACAATAAAGTATGGGTAGGGCGTCACTATCTCAGAATAATACACAAATGCAGCAAAAAGAAAGCAATTCATTAATATTTTTTCAAAATAGCACGTATTTTAATTACTTTTTTTTTTCAGTTTTTATGAGAAAGTGTCAACAAAAAGATATAATTGCTATTTTTCAACTATTTTTTCTTTACTTTCTACAGAAATGGAGTACTTCCGTTGCCAATATTAAGCAAATGGCTCCAAAAACTACAAAAAAATTAATATTTCAAAAATAAATGGAGATGCAGTTTTCAAACAAATTGCATTTAACAATACTTTTTTTTCCAATATGACGGTATAAAAGTTGAAAATGTGCGATGCTTAGACGTTTAAAAAATTGCTAAAGAGTATTTAACGGCTAGCGTCTGTAAGGTAACGTTATTTTTTGGAGACAAAATAAGCTGGGAGAAAGAAATAGCATACCGTACCGGGGGCTAATAAAATTTTAATTTTGCTATATAAAGTATATAAAATTTCCCTGTATAATGTTAGGTTGTCAGGTAAATAGAGACAGTGATAAAAATTATGGGGGTTCTTCTAGAACTAAGACTGATTGTCCTTTTGACTAAATCTGGATCATCATGAACAAAAAGAAGCCATCCCTTTACCTTGCATCCATGTATCCATGGGTCTAATTTGACTAGAATTAGGTTCTAAAGATTAGAAACAATAAAAACTGTAGGTAATAATTTTCAAAGACTACCATATCTGTTAACGTCATTTTCTCTGAAGCTGGGTGAAATTCTAATGTATGAGCTAACATAATTCTTATTTTGCTGAATAGAAGCAATGAAATGTGGAGAATTTATAAACTAAGTTTCTTCTTTTTAAGGCATAAAAAATCATTTCCGAAAACAGATTAAAATAATAATAATACATATATACAGAGACGGCACGTGGATTTTGTTTAGAGTGTTCAAAAAACTTTAATCTTATTTTGAGTCCAGGGAAAAAAATAATCGCCCCTAATAACACTATTGCAAATCATTGTATAAAAAAGTGACAAAATCAATCATATAATAACTACTAGTTTCAAATTTATGTCAAAATGCAAAGCCTATATATCAGAGAGTCTGAGTAGTTGCTGTTTTTTGTAATTATAAGCTAACTTAGTAAATATTGAGGAAGTATGCTTATTAATATCGGAGGCTGGTTGAGCTCCTATGAGTAATAATTGAGGGTAAGATGAATTCATCAGATATGAAAAGTAATACTGATGAAAAAACAACTAATCATATCAATTGACAGTCTCACTCATTGATATCTTGGGATATTATGGATGATGAATCTCTCTGAAAAAATATTTACTTCATGATGCTGCGTATTTCTGTTTAGAATAGGCATAAAGCAAGTGCTGGTTCAATCTTCCATTAGGGGAACTCGTATTCAGAGCTGCACAAATTCGAAGTGTAATATTTTCTGCTACCATCAATTAAATATCTGCTATTTAATTTCATTCAGATTTTAAGCCTTTTTCTTATGGAGAAATAAGACTCATTCTGGGCACATAGTCCAAACCTACTGAAGCACTAATAGCAATACACAGCACCGCAGCAGGCCCGCCACATCTGTCTCTGATGATGTACAACAGCTAAGAGAGAGAAAATCCAGCATCACTTGGAAATCTGTCATTTAGGAGAAAAACTCCATTAACCAGTCAAAGCTCTCCAAGGTAACTCTACTAATTTTGAGTATGGATGTCAGAGAAAAAGAATGTAAAAGAGTAGAATTGCGATACACAAATACAAGATAACGACTCACAAAGCAGACCGAAAAGCTATGCGAATGGGATTACATAATGAAAAGTTTTTAGAATTGTCAATTGAATACAAAGATTTGAAAAAAGCATTAAAAAAATACTATTGAAATAAAAGATGGTGAAGCGAACTGGAATATTGTTGAGGCAATGTACGAATACTAAAACAGCAACATAAGTCCACAAACCATAAAAATACTTTAAAATTGAATAAAGTTAATGAAAATATTGTAAAAATTAAGCGAATTTTGTGGGATAAATAAAAGTAAAGTTATTTAATATTATTCATATTAATAATTAATTGAAGAATGCCAATTCAAAGGGAAATTAATAATTTAGCATAAGAGATTTAATTGGGAGGGATGCAAATTAGAAAATTTCAAGTCTAGAGAATAAATGCACTAATTTAATTAATATTTGATTATTTAAATAAGATTTTAAAAGCATTTTAATTAAACATAATGTTATGTCATAACAAACTGCTAATGTTAAATTCATTTTTAATCATTGCGAAACAGATTGCAATGCAGGTAGTTTCTTATGCAGAACTCAAAAACTATTTGCTAGTAAACTAATTTTTGATTTGCATATTGGTAGTTTTTAGACATTGATTGTTGTAAAAAAATTTATAGGTTACAATTCATTTTTTCCCCCTGATTAACTTCAAAAATATATTTTTTTAGATTTTTTTTGTTTTTTGTCAAAAAATATATGAATTGTTGTAACCTATGATTTTTTTTTTTTTTTTTTTTTTTTTTTTAATAGAAATCAATTTCCAGAAGTTTCAAATATGTGAATCCAAAATCAATTTATTCTGCTAAGAAATTCTTTGAGTTATGCTTAAAAAACTATTTGCATGTTTTGTATGATTAAAATAGAATTTAAAACATTTGTAGTTACAAGCTTTAAACCTGTATAATTCTTAAACTTCCATACCCTATGATTTCCCGCTTATTATCAGAAGGTAAAATTTACTATGGAATCTAAATATGATGTCAAAATTAGGTGTTAGTATTGAAATTTTTTTAGTTAGTTACAATTTCTATATGTAGGAAAATTTAAGTGTAACTCTCATTGGTAGACATTATTACTAATTGATTGGTGCCTGTCATATTTTTGTATGATGATTTGAAGCAGAGTTAGGAGGGGTCACATTTTTTTTGTTTTTTCCAGGACTGTATATACTATATTACACATTGCTAATTTTCACTCTATCATCAATGCAACAAAATCTTATAACTATTTGTTACAGAAGTTATTGGTCATAATTTATAATGAACTTCACATATTCAGTGTTAGCTCAAAATAGTTTAGAGAAGTTTTCTTCAACTAATTGATTCATCAGTTCTGACATTGAAAAAACTATTGACAATTAAAGCTTTATCAATATTATTATTATTTCATCTAATGGATGCTCTCCGCTTAATAGCAGGAGAACTTATAATGATTTAAAGCATGGAACTTTTTTTTAAATAGAAAAAAGTGAATCAAATTATGACCTTCTTTTGAGATAATTCTTTATTTAATACCATTCTAGAGATGACCTTTTTATAGAGACATTTCTCATTAATGAACATAAAAAGTTCTGTTTCATCAAATTTTTCATATTTAGTTTTGATTGGAGTTTATAATAAAAGTCATAGTGCAGCCAACAGTGAAAGGAAACCATGAATAATTTCTGTAAGAGTCAAAAGACTGAATAGTTTGATTAGTCAAATAAGAGAGGATTGATAATTTCCCTCACACACATCATAAAAAGATAAAATAATCCAGTTACCCTTCATAAAAAATCCTGATAAAAACAAAACTTGCGGAAAATTTACTTTTTGTGTAAAAGACTCAGCATGCATTTATTTTTGTGAATTCTTTACTCATCAGTATTATTTGAAGAAAGATTATTGCATTCAAAAGATCCAATAGATAAATCATTAAAGTTTTCTTCACTCATTCAAACATTATCAATAATGTTTAACTACTTTTAATTTAGGAAAAGATTTGTTAACTTTAGTAAATAAAACACATAAAGTAAGAATTTTAAATGCTATTGCAGCTTTGAGAAAATTGAATTAGTAATTTTTAATCCATTCAGCTAAATTAATGTTGGTCATTGGCCAACTTAACACGGTTAGATGTGTTAGGTAGCCAAGTACCTCTCAGAATAGACTATTTTGTCAACTTGTCCCTCATTGACAATGCTTTAAATTAAAAACTGACAGTTGAATTTCAAAAATACGGAACAAATATTTCATAGAAAAGTACAGTTACAAATAGTGTTTAACGTTATAATGGAATATTTTAAATATTTCATCTATTGCATTGGAAAGAATATATTCATTTATTACAGTGGAAACATTCTTATCTGACAACCCAGTATTCTTCTTCTTATAGTACTCTATAAATTTGTTTTTTGCTCATCATTAGAATCAATGATTATTAATTCATTCATTGAAAAAATTCCTAGTTTCAATGTAAAAAAAGGTGTATACATGGAACAAATGTGATTTTTAAAATCTTTCTTTTTTAGCTATATGTGCTTTAAAAAATTGAGCTATTAAACTTGACATTGTGCTCCGTTATTCTAATTAAGGGAAATATTTGAGATATATTTTATATGGAAAAAAAAGAAACTATCAATGTTGTCAATATTTTTAATACTTTTTCTTATTTTCTTGTAACATGAAACTGTATGAGACTGTCACTTTTATCTAACTGTATTTCTAACTGAAAACAGTAGATTTTTTGATAGTTTCATTGAAACTGCCATTGTTAATTCACTAGATTATAGTAGATTGTTGAACATTGACTTTTGAAAATATGTTGTTATAGTTAGAAATATATTAAATATTAATCTATGCATAATTTATGAATACAAGTTGAATTATATAATTAAAAAAATATTATTAAAACCCCTGTCTTCTCTTTCTGTCTCTTAACACTAACATACTAACAACTCTTCCTTTTTCACTCTAATTAACTGTTCTATATAGTTTTTTAGAGTTTTCTTTGTTTACCTGACTACAACAAAACATTTTTTTCTGTTTATGTATAGGGGTGATATTAACTCCTTCAGCACCTGATTATTTTATCAAGTGTTTATATACCAGATTTTATGCAAAATTTTATTTTTGTTTATTTCATATGAAATGAATGATACCGTTTTCTCCTTGATTTTTTTTTTTTAATTTATTTATTTAATGCAAAAAAATTATTACAGACTAGCATGATATTTAAAAAAAAAATCTGCAGAACATAATCCAGGGAATTCTATATGTCCTGAACATATCAGGCAGGTATCTTTTTTTCTTATCTTCTGGCACACAGACACCACATCTCTCCTTTCTCGAATTCGTAACAGCTGATGAAGATTTGGATGCTGAGTTAAAAGTTTACTTCTCTTTGGTGTTGAAACATATTGAAAAAGCTTCCTGTAACCACACTGTATTTCTCAAGCAGCCCTTTGCAGCACAATATTATAAAATTTTTAAAATCTACATTGTCATCCTGAGAGTTTGTGTGCAAGATAAAATGCATTCAAAAGCATTCTGGACGCAACGTGTATGCCCATTTTTTTTTTTTTAACCATGTGTAAGATTTCCGAGCTAGACTGTATGGTTGTAACATTTGATCATTTTTATCCACTGATCCAATCATTTGATTATATATTTCAATATACTTGGGCTTGTAATAAAACTGTGATTCATCTGCAACTAAATTTCTTTCCTTTTCAGAGTCCAGCCTCATAATGTCAAATAAGAACATAAACATCTTTTTTATCTGAAAAACAGACTAGTAACATGTTCTCATTTCGAGCAAATAGTGATGATCCTTTGTGCAAATCCTCACTGCCAATATGTTGAGGGGCCCCTCTGTTAGCACACAGTGTGGCAGTAATGTAAGTACAGTCGAACCTCGATATCTCGAAGGGAAAGACAAAAAAATTCGAATTACTGAAAACCGCATGCTATCAATAGTAGAATAAAGATAAAAGCTTTTTTGCATATCCTTTTTAAAAAGTAATTCATTTTTATTCTAACTTTTAACTATTATAATTTGAAAAAAGATTAAATTTTTGTTTGCTTCAGAGATGAAAGCAAAATTTTATCTATTACACTTTCTAAGTGAACAATGGCTTTAAATGTGTCCTCTGACATATTTGGCTGATGCTCAACATATCTCCTCAAAGTGTCCACTGCAGAAAGTGCTTGTTTGTTTGTCACATTTGGTGGTAATTCAAGGATTTCTTCATCCTCTTCTTCTGCTTCACACGAAGCTTTCATTTGATCGATGATATCGTTGTCATGCCACTGACTGAACACTGTTACTACATCATCTATGTCGACAAAGTCATTAACCACTTCAACGGCTGCCCCGAGATAAGTCGGGGGTAAAAGCACTGTTTCCCTATACCTGTCGCCGGTAAAGTGGTTAAATTCGATGTTATCGAATTTCATGAATTCTGTCAATCTTCAATGTTTCAGTCATTTTTAGTGCAGTTTTCATCAGAAATATAGATGTTTATTGTCTCACTACTTTTATAATTTTTAATGAATCCTGCCTTTTTAAAGCTATTTATTATAGTAGAGGAAGACACATTGTTCCATGCTTTGTCAGCCATTCACATAGCTTGTAAAACATTAACACCAGATGGTGAAACGCCATCTTCGATTTCGGACAACATTTTTTTAACCACATGATGACGATACTTTACTTTAAAACTTTGGATGATGCCCTGATCAAGTGGTTGAAGTTTTGAGGTAGTGTTTGGGGAGGAGGAAATTCACTTTTTACGTTTTCCATTTCAGGTATGGTATTGTGCACCGCACAGTTATCGATGAAAAGCACAATTTTCCGCTTTTCTGTTTTTATATTTTTATTTACATTTTTAAGCTAGCTTTCAAAAATGGGTTTTTTTCGCGAGGTGTTCGTGGTCGAGGTAGGTTGCTGTCGGCCCGGCTCCGTGCTTCAAGTTGTGGTGTCCCCGTTTTGTCTCTAGAGCTACAGGTTGTAGTTTTTCCCTTTTTCATTATTGCTTTTTGTTTCAACGTGGTCTCCAGCCCTGTGTGGCGTGGTAAGCTTTCCGCGTTTGTAAATGTTTACTTTTTGCTGTGTTTAAGAGTTGTTTATTTTTATTTTTATTTTTTTTCTCTGACTCGCAGGTCGAGGACTGGTTGTGTTGTTTTTATCGTTCAGTATGTCGTCCATTTTTACTATTACAGATGCGAGTGCTGGTGACCCAGAAATATTTGTGCAAGAAGTTAGCAGTCCTTCGCAACAGGTTACTTATGCGTTCGCAAATGGAGTCTCCAGTGTTTGCGTCTTTCTTGAAGCGACTGAGGGTAAGATTCCTCGAAATAGGCCTGTGGCTTTAAAAGCTGATTTTGATAAAATAGTTGGTCCAAATGCGCCTTTAAAAATTCGTTTTACCAGGACGGATAAATTGTTAGTCGAGACGTCTGATGCTCAATGCGCTCAGGCGGTCTCTGGTATTGACAAATTACTTAATGTGCAGGTCAAGGCGTATATTCTACAGGAAACTATCACGTCACGGTTTGTCTTACACAATATCGATACGAGTATTAGTCTCGAAGAGTTGGGAAAGGAAATTCAAGCCGAAAATAAGCTGAAGGTTAAGGATTTGCGGCGTTTTACCAGAAAGGATAATGGTGTTACCAAATTAACGGAAACTGTTTTAGTGACTATTTACGGCACATTTATTCCTGAAAGGATCAAGTTGTTTTATATGACGGAAAGAATTAGACTTTTTTATGACAGACCACGCCAGTGTCTTAACTGCTGGAAATTTAACCATGCTACCAGCAAATGTCCGAATGAAACCACCTGCAGGAAGTGTGGGGGTAAACATGCGTCTGCCACATGCAGTACTGCCGAGCTTACTTGCTCTAATTGTCAAGCCTCCCACCTGGCGTCTGATCTGAAGTGTCCAGCCCGACTAAGGGAAATGGATTTCCAAAAATACAAATCTGATAACCATTTATCAATCACCGAAGCTCGTAGACTGTATGCTAAGATTTCTAATCCAAAAACGTATGCTGATTCTGTTAAAATGAACTCTGAAGTAACCTTGAACCCCACATATGTAACTAAAGCAGATCTCGAGCAAACGATGGAGCTCTTTTTTCAGCGTACTCAAGAGTGCATCCTTAATGTGTTACAACAACAAACGAACTTATTTATACAAACCATGGAAGGATTGGTTAAGTCTTTCACGGCGGCCTGTGCGGCCAATACACGGTCTGCTGGTGCTTCTAAAGATACGGTTGGCAGCTCTCCCTCCGATCGGCCGAAGAAAATAAAAAACAAAAGGTGACGGCCCAGCGGCTATCCTTAGCGAACTGTCGGGAACAGGTTTACAGTAAAACGAGCGGGAACGAGTTTGTTCTGAAATCGAGCTCTGAAGAAGAGTCTGGTGGCGACGACATGGAACAGGTTTAGCGCCCCCTCCTTCTTTGTTTTTCTCCTTTTTTGTGCTGTCCTTTTTGGTGTTCGCCTGTTTGGACTTTTTGTTGTTTGTGTGTTTCCCAGGTGTTCTTTGTCGTTTTATTTATGGTGCAGTTTTCGATCCCCTTTGCTGTGATCCAGTGGAACTTGAGAGGCATTAAAAATAAAGTCCATTGGTTGAAGTGTTCCCCCTTTTCGAAGGCCGATGTTTTTGTTTTTCAAGAATCTTTTCTTAGAGTGGATGATTCCTTTGCCTATCCGGGTATGGTGATCTATCGTCAGGACAGAGCTGGCAGGGGTGGTGGTCTGCTCACTGCTGTGAGTAGGAGACTTACCTCTGTAATGCTCGATTTGGGCTCTCTTAGCACCCAGGGTGTGGAGGTCCTTGGGGTTAGGGTTTGGATGGCAAGACGGTGGGTGACTATCGTCAATGTTTACGCTCCCGAGGGTAGAGTTAGTGAATCGTGGCTCCAGCAGCTTACCAATAAGATTTCGCATCCCTTCCTGATTCTCGGTGACTTTAATCAAAAGCATCATGCCTGGGGCAGTTCTTGTAACACTTCGGGCTCTGAAGAGATTCTAAACTGGCTTCTCAACAATAATGTTTGCATTCTTAATACAAATCATCCAACTCACGTCACTCATTCTGGCTCTGCATCATTGATTGACCTCTCTTTTTCAAGCCCTGATTTTTTTCGGCAAACTGACACATACGTTCACCCTGATCTGTTTGACTCTGATCACTGGCCTATCATCCATAAAATTAACCATGTGACTACGAACTACCCGCATACTTCTACTAATTGGGATGGAGTCGAGTCTTGCCTTAATCGGACCCTGGATGTTCATGACATCACCTCATTTGAGTACCTCCATAAGAGCTTTCGAGAGGTTCTTTCCCATAATTCTTTCAAGCATAGGGTGCAGCGTCGAGATAACCCCCCCTGGTGGGACTCACGTTGCGCGTGGCTCCTCGGCCAAAAGCGGAAATTCCTGAGATTAGCCAGAATAAACTTATCGAGGGATTGCTGGAAATCGTATAAGTCTTATGCTGCTCAGCTCAAGCACTACATGAATTATCAGGCTCGCAATTACTGGGGCGATATATGTGAAAAGGCCGCCAAAGGTACTATCTATGGAATCATCAAGGCTTTAGCCAAGAGGAGTAGCTCTGAGGAGTCAAATCTCTATTTGATGGACGAGACTGAAGAGCTTCTGGACAGGTCTGACCAAGCCAATGCTTTTGCCGAGCAATTTCGAAGCACCCGTGAGTTCTGTAGTATCCCTTTTGATCTCAGCAGTTCGGATGAGCATTGGAACAACCCGATCACGTTCGAAGAGCTGAACCGTGCAATTCAGGACGCGAAGAATACCACCCCTGGCGAAGACGGAATTCCGGCTCGTGTTTATAAAGCTCTTACAATTGGAAACAAACAAAAGTTGCTTCGGCTTTTTAATGATAGTTTCATGTCGGGTAGTGTTCCGGATTGCTGGAGAACGGCGGTGATCCTGCCTATCTGGAAGGTTGGGAAACCTAAAGGGTTTCTTAGCAGTTACCGGCCCATCGCTCTCACGGCTGTGGGGTGCAAGATTATGGAGCGCATCCTCCTCAAGAGAATCCTCGACTGGGTTATGCCTAGACACCTTTTCAATGATCGACACTTTGGTTTTCTCCCCAATAGCGACTGCACGAAGGCTTTGAAGCTGTTTTACTTAGACATTAAGCGTGCCAGATTGGAGAGGAAGTACATCATCGCTCTCAAGCTTGACATCCACGCGGCGTATGACTCTGTATGGAGGGATGCTCTTATTTACAAGATGGCTAGCCTGGGCATTGCTGGAAGAACGGCCTTGTGGATCTTAAAGTGGATCGAGATTAGGAAGATCAAGGTTAAGTGGAGAGGTGTTTTCTCTCATCTGGTGAACTCTTTTCGTGGTGTGCCGCAGGGCAGCGTCCTTTCGCCCATCTTGTTCATGATCTTCCTGTGGGATTTATTCGAAGCTGTTGATTCGGGGGTCCAAATCATTGTATATGCCGATGACATCCTTCTCTACTTTTCAGATCTTTCCTTAGCAGACGCTTTTTTGAAACTTCAGGAGATGCTGAACAGGATCAATGCTTGGTGCACTTATTGGAAGCTTGAGCTCCGGCCTGATAAATGCTCGGCAATAAATTTCTCTCGGCAAAAGGATCTTCCCCTGCAGAATTTCAGTCTTCATGGATCAGACATCCCGTGGCAGAATACTACTAAGATCTTGGGTGTCATTTTTACTCACAACCTGTCTTTCAATCAGCATATTGAGTTTTTATGTAAAAAATGTATGAAGCGCCTTAATTTATTAAAAGCTGTTGCCAGTCCTCAGTGGGGAGCAAAAACCGTCCATCTCATTCCTTTGGTCAATTCCCTTATTCGGGGCGTTATTGATTATGCGTGTCCTGTGTACGGCGTTGCAGCTAAGACCTCTCTAAAGAAGCTGGATGTGGTGTATAATGCGGCCCTCCGTTTTGCGACCGGCCTGCCCAAGTGGACTCCCATCTTCAAGCTTTATCGTGAATCCAACCAAGCTCCTCTTAGTTTTCGACGAAGCTATCTTACCTCTTCCTTTTACATCCGGTGTACGTCTGCTGTTAATTTTGGTCGTCCCTGCTCCAATTATTTTCCTGATGGGTTTTCTTGGACTACAGACCATGCTATTGTGACTCCTGATATGCTGATTACTTCTCACTGGCCTTGCGGGAGCTTAAAGGATGTCTGTAAGATCATAGTTGATGAGTTGCCGTTTCAAACTAAAAATCTCCCTCCCACTGCCATCAGTCAGTGTTTCAGTCTGTACATGGATGAGTTCCGTCATCTTACCAATTCTTGTTTTATCGCCACGGATGCTTCGAAGAACGATTTTAAAACTTCTATTGCTGCTGTTAATATTACTGAAGATACATCCTGCGCTTACCTCACCCATCATTTAAACTCTACTTTTACTGCAGAAGCTCTAGCCCTTAATCTGGCTGTCCAGCGCTTTCTTATCAAGAGTTACAACTACTTTATTTTGTCGGATAGCAAGTCTGCCCTTGAAGCTTTAATACATATTAACCATAGGTCCCCAGCTGTCATCTTAGACCTTTTCCAGTCTTTATGCAGCGTCCGTGGTTCTGTGTGTGGGATTACCTTGATCTGGGTCCCTGGCCATGTTGGTATCCTTCCTAATGAGAAAGCTGATAATCTGGCTAGAAATGGCCCGTATGCGGTTAGCACTTATAGTGGGGTGGCCCCTGAAGACTTAAAGAGGCATTTAAAGGATCAGCTTCATGCTAGCTTCCAGAGCTGGTGGAATGATTGTAAATATGCAGTCGATTCGCCGTATCGTCCGAATATTTATAAGTGGACGCATAACCGTAAAGAGGATGTTTTTATTGCTCGTTTCCGGACGCAAACGGCTGTCACTGACAGGAAGTTATATATTTTCAAGCTTAGTATTTCTCCCACGTGCTCTCTTTGTTCTACGGAGGATGGGACGGAATTCCATTACGTTTTCAAGTGCCCGGCTTTTGATGCTGAAAGAACGATGCTACGGGATGCCATGGCATCTGTTAATTTCTTTCCTGATGACTGGACTGACTTTTGGGAATGTATCAACTCTAATCGTCATTGTTTTCGTCTGTTCATCAATCTCTTCCTCGGGAGCGGGCGTTTTTAGTCGCCTTTTTCCGTTTATCCTCGCTTGTTTCATCACTCTTGCTTAATAGCTGTGTTGTCTTTTTGTTTTTGGTGCTGCTTGTCTGGATGAGTTGTTGGGCTCCTTCGTTTTAGGTTGCCCCTGGTTTATTGTTTAGGGTGCGTCTTTTTTGTGTTTTTCGGGGTAGTTTTTGTCCTCTTGTTGGGGTTATCAGTTCGTGGTTTGTTGTGTGGGCCGTCCCACTTTGTTTCTGGTGGTAAACTGGTTTTTTTTGTTCCGTTGGTTTGGGTATATGTGATCATTTGAGGTCATGCCGGCCGGAGCCGCAGCGCCTACCTCAAAGCTCAAATAACAAATAACAATTCAAAAATGTTAGATATCATCCAAGGTTAGCTTCATAAGCCAAAGAAAATGATTTTATGCTTGTGAAACATCTGAGATTTTTCAATTTTCCAATGATCAACGGTTTTAATTTCTCTGTTCTATGCATATTTGCACAAAACAACAAAGTAACACGCTCTTTACTTGTCTTGCTTCCATGACATGCTTCACCCTTCACATGCATTTTTTTTATCTGGCGTGCATTTAAAAAAAAAGTCCAGTTTCATTCGCATTAAACATATCTTTTTCGACAATCCTTCACGATCAAGCTTATTTTTTTCCTAAATTCTTCACAAACTTCTTTGTCTATGCAAGCACTTTCACCACACAGTTTCAAAAATGAAATGTTGTTACGTTTTTTAAAAATTTTGAACCAACCATTACTTTCTTTGAAATTTAGGTAGCTGAATTCTTTTGCAAAAGATTCAGCTTTTTCTTTGATTACAAGTCCATCTAGAGGGATGTTTTGAGTTCTACATTGTGTAATCCACATCATAAGGCACTTCTCCATGTTGGGAAATTGACTGTTTTTTAACTTCTTTCGCTTGCCTAAGCTGTCCTCGAACTTTTGTAGGATAGTTGCTTTATTTTTTTAAATTGTTGACAATGTGCTGCTTGGAATCCCAAACTCCTTTGGAATTTCCATTTTTCTTTTTCGAATTTTTTTCAAATTTGTCGATTTATGTCTTCACTTCAATAGAAAATGTATTCAATTTTCGTTTGTTAGCCATTTTGAACAGATGACTCACAGAAAATTTCCCCTACAAATGCTCTACTTTTTTCTGAAATAACCAAGAAAGGAAACTTTCCAGGATGTCACTAGGGCATTCACACATTTCTTTTTACCCCTTGTTGCAATAAGATATTCTACATTCTTCTTACAAACCACATACCTCTTGATTCTTGTTCATTACTATCATTTCTGGTTTTCTTAAAACCACTCCAACCCCTCAAGAAAATAACCTTGAAGAATAAAAGGACAAAGAAAGGATAGATGGTCACTGCATATTCAATGTCATCTGACTGAAAAGAGATAAGGAAACAATAAAACAAGAATTTCAACTCCATCTTTGGTGGTCAAGAGATTTCATTGTGTTACTGGTGCCTTTATATCCCTCCATTTTAAAGTTTATGCCAAGTTTATCATTATAATTTGTGAATATAGTTTTTCTAGTCTTTAAAAATTTCTATTTTTTTGGAAGATTTTTTGTTTTAGCAAAAACATTTCTCACTATTATGTAAAAAGAAATTCAAGTTTTCGAGGGACAAGCCAAAAAAATTCTTAAACCAAGGTTTTTTTTAACATTGCGTGTGTAAGAAATTTGAAGGGAATTTTGTTTTCTTCGAGATATCGAAAAATTCGCGAAATCGAGGTTCGACTATTGTGTCACAGAAGATACTGTACTAGACAAGTTGACAAATATCAACTCTTTCCTTCCTCAAGCAGGTTTTGTGCTAAACACACTACAATTCATTCAGAAACTGGTAAATGTGAACTGTCAAAAAACAGTGGAATGTCGTGTATGTCCTGTCCAAAATATAAGAAAAAATTGAACTTTGGATCACTTGGATGTAAGCTAAATTGTTTTACTCCAAATCTTTATCTTTTATATACAGTACGTAACCATTTATCTGGAATGCTTGGGGTCAGATGTATTCCAGATAACTGGTTTTTCCTGTTAACTGGTTGTGCTTTAAAGCAGCATCCATTTGATAAGTTTTGTGGAATATGTGTGGTTGTGACATTATTTCTGATTTTAAATTATTAGATTACTTGGATTAAAAATCAATGCAAGAAAGATCAAAAGTTAAACAGAGTTTAAAAGAAGGTAATTTATGGGAATCCCTTAGGAAGAAAAATTCTCCTGTTTCCTCTGAATAAAAATTAAAACATCTAAAATACAACTAAATATGTTTTCATTTCAAATACTAGATTTTGTCATCAAATTATACAATTGTTTCAAGCAAAACCTATGTCAAACTGGCTGTATATGACACCTTTTTCTGCAAAGATTCTGAAATTAGTCTATCAGAAATATCATTCCGGATAACTGGTTTTCTGGTTAACTGGTTTCCGGATAAATGGTTCCATACTGTATTGCCTAAAATGAAGTCTCCTTTTATAGAGCATGAGTCACTCATCTAGGGCAAGATGTTTTTCTGGATCCAACTGTAATTGACAAACTTCCCGCACATAAGCAAAATACTGAGCTAGTCGTGTGATGGGTCTTTTGTTCTCGTAAGCTACAGGAGATGAAAATTGCAAGAATTTCAAAAGAGATTGGAATTTATTCCTACTCATAATTTTAGAGTTAAAAACTTTTGGGACACTGCAAAATACATTAGTTGATTTATAATCGGAAAGTTCCGGAAGCTTTGACAGTCCATCAAAAATACACAAGAGGGAAATACATTTCTAGCATTTCTATGGGATGCCATTTCAATTCTTGCACATGTTGAGTTTTGTATTTTACTTCCTTAAAATAAATATCACCTCTTTCATTTGTCCACTTACATAAAAAAGGAGCAATTTTTTCAAAACAAAGTTTAAAATATTCAGCAGGAGGCTGCATATTTGATAACAAAACTGGTGTGTGAATTTCAAATTCACTCCGAAATTCAGTCACAGGGTTTTTCCAATCATCGGTAAAAGGATCTACAAACAATATAAATCCATCCATCTACATACTTTGCTTCCACTTCTTTATCTGAAAAATCTGTTTCTTCATATCATCATCTTCCTCTGTTGGCGCATAGTAAGGATCGTCATCACTGTCACTACCTTCATATTCCATCTTTATAACAATCCATATTTATAATAAACATACACTGGCCTCCAAAACTGGAGGTACAGTGACTGGATGCTTTCGATTGTACACGGTTTGTGAAATATCTACCAAAATTCTTGATGAATTGTCCTTGAGCTTCAAGGATATAAAGAACATGTTTGACTTCATATTTTTCAGTCAAGATTTAATCACAGGGACAATTAATGGTCTAAGAATAAATTAAATAATAAAATGTTTGTGATTGCCCATGTAACACAAAATACTCATAATGGTCTGTCACTATAGCAAATGAATATGTGGGTCCTGTTTAACACTAGAGTGCATTTGTGTAAGCATAGCACACATATTCCAATTGATGAAGGTGTTAATGCTTCTGTGAAAAATTCAAATGTTTTCTTTTTATAGCATACGGCGTTTTCAACCAAATTTAACACCACTTTCTGAAAAAATGGAAAAAAAAAAAAAAAAGAGAAACAGTATGCTGCAATTAAAACTTCAATATATTGAATATTTATGAGAATATTCAATATTGAATATTTATGTCCATATTGATGAGATATGGACATTTTTATGAAATATTTTTTAACAGTGCATGCATGAAAGGTTCCAAAATTTTTATTTCATAATTTGGTAGTTAGCTATTTATGGCAACTCATATAAAAAGTCCAATCAAATATTCTGAAAACTCAAAAAGATAGATTGAGCTGGTTGACTAATTGTGGAAAATCCCTTATAATAAAAATACTTTTTGAAAACAATTCACTATATCATTCCTGCCTTTCTGAAATTTCATGATATTTGACTGGACTTTCCATATTAATTGCCCTAAATAGCTGACTACCAAATTATGAAATAAAAATTTTGGAATCTTTCACGCATGCATAGCTAAAAAGGTATTTCATACAAATGCCCATATCTTATCAAATATTCAATATTTTCATGTTTTAATTGCAGTGTACTGTTTCTATTGTTCTTTTTCATATTTTCGGAATGTGGTGTTAAATTTGGTTGAAAACTCTGTATGGTATAAACAAAAAAAAATTTAATTTTTCCCAGAAATGTTAACACCTTCACGAATATGCATGCTATGCTTACACAAATGCATACAACCATTAAACAGGACCCACATAGTCATTTGCAGCAGTGACAGACCATTTTGATAATTTTCTGTTACATGGGTGATCACAAACATTATTTTATTATAAAATTTATTGTAGACTCCCTAATTGTCCCCAAAACTAAATCTTTAATGAAAAATATGCAGTCAAACACATTCTTTACAGCTTCAAAGTTAAAGGACAATTCGTCAAGAATTTTGGTAGATATTCCACAGACAGTGTACAATTGAAAGCATCTGGTCACTGTTCCTTAACTTTTGGAGGCCAGTGTATCTAGCAAATCTATTCATATAAGTAAAACACAAATAAAGTAAAAGTATGTCAATTAGCGAATAGTTTGTTAGAATTTCAAACTAAAGAATATGAACTACCCTCACACACACATGCATATAATGTCCAACTTCCCAAAACAAAGGACTCCTTTCATGACTCCTAATTGGCCACAGCTCGTCACATGATCGAAAGTTGACTGGCAAGTTTCCAAACCCTACCGTGAATCACTTTAGAGACAGCAGCTATTTACCACAAAATAAAACAACACCACACATTTCAGTATTATACATGACATACGGGTAGTGTGTTTGGTAGGGGTGTATGATGAAATCGTGGCATACATAGTGTACATCTGGTGCTGAAGGGGTTAATTCTACTCTAGATACAAACAGCTAGACTGATTTTGACAAATGCAAATTCTTGGATTTGTCTGGAAACTGTAGGTGATATAGTGATAAAAATCCTAGAAGATTATTTTGACAGGAAATCCTGAATAAAATAACACATTTATTTCTTCAGTCTTCTCCTAAGGCTACACACATACTTTTTGACTTTTTTTAATTCAATTTAATCTATCCATTTACCCGCTGACCGCCGAGCGAAAGGGCAAAATTGTAATGTTGTTTTCATTGTGATTTTTTTAAATGCTAAAAAACAAACCATGTTTTTTTCCAACATGATATAATTTTTTATATTACGTATAGGCATATATGTTTTGAAACTATTAATCATAACTTAATTTTTTAAAACTGGATTATATGTGTAGAGTTATATTAATTTAAATAATGCTTCTATTGCAGTGAAACCTGCAGCTTAGTGAACGGATATATCAGTTTGCGGCAGTGAGAAGGTTAAAAAGTATTTTCTCTATTTTACATAATTCACTGCTTGATTTTTAAATATATGAAATGTAGTAAATTACCTTATTGGTATGGATATAAATAAAAGTTATGGGCATAAGTAAAATAAAATGGATAATTTTAAAGCATTATGCAGAAAACCTATGAAATGACAAGTAACTTATGCAAATGAAAAACTAATAATGACATAGATAATAAAATCATAAGTTATTACATAAAGACCCCTAAAATATTTATTTTTACTTAAGTGAAAAATCCAAATATTGCTAAATTCAGGGTCGATCCTTGGGCCATGTGAACCGGGCAGAGGAGGATGCCACATTGGACATGTGATTAATACATTTTAGGTTTACACAGGATCCGATGTTTGTCAATTACTTTTGCTTCTTTATAAATCTTTTATTAGCAATCACTTTTTTAAAACTTGTAATGATAAAATAAGGTATATATCACATTCAAAGACAAAAAAGCATAATCTAATCCTTTAAATATTTAAATTAATTTAGTGTTCTTCATATGCTTAAAAATTGGCTGAAGGAACGATGTGAATTATGTTGGTTTGAAAATAGTACTAATTGAATTTGAATGGAGGGGGTGCCAATATATTTTACCTGGTGAAAAATCTTCCTCAGACAGCACCTGGCTATAACTTCGACACATTTTGAAATGCCAAAATAAGATTTCCATCACAAAGTTATTTTAAATTGAAATTTAAATATCCATCTTTCAGAATTTTACCATCAAATTCGAGATGTAATTTTCTCTAAACATGAATCTTAATTAGTTTTGGCATGAAGCTAATGTTATTCCTACTTGATAGTTTATTTCTTTACTTTAAAAAGGTTGTTTCAAATTTTAACATTGCTGTTATTTTGAGTTTTTTATTTATTTGCTTTTAAGAAAGAAATATATCACATACAAATTTAGACTAAAGAACTTATTCTTGTCAAAAAGTATCTTTGGCTACTTTGATTTATATATTTATTACTAACAAGCTGCTCATTTATTTACTAAAGGCATTCAAGTTCACTGTCTATTTTATTTTTTTATGTTTGCATTTCCCTGTGAACATATAGCTGTAAAGTATAAGATGTAAGAATGCAAGATCATACATTTTTTAAATGAAAAAGAGTAGCATTTTTTTATATTTATTACTTTTTTATTGTAATTTCTAATTTTTCATGCTAATGTATTAAATATTAAATGCTTTAATCATAACAAAAAATTAACTTATTTCTGAATTAAAAAATAAAAGAAGAAAATACAACTTCAATATTTATTTTTAATAATTTGCGCATTTAAAAACCTTACAAGAACAAACTATTGTGATTGTAGAGTTTTAAAGAAAGAAAAGAGGGGGGGGGGGGAATCTTTTTTATATAAATGCAACCAAGTAGGATGATATTCTCATTTTTTGAATATGTCAGGAACTGTCAATAGAAAGTAATAGAGTTAATATTATAACATAACACATGCAAGGTTAAATAATAAGTTTTTAATAAAATAACATTTTTTAGTGTTTACCCATAGCTTAATTTGCACTGGAGATCAGCTCTGGTACTTTGTTTTTAGTGAGAATTTAAATATTGGTCAAAATTCACTGCAGCTCATAAATACTGTTCTCTGGAGCCCAACTGAACAGCACTTCTGAAAAACTAAAGCCTAAATTATATTTTCCTTTCCTTCCCTTACCCAATCATTTGCGTTCTTTCCTATCAAAGTGCTTATACAGTAGAACCTCGATCCATCATTTTTCAAGGGGTGCGTGAATAAAAACGATGAATGCGGGAAAACGACGAATGCGGGTTAACGTCAAAACACGAAAAAAAATAATGTTTATGCATTACTAATACATGCAATGTGTACAGCATACTAATAAATTCTAATTTGTTACTTTCCAAACTGTAAAGTAAATAAATCGGACTTCTGAAAAATTGATATTTATTTTCAAAATCAGTAATTTTATGCTGGGTTTTTAGTTTATTTTTTAAATTAAACAACAAATTTTCAAGATGTACAACATTTTTCTGGCCATTTTCTTTAATTTCATGTGCATCTATAAAAGTTCGTACAGTTTCAAATGCCGTAATTGCATCTGGCAGACTTGGCACTGGTGTAGGCTCAGCTTTATCGGCATGAACATTATCATCTACTTCTTCGCCATTATTTTCATTTTTTGCATCATCACACATTTCCTCTATGCTTAGGACACCACATGTCGCAACATCTTGATCAATAGAAATATAATCGCTAAATTTCACACCCGATACATCCTCTGCTACACACAACCACTTTTCCTCTGCATTTATCGTCACCATCATCATTATTTTCTTCCCTTTCTGTTGAGCATTCTTCATCAATTTTTCACGCAAAACTGCATTTCATGAAACAATTCTGGATGGCTGAAGAAGTTATTTCATTCCATGCTGAAAGTACAAAATGAATAGCATGCAGAAGGTTTATTTTTGGAGTGAGTTCTTTTGCTTGTTCCATGAAACATAAAGATCTTTTCACTAGCCATCTCCTGTAACATTTCTTAAAATAGTTGATTACCCCAGCATCAAGAGAGACATATGTACAGTTAGCTGGGAAAAAACTTTAATATTTTTCAACGCCGACGTATCTGGTGAATGAGCCGGACAATTGTCAATAAATAGAATAATTTTCTCGTTTTTGAGCGCTGATTGATCTATCAAAATCATGAAGAAATTTTGTAAAAATATTATTTTTAATCCATGCTTTGGCATTTGAATAGTAGACTACTGATAGTTTCTTTACATTCTTGAAGCATCAAGGTCTAGTAGATTTACCAATAACGAGGTGTAGTCGTTTGTTAGGACCGTCCTTATTTGTGCATAGTAGCTCTGTAAGTCTTTCTTTGGAATGTATACCCCCATGACAAAGCAAGAGCTCCTTTGAGCGCTAGCATTCTCTCTGGCAAGCATTTATAAAACAGGCCTGTTTCGTCTGCATTATAGATGTCACAAACATTATAGCCTTCTAGTAAATTCTAAAATTTTTCTAACTTCTTTTTCCAACTTCTAAATTTTTTCGAACCACATTGCTATGGTATCAGTATTTACTACTGCGGCACTTTCACCGCATAATTTCCTGGATACCAATCCATGGCGAATTTTAAAACTTGAAATACACCCATTTGATGCAGAAAAAGTATCCATGCCATATGATGCAGCTATTTCAAGTGTCTTCTCTCGAACAATATTCCCATCCGCAGGAATATTTGACGCACGAGACTGCTCGTACTAAGCGAAGAGAGGTCTATTCAAACCACTGTAAGTAGACATTTTGTTAGTTTTTTCTTTTTTGCAGAAGTTCCATACTTATCAGCCTGCTCTCTAATTTCTTTCTTTTTCGAAATTATCGAATTCAGGGTTAAAGGCGATATACCTAAATGCTTAGCGATGTTAATTTTTTTCTCAAAATGATTCTTTTCCACCTTATCTATGATGAGAAGCCTTCTTAAAATTCCCAGAACGCATTAAATTGAAAGCTCACACTCTTGAAATTAAACACGTGCACTGAACACAACAGATTAGCCAGAAATGTGAAAGAATGTGGCAGCTGAAGCTGGCTAAAGTGGATACATCCATGCTCCCCTTTACACAGAATAGAATAACCCATTCTCCAACTAGAGCACCTGTTCTGCATTCCTTTATTTACACATACATACGTGTCACAATATCAAAGCTAATCCCTGTATTTCCCCCCTAAAACAATACAAATGAGTTATTTTAGGATAAAAGAAGTAATTCCAGTTTGTATGTCATATGGATCCGCTTGATCTTCAATTTAATTTCGGTGAGGAGAAAAAATTCCAACGATGAATGCGGGAAAACGACTTTTTGAAGAACGATGTATGCGGGTTTCGTTAACATTATTTAAATATAATTTGTGCAGGGACCATAGAAATAAAACGATCAATGCGGGAAAACTATGAATGTGGGAACGATAGATCGGGGTTCCACTGTATGTGACCTAACATATTGCATACGTAAAAGCATACTTCTATCTAACTATCACAAGTGTAGACTCAGTGGTTTTTTCCAGAATTAACTGCAACCATATCTGTCATTTTCATTTGTGATCGTGTTATGTTTATGCGCTGCTTTTTGCTCGTGTTAGTAAAATATTCTTATTTATCAACTTTTTAGCTCCACGTGGTGCTTATTTTGCACTGAAGCTCATGTTGAGCGCAGCTCCACTACTACTTTATTTTTAGTGAATATTTGAATATTAGTCAAAACCCAGTGGGCCTTATAAATACTGCACATCAAAGTCCACGGGAGCGCTGTGTGTGTGTTTTTCTACTTGATACAAAGAAATCCTTGGCATGTAGGATTTTCTGAAAATTCTCAAATCCTAGTATTAATGTTTTTGATATATTAATTTATTAGACTGTATTATATATAAATGCATAGAAGATGTAGTCAAAATATATTAAAAATTTTCTTTTGCTGAAGATGAAATTGCTTTAAACTTTGGAATTGTATGATATATAAATATGAGGGTGGAGTAAGTAGGAAGGACACACTACGGTTGTTATTACTGCAGAATGCTAAAGCTTCGGCACTTTTTTTGTTTGAAATTAAGCCCTGGGTTTACTTTATACAAAAATAAATGTTAGATCTTTGGATTCTTCCTGAAAGCATTCTGCTTATAGCTGAATGGCTTGCACCTTTGCATTATGGCCTCTTTTTAAAAATAGATTATTGAATACAGAAGCTCATTCACACTCTTTGGAAACTTTTCACTTAAGTTCCATATTTCTTGCAAAGTTTTGACCTTATTGAGAAGACCTTAACTCTTGGCTAAAGCTCTGGCCCAAAATTTCCATGACATTAGACTTTTTCTTAATACAATCATGTCCATTTTTTACCACACCTCTTGAGTGGCTTTCCAATGTACTTTCATTCGTAAATAGTGTCTGCTTAACTTTCATTTTAACAAGCTAAAATGTACAAAAGTCCATGGGGAATAAATAGAGTGATTTTACAGGTATTTCTTCATATGGGACACATTTTATTCCCATTTGTGATTCTTACTTCACAAATATCCAGCATTTGACTTGGAAGTAGGACTGGAGACTTTATCCATATAAAGCTGTTCTTTGTTCATACCTTTTCCATATAAAGTTAAAATTTCTTCTTCAAAAAGGCATTCTAAAATATTTTGGTGATAATAGAGTGAATTTACTTTAGCGCTTTAATTCACCTTCATCATAATTCACCACCACAATCTAAGGACAATCGCGAATCCTTTTGCAAGCTTATCTTTCATTGATTGATAGAAAAAGTCCCCCCTTTTCTTTTTTTTAAGTCAATCAAATAAACTATAATTCATACAGTGGTACCACTGATTTCTATTTATTAGCAGCTAGGTGTTTGTTAAAATGAGCATTAAGAAGATTGGATCCAAAAACATTCAAAAGCCACCCAAGTGGTTAGGGAGAAAATTGACATGATTATACTAAGAAAAATTCTACTGTAATTGAAATTTTGAGCCAGAGCTATAGCCAAGTGTCAGAACTATCCAATAGTATAATTTTCACAATGAATACAACATTTATGTGTAGAAATTAACCATTGAAATAGTTTTCATAAAGTACAAATGACTTTCTGTATTTCAATATTATTATGCAGATGTCCAAATATTTTTAAATCTCTAATCTAGCTTAATTACACTAAAAAAGTTATATACGTGCAAAATCTTATTCTTTTAGTGAAAAACTTGAAAAGGACTTTGAATTTCTTTTCTCTAAATAGCATGTTGATTTTTTGTTTTTCTGTCTGAGTTTATCTATAAAATGTGAAAAAAACTTAGTGTACTTTTTCTAATTAAACACCTTTTAAATCTTATTTAATGCTTCATAATGGATTTCTAGTAAGTTTTTTTTATTATATTTTCTAATAAATATTTAATTTTTTAATTGTTGTTGTATTTATTATTTTTTTATTATGAAGTTGGAGAAAAATCTAGCAAAATTTATACCTTTTTCTTTTTCTTTCTTAGATTCTATAAATGCATCACCATCTGATTCACTTGAACCATCTTATAACTTAGAGAGCAATAATAACTTGTTTAATAGTATGCAAGTAAATGGAATGGAATCAAACAGTAACCAGGAATTAAATGATATTGAATCAAAGGACGATTCCATAAGTAAAAATGGTTATAGTACACCAATAAAAGTAAAAGCTGATATAGAACATATTCCAAAACGAAAGCTTGAGCCTCCTAGTATGGATTCATTAAATAGACTATCTGGAGAATCTAAAGATGTTGATAGTCCAAAACTTGATGATCACAATAGTATTGTAGATGATCTTTCTTACCAGTCAACAGCAGATGAAAATTTTAATATAATTAATGAATTACAGCAAAGTTTTGGATCATCAACCTTTTATGTCAGCAGTCCTTTAGTTGCTCGTCTAGGCAGCAATAAAGTAAGATTTTTACCTTTTAAATTTATATATAGTATTTAAACATGTTCTTTGGTATATGTATCCCATTCAGTGAAAGTTTTAATTATAATTCTTTGTTTATGGATAGATATATATTTTTTCCTTTATCATTTATAAAACAGTACAACATTATCTCAGCTGAAGAATACAATTTGTTCGTTAACCAAAACTGATTTTTCTTCCAATTAAAATGCAACACTGCTTCATGTTAGTGCATGTATAAAAAAGTTAATAAGCTGAATCAATCTCTTTTAGATAGCTGTGTCAAAATAACAGGGAAAACAGCTGAGTCAGAATTATTATCCAAGTTAGTTGTTATCCGAGGACTTACCATATACTAAAAGTATAAAAATTATAACTGTTTTTTTGCTGAGCAATTTAGTTGTAACATTTAATTATATTATAAAAAGCAACTTTTAGTTCACTAACTGTTAGTATGGAATGTATATGTTTTTCTAATTTAATAGATCAGTTTTATAAACTCTTAGTTTTTGAGGCAAAAACTCTCTTTCTCTTAAAGGCAAAGACTCTTTCAGATTGCCCATTATAGTGTTGGATGAACTTAGGAAGAATTTTTGGTAGTAGGATAAGATAATTATTAATTTTAATTTTGTTTTTAAGATATTGTCTATGTTTATTCAACTTTCTTTAATTTTGGGTCTTTGAAATACATTTAAAAATTCTGTGGGATACTATTGAATAATAAGCCTTTATCATACAGAAATTTAAATGTGTTGTTAGTTTTGTTTTAATTTGCACAAGTGGAGTTATTTAGCTATTATTAACTAAAGATTATTAAGTCTTTGGTGCAACTGGCAATTAAAAAAATAAAAAAGAAAAATGCCCAGCTAAACTGATGGCATTGAGCTCACAGGCTATTCACACTAATTGTATATCATACTCTTATTTTAAAGAATAATACCCCTTAAAAAAATAAATGAAGGGGAATTAGCGCCCGTTTCACCCTTTATACTTAACCAGTGAACCTCCAAATCTAATCAGGGAAGCTTCTTATCATAATAAACCGGTATACCAAATTTGGAGCAAATCGAATAATCCTGCAAAAAAAAACCATTTATCTAAATTAAGGGGGTGGACTAGCCCCCCCCCCTTTATCCTTAACCAATGAATCCCCAAAACGAATCAGGGAAGCTCCTTAACATAATAAACAGGTGTACCAAATTTGGAGCAAAGCGAATAATTCTGCATGAAAAAACCGTTTATGTAAATTAAGGGGGGGGGGGACTAGCCATCCTTCCCCCTTTATCCTTAACCAATGAACCCACAAAACTAATCAGGGAAGTTCCTTAACATAATAAACCGGTATACCAACTTCGGAGCAAATCGAATCATTCTGCATGAAAAGCCCATTTATCTAATTTAAGGGGGGCGGGCTAACCTCCCTTTTCCCCCTTTATCCTTAACCAATGAACCACCAAAACTAATCAGGGAAGTTCCTTAACATAATAAACCGGTATACCAGATACGGAGCAAATCGAATGATTCTGCATGAAAAACCCATTTATCTGAATTAAGGGGGTGGACTAACCCCGTTTTTCCCCCTTTATCCTTAACCAATGAACTCCCAAAACTAATCAGGGAAGTTCCTTAACATAATAAACCGGTATACCAAATTCGGGGCAAATCGAATGATTCTGCATGAAAAACCCAATTATCTGAATTAAGGGGGTGGACTAACCCCCCTTTTCCCCCTTTATTCTTAACCAATGAACCTCCAAAACTATTCAGGGAAGTTCCTTAACATAATAAACCGGTATACCAAATTCGGAGAAAATCGAATCATTCTGCATGAAAAACCCATTTATCTGAATTAAGGGGTTGGACTAACCCCGTTTTTCCCCCTTTATCCTTAACCAATGAACTCCCAAAACTAATTAGGGAAGCGCCTTATCACAATGAACCTAGGAAAAAATTTTGAAGCAAATTGGATGTTTCTATCAAGAGTTATCGCATTACGTACATACGTACGTACGTACATACATACATACAGAGTGGGCGGGCACATTAGCTCTCAGGCTTTGATAGCCTGTGAGCTAAAAAGTGGACAAAATGCTCTAAGATGATACAGTAGACTCCCTCAAATCCACACAGTTTGGAACCAGAGGTTGTGCGGATTTCTGGTCATTGCTTTGTTTACATTTTTTAAACAATCATTTGAATGTAGTAATGCAATCAAAATTATAATGAATGCTTGTAATATAATAAAATATAAAAATAATTAAGTAAAGTAGTAAACTACAAAGGGTGATTAAAGGAAAAGGTACGAAACGACACGGTGGGTACAAATGTAGACTTTATTCAAAATATTCACCATAGGCCTGAGCACAACATTCCCACTGATGAACAAGCCGCAGGATTCCTTGTTCCCAGAATTCCTGTGGCCAGGAAGATACACAGTTCTTCACAGCGTCCTTGAGTATGTCATCCGAGTTGAAGCGCTTCCCTTTCAGGTGTTTCTTCAGTGGACCAAACACATGGAAATCGCAGGGCAACATGTCCGGACTGTAGGGCGGATGGTCCAACGTCTCCCACTTGAACTTGGCCAGTCCATGTGTGTGACTCTGGAGTCGTGTGGACGTGCGTTATCATGGAGCAGAACCACACCCTCCATGAGCAGCCCCGGTCTTTTGTTCTTGATGGACCTGCGTAGACGTCGGAGTGTCTCACAGTACACATCGGAGTTAATGGTTTTTCTGTGCTCGAGGAATTCCACAAGTAGCGGACCTTGAACCTCAAAAAAGACAGTGAGCAACACCTTGCCTGCTGATGGCACAGCTTTGAACTTTTTAGGGAGAGGTGATGACGCATGCTCCCAATATTTTAATTTATAGAGATCATTTTACACAGGAAGGTGCCTTTCTTTGCCTGTGATTGCAATGGGGCTTGATATTAATATTATTGTATACTATCATGTTATGTATACTATTGAAATTTGAATGTACTACTTGATGTATATTCTTTCTCTTTCTCTTTAGGTCACTGTACATGTACGTTCCCTAAATGTGCAAATGCACTTAAAATTTTTATTATGACTTTTAAATTTTAACTTAAAGTTTATTCTACATTTTTTTGCTCCTTGGCTTTTAAAATTTTGTTTTCCCTTTGTTGAAAAAGCTCTTTCAAGATTTACCTTTTTCACCTTTTGGTCATCCAAAATTTTGTTCGGCAAATGGGGGTAATGTGATGTAGCAATCACATTTATTATTTATTTTTTAAATTGTAATGCAGCATTATTATCTCACGTTTTAAACTATTTATTTTCAACGCAAAACATCGTTCAAATCACTTTTTTTCTTTCCTTTTTACCGCATGTAACAGAACCTTTGATTTCAGATTTTCCCCCTCTTCCTCCGTTCTATTTTTAGAAACAGCGTGACGTCGACCGCGTCATATTGGAGGTGTGTCTTCGAACGTAGTTTTGTTTTCCCTGCTGTTATTCGTTCTACAATTCATACGCAATTTTAATTTAACAAATAGATTTAAATCATTTCTGCATGTAGTTTTGTAAACCCCTTTTATGCAGTATATATATCAATGCAGCCAGTTTTTTAACAGATTTTAAGATCGGATCAGATTTTAAGATTTACGAAAGTATGTATTATTTTTGACAACGTGATTTGTCTTTTTTGAATTTCGGGCCTTAGCGCCTAAATTCAAAGAGCGATGTTCTTCAATAGCTATAACTCGATATCTAAAAGTTTATCTTCGGTCTCTGGCTTTTTTTTAATTTAACACATGTTCGATTTCGGACCTTTTTATCTTCAAGACCTTCTTTAAAAAATGATTTTAACCAGCATTCATTTTTATCATGGAATTACTTCAAGTTTTTAATAATGCTACGTGTAACGCTCTTCGAATGTGTACAGTGACCTACTTCTCCTAATTACCTTCCACCTCTCAAAGTGAATCAACGAATAAAGAAGATTTTTATAACTGCTGTCTCTTCAATGTGTCTACTGTTCTCATCATTAAGTAAGAACGTTATATTTACTTATTCATCCTTCTTCCTATTTTATTTCACGGCAACTTTTTAAATTACATCGTCACACCACTGCATGCTGTCCCGCTTTGTCTCTGGCTCGTAGTGAAGGCACCAGGTCTCATCACCTGTGACGGTCCGCTCCATGAAAGCAGGGTCTTCCTGATACCGAAACAGATGTTGCAGTGCTGGCCCCATACGCAGTTCTTTTTGCTGGTCGGTGAGCTGCTTCGGAACCCAAGTTGCATACACCTTCCGATATAGCAACATGTCGTGAACAATTGTCCACATGGTTCCATAGCTGACATCCACCTTCACCGCCAAAATTCGCAATGTGACATGCCGATCACTTCTCTCTAAGTCGTCCACTTTGTTGATGAGATCGCTCGTGATGACAGTGTTTGCCTGGCCTGGTCTCGTGTCATCACCCAGACTCTCACGGCCTGCATGAAAAGGGGCACTCCATTTTCTGACAGATATGTCAGAGACACATTTCTCCCCGTAAACTGTCACCATCCGGCGATAAATAGCTGCCGGTTTCTCACCTTCCGCTGTCAGAAATCGGATAACACCTCGCTGCTCCTCAATCGTCGAATTTTGCAACGTGAATGCCATCCTGTCCTCATACGGACTGCTGCATCATTTGGACACCGCTTTTGATAAGAGCCTCTGCTCTCTACTGTGCATGTGGGCACCCACACATGCTCCTATCCCAGTCAGAGACTCCAATCGTATCCTGAGATATCTCGCTACGTTCTCCCATGGCAGAATATGCAAATATTTAACTGTTACGTTTTTACGTCGTTTTGTACCTTTTCATTTGATCACCCCTTGTAAAATGATAAAAAGTAACATAAATTTTAAAAATGATTAAATTATTAAAAGTAAAGGTCAAGTAAATAATCAATAATGTATAATTAAATATGCATAATAAATACTTGAGGTACATCTTCCTTGAATTATTCAATGAAACGTTCCTCATAAAGGTAATCTATTCATTCACATAAAAATCATAAAGTAAGGTAGTTTTATTTCAGGTTTAGCCAGTCTTACTAATCAAACTAGTATGTTGTGGCCATCACAAAACTTTCTTCTATCTCATACTTGTCAATACTTCAAAATTCATTATCACAGTGCATCTATGCTCATCATGAGGATTCTAAAAAAATGAAATTCCGTGCATTAGTTCTTGAGATATTACTGTCCATGAAATCGTGTAAATCCATCAAAATGCAGCATAGCAGCGCCACCTATTGGGTGATTTACACCAGAACCTAGTTATCATCAACATATGTCAATGTCTAACTGAATATGAAGTTTGAGGAAAATCCGTGCATTAGTTCCTAAGATAGAGCTATTGCGCAAATCATGACAAATGCAGCATAACAGCGCCACCTGTTGAGCGATTTACACAACCACATAATCAGTATCAACATTTATCAAGGTGTACTTGAATCTGAAGTTTGATGAAAATTCGTGCGTTAGTTCTTAAGATAGAGCTATTGAGGAAATAGTGCAAAATGCAGCATAGCAGCGCCACCTATTGGGCGATATTCACCAACACGTAGTCAGCATCATTTCATATCAAAGAGTAACTGAATCTGAAGTTTGATGAAAATATGTGCATTAGTTCTTGAGATGCAGCGATTGCAGAAATCGTGAAAAATGTTGTATAGCAGCGCCACCTGTTGAGCGATTTACACCAAAATGTACAAAATGTCAATTCATATCAAGGATTAACTGATTCTGAAGTTTAGTGAAAATTGTTGCATTAGTTCTTCACATATCGTTATAATGGAAATTCTGAAAAGTGCAGCATAGCAGCGCCACCTGTTGAGCGATTTGCACCAAAACACAAACAGCACTAATTCATATCAAAGTATACATGAATCTGAAGTTTGTTGAAAATCCAAGCATTAGTTATTGAGATAGAGCTATTGCGGAAATTGTAAAAAATTCAGTATAGCAGCGCCACCTGTTGAGCGATTTACACCAAACTGTACAAAACTTCAATTCATGTCAAGGATTAACTGAATCTGAAGTTTGATGAAAATCCGTGTATTAGTTCTTGAGATAGAGCCACTGCGGTAATTGTAAAAAATGCAGCATAGCAGTGCCACCTGTTGAGCGATTTGCACCAACACGTAATCAGCATCAAGTCTTATCAAGGACTAACAGAATCTGAAGTTTCATGAAAATCCGTGCATTAGTTCTTGAGATAGAGCCATTTCGGAAATCATAAAAAATGCAGCATAGCAGCGCCACCTGTTGAGCGATTTGCACCAAAAACTAATCAGCATTAATTTGTATCAGGGACTAACTGAATATGAATTTTTATTAAATTCCGTGCATTAGTTCTTGAGATAGAGCGCCCACAAAATTTGTGTCACATACACACAGACAGACAAACAGACTCACAGAGTCACAGACAGACATTTTGTAAAAACATGTTTTTCGGGTTCTCTGACCTCTAAAACGTGTAAATCCGTCGAAAACCGGAATTCGAAAATTTTCATGAATCCAATACTTTCTTCTTGTAAAGATAGAAGAAAGTAAAAAGCATAATTAACATATAAATATATTTAGTAAAAAGATTGTGATTACCAGTGATATCAGCAAAACTTGATTTTTTCCAGAAATAAATTTATACTTCCTTCATGGAAAAAAAAAAAAAAAAAAAAAAAAAAAAAAAAAAAAAGAGTTCAGTCATATTGTCGAGAATTACATATTAAAATACATACGGAATGATACAAAACAAAAAAAAGTTCTGTAATTTTGCCCCTACATCTGAACTGAAAGTTTCATTGTTTTCATCTTTGATGATGTGCGAATTTTAGGCGTTTATGGATTTTAGAGTTGTGGATTTGAGGGAGTCTACTGTATCATGTAAAAGCAAACCACGATCCTTACCCGTTACTGCACATTTTTGCCATAAATGAAATCCTAACCCTGAACAAAAAGTTTAAGTATTTCTGAAATTAAGTTCATCTCAAAAATTAGTTTTCTGTATTTTTAAAATTTTTTTCTTTTGCTATAGAATTTAAATAAACATATAAAATAATTTTTGAAGGGCACTATAACATCTGGAAGATTCAAGACAATAAGATTTACTTCATCATGGTTATTTTGTTCAACTGCTCTACAAGCTTGGCCTTTTTTTTTTAAAGAAGTCTGGGTAGAAGAATTTTGGAAAGGGGAGGTCTACATTTCTTTCAAATATCTAATATATAAAAATGAAAATTGGTCTGTCTGTCTGTAATTCTATATAAATCCACAGTTTGGAAGCTAGAATGGTGAAATGTTACGTACATGTGTGTTATAACACGGCCAAGGCAACTGCAGTAATCCAGAATGGAAATAATTTATAGTTAATTTTTAATTAATAAAGAACCAGCAATTTCCTATCAAATTTAAACGTTTTTCATTATAGCAGTTGCCAACTATTGAAAATCCACTATCAAATTCTTATCACAACAATTACTTTTCTATTGCAAGATTTTCACATGAAAAATGAAATAGTTTGACAAAAAAAAAAGATATTACATCTATATTGGATATATAATGGACGTCAGCAGGTGAATATATAACGTCATATGAGTTTGAAAAAATATATTGAAACATAACAGAAACCCAATTATGGAAATATTGGCATAGTTTAACATTTTGAGGTTCTCTGTATTTGTTTTTACATTTTTAAATCTATTCCAGATATATACATGTATGCATGCATGCATATTAGAATTTCCACAAAGGTTTAGGTCCTTAGAGCTTATTCTTAGTGAACAAGTGAAAAATAGATGGCTTTACTCCCTTTTTTTTATTGTTTGTTTTATACTGTATGCTCAGTTTTGAAATTGATTTTTCAAAACAAACATTTTTTAAATTCTGGGCAACATCGGGTATTTTAGCTAGTAAAAAATAAATAACATCTTTAACCGATTGAGGCCCTACGTCTTTTTTTTTTTTTTGTTCAAAAGTTAAAAGTGTCTCATAAGGCTTTTATAAGTATGAGAGATGTGTTTGGACTAGGGTTCAACATCTTTTGATATACTGAGACACTAATCTTCTTCTTTTTTTTTTTTTTTTTTTTTTTTTTTTTTTTTTTTTTTTTTTTTTGAAAGATTAACTAAAAGATCTTTTATTTATTTGGACCCTTGTAAGTGCCAGACATGTGTGCATAGCATACCCCTTATGCATGTTGTGAGCTGCTGTCACCATGTTTTCATTTTGATCTTATTTCATTACTATATATGTTGCTTAATGTCACCCTACCATAGATATTGCTTCTGTATTATGCTCTTTAGGTAGGTGTTTATTTTCTTTCAGATATCATTAAACTTACATTTAGTTCTACAATAGCCTACAAAGCAGCTGTCTTACGTTTATTAATTAAAAGATGAAGTTTATTCGATTGCTCTCTTAATCTTTCTGAGATTCAAGTCTGGAACTGCACCTATCTTATAAAGTTTTGGGTAATTAAAAATAACTAAAGAAGCATGCAAAAAATTGTAATGGATACCATAAATCAGAATTGTTGTAACTTAAAATTTGCATGCATTATCATAACAAATGAAATATTTGGAAAATTCATTATTTCATTTAACTGTATATTCTAATAAGTTGTATTAATAAAATAGTAACTTCCTTAAAATGAAATTTTAAATTCTATAAAAAATTAACTTCTTTGTGGTCTTTAAGCAATGTTTACTAATTTATTTATTTATTGCTAAAAGGAAATAATGATTTTTTTTTAGGTTTATCAGTCTTTACATCTCAAGTTTTTCTTTATTGAACTATAGTAAACGAATGTTATTTTTTCCCCTAGAAAACTCCCACTGATAGAGCTTATTGTCTGGCTAAAGAATTATTAATGACTGAAAGAACTTACAGAAAAGATCTCGAAATTATAAATGTTGTAAGTAAAGCAACTCCTTGTTTGCTGTAATTGGGTAATTTTGTTTTTCATTTCTAACTTTATTTTTTTAGTATTAAAATTTCTTTAAAATAAGCCACCATATCATATTTACATAAAATCATTCTTAGTAAACAATGACTTGTTCTGTTCCAATTTTCCCTTTGTCAATCTTAAAAAGATTTTAAATCTCCCAGCTGTTAATTTCCATTTTCTCTTTATGTATATTTTTAATTCAAAACCACTCATAATTGTAAAGCTATACTTGAAAGTAGTTAAGTAATTATAATTATGTTAAATAACTTATCTTTTGTTGATGAAAATTTTCTTGCAAATACTTGTACTATTAAATACATAAATGCTCAATGCAATTTAGTAGAATTCAATTAACTTTATTTGCATTCCACTAAATAGTATTTTTCTACTTTTTCCATTATCATTTTTAGGTATTCCGAGAAGATTTTTACAAACAGTTTTCTGTACAATGCAATGCTGTAGAAGAAGTATTAAGAATAATAAATCCTTTATACGAAAAACATTGTTTTCTTCTTAGAGATTTGGAACAAAGATTGGCTTTCTGGTTTGTAATTTTTCATTTAAAGAGAAACTGCAGTAAAATCTTTTATTATTTTAGGGAAGAAAAAATACATTTTTATTTAAGTAGTATTTAAATAAAATTTAAAAAGTAGATTATGAATGTCCTGTTGAGATAAAAAGGTATTTTTCCTTTTATTGAGCTTCATTATTACAAAGAGGTAAAGTTGTGGGGAAAAAAGTAAACATCCCTACTAACTCTGCAGCTAATTATTGTAGAAGAAAGTTACTGGTACCAAACAATCTGAAATAAAGTCTACTTTTAAATGATGTATGTAAAATTTCCTTAGGAGGCCATCTACACATCAAAATGAACCCAAACTTTGTTTTTTTTTCAATAGCAATACCTAAATTTTACACCGTAAATAGATTCTACACCCTTCAATTAGCCTAAATCAAAAATTGCATGAAATTCGTTTGATTAGTTTTGAAGAAATTATTTTAAGATGAGCCTATAAGGGGCTGTACGCTGTATCCAAATTGAAGTTCGATACTCAATTTTTTGAAGTGCTACAGAATGACTATGTTACTTTGATCAATGCATTATTTCTTGCCAATATGAACATCTCACTTGCTTAATATGTTTCAATTATTGCCAACCCAAATGTTTTATTAAAATGAGTAAAATGTATTTTATTCAAATTATGCTCTTCTGGACATCATAGACTGCCCCCTAAACTGTCATTTTGATGTTTTATACTCATAATTCGAAAACTACTTGGAAAAAAATTTTGAAATTGAGAATTTATATAAAACAGCACATAATATAAATCTATCAAAAGAAGTGTAGGTTGTAATTCATATTTTTTTCAAATATTAATTTCATAATTCATATTATAAAAATTTTTAAATTACAAATTCAATGTTTGGGATTTTTAGTATTATAATCAAACAAAAGAATTATCACATTAGGATTATAATTTCAGGAGATATTAATAAAAATATGAAAATGTTATTTAACATTAGAAGCTCTAAATTTTATTTCTAAGCATAGTTTGAACCAAAGATTTAAAATATGTTGTCGAAATTGGCTGTTGCCATTGAAAAAAAAAGTTTGGTCTGGTTTTGATTTATAGATGGCCCCCTAAGCAAATTTTACGTACATCATTTAAAAGTAGACTTTATTTCCAATCATTTGATACCAGTAACTTTCTTCTACATTAATTTGTTGCAAAGTTAGTAGGGGTATTTACTTTTTTTTTAATCCATGACTATACATTAGTCTAGAGCAGTGGTTTCCAGCCTTTTTTTTATCCACACCCCACCAAAGTATCTCTAAAATTATGATGGCCCCCTTACTCTGTAGTGTAATTCTTATTACAATTTAAAAATGAACTCTTTTCATGTGGAGGTATCCTAAAATGCAAATAACAGTAGCAAATCACTTCATCCCTTTTTTTCAGTTTATCATGCAGTTAAATTCTTGTCACACACATATTTTAAACATAACTTTATAAATGAAATTAAGCCATTTATGTTTGTCTTTATATTTCAAATAGTTTTGTTACATTTAACAACAAGCTTCTGTGTCTTTTAATATTTAAGAAAGATTACTCCATTTATTCTTTTTATATTTTCACTGCCAAAAAGTTAATGACTGCAAAGAACAATCAAGGTGGCACAGGCCGTAATTTCCAGGCCCCGCCCAAACGAAATCTATCTTGGCTCGGCCTGGTGTAAAAATTAAAAGTTCGACCTGGCCCTACTCAATTTCTACAAAAAATTCCATTTTTTCTCGACATACAATTAAGATTCTTTTAATGAATACAGTAGACTCTCGTTTTTACGAACCTCTTTTTCACGAACATTTGAGATTTTACGAACTATAGAGTGGTCTCGAATACGTTCCCATAGAATCAATGTAATTTTTCGCTCCCATTTACGAACTACAGATTATGAAAATCTCATTTTTCCGAACTCAGTTTTCGTACTTCTGAATTTTTTTTTTTTTTAAGTATCGGAATGCAGTGTCAACATCAGTTAAACTCTATACAGGTGCAATGAGACATCAGGTACATTCCAAGAATGTGTTGTTTTTCCCCAATCTCTTTCGTAGGGAGGGCAACAATTTCAAGTAGTGGTTGTCAGGACTAAGGCACTGTTTTTGAAGGGAACAATAACTTTGAAAGGTAAAGGTAGTAAATGTTTCCATAGATAAAATGGAAAAATACTTTTTTCAAAATGTTATTTTTTTTAAAAAGGTAAGTGATTATTTCCAATCTTAATTTTTTATCTATGTTTTCATCTATGTATTTTCATCTACTAAGTACTAATACAGTTTGCGTTTTCATATGTAATATTTTCAAAGCATGGTAACGTATGTTTCTGTGTACTTAAATTATTTTTGTGCGTAAATTTGCATTTATTTCTTGTATATTTAAAAATGCATGTATAACTTTATTAAATAATAAATAATCTTGAAATACTGCTTCATCCATGAAGAGGGGGCAGTTTGATAAAAATAGACATAAATAATGTACGTATTCATATCATATTTGGTGTTTTTCTATTTTACAAACTATTTGGGTGTTCCCTACGAGTTTGTAAAAACGAGCATCAACTGTACTACCTACCTATTTATGGGAACATTTTACTGTATATTTTAGATTACTGTGTGTTCGCAAATCAGAAAACGCACAATAGTAAACATTAACGAATACTTAGTGTTTTAGTCATCGACTCTACAGACATTTCAAAATTTAAATAAGGATTCATTAAAAAATTAATGTAGTTTAGAATAAAGGGTTAAAAAATTATAACTTTTGAAGCTGATAGTAAAAAGTAGATTTGTGGAAATATGTCTCTCATTTTTAAGGTTTTTCTCAAATCCAAAAGAGGTACATTTCGACACATTTATGAGTTAATTTCTTTTTGAAAATTCATAAGATTGGCAGGTATTCTTATTCAGAAACTATGTAAATGCCTTTTTTAGCAATATATTTTTCAGAAAATACTGCCAAAGTTAGCGTTTTGAATCGAATTTCCAGAAGCGATAGCACAGGAAAGGAGAAAAACGTACAGTCACATGACAAGAATGTCTGTTATCTCTGCAAGTAATGTATCAAAAATGTAAAACGCTATTCGATTCCAAATGCCTTCAATTGTCAGGCCTGTCAATTTTTTATCCCTTTATAGTTAGTTAAAAATGAGTCAGAAAATGTGTCTGAAAGTTTTGCATTGTTGAGCAGTAAATATTAGAATCACCTTAAGGCATATTTCAAAAATACTGTTAAAAGAAGTTCATTATCACTATTAATGCTTTCACAAAACATAATGCCTGCCCTGCACATCTTGAGAACGATTAGGACCAGTTCCATCTCAGCACGAGTCTGCTGAAAAAATTAAACCCGAGATAAGACATCATGTAACTGTACGACGTCGATCTCTACAATGGGCATGTTACATTTCTATATTGATGTTGTTAAACTCCCATCGGCTCGTGACGCACATTTATACTTCTCGAGAAAATCATATTCATTGAAAATGGCTTATATTTTATCTGTTTTGCTTAAATTGTTATATCAGGCCGATAGGTTAGATAGGCTATATAGGCCGATTAATTTTTTTATTGGCCTGGCTCGACCCTGCAGACCCGTTCAATTTTTTTTGCCAGTCCGGCCTGTTTATTTTGTCTGTCGGCCTGGCCTGTTGAAAAAATTGTCCTAATTCTGCCGGCCGGGCCCGTGAAGACTTCTAGTTCTGCAGTATGTTCACAGCACTCATGTATTTCTCTAACTTTTCGCAATGCAATATTTTTCTGAAATATATTACTACAGTAGAACCTCTTTTAACCGAAATCCCTTTTGAAAGCTTTTTTTTTTTTACTGTCATATTCCTTGTGTGCAAGCAGTCCTTTCCGAACTGCGAGTACATATAAATATTTTCGATCCTCTTTCTTAGAGTTCCTTTGAATTTAACTTGAGCTCCCGTAAGCTGCGGAAGGAACGAAGAAAACAAACAAATTAGCGATTCTGAAGCTTTTGAATGTTTTGCAAAAGATTTGGCATGGCTGGAGCAGCAGAAAGACTGTGATACTGGTGAACTAATAATACAAAAAAACTCCTTGATAGAGCTTCAAAGCAAAGGCAATTGAAACTGCGACAAACCAAACAATTTTCAAACTCTTGTGATATATGTAAAAGGTACTTGATTTCAAAATTAAAATTTAGGTAATTTATTTTTGTTTCTGTTTTGCTATGCTTTAATTTTTTTAAGCACTTATTACCATAATAATAAATAGTGCATATATATTTCTCCTTACCGTAAAATCCCGATTGTAAGCCCCCCCCCCTCGAAAGTAAGCCCCCCTCCCACTTTTAAGCACTTTTTATTTTATTTTACACATCCAAATATAAGCCCCCCCCCCACCTTCCTTTCACAAAATTTTTTCTGGGAAAAACCGCGTCGATTTTCGAATTTTCTGGATTTTGGAGATCTGTTAAAAAATATTTTTCATGGCAATATAATAACATACAAAACATTTTTTTCCCTAGTGCAAATAAACGACGATCTAATTGCCGAATTAAGTTATAAAATAGGAATGATACACTAAAACATAACACTTATGCTGAAATTAAATACACATATAAAACACAATAAATTAAAATATAGTACACAATAGATAATACAAAAGTGATTTTATTCCAAATTTTCCGAAAAATTAAGTCATTCGGTTCCGAAAATTAAAGAAATATCGGCCACCAGTCCAAAAAATCTGAAATTAAAAAATTCCTCAGAAAAAAAAAATCTGGAAAAGAAAATAAACTTCTTAACACAAAATCGTCTTAATGGATGTTAAATATGAGTGAAATCGTGTAGTTACATCACAAATTCTTTATCCGAGAAGGTTTAGTGCCATTTCTAGAGTTTCATGAAGTGTGTGTGTGTGTGTGTGGGGGGGGGGGTCTTTGAGATAACATGTAAAATTGCGCGATTCTTCCGAAAGTATATTTAGAGAATTTCTTCACACAATCATGGAAAAATATCGGAGCAATATTTTTTTGGAGGGGGGGGGGGGGGCTTAGATGATTGATTAAATTTTGTTGCAGCAAAATAACAAATAAAGAAGTGCATTTGAAAAAAAAAAGTAATTTTTTAAAATTTTGCTTAGATTTTTTGAAGGGAATTTTTTTAGGGGGTGGGAGTTTTTTAGGGGGGGAGAGTTAGATTTTTTTTACAAATCGGCAAACTGTCAAAATATGGAAGATTCTCACCCCTTTATTTATCTTATTTACTTCTAAATTAATGATAAAAACAGGTTTTAAATAATTATTTAAAAAAATCTCGATTATAAACCACCCTCCCAAATTTAACTGCTTTTTCTTTTGAAAAAGGGGGGGTCTTAAAATCGGGATTTACGGTAAACTTAAAATTGAAGCATTTTCGATTATCCGAAAAAGGGTCGGTCCCAATTAATTCGGATAATCGAGGTTCTACTGTAATTTTAAAGGAGCATCGAAACTTTATATTTTATGACATTTTAATGCTGTTTTGTCACAGTAATTTCTATTCTTCAACTTTAAAATATTTTCTTCTCTGCAAATATAATTCATATCACACTCTGCCATCAATATTTTTCAGAAATTAATTAATTGAATAGAAGCAGGATTGTTTGAACATATCCCAAACCTGGGAATTACTGTTTATTAACAGCATCTAAAAGTGTTAAATGATGCATATTTGCATTGTTCCTAAATTTTTAAAACAATGTATAATTACAGATTTTTATGATAATGTGTCCATTTATTCCTTTTTATATGATTTATTTGAATAATTTTACAGAATCTAATACGTAAATAATACAGTTTTGTTTAATTTTGTATTGTTATTTAATAAACGATACATTCTGGTTGTGCATTAATAAACTTTTGAGACACTGTGGCAGAGTCATGTATGCTGAAAATTAATGTTTAAAATTTATTGTTACTCCAGATTTTTGAGACACTGTTCTCCTTAGTTGCATAGCTTTAGTAAATAAAAGCATAGCTTAAAAAATAAACTGTACTTCTCTCTCTTTAACAAAATTTGCATAATATGGGATTATAATTAATCTAATTATTTACTTTTGTGAAACAGAATAATTTTTAAAAATATTTTTAGTTCTATTAATACTTTACTGTAAATATTGAATACATTGCTATTATGGGTGATTGATAAAAATACTGGTGGTTTTTCTTTTACGGGTTTATTTCTCCACCCCCGTTTTTTAAAAAAATTTTTCAAGACAGTTGTTTTAAATGCTTTTGAGAGATAGTTTTCTTTGGCAGTATAATTTCTTTGTCTTAGATTCAAATGAGATTCATAAGTTAGAAAACATTTTTTGATAATTTTATTTTCATTACTGTGCGAATATGCATTACTAAAATATTTTTCAGCTTTACTTTATTTTATTTCATTTTATTGCTTGCTTTTTTAATGTTTTGAACAGGCATTCAAAAATTAACAGGAACTTTTTGTTAACATATTACTGAATAATAAAGCTTTAAGCTAATATTGCTAATATTTATTCTGTTATGTTAAATAATGAGCATCTCTTAGAAATATATTTAAAGAAGTGTTTTCAATGCATTAAGTATATTTTTAAAAGTCTATCATTGAATCTGATAACTTAAAAAAATTTTAATAGGGAAGGAAAGCCTGTTACTCGATCACAAACGGGCATTAAAGGTGTTGGTGATATATTTCTGAATTACAAGGAAATGATTCAAGTAAGTTGGTTCTTTCGTTCTTTTTTCTTTTTTTTCTTTTTTTTTTTTCTTTTTTTTTTTTAAAGGGATGCGTTATTTTATGCTTAAAGACTTCTAATTAAGTACATTTATATTCAAATAAATTGTATTATATGCATAGTTAGAAATTTTCATGAATTTAAAATGCTTTGCCCACGACATATATATATATATGGGAATGATTAAAGATGAATTAGCACATTTGTACGAACTCAATGAATAAAGTAATAACAGACATGAGCTGCATGCAAGCATGATTAGGAATCCACAATATGCGTGAAGAAAGAGCACAATGGACAAATGAGTAGTTCTATAGATTTCAGCCAAAGGTGATGGTTGTTTTTTTCTACGCAAGGCTTAGGAAGCTGGTGAAGTATTCTTTTTATTGAACAGGCAAAATTCCATTGTTATTCATTAATGCTCATCTATTCAAAATATGTTTAACTAATACCTGTATGTTATTTAATTGTATTATTAAACGTTTGTGTTTATCTTTGTATTTGAACGTAATCTCACAACTATTTATTTTATATTGTATTTTTGAAGGTTTTGAATCTTCCGGTGATAGTGGTTCACATTCGTAGTAGTTCATTTAAAATTAAATATATATATTTTTTTCTAGTTTAAATATAACTATGTAAATATTGTTAATAAAAGATCTTCCTGTGAAAGGGACTGTTTGTATATAATTATCAACACCAATACATATTATGTCATCAGCAACTGCTGTCAGATGACTGCATTTGTAACATGGCTGTAACTAAACCAATTTTTTTCATTATTGCTTTAGGCTTGTATATTCATTGTTTAAAAAAAAAAAAAAAAAAAAAAAAGACATACAATAAAAATCTGTTAAAACAGAATTGCAAAAGACCAAAGAAAAATCCCATTAAATCGACTTCATCTAAATATTTATATTGGGCCGGTAGACCCACTTAATTATAGTTATCGATCTGGCCTGGCAGGGCCATTCAATTTTTTTGCCGTATCGGCCCGTTTATTTTGTTTATCAGGCCGGCCCGTTGGAAAAAACTGTCCTAATAAAGCGGCCTGGCCAGTTTGAAATTTTGTCGCCCCACCGCAGCCTGCGGGCCGGTGCAGATCTCTATTAGAGATACAATTGCAGATTATTTTTCATAATGATATTAAAACATGATTTGCTTACATTGCGGTTTCAGGTTGATATATCTTGGGTTTGGGTCGGGTTGCGGGTTGCCTGAAATTATTTTTGTGGGTTCAGGTCGGGTTGCGGGGTGCCAAAAATTATTTTTGCGGGTTCGGATGGGGTTGCGGGTTGACTTGGAATTTGCGGGTTCGGGTCGGGTAGAACCCAACATGCGCAGGAATCTAGTGGAGACCTTACTTCCTTCAGAAACATATACTAGGCGTGCTACACACACTCAGGCTTGTTTTTGCTAACATTTGTAAATGAATTTCTAACTTTCATTAAAAACATTTGCTACATTTGAATAAATGTCATTTATTATTATAAGGTTTAATAAAGTTTTTTAAAAAATGTATGAAATATTTCTAATATTAATTAATAACTATATATATTTTTTAAATTAGCATACTTCTAGACCTTAGATTGTGATGTATTCAAAAAGAGGGTTGAAAGTTTAAATATCTTTTGGATGCTTTATTGAATTGATTTTGAATGCTTTGTTGAAAAAGTTGTAATTTATAATTTAATAAAATAAGTTGAGGAAATTCATTGTTTATTTGCTTAAAACATCCGAAAGTAATGATGTATTATCAAACATTAAATAAAATTGTCTGTGAAATTTTAAAATTTAGTATCTGTGTATTACTATTTTCTATCTTCAATAGAAGAAAGTATTGAAATCGAAATTTTTTTCGAATTCCGGTTTTTGACAGATTTATATGTTTTAAGAGCCAGAGGTCCTAAAAAATATGTTTATAGAAAATGTCTGTCTGTCCATGTGTCCGTCTGTCTGTCGCCATTGTACCATCAAAAAGTGTATGAAGTTATGCATAGAATTGAACCAAATTTTTAAGTTTTTGGCTATGGCAAGCAGGTCCTTCATTAATTTGGAAAAAATCCACTGGAAGGGGGCGCTGTAATAACAATTTTTGTGCCATTTTGAATATTGTACCATCGAAAAGTGTATTAAGTTATTCCTAGAATTGAACCAAATTTTTTGTGTATATGTTTAGCTATGGCTAGTTGATCCTATCTGAATATGAAAAAAATTCTGCCGGAAGGGGGCGCTGTAATAGCGATGTCTGTGCCATTTTCATTATTGTACCATCGAAAAGTGTATGAAATTATGCAAAGAACTGAACCAAATTTATTGTATATGTTTTTGGTCATAGCAAGAAGGTCCTTCCTGAATTTGGAAAAATTCCACCAGAAAGGCGCACTGTAATAGCAATTTTTGTGCAATTTTCAATATTGTACCATTGAAAAGTGTATGAAGTTATGCATGGAATTGAACCACAATTTTTATGCATGTTTTTGGCCATGGCAAGAAGGTCCTCCCTGAATTTGGAAAAATTCCACTGGAAGGGTGCACTATAATAGCGATTTTTATGTAATTTTCTTGATTTTTCATAATTCTATTGTATACTGGCGGCTGATGAAGCGACGGGAACTTCCCATCCTGATAAGCAGACTATTCGCAAACAGCTGATATACAACAGAATAACAGAAAACTATTTATTTTAATGGTTATTTTGATCGAGATTAACTCATTTTTACTCTGATTAATTGACTGAAGCAGAAATTTAAGATGAAAGTCAAAATTGATATAGTTTTGAACTAATAAAAATGAAATACTGACATTTGTAATAACATTTTGAAATATTAAAATATGTGAGATAGAAGAAAGTTTTGGGATTGGTACATCCTACTAGTTTTATTTAATCTGAAGAAAAGAAAAATGCATTTTGGTATGAAATTTTACTAAACTAATTGTCAAAGTGGTTTTTGGGGGGGGGGGGGGGGAAAAATCAAAAGCTTGTTGTAGCTTTTTTTTTACTGAATCTTATTTATTTGATACATTGACAAACCAACTTTGTTCAAAAATACTTTCTAATGCTCATTGTAGTTTTTTTTTTTCTTTCTTCCCCTCCTTAACTCAAAATAATTTTTTAATGAATGTTTTAATTCTTGTCGTCAAATTAAATGAAAATGTTACATTTAGACATCAAATGGTCATGTTTTCAAAACAATTATGAAAGTTTTTAATACTGAAATTACTTTGATTAGAAATATGTAGAAGAATATTTTTCTGTTTATTTAAACCAGTTATCTTTTATAGGTTCATCAAAGATATTTAAAGAGCTTGCCTAATGTCTTGGAGCTTGTTCAGAAAGAATTGATTAGTGATGGAGGAGAACTAGCTAATTTTTATCAGCAATTTGAGAGTCATAAGCTTTGCTACCTTCCAGTTACATCATTTCTACTTCGTCCTGCATTTAGAATACCTTACTATTGTAATTTGTTGAAAAGTATGATGCATGATTTTTTTTTTCTTTCATTCATTATGTAAATGAAATTCTTATTTATTAGAAATTTTTACTTGAAATAAATTTAAAAATAAACCTATTTATACCCTGCATTTCATGTGCCACATTAATAGTTGGAGATTATTCCTTCCTTTATTGAAAATTGATTCATAATTTTTTTTTATTTAAATATATATGTATATTCACTTTGTGTGAATGCAATACCTGTGTTATATCCCAACCCAAGAATAGTAGTGATTAGAGATGGCAGCACCACACAGAGTCTGAGATTATGAGGCTTTTACATGCAGCCGGTGAAATCAGTTTTGTTGTAAGAAATGACTTGTTCTTAGCAGCTGCGTTGGCGGCTCTTGTAAATACTGTAAATAAACTATAAGAATACTTATAATTATGCCTCCTTGTTCAGTAATATAGTGCTAATAAGAGTACAGCGATATAATACTGGTGACGTTATGGGATTTAACCCAAATTAAAATGTAGTGATAAATATTTGGAAAAAGAAAAAAAGAAGGAAGAATGGCCGAGAAAGAAATAATTTCTCTCGAACGTTTGGATGAATATAATTCGAATGTTCCTTGGACAATTTATGTCAAAAAAAAATTTTTTTTTTCTCAGCAAATAATATCAAAAGTGATGAGATGAAGAAAAATATTTTGCTGAGTTCGGTTGGAACATTGACTTTCGCCATTTTACAAGATATTATAGTTCAGAATACTCTGAAAGAGATCAGTTACGGAGATCTTTTAAAGAAAGCAAAGGAGCATTTTTCACCACACCCTAGTGAAATAGTAGAACAATTTAAGTTCCAAAAGTGACTAAGGAAGCAAGGAGAGAAGGTAGCAGATTTCATAATAGACCTACATTGGTTATCCGAGTATTGCAACTTCGGAAATACTCTTAATGACTGCCTGTGTGATCAATTGGTGTTTGGTATCCAGGATGAGAAGATACAACAGAAATTATTGGATTCTAAAGATTTAACATTCCAAACAGTGGTGGAAATAGCAGAATCGTTTGAATCAGCTGAGGCTGGCATGAAATCCCTGCATATAGGAGAAAGTACGACTGTCAATCGGGTGCATGCTTCGAAAGTGGAGAAACCAAAAGTAGAGAAGTTCGTTTATGCACCTAAGCCTAAAGAAGATAAATTCGTACCTGAGAAACCGTGTTACAGATGTTCTAAAAACCATAATCTAAAATTTTGCCCTTTTAAATCTGCTGAATGTCATTTTTGCCATCGACTAGGTCACCTAAAAGTTTGTTGTCGAAATCAAAAATTTGGGATGAAAAATGAGAAACAGCATAAGAACAGAAAAATTAAAACTGTTCAGGAAGAAGATTGTTTAAACTTCATGGATGACAACTCAATAATGTGTTGTGGGAAAAATTAGTTAAAATAAATGGAGTAAATATAAAATTTGAGATACACACATGCGGCTCATACGATTCTAAGTAAAAGTGCTGTTCACAAATTGTTCTCAGGTAAGCTGCCTTTAATTAAATCTAAAATAAAGTTATAATCTTATATGAAAGATTCGTTAACTGTTTTGGGTGAATTAAAAGTAAATGCTGTTGTTTCCTCTGTGTATCATAATTGATGGCAGAATAAACATTATTCTCCTTGCTTCGTCTCTTATTGTTTTTCCTCATTACTAGTTTAAAGTACCGGTCTTTTGTTTACGTTTATACATATTATCTTTATCACAGTTTCATTAATAGTTTACATTTATTCATCTTTATTCATTTAAATATGTTACTTACTTATCCTTTCCATAACAGTCTTTAACTGTAAATACTTTTAATTTATTTTATTCATGTGAGTAAACATCATTAAACTTTGCCGTTCTCCATATCTTGATTCAGCTACGTCATACTTAGAACGTTTCATGACATATTGATATCGCTTTCGCTTTGCCACTAGATGGCAGCATGGGATCTTTTGGAATCGAATGAATCGATTCATCGGTTCAGGTTTTTGCATATCTATTACGATATCGGCTGTTCATTGGATGTCGTGGTTCTCCTTGAATCACGTGCCGTTTCTTTAGCCGTATATATCCTTGGCATTTCGTGGATATTATTGCCTTCGTTTTGCTTCTCCCATGAGGGGAAATTTGTTCAAGAAACTTGAATGTTCGGTAGTTTTACGATGTTCATGGAATTTTAAGTTTTAGATGAATGAGTGAGTTTTAGTTTTAAATAGTTTTTAATCAACCTGTGCTTAACTGTGATATTTTTCTTACTGTTAATTAGTATGCTGTTAAACGTCTGTTTCTTGTTATAATGAATATCTTCAAGCCAACTGTCTGTGTTCTCGTTTGTGAGTATAACCATTTGTACCATTGATCTGTGATGATGCTTAATAAACTGTATGATTCAAAGTCCACTCAAGTCTCGGCCATTTACTCATGTAGTTAGAAGAATGTTTCTCATATTTCACTGACGTCACGTAACTCACTCTTCAGTATTTAATAGTTACCTTTTTTAAAGGCATATCAACTTAAAGTTATATGCTCTAAGTTATTAATAATTGATAGTGAGAGGGCGCTGCAAGCGCTCAGGACTGCAAGGTGTGCGGGCCAAAATTCCCACCAGATGATGATGTGACTTTAGAGCTTTAGACGTAAGTGCATCAATCCCTGCCAGCCCCATTTGAATCTTTTTTTAAATAAATGTTTTTGTTAAGTTTTTAAAAAATCTGAATAATTTATCAAGTACAAAGTACAATTTAGTTTAATAATTTTAAGTATTTATACAGTTCACATTCGAACAAAAATTAGAGCTATCGCAGACAAAGTTTTTGGCCCTCCGAGCCGCAGCACTTATTTAGAACACTGTTTGAAGAATCAACGCCTTTGGATATTTTTGAAACACCTAGTTATAGAATTTATAGATATATAATGTCTGTTACTACTCCAGTGATTTCAGGAAATGTGTTCCTGAATTGGAAACGAGGAAATATACACATCCAGGTTACAAGAATATCAAATGCAATGAAATCGAAACTTGGCCATAAAGAATTGGATTTGAAATTAAATTCTCTTCAAATGTTAAGAAGGAAAACTGATTAATTACCGAACAAAGCATATTCTATTATAGCCGATGAGGATTTACAGGAGTTTGAAAATTCCTTGACCAAAATTCAAGAACAGTTAGAAGCTATCGAAGTAAGCCTTCTTGATTTAATAAAGCCTAGTATTTCTAATGTTGAAAGCCAAAATATTAGTGATGATAGAAGCAGTTCTAATGAGGCAAAAATCAAGTTGCCGTCAATTAATTTACATTAATTTTTGGGTCGTTACACAGTGTGGATGAATTTTAAGTTAAAATTCACCACTTTAATTGATAATAACGTTGTGCTAAATGATGCGCAAAAACTGTATTATTTACAATCAGCCTTAACTGGCCCTGTGAAACAATTACAAGATATTGATGATTGTTATGCTTCCTTATTCGAAGCTTTAAAAAAACGATTTGAAAACAAAAGGTTATTGGTGAATAGTTATATTTTAGAGTTATTGAGTAATAACAAAATAAAAATTGAAAACAGAAAAAAATACGCAATCTGGTAGATAATTTATTGAGCCATTTGAGAGCTTTGGAACATAACAATTTATCAAAACCCATTTTAATGTATTTTGTTTTACAAAGAATTGATGATGAGTCAACAAAAGCTTTTGAAATGTCTCTTAATTGTAATGAATTGCCTGAATGGAATATTTTTATTGATTTTTTTATGAAACCTAGGTTTGAAATTACCCATAAGCAAAAAAGTTTCGTTTTACAAAATGGCAAACTTAACTGCGCATTATGCAAAGAACCTCATTTGATTTTTCGATGTCAAAGGTATTTAGATTTGTGGGTTCAAGAGAGATTGAATCAAATATGAAAATTACAGTTATGTTTAATTGTTTATCTAATCATAATGTGAATCGATGTAATAAATTAAATAATAAATGCAAAATTTGTTTTCATAACCACCACAGCTCACTTCATGCTGCTAATTTTTCGAAATCTTCTTATGAAAATAAACAAAGTAATTATATTATGAATCAACCTCAGTTCAAAAATGAAGATAACATAAATACTAATTCAGTGGAAATTATTTCAAATGCGAAGACCTTGAGCTGTCAATATAATTCTGACCAGAATCTGTCAGTCGCCAGCTATAATGCTTTAATTTCAACAGCTGTGGTTTATTTAAGGGGAAGTAATGATTCTTTTCTTCCTTTTATTGTGATATTAGATACAGCCAGTAATATATCATTAATTACTTTTTCTGCAGCAGATATGCTGGGATTAGAAAAATACAAAATAAAGTCAGTGATTTCCAGATTAAATGATGTAGTCTGTAAAATTAAAAACTGAATACATGTCGAAATTTCAAACAAAGACAGATCATTTAAAAAATCCTCTAACATGTTTTTAGTTCCTAAAATAATGGATTTAAACTAGGGATTGACCGAATTAGCAATTTTGCCGAATACCGAAGCTTCGGTCAAAATGTATACTGAAGCTTCGGTATTTGGCAACCGAATACTTGAAACTTTTTAATACGCATTTTTGCGTATATTAGCTTTTTCAATAAGCTTTAATTGATATTAAATTCTCAATAATTTAATTCAGTGACAGTTTTATTCTTAAAACTAATTACACAAAAAAATTTAATGACTTCTTTCCACTCACAAATTCATTAACCCATCGCTAATTTTTTATTATTTGATCACTAGTCAGTATCCAAAAATAACCTATGAAAGTATTAAACTATGCAGGGTATTATTAAGGATAAGGGTTGTTAGAAAAACAAAAGTTCATTCAAATACAAAGAAACAATGTTGTCATTAAGCTGATTTACTGATAGTCTAAGTCTAATTATAAACATATTGAATAGGAATGTTCTAAAATACAAAAGGTATCATATCAATTTGTACATTTAACTATTTTCTGTCAAATTACTGATAGAATATTTATATTTTGATTACTATTTTAACATTGTGGTGATGAAGAAAAGAAAATTGAGTGAATTTGATATAATGATTATAAAAGCTATAGGATAGGCATTGGGGTATCCTTATTTGATGTGTGTATTTTCTTTAATATGCACCTTAAATATACAGAGATGAACTCTGATATACTTATTTGATGTGTATATTAAAGAAAATACACATTAAATAAATTTAAATTAGAAAAAAACTAATGTAGAAGTAAAAAAATTAAATGATAAGGGACAGATGTGCATCTTCCTTACTTTTTTTTTCTCTGTTGTAGACAGTTGTTGTGATTTCACACCTATGCAAACTATTTTAGGAAGGAAAAAGTTTTTTTTTATTAAAAATGGCCTTTGACTTGTTTTTTGTAGTGCAGCTGAACTCTGAACTCATGCCCATAATATTGAAACTCATTGTTTAGCCTTTTCTTCTGCTAAGTAAAAGAGAATTCTTCTATTTCTAAGAAAATACTTATCTGCAATTATTCGGCCGAATATTCGGTTTACATGCCGAACCACCGAATACCGAATCAACTATTCGGTATTCGGTCAATCCCTAATTTAAACCCTATGAGCAGCGTAGATATTTCTTATCTGCACCTACCACAGAATTTAATGTATGCAAACACAAGATTTTTTTAACCTCAGCGAATTCAGGTGCTATTGGGGGCAGATGTATATGAATTGTTATTAGCTGGTCAAATAAAAATTCCTGATACTTCTATAATTTTACAAAACTCTCACTTAGTATGGATTGCAAGTGGAGCTATACATGATAAAAATGAAACTAAATATAATTGCCATCTATTAGAAAATCAAGATGAATTAGATTTGAAGGCCTTTTGGGATTTAGAGACACTAGGAATTAGGGATGACCCAGATAATGGAGAAAATGGAGATATCTTAGAGATATTTTGGGAAAAGGTGCGGTTTATAAATAACAGATATGAAATTTTCTGCCCTATTTAAACAAAACAGTGTATACACAAAATCTCGCATTGTTTTTGATGCGAGTTCCCATGAAGCGGGACAGTTATCACTAAATAACTGTTTGGACGCAGGCAGTAACCTAAATTCGAACATTTTCCATTTGTTGATTTTTTTTAGATTAAATAAAATTGCTGTTTTGACCAATATAGAGAAGGCCTTTTTACAAATTTCGATCAACAAAAAAGACTGGGACATTTTAAGATTCCTGTTTATAGATGACAATCCTGTCAACGGTGATGAATTTAAAGTTACTATGTACAGATTCTTACGCCTAACATTTGGTTTGAACTCAAGTCCATTTTTGCTATCAGCCACCATCAAACAACATCTTAATAAATTTAAGAAAGAATATCCGGTAGCAACCGAAATATTCAACAGTTGTATTTACGTGGACGATCTGATAACCGGTACCAACACTCTACAAGATGCACTGAACATTTCACAACAATCACATAGAATTATGAAGGAAGCTAGTATGATGTTCCAAAAATGGATATTGAACAACGAATTAGTAATGGAATCGGGGGAGAAAAACAGGTTTAGTACTTTACCTCAGGCCTTTGAGGAAAATAAAACACATAAGGTATTAGGACTGTTGTGGCAACCTAAACAGGACATGTTGATGATGGAGATTGATAATTTATTAGAATTTTTGTGCAAGGCAAAAAATACAAAGAGGTTCATTCTGCAAGTAGCAGGCAGAATTTTTGACCCCTTGGGTCTCACATCGCCTTTTACCATACGGATTAAATGTTTGTTTCAAGAACTATGGAGTTGGAATTTAACGTGGGATGAAGAATTGCCCCCCGATATTTCAAGGCTGTGGGAACAATGGTGTTCTGAGTTACCCCAATTAGCACAACTAACAATTCCTAGGAATGTTTTTCAATTCCCTGAAGACTCTGAATATAAATTAATACTGCACACCTTTGCTGATGCCAGTACTAGGGCATACGGTGCTGTCATATATTTACAAAAATATTCCAAGACCAAATCTTCCATTAATTTGCTTACATCAAAAAGCAGAGTGGCACCCTTGAAAAAGGTGTCATTATCCCGCTTAGAACTCTTAGATGCATTACTAGCAGCGTGTTTAACTTGTGAGATGAAGTAGGTGCTAGATCGCAAGGGACCATCTTCTGTGTTTCTATGGACAGACTCGCAGATTGCCCTTTATTGGATCAAGGGATCTGCAAATAGGTGCGTGTCCAATCGTGTAACACATAAGGTATTAGGACTGTTGTGGCAACCTAAACAGGACATGTTGATGATGGAGATTGATAATTTATTAGAATTTTTGTGCAAGGCAAAAAATACAAAGAGGTTCATTTTGCAAGTAGCAGGCAGAATTTTTGACCCCTTGGGTCTCACATCGCCTTTTACCATACGGATTAAATGTTTGTTTCAAGAACTATGGAGTTGGAATTTAACGTGGGATGAAGAATTGCCCCCCGATATTTCAAGGCTGTGGCAATAATGGTGTTCTGAGTTACCCCAATTAGCACAACTAACAATTCCTAGGAATGTTTTTCAATTCCCTGAAGACTCTGAATATAAATTAATACTGCACACCTTTGCTGATGCCAGTACTAGGGCATACGGTGCTGTCATATATTTACAAAAATATTCCAAGACCAAATCTTCCATTAATTTGCTTACATCAAAAAGCAGAGTGGCACCCTTGAAAAAGGTGTCATTATCCCGCTTAGAACTCTTAGATGCATTACTAGCAGCGTGTTTAACTTGTGAGATGAAGAAGGTGCTAGATCGCAAGGGGCCATCTTCTGTGTTTCTATGGACAGACTCGCAGATTGCCCTTTATTGGATCAAGGGATCTGCAAATAGGTGCGTGTCCAATCGTGTAAAAGAGCCAGTCGCTGACAGATCCATCCAGGTGGTTTCACTGTGCAGGGTCCGAGAATCCTGCAGACTTGCTGACACGAGGTATAAAATCTGAAAGTCTTATTCAGAATCACAAATGGTGGACTGGTCCAGAGTTTCTGAAGGACTCATTAGATATGTTCAACAACGAACAATCACTAGTAATTCCAGATCAGGGGGTCTATATAACTGAACTAAAAAGAGACATAGTGAACAATATTAAGGACTTTACCACTTTATCTATTACCAATGAAAATTCTATAATTGAACACATTTTTTCATTAACAAATAATTTTATGAAATTAATATGCATAATTAGTTTCATTTTTAGATTTTATAATAACTATCACAATCCCCAGAAAAGAAGTGGAGCGTTAAGCCTTGACGAGGTAAGGCAAGTAGAATTATTTTTAATTCGGTCAGCACAAAAAGGTGAGTTTCAGGATGAAATAAAATGTCTCGAAAAAGGTAAGCCTGTTCAGCAGAAAAGTAGATTATCTTCTTTGAATGTTTTCCTAGGAAATGAAGGGTTAATTAGAGTTGGCGGCCGTTTATTGCATGCCGATTTGCCACTTAACTCTAAATTTCCAATTGTGTTGCCTGCCAATCATAAGTTAACGGATATTATCTTAAATATTTTCATTTAGGCCCACAAGCCTTGCTTTTCCATGTTAGACAAAAGTTTTGGCCACTTAATGGCAGGAATAATTGCCAGAAAATTGTCCACAAATGTGTAACATGTTTCAAGAATTAGCCTGCTGTCAGCTCCCAACTGATGGCCGATCTGCCAAGTGAACGTGTGACATCAAACTTTGTATTTTCGGTAACAGGCCTGGATTGCTGTGGGCCATTTTCTATTAAATTTAAAAATCAAAGGAAGGGCGTATTGAATAAAGTTTATGTAGTAGTGTATATATGCACCAAAGCAATACACCTGGACTTTGTTTGAGATCTCACAATTCAGGCTTTTATAGCTAGTCTAAAACGTTTCTTTGGCAGAAGAGGGAAATGTCCAAAACTGCTATCAGATAATTAAAAAAAAATGTATCGGAGCTGACATCGAGTTGAAAAAATTGCATAAACTGGTTAGTTTCCCAGATGAGGAATTGTGTAACTTTTTAACCCAGGAAGGTATCAAATGGGAATTTATTCCCCCCCTCTCAAATCTCCGAATTTTGGTGGCATCTGGGAGGCAGCAGTAAAATCATTCGAGTTTCATTTGAAAAGGGTAATAGGTGATCAAAAATTAACTTTCGAGGAATGTCTAACGATACTAGTGGAAATTGAGGGAGTTTTGAACTTCCGCCCCCTTACCCCACTATCTCCAGATTTTGAAAATTTCGAAACTTTGATCCCATCACATTTTCTTATCGGTAGACCAATCACTTCGATCTCTGAACCTCAACTAGATGATATTAATGAAAATCGATTAGCAAAATGGCAGAGAATCACCAAATTTAGCCAACAAATTTGGAAACTTTGGAAGCGCGCCTATTTGAATAATCTCCAACAGAAGGGAGTTAAGCTACGTAGGTATGACCACTCAAAAATTTAAAGAAAGATTGAGGGAGCACATGAGAGATATCAAGTTTTACCAGCCATCTACAGCACTTGCCAGATTAAATCAACGCCAAAATTTAAAAATAGTTTTCGAGAACGCAAAAGTTATTATACCTACATCAGATTATTATTTTTGAGAATTAGAAAATCATTGGAGATTGTAAGTAAAGAAAATAGTGTATGTAACGTTGTTTTATCCTATGACATACCTCATATTTGGTTTAATATTTTAAAAATATCTAACACTTAAGCATCGGAACGGAGCAACTTCATAGACACCCCCAACAAATAATAGACTGATCCTTTTTTCCCAGACTGGTGTATAAAAGCTCAGTGAATGTGACATTCCAGTGAAAGTATCCTTTGAAAATGATCCTGTTTGCGATCGAAAGATCTCACTTTAATAAATAAATTTTTATGCACCTTTTTAGTAAACAGTTTTTAATTTTGGTTACTCCATTTTATTGCATGGCAAAAAATTTTCTTGTGTATCATGAATATTTAATATTATATTCTGTATTATTTTAACTTCAGTTTTAAAAAGTAAACAATTAATGAGATTTAATATTTTGTTTTTTAAATACATTTTTTTTCTTCAATTGCCTTCATTAGATCTGCTAAATTTTTATGACACTCTGCATGAAGATTACAGTTTATGTGCAGGTAAAGTTTATTTTGCTTTCATTTTATTATTATTAGAATTTTGTGTTGTGCTATTCCATGATGAAAATTAAAAAGTGTTTTTTCTCAGAAAATTCAGTTGCATTGTGAAATATTATCTCAAATATAAGTGACAGTTGAATTCTAAGCTGCTGAATCTGTCTTAATTTAAATATATATATATTTTTTTCTACAGATGCCTTGGGCAACTTTAAAATGTATTCTGAAACTTTTGAAGAAAAGATCATTCCAATGGTTAGTATTGATACATTATTCTGAAAAACTGAACTTGCCTTTGAAATAATATTCATAATATTATTAGAACAAAAATTTTAAGAAAATACTGTGTTGTGTAAGGAAATTTGTTCAAGTAATATAAATTACAGGCCTTACCAAATAATTTTAGCCAAAATAATGCTTTATTAGGCCATCTTCCGTGAATATTTTAATAAAATTTATATCCTAAAAATGATCAAACTTTTTAAATATACATACCAAAATTTCCCAAACAATATCTATCGTAAATTTGTAATATGCCAAATCTTTACATGAAAGAAAATATTGCAACGTATGTTACTTAAAGAAGACACTGGTTGATTTAATCACTTGCTTTCATGCATAAACTTTTGAGCACCCATTATCTTCGGTAATGAATACAAATTCATGTTGTTTTTGTTATTTTTTTAGGGGAAGGGGTGCTTGTATTATTTTTCATAAATATTTAGGAATAAATTGTTAAAAAGTGTGAATTTACCTTTAAGTAATGCCAACAGATGGCGCCACCAAAGAAATTTAGATTTTATGTGATTAAAATAAAATGTTTTTTGAGAGCTGATTTTTGAAGCCTCTGATTTTTCACATTTTAAACTTCTTTGTAGTCAAAGTAATTAATAAAACTATAACATATTATTAACATTACTATGATAATGACTGATTTTATACACATTCTTTCCATGTATTCTCGCAGCAAAGACACTACACATCTGTAGAACGGTATTTCTCTTTTGTCTTTGGGAAGATATATGGGTAGAGGTTAAATCATCTTTGCTTTAGGAATGTTTATATTGTTTTGAGCATGTTTATTGTTACTTACAGATTCACTCAAGCAGTTTACTAATATGAAATACTTATGCTGAAATTCATAGTATCAAATTTGTACCCAGGCCTGGACTGGCCAGGTCGGCTAGTCGGCGATTGCCGAGGCCCCCTTGTGGATTATAAATGGATATACTAGTTCATAACTAAGTTACATCAGAATAATTTGAATGTTTCCCTGTAAGTTTCCCATAATCTAATGCATTTACAATCAATTTTAAGCAGTTGCCAGTTGGATTTTGTATATGGTAGGCTATGTAAAAGGGGCCCTGGAGGGTCCTACAAAAATGGATATATTAATTCATAACTAGCTACATCAAAATAATTTGACTGTTTCCCATAATCTTACGCATTTACAATCAATTTTAAGCAGTTGCCAGTCGGTTTTTGTTTATGGTAGCCTATGTAAGGGACCTCCAAAAAGGGATATCTAATTCATAACGAGTTACATCAGAATAATTTGACTGTTTTCGTGTGATCTTACGTATTTACAATCAACTTTAAGCAGCTGCCAGTTAGCTTTTGTTTATGGTAGCCTATGTAATAGGGCTCCGGAGGGGGCCTCCAAAAAAAGATATACTACTTCATAACTAGTTACATCAGAATAATTTGACTGTTTTCCCTTAATTTTACTCATTTACAATCAATTTTAAGGATTTATGTATATTGTTTTACTAGATTTATTTCGTCTTACATCTCCTACTTCAAATTATTCACAAAGTAAAACTATTATAAAGTAAGGGATAAAAGGTAGGGTAAGGGTATAAAGTAAGGGATAAAATGCTATAAAGTAAGACTATTTTACAACCTGGAAATTGGTACAGAAGTCGTTTCAACAAGTAAGGGATAAAAGGAGTGATAAACACTTTCAGGTTCAGTATTCAAAAACATTATGTAGAAGTAGGGTAATGCCTGTTGAAAAATCAATAGATGAAGCTCCTTGAATCTCAACTGCACAGAATTATAAATTGATCCTTTTCAGTGTTTTAGATTGTTCCAGGACAAGTATCGAAGGAAGATTTAGTCGACTGATTCCTAGTTAGAACCAAAGAAAATTAATAAGTCGTAATGTGTTATATAGTTTTCCAACGGAAGTCCTTTGTAGTATTTCTAAACTTCGTAAAGTTGAAATAAATTAATTATTGATAAAGCTGAAATAGTTTGTAGATCAGTATGAAAGTTTTACAATGGCTGAAAAAACTAACATTGAAAGAAAACAAGACAATCTGTGAATGGAGCTGAAGAAATCTGCAAATATGACAATGTAGAATCTGAATTTGAAGAAGACAAAAAATTTTATGGTTACTCCTCTGACAAGAAACAATGTTTTCTGTGCTTTTCTGTTGTTTTTGAATTCTCACACAATCTTGAATGTTTACGATTAACCTATCATATGTAGCTTACAAGTTTGTACTAACCATACCTTGTGGAAAAGTCTCCTGTGAAAGGGTGTTTTCTAAACTTGAAATAGTTAAGAATAAGAATTGACTTAGGCCTACTTTAAGCCAAGACCTTATGTCTCATCTTCTTTTCATGAATGTAGAAAGAGACTTATTTTATAGTTTGGATAAAGATGTTATTATAGATGGCGTAGCCAGGATCAGTGAAAACTGGCCAAAAAGCTGTTAGGTTAGTAAACAACCATTCACAATCACATAACCTTTCTTAGTTCGCTGTATCTATACCAAGGTATAGTAGAGTCATTTTTCTCTTTGTTATAAAATCTATTTTACAATTTGTAACAATTAAGTCAAAACTAAAAAGGACATTATTTTTTTCGATATGCTTGTTTTTTTTATCATCACCGTTAGTCGTTGAGGCAGGGGCTCGTGTGGTTTCATGTCAGCGGACTTGGTAAACTATATATTTTTGGATTCACCGCAACAACAGCACCTCATTTATCCATGATACTTTCAAAACCAGGGTACCTTATGGGCGCCATATTGGAAAATAGCCGCCGTCGTTGAGTCAGGGGTTCGAGTGGTTTCATGTCAGCGGACTTGGTAAATCACACATTTTTGGATTCACCACAACATCAGAATGACATTTATCCATGATACATTCAAAAACAGAGTAGCTAATGGACGCCATATTGGAAAATGGCCACCGATAAACAGGGTGATTGAAAGATTTTCTTGGTTTTGCATGCTATTAAATGAATTGGCGATTGAAGAGACAATAAGTAAAGACATGCAGGTGTCAAAAGGTACAACGAAGTTCATTCAAAGACCTGCCAAAGTCGAAAGATATTTTTGATATCAGGGCAGCATTTCTTCACATGATTTGTGAAAGAACCAAAATTAGTTCTATATCCAGATCTGTCTTATAGCAGGATCCAGAAAAACGAACGTGATGTCTCATATTTACAGAACATGATTACCAATGAATGGATAAATCTAGACATGGTAGTAGAATTAACTGGAGCAATGACAAACCTAGAAATTGTCGAAGACATGGTCAAAGCTCATAAGATGTGTGAAGAAGCTTACCAAACTTTCAAGAGAGAATATCTCTCTGAAGACTCAAAGCCAGGCGGATTTTTCAAACCTCCAAAGATAAAGAAGCTAAAGACATTTTCTGACTTTAAAAAGAAACAGAATGTAAAATTTAATAAATCAGAGTTTGTTGCCTAGGCAGAAAGAAATCTGTTTGCTTAGAAGACAATCATTGCAGAGCGAAGAAATTTCGGTATGAGAACTGTCTTTTCCTACCACCTAGGGCCTCTTCCATAGCCCTTAGCAACACTTGATGGTTTAGTGCGGAAAACTGAAAAATCAAACTGATGGATGTTATGACAAAATTGCGACTGCTGAAAGAATGCAAATGATGGTGTTGTTAATATCATTGACGGAATGTGCTTTGTTCAAAGCTAACGCAGGAACTACAATCATTTGGACAACTAGCAAAGAATCTGTTTTCTAAATTAATACAAGATTTTACATCCTCTCAAAGAATAGATGTTTTATTTGATACATACAGGCAGGTGTCAATAAAAAGAAATGAACGAAAAATATGAACTGTTGGTAATGCTATAAAGATCATATACTCCTGGACAACCAGTACGAAAATGGAAGCAGTTTCTGTCCGATGAGGAGAACAAGAAAGAACTTATACATTTCATTTCTCAAGAATGACAAAATGAACATTATCTGAAATAGTTGATTACGCGAATTATGTACGTTATCTACGGAGAAAATGCTATACATTTGCGAAATAACTAGTTGAAGAATACACTAAATTGACCTGCTTCCAAGAAGAGGTTACACCCGACTTTTATTTTGCGCACACCATGGCTTTAGCGTCTGGATTTAGAAATATTATTATTATCTCTATAGATACTGATGTGGCAGTTATCACACTGTTTTCTTTAGAAAACGATTTGAAGAACTAGAAAGGGTTAATATTTGTAAAATGTGGATCAAATGACAGGGTAAAGTAAAGTACTACAACTTGAGTGAGATGCATGGACTTTTAGGTAAAGCGGTATGTAATGCATTAACTGTCGAATGCGATACAGTAAGTGCCTATGCAAGCAAGGTAAAATGATGATTCAGAACACTGAATTTCGAAATGCGCTTAAGGCACTATCAGAGGAAACAAAGAAACAGCTTGAGCCGTAAGTTTGCCATCTCTATTATGAAAGCACAAATACTCAGATATCAATGAATTGCGCTATATTCTATATATTTTTGCTGCAAAAAAAGAGTCTGTGGAATCGCATCGCCTTCTGCCATGCATAAATAACACTCTACCTATGGGTAATGCGATCTAATTACCACGGTGTTGTTTGGATGAAGTGCATACAGGGTGATCCTCATCTTACATACCCAGATAAATATAGTTGGATTTTTGGAACAGATAGTGAAGGAAAAGGCTATCTAGAGATCCAGTGGAATGGCAGTTCTCCTGCTCCTGAAGCTATTTTGGAACTGATGTCATGTTCTTGTTCAAGAGCATGTGTCTCACCATCATATGCATATATTTTAATAACCTCAGATATACAAGCATATGCAAAATATAGAACTGCTCTATGACGATGGAAGTTATTTGGACACAGGAATGTCAATCGATGATGATGATAGCTGTGAAGAATACTAAGATTTCTGTTACTTATTAATCCGTTTGGGACCAGCATCTTTCACATGAATATTATTCGTTTGACACCCCTTTTTGTCAAACAATTAAATTTAGCTTAGCAATCAAGAAAATAACTTAAATAAATAAGGAAATTTTTACTTTTCTTTTTTAGTGGTATCAAAAACAAGCGATGTAAACACGTTTCCGAAGGTGCATATATGCACCCGTGGTCCGGAAGGTGTTAATTCTTAACATACTAAGTACAATAGTTTCACCAGTATTAAATTTTTCTTGAATTGCTCTGTTTTACCATATGAAAATAATATGCATTAAAATGTGAAACAAGATGTTTATCCCACTGAAAATGTTAATAAATATAAAGTTAAATGTAAAGATAAGCATCATATTAAAATAAAATCTTAATAAATATATAATTTCTATAACGTTTTATGTTTAACAATATTTGTTCTTTCCATTTTTTCATTGAAATCTCTTTAATTATGTGATACTGGCAAAAAAATCATATGCATCTGTGTGCGATAGATGGCGCTCATGTTTTCAATATGGCGTCTATAAGCTACCACAAATTTCGTAGTATCATCATAAAATGAACTCCTTGGATCATTGTGAATCCAAAAAGGTATGTATCATCAAGTCCTCAGAGATGAAACCAAAATCACTAATTTTGGCTTCTGGCTCAACGACTACGTGTCTCTTTTAATACTTTCAGCATAGTTGAAAATTGTTTATGAATTCGGTTTGTCTGTCCGGCTATCTGTTCATGCTCTAACTCGCGTAAATATATGCAGATTAGCATGAAATTGATGTATGTGTTATTGAGGTTTACCATGGCATGTTCGGTATTGAAAATGAAATGTGTAAGGTTTACAATTCATTTACAGGGACACTCAAAAATATTCCGTTACATGTCGGTCTATGGGGAAATATCGTATGCGATGTATTTTAATGATATTACACATTTTTAAGGATATTGAAATTTATGCACAACACTGAGGTGCACTACAAAGCTCTTATTGTAGAATCTAGTGTACATATAATTTATGTTCATTTACAGGGACACACAAAAGTATTTGGCTACAGTACTGAATATGAAGAATAATTGCTGTAAGTGTGCTTTCAGTTGTGGTACATGATTTAAAATTTAATTTTTTTGCACACACAATTATGCAAAAAAAATTGCAATTTTTTGCATATTACTTGGTGAATATAAGTTCTATAGATCATATAGAGGGCTGTGCAAAAAATTCGGATATTTTTGTGATTATTGATGGAATTTCAGTAATTGTAGAACAACTGTATAATGCATTTTCTAAATTGTTCATTTAGACATCTTTCACCTCAATAAACTGCAAAGTTTTATTATAGTTTCTGAATATGTTGGAAAATATTTCAGAATCTTTGCTGGATGCATGATTTTTCGTTCTTGATAATATTTATTTAGGTATTATAGTAGGATTTAGATTATTATGATTTCAACACAGTGATTTGATTGCCTAAAGCTAAAGGCATTTTTCCCTCTCATTTTTAAGTTACAAACAACTCGTAATTAATTAGTTGTATATTTATTTTTTCTAACATGGAACTAGTTTAGGTACTATATATAAAATAATATAAATATTTATTATGAAAGTAAGTTAACTACAACAGAAGAAGATTATTTTTTTAGTCAAGTGTTAGGGTGAATGAAAAGTATTTTTGTTTTCATGATACTTTATGTCTATATGAAAAGCTATAGATGGCACTATCTTATAATTAATGACCAGTGTAAAATGTTATATTAAAAAGTATATGTTCCTATTGATTATGTTCCACTATTCTTTTATCTATTTATAGGTTATATTATGGCTGATACAAATAGTGAAGTATTATCCATCTTAAGACATCATTTTAAAATGTGTCATAAAGTTACTGAAGCATCTCGTAAAATTCGAGAAGTTGAAGGAGATGATACGATCAGCAAACACACTGCCCAAAATTAGTTCAAACTTTTTAGAAGTGAAAGCAATCACTAGTTAATCTGGAAGATTTGAAGCAAAGAGTGGAGATTAAACCAACCACCTGCACACGGAAACTTTCAGACGAGCTAGGACCGTTCAAGGACACGATATGCCAAACTTTACATAAACTATAAAAAACGTACAAGAACTCTAGGGAAGTTCTTTATGAACTGATTTTACAGCAAGCAAATCACAGAGTGGAAATGTGCAAAACTCTTCTGGAAAACTTACAGGATTTGTGGTTTTTCAAACGCAAAGTGACAATCAGTCCAACATGTTACAAAACAAGCGTGGTTTCAGAAGAAGTTCATGATCAACGTCTGGCGGAATTTTGAGCATGTCATTCATTTTAAAATCATTCCACATGGTCGATCGATCAACTCTGAAATTTATTGTAAACAGATGGACAGGATGTATGCTTCTTTGAAAAGCAAATGGCCTGCATTAGTCAACATAGAAAGACATTTTCTTCAACAAGACAATGCAAGACTGCACATGTCTCGCAATAAAGTAGAAGAGCTTGACAAAATTGAACTTTTACCTCATCTCCCACATAGTCCGGACCTTATTGCTACTTCGGTCTGTAACATGTTCTATTATATGGCATCAGGGCCATCGCTAGGGCTTTTTATTGGGGGGGTGGGGGGGGGGGGTGGATGACATTAAATTGCCAAGTCAAATTTCAGAATTTGCCAACTCAATGAGAAGCAAAAATAAATAGTTCTCGCCAATTTACTAGCATATTTTCACATTTGTATCTTACTAATGGATGTACCATGAAATAATATTAATAATTAATTTTTCTTAATAATTTATATGAAGTCTGTCTTCTATTCTTGTTTTTTAAACCAATTATATATATATACAGTACAGGACCTATTATGCAAATCCTCGAGAGCTTCTGGATTTTGGAATTTTCCGGATTTCGAGTCCTCCTGAAGTTCGTGTTTTTTTTTTCGAGAACCTTTGACGAAATTAGTGTTTTTTTTTCACGATCATTTGACGAAATTCGCGTATTTTTCATGATTCTTTGACAAAAATTGGCATTTTTTTGCGATCCATTGATGAAACTAGCATTTTTTTTCTGCGATTCTTTGACAAAATTTGCGTATTTTTTCTACGATCATTTAATGAAATTTGCGTTTTTCTGCAATCCCTTGACGAAATTTACATTTTTTCGCAATCCTTTGAAGATATTCGTTTTTCCGCGATCCTTTTACGAAATTCGCGTTTTTTCTGCAATTCTTTGGCGAAATTGGTGATTTTTTCCATGAACGACTGATGTAAACTGTGTTTTTTCGGCACCCATTTGTCGAAATTCGCGATATTTTTTATGTCCAAATTTTTGGACTGAAGCCTAATTTTTAAAAATTTTTGGAACCAAATGCCTTAAATTTTCGGAAAATTCAGAACAGCCCCTGGTGAAATATCTGACGATTTTTTAAAAACTAATTGTAATATAAATAAATTTTATTCTAAAATTTGAGAGAATAATTTTTTTTTCTAATTTCGGGGGGAAGGGCTCCTCCGTGTTCCTCCGGCACTGAAATAACATATTTTGTTACACATTGAAACACAGCGGACTTGAAAAAAAAAAAAAAATAGAAATTTGTAAAATTTTCAAAAAATTTCAGAAATTTCAAAATGTTAGAAAAAATTTTCAAATTTAGAAAATTTTCAAATAATTTTTTTTTTCCGGATTTCGAAATTCCAGATAATGGGTCTTATACTGTTTATATTTGATTGCAAAAATAGAGTTGAAGTTGCTGGACGTGATTTTTCCTGTATAATCATACATAATCATGTATAATCATACGTCAGTAATAGAAAATCGGATCCGTTTTTCTATATAGCCACATAATTTTCACGAAAAAGCATCAAAATGAGCGTTTGAGACTGTTTTCAGACAAAAGTGACGAAAAAGCAAAACGCGTAAACCCATCGGCTGAAACTCCAGCTCTATTATAGTGCTAGAAAAATGGAAAACGTCATTCAACGGATTTTACTTGAACAGTCATGCCTCCAAATTTCATTTGCTTTTGTGGAAAAGTAGGCTTCAAAAGTGTGTTAGAATGTTTTGCTTCGATCAACGGACGTTTTGAAAACATTCTTAAGAGAAGAAAAAAACAAATGGATAAGTGTGATCGCAGATCCCACAGAGGGTTTCTTTTAATATATCTTTTAAAAAACTTTATCCTTAAATTAATAAATCAAAATTGTTAATTTATAATATTAAATATTTACATGGCAGCACCATTACCAAGACATGCCCGATTTTAGTTATAATGACTAAACTAGCTATAATAACATCAATTATTTAATGCTCTATGAATCTAGTGATTGGAGGTTCTTTTAACCAGAAAATGTATAAAATATTTTTGAGTTTAACGAAAAAAATATTTAACAAGTTTGACAACTGTTCTTGTTATTTTGCCAAGGTTATCAGAATTACAAATTCCTTTTTGTATTTAATTGTAAAAATACAAGCTCAAGAACAAACCTGCTTTTGTTTCAAATCTTATCATTAATCAAATTTTACTACACATCACCATTCTAATGAATAAAGTTATAGTTTATAACTTATAGTTTAAATTAAAAAAAAATATTAATGATTTTGCCAATTAGTTTAGTAATTTTGCCAAATCTACCAGAGTTAGAAAATGTATCATAGATTTGATTAAAAGAAAAGAAAGTTTATCAAGTTTGCCAACAGTTTTATAATTTTGCCAAGTTACCACAATTAGAAAATATAATATAGATCTTATTTGTAAAAAGTTTAATAATATTCCCAATTAGATTTGTAACTTATGTCAAGTCTATGAGAAATAGAAAGTGTATTGTAGTTCTTATTAAACTCTTAAACAAATTTGCCAACTAAGTTTGTAAATTTGCCAACTAAGTTTGTAAATTTGCCAAATGGAACAGCATTCGTAAACATTGGGGAGGAGGCTTCCCCCCATCCCCCCCTTAGTGAGGGCCCTGTATGGCATCGTTTTGGGGGGGGGGGGGATGATTGTGTAATATTTACGATCTGGAACAGGGTTTTCTAGGTTTTTTTGCTTCCAAATCAAAAGATTGGTATCAAAATGGAATTATTCAACTTTCAGGAAGATGGAAAGAAATCATAGAATTTCATGGTTTTTATATTAATTTGTGATACGTTTATTTTATGTTGAAATAGTGCAACAAAGATTTCACTGTGAAAACAAAATTACATTTGATACAACCTAATATTTTGCAAGCAACAAAATAGCTAAATGTGGTTCTTAGGCACGTAAGCCTAATTTTCAAAAAATAAATTTTCCAATATTGCATTCCCTCTAAATTTCCCGGTAAGGGGCCCCTTTTTCATCTTTAGCCGAGGGCCCCCAAAGGCACTAGTCTGGGCCTGTTTGTACCTTTAGAATAAAGAATGTTTTTCATTTTCTCTGAGCAGTTCTGTGTAATTTCAATATTCTCATGTTATAGATACTGTATTGATTGTTAGTACATATTATAAATTATTTTTAAAAAACGATATTTTCAACAGAAACTTAAAAAATATATAAAATAATTTTAAGGAATATGCAAATAATGTAAGATCCATCCATATACATAAATATAGTTATTTTGAAATATTCAGCAGAATAGTTAAAATATTCTCTCCATATTAATAATATCTATATATATATTTCTCTTGTGTGGTGCTAAAATAGGGCTCAATTTATAGCTTGCCGTTTGGCAACAACTGCAGTAACACAATTTGCCTTACTACATTCCACCAATCAGAAGAGTGATTTCACCACTTAAACTAGCGCTATATTTAAAAGAAAAATTTCAATGGTTTTCATAAAATGTAAACTATTAAAATGATTCCATTTAATTATGCACTAATTGCATAAGAGCAGAACACAAATTATTTATTGAGAAATAATATTAAGTAATCTGTGTAAATAAAATGACAGTAAATAATCTTTCATAGTAAGCATTATGGAAAACGAAATATTTTCCATGAAGATAATGACATCATTTGGAAAACAAAAGATGTATCTTCATCCATGAATTAAAATATTTTACTATAACTGTCAGTGATGACATCATATTTCTGATCCTTATTCCTACACATACATAGACTGGACACTTGCTATTTATTTAAAGATCCTTGGTACACACAAAATAAAATATTTCTGAAAATTACATAATTTCCAATTAATTAAAATGAATATTTAATGAAACTCAGGAATTTTAAAACAATTGCTTAAATGACGCTTAAATCTTGGAAGGGATGAATTGTTCTGATAGTGAAAATGAAGTTATATTTAAAAGAAAGGATTCATTCTCATATGGATTCCAAAAGTATTATGGCACACCGTAGAATTGTTTCACACAAACAACCAATTTCTGGGGAAGTTTTCCATAGTGTGAAGGAGATACCTCCCAGAAAAAAGTGCAGAAAAAAACCAGGAAATGCACATGAACAGTTTGTTAGGAACTACCAATGATGTTATGAGCTTTAGAGCCTATATAAAACTGAAATATTTTAGTATGATTTTGGCAATATGACGTCATATTCACTGGCCTTTACATCTAATTCAGCAAATTAAAATTCAGAGCTCTTTTTATGCACAGTATGATCTTTTGGCAGATGTAAGAATAGAAATGGCCATGTGTTCCTTTTACGGCCACATAATGCATTCAGACAATCATTTTTTTTATCAAAAGTTTCTTTTAGACACATCAGAAAGCGTGTTGTTTATGTTTTGTTAACTTGCCAAGTGTTTGAGGGATATTGTGTTTTTCACATTGAACAAACTTTAGATAATGTTTGTTGATTTATATTGAACTATCTTGGAATCAGACAGTGTTTTTCTAAGAGTTTTTAAAAATAAATTTAAGCCATTCTGTACAATATTATGTGTAATAAGTTTTAAATTGGGTTCCAAGGTAATTTTTTTTCAAGTAATTATTTTACATTTCAAAAATTGGTAAATTTCATACTGTTAAAATGATTTATGCCTATTGGTAGCATCAACTAAATGCATTTTTAATTGTGATTTCAACAAAGTTTTCAATTGTTGTTTTTTTATCTTAATTTTTTTTTTAATTTTATAAGTTATAAGGATTTATGATAGTACTCATTATGGCTAGAGTTGCTGCAAAAAGTGTCAAGCAAACGATGCGAGTTGGGGACGATGCGAGTTGGGGACGTGTAGCGGTTCCCATGTGAATTGTCGCAACTCACAGCGATTGGTGGGCGTTAGTTAGCATAAGGCGAGTCTTCTAGTATAATTATATTTACATTGTATAAAATTTTCTTTATTAATAAACATTTTACTATTTATGCCTATATTATGTCTATTTTAATTTTTTATATAATTATACATTATTAAGTCTAGTTTTTGTTTATTTTCTAGGTTATCATGCATTATTATTTATGTCTGTTTTGTAGATGTTTCAGTAATATATATATTTTAAATAGTATTTTATTTTTCAAAGTATGTAAATGTATATTATGTTTATAATATTACATTATTTGGTAATCAGAGATATAAAGGGATGCTTTCTCTGTTTTGAGGAATTCTTGTAAGTACAGTTTTAATGGAGTTTTAATTAATGTGATTTTCACTTTATGTAGTCAAATTATTTTATATTCTCACTTAATTAATGTAAGGAAAATTTTAATTAGTGCACAAAGCTCAGAATCTCCACACGATGCTTTTCAGCCAGGTACTGGGTATTACTGAAAAATATATATTTTCATAATGTTTTGCTATCACTAATTGTGTTTGACAAATCAATGATACAGTTTTAATCATTTTATCCTATGAAATATGCAGAAATTTGCAGCCAGTCAGATCAATGTTTAGCAGACTTTTTTTCTCTTTTTCTATGAAAGGATAAAATGTTGATTGATATAGTGCATATTTAATTCCATGTTACATTAAAGAATAACTAAGCAGCATATAAATTTAAACATATTTAAATTTGTATACTGCTTTCTTTTAATTGTATGTCTCATGTTTTTTCTTTAGGTTAATTACGTCAAACTTATAGAACTTCAAAGAAGTTTAAGTGGTTTTTCCAATTTGCTGAATAAAAAAAGGGTGAGATATTATACATATGTTATTTATCAATATAAATAGACATTGCTATTTATAGTATATTCAATAGCATTTTCTTTTTTCCTTTTTTTTTTTTAGATTTTTACAATTTTAGTATTTGGAAACGCTAAAAAATTATTTTGGAAACTCTAAACAAATTTGGATATGTATTTCTTTTTTACATTTACACCACACACAATTCTCTAACTTTTATTCTCTTTTGATAGTTTTCAAGTCCATCCTTTTATCAGTTCATACAAGAGTAAATTTAAAATCTCTTTCTAAAAGATCCATTTTCAAAATTATAAAGATTTTTTGCAAGAGACATAGATGATTTTTAAACATTTGGAAAGATTATAAATTATTGATTGGGCAATCTAAATTTTAGATAAGAAGTCCAGTTGTTTAGGCATGTAAAAACTGCCCTAATGGTCAAATAGAACTTCAAAATATTGCCAATAATTAAACTAAAACTATTAAATAATTTATTGTATTATGTGACAGATATGTGCTATGATAACAATCCAGATTAATTGTTGTTTAACAAACATTGCTCATTACTTCAGATTTTTTATAAGAAATCTAGCATCAGTTCTAGTGATGGGCTATAACGAGATGTTTTTATCGATTTTCTCGATTGTATGCACATCTCGATATTTTTCGACTGTGTAAAAATTTTCTCGATGACTCCAGTTTGCCAATTGCTTTTATACATCATAAATTTATCAAGAATCGTCTGCAGGGGAACTGGAATGAGTCAGTGTTAATAAGGACTAAGTGGCTTTGCCTGCTAGTGTGCCCTTCCTTTAGTCGGGGCCTCTAATTTATACGTAATCTTGTAATATGAAATCTCGAACTGTCTCCCCGCTGTATAAGGCACTGTATAGCATTCATGGTGCGCACGCATTACAAAATCTTGTAAAAAAAATAATCTCGAACCGGACGAACCTCGGACTGGATCCCTGGGGGGAAGGGGTCAAAGTGAGGGGAGGAGCACAGCAGCTGCATAATAGTAATAAGTCGTCATGGGGCATTAGGCCTTTCCAACTATATGTCACATGAGGGATCTCGATCTGAATTTATAAAAATGCCCTCCCCGTGGGGGGCAAAGTGGGGAGAGGGGCGCGGGAGGTGCATAACATGAGTAAGTGGTCGCAGGCCTTTCCAACAATGTATCACAAGGGGGTCTCAGGTAAATTTAGAAAAGTCACATGAAAGATCCTGGCTAAATTTATAAAAATGGCCCCCGTGGGACAAAGTTGGAGGTGGAGGGCCACGGGAGGTGCATAACATGAGTAAGTAGTCACAGACCTTTCCAACGATATGTCACATGAGGGGTCTTGGCTAAATATAGAAAAGTACCCCCGCGGTGCCAAAGTGGGGGAGGGGTGGCGGACACCGGAGGTGCATAATATCAATAAGTAGTCACAGACCTTTCCAATGGTATGTCACATGAGGGTTCTTGGCTAAATTTAGAAAAGTATCCCTGTGGGGGGTGCATAACATGAATAAGTGGTCACAGGCCTTTCCAATATGTAACATGAGGAGTGTCAGCAAAATTTAGAAAAATGCTCCGGTGGCAAAGTGGGGAAAGGGGAAGGTAGGTGCTTAATATGAATAAGTCGATTTTCTAATGATATATCACATGAGTAGTGTCGGTAAAAGTTAGGAAGGTGCTCCCCCTCCCCCCAAGGGGCCAACTACCGTACTCCCCGGAATACAACCAAACTTTTAAAAATTTCATATATTATAAATAATACGGGATGGCTCCGTAAAAAAAATCCGATCTAAAATGATGAAAATGCAAAAAAGTTTGAAAATTACACCCCCCCCCCCCTTACACACACACACACAGTGAGAGCAAAATTGGGAAAGGGGACGAAAGTCTCATAATATGAAAGAGTTATCCTAGAGCTTTCCAATGATATATCACATAATGGGTTCAAAAAATGTTTGAAAATTGCTTACCCGGCCCCTCTCCCCAGTGGGTCCACTCTTTCTCCCCGGAATTCACGCAGCCCCCACTCCCCCCCTTTCAAAATTTTTATGTTTAATAAGTAATAATTACCGGAAGGCTCCATAAAAAAAATCCACATCTAAAATGATATTTATTATAGAAATCGCTACGGTTTTAAAAATTTGTTCGCCCCTCCCCATCCCCAAAATTCAATTTTGGGGAAAGAAAGGTTCATAATATGAAAGGGTGGTCAGAGAGATTTCCGAAGATATATCACATGAGGGGTTTCATAAAAGTTTGAAAATTGCACCCCTGTGGGTCCACTCTCACACCCCTTAAATACTCCCGGAATTCCCCAACTCTTATTTTAATATTTTTGTATTTAATAAATATTATTTTTCTGAGGGCTCCGACAAAAAACCCATGTAAATGATGATAATTCTAGATATCACTACAGTTTTAAAAATTTGTCCACGCACACCCCCTTCCCCCGCATTCTGAAATTCAACTGCGGGTGGGAGAAAGGTTCATAATATGAAAGGGTCGTCAAAGAGAATTTCGATGATGTATCACATGATGAGTTCGGTAAAAATTTGAAAATCCCCCCCCCCTTCCCCCCTCCTCCGTGGGTCCACTCTTGCGCCCCCTGAAACTCACCAATCTCTGTCTTTGAATGTTTTTTATTTAATACATAATATTTAAGGGAAGGCTCCATCATTTTAATTCTCATTGTCATACCTATCTCTCTTTCCAGCTCTCCTCTCGATAGCTCTTCTCGGCCCTTCTTGACCAAGAACGAGAAATCAGTTTTCTTGACAATCATCGAGAGTAACATGTCGAGAATGGAAGAAAATTGATTTTTCATTCTCGGCCTAAGTTAGAACCGAGAAGACATATCTTGAGGTAAGCGAGAGGTTTTCATCGAGGAGAGGTATCTCAAGGTAAACGAAAAGTTTTCATTGAGAAGAAAGTTTGTCGAGGTGCGAGCTAGAGAGAGAGAGAGCAATGAATGAGCATATTCTCTCTACATCATGATTACGTAGTCTGGGTTGGCCAGGAACTTCTAGCGTAAAGAAAGGAAGTCACTGAAATGAATGTGATGTAAATCCCCGCTAGAAAAACAGTAAAAGAGCCCTTTCTTATGAGTTAGAAGTTCTTTGGGTATTTATTTAGCTTTCACAGTCAGATTGACACTTGGTGTGTTTTTGGTTTAAGTCATAGTTTCTCAAAGAAGGATATAGATTAGGAGGCGTGTGATTTTGTTACATATACTTAAGTTGAAAATGGTTTAATTCAGTTTGTATGGGGCATTTTTCCATTTTTACTTTCATCTATCTTTACAAGAAGAAAGTATTGGATTCATGAAAAATTTGTCAGTTTTTAGAAAATATGTCTTTTATGTGACAAAAATTTTGATAACGCCCTATCTCAAGAAGTAATGCATGAAATTTAATAATACTTCATATTCAGTTAGACCTAGATATAAATTGGTGTTGATTTGTTTGTTGTGCAAATAGCCCAACAGGTAACGCTGCTATATTTCAAAAACTAATGCATGGAATTTAATCAAATTTCATAAGCTATTGCTAGAGATTGGAACCAATTCCTTGTTAGGCAGGTTCACTCTTAGCAAATATATTTGTCTGGTTCCATTTCTCAATAAAGCTCTTTTGTTTTCGATCAACTTTGAAATTCTACAGCATTAGACATTTAGGGGAACTTTGATCTGTATTAAATATTTTGCCTTTACCAAAAAAAGGAAAAATGCTGTTCGATTCTTATGAGTTCGTGAATGTCTCACAAAGTAGCTACTTTGGATTTAGGTACAGATGGGCAACAGTCATGTTACGGGCCCATTTAGGGACTGGAAATCAATTCCAATTTAGACAGATTCCGTCTTGGCTGGTTTGTCTAGTTATCCTCCCGTTTTTTGATAAAGATCTTTTTCTTTTGACCAACCAGAAAATTCCACAGAATTAGACACGCATTCAACTTTTAGGAACTTTTCCTCTATCCAACCTTTTACTTTTATCGAAAATGTGAAAATGCAAATCGATTCTAGCTAATGCACCTAAGGATAAAAATGAGTTAGAAAGACGCTACTTTAGATTTGGGTACAGACAACGAAGAGTCATGTTTCAATCGCTAGGGACCAAAGACCAATTCCGTTTTAGACAGTTTCTCTCTTAGCTGGTATGTTTACGCGGCTATCCTTCCATTTTTGGATACAATGCACCTGAGAATAAAATTGAGTTTTTAAATGAATCAAAAAGTAACTGCTTTGGATCTGAGTACAAACATAAAAATTCATTTTGGAATCATTAGGGAGTGGAAACCGGTTTCCGTTTTAGAAAGGTTCCCACTTAGCTGGTATATGAGTCCAGTTATCCTTCTGTTTTTCGGCAAAGTTCTTTTGTTTTCGATTTATGGTGAAATTCCCCAGTATTAGACACACATTTACGAAAATTTGAACGAAATTACGAAAATTATCAAACATTTGCCTGCAGCGAAAAAGGAAAAATTCTATTCGATTCTAGCTAATACGCTTGAGAATAAAAATAAGTTCGTTAATGTGTCAGAAAGTAACTATTTTTAATTGGAATGCAAATTTAAAGAGTCATTTTGGCATCGATAGGGAGTGGTAACCAGTTTCCGGTTTAGACAGGTTCCCTTTTAGCAAGTATATTTGTCTGGTTTTCCTTCCCCTTTTTCGATAAAGCTCTTTTTTTTCGATCAACGGGAAATCTCACAGCATTAGATATTTAGGGGAACTTTAACTTGTATCAAATTTTTGCCTTTATCGAAAATGTGAAAAAGCTATTCAATTCTATTGAATGCGCCATAGTTATGCGATTTAGACATCGCACTTTCATAAAAAAATAAAAGGGAACTTCTTCCAAAACAAAATTAGCAAAAAGATATTACAATCCTTGAAAAAACTTAAACAATGTTTTTGAAGGTAGATAAATGAGCTGAAAGTATTTTCTTAAGTTATTTAGTGTTCCAAAATAGGGTTTTTCTTATCATTACTTTGAACATATTTCTTGATAACATATTGATCTTATATTTGAAAAAAACTTGTTTGAAAAGTGCGTTTTGAAAAATTCTGAGTGTGGGGGTTACTGTGTTCAATTCATTTTGCTGGCATTTGGTTCATTTATCTGTAGTACTCACAATTTACTGGACTTGCATTCATAATACACATTGCCATACATAAAATAAAATTTGATATGAAAATCCATGATACTTATTATTAATATGCTCAAACATTACAAACTTAAAATATTTTACAGTGTTTTATAGAAACATTAGTATGCACACTTCATTAAAGAAATTTATATGGAACATATCTTAAAGATATTAATCATTTAGAGTTTATTGGCTTGTATTAAAATACAGAATGGCACATAATATTTGAAAGATAAATACTATAGCAGAGATGTTGTAACATTAAAGTTAATTTCTTAAACGCATTTCCAACAATTTGTTAATTGTCATAAACCATTAGTACAGAAAAGGGGGTAGGTTTAGGGATTAACATTTCTTTCAGAAGGCTTAAAAACTGGTAAGATGTATTACATAACAAGTTGTATTAAGATTATTAACAAATGTTAGAATACAGCTTTTTAAAGGCTTCATATCAGGCACCCCTCCATCAATTGAAGTTGAATGATAGAGATAATGAAAATGATAGCAACAAACTGCATTACTGCTTCTGTTTTTTCACAACTTTTCATTTAGCTTCAAATGAAGATTGTAGATGAGGATCTTTTTGCAAAGTTATCTAGCATCTCAGTGTTAAATTTAGATTGATTTCTTGGTATGTTGTTTTACTCCATCTATCTTTAGTTGCCACGTATTTACTAAAAACTTAAAAATTACTCTATAAGCCTGTAAAATAATAATCAATAATCGATTGTCTCGATTGTAGATTCCGGGAAGTAATCGATGACTGTATCGATTGTATTTTTTTACGATGAGGATTTTTCTCTATTGGTAAAATCTCGAGAATCCCCCATCACTAATCAGTTCTAGAGTGCATTCAATTAAAAATTTCATATATAATTTTATAATTTTTTTAAAATTATTATTCTGTGTGTGGTGGGAGGGGGGGGGGGGAGGGAGAATACAAATCTATCAAGAACTTGTAAAATACATCTCATCTACAGAACTTTACTTTTAAAATTAAAATAATTTTGACTGTATTTTAAATAAAATTAGCGTGGTTGTGTTAAACTTAATGAATGTAAAAAAAATTTTATTATATATATGAGACAGTCTTTCTCCAGAAAATTATAACAATATTTCCTTAATGTTTATGACAGAAGTAACATTATTTGAAAATTAAATTATTTTATCAAATTATTAATGACTCAGCTAAATGTAATTTGAGGGTAGAATGTAATAAGTTTTTTGTAACATATTTTGTACAGTAATATTTTGATTTGCTGAGATAATGTAGGTTGAATTTGTCATTAAAAATTTTAATAGTATAGATATTATTGTTCTTATATCTTGTAGATATATGTATTATATATTGTTGTTCAAGTGTAATGTTGGTAAAATCTTCTTCATAACCTTCACACTCAATTACTAATTTAATTAAATGGGCAACTTTAGGGCTTTGATGAAAACTCAATCCCAAATTATCACATATGGTTAACAAATCAAATTTTTCTAGCTTTATTTAAAAATAACTTCTTTTCAGTCACTTACATATATGTCAATGAAATAAAAATATCAAAAGCTCATATAGTCGCATCTGCAGAAATTGACGATCTGATTACAGAAGAGAGGTTCTGCTCTCGAAGCTGGTTGACAGGAAGTGCTGGATTCGAACCCAATCGCGCCCGCCGTCCTAATTGTTCGGAGTTTTCGTGGTTTTCTTCGAACCTTGGATTTCCAAGCGTTAATACGGGTTAGGTTCCCTTAGAAAGACCCCCACGAAGGGCACCCCCCCCCCCCCCTTTAGGGCCTATATCCCTTGTGTTGATGATTGGCCATCACAAACACAACCAACCAACCAACCTGATTACAGAAGATGTCTCCTTATCTCTGTATTTCTTTCTTCTCTGTATTCAAATCTCAGTTTGAATATTTTTTTTAATTCAAAACTTTGTTTCATACTATCTTCATATCTCATTTCAAATTATCTATTATTCATATCAAGGCTCTTGTCCACAAAATTCTTGAATTGATTACATTGGTTTCAAAGTGAGCACAAACATTTAATTAAACACAAAGTACGTAAAGAAATAAGCAACAGATAAACAGTGAGTTAACATGATTCAAAATGGTGTTGTGCCCAATTTAACAGAATAGCATCATCAAAAAGTACTAATACATTCTCTATTCAAATTTCAGCCAGTCACTTATGCTAGGCCTTTTTCTAAAAAACTAACAGAATACTTTTTAATCCTGGTACAGCTACTTTTATACGAGCTTGTGTCTTTTTATGGAGTTGAGATGTTGCATGTTCTTCTTCCACTCACCCATACTTACATTTATATATATATATATAACGTGTCTCAAAAAGTTTGAAACAAGCTTTAATTTGTACCTGTTGTAGATAAACAGGCATTGTAAATTGCAAAAGTGATCAAAATAATTTGAGTTAAGATTATGTTGATGAAGTAGCCCTGCCATTATTTTTTTTTTCTCTTTAAATTTGTACATTGTCCTGCAGTACAATAAATTATATTTAGAGACATGTTTCCATGCTGTGACTAATAAAACAGTAAAAATTTCATTTTTTTACAGTCAAAACTCACAGAGTTGTGATACTTTGAAAGCACTAAAAAATCGCCTCTCCATTTTTAGGGCCAGAAAACTCGGAAATTTTATAAAATATAAAGTAACTTGGTAAGTTTTGATTATAGAAGAATAGAATTTTTTCTGTTTTAATTGTAAAAGAATGGAGAAAATGTTCTTAAATAAAACTTATAGGACCCAGGTACCATATAAAACTTTCAAAAGTGTAACTTTTTGAAAATTAAAATGCAAGGCTATTTTATCAACGTAGTCTTGAGTGCTACCGTATTTTGAATGTAATTCACATTGCCAACAGATAAAGTACAGGTAAAGTAAAAGCTAAAACTAAGGAAAAGGATTAAAGTGTGTTTTATCTGAACACAATCGGCAAGAACCAAAAGTACACAAACTGGAAAGATAATAGTAAATTTGAACGGAATCTGACCTGCACCAAAAAAAAATTTGAGCCAACATGACCCATGTGTTGGTTTGGATGTGGATAATATGAGTTATTTGAATCTATGCAGCTCTGTAATTCAAATTAAATATCTTTAATTCTTAAAAGTTTTTTTTTATTTATAAACAGAATTTTATTTAAGGACAAATAACTGTAAATTGTCTGGCATCCTTTAATTTAAATATATTGAATTTAAATTCTACCATTATTGTTATTTTTCTTTCAATAGGAATTTATTCGTGAAGGTTGTCTGTTAAAATTTTCCAGGAATGGATATCATCAGCATATGTTTTTCTTGGTAAGTGCTCAAGCAATTTGGTACCTTTAGTGTATTCTTATTTTTTTATTTATTTAACGCATGCATTCAGTAATAATAAACAATTCTTTATTACTAAAACAGATGTTTTCCTTAGAGTTCTCTATGAATAAGTATATATAAAAAGCAGCAAAAAAAAGTTATCGAAAAATGCAGCTTATATAGAAAAAACTGGAAATTTCAATAAAATTCTCTGAAATTAGGAAAATTAATTACTCAAACAATCATATCACTGTAAATAATAATGCAAAATTTGAATTATTTATATGCTTTTGTAAAAAGAGTGCATTGTGTTTTTGGCTAAAAAGCATTTCAGCCAATGATGACTGTTTCCCCTATTTTTCTGACTCTGCTAATAAACCTGCCTTTGCTTTATAAACTTATTTTTTAAGGGCACATACATAACATAACCAGGATTGCTACACTATCTGTAAAAGTGTGGAATTGGCAAAATAAGTCATGAAAAATTCGGAGAATTTCATTGTGACCTTTATGTAAGTGTGATCTTTGGGCCATCAGAGGTGAAGATCTTCCACATCTTACTAGATTCCACTTAAGAAAGAAAGAAATTTCAACTGGATTTACCCACCTTCTAAATTTCAATTCCCCCTTTAGCACACAATTTTTTTTTTTAATTCATTTATACAATTTTATTATTCATAGACTTAAAAAAAAATGACAGCAGTATTTTTTATTTTGAAGTAGCAGTAAATAATTAATCAACTAAAATTCCATCTCCTCACTTAAATGTTTGCTTCCTCCGCCTTTTTGCTTCCTGTTAAAAATAAAGTTTATCTGGTCTTTAGTGATTTTGTCATGAAATTGCTAAAGTGAATGGTGGCTCTGTATATAAATATTGTACAACAGTCTTTAACACTTTGGGAAATTTTTCAACTTGAATGTTTGTAATGATCTGAAGTTGTTAAAAAGAACAATTCATATTGTAATCCTGAAAGCATGTTGTTTGGGGGGTTTGAGAAATCATCTTTTAATCAATGTCATCTGTATTTTGAAAAATTTAAATGTTTTGAAGTGATACAATATTTATTTTGTTACCAGCATGGGCAATATGCAATCGAGATTATCACTGACTTTTGACCAACCAGGGCTTAATTTCTAACAAAAAAAGTACCGGAGCCCTAATATTTTGCCCCAATACTAATAACCATAGCGTCTCTCCCCCTCTTTCCACCGTCACTCATTGACGTCAGTCTTTAACATCGTGATCGGAAAGATTGGATGCTTTTTTAGAAAAGGGGAAACGCTGCTCTATTGCTTATTATGAAAATAACAATACATGACAATTATATCTACTTACAAATGACTACTACTTACAACTTTGTAAATCAGCAGAGCAAAGCCGCATTCACAATGAAAAATAAATAGAAAACTAAAGTTATTTTTGTATTCGTACGCAATGGAAGACTAAAAACCTCAAACAAACAATATCTCAAGCTGATGCTCGTTGACTAAAAAAGAATTTATTCTTTTCCGGATAGATATCTAAATTTAAAAAAAAAATGATCCAATTAAAAAATATCCTAGTGTCAGAAAAGAAAATCAAACTGAAAGCAAATTCATTGTTCGCGATCTTGAATGGCGCCAATATACATGTCGCCAAAATCAATGCCAGACGTAAATCTGCAAATATCAGTAGGATAAACAAAACACTTTTTTCTGTTTCTCCTATTCTGATCAAAATAGCATTAAAAAGGGGGAAGAGTTCTTTTATTTTTTCTATACGTGAGTAAATAAAATTTTTAATTTGCAGACACATTCAGTTCGAGTGCTTCGGTTTTTCGGAAGCGCTATTGCACAAGGCTCCGGAGCCCTGCATTTATGGGCTCCCGTGAATTCTGACCAATATTTAAATATTTACTAAAAACAGAGAAGTGCCGGAGCCGGGCTCCGGTGGGCTCCGGCGCAATTTAAGCCCTGTGACCAACATTAGCAATTTGGCGAATAAGAAATAACAAACAGTAGCCAAATGAAAAGAAACGTCACCAAAATTGATTCGGCATGAAACAAATCTATCTTTAAAGCCTTATTGTATTCCTTTTTTTCAATATGCTCTAAAGTAAAATGATTATTTTGTTATTGTTTATAAAATAGAAAATGGACTATCCGCTACAGAAACTATTAAAAATAAATACATTCTAAATGTTTCCTAAATGTATAAATGTTTCAGACATTCTTTTAGCAGTCTCAATAAATTTTAAAAACAGCTATCTTAATATACACTAAAAATTACTATGAGATTTCGACTCTTAACCCATAGAAAAATTTGACCGGCTAATGATACTTTGCATACAACTGATAAATAGTATAGTAAATGGCTAATTTCAATACTACATTCCAGAAAATCTTCTCTTCTTTTTGCGCTTGATGCTAGTAATTTTGTTCTAGTGCTTAGATATTGATTAACTGAACTGACAATAGAAAAATACCTATCACATAATCCTTTCTGTGTCTTTGGCTGTTGCTAAACAGAATTGGTGTTGAGTCAGGATCTCTATTAATAGAGCAATGTAAGTGGCACAATATGATTGAACTTGTAAAGCAAAATCAATCCTTCAGTAACACAGATAAGAATCTTGAATGTATTGGCATGCCACATGCGCAAACGTACAAAAATTCATGAATTGAGCACTTGCAATTTGGCGAGTTTGGATTATTCGTTCACTCGCCAAAAGAAGCATTTTGTCGTGATTTGGCGCAGTGGCATCAGCAGCGAGAACTCTGTGTGCAATACATTTCCAGACTGGAATTTCCTTAAAATATACCTGACAAAGTAAAAAAATTTCATTCTCTTGTATGAGTAGCAATGCTGACACAGCCAACGTTTTAATTGAACAAGAAATCTGTTTTGGTAAATGAACCTTTAATCTAAAGAATATGATTCCAAAACTAATTTGTTCCTTAGTCAAGGTGTCACTGTATATGTAGTAGGATGACCATTTGCTGTTTGAGACCATTTTATCAAGACAGTATATAATACTGTTAAATTTGTGACATGTTGCTGTAAAAATTATGTGTAATATAATGACTATTTTTAAAAAGTAAATTATTACTGTGCACCTTAACAACATATTCAGATTTAGTGTTGAAATTAGAGGCTGTACAGACAAACATCTCACTTTTGGAAGCTAATACAATTCAGGTACTTCTTTGTTATATCAGCTGCCACAATTATGATTATGCCAAGGTCCAGTCAATTTTCCCCAAGTTGCATAGCACGAAGGTAGCATGCACGTGTAATAGAGATAAAAAAGTAAATACTATTGCATTAAATAACATAATACGTTACATTAATAAGAATATATTACGATGTTTCATAATAAGTTATAATTAATTATAATTAAAATATGTAATAACAATTACAAACATTTTACATGTAAGGAACACACTGCTCTTGTGTAACTACTTCAATCAGAATGTCGCATTTTCACCCATATATAGTTGCTTCTTACACTATTTTATAGATGCTAATTCATCTATCTGCCCAACTGTGTACATAAACCTATTTTCAACACAAAGCCCCCCCCCCCCTTTTTTTATAACATTTTACGTTGCATGTTCATATAGCTTCATCATTAGTAACATACAGTTTCCAATCATGGCCATTTTCTCATTGTTGTTTGTTGGGTAAAGCCCTCCCTTTTAAAAAAATTACATTGCATCCACCTCAGTTCTAGGGAAATCAAATATTGTTTCAATTTTTATAAAAATAAACATAGGTGATTAAAGAAAAAACAATACAACATGTAATTAAAAAAAGAAATCTTGAAAAATGTTCTGGATCATCAACAAAACACTAATATGATAATAACATAAACATGTACTGTTTCTTTAGGATTGCAAAACATTTGCTGAGATTTCACAACTTAAATTGGCAGTATATTTCTGTCACTTGGTGATTCATCTTTGGAGGCTGCTATAACAAAGTACTACCAAAATTTGCATACTACTATCAGGTAAAACAAACACTCAGCTGCCAACCTCTTTTTTTTAATCAAATAAACAATGAAAATATATTTAATAAAACGTTTTGTTTCTGTACTCATTTCATTTATTAAATTGGAGAAACTCTTTGGATCCTCTACAGGACCTTTCACCAAACTTTATGCCTTAAAAATAAACTTTCCTCAAAACTTTTCCATCTCCAAATCAACCTCTTTGCATATTCAATCATTTTAAAATCAAATCTGGCTTCTCACAAAAGAGTTAAAATCGCCGAAGAACCTGTTATTGAGCTATAAATATTTATAGAAAAGATCTTGAAATGTCTAAACAGGCACATGAATATAGCAAAAATTTCAGATTTACAAATGTCATGATTAGGTATTTTATATGTATAAAAAGCCATTTACAATTTCACTAAAACTAGATCCTATGAGAGAAGTCCAGGCAGACTTCTGTAAGTAAAATTCTCATTTGAAATATGTTTATTTAGCTCATAAAAAGTGTAAATAATAGCTGCCTATGCAAGCTCTTATTTGCAGAAGCGGAGAGGGGGGGGGGGGGGAGGTAATTAAGGGAATTAGAACTTTTGTTCAAAAGTTCATAAACATAATTTTAAATATGTATTGTCAAATTAAGTTACAACCTCCTTTCTTTAAAGCTTGTTTTAAAAAAGAATAATAAACATCAGTTAAAGATTCATTATTTGTATTGTTTGTCAGTGTCTTTAATTATTTTTATATTTCATTTAAAAAGTTTTATTGTTTCAGTTTTCTGATATCATCTTATATACAACAAGAATTCAGAACAGTCAGTTCCGTTTCAAAGTCCAAGGTCAAATTCCTACATCAAATTTGAAAGTGGAAGAAACTGAGCCTAAGCATGGTGTTAGTAATTGCTTTGCTTTATGCTCTGGAGATAGACGAGTAATTGTATCATCTTCATCAGAAAAAGAACATTTGAAATGGTTGAGAGATTTCACAAAGATCACACAGACAGCTAAAAGCAATCAATTAAATTCTAGCAATTCATCTAGTCAAATTTCAAGAAGTTTTTCTGATGACAGGTATGAATCCAGTGATGATGCTGATGATGTGAGCTTCTACAGAGAAGATAAAGCAGTTTCTCATCATGTGAATACCTCTATACACATTTGTTGGCACAGAAATATTAGCATTAGTTCTGCTGATTTGCTTATTTCATTAAAAGTAAGGGTTTTTTTAATAATTTACTTTTTGTAAAAAATTTTAAGATTTAATTTATTTTCTTCTAGTTTGCTGGTACTAGGAATTAAATAAGTTATGATAGTCATCATAAAAATAAAACTAATTACATGCTAACTATGTAATAGGAATTTTGCATATTAACTTAAAATATGAGTTTATTATTTTTTATGTTATTTGTTGCATCCAATAACAATCAACCAAAATTTGAGTTAAATTATTTAATGTGAGGGGTGTGGGGTCTGTTGCTTATGGGAACGCCCATTGTTACTCTTGTGGCCATTAGAGCAAATTTTCAGAAATATTCCCAATTATTTTATTACAAAATATAATTAGGATAAAATTGACAATTAAATATCGTGTTCCATTCACATAAAATATATCTAATTTGTTACAAAAAAGTATTTCGCTTATCTATACAATAAATCAAAATTTTGTGACCGGTGGTCACAAGTGTAACAACACATAAAATATATCTAATTTATTACAAAAAAGTATTTTGCTTGTCTATATAATAAATCAAGATTTTGTGACTGGTGGTCACAAGTGTAACAACATTTTGATATAGACAAACAAAATGTGTTTTTGTTAGAAATTCGATATTTTTTATGTGAGTGGAGCACAATGGTATTTAACTAGCTATATTAATTTTTATCCTAATAATAAAATAATTGAAAATATTTCTGAAAAATTGCTCTAATGGTCACAAGAGTAACGATGGATGTTCCCTTATACAGAAATCCCATGTGCAGACAACACCAATAAAAAAAACCACTACATAAAATAAAATAACGAGCTATTTTTGGAAGTTGTCCAATTCACTCGAGGCAGATGATTGTATTCCCTTGACAATGCAATGTTAATATCAGTTATTTGTAAAATTTTAAAATATATTTAAAAAATCTTTAAATTTCATCTAATTAATATATTTTATAATTCTTTTTATTATTATTAAAGTATGCTTCATATTTGTAGAAAAAAAAAGTTTATTTTCAAGGAAAATTTAGGGAGATGGTTTGAGTTGTTTTCATTAAAAAAAAATTCAAAAAATCTGTAATTGTTGAGAAATTTTTTTGTAACTTTTGGTAAAGTATCTTCTTGCCTACAACCATTTAGAAAAAAAGAAAAGGGGCATAGCTTTATTATAAAAAAGTACACAGTTGCCTTTTTTATCACATATTTAAAAGTTAAAAATATTGAACTTTTGAATGCTGTAAGAAAATACTGATTATATGATTATAGCAATTACAAAAAGATGCTGGAGCTTTGGAAAAAATATCTCTATTAAAACATTTAAAAAATTGATTTTCCAAAAAAAAAAAAATAAATAAATAAATAAATAAATAAAATAAAATAAAAATAGTTATTTAAAAAAATACATAAATAAAAGTTCTAAGAAAGGTGAATAAATGATCTATCAGATTCCATATATATTTTTAGTATAACACTTTATGCAACGAATCGATGGCAAATTATATAACAAGTATTTTCTCAGAATTTTTTTACTTCCTGGAAACAAAAATCAATAGACCTGTTTCCATGTATACCACAGAGAGTTGAGCTATTTTTAGAACATGAACCGTCTGTTACATGACTATATTACACTTAGACAGATCTGGTCCTGTCTGGTGTTGTAATGATTATTTTAATGTATTGTATTTACTCACTTAAGTTGGATCCACATGAAGAATATTCACACATTTTCACATCAAGAATATGATATCATTTAAATTAATGAAATGCAATTTATGCAAATCTAGCCACATATGGCCAGGAAATTTTCTTTTTTCAATATGTACTAAAGTTAAGTTTTAGTTTGTTTCTATCTGATTTGAATGGAACTAATGTACTGTTCTAATGTACTGTACCTTTTATTATTTAGACAGTTGAGGAGTATTTTCATCTCTATGTGATGATTAAGCTAGCATACTTTACAAATATATTTATCAAATTTATCTGTTTTACATTCTACTTAAATTTTCTTTTTTTCAATTACATTGTATTTCAATATATGATAATTTATATATATATATATATATTTAATGTGATTTTACACAATTACATCTCTTTGGTTGTAGCATAGCATCAGTGGTTACTTGTTAAGGAAATTCAAGAACAACACAGGATGGCAGAAACTATGGGTTGTTTTAGCAAATTTATGTTTGTTCTTCTACAAATCATATCTAGTAAGTATATTTATTTTCAGAAATATTACACAGGCCTGCAAAAAAATACTTTTTGAAAATTTCATTAATTTTGATAACTAATTTTTTTTTTTTTTTCTTTTTTGCTAATTCCGAATGAAATCCATTTTTTTCTATCATGTAAGGGTTTTTTACAAGATGATTGCATATTTTTTAAGAAAAAGCTGAAAGTATTTTGACATTTTATTTAGATTCCATTTATTTATAAACTCATGTGAATTACATTTATATCTTAAGTTCAAGTAATAGCAAAGTACATGTAGAAGGTTACAAGTCCTTAGAGTAATGTTTTTCTTTGTATCAAAAGTTATTTTGCCACTTTTCCTATTGTGAACTTTGCAGGGATCGTCTCTTTGTAGAATCTAACAGTAGTCAGCAGTGGAAGTAACACTTTTTTTGGATTAACAAGATTTTTCCTTTACCAGGTCCATGAGGGACAAAACGTATGGCAGATGGAATGTCAGGATAAAATATTTCCTTTTTGTTCTTTAAATTGAAACCTTTCACATTACAAATACAAAAATAGCAAACATACCGTGATTTCTAGGTTCTCTCCAAATCATTGGTATACCAAACCAAAAAGATTGCTTTTTGCCTTGGAGCCATTGCTTTAATACTAATTGCACAAATACAACAAACTTTGTGTGGAGCCCAAGGCTTGTCTTAATCGCCCAATTTCATGCCAAAATAAGCAAAATACCCTTTTTTACAAAATCAGAAATGCATCTTTATTTTTTCACTGTATAGTTACCACAAATATAGCAGTAAAAATTACTACTATAACTTATAACTCACCAGTCGGAATAAAAACACATGTGTACAGCACAGAGTAAAGAAAGACACTGTTTCAGGAGTATATATAAGACCAGTGAAAAGGGGTGTGAAGAAGGAGTGGCGAGGAGACACCTGCAAGCAGAAGAGATCCAATTTCAACTGGTTTTCTCTGTCTTGAATATTGTATTTAATAGGCAGTTTACCGATTAAGCGAAATATTCTGTATTGCGATAATTTCTTCTTTCTTCTTTATTAGTTTAATGCACCAATTTTCTATTTTAAGTCCATAAATTTATTTATCAAACTCATTTAAATAATAATTTTTGGTCCGAAATATACTAATCTCTCTATTCTACAAAAAAGTAACTTATGCTGTCACCGCCACCACCAGTTTTGAATTTTTTGTGGCCGGAGGTCTTTCTCCGTTAATATTAAGAAAAATATTGCATACAAAAATATGAAAATCGGCGGTATTATAGAGAAATGTTTGATAAACACGCTGATGAAGACAGTTTTCAAATCGAATATTTTTAAGAGATATTTAATGCTAAAGTTAGACAAAGTTGTTCCATTAAAAAAGTTTTATAGGAGCAAAAACTATACATCGGAATTTAATCATTTTTAGACCTTTTTATATGTTATAATTTCCCGGTGTGCAGAATGCATTTATTTTTTTAATTTGACTCATTTTTTGAGCTTTTATTTCTATTTTAAATTCAAATTTTCAGCATTTCGAGAGATATTTTTTACTTATTTTAGAAAATTGTACTAATTTAACCTGTTGCCCACTGTATAAACAGTGCAAACAATAATGTTTGCTTCACATTAAAAATTTATTTACACGTGACTATTATAAACAGAAAAAAAAAACCTTTCAATTTAGAATTAAATAATTATGTATAAAAAGCAGGAACTTATCGAAAATTACTTCATAAAAACTATATTTACACGTAGATTTTAACAGAGAAAAGGATATTGTAAAATAATAAATTCATTAACATGCGTTAGAAGTCTTAAATAGAAGAAATTACGTCACATTTATGTCACATTACACTTATTATGCAAAATGAACAAAAAATAATATTGCAAAACAGTTTAAATTTAAAAATTGCGCGAGACATTTATTGGATATTTCAAGATGAACTTTTCAACTATTTTTGTTGGGACAGTGCAAATAATATTTCATTTCTAACAAAAGTGTTTTCATGTGAATATTAAAAAGAGAAATAAAAGTTTGGTGAAAATTGCATGAGATTAAAAACGATACATTTAAAATGTCTTTCATTTATTTATTTATTAAACAACAAACATACGACTTCTGTGCTTGACATGAGAGCCCGCTTAAAACGTCTTATTTAAAAGAACTTTCTTTTTGCTTTGTTAAAAAATACCAGGAGACAAAGACTCTGTTTACTTAATTCATTTTATATTACCTTATTTTGAAATGTTTAACTGGTTTTATTTAATCAAAGAGGAAAACAGCCATGATATCTTTTAACAGCAGCTGGTTTTTTCTTAAAATTTCCCAATCAAAGAGAAATGAATAGAAACCCGTTTATAGGGAGATCGCCACTGTTTTTTAAGTTATAATTCAATCTTTCAAAATCTTTTTAAAGCCGATCAAATTAGCATGCTTTTATAAACTGCGGTGTCTCAACGGGGGTTGGCGAGCGTAGCTCGTAGGGGGCCAAGCCCCCTAGTTTCATAAAAAAATAAATTGCAATTTGTGATGAAACTGTACATGATGGAATTTTTTCATTATTTTTCTTGTAATCAGCATCCAAAAAACTATAAAAAATACCACTTACTATACCAGCAATTTTTTTCATCGCAGGCTTGTGTTATTTATTATTACTATTGCGCTTAATATTTCCATTTTTAAGAATAGAAATAGAATGTTTTCAATTAAATTTAGTTTACAGACAAAATACAGTAAAATCTTTTTAAAATGCACATTTTGAGATGAGAGGCTCTGCATATTATAAAATTGAAATTGTGAAGACTTTAAAAATAGTTTTACTCCACCACTCATCTAGCTGTGAAACTGAAAAAGTGGTTAATGCTGTTTCATTCTTGTTTTTAGCATGACATAACTGATAATCAATATTTTTCTCATTTAAAAGCAATCTAAACTCATAATTATATCTAGGAATTTCACATATTCAGTTGTGAATAAGTCTTAAAAATTTTGTCCATGATAATAATAAATTTAGAGGAAACCATTGACTGAAACAAGAAGGGATGTTCAAATACTTTTGGAAATAAGGGAGGAAATGTCTTACTGTATACTCATATTTGATGCTTTAATTAATACTGCAAAAGATCTCTATACTGCACAACTTGTGTCAAGAAATGGTTATAATTGTTAAATTAACAAGAGAAGGCACAGAATGAAATCTTCTACTGCAGTCCCTGGATATAAATAAATTGTCAGTCCATGCTACTGCTATAAGTATTTTATTGAATTCTGATTTGTCTTTAAAACACTTTTGTATTGTAATGTGTATATTTGAAAACTGAAAATATTAAAAAGAGAGTTTTACTAAATGTTTCATTATGTGTGCTAGAGAGAACTATATAGTCAAACATCTTAGGTAAGGGAAACCATTGAAGGAATAATGAAAAAAGTATAAGGAATATGAAAAACTTTCTATGTAAATATGTTTATTGCAGGGATGTAGTGGAGGGTATACGGAGGTATACATCGTATACCTTCTGGATTTTTTTAATGAACAGCGTATACCCTCTGTTTCCCAAGAAAGCTATATATGCTCTAGGGCAGTGGTTCCCAACATGGGGCGTACGCCCCACAGGGGGCAATTTCAGAATTCTTATTTATTTTATTTTTCCAATGAAAGTAGTGTTGCAGTCTAAAAATAGTAGATGAAAAAATTTAAAAATAACTGAATAAAAATTAATTTTTCAAATGTTCCCATTTAAAAGTTTAAAATACACTGACACAGGAATAATTATGTGAATTCTTTTTAGATATTTTGACACGTTTTATATATTAAAACAATCTTTAAATTTTTCTGGTTTTAGTATTATTTTGTAAAACACACGTCTTTTTTTTGCTATTTATTTGTATAAAAACTTGTATTTCTATTCATAGTGCAGTATGCCACTAGAAAGGAACTTTTACATATGAAATTTTGTAGGGTATATCTAAAATTGGCTATTTGGACATGTTTAACATAAAAAAAAATGTTTTGAATTATCTAAATGAGGTACTACTTTATGAAATTAATAAATCCCCATGCATATTATGTAAGGAAATGGGTCAAGAGTAAACTTCTTATGGCTCTTTCTGTAGGCCAGGACATATCACAATATATAAACATACTTCATGACATATGCATTTTTAAATTTAATATCGGAGAAAAAATGATGGCCAAATAATAATAATGGGAATAAGAAAGCCTGCTATCAAATAAGTATGTTTTGAGGGGAAAGAAAAATAGTTACTCAAAATCAATGAAAGCATGAATCCGGAAATGTTACTTGTGAATTATGTTATCCATACAATCTCTGTGATAAGCAAATATAACTTGCTCTTAATGAAGTACTAAAATTCATTATAAAATTATCAATTCTATCAAATATAATACAAAATGTGAGAGATTTCAAGAAATTTTATAAAGATAAAAATGTAGACACTTTTAAATTTGAGTTAAGTTGCCAAAAAACAATAAAACTTCTGTAGGTGTAAATGCAAAGATCCATGACTTTATGCATTCATAGAGACTTGTAATAAAGAAATATGATTTTGATAAATTAAAGAATGTGAAATCACTTATCAGCGTTATTGCCATTTTCGAATCCTTCCAGGGAAAATAGAAGCTGATTTTTTATGTAATAATATTTATATGATATAGAAGGTAGGGGGACATTATGATTTTAAAGATGTTTTGGTGAAGCATGGCCAAAAAAAAGGTTGGGAACCACTGCTCTAGGATGAGCGTATACCCTCTGTTTGTTTTTACGACTACACCACTGGTTCATTGTATTTTTTTTTTTTAATCTATTTTAATAGGATGAGAGTCCTCTAGCAAGCCTCCCACTTGCAGGCTATAGAATTACAAATACTACAAATAGTGATATTGTATCTGGTGAATTAATATTCAAGCTGAAGTTTAAGACTCACGAGTACTTTTTTATGGCAGAAAGTAAACATACTTTTGACAGGTAAGGATAATGACTTTATCTCTATAGTCTTTATTTATTTATTTAGATCTAAATGCAGAATTTTATAATCATATTTAAAGTTCAGTTTATTTTTTACTTTTATGATATTTCCTGCTAAAGAATGTTTTTAAAAATCTTTTTTAACAGCCCATCGCTATTCAAATTCTCTAATGTCTGACTTTTTGTTGAATAATGTATAATATCTCTAATCAGTATCTATTGAGGTATTCTCTATAGAATATTTTCTTGTGTGAAAATTTTTGAAAAAAAAAAAAAAGGCCGTAATCATGCAAGAATTTTCAGTCATATATACGCTTAAGTGTTTTAGCTATTCTAATTTCAGTTTCCTAAAAACTAAATTTTTATATGTGATACTATCACAAATTTTCTACTGATTTTAACTACCAATTTTTCAAGTTTCACCTAGTTACACTTGCTCAGCTGTCAGTGTTTTCTCAAATAAAACTATAACTGATTTTTTTAGGGGGAGTCATTTTATAGGTGTTATTATTATTATTATTATTCTATTTCTCTACATCAGTCACCAGCTTTTTCTCAGGTAAAAGTGTTTGAATCATTTTTGAAGGATGAAATTCTATGCTTTCATCCTTTCTTGCTTCTTCTGCTATGCTTTCAAAATCTATTGTTTGTGACACATTCAATTTTTATTATTTCCTATATTTACTTATTGTGTTGCTTTATGAAAATATTTTCATCTCAATTGTAGTAAAATCTTACAATCTACAGATTTTTTTTTTTTTTTGTCATTGCAACTTGATATGTAATATTCAGTGTTGGGCACGCTCACAAAAAAATTGAACTAGTTCAAAATCAAACTCAATTTCTCAAAAATGAGTCAAGTTCACGTTCAAATTCAAAATTTTTCAAACGAACTTGTTCAACTCAAACTCGTATATGAAAATGAGTGAAGTTCACTAAAAACTCAGGGGTTTTTTTATGTATTAGGGGACTCTGAGCTACGCTCCTCAATCCCCATTCAGACGCCACAGACTAGAAGTCTTCATGGGCTGAAATTTCCAGGCCCGAGCCCAGCCTGACTCACAGAAAAAAGTTCGGCCCAACCCGGTACAAGAATTATAAGTTCAGTCCGAACACGGCCCGTAGAAACAAATTATTGGCCCGGTCCGGTCTAATAAAAAACTTAAAAGTTTGGGCCAGGCCTGGAAAAAAGTTAAAATCTCAGCACGAGCCCAACCCGGCCCGAGTGAATGTCTATACAGTAATGAACTTCTGTTAAGTTAATCTTTCGAAATATACCTTATGGTGGTTCTCAAATTCACTGCTCAACAACATGAAACTTTGACACATTTTCTGACTCATTTTTAACTGTAAAGTCATAAAATTGATAAACCTGACTATTGAAGGGATTTAGAATCAAATAGCATTTTCTATTTTTGATAAATAAATTACTTGTCGAGTTATAAGAGTTTCTTATCACGTGGTTGCAGGTTTTTCTCCTTTCCTGTGCTGTCGCTGCCGGAAACTGAATTCAAAACGCCAACTTTGACAGTGTTTTCTCAAAGATACATTACCTTTATAAAAAAAAAAATGGATAACGCCATTCGATTACATAGTTTTTGAATAAGAACTCCTGTCAATTTTATGCGTTTCCGAAAAGAAAGGAATTCAGAAATGTGTCAGAAAGTAGCTCCTTTGGAATTGAGAAAAGCCTTAATCCTTAATAAATGACTGAGAATTATTGCACAAACCTACTTTTTATTATACAGCTTCAAAAGTTATGATGTTTTTAACCCTCTTTTTTTTTCTTTTATTCTAAAGTACAGTAATCTTTTAATGAATCTTTATTTGAATGTTGAAACGTCTAACAAAACTAAATAATCATTACATCTGCTAATGTGTATTTTCTGTCATGCGCAAACATCGTAATTTAAAAATATACTGTAAAATTATCCTATGAATATGTCTGCTGTATTCTTTAAAGGAATCTTAATTATATGTCGGTCCAGATCGGGCCGGGCCTGTTTTCACTGATTTATGTACAGGCCTAACTCCGAAAATATAAACAGGCCGGGCTCAGACCGAACTTTTAATTTTTACACCAGGCCGAACCAAGATAGCTTTCGTTGGGGCCGGCCTAGAAATTTCGGCCCATGCATATTTCTAACGAGGAGTTCTGACCAGAAATATTTATCTTAACTTTTTTTTTCACGTTTATAATCTTCATTTTTATAGAAGTGCCGCAGGCTGCGATATTTATTTTTGTAATGAATCTCTATTTCTTGTATGTAAATGTTTCAGTTATCATTAATATTGTTAATCCATATTCCATGCATGTTAAAAATCTGAAAAATTGTATACAGTAAATCTTCTAAGATGGAACTGCAGAGAAAAAGAAAAAAAAAATGTGTTATAGACAAGATCCCTTCTTAGCAAGTGTAAATGTATTATATATTTTTTCTTACGTATTAGTATATTATTTTTGTATGGATCAACACATTTTTCAGTTTAAAACAGAGTTCCGTCATAGGCAGGTTCTTTTTCACACGTTTTACTAAATTTTAATAAGCGTAGAAATATTACTCTTTAAAAAGAATAAATTTTAATGTTTAAGTGTAGACTACTTTAAAAATGCATGCATTTTTTGCAAACATATTTGGCCCAGGCCTAATTTTACAGACCTTTGAATAGACCAGGCCACGCTGAGACACTGATTTTCATACGGGCTGGGTCAAAACTAGGACTGAAAATTTTGAGACGTGAAGACTAGGAATGAAACCAGTCCCATATCTGTACAGAAAAAAATACTAGGCCCGCCCCGAGCCTTCAGAAAAAAATATGGCCTGGGACCGGCGACACCCGAAAAGAGTGGAGACCAGGCCCGGCCCGAGTGGCGTGAATGAAAATCGGCCCGCAGGCCGACTCGTGCAGACAGTGGCGCAGCCACGGGAGGGGTTTAGGGGTTAAAACACCCCCCTGAGCTAAGAAAAATTACTATAATTGCCTCTTATATGAATCAAAACCAAAATTAATATTTAAACATTTTGGCGTTTTTCGAAATCCGCCGCTTTGAGAAATCAAACTCTATTCAATAAAGTGATTCAATTAAACGGCGAAAATTCTACTTAAAACTGTGAAAGCGCATATTACATGCATTGGTTTTGTGAAAATTGGTTATTTGGACTAAGTCACTTTTTTGAGATGTCTTATGCTAAGAATGGTCATTTCCTGCCACATAGACGCTTTGAGTTTAAGTATTATACAATGGGCCATTTCTTAATTGCACTTCTGTTTTTGTTCCATGTTCGAAACAATAATAGACCATCGAATTTCAGAAAAAACATAAAACATACACTTTGCAGATATCTCTGTTTCAAACGCCCTGTTTTATGCTTTTTGCTCCCAATTATATCTAAGACCAAGCTTTTTACGTAACCAAGTAAAAATCTTTGTAAAATAAGAATTAAAAAAGTAGTAACTATAAAGTTGCAAAAAGCTGTTTTTGATTGTGATTGAACAAATTATCGCAATCAGTGTGTCTTTCGAACCATTTGTTCCTTAGGAGATCTGTACAGAAATTTAAAGAATGTATTCCAATAGTTAGTAATGTAGCAACGAGGAATGGTGCTTGCTCTCAGAGAAGCATTGCCACCCGTATCACATAGGAAAGAAGCATTTATTGTAATTTCATTGAGTTATAGATAATATGTCTGTGAGTATGGATTTTGAAAAGAGAGGTGAAATGTAAAACATTTTCTTAGACTGTATAAAATATAATTATACACAATTTTATGCTAATTATGCATTAATTTAAATTAATAAGCACATTGTTAAAAATCTGCAGTTTTAGCTTTATAGTCACTCGCTATTATAGAAAACGGTTACTTGAATATATTATGGAATATTCTCATTATTTTTTATTATTCTCATTCTCATTATACCTTAAAAGTAACCACCATGTCAAAAACCAAGCTTTTATACCAACTACACTATATGGCCAAAGGTGACCGGTCACTTGCAATTTTAGATGTTTTGTTAAATATCTAGTAAAATGCATGAGGAATTAACCTGAAACTGCAGGTGCGTAAATAGTATAGTATAGGTCATATATTTCCGCGAAGATTTTTTTCCCGAAACCCCATAGGGGACCGTCAACAAATTGAAAAATAATGAATATCTTTTGGATAACTCTGTAAAAACTAATGTAGCAAAAGCGTTCAAACTCGAGATTATTAATAAGTTGCTTATTGTAATATACTGTGTTCATTTTTATGAGGATAGAATGTATAATCTAGAGAAATTAAGGTTTTTATAAAAACAGTCCCAAATTTCGCCAAGTTTTTTGCTTATAATTAGCAGAGTTCTTATTATAAAAAAAAGTTCTTTTCAGAAAATATGACAAACAACATTGTTCATAATACCCTGCAATCAGAATTAAAAAATAATAATAATTGAATGAAAAATAAGTAGGTTTACTAAAAAATTTTTCACTGCGCAAGCGTGAATGCAATCAAAATATAATGTGCATAATGCATTAGCTAATTATATAGAGCAAGTTTTGTGAAAGTCTCAAAATCATAGCTTGAAAATTCTGAAAATTATCATCAATAGAATAATCTCGAAATCCGTTGTTCCCAAAAGGAAGCAAAAAGATGAGGGGTTGTATCCAAATATAGTACTACGTGCAATAATGTGTTATGCTATCTTGGCACTAATCAACAGATATTTGATACAACCCCTCTTTTTGGGAACAACAAATTTCGAGCTTATTCTATCGATGATAATTTTCAGAATTTTCATTCTATGATTTTGAGACTATCACAAAACTTGCTCTATATAATTAGCTAATACATTATGCACATTATATTTTGATTACATTAGTGCACGCACAACGAAACATTTTTAATAAACCTCCTCATTTTTCATCCAATTTTTATTATTTTTCAATTTTGATTGCAGAGTATTGTGTACAATGTTGTTTGTCATATTTTCTGAAAAGAACTTTTTTTTATATTAAGAACTCTGCACATTATAAGCAAAAAACTTGGTGAAATTTAGGACTGTTTTTATAAAAACCTCAATTTCTCACGAGTATACATGCTATCCTCATAAAAATGAACACAGTATATTACAATAAGCAACTTATTAATAATCTCGAGTTTGAACGCTTTTGCTACATTAGTTTTTACAGGGTTATCCAAAAGATATTAGTTCCTTTTCAATTTGTTGGCGGTCCCCTATGGGGTTTCGGGAAAAAAATCTTTGCGGAAATATATGACCTATACTATACTATTTACACACCTGCAGTTTCAGGTTAATTCCTCATGTATTTTTCTAGATATTTAACAAAACGTCTAAAATCGCAAGTGACCGGTCACCTTTGACCATATAGTGTATATCGCACAAACCGCAGTTTTAGAACGTTTTTTGCTCTTGCATCCTTTTAATTTCGAATTTTTGGAAAACTGTTCTTGGTGATCATTTACATTTCTAGAGTAACAGCCATGCCAAACTTAATGTATCTAGCTCTAACAATTCCTAATAAATCATAATTAAGGCTATATAATGCTGCTAGCATTGTGTAGGGATAATATGTAAGTAAAAAAGCGTGCAAAAAGACATCCGTCTGACATTAGCCTTAGATCGTTTTCAGACCGTTTTCCACTCATTTCATCCTTTTTAAATTGAATTTCTTTTAGGAACCGTTCTTGAGCATTTATACATCCCAAAAGTTATCACCATGCCAGATTCTAACCTTTTACACAAAATGTATCACACAAATCGCAATTTTAGAGTTTTTTTGCTTTTGCACCCTTTAAAATTTTGAATTTTTAAAAAACTGTTCAGGGCATGTATTTAAGTCTCTAAATTAACAACCATGCCAAATTCCATGTTTCTAGCTGTTGTTTTACCGAAGTAAAATATATCTTATATTGAAACGGTGATAGTCACCATCATTTTGCCATTATTATTAAGGTTCCACTCTACGCTTAAAAAGTAAAATCAGAATTATTATAAGATCATTCGTGTGTCTTATTTTTCTGGTGGTCAGCGGGGGAGTTGAGGGTAGCTGGTGTACCTAAGCGACTAAGAATCTTCCAAGGATTGTCGGTAATGATTTTCGAAAAAATGTGTCTGTAATTTGCCGAGATATTAATTAAAAACCCACGTAGAAAACAACAGTACGGATCAAAACAGTGTTGCTACTTTGTGACCTCCTTTCGAAGCTTGCTTGGCACAGTGCCAAGTTTAAACTTTGTATAAGATCTTTGTTTTAGGTAAGGTGAAACATGGTGATAAGCACTTTTTATTCCAACTGAATTCAATTATTGAAAGCAAATATTAAAAAGATAATTCATATAATAATTCCAAGACATTAAATGTCAGTAAATTTGAGACAAGAATTGCTTATAATTCAATAAATAATTCATTTATAAGGAAAAAACTTTTCGGTTAGAAATAATTTCAATAATTATGTCTGAATATGCTTTTATTTTTAAAAATGAATAGAAAAGTTTCACGTTATTAAGTGTACTTTTTTTTAATTCCTTTAAAATTGTCCACTATTACATGAAATATAATTTACAAGTGACTTTTCGTGAGAATCTCTGCGACCTCTTTCCGAAGCGTGGTTGGTTCTCTACCAAGTTTATACTTTGTACAAAGTCTGTGTTTTAGAGGGAGAAATATTCATCGGTTTTCATTCCAATAGAATTAAATTATGGCATGTGGTATTGTTATATGTACGCAAGTAAATATTATCTTTGAAAAGTTCTGATATTTTGTATGGAACCCTTTGTATGCGAGTTAAGTTCGCACACGACCGATTATCTTTTTAAATCCATTCGGTAGTTCCAAAAGTAACCCCTAAAAAAAAAAATATTAGTACATTCTTTATAATATTAGTACAGATACGACTTCAGTTTGAACCCAGATATTTTTAGAGAACTTTAACAATAATAAAGATGTTTTAACGAAATTTTCAACAGATTTACGTTAATTAATGGCAAATTCGATGTCATGTAAAGTACTGGAAGTGCACAATGAAAAAAAAACAATAAAATACCATGTTTAATATCAACTACATTCCAAAATATGGATAACCTAACTGAGCACTAATTGGACGTAAATGATGATAAATTCCACCAATTTTCGTGATGTTGTTACATTTGACAAAAGCATGGTAAGTATATTGAAAATTTTGTTAAAATGGCTTCATTATTATTAAAGTTAAAAACAAGAATTTAAGATTGTCTTGGATTGAAATCCTGTGTATTTTTGGTTGAACAAGTGGATTGGAATTCTGTTATTTTCCATGCAAAAATTATTTGCTGGACTGTACACTTAAAACTCTTAAAGTTTGCCTCATTATCTTTAAATACTTTTTATAAATCTAACCTAGTTTAGGGTTATTTCATTGGTGCATTTTATGTTTTCTAACTCTAATACTGTAAATGCTGTGAACACAACCAATGTAACTGCGGGTAAAAAGCATTATGATTTGATTCATTAAAAAGACAGATTATATTAACCTGTGATTCAAATAACCAGCAAACACCTTTATCAAAAACCTCAAAACCCCCCCTAGAACCGAATTCTGGCTGCGTCACTGCATGCAGACATCTACCGCAGACTCTAAAAGCAGGCTAATTTAATCGGCTTTATAAAGATTTTGAAAGATTAACATGTTTAAAAAAAAAAAAAAAAAAAAAACAGTGCCAATCTCCCTGTCAATGGGTTTCCATTCATTTCCTTTTGATCGAGAGAATTTTGAGTCAGTCCAAATCAGTTGCTATTCAGAGATACAATGGCTGTCTTCGTCTTTGATTAAATAAGATCAGTTTTAATCTTTGGGGGGAAAAAAACTAATATAAAATGAATTTAGTAAACATTCTTCTTTTCGCGGTATTTTTTAAAAACGCTATAAGAAAGTTCTTTTAAATAAAACATTTTAAATGTATTGTTTTAAATCTGACGCGATTTTTACCAAAGTTTTCTTTCTCTTTTTGATATTCACGTGAAAATACTTTTGTTGCTAGAAGGGAAATATTTTTATTTACGCTGCCTTAGAATTGGCAGCAATAGTTTAAAAGATTATCTAGAAATGTGAAATGTCTCGTGTAAGTATATTTTAAAATTGAAACTGCTTGACATTATTATTATTTGGCCACTTTAAATATGATGTAATTTCCTTCATTTACGACTTTTAATACATATTAATGAATTTATTATTTTACAATTTTCCTTCTCTTTTAAAATTCACGAGTAAATATTATTTTTATGATGTAATCTTCAATATTTTCCTTTTTTTAATACGGAATCAGTTAATCCTAATTTAAAAACTTTTTTTTCTGTTTATAATAGTCACGTGTAAATAAGTTTTTAATTTGACGGAAATATTATTTTTAGTTTACAACAGTTAGTATATAACAGTAAATAGTATTCTTTTCTAAAGTATGGGAAAAATATCTCTCGAAATGCTGAAAATTTGAATGTAAAATGGAAGTAAATTCTCAGAAAATTAGTCAAATTATTAAAATAAAAATGAAGTCTGCACACCAGGAACTTCGAATGCATGTGCTAAAAAAATGATTAAATTCCTATATAGTGTTCCCACTAGGCCATTTTTGAAGGGTGCAGAGCCCTGCCCCTTTTAAAATCGGCAAATTGCGTTCTTCGCCAGTCAAATGTGCCCAGCGGTCGGTCATGAAAATTTTCCTCGTTCCTTGAATTTTGAGAACATTATCACCACTGCTTCAGAAACATCCTGTTTCTTCTCAACAATTTGTCATAGCATCTAGCTACATTATGTACACAGTCCTCGCTCCCCTTCCATCTGATGGTGGGCGGTAACTCTGGGTGGCTGATAGAAATTTCACCAAAACAGAGAGGAAATAAGAAACTCTATGGGAAGCTAGGAACTGGACAATTACGTTGTCCTGCAGCCATTGTATCCTGTTCCTTACATTGTGATACTATCTCTCGGATCCAGTTCTGGTTGCTTAAAAAAAAAAAAAAGAAGGAAAAGACTTTTTTTTATTTTCGTCAGTTTTGTTTCCACGGCTATTGCTATGGGCAAGATTATGCATAGGTTGTACCACGGCCAAGCTCGATCCCTTTATACGGCCGTAACAAACAGTCGAAATCCCTTTGTTTTCGGGGAATCATACTTTCGCTCCGGAGAATTGTAGGGGGTGCTTTTAACAATTGTGTTTAATGGGGAATTTCCTTATCTTTCTCTACTCTCCCTACTCTACTCTTGTGGTTTTTTTAGGTATAACTTGAATGAAAGTGCGATTTTTGATTTCTTTATTTATTAAAAAATGGTTCATTGCTGTGTTCCATATAGTTATGAATTGATATATCCGAAACTAATAAAAAAAACCCTTTGTGGGAATGTGACTTAAACGAGCATATAATAAATACATGCTCATTAACGTCAATATGTGCAAAATTTTTGCCCATTATTTTAAAAAATATGGCAAAGAACTTTACAAATGAGGCAAATTCATCTTCATATAAGAATTCTTTATCAAGAAAGTTTTTAAAGTTTACTTAATTTTAATTTTATAATTTTTATTGTATATTTTATTGTAAAAATTCTCAATGTTTGAAATATAACCAAGAAATTGAACGTGCATATATCTACAGATACATTTATTTATATGAGTATAGTAAATAGATTTACGAATTAATATTTTTAAATTCTGAAAAAAATATTCTGTAATTTCTAACCAGTGTTCTAAACCTTCTGCTAAAGCTATTCTGGGATGAATGGAGTACGTAATATTAAAAGAAGAAAAAAAAGCAACTTATTGATTCTCTAAAATAATGAAACCTGTAAAGATTATTATTTATTTATTTATTTTGTTTCCTTGTATGTCATGATCACCACCAAAATTTACTGAAAATCATTCGCAACATATAGATATATATATTTTGTTAATAATTAAGAATTATATAAATAGCCATGTTTTGGGAGAAAAAAAAATCCATATAATTTGATTGCCGGATGGCAAAAAGGCTTGATTATTTTGTTGATATTATGAAGCATGTAAATATATTTTTATTTTTATCATATACTTTAATACCATGACTGTCCGAAGTTAAAGTATTTAATTTTACATGTACGTGTGTTGATTTTCTATATCTATATGCTTGTAATTTCAGTCAACACATATAATGGCAAATGCCAAATTTATTGAAAATTGTTTGCAAAGTACAAATATCTATATTTTTTAAATAATTAAGAGTCGTGTAAGTTTCCATTTAAAAAAAAAAAAAAAAAAAAAAAAAAAAAAAAAAAAAAAGATATGATTTTTTGCCGGATATTGGCAAAAAGGTTTGCTTACTTTGTTTATATTATGAAACATGTAAATATATTTTTATCGTATACTTTAATACAATGACCGTCCGGAGTTAAAATATTTAATTTTATGTGTAAGTTTGTTATTTTTCTATATGCTTGTATATTTCACATCAACACATATAATGGCCAAAATTATTGAAAATTGTTTGCAAAATACATATATCTATATTTTTTAAATAATTAAGAATCGTGCAAAATAATCGATGTACTGAATATTGTGTAGATATTAAAAAAAAAAAAAAAAAATTATACTATGACTGTCCAGAATTCGAATATTTGATTTTACAATTTCCCTTAAAATAAAATTATTATTTTTTTTTTTCCTAAACATAATATCTATAATAATTATTATTTTTCTATTTCCTAATACACTTCATCTTGTGTACTTCCAATGTTTAAAATTATTGAAACAATTACCCACAATCAACTTTATATACCTATATTTTCCATCTGAAGTATGGTGTAAAAATAATTAAATGTTTTAAAAAGTTATCCTGATTTGAGTAGAGTTTAGTTTTATGAAAATGTTTTGTTAATTTTCTATTTTGAAACTAATAAATATTATTACAAAAATTTTTTACTGTGTACTTTACGGTCAGAATGTTTCAAATAATCAAGAATTTAAATGTAAATAAAAGTAAAAATTTACTTATAATTTTTGTTTTTGATGTTATAGTAGAGTGTTAATTAAAATATTTTTAATTGCTTAAAGCATTGGATTTATTTATCTCTAAATCTTTTAGTTTTTCCTGTTTATAGTATAAAGAATGCCGAGGGAAAGTATACATATAATATATATCTTTTATAATGCATATAGAGCGAGGTTTTTCGTATTTTTATATGTAAAAGTAACATTTAATAAGCATTATTTACACTAGAGAAAATCTATTTACAGTTTGTATTCACGCCATCTGCCGGAGAGAGTCGAACATTAATGATTCCGAAACTAAGGGGAATTGTGAAGGCCGTATAAGGCAGGCGATCGAGTTTGGCCGTGGTCATACAAACGCGAAAAATAAAAGCATAAAGTGTGAAGCGAAAAACAGTCGAAAAAAAAAGTTATTTTAAATGACATTTTACTTCCCGCCTATAGTGATAAAACTTCTAGCATATGGCCCTGCTTCTTTCTATATTCTTTTATCCTCAGAAGTAAAAAAAAAAAAAAAAAAAAAAAAAAAAAAAAAAAAAAAAAAAAAACCATGTGAAAGTAATCTAATTTGGACGTTTAACCGGAAAAGAATGGAAAAGAAAGCAAGCATCATGTGAGAGAGGTATGCGAAAGGGTGATCAGTAAAAGTATCCAATCTTTTGGCTGCGTCGAATCACATCTGAAGAAAGGCCACACAAGCATTGAAAGCACTAATAATAGTATATTTAGCCCGGCCTACTTCTTATAGTGATCCCATGCAAGGAACATTTTCGGGGTCTTGCATTTTTATATTTAAAAAAACAGTCTTAAGTGTGTTCTCAAATCCAAAAGAGCAATTTTATGACATAAATTTTAATTTATTTTTGTTCGGAAATGCATGAAATTAGCAGTTGTTGTTGTTCAGAAATTGTGTAATCGAGCTGTTTTTTCCGTTTTTTTGCAAATGAAATAGATCTTGCAGAAAATAGCATCAAAGTGGGCATTTTGAACCTAATTTCCACGCGAAAGGAGAAAAAACACTCAAGAAAGGTTGAAAAACGTGATTGTCACGTGATCAAAATCGCTTATAACTCAATAGGTAATTTATGGATCCAAAAATGGCAAACACAGTTCGATTCTAAATCGCTTCCATGGTCAGTTTGTCCAATTTCATATCTTTCCGTTAAAAAATTAATTTGTAAATGTGTCAAAATGTTCTGCACTTGTTGAGCAGAGCAGTTGTGAACAGCCTTAACTCTCATCGGGAGGCGGAGGAGGTGGGGGGTGGGAGGGTTAAAAGCGTAAGTGGCTAAGTACTAGCCCAGATACAAAGCTTTTTCAGAAGTCCCTTTTTAAAAAAGCATTTTAGTCTTGTTGGAGGCCCCTATAAATGCGAATCTTGAGTACGTTGCGACTATCACACCTTTCGTATGGTTAGTGTAGCATATAATGTAGAAAAACTATGCAAACTGAAACAAACTATAATCTTTTAATTCTCTTTGTTATGTCACTGTATAAGTTAAATTCTAACCATTAAATTAAAAAGCCCGAATAAGAAATTTCCATTTGATGTCAACTGAAACCTGATAGAAAGAAAAAAATCAGCTAAGCGAAAATCGACCTAAATCCGCAAAAAAAATTTTTTGTCAACCTGCAACTCACTATACTTTTACTGATTCAACTGAATTCGATTCAAAATGAAAGAAAATTAATAATATATTTAAATGCAATTATAGAAAAGTTGCCTACCTACAACTATATTTCTAAAATAAATATTGTTTCTTATCAAGTATAATGCATATCTATGCATACATACTATCTATGTCTATTTGTTCAAATGTTTCATTTTATATCGGAAACAATATTCAAGATTTCCTTTTGTAAAATTGGGTTAGCTCAACTTAAACTTCCCCCACCCCCTCGTATTCCTTATCCAAAGAAAAAACAAATCACTGAATCAAAAGAGAAATGCAAGCTAGAGCTTTCCTACTTCTTAGCACCCTCGCCCTAACTCCGTCAGTCTTATGCCTAATATTTCAGAAAAGCTGCATCTCCCTTTTTAGACAAAAACAGTGTATGGTAGCAATCTAGCAATATATAAATATCAATGGGAGAAAAAAGAACCTGCTTTCCCAACAGATGCACACCCCAGCCGTGGCTGAGAGGTTCTGCTCTCAAAGCTGGTAGACTGGGTGTTGTGTTCCAAACTCCATTGTGCCTGTTGGTTTAACCGTTCGGAGTTTTTGGTCGTTTTCTTCGATCCTTGGATTTACTTGTGTAAATACGGGTAGGATCCCTTAGAAAGACCTCGATGGAGGGCATCCTTCCCTCGGGCCAATATCCCTAATGTAGATAATCGGACATCATACACAATACAACACCCAACAGATGCACATATATACAGATATGAAACACTCTTAAACGCAATCGAAAATGGGAAATACAGCTGTTAGGTTGTTTATATAAAGAATAAGGCATGCATAATTTTGATAAACAAATTAGCGCCAATGTGGCACAACTAACACAGTCAACTTTGCATTTTGTGGATTTGTCAGCAGTTTTATCGTGATCGACTTAAGTTCTTTATTTTCAATTTATGCATTTAAAAAAATTAACTTGGTAACGCCTGATTAGAGGTCTACATGGGCCCAACCCATAGAAAAAAAGCCCGGCCGGCATAAAAGTTCGGCCCTAGACCGGCCTTGCACAAAAAAATAAAATCCCGGTTTGACTGAATTTCTGCAAAACATGGATTTTCACGTTGATATGATTAAAAATTAACTCGTTCGAGGAGTTCTGACCAAAAATACTTAAGCTTTTTTTTTTTTCATTTTTATAATCTTCAGTGTCCTCGGCTGCAATATTTATTTATTTTTGATAAATCATGAATCTATATTCTATGTATTGGAGACATACTACTAAGACGGAATCGCGTAAAAAAAAAAAAAATGTGTTATAGACAAAATCCTTTCTTAGCAGGTGTAAGTCATTTCAAGTTCGCACCATAAAATAACTAATTTTCATTTATTTTATTCACGAAATATTTATATTTATAATAATCAAAAATAACTATTCAAACTTTCTGGGAAGAAATTGGAATTTCTTTATAATAGTTTTTATAAATGATGCATAAAACGATTCAGCAGCCCGTACAGTGTTAATTGTTCTGTACAGATATTTATTTTTACTGTGATATGTTTAAAATTTTGTTTTGTGCGAGGAGTTTTGAGAAAAAAAAAATGTCTCTTTTTCATGTTTATATTGTTCATTTTAAATAAAAGTGTCACAGACTGCATAGCACAGGGAGCCTCCGTTTCAAAGTACACTGTTTTTACTACATTTCTTTCTATATATCCTATTGTAAATTATATGAATTTTTTAATGTATCCCTATTTGTATTAAATAGCTGAATTATTATTAATGCCATTAATCCAGTTACACGGCTTGGAGACTTAAAAATCTAAAAAATGTATATCGCAAAACCTTCTAAGACGAAATCACATAAGAGAGAAAAAATCGTTATTGTTAAATTCCTTTTTTACCAGGTTTGTCGCCTTTTGCAAATGTATTATTTATTTTCAAACAGATTATTATATCCATTTTGAACCGATCAAGAAATTTTTCCGTTTAAAACAGGATTTCGTTAGCTACAGATTCTTATATCAAGTTTTACAGTAATGTATCACCCCCTTCCAGAAATGTATATGTACAATTCTTTAAAGAGATTTTTGCACGAGTCAGACAGGGACGGGTCAATGATTTTCATACAAAGAGGGTTTTAAACCGGGTCGGAAAATTTCGGTCGGTGCAGACTTCTCAGTAAAGCACAAGCTTAAAAATAAGTCCGGTTCGGCCCGATCCGATCCTCCAGAGAAAGCACGACCCAGATAACTGGATGATCAGGCTCATATATCACCGGTCCCGAGTCCGTGTCGTCTTCTAAGTAGCACTGGAATTGGAAAAATGTGTTATTGACAGCTAGAAAAATTATGAAAAAAATTGAGTTTGAGTTGTAAATTTCGTTCAAACTCACGGATTTTTTGAGCTTTCATTCAGTTCACGTTCATTTATCAAAAAGTGAGTCAAGTTCAACTCAAAGTTCACAGATAGTGAGCTAAGTTCGTGAGTTTTCGTTCAATGAACGCGTTCATACCCAACACTGGTAATATTAATCATTGTAATTTTTTCTGTTAAGCGGAATATTTATTTCTTTTTCATAACGACTTTGGTGACATAAAGAAAACAGTTTTGTGAGAGAGGGAAAACTTTTACAGGTTCTTTCTAATGTTCAATTCACTGTTCTATGCATGCAAAATTTATTTCATATACTTTATTTTACAATGAAATAGTTTGACAATATTTTTGCAACAAATTGCATTTCGTTATGCTTGAGTTATGCTAATACTGTTTTAAAAATGCTAAGATTACAATAAAAAAGAAATATGAAATGTTTTAATGTTTCCTTTTTCTCCCATCCCTAATCTCATTATTTATTTACATTGTACACTTTTTTTACAGTGGAATTATTATTGATCTACTTTCTTCTGATATATAATCGCATATTTTGTGCAAGATTTTCCTACAAATTATAATTATCAAGATATATTCATCATTTGATAAAAATTTGGTAAGCTGTAGTGTGAGCTAGTGTGTAGAATGTTTGTTTGCTGTGTATTAGTATTTGGACATGAAAATTCAAAACCAGGCATGATTTTCAATGTAACATGTACTCTAAATATGTGTTTAAAAAATTCAGTTGCATGGGCATGATTATTATTCATGTATATGTATATTTGAGTTTTTGCAATACTTTTTTCTACTACTTGGAAACATGTAGTGGCCATTATATATATATAATATTTTTGTTGGTTTGTTTGTCTAATTTCCTTTTCCATTTTTTTCCTACTTATTTTACTTTTACAAAATATATTTGTGTGAATTTGAATTTTTCGTTATTGCTTGATTTTATAAACAGTTTAATTATTGCTTAATAAAAAGATTGAAAAGTCACAAATGTATTTTGGAAGTTGATCCATGCAATAACTCATAAAATTTTATTGTTTAAGACTTTGTTTGCATAACTGATATTTGATTCATAGCTGATATTAAATCCAATTTGTTTTACCTAAATATTTTTAATTTGTTTTGTTAAAAATTTGGTCTTTTCTCCAATATTTGTTTCTCTTCCTTATGTTTTGCTAATTGAAAAGATATACAGCACTAAGTATTCTCTTGTTGATTTCTTTCTTTTTCCTGAAATTTTTTTGTTCAACTGTTAAATTCTTCTGCAACAAATTCTGTGATCAGTATTCAAAAGGACTGGACTTAATTCAAATTTTAAGTAATGTGCTCTTTTAATGTTTATGTTGTTTACATTCTTGACATTAACGAAATTCATGACAAAACAAATATCAGAAATTTTTTTAAGTTGTTCTTTGTCTGGGTGATTCATAGACTGTTTCTACAGAATTATTTGTAAATTTTCTAGTAACTCAGACATGCCTCTAAATGACTCTCTGCTATACTTCTAACGTTCTGCAGTAATAAATGTAAAGAAATTCCATAATTATTTTTTTGTCATTGGATACCCTTGCATTAAATACAAGGTATTTTTACTCATCTTAAAAGAGCCATAAGCACCAGCATAATTTTATATTAAGTATTTGATCTCATATCTACGTTAAAGACCAGACACACACACACACACACACACACACAAAAAAAAAAAAAAAAAAAAAAAAAAAAAAGAAAAGAAAGAAAAAGAGGAAAAGAGAAGATATTCAAATTATCATATTATATGGGCTTTTCCCACATTTCTCCAAATATACTGCTTACATTGTGTATTAGTTGTCAAATATTATATATTTCATCAAAGTATTCCTTCATGTACAATGGTTGAAATTTGAAATGGTTTCTCAAACCCTCATTATCTTACATCATAGTGCAATCTAATTAGTTCCCCATGTATGCACATTTTGACATTATGTTCACCTTCTAGTTGTGTTATTTAAGGGAAAATGAGAAATAGTTGCTATTACATATATCCCAATTCTTGCATTTCCTTCATCATCTCACATAGTCATTTTTTGCTATTATTCTTTTTAGCCATTTTATTACTTGCATAATTTCTCAAATTTTTATTTTTTGCATGATTTTTCAGATTCTAAAATAAAGCTGTCTAAATAAATAGGTCTGTATGCATTGCTGGTAATTTTTTTCTATGTACCTAAAAGTATGTACTTGGTGCATGGTGAATGTTATCTACATGGTGTTAGGGTTAGAAAAACTGACAACTTTTCTACACAGGGCACATTTTTCACCTTCCATGAAGAAATTTTCAGCCCATACTTGCCAGTTTTTATACATTAGGTATAAACTTTAAACTTTTTGACAGCTTGTTGCACTCTTACACATTTCTGAAGCTCCTCCCTCCCTCACCTCCTTAAAATTTTTATTTACCTTCTAAGTGCTAAACATGTCACAGCTCAATCAAGCAATATAAATGCTGGGTTCTATTCTGTTAGCTGGGGAGCTAAAAGTCGGCAAGTGTTGTTTCGTTTGGCCTTATTTGAATTATAACATTTTCTCGTCATTCATTTCGCATGGGTTTCCCAGCATTCATTTTGCACGGCATGATTCAAATGTTGTGTCGTTGGAATATGTTGTATTATTAGGCTTTGTTTTATAATTACGAAAATAAAAAGGGCATTCACTGAGACAGCTGAGGATCGATTTTCACAGATTTTAAGTGATATAGAAATATTTTAGGATCTTAAATAATGTGAGGTACTGTTTCATACGTTAATTATGAAATAAATTCTTTGTAGTTTATCTTATGTTATGTTTTATTTAAATATTTTTGTTAATATATTTTAGGTATTTTTAAGTTTTTTAAGATGTTATAATACAGTGTTGAAATACCGGGTATGTAAATTTAGGATATTTTTATGTTACTGTGGCAGATATTGGTGTACATTTAGATATATTATAGTGATCTCGGTTTTAACAAATTTCATGCTTTTTAGAGACTGCTGCAAATCAAATTTCACACATCTAGTGAGTTTTTTGTTTTGTTTAACGTGCATGTAGATGTAGAACTTGTACATCAGTTAGTGATTGGGGTTTTAACGAATTTCATACATTTTAGAGGCTGCTGCAAAATGAATTTCATGCATCCAGTGATGTTTCTTTTGGTTTAATGGGCACGTAGCACTCGTACATCAGTTAGTGTTTGGGGTTTTAATGAATTTCGCACATTTTAGAAGACTGCTGCACAACAAATTCCAAGCTTCCAGTTATGTTTTTTAAATGGGTGCATAGCGCTCAAATATGCGTTAGAGATTGTAGTTTTAACAAATTTGGTATATTTAAACATTGTTTTAGAAAGTGTTTTGTGCATTTTATGATTTTTGTAGGTAGAAAATTTAGCAAAAAAAGAATTTGGCGAGAAAAATTGGTTGGTCAGATTTTGGCAATCAGTGGCGCCTTGCTAAAATCTGTTCATTAGAAAATCTATTAATTTCCATATGTAAAATAACGTCATGTGTTGAATAAGTTTTTGTTCAGACTTAATAAACCACTTCATTACAATAGATTAATGACTTTTGGGTGTATTTTCCACATTAAAATATCTTTATATTAAGTAGTGTATTATGCAATAATTTTTATTTGTTATGTGTGTAAAAAATAGCGTAAAATGCTGTTTACATATTAGTTAAAATAATGGGTGCCATTTTTTTCACAGAAAAAAATTGGTATAAAATATTCTAACATTGTAATCTTCAAAAATTGGCAGGTATGCAAATATAAATAAGCAAACTATTTTTGAAATGCACCTTTTTGTTTAATTGGCTCAGTTCTTGTATTCTCTTTAGCATTGTCAGATTTTTTGCTAGTTATCCCAAATTACAGGGAAATCTTTGGAAAAATATTCCACTTCACTTTCTCAATTTCCAATGTACTTAATAAAAAGCTGAATTCTGTTTCATTTATTGATTTTTTATTCTTGTAGGTGGATGGAAGCAATTAACTACTGCACCTTAGCAGAAGAAGAAAATACTCGACTCTAACAGTAAGGAATTATTGACAACATTTCCTTTTGGTTGATAAAAAGAAATGAAAGACTATAGATGTTTTGTAAAAGAAAATTACTTGAATTTTATTATTATTTTTTTAATGTGTAAGACACATTATAACTGCAATGTGAAACTTGATATACAATTGTAGCTTCTCTCAGGAATGATATTTGAGATTTGATAGCATTGCATTCAAAGTCAAATTTGTATCTTTTTAGAATTGTGTTATATCTGCTAATTTTTTAATTTTATTATTTTACATTTTCTTCATACTTGTTTTGGCTTTCAAAGTAGTTGAAATATATGTTCTTTATTTATCTCTAGTTCCCATTTATACTTATTTATACATATTTTAGTTATAGTGTTATTTCATTACCATCAATGTAATACAGTTAACAAACTGTATATGTGTTTTAACATTTAAAATATTTTAAACAGGCCTAGTCTGTTTTTCAAATTAACGAAAAGCATTTGTGAGAATCTTTTTTCATTAGACACCTTGACTGTAAAAAATTACCAAAGAAAGAAGAATTTTTAAAGAAAGAGAGGCAATTAAGTGTGTAATAAAATTCAAGAATTGATTGCCTAGTCTGAGAAAACATTTCATATGTTTTCAATTATCAGCATCATTTGGAGATTCTGAGGGCTCTGAAACAATTTCCTTTTGAGGATCTTGTTATGTATTACTCAGTAATTACTTGTTTATTTTTCTGTTAGTGTTCAGTTGGGAGAAGGCACTATTATATTATAAAGCAGAATCTGTTGTAGCTTATGATTTGCTGACACAACAAAATCATCAGTAAATCCATAATTTTTAGTTAACATTCAATGATATTCTCAAGATACTATGTATAACTCCAGAATTATATATATATAAAAGGGTTTTAATTATTATAGTTAGTTTTGATCCTCTTGCATTTTGAATATCTTTATAACTTTAAAAAATAAAAATATTTTATAACCTAAAACTTCTGAACACACGCTTTGCTAACACATTTGTTACAACACTCACTTTGACCAAGTCTTTAGCTTTTAAAAAAGCTTTGTATCATTTTATTTATAAAGTTCAAGAATATTGTGTTCCTGTGTTTTATTATTGTATATGCATTTATGTGGAATCATTCTTCTCATTTTTCAACACATTCCAGGTTTGTCTTAAAACTAAGCTAATAATTTTTGTTTAAATAGATAATAATAATTATTATAATATCAGTTATTGAGTTTTGCATATGAACCTGTTGAGGAAAAACCTGTCATTCCTGTAAAAATAAGTTTGCCATTTGATACTGTTAATACTCAAAATATTAAAAATTTTTCTTCAGAACCTCATTCATTTCTTGAAAAAGAAATCAGAATTTTATCAAATAAAGACATTTTTATTCAGAAAGACAGTTATGTGCATGCTGATGAACATAAAGCTGTTTCTGGTTTTATTGATAAGATTTAAGAAGAAATATTACATTCCCAGGCTATTGACTATGTATGTCTTTCATTGTTAAAATTAGTTCTGTACAAGCCCAAGAGATTTTTGAGCTTTCCATTTCAGATAAATCGTCCATCTCTGTAAACCAGATTGTATAGATGCAGCTAATGATTCGGTTCAGGAAACACATGTCATTCCTGAAAAAACAAGCTTATCATTTGTTACTGTTGATACTCAAAATATTAAAGAATCTTCTTCAGGACCTTATTCATTACTTGAAAAAGAAATCAAAACTTTATCAAATAAAGGCATTTTTATTCAGAAAAAAGATAATTCTTCCAGCATTATACATTTTCAGTGCTAAATTATATGAAGAAAAAAAAGTTTCAAATTAACCAAAAAATACATTTATATTGATTTAGACTTATCCAACTTCATGCCAGTATTTTCCCATATCATGAGAAATATTAAAATTGCATTCTTACATTATCTAAATGCTGTATAATTTTATAAATAATCACGTTGTTCTATATGTGTAACACACTAAATATTAGACTGAATTGAATGATGCTACTGAATTTAAGTTTTGTGAAATGAATGCTACATGTTATTCTATTTCATTTTACATTTTATAATCCTTACATGTTTTTTATCTTGTCCATAACTGATGATGTAATCTTTACATTCTTTTTTTTCTTTTCTTTTGTGTAGTTATTGAAAAAGTGTTTTACAAATGTTAAATATTTTATATAAACAAAATATTTTTGCCCATATAATACTTGCAATGTGTTCCTACATTTAAAATGACTAGCAAGGGAACTATTAAATCTAATGAGGAGAATCACTTTGAAACTTTTAAAGGTGAACAAGCAAGTGAACAGAACCACAGGAACAATGTGTAACATTTTGAAAGGTATGTAAAGTGGCTATTTGCCTGCAGTATTTCCAACTATAGAATTTGAGGATGAGGTGCATGATCTGTGGTGATATCAGAATGTCTCATAGCTCACACATACATTATGCTTGCCAGTTTGTGTTTACTAGTATTTCAGATAAGTGCCAATTAAGGATGCACTGAATAGTGATTTTGGCCGAATGCTGAATATTCGGCCTACAGGCAAACCGAATACCGAATATTCAGCTAGTCTAATAGTAACTGCTAGGCCGAATATGGAATATTCGGACTGTCGAATAGTAACTATTCAGCCAAATAACGAATATTCGGCCTGTCGAATAGTAACTATTTGGCCGAATATCGAATATTTGGCTTGTCGAATAATTTTATATTTTAAAGTTTAAAGTTTACATTTTGAAACAATGTTATATAATATATAAAACAGAAACTTTTATACTAATAAACAAGAACTTTTTTCAAGTAAACTTTTTGCTGAAAAAAATCTGCTTTGAATTATTTAAGAAAAGGTTAGTTATAAAACTTTTTAATTAATAAAATTTTTAATTTTATGACTTCTTCTGAGAATAAAAACAGATTAATAAAATTTTCTTAAATTCTAAAAAAAAATATTTTAAAATCAAAGAGAAATTGGGAAAAAATTAGAAGAAAAATTGTACAGGATCATATATTATTTGTTTGTCAGGAAGAGGCTAAAGTAAAAATAAATAAATAATACAATCTATTCAAATTTTATATGGTGGCAACTTAGCAAGAATAACTGTTCTACTCCCTTTGATTAAGCAAGGACGTTTTTAAATGCATCCTAGATTGGTGTCTGGAGTGGGCAATCATTTTCAGAGATTGTAAACATTGTTCTGAAAATCTTAGCAAGAAACAGATTATTTACTGGACAATGTTCAGGAACTTGCCTTTGTACATCATTAATTCCTATAAAAATCCTCATGATTGGTTAATTTTCTTAAATAATACTTAATAAACAGCAAATAACTAATCTAAAAACATTCTCTTTTATTTAAATAAGATTCTGTTTCTAATTATTTTGAATATTTTTATAAGTTCACTCTTAAACGTAGAAGTTGTATAAGGTTTTTAAAAATATGTTTAAAAAGACTTTTTAAGTATTCGGCTTGGCCGAATGTTTTTATATTCGGCCAAACCGAATATTCAGCATACCGAATAGTTTGCTATTCGGCCAAACCGAATATTTGGTAACATGGCTGAATAGATACTGAATATTTGGTGCATCCCTAGTGCCAATTTTATATGACCTACGTTTGAGGTTTGTGAGCAATTACAAAATGCCATATGTTGCATCAGTGGTTTTATTCACATGCTTGTTAACCTCTAAAAGGGCTATGACAGGCCATGGGCATATTTGTCAGACTCTTTGGAAATATTTTAATGAAAAAAAAATATGTATTTATTTAAATGTATTTGGTTATAGAAACAACATTTACATTATAACATTTTTCTTGCAGTTACTTTAATAAATATTCTGTGACATCATTTTGTACGTTTTTAGAAAGTTTGACTCATATCACCCCCTCGTACTATGACAAGTCTCTGATTATATGAATGTGATTTTGTGAGACTCTCAGTGTGTGTATTGGTCTCAAATATGTGAAGCATGCTGTCTTAAATTTATTATTTTTGTATCAATAGAAATTTATTGATACTGGTTTAGATATTAGCTTTATCTTTAAACATTATTAATTTTTGAAATACAGGTATTTCACACTTGATGACTGAGTTATAATTGGTAAGCAAATAATTTATATATATTGATTTTAAAAATATTGCATAAACATTAACTTAAAAGTTTAAATTTTTTATCATTAGCTTAAATAATTAAATTAAAACTAAGAAAAGAGAGAGAGAGAAATCACAAAAATTATTAACAGAATAAATAATATAGCAAAATACTTACATAAAGATTAATGTATATTAATAATCTATATATTTAAAAGACAAGACTGTTTTTTTTTTTTTTAGGCATCTGACCTGAGCCTTCTACTGAACTGATTTTGATAATTATTTTTTAAAATAAAAGCACTTTATTTGTAGATGTGCTACCATATCATTACAGATGCGATTTTCCTATTACAATTAAAAATAACTTTTAAAAAACTTTTGAACATAAAATGACGTCACGATTTAAAATACTGCATTTTTACTCATAAAGCTGTTACATATCAGTATTTTTTTTTTAATCCGCTGATACTGAAATGTTAATCTCAGAGGACTTCAGTGGGTAAAAATGAAATGAGTATTAGTATTTTCTTTGATAAAACTAAATATTTTACTACAAATGCGTCTAAAAGTAAATTTCTGGATTTTGCCGGCACTCAAGTAAAGAGTGCAAATGTTTACATGCAAAATTGCAACCGGCAAACGTGACATCAAGTTTGGGAATATATTTATTAATAATCTATTACATGTTAAAATATTTTTTTTAACAGTGAATATGAATGTGAAAAGTATTCATGTAAATTTTGTGATGGTGAAAAAGTTATTTTTAGATTTTGTTGAAAACAAAAATTATAATTGTCATAAGTGCCACAAATTTCGTTGATTTTTCATTGTGTAATACCAAAGATCAAAGCCTCAATTAATAACTTCAGAATTATCTTAATTTTATGTGACTGATTACGTATAGGAATAAAGTAAAAATTTTCAATAATTTGAAAAGTTGAAATTAAACTTTAGATAAAAATAATATTTGTTTTAAAAGTTAGGCTAGCCAATATAATATTAATTGTAATTATTTTTGTTAATTTTTTATAAATTGCCAATCAGTTCTTTTAAACATTTTCCTTCGACAGGTTTCGACTCTATATATAATATAAAAAAAAAAAAAAAAAAAAAAAAAAAAAAAAATCTGTTATAAACGTATAAGCAAAATTATAAAACTTGTATATAAAAAAAAAATAGGTCAAACACATATAGTAAATTATATCTGAAGTAGAATCGATAAGGACCAAAAACAATTTCTGTCATAGGCTGCATTTCACCTTAGACAATCTTTACTTTATGCCTATGGATTTGCCAGAATTTGAAAATCTTTCCAAGTAAGACAGACTTCTATCATGTACAAAGTCCACCTTAGACAGAGTTTACGAAATTTTTGTGGAAAAATTAAGTTGAACAAATATTATACACCTTCTCCTGATACAGCATAGTATGTAAATTTATATTATCATGTCTTCCTGCCAATTGTAACATGAAATGTCAAGAAAGAAATTGAAGTTCAGATGCAAGTTTAAACAGTTAAACAGGTAGTTATTAAGAAAGGAGTACCTGTATGATACTTATTTTTGTCCCTCTGTTGTATTATACCTATATATTTTTTAATATTAGCTGTATAAATATTTTATTGGTGCTACATTTTATGTAACAAATAAAGTATTATTTCTTTTAACATTAAATAAAATCTGTGACATTTATTATACTGATTGTACTTATTATTAAAAGTTTTTAATATGCCATTAAGGTAATAACTGAACTTTTATGTTCCTATGTATTGACAGAATTCTATAAACGCATGTTCTATACTTTCATATTATTTAACTACTAATATTTCTTAGATATTCAGTAAAGAGCTTATAAAAAAATGTTTTATTTCTGCTGTTTTAAAACTAATTAGCTACATATAATATTGGTACTACTGCAATTCTATTATATGCATTTATCACTATTTATTTCGTAAATGCAAGCATTTTGTTTTATGTTCCTTTTCACGACTGTGAAATGATTAATGGGAGAATTTCAAGATTTTTTAACTGTTCATAAAATTCATTAATAATCAATGGAATTTTGTGAATATTATTCTGTTTCTGTAAATAATATTTATATGTGCACACATGATGTGTAGTGATAAGTTTAGCTATTTCATATGTATATCTTCTAATACTTATGTTTTATTATGATTTTTTATGCATTATATGTATTTTTTTGTAATTTAAACTTTATATTAAATATCAATGCATTTTACATAATTATTTAAATAATAAAAAGGCAGTGTTCTGTAATTTCATTTTAGGTATAGTACAGAGCCCAGCTTGCATATTTTAGGGCCAAAAGTGTATCATAAGTTTCAGGGTATCACTCTCATTTACTCAACTGTTTAATAATACTTTATGCATTTACAGCTTGCCAACATTTGCACATAGTTTAGAAAACTATTAAATATTATAAAAAAAAATAATAATAATAATAAATCCATCCAATTTGGATATAAATGTTATATCGTTTAATAAGGGGTAAAAAAATCAGGTCTTGTATGTGTACAGTATGGCCAATAAAGTCCCTCCCCCCCTCCTTAACTTCAGAAAGGTGCAGTCACGAAAGTGATGTGTAGATATCGTAAAGTGATTAAGCACTATGCAATGAAACTACTTACAATACCATCTAGCAGCAAACTATGGAGTTAGTGTTCCTGTCTCAAAACAGTACGAGATATGAGAAGAGAGTCAATTACAAAATTATAGAGTGCTCAATTTAGTACAAAATGATGTCTTATATGTAAAAATAACTTTATTAGAAGCTTTGAAATGTAATTTTTTTTATATCCAATCATGAGTTTAAATACATACCAGTTGCATGCAGAAGTGTGGCATTATAAGGCAAATAAAACTAACACATGTAAGCAAGGTACAGTTTATTTTAATAAGAAAATCAAGTTTAGTAAGTTCAATGTGTCTACCATCATCAATGCATCTGATGGTGGACATGTTACTAAACTTGAAATGAATTATAATATGCTTACATGATTTTAGTTTTATTTTAATAAATCTGTATCTGACTTATGCCACAATTCTGTATGCAAATAGAAATATATTTAAGCTGGTGAATAATTATAAAAAATTTACATTTCAAGGCCTCTAATGAAGTTATTTTTACCTACACATCATTTTGTACTAAATTGAGGATGCTCTACAACTTTCCAATTGACTTTTATCTCATATTGTTTTCAAGATAAGAATGCAAATTCAACAGTTTGTCACTAGGTGGTGCTGTATGTGGTCTCATTGTGTAGCACATAGCAATTTTACTGTACCTAGACACCACATTCATGCCTGTAGCTCTCACCATTCTAAAGTTAATGGGGTTGGAGAGGAGTTTAGTGGATACCCTGCTTACATTTTTTTATTATAATAGATTAGCTTTTATGCATTTTTTAATGGATTTTGCAAAGAATTTTTTCATTTTATGTTCTTAAGAAACTTGATGTTATACAAAAATCATTGATTCTTATCACTGGATTATTTATTTATTTTTTTTTTTTTTATCGAAAAATGTTTTAAGAAACAAATTGAAAGTGTCTTTTAAAAATGATATCCTGTAATTAAGCATTCAGAATTGATGTATGGTAATAAATCTGTGTTTTATATATGGAAAGATAATTTTAAAGCAATGACATCAGGATTTTTATTGTGTTATGTATAATAAATTATATATTTTTAAAATGTTAAAAATTTATTTTTTGAAAATATTGCAAAGATGTCTTTAAAAAAGGTTTAAAAATTATATCAATAAAAACTTTACCAATTTTTTGTGTCATCTAGTCCAAAAATACTTCTTAGTAATTTTCAATGTTAAAATATAAATATTTTATTTTAAGGCTTACTATAAAGCTTTTTTACAATTTCGAGTGATTTACATGCTTAATAAATTTTGTGTTGCCTGCTGTTGCATTTTAAATTTCATCTTGAAATTAGTTGCTATAAATTGTAGAGATATTGTGTATAATAAGATTATACTGAAATGTTGATCTTTCATTCCTACCTCTTGTCTTTCATGAGATTTAAAACTGATCTTGTTATAGTAATTTCTAATTTTCATACCTCAAAGGTTAATATGGTATGTGATGTATCAGGGACTTATTTCTAATATATATTCTATTTTTGTACATGCATTTTATAATTGCTGATTTATAATGATTTGTTTAGATATTTTAGAAATGGAAATAAAGTATTTTTCTGGAAAGTAAATTTGATTCCTGTGCCTCTTTTATTTAGAGAAAATGCTTTTTGTTTACTTTTATTAATTAAAAAATATAAATTTTAAAAAAAATGAACAATAAAAATAAGAATGCTATGAAAAATGCAGACATTCCAACGTTTTTCAGAAAATGCAATCTTTTTTTCCCTGGTAAAAGGACATTCCAACTATAAGAGTAGAAGCAAAACTTATACAAAATAGAAAAGATATGAGAAGGGAAAGTCAGATGAAAGAGGGAGAAATTTGAAAATAAAGGGAAGATAATCAAGCAGATAAGACACTTAAGATGACAATTAAAATAAAGGGTGGAAAATATTTAAATAATACAAAAAAAGAAAGGTAAAAAAAAAGAAATAAAGAATGATTAAAGCTATAAATGAATATAATTCCAATGGGGATAAAATAAAATGAGGGGGGGGGGGAGGAAGACATGCAATTTAAGATGTTTAACTCAACAGAAGAAAAAAACAGTTAAATGGAAACACAAGAATTAAAGCAACTGAGAGTATAGCAGGATAAGATTTTTCATTTATCAAGATAAATGGCTTTTTTTTTTTTTTTTTTGTAGAAAAAAAAAAATTCTAATTCAGAAATTTAATTGGCATAAAAGATAATTTTAGCACTTTTAAAAATAAAACTATAGTCAAAATTTCAAAAATATTTTGTAATAGATAATTTAGGAAATTCTTGGTTAAAAACATATTGAGAGTGTTCTTTTAAGTGGATTATAAGTTTTATTTTAGTTTGATCTATGTAAGGTCGATAGCATCTATTACAAGTAACATTATGGACTCCCCAATTTGTGAAAAGGGGGAGCAGAAAAAAGACTTAATAGAAGGAAACTGAAATTTACTTATAAGATTTAAAAATAACAATTAACATTGAAAAATTTTATCGAATTTAAAATATGAAATTGTACAGAAACATAGAAAGGCAAGTAACATAAGTAGGTTGAAATTTATTGATAAGATTTAAAAATTGTAAAACTTATCTAATTTAAAATATGAAACAGAACAATTAAATTATAAGGTTTAGATTCGATAGATTTTGAAAGAGTGCAGTTTTAATAAAAAACTTTTTGAAGAGCTTTTTCAATAATGGAAAGATTGAATGTTTTAACAATGTTAAGTAATTAAGTTCAGTATTAAAGGAAGAAGAGTCCATGCAAATTTTGAGGGTGCAATACATATATCAGGAGGGTCTGATTATTGCATGAAATTGTGCCCTGTTCACAAAAAATTTTAAGGTTATTCAAATTTTCCACAATGTCATTTAATGTATATGAAAATTATTTATTGAGATAAATTTATAAATGTGAGAACTTCTCCTTTTTCTGCAACAAATATACCAGTTAATATATGAATGTCCCCTTATATCTTTTGTTTATGCAAGCAGACTTTCAAAATCATTTGAAATTTACTCCCAAGTTTGCTGTACAAACTTTCATTTTTAAATGTCAAATTGTTGAAGTTACCCGCAATGTCACAATATCTCAGCTTTCATGATTTTCACAGGTCGCTTACAATGGAATTAATGCTCATTATTTTAACAGTGTCATGAAATCTGATTTATGATCATACTATTTACCAGAAAATACAGATAATAGTAATTTTCTGGAAGTCTACACTTTCTTTTCTTTCAGTAATTAGGGCACTTTTTGCTAGTCAATAGGTGCAGAGTTTGAACCTATGGTATAAAAAAATGACAGCAGTACTCTTCAACCAATTTACAGAGGCATAAAAACTGAAGAATGCTCTAGACACAAAAATGTCTGGTGTGGCATATATATATAAAACTATAATTTTCTGATTAGTTGTATGATTACAAGGGGACTAGCAGTATTCCTGTATTTCTATAACGTTCCATAATTTCTCCACACTTGCAGTTGTTTTTGCTTCATGCCATTTTCTGTAGGTGTAGATCATTTTGTTTTCCCAAGTTGAGCATGGCGATAAGAAAAGACTTAAAGGAGATTCAAAAATTGCAAGACTATGAAAAGAAGTCCTGTTAAGACATACCAATTCTCTATGGTTCACATTAGGAACTGTCATTAACAGAATTATTAAAGTATATTCATCTTTTAAAGAACATTTTCTAAAATTTGTACCTCTACAAAATCAAACTTACTTTGTTTCCGCAAAAGTCTTGGTACTGGAAAATTATTTCAATATTAAAACGCCCATCAACTATAGTCTAGTTAGAATTTGTATCGTACTTAGTATTATTTCAAAGAGGGCCACTTGTTATAATTGAATTAAAACCATGACATAATCCAATATTAACGATGAAATTGATTTCATCTATGAAGTTAAACAATGTTATTCCTGTCACTGCAGCTGCCCCATGGAATTATAAGATTGCAGCATTTAGGTCATTTATCCAGCGTGCATTACTTGTTTGTTCCGATGAATTTTTGGATGATGAAATCAATTTCATCGTTAATATTGGATTATGTCATGGTTTTAATTCAAGCCTTATCTATAAATTGTTTGATAAGTATAAAGTTTCCGTTAATCCCCCCTCCCCCAAATTTAATCAAGTTTACCGAAAGGTTCCTTATTTTCCTTTCTTATTTGAAAAGTTAAAAAAGTCTTTCATGAAATTCAACATTCAACTTGTTGCCTCTAATTCTATGACTTTGTTTAATCTTCTGTGTAAAAAAATAGATCCAATTCCTTTTTCATCTTTTTCTGGGGTGTATGAAATTCCCTTTAAATTTTCAGATGGGACCACCTCGTCCTATATTGGTATGACTAAACGTCGATTTTTCGAAAGATTGCAAGAACATAAAAATGATTTGAAGTTTCGTAAATTTTCTACAGCACTCTCAAGAAGCTACCATAAAGGACTCATTTCATTTATAGACTTTGACCATGCTAAAGTTATTTCCAAACAAGTTATTCCGCGCAATGCTATTATTCGTGAATCTTTAGAAATTCGTCTAAGAAACCAGGAAGTGTGTAATAATAATGTTTCCTTTCACATCCCAGAAATATGGCTTTCAATTTTGAAAAGTCAATGAAAATTCCATTTTTTCAGCTAGTCTTTCTTCGTTTGCATCTTTGGTTAAAAGATGGCGCCACTGAACTGTTTATTTGGGAGTAAGAGGTTTCCGTTAGAATGTTTTGAATTTTGAATTGATTTCAAAATGTAGCATGTAAAGAGTTTGTTGTCGATTTATATTTTAGAAAATTTTTCTCCTGATGAAGGTTTTAAAGATCAAACCGAAACATAGAGTTTTATGTTAAACTTGTGAATAAATTGTACGTTGGATAGCAACACCTATTTGTTTTGCAAGGAGACTCATTTTAAAATTAACAGAATCTGAAAGAACATGCAAAAACCTCTGCATTGGGTTGGGTATCCTAATTTTAACCAGAGTCCATTGTCCTTTTTAGAGTTTCCTTCATCTGACGAAACCCTATTCGTCTCACTTCTTTGTCTGTCTGTCGGTCACAGAGCCCGTTCTCAGAAACTATACATGTTAGAGACTTGAAATTTTGGGTACTTATAGCTGAACACCTCACATCAAACAACAAATCATAGAATTTTGAAAAAGTTGGTAATTAACCGAATTACGGGCTAATTAACTTCTAAAACTAACCAATCCACCTTTTTAATGCAGGTTCAAACGGACCTTCTCCAAATCATCCATGTTTCTCCTAAGGGTTGCCAGTAAAATCAGCCGATGCACGGTTACCACGGAGGAAATTAAGCCGAAAAATGAAGTGGACATTTTAAAGCGAAATCGCATATCAGAAAATATTGGTTCGAGAAATTTGTAAATGGAATAGACAGACGCAGAAAAAAATCTACTTTCATTTGGTATAAAGTTCACATTTCTGCGATGTGTATAAGTTAAAATATCCACTAAAAATCGAAAGTTAAAATATCCACTAAAAATCGATCGATAAAAATTTAATTTCTTTAAATGGAAAGACAAGGAAAAAAGATTTGAATTCGGTGGGAAAGCAGGTAGACATGACGATGCTGCGGTTTTTCATTATAGCATATTTTAATACGAAATTTTAACTTTTTAGATTAAATTATTTGGCATCCAGATGTCAAATTTCTCGCTGATTTCATTGATACCCATATCTAAGTCCTATCTTAATTACAAGCTGAAATATTAATTATTATTTAATTAATCGGTTTATCGCTATCAAATGCATCGATTAAAATGGAGACACATGCTTTTTTAATCACGAATTAACTTAAATTAGGAAATCTAATAATTTGCGTGGGGTTTTTGAACAGCGCTATGAGATAAGTATAACTCATTTTCGAATAGTAATTTCATGAAAAATCTTGAATTATTGGTTAAGACCGCCACTCGATCTGTTTGAAACTTCAAGATAGTTTATAACACATAAGAAAAAGTGTAAAAAGAATGGAGTCTGATATTTAGAGGAGGGGGTGGGGGAGCTAGAATTATTTTTTAAATCTTAGCGTTTGTTACTGCAGCAAATGTTTTAAATTCTTGTTTAAGATCGCCACCATCCCGACCCATGCATCTACGGAAAGATTGCGTAAAGGAGTTTCGTTCAGATATGCTTTTGTTAAGAATAGAGTGCATTCCCTGGTGGTGGAATGTGGAACTAACATAACGCGATTTTGTTAAAATTAGGAAATCTAACAAGTCGATCTGTTTGAAACTTTAAGATATTTTATAACACATAAGATAAAGTGTAAAAAAGAATGACACATGAAATTCCGGGGAGGAAGGGGGAGGGCGCTAGATTTCTATTTAAAAAATTAGCATTTCTGACTGCTTTAGGTGACTTTTTTGAGCGAGTCCTGAGGTATACGCTACTTATTTAATATAAAATTGTCTAAAGTTTAGTCACCACTATTTCCGAATAGTAATTTCAGCAAATTTCTTAATTTCTTATTATGACCGTCACCACCTCGAGTAACATATCTACTTATAGGTTGTTTAACGGAGTTTCCTTCTGATACAGTTTTGTTAAGAATAGAGTGTGCTCCCTGGTGGTGGAATGTGGAACTAACATAGCGCGATTTTGTTAAAATTAGGAAATATAACAAGGTGATCTGTTTGAAACTTTAAGATAGTTTATAACACATAAGAAAAAGTTTATAAAAATGGCATGTGAAATTTTGGGCAGGGGAGGGGGTGCTAATTTCACTAATTGATTTATTTCTATTAAATACTTATTTTACAAGGCAGTCACGTGATGTTTCATTGCAAAATATTTCTGAACGGTGTCCGATTTTTTAAAAATACAGCATAAATGTTACTTATGCCAGATAAAAATGTCAGAAGTATTGATACCACTATTTTCGAATAGTGATTTCAGCAAATATAATAAATTCTTGGGTAACACCGCCACCCCCTCGACTAGCATATCTCCTGATAGGTTGTTTAACGGAGTTACGTTCAAATACAGTTTCGTTAAGAATAGAAGGCACTCCCTCGTGGTGGAATGTGGAACTAACAGACCACGATTTCATTTAAAGTAGGAAATCTAACAAGGCGATCTGTTTGAAACTTTAACATAGTTTATAACAAACAAGAAAAAGTTTATAAAAAATGATGCGTGAAATTTCGGGCAGGTGGGGAGAGGGGGAGGGGCAAAATATTTCTTTTTTGTTTCCTACCGTTTCAGGTGCGTTTTTTTTTTTTTGACGAAGTCCTCAGATACATGCTACTTATTAAATATAAATATGTCAAAAGTTAAATTACCATTATTTCCGAATAGTAATTTCAATATTCTTAAATTCTTGCTGAAGACCGCCACCTCCTCGAGTAACATATCTACTAATAGGTTGTGTAAAGGAGTTTCGTTCAGATACGCGTTTGTTAAGAATACAGTGCGCTCCCTGGTGGTGGAATGTGGAACTAACAGACCACCACTTCATTTAAAGTAGGAAATCTAACAATGTGATCTGTTTTAAACTTTAAGATACTTTATAACAAATGATAATGAAGTATAAAGAAGAATGGTGTGTCTCATTTCGAGGGAGGGGTGCTAGCAAAATTAGGAAATATAGCTGGACAATCTGTTTGAAACTTTAATATAGCTTATAAACATAACAAAAATTTTAAACATCAGGCCGCGTCAAAAATCATGGTGACCATTACCCTGCTTCACCCCCCCCCCCCCCCCCCCACCCCCCTGTGGCGGTAAGAAATGATCGTTTAAGTGGTTTTAGTACAAATTGCGAAGGTCTTTTAATAAATTACTATTGATCGTTAAAGAAATAATAAAACTGGAGAGTTCTTACTTGAAATGTAGACAGTGAAGAGGCAATTTGATGAAAACAACTATTCTTTATTTCTTACGTTAGTAGCGGTAGAAGGTTATGAAAATACTTGCTTCTGGTCACCATTTTAAAATAGAAGAACTAATCTTTTAAGAAGAAAAATAGCAGCCAACACGGAATAAATCCATGGGATTCCTTTTAATGAGAGCAGCACAACTTTAAAGGATTAAACTTTAAAAAAAAAACACATCCACTTAAATAAAATATCAAACTCATTCGGCCAAAAAAAGCGGCACGGCATTCGAACGGCCGGCCAGCAGGCTGGCGCTCCGCTAAATCTACGTTAAAAGACTACATCTTTTTCAGACAACATCAAACCAAATTCTGAATTTAAAATTAACGAGTTTTAGTATTTAAATGACGAATACGGGGTTGACAAAGTAATTAAAAGGCAGAATTTAAATTGATTAGCTAAATTAACATTTACGGGAAATTAATGAGAAACGAATTACAAGCTACAGAATTAAAAAAGTTTCACTGATTGGAAAACGAAACCAAACGATTCTCCTGTCAGCGATCGGCGTCAAAAGAGGGCGGTGCATAATTTCAATGACGTCATTATAATGCAAGCTGTCTCCATCGATACGAGAGCTCCAGAAATGTGCTCCTAAAATACGGAGTGCGCATGCGCAAGCTGCCGATCCGCTCCCAACGCAGATATGAATATCGGCGGTGAAAAATGAACTTGCTTTACGGTGAGAGATAAAAGCGTCAACATCGCGGCGTAAAGATTGAGTTCAAATAGACATTGATGCAAAAAAAATAGCTGAAAGGAAATAAAAATAAACCAAATTTAAATACTGTGAGAAGTATTCTCACCCCCCCCCCCCCCCCCAAGGGAGCAATTTTCTAAATTTGGCAGATACCCGTCATGTGATATATCATAGCATTTCGGGATGGGGGGGGAGGGGGCACGAACAAAATTAGGAAATATAACAAGACTAATCTGTTTGAAGCTTTTTATGATAGTTTAGGAAGGGTTTGCCAAAATTTAGTAGATGTTCCATAGCGATAAATGTACTGGATGTTTTGTGTGAAAGGAATATTAAACAAAACCCTTTGTGCGATCTATGATCACACTTACCCACTTGTTTTTTTGTGAGTGTGTGTGTATGTGGGGAGGGGTCAGATTGACTATTAATTTTTTTTTTTTTATAATTAGCCATTTATATACCAATTTCAGACATTATTTCATACTTTAAAGACAATTTTAATCACTGTAATATATACAGGTCTGTTTCTATAAAATATACTTGATGTAATATTTTTAAAATATATTAGACGCCACTTTTAAAAAAGCATATTAAAAAGTTCATCACAATAGCATTTTCATTCATACTAGAACATCCTCAGTTAGTTGACTGAAAGTCTTTCGTTTCTCCTATTTATCTTGATTGAGATCAGCCAATTCCCTCCTTTTCCCTTTTTTTCTTTCCTCTTGAAGTATCTTCATCCAACGAGAGTCAATAAGCACGTGTGTCATATCGTTAAGAGTTTTTCTGTAGAAGTTTGGATCTCTATGGCTTCACGTAGTCAAGGGTGGATCTGGAGAGACCTCAGGGGGGGGGGGGGGTGATTTTAGAAATTTGGAGACTCCAATCTGATGTGTGGGTCGGGGCTAGTTTTTTTCACTGCTGATCGGGTTTGGGTCCGATTGATTTCTATTTTTTGCTGCTGGTCGGGTTAACTTAAGCTTTTTTGCTGTGGATCGGGTTTGGGTCCGGTTGACTTCTACTTTTCTGCTACAGGTTGGGTTGACTTCTACTTTTTAGCTGCGTGTTGGGATTGGGGCAGATTGACATACATAATTTCGGGTTTGGGTCAGTTTCGGATTGGGTTTTCACTCTGGCGAGAAGGTTTCGGGCCAATCCAAATTTTGTCTAAGTCTAAATATTTTTTTAAGATAAAAACTTTATACAGTAAAAGCTCCATAACGGGCATGCCCAAGCAATTATTTAATAATATATTTCATATACTTTTCTCAATCGTACGTTTAGTTATTATTTTGTTTACAATGGGTCCGAGTCTATATGGAGTTTTGTGGTCTTTTAATTTTCCAAATATCATTGGAATGTTCGGTGTGATCCGTTGTAAAATCCATTGAACCTGACACTAAGGGGTCTCTACCCTACAACATATATTAAAATAATCAAAATCTGTGATTACCAAGGTTTGTCTTCTCCTTCTAAGCCAAGGCAGGCTTCTGCTTTATGTTCATTTATAATAATTTCTTCAAGATTTCTGAGTTTTCATTCGGCTACTACATTGGAGATTGGCGATACCATGGGGACACCCTTGTTCTTTTTATATATTTTGTTATTAAATTTAAAATAGCTTTCATTAAGAATAAGATTTGTTGCACTTTGCAGGGTTGTATTTATATTTGGTTCTGTGTATTGGATTTTAATAGTGTTATTGATTATATTTGTCCTTTTTTAAAAATTAATTGATGGGTATAAGTTTTTTTACATCTAAGCTTATCATATGATTGTCATGTTGTGGTTTATATTCATTTAGTTTCTGTATAAAATTTTTTGTTGAATTAATGGAAACATCTGAGTGGGGAATCATTTTCATATACTTTTCTAAATCGTACGTTTAGCTATTATTTTGTTTACAATGGGTTATGGAGTTTTGTGGTCTTTTAATTTTCCAAATATCATTGGAATGTTCGGTGTGATCTGTTGTAATCCGGTGTGAAATCCATTGAACCTGAGACTAAGGTGTTTCTACCCTACAATATATATTAAAATAATCAAAATCTGTGATTACCAAGGTTTGTCCTCTCCTTGTATGCCATAGGCAGATTTCTGCTTTATGTTCATTTATAATAATTTCTTTAAGATAGCTTTCATTAAGAATAAGATTTGTTGCACTTTGTAGGGTTCTGTTTATATTTGGTTCTGTGTATTGGAATTTAATAGTGTTATTGATTATATTTGCCATTTCTTTTAAATTAATTGATGGGTATAAGTTTTTTTACATCTAAACTTATCATGTTATGGTTTATATTCATTTAGTTTCTGTATAAAATTTTTTGTTGAATTAATGGAAACATCTGAGTGGGGAATCATTTTCATATACTGTTTCTTCATATACTTTTCTAAATCGTACGTTTAGCTATTATTTTGTTTACAATGGGTCTGAGTCTATATGGAGTTTTGTGGTCTTTTAATTTTCCAAATATCATTGGAATGTTCAGTGTGAAGTTATGCTTCCTTGGTTTATCTTCACTCAACCAATTCTTTGATTTTATTAGATCATCTGAAGCCTTGATCAATTTATTTAGGGGGTCTTTTCTTATACATTCAGTATTCATTTCTTCTATTGTTTCTTTCATCATATTTACATGTCAATTTTGTTCATTATGGCTAATTTTCCGGTTTTATCCATATGCAAGAAGATTAGGTCTTGATTATTTTTCAAATTTCTAAGTATTTTTTGATCGATTTTCAATTTTTTTTTTATTTATTTTTTTTTTTTTTACTTTGGGTTAGTTTTTGGTTCGTGTACAGATCGGATTTAGATATACCAAATTTTTCAGAACTTAGGACAGAAATGATAAACCTGTACAGAGTTAACCCTTATGTCAAGTTTTCAAGAAGGTGTGATATAAGGGGCTAAGTTACTTAACCAATGATTTAAATTTTAAGAACCCATTTCTTTTAAGTTAAATCTATTTTCCGTATTCCAAATAGTACTTACAGCAAAGTTTTGAGTGTGTTTGAACCAGTGGGCACTTTATAATATTGTGCTATAAAACACATCATTTGTAATCAAGCAGGACGGTCGTTCTGCCAAGCCAAGCTATAAAAAATGCTAACCCCGCCAAACAAACAAACGCCAAGAAACAAAAGCCAGAACAGCGTAACTGCTTATTATACTGAAGACAACTTCTTCATGTTAAACCGGCCAAACGTGGCATTTTAAAATTTCAGATATTTAAGAAAGCAAGCATTGCAGAGAAATAAAATTAAGACTAGAAGAATCTACTGAAGAAAAGCTTCAATTTGAGACCAAACTCATCTCTATAAAATAATTATAAACAGAGATACAGGATTTTTTTTTAAACGTCGAGATACTGTAAATGATAAAAAAAAAACCTTCGTCAAACATATATTAATTCAATTAAGCTAGAGACTTAAATAATGGACATAAAAAAGTATAGAATGCATTTTCAGACTGGTAATTACTCAATCTACGTGCTTTTATAAAATTTAGTTTAAAAAAATAAAATTTCTATCCTTAATAAGCAAAAAACGGTTAATTTATTCTAAAAATATCAAATTGTGCCAAACAGTGATAAGCCGCCAACGAGCGCGTACTATCTACATTATAATAGCACAAATCCACTTCAACTTCAATCTGGTAGATGAATATTTTCCATCAAGATTATTTTTTCGAATAAAACTGCATAAAAGTTAAAGATTTTTAAAATAAAAATAATTTTTTAGAGAAATGGTACCTTTTAAAAAGTATGCATTGGAAGTTATCGGCATTTAAGGTTTGATTCCTAATGTAAACAAAACTTTTGAAAATGAATTGAGCTGAATGTGAAAAGGTTTTCAGGTAAAAAAAAAAAAGCAAACACAGATGTCATATACGCATATTGGCACGATTTGTTTCTGACGCCAATGTCATATACGCAACGGGTACTTAACCTGCGCCAAAGTGTCGTTATTTTGCTTGATAGGGTAACCCGGAAGTTGTAGTTTATTATGTTGATGTTTTCGCCAAATTGACGTTGGAAAAAAATCGCGCTAATATGGGGCGTATATGGCATCTGTGCCAAATCTCCGTATCAACGAACGTATTTCAACATATAAACAAACGGAGGCAAAGATGATGTCTCGGACGCATCGGGGTATCCTTTTAATGCCTAAATGGCACTTTTATTCCATAGCAACCCAGAAATTTTTATGATATTATCCTTCATATAACAATCCAATAGAAGAGATTGCGTGTTTTACATTAAATTAAACTTTGTGCATTTCATAATAAAATAATTTGTGTGTGTTTCTAATAAAAGTTTTGGCACAGGTGTCATATACGCCCCATAATAGTGCGATCTTTTTTACGCCAATGTCATGTATGCAACGGGAACTCAATCGGTGCCAAAGTGTCGTTATTTTTCTTGATATGGTAACTCGGATGTTGTTGTTTATGCTGTTGATGTTTTCGCCAAATTGGAGTCAGAAACAAATTGCACCAATATGACATCTGTGCCATAGTTTTGTGTATTTTATAATAAATCATGTTTTTATACCAAATAAACAGTTTCATAATAAATAAAACCAACATGCTATTTTTGCCAACTAGGTCTAACAGGTAAGAGGTTACAGGTAAAAAAGCTGAAGAATATGAATTTGGGACTACTATACACAGAAAACCGGAAAATAAACCATTGAACACCAATTAAGTTAAAAATGAAACAAGATTAGTAAAAGGATACAAGAAAAAAAAATTATAAAATTAAAATCCATACTGTCATAGCATTAGGTATAACAAATACACTCATTATGCATTTTATTCTCATTTAAGATAGTATACTATTAGAAATTAATATGATATTGTCCTGAGTAGGCTAAAAATTAAATACAAGTTAATCGTTAACTTTATTAAATATTAATGAATATGAATATACATATATATGTGTATATATAAGCTGCATTGACGTTAATACGTAAGTACCCCCCCAAAATGCATTGCACCAATCACGGTGCGTTTAAGATAGCTGTGCTCAAACGAACATGAAGCATAAATGCCTACGTGAGTTAAGCAGTTTTCTCAAGAAAGATGAACTACATAACAATGAAAAAGCTACACAATGCTGACACGATCGGAAGAAGTTCTTGGTACATTTATGTTAGCCAGGCTAAAAACTTGCCAATGGTATTTTTTACCTCGTCAGTAGCAGTTTTTATTTTTTGCATGGTAAATTAAAAACAATGCTTTGATAATGAAATTGACATTTTTTAACCATTTGGAAAAATGATTGTTGTTCTCTGTCAGGGTAGGAAATCAAAAACATATCTGAAGCGTTTTATTGGTTGAATACGCATTTTATTCGTTTTCTGATTGGTCTATAGAGTAATGTGTATTTTCTCTTTACCAAGACTCCCTTATTGATAAGGGAGTCTTGCTCTTTACTTTCAACAGAGATAGATACTTCTGTTGCCACTATTAAAAAAAAGTAATAAAAACTACAAAAAAAATTAATAACTCAGAAACAAATTGAGATACAGCTTACAAACAAATTGCATCTAAAAGTACATTTTTTCTCTATACGACGGTGTACAAAGTAATATTGTGGGATGTTTAGAAGTTTAAGAATGAAATTTCATTTAAAATTGGTCCAGGAATATTAATGTTTAATCCATGGTATACGTAATGTATGACCAGCTTAAGAATTTACAGTACCGAAAAATGTAATCCATGGCATACGTAATGTATGAAATTTCATTTAAAATTGGTCCAGGAATATTAATGTTTAATCCATGGCGTAAGTAATGTATGACCAGCTCTGTAGAAGTTTAAAAATTTACAGTACCAAAAATTGTAAAACTGAAATTTCTTTTATAATTTTTTCATGATGGGTCCAGGAATGTTAATGTTTAATTCATGGCGTACATAATGTATGATCAACTCCGTGCGATTTTTTTTAGAGGTCTGAATTTCGGCATGCCAGTTTGTTTAAAGTTGTAAATGCACACTAAGAACTGTTAGTAAAAAATCGAAATGTTAAGAGGTGAATCGAGCAGAAAACGTTTTAAGAACGGTTTTCATTATGATTTTAATGCGATTGTTTGGGCTGGAACATGAAATTTGACACAGATGTCATTTTCTAAGTCGTAAATGCTTTGCGTTTCCTAATACATTAGAAATTTATAAGTGTACAAGAGCAAAAAAAATCTTGTATTTAATCTGTGATACGGTTTGGGAATCCTTAAACCTGGCATGGTGGTCACTTATGAGATGTAAATGTTCATTTAAAAACTGTTTCTAAATAAATCGAATTTTAAAAGGTTGAAATGAGTGGAAAGCTTTTTAAAAACTTTCTAAATTCCGGTTTAAATGGAATTGCTAGAGCATGAATTTGAAATTTAACATGATTACTGCTACTAAAACGAAAATGTTCATCCTAAGCAATTTCTAAAAAATTCGAAATTTAAGAGGTTGAAAGAGCAAAAGTCATTCATAAATTAAGATTTCTATGAAACTGTTGAGGGGAGAAACTTAAAATTTGATATGTGATTACTTTTAAAATGTATGTGCTCGCTAAAAACTATTTCTAAAAAAATCGAAATTTAAAAGGGTGCAACGAGTAAAAAAGCTTTCTAAAAATGTTCTAAATTATGATCTATTTGGAATTCTTAGCCCTAACGAAATCGAAATTTGACATAGTTGTAACATTTAAGACGTAAATATTCCCCATGAACAGTTCCTAAAAAAATTGAAATTTTGAACGGCGTAGGAGCAAAAAAGTTCTAAAATTGGGTTTATATCCTTAAAGATTGAAACCTGAATTTAAGATCTAAGCGCTCGTTAACCCTCTCGATGTGCAGCCCGAGCTATGCTCGGGCATGCATTTTCCCGTCAAATTAACACTATTTGGTTGTTCCCACCAGTTATATTTTAGCGAAAGCTTTGTCTGATTTAATCAGAACATTTTCCCCGATTACGATAGTCAAAAATTTCTGCTTTAAAGAGGCGGTGATAAACGATTAAAAATTCTGTAAAAGATGCTCATCGCGAATAATTACTTACAGAGCGAGAGTTTTAAGAACTGTTTTGAAAGATGAAGTCTTTCTTTAAAGAGATTAAATGAGCAGAAAACGTTCTAAATGCGTTCTAAATTACGATTTAAATAGAATTGTCAAAGCATGACCTTGAAATTTAACATGGTTGTAACTTTTGAAACATAAATGCTCTCAGAACTAATTTCCTAATAAGTTCAAAGTTTAAAAGGGTTCAAAAAAAAAAAAAAAACACGTTCTAAAATTCCAATTTTTGTGATACCATTTGACATACTAATTATCTAAAATATGTAAAGGTTCATTAAGAACCGTTCCTAAAAATATATGCACTGTTTTGTATGTCGTCCTTCATTCTTGGATTAACCGTAGATGTTTGCAAAGATAAAACAATTTTGCAAAAAAAAAAAAAGTTTAAACAAATATCTGACTAAATATCTAACAATAAACGAATATCTACCACCAACTATTAGGTCTATATTTTATTTCGACTCTATCAATTTTTTACAAAATTTTCATTCTTAATAAAAATTAAAATATCATATAAATTGAAGAAGACTGATACTTTGAGAAAAGAAGTTGGCTTTCATTCATTGCTTTTAAATCCTTAATTACACTGTAAAAAAACCACTGTAGATTTGCCAGAACAAACTCGATCACAGTGAATGTGCTGTATCTTTCTTTGGTTTCCTGACTATATTAACATGGAAAATACAGTAGGTGCGTAAAATTAACAGCACAATGTGCTGGCAATTTGGACGCATTTTTTTACAGCACAAACTGCTGGCGTCCAAATTGCCAGCACGTCGTGCTGTTAATTTTACGCAACTACTGTATTTTCCATGTTAATATAGTCAGGAAACCAAAGAAAGATACAGCACATTCACTGTGATCGAGTTTGTGCGCGAGATGAACAGTACTTTGTACTGTAAAAATGTCATTTTTTTTTACAGTGTACTCTAAGAAATGAATGATATGTAAACAAAATGTACACATATTGGGTTTCCATTCTACTTACAACGTTTCTAATGGAACTCATTTTAATTTAAGTGAGTAGATTATTTAAATTACATATAATTTCTTTAAAAAAAAAAGAAATGATATCTACTAAAAACCAACTTTTCAAAAGTAAAAAAAAAAAAGCCAAGCTAAAAAAAAAAAGATGAAACTTGTGGCTAAAAAATGGTGTGATATCATATTTCCAAGCTTATATTATGGCACTTTTTTAACATTTTCCACTAAAAAATTTACCATCTGTAAGTCGAGTGACTTCGCATATGTTGATAGAAATCCTTTTCTCCTGTACTAAATACATCATAACGTGTTTCTGAAAATTCAAATGTTTTAAAATTATGCATCATGGGCTTGGCGGCCATCTTTCCATATTTTACACAAATTTCTATGCACCCTAATCCATAGTTAAAATCCGAAATCCAAAATTGTTACTTAAGCAGACATTGTAAACTTTTCTGTTACGGGCTTGTATTCCGAGAACTTTGTGTTTTAAAATAATAGTGACTTATCTAAAGGATTCATCTTGTGATTTATTTCATAAAATAATTAATCATTTAAAGGCAATAAAAAATATTTCTTTTCTTAAAATATTAGTCTTTTTCAATTTATCAGCTGTTTGCAGTTGAAAACCAAAGTTCGATATTGTTACCAAAGCACACATTTTATGCCTTTCCTTCACGGAATTGTGTGCTTAGAAATTTGTGTGTTAAGGTAATGGTGACATATCTTCGCTATCTATATTATAAAGGACAAACATATCTGTGCGTAACGCATACGTCATTTTGCGAATGGCAACATTTTGAAAATTGAAATGAAATTTTGGTTTTGCAATTTTCTCTACTGCAAATTTTTAAACTTCTAAACATTGCACATTTTAAATTTTTACACCGTCGTATAAGGAAAAAAATGCTCTTTTAAATGCAATTTGTTTGAAAGCCATATCTCAATTAATTTTTGAGATATTAATTTTTTTGCAGTTTTTAATACTATTTTTCTTATCGTGGCAACAAAAGTACCTCATTTCTATTGAAAGTCATTGACAGTAAACGGAAAATAGTTGAAAATAGGAGATACTGTATCTTTTTGTTGCAATTTTCTCATAAAACCTGAAAAAACAGTTGAAAATAAAATATGGGCTATGTCAAGAATATTGTCTCTTATTCCGTGATAATGACGTCATATGCACACTTTTCTATAGACGAAATTTAAGACTGGGTTGTAAAAGTAGATTACTTTAGCGGATGCAAATGACGTCATTTTGTAAAAAAGCGTGTATTTCAATTCTTAAACCTGAATTATGTTTTGTAGAAGTGCGTCATTTTCACAGTCCAGCTGCTTTGAAATTCTTCACAGATGAAAATGCTTCACTTTTGAAAATAATGTAATCGAAAGCACACACTGATAAACGCAATGTTTTACAAAAATTTACAGTGTCTTTATAAAAGAGAGGTGACAAGCAAATAATAGCGATTTATATTACCGAAATTGATGATTCTCGCCTGGATGGATTTGCTTCGCCGTGTTAGACAAGCAAACAAATAATTCGCGGTTTAAAATAATATCGCGTTCCTGAAGTTTTTGTCGAAAATTCTATCGAATAATAAAATTTTAATGCTATTCTTTCGGACACTCTACTATAATTTTATCAAAATAACATAATTTGCTTAATTTAAGTTTTCTTATTTTTATATAATCTATAACTTTAAAACACAAGTGTGTTTTTAAGACATCTGCCCTGATCTTTCTGCTGAACCAATTTTACTAATATATATTTTTTAAACTGAAAGCTCTTCCTTTGTAGATGTGATCGCACTATCTGTTTTTTTTTTTTTTTTTTTTTTTAATATCCACACTTTTATATTTTAATTTTAAAAGCATTTTATGAAATTTCTTCAAAATGAGGAAAATTAGATAGCTTCCATTGCTGCAGACAAGAGAGAAATAATGAGATATTTTAAACTTTATTCATGCTATTTTCTGATAAAAAATCAAAGTTGTTGATAAAAATTGTTGTATAGGATTTAGTGGCGCAAAATCCCATTAGGAGCAGAATATTATAATAGGGCCATAATAACGGAAAATGACATACTGCTTTTGAAAACACGCATTTTTCCTCATAAATTTTCTATATTGTTTTTTCTTCTGCATGTGTACTGATACTAAGTTTCAGACACTAGGCGAAATGCTTATTTAAGTGAAAATGAAGTTATATTTAAAAGAAAACTATCATTTTCTTAGATAAAACTAAGCCTTTTAACACAAATGCGTCTAAAAAACATAAATTACGGAAATTTTTACTCAACAAAATTGAGATTAGAATCTCAAATAAAGAGTGCGTCTGTTCATATAAAAGATGTTGCTGACAATCGTGACTTCAAGTTTTGAGTTAAAATGATTTTTAAATGATCAAACAAAATACAATTTTTTTTAAAATGATGAATTTAATTAAAATAATGAAGTGCGTATGCAAATTTTGAGAAGGTGAAAATTGCTGTTTTCATTCCGGAAATCCAAGCATAAGATCCTCAATTGATAACCACATCGTAATAACTGATCTTTATTAAATTTTACTGATTATGTATCTATATTATAAAGAACAAACGCATCTGTGCATAACGCTGACGTCATTTTCCGAATGGCAATACTTCACGATCAAATTTCGGTCTTCAAATTTTCGCTACTGCAATTTTTCAATCTTCTGACCATCGTACATTTTCAATTTTTGTCGCATAGGGAAATAAATGTACTTTCAAATGCAATTTGTTTAAAAACTGTATTCATTGACTGATGTATTATATTTTCTAAAATAATTTTTAAGCATGATTTTTTTTTAAAGTTTATCTTATCACGTGCCAGTTTCAATACATAAAATAATAAACATTTTGCACATAAAGCAACAAACATTTTTCAGCATTTGTTTCTGACTATTTTTGCATAATGAAATTAATACTTCCTTTATAAGCAAATAAAAGAATAATATTAAAAAATCCACCAAACTAACATATTTGTGAAAGACAAATTAACGAAATTAATACTTCTTTTATAAACAAATAAAAGAATAATATTGAAAAAAACACAAATCTAACATATTTGTAATCGTACAATTTAAATTTTTAGATCACCAAATAGGATTTTCTTTTCAAATGGAATTTGTTTGCAAAGTTCATCTCAGTTTACTGATTGTCTATGGTTTTAAAAACAATTTTAAAGCATGAAATATTTTTTAATTTATCTATATCGCGCGGAGCTCGATTACGAAAGATTAATCCGTTTGCCCTTAAAACAAAATAAAGAGTTCATCATTTTCTTACGGCTAATTTCCATTAAAAAAATCTTCCCTATGAATAAATAAATAAAATAATATAAATAAAACACAAATTTACCAGACGTGTATAAGCTCTGAAATTATCAGAATATAAAAGGATGCCATAAGTAGCAAAATCTTGGCAAATAACTCTTAGCATGCGGATAATAAGAAAATATCGCTTTTGATAAATTTCAAATTGTGTAATTCGTATTTTCCATATGAAAAATGCTTTTTAATGTAAGTGGTCAATCTCAAAAAATTATTGCATATGAAAAAATCATTAGTTTAAAAAAAAAAAAAAAAAATGTTTTCACCTATATTCTTTAACCCGGGAAGCCCGGGTACGATCCCCTAGTTCCTCTAATGATTACTTTTTTAGAATAATTAATCATTTAAAAGCAGTAACAATGAACTTTTTTTCTCAAAATAAGTCTTTAAATTTATTTGTCCGTAGTTAAAATCAGAAGTTCTAAATTATTATTAATGCAAACATTACCCTTTACAAACTTGGGTGCTTAGAAATTTGTGTAAAATATGGAAAGATGGCCGCCAAGCCCATGATGCATAATTTTAAAACATTTGAATTTTCAGAAACACGTTATGATGTATTTAGTACAGGAGAAAAGGATTTCTATCAACATATACGAAGTCACTCGACTTACAGATGGTAATTTTTTTTTAGTGGAAAATGTTAAAAAAGTGCCATAATATAAGCTTGGAAATATGATATCACACCATTTTTTAGCCACAAGTTTCATCTATTTTTTTTAGCTTGGCTTTTTTTTTTTTTTTTTACTTTTGAAAAGTTGGTTTTTAGTAGATTATAGCTACTCTGTATATTTAAATACTTCAATACCTAACTTTTATTTTTTTTTAATTAATTTGTTTAATTAATACTAGACAGTAACCATCAAGATTTGATGGTAAATAACTTGAATGTTTCATTAGAAAAATTCTTGAATTTTTAATTAGTCACTTTTAACCCATTCGGGACCATGGGTGCATGTATGCACCCTCGAAAAGTGCTTAAAACGCTGGAGTTTAATACCAGTAAAAAAGAAAAGTAAAATTGTTTTTATTTAATAACAACATTTTCGTGATTTATAAAGTTAAGTCAAATAATTAACAAAAAGTGATGCCGAACGAATAAAATTTGCGTAAAAGATGCCGGTCCTGAATGGGTTAAATTAATTATTGAAATTGTGATAAATTTCTATATTGCATAAGTAGTTACTATTTTTTTAAGGTGATAGATGGTGCCATCAATCTAACCTATTCAATGAAGTGAAAGAATTTTAAGTTTATAATTTATAACCAATTAATGCTTGCTTTTTATCAGAAATTTACCTACAAATATTGAGTAGAGTATACATTTTTACTTACTATGGTCCTATTTTTTTTTTCTTCAAAAAAATAACAATATTTATTTTTATTTTATTTATTTTTTAATTACACAACCATTAAAAGCTGCCATGAATTTTATTTTTACCAGTCAAATTCACTAAAAGCCTAAATTAAAAACTTCATGCAGCTAACGATTTATAATATATATTTTTTATTACTTGAATTTTATTTTATATTTTTATACATTTTTTAAATATTAAACCACGGATATCAAGGTAATTTCTTTTACAGTTCTTATATAATATTTTTCTTTTTTTCTGTTTTATTTTTTTACGGAAAAGAATGGCAAACTTTCCTTTCTGACACACACACACACGTGTATTCTTGGTAATGATCAGAAAATATGACAAAAATTGTAGATCAGCTCAATTTAATTAATAATTACATGCAAAACATTTTAAATATAAAATTATTTTTTTAAAATATTGTTTAGTGTTACATTTTATTCAGTTATAAAGCAATCAAATAACAATAATAATAAATCATATGTCTCTCCCTAATAAAATATGTCATTATTGAAATGAATTATCTCCAAAAATATTACAGAAGTCATTTTGCCGGGCATTGTGCTCAAACTTGCATCCTCTACAAAAATTCAGTGCTTTAAACTGCTGCTTTAGATCAGTGGACCAGCAGGAACTTGTTTTATCGGACTCTAAATTGAAGACGCAAGTGCAAATGTGTCAATTTTCATCTACTTATAAATCTATATCTCTAAATGAAATAAAAAAACTCTGCAGGGGTCTTGGGCATAGGATTTTTCAAAAACTTCCTTCCCCATTGGGGTAAACCTACATCTTTAGAACGACCCTAAACAAAAAACTTTGCAAGATGAGTTTCAAGAAATACACATGAAATGCAGAGGATTTTTTTTTTTAGTTAAAATAGGAATAGTCTTGTGCCTCCCATGCAAGGCATAAGACTATTACTTCACAATTGGGAAATGAACAATGCCAAGTTTTTTAATGTACTTTACACATCACGTAGGAAAGAGAGAATATTTCATTTGATTTTTGAATTTTAAATCAAAAAGGGTAACTTTGAAAATGCTGGATGGATGTTCAAATGCAATGGTTTTTAAACTGTAATCTGTGTACTCCATTCAAGGGGTCTGTATAAGTCTCGCATTCAATGTAAACTTTTAGAGCTTTTAAAAATCTAGAACCTAAGAGAAATCTTGAAAAGAAAAAAATTGTTACTTCCATGTTATAGCGCTCCCCCCCACCTCCCCAAGTGATTGAGATGCGCCGCCCAGTTATATAATATTATAGTAGTACAGTACACTCCCTCTAATCCACACAGGTCAGGACCAAGGGTTTTGCAGATTATAGAATTTTGGGGATTATAGGTCATTTCTTTGTTTGCATTCTAATATTTGAATTTATCAACAAATATAGAAATCACATTGTAAATAAATAACACAGAAATGAAAGGAAATGCCTTTGTTATATATATAAAAACAATTTTGTATATTAGAAATACATTTAAATGATATAATACAAAATTAATAGAAAATACTTCTACTTATTTTTAAATCTATCAAACATCGCAGTGATAGTGGTTTGCTTTATAGCTTTTAATTTATACTCTGCAATTTAATCTTGCAGCCTTTTAACAGTCAGGATATTTTGATCAGTAACAAGTTTGTTTTCTAAAAAATTAGGATATTTATCCTCAAGAGCTAAACCCTTCTTTGAAAGCAATTTTATCGTTAATATAGCCAGCAAATATGTTCAGAATATAGCAGTTTAATAGTTATTTACAAGGATAAGATAAACAAAAACATTTCCTTCTAATTAATGCAGAAATTCATTAAAATTTCTTAATAAATTCATCAGATCTGTCAACTTTTATTTTGGTTAAAGTGTAAAATATCTTGCTTAAAAAAAGATTTTAACTGTTTGTTTACATCTAAAATATAGTGTGGATTAGAGGCAGTGGACTGTATATGATTTACATTACAAGTTATAATGCATATGACCAAATGATGTATGTAAGATAGATATGAGTTATATATGGTGTAGATATGAGTTTGGAAACTTTCTTTGAGAAATCATAACTGCGATCTTGACACAATCAAATTGTAGGGGCTGCTATAGTAAGGAAGTACCAAACAAATAATATTGTTCAAATTATATACAGTATAATTATTTTATACACTATGCTTAACAGTATCTGGCCAGCTGGTGTAAGAAAAAGTTAATTTAAAGTTTTGAAACAATTTGAATGTCACAATTCAGGGTAAAGACTATGCACATAATTCTAAATTAACAAGATTAGCCAATTCATTGTTGAGAATATTAGGAAACTTTCGTGAATTTTTATTTTAATTCTTTATAAAAAAAATGTCTAGATTCAATTTTGCAGTTAATTCTTTAGATACATCTACTATTTATCTCTATCAATATATTTCTTTTTTGACAGTTTCATATTCTGTAACGGTTACTTGAACAGTACTTCTGTCTTACAAAATATTTTTTTTAATTTTAATCTTTAACTGCCATTTCTGTTTTGTATTGTGTGATATTTCTACGGCATAATTTTGCTTATCATTTGAAATTAAAATAATTTACTTTTTAAATGTGAATTTTTCTTTGTTTCTCCATTTAATAGGTATAAATTTAGTGTGTAATGTATCAAACAAACATAAAAACACTTAACAGAAACACATCAAATTTTATTTTTGTAAAAATTAATCTTATGATAATAATAAAAAAAATACAGTTTCTACACTCTAAAAACATGATAGAATTTTGAAGCAATTGAAAGATCATATTCATAATATATTAAAATATAATACATACATCAATATAGAATGTTTTGATTTTCTTTTTTCATTTTTTTAAATTCTAATTTCACAGGGAAAAGATTGCACACTAAAGAATTTTTAACACTGTAAGTGTGAAAAATAACTTGTAAAAAATATACATATATATATATTTATTCAATGTACATGTAAAGAAAGGTGCTAGTAGGAAATACATGAAGTTTAGACCATGAAACAACAGCAAATAAAGATCAGGTAAATTACATTAACCAATTAGTGCTTTGATTGGAAAATAAGTGGCATTTCCTTTATTATATTTTGTTGCCAATCATTGAGATATTTAAAATTTATAAGCCAATATATGCATAAGATTGTCTTTTGATAACACACTGTGTAACAAATAAATGGAGATAAAATTCTTGTGACCCATAGCATTGGAAGCAAATTAACAATACAAACAATATTTACCACGAAGAGCACAAATTTATGATACAGATGTTTTAATATGTTATTAACAATACTTTGATAAGGAATTGAAGTCTGCAATATCTTTCAAAGTGGTGTAGCCCTGCAAAAAAGCAGTGCTGAAGACATTTTATATATAAAGGTACTGTATGGTCATAACATCTTCATTAAACACATATGTATATATATATATATATATATGTATGTATATATAGATTTATTAATAATTGATACATTAATTGTTAATCTTGTAACATATATCAATATAATATACAACAGCATACTTTAGAGCATTAAAAAAAACTGCTGCTCTAAAAATTTGCAATCCCTTTCATAATGTAACAATATAGATCATTGAATCATTCTAATTTGCTTTGCTTCCTTTAACTTTAAATGCTAAACATTTTTCTTCTCTCGAGAGAGATACTACAGAAACTTAATATTTTCAAATACTGTCTATACAGAATTTTAAAAAAAGTTATCTCTTCTATTTTCAAAAATTAAAAATGATAAACCTCAATTCTTGTCTTTCATCATCACATTAATATGAAGCAAAAATAAGCTACATTTCTAAAAATCTAAATATTTTTATTTTAGGTCAAAAGTCATCCTGAGTATCATGGACCCAGCCAGCTATTTCAGGCTGGACATGCACTGCATTAAGCCAAAATGACTCTATTTCTTTAATTAAGTATAATAAAATGTTCTGAATTTTGATTTATTAAGAAAAAATAGCACAATCACAGACATATAAAAAAATATGCTTATAGAATAGATATTTACTCACTAATGAGACTTATTTAGTTGATTTTTTTCTATTGATAATTATTTAATGATGTTTACTAAAAGGTGATTATCAATAAAAACCTCAAAGTAATCATATAATAGAGGGATAATCTCCCTAACCATTCTTGAGCCAAGATGAAATCACATGACTCGAGGCAAAAAGCCTACCATTCAGCATGGTAATAATATTGGTTTCTATGGATGATATTAGACTGTTTCTTGTTTACTATCGTTTTTAACTCATGTAGACATAGAGCAAATAAGCAAGGTTCTGATACCATTCATCAATATATATTTATTTTTAATTGTGTTATATATATGTTTAAAGGATTTTAAGAATATATTACAACTATGATATTGTTTATTCATGTTGTCATGATCAAAATAAAAAATATATATTTTTTTAATATCATAAATGTGTATAATAATAGATCTTTCTATCCTTTAGTCATAGAAATTTAAATATTAAATGTGCAATTATTAGTAAAAGTTTGATTTGTTTGCATTTTAAGAAGATACCATACAAGGGTGCTTGGCTGTACAGTTTTTGGCCAAAAGAAAGTTGTTTTTGTTTTTTAAAACATAAACAATCATACTTTAACAAATTAATTGTCCTTACTTCAGATTAAATTTATATTTTAAATAAGTATAAATAGGGGTGAATATATATTAGAAGAAGAAACTTTAATTGTTACCTAAAAATAAAAATATACTTAAAAATAAATGTAATGTTTGATTTATTTATTTATTTATTTATTTATTTATTTTTTTTTTTTGGGGGGGGGGGGGGTGTTTATTTGTTAAACTGCTACCTTGTATGTATTTATGTAACTTGTTTTGACCACGATATTAAATAATTCATTATGTGTGTTATACTAGTAAACTAAATTATTTACAAACTTGCATTCCTTAAGCAAAAATTGTAAACAAAGTTATGAATCTATGTTAATTGAGTTATGATTTATTGCAATTAATTGAAATATGTGGTTATTGATGTAACTGTTTTGAAAGTTAAAAAAAATATATATATATAATAAATATATATAGATATGTTATGAATTCAGAAAGTTTAAAGCTGAAATTTCTATTTAATTAAAATCTTCTTTATATAATAATAATAATAAATTTCAATTACAGTAATTATTGAAATCTTTAAACTCTTTCTCTATGTTTCCCCTCCAGCATAAAGCTAAAATTCTTGAAAACTAATTTCTTTACTCTTTTTTTTTCTGTCCTATTTGTTACTTTGTATTTTAACAATAAAAAATTAAGTATCTAATGAAATTAAATATGAATAAAACTATGTGAAATTTGGTTAATTTATTAAAATATATCATTCTTTTTTGTTTTGAAAATTTAAATAAAAGTTTGATAAGTCTATTTTTTATTACTGATGATCCCAAAAAATTACAGAAATAAGAAATTGTTTATTAACCAAAAAACCTCTATGGTACTAACCCATCTTTTCTGAAACCTGAAGTAGTGATTTTAATGTCTGTTTAAATAATTCTAAAAATTTTAAATCTCATTTGCAATGTGAGGGAAAAAAAAAAGTGTTTTGAGACTTTAAAGAAAAACTTTGTTTATTATTTTGGAAAAATTGCAATATAGTGGGACAGAATATTAAATGTTGATGTCTAACTTTGCAGAACAATCGATGCAGCTCTTGCATAAAAAGAAAAAAAAAATAGTGATCCCTACTTTCAGCTAAAATTGCAACAAATAGAAAGTTTATGAAATGTATTTTGCAAAAATATGCAATTTTCCCATTGTCCAAAAAATAAACGTAAGAGTAAACATAAAAAATAAACATAATCACATCTAAACTGAAAACTTCAATAAAATCATTGGTAGTAGATGTGCTTATTTACAAGTTAATATTTTATTATATTCCATTGTTAATATACTCCAATACAAATTTTCATTATTAATAAATGAAGCATTAAAAATTTTGCATTTAGAAATAAATAACCACAATAAATTGCAGTCAAGTAAATTAATTCTATGTATAGCAACATTAAAGATTCATTTTGATTCATGAAAACTTAAGGAATAATAATCTAATTTTGAAAATAAAACAAGCAAAAATACACTTATCGTTCTTTATAAAATTTCAACACACAGAAATGAATGAGTGTACTAGGTTTATTGAAGATCACTGAAATGAAAGAAAATGTATGTTAAGTATTTTGAAATAAAAAAAATAATACAAAATAATTAAACACATTAAAATTTGTTAGTTTTTTTTCCAACTTTTAAAATTTATTTGCTTTAAGAATAGAATTATCCTTAATTTATTCCTTAGAATTATGTAGGGCATTTCATATTTATCCTGAATTCATGCCAAGTGAAAAATAATCAGTGATTTTTTAAGGACTTTAATTCACAAGACTGTTTTTTTCATCATTTTAAATTAACTAGCACATAATTTAAAATTAGGAAATGACCTGCATAGTTTTTTTTTTCTTTAAAGTACAAAGTTTATATAAGTAACATCAGCTACATTTTTAAATGTATGAATATTTAAATGAAGAAGAAGCAATGTTTAGCATTCTCAACATCTTTTTAATAGCACAAACATTAGTAACCAGCTTATAATATTCAATAATCACATTATACATAAGTTATAAAAGGAACTTATCAATCTATTTTTAATAAATAGAATGAAACAGTTACAAATAATTGGAAACCTTAGATATAAAATTTATGTTCTAACTTTTAAAATTGAAATATGAAAAATGTTGCAAACTAAATTCTGTTTTCATATTTGGACGATTGAATTCATATTCATGATTAACAGATTATTTTAAGGATATATATATTTACGTAAAATCCACTATTTTACAAAAAGTTGTAATGTTTTTGAATTCTCATCATTATTAGGGTGAAATTATGCATGAATAAGCATATATATATATATATAACAATTTTTTTTTCTTATACCATATACATATATATATATATATCATTTTTAAATCACCGGACAAATCATGGTGATAACAGTCATTTTCTACAATATACTCTGAATAAAAAATGCCATTCACGATAAATTGAAATACATTAAAATGAAACTGACATAGCAAGTTACTTTTATCACAAGCTCTTGCTTGCAATAAAACAATATTACAAATACAAAACATTATTAAAAATATTCTTTAATGAATAAACAATAAAAAATTGCAATTCACATTCAACATCAAATTTTAAGTTCTGTATTTTCTACAGTTCAGGGTACATATGACTCTAGGATAGCCACTTTGTACGCAGTTGTATTTAAATAGCAATGAGTGTAGGTCTCCAGATGAGAACTATTCATATAAGAATGGAATTTAAAACTGTTTCTCACTTGCATAGATCAATGTGTATTGGAGTGCATAGTTTAATAGTTAAGTTAAAGTCGGTTTTAGGTCCAACAATGCTAAATTAGTTTTATAAGAAAAACATCAAGGGATAAACAGCAGACAAGAAGAACAAAGTATATCAAGAAAAAATTCTTTCTTCCAACAACATAAATAACATGCCTATAGATGTGGGAGTTCTGGGTGTTCAACGAATTTTAATGAATTTTCTGTTTCTCAAATATACATTGCATGTTTAATGAAGGTTGATAAAAATTTTCTATCACCCTCCAATTTTAAAAAAATTTACTTTTAAATTTTGGATTATATGGGCATTTGCATAGCAACTATGATAACATTACATTTTCATTTTAATTCTGTTTTTTTCTACAAACACACATTTTGGCTTGAATTATCTCGATAGAATATTAAAAAGAGTAGGAAAAATTTTATCTTGATATTTTGTTTATAAGACCTTCGTGAATTTTCATACAAAATTTAATTTATATTTACAAAATTTCTTTTTAATTTTTCTAAAAAAAAAAAAAAAAAATAATAACACTATACCTTTTTAATATTATAATCTTACTTTTCAGCTATGTAAGTGTTCATTTGGTCATTAATTTTTATGATAAATTCAAATGACAAAATTCATATCTTAAACGGCAAAAAAAAAATTAGCACTGTTTTTTACTTTTATGTTTTCAAAATCTGCGAGTGGTGGAAAATTTTCAATGCCATATTCTGTTTTTAGCATCCTCTAAAATATAAAAATTTCTACTCATTTAATGAGAAACAAATGCCTTGCTGAACAGTGCAATTAATCATTTTCAAAGCCATAGTCATTAATGTTTCTATGAAGTTGGAAGAAGGTAATTTTTTACATATAGCTTTATCATCTTTAGGTTCATTTTTACAATATCTATAAGAACAAAGGTCTCAAAGAGGAATGATAACGACAGAGAAAATGAAGATGGATAAGATATTATCCAGTTAAAATAGAATTCTTCTAAACCTATTGGAGCAAAATAGATGTGCATTAAAGTGCTTAATTTCTGAACACAATTGTGAGATTTCAGAAAAAGCAAGGACAATTCCATTAGTTAAAATGTGTATATGGACAGAAATGACGCATTCACCTTCACAAAAATTTCTGATGAAAGCTGGTAATAAGTGCTGTGAAGCAATTATTAAAGTTGGAAATCATTTAATTTCAAAAACAATTCTACGTGCATGGATGATAAAACATGTTCTTAGAAAACTTTTTAATATCAAGAAAATCATAATTTTAAAACGATAATTAAATACAGTAGCTGCTCATTCTGTTACAGACTTTCAAGTTTTTCATTCTGATAGAATATAATGAATATATTTCTTAAACAAAATTAAGTTATTATTTGGACTTTTTAAAATAAACTAAAACAGAAGATTATTACTTAAACAGTGTGCATTAATGAAGCCTTTGATAATGCATACTCAGGAACACAAAATATTTCTTGTTATAAATATTTAAAAAAAAAGGAACTTTAATGTACACCAGGGATTTTATTCAGGAAGTGAGAAATCCAGAATAATGGAGATGAGAAGACAAGCATTGATTTCTTGTACCCTCTGATGGGGTACAAGGGTTACTATTATTTTTTTTTTCTATTTTCTAAGATGTTTTGATTACTTTAATATAATTTAGGATTTATATTTACAGCTTTTCTGATAGATCTTATGTGAAAATTCTTTAAATATGTTATACATCAGAAATACAGATTTATTTAGAAAATTTTAATGTATTTCAATTGCATAAATTTAATTACTATGAATCCATTGTAGTTTTCACATATGTTAATATATGAAAAATAAAGTAAAATAAATGCAAAAACTACAATGAGCTCTTCATATTAAAAATAATCAAATTGATATAATTGGATTACATTCCCATTTGCTAAAGAAAATTTGTGTGTCTGACTTTGCATAATACATTAAAACAATCTTTACACAAAAATCAATCAGAGAGGCAGTAAATATATATTCTAAATTAAATTAAAACATTCAATACATCTGAAAAATTACCTACTGAGAGCTAAAAGTCAAGCTTACCTATCCATTTCTTTTTGAATACCTACAATAATGAAAAAGAAACAATCAAATTTAACATGCTGTTGTACGATTCTGGAGCTCCTTTTCACAGTCTTTTATTTAACTTAACTTAGTTCATGTATGAAAAAATGGAATTTTTTAATTGATTTTTCACTCACTTCTATGATAGAATTATAAAATTTGTGTATGTACACAGGTGTGTTTCCATTGACAATACATTTTAATATTTTTAGAACTTCAATTATAAATTAACTTTAATACATTTTTTTATTAACCAACCACAGGTGATAAATTGCCAAATATTCTTTATGGTTATAACTGTATATGAGTTACAACAACAACAGAGTTAATTATCTGCCAAACTATGCCTGCTAAAATATGCCATTAGGCTGTAAAACTGCAATTATGAAATATTTGAATCAATAAGTAGAATATATAAATAAAAAATAAAGAGTATAATTTTTCTTCCTTTCCTTCTTCTTCATTTTTTTTTTTTAATATAAATTTTAAATGTTTTTATTTCAGTGCAAAAATAAAAAGGTGAAAATTTAAAATCATGGTTGTACACCAACTATGACTATTTAATAAACTTATTTATAGATTGAACTAAATGTTGTAGTTTTCAGTTACCATTCTATTATGTTGTCATCAATTCTATTTTTCAAATTTCTACAAGGGTATAAATATAACCAATTGATTTTTGCCTTTTTCAGGTAAACATGAGTAATCCAATCCAATAGACTGCTTTTATCAAGCCTAAAGTCAGTTCCTCTCTCACCCTTTCCATTGTGGCTTCTGCAGGCAGCATATTAGCTGTTTCTGCTATTTTTTTCTCCTGTAATTTTTTTAATGTTATGCATTCATCATAGCACAAACAATTTTTGTATTTGTTTTAATTTTTATTTAATGTATGCCCCAAAATATATTCGATGTTTCAAAAAAAAAAAAAAAATCTGTAGAGTATTAGAATTTTACATGAATTTATTTTAAATAGGGTACAAATTCCATTCCCTAATGTTTAAATAAATTGGTTGAAAGCAACTCAATATGCAGGCCTGCCAACTTTTTATGTGCAACTTGAAACATAATCATTAATTCATATTTATAAAATTTTTCAATCTTTAGAACATGGTATTCTGCACTATTAAATTACGAATTATATTTATTAAATAGTTAATACTGATTATATTAATTTTGTTCTATTGCTTTGTTATACTACTTTTTTCTATCTTATTACTTTAATTAATTTTGAGATTGTATTAAATTTTCTTAAACATTATTATATAAGTATAATAGGTTGCAGTTCACCTTAAGTAACAAACATATATTTGCGGCCTGTGAGAAAGAAAGGTTGAGTAAGACTGAAGTAAAGTAGTTAAAAATCTGCTGCTATATTAAGGACTAAATTAAATTAAACCAATTTAGACAACAATGTGTTAAAAATAATACTTCAAAATAAAATTATTTATTCCAATGATCTCCCTGGTATGCTGTCAATCTTTATACTATTTTCCATTCAATGAGAGGCTACTGTAATTCTAAAACATAATTAAATGTTATTCTGAAAGATATATATATTTTTAATAACAATGCTTGAAAAAATGCAACAATTTGATTTACAGCAATGCTTTCAATCTAATAAACATTTTCAAAACTATAAGGCCACATGCACATGAAATGGTTAGGAAATGTAACAAAAATGATGTAGTTCCTACAAAAAATACTATACATTTTCATTTATAATATAAACAAAAGAAGAAACATTTTCGCTTATTGCACACAAATTAAGCACTTACAGGCATTTATTTCAAATATTTATTGCATTTCTTTTCCAATAGTCATTTACATAGAAAAGAAAAATAAATTTGTAGTGTTAAGAGAGTATAAAACTGCAAAAACTTGGACCTTATCAGAATGATAATCTAGGTGTGCTTTAAAAAGGTGAGGGAGTATTTTAAAGAACTATTATACAAAGAAGGCAGTATGAAAATTCATACTTCTGGGCTGTAGGATTACGTCCAAAGAAGACTCTCATAAACTTTTCACTCCTCTTCAGAAATTAAAATTAAGAATCAAAAATGGTCTTAGAAAACCATTCCTTGTCACTGTATAAAACTAATATTTTTATTTAGTTTTAGTCTTTTTTTTTATAATTATGCGTACAAATATTATTGCATATTTATTCTCCTGGATCATAAATGCTCAGTATGACAGAGGATGACATATTTCTTTTTCCTTATCTGTGTTCATCCAGTGTCAAGTTTGCTAAGAATTATTATTATGAAACAGATTGGAGAAACTTATAGTTAATAATATGCAGCAGGGGGAAATGTACACCAAAGAACTAACAAGGAAGGTGACACACTAGACCTTTAACAGTTGTTCTCAAATATTTTAAGATACAAAGTTCATTTATTGTCTAGCTGAGTAAACAAAACAGACAAATGCATTATACGTGCAATACAACAAATTTTCTCTTTAGATTAAACATTGAAAAGATAATTATTAGTTTATTTCCATTAAATATGCATATATTTTGAGATTGGTTTAAAAAAAAAACCTCAAAGAAATTTTCATTAAATGCCAAGAAAACCTGAGTAATAATTATTTTATTCCAAACAGGTATATAAAAACAGTAATATCCTCACAGGTAAATTTTATCTGCTCTCTCTCCCATTTAAAAGTTTAAGGTAGCATGAATATGTTTTAAGCATATATGTGTCACTTACGAATCATGCAGAAAACATATGAGTCACATTTTATTTTTATTTTCCTTACCAACCTGCCATTTAAATTATTTATACAATGTAACTACTGTTATATGAACAAAACAAGATCTATGATATTCTGAAAATTCTACTTGTATGTATATATGTGTGTATATATATGATGATGATGAGGACGAAACTTAGAAAGTTGTTAAGGGTTTTGAAAGTTGAATGAAATTTTGTGATAGCTCAGAATTTAATTTGAATTACTCTACTTTTAGTTAAATCATAAAATAAAAAGTTCTTAATGGGATTAAAAACACTGAGTTAACATAGATTCAAATTTATTTTCAAAAAGCCAGGGAAATATCAATTTAGATTAACAGTATTTAATTACAACTGTTATAAATGTCTGTAATTTGGCATCGGGACTACTTGCGAATAAGCCCAGAGTCCGCCATCTTGAATTTGGTGCCTTTTTTGGTGATTTCGTTCTCCCGATGGGCTTCCGACGATTGTAATGTTCTGGTAACCCTAAATTTTTTACGTCACTTGATTTTTGGAGATTGTCCCGTCCAGACATGCGTTTGCTGTTCCGAGATTCTCAGCTACACGTGGTCAAGGTTGTATTGTTTCATACTGTTTTTTCTTTTATTTGATTAAGAAACTTATATTTAATCTAATTTTATAGCATATTTATTTAATCAAGAAAAAAATTACATTTGTATCTCATTTTATCGCATATTTAATCGAGAAAAAAATCAGTTTCTTTTATTGTATAATGTTACAATATGGCTATTATAAATATACATTGCCTTTTTCTTTGGATAAATGTTCGTATTTTGCGTTTGGGCTAATTGCAGATTTTGAGTAATCGCCCGGAGATGGCTCCCTATTTTAATTATTATTAATAACGATTCGAGTGCTGTCTTCTGTTTAGTTTGCATTGTTTTTTATTTAAAATTGATGAATAAATGTTAATATTTTGCGTTTGGGCTAATCGCCGATTTTGAGTAATCGCCCGGAGATGGATTCGAGTGCTTTTTCTGTTCAATTTGCATTGTATTTTATTTAACGATTCGAGTGCTGTTTTCTGTTCAATTTGCATTGTTTTTTATTTAAAATTGATGAATAAATGTTAATATTTTGCATTTGGGCTAATCGGCAATTTTGAGTAATCGTCCGGAGATGACCCCTATTTTTATTATTATTAATAACGATTCGGGTGCTTTTTCTGTTCAATTTGCATTGTATTTTATTTAAAATTGAATATTTGGTTTACTCTACTGCTTTAAAAGGGTCATTTATAGCGACTTTAAACTTGAAAAACATTGAAAATTCATAGATTAAACACTTAAAGAAAAGCAAAAAAAAAAAAAATGAAAATTGCTGATTTCTGTTAAAAATTAATTTTTATTTTTGCTTTTCTTTAATTATTTAATCTTTGATTTTTCAAAGTTTTTTAAGCCTGAAGTCGCTATAAATTACTATTTGGCGACAATTGCTTGGCGCGAAAACAGGTTTTTCACGCCAAAAAATTTTCCAAGATGGCGGACTCCAGGCGTATTCGCAAGTAGTTCCTTGGCATCTTCATAGTTACAAATAACCAACTACACTATTTGACTCAAGTTTGATACTTTTGTAAGAATTGATACAACTTACATAATCATCATTTCCACTCTTACTATAAAACAACTCAATAGTATTGGTGTACACATGAAATGATTTAACAACTAACATTTTAATATGTGGAAAACTGTATTAAATATTATAATGTTAAAAGATTTTCCCTATCCCCCCAAAAAACCATTAAAATTCAATAATTAAAAAATATTTTTTGGCAATTTTACTGTTTCATTTTTTTTTTTTTTTATTACATACAATACTTTAAGATAGTAATATTACTTTTATAAAGTACAAATGCTTAAGTAAAATTAAAATACATTGGTTAATATATCCCTAAACCTTTGATACCCCCACCCCTCCTCAATGGATAAAATATGCAAGAACAACTGTTACAGAATTAAGAAAAACTTTTTTTATAAATTAAAAAAAAAAAAATTATATCATTAAAAATCGTTTTCTTCTTCTGTTTCAAAAAGAAGGCTGCAGATTTACATATAATTAAGAATAATATATTCTTTGTTTAATATATATATATGTATACAAAATGCAGAACAAAGTGCAACAAAAACTGAAAAAAGATTTATAAAGAAACACTGGAATTCCATATTGGTCCCTGCTGCAGTAATGAACAGAAAAGTTTAGGAAATAAAGAATACCATGCAGTAAACTAAATACAATTTCATCAATTGTGCACACAAAAGGAAAGAGGTTTTTTTTTTTTTTTTAAATATAAAACAACCTAGAAAAAATTTAAAGAAAATCTACAATCTATAAGGAAAGATTTAGATAATAAATTTTTAAAATATATCCTAATAATAATAATAAAAAAAACTATGAAACAGACTGTTAAAATATTAATATAACTGCATCTAAAAAACTATAAAACTAATAAAGCCATTTAATGGTACTCAATATCAACAGGAATTTATATAGTTTCATAACATTTGATATATGCTTATAATTTCATATATTGTCAACATGAAAGTGGGTAAAGTATATAACAGAAATATGATAATTTTCATTTTACAACAGTTTTAAAACATTTAGTATAAATATATTTAATAAAAAATAATATACAGGAAGAGACAGAGAAATAACAAAGAATACATAGTTACTAGAAGTAAACTATAAATATAGAAACATCTTAAATTTCAGACTAGTTTCATCATAAATTTTTTACCCTCTACATCAACAGATCATAATTTTCAAATTTTGATATAGTTAAAATTTAAATAAATTAAAATAAAAAATATATAAAATTTTGTAGTATATCATTGCATCGAAAGATAATTAAAATACACAGTTCGTGAGTTAAAAATTATGATTGGACATTTTTAACCGAAGTCATATAGTTGTAAAATAATTATGATTTATTCATATAATAGATGAATACCCATAAAAGATTATAAAAATTTCAAACTGAAATGTACAAAAACTTAATAGAAAAATATATTATGAAAAATAATTTCATAAAAATCAAATTAATGCGCTTTTGAGATATTAAAATAAATACAAATAATTCCTCAACAATCCTTTAAATTTTAGAATTGTATAAATTTAGAATCAGTTACTATTTTATGGCTGACTATGAAATGAAAATAATAATAATAGTTAAAAATCTACAATAAAATAAAATAACATTCATTTTGAACTGAAAAGTCATGGCACATAAGTGTATTTCTATTTCTTAAAAAAAATCACATGATTAAGGCAATAAGTATAAAAGTATATCTGAAATCAACAACAAAATATTTTCTCTGAAAACATATATATGTTTCACATAAAACAAATAATACATTACTAGTCAATCGAATCTTTGAAACAATTTTCTTTTCTTTTTTTTTTATTATAGAGAAAAGAAAATTCTGATTAGAAAAAACAGTTTTTTCTTTGCATTTTAAATATATAGATGGGGATGGTCTTTTACATAATCACAGTTACATACAAAAGAGTACGCAAATGATTTTTAATACACTTTCTCGGCACAGAGAACTTTTACTGTCTTCAACAATGATACTCGAAAAGTACGTCGAGGGTCATAGTTGAAATGAAGATTAAAAAATCAAAATCAATGATTATATATAACTCTTGCGATGAATAAACATCAGATGTAAAATAAAACTTAATCTGTACATAAAATATTATCAATGCAATGAGTTCTCACACAAATTCATCAAAAAATTCAAACTTCACAATTAATGCTTGATCACTTTGAAGAATAATTATCTAAAAATTCAACAGGTGAAAGAAAAATAAGAATTTTTTTCCTCAGGTTTTTCCAAAAAACTTGGTTTTATTTTATCTGTATCTTCAATATTTTTTTCTTTTTCCAAAGTCATGGCACATCCAGTGACTGCTGCTCTAGCTATTGTGACTAGTGTCTGGCAGTCACCATAGTTGCAAGAAAATAAATCTGTTTATCACAGAAGGATCTTTCATGTGTCACTTCAGGCTGCCCTGAAAGGGATGAGATCCCTTTGCTTAAGTGGGCAAGTCGAACGGATAGGTTACTTTTATGGAAAACAAAGAATCAGATTTCACTGTACTGTGTATGTAACTAAATATTCTGGTCACAGCACGCTGTTCATGAACGGAGTTGGTAGAGGTATGTGATAGTATTTGCACAATGGCCGACTGCACTTTCCTTTAACAGCATCCCGACAAACAGTCACTTTGCCATCCAGTACCTCTACATAATCTGGAAAAATATGCTTTCTTTAATAAAAGATAAATACATATATTAATTTAAATCAAACCGCAAGGACTAATACTGTTATAATGTACACATTAAAACTGTTTTGTGTGCAATGCTACTACATGGTTTCAACTTTTTGTGCCATGAATGCACATTATTCTTTCATGTTGAATTATTGTACGAAATATATTTTTTGCAATTATATTTACAAATAAAAGCATAATGATAACAGTAATGATACCTTTGATCTTATTGATTCGTATTAATGCATAGCATAGTTAGTATTTAAATATTACATATTGCATGTACTTTTTGGCAGTGATGTAACTATAAAAGCAGGAGCTGTGCAAAATTTAATACTGCCTCTCCCCACAGACCACCATGTTGTGGACTGTGTGCAATAACAAAAACAGAAGAATTTGGCCATGTGTTGCAACATGTGAATAAACATTGCAGATTAATTGAATATGACAAGCAAATTAATTTTAATAATATCAAAAACATTTATTACGAGAAAATCATGGATCTAAATCAGGGTTAGAAAAACCCCCAGTTTTGCCTGGAATTCTTTTTTTTTTTTCCCAGATATACTCTATATAACCTATACAGGCTGATTCGCTACTGCATGTACAAACTTTGAGGGATAGTACAGGTAACTCACTAAAACAAAGGGTTTTTTGTACAGGAAAGCTAGGTATAAATACAGGATGTCTCACTATAAGTCAAACCCAAGTTTTTATTCACAACTTTAACATGAAGATATTTTACTGGTATATTCAACAGACTTAGTTTACTTTGTGTGAAATGTGGTAGATATCACAGGAAGTCTACTGTATTAATGTTAGTAATACATATGAACTACATTACAAATACAAAGTGTCTAAGTCAGTGTTGATTGGATGCTGATCGTAGCCATTTTCAGCAATTTATTGGGGTGTTACCATATTTCACAGAAAGCAGAGTATGTCCATTGAAACTATCAGTAAAATATCTTCATTATTAAAGTTGTGAAAGAAAACTCAGAATTCGACTTGCAGTAAGACAAGATGACTGAATAATTGGATTGCTATCCAGCAGCTTTTCTACACAAAACATGTTTGCTTTAATGAGCTACACCTCCCCTCAAAGTTTATATATGCCGTAGTGAATCCCCTTGTATAAAATATAGTATAACTTATGTATATATAAGTGTTGTATACTGAAAATTTATATTACTTGATTCTTTATTGCACAAGAAATTATAAAATGAAATACCTTTCATAACTATTTTTAATTAATTACACTTATTTCTATATTTTAAATGAATAATTAACTAAAAAAAATAACGAAATTATTGATTTTTTTTTGTTGTTGTTGTTAATGTAAAGTATATTAAGCAGTCTACTTTAGATTATAAAAAAAGATTTGAAAATGGCACACATATTTGATTTAAAGTTATTATAAAAAACTACAAACAGAATGAAATAATATGTGACAGTACATGATAAGCTGATTTATTTTCTTTCAAAGAATGAATTCTGTATATATTTTTTAAATCTATACAAAGAATTATTAATTTAAGTCTTTATTATACCCTTTTGCTTTTGAAACGAGTGAAAAAAATTCATAAACTCTCAAACATTTATTTTCTAAACATTCCAAATGTATAATTCAAGTCTTAGTGAGGAAAAAATATGCAATTTAACTTGTGATTGCAATAATTTGTTTTCTCTCTATTCTAAAAAAAAGTAACTATCGATGTCACCGCTGTCATAAATGAATTTTTTTGTGACCGGAGGTCTTTCTTCGCTAAGATAAAAAAAAAAAAAACTACTGCATACAAAAATATGAAAATTGGTAGTATTATTAGGAAAATGTTTGATAAACATGCTGAAGTACACAGTTTTTAAATCTACAAATTAGTTTAAGAGCTATTTAATGTTAAAGTTCATCAAAATCGTTCCATTAAAAAAAAAAAAAAAATTATTGAAGCAAAAACTACACATAGGAATTTAATTTTTTTTTTCTAAGGATATACATTACAAGCTTGCAGTGTGCAGACTACATTTATTTTTTTAAATTTGACTAACTTTTTGAGTGTTTTTCAATTTTTTATTTGAATTTTCATCATTTCAAGATATATTTTTTTCACATTTTAGAAAAGGTTATATTTTAAATTGTTACCGATTGTAAAAAAGCGCCAATACTATTTCTGTTTTTTAAAAAAATTATTTACATGTGCCTATTAAAAACAGAAGAAAACTTTAAAATAAAAATTAAATAATTACATGTTAAAAGCACGAAAATATTGAAAATTAAGTCATAGAAATTATATTTACATGTGAATATTAAAAAAGATAGAAAACGTTAAAATAAAAAATTCATTAATATCTGTTAAAAGCAGTAAATGGAGAAAATTACATCATATTTAAAATGGCCAAATAATTATATTGTCAAAAAGTTTAAGTTTTAAAATATATTTACATGACCCATTTACTTCATATTTCGAAATGATCTTTTTAACTATTGTTGCCAATTCTAAGACAGCACAAATAATAATATTTTCTTCCTAACAACAAAAGTATTTTCATGTGAATATTAAAAAGTGAAAGAAAATTTTGATGAAAATTACGCCAGATTTAAAACGATACAATTAAAATGTCTTATTTAAAACAATTTTCTTATAGCATTCTTAAAAATACGGGAAGGCAAAGGCTTTGTTTACTTAGTTGATTTTATATTAGCTTATTTTCAAATGTTTAACTGACCTTATTTAATCAAACACAAAAACAGCCATTAGACATTTTAACAGCAGCTGATTTGGCCTTAAAATTTACCAATCAAAGGGACATGAATGAAACTCGTTTACAGGGAGATCTCCACTAAATATTTAATTATAATTCATTTAATATTTTATAATCTTTTTAAAGCCGATCAAATTAGCATGTTTTTAGAGTCTGCGATGTCTGAACAAAGGTTAGTGAGTGTAGTTTGCAGGGGGCAGAGACTCCTATTTTAATACATATTTGTATTACAAAGTGTTCTATTTGAATAAATGAACTGGTTTTTAAAATATGCAATTTTAACTTGTAATTGCATCTGATTTTAAATATGTTTAGAGCTAAATTCTAATTGGTTATCATTTTACGAATTTCAATACCCCTTTTGGGATTTAGTTATTTTCAGAGCTTGTTCCTGCTTAGGAACTTTTAATTTCAGCATTTATTTGATTTTATATCTAAATTTGGTTGTTATCTTAAATATTGTAACTGTGAGAGTATGGCAAATAAAACTAAAATTCAACTTTTTGTCAAAACCTAAAAGATAAAAATTCAGTTATTCTTAAATGGATTATTAGAAGTGTCAAATTCTTGTCAGCTACAATAAAAAAAAAATTAAGGTTAGAAAAAGTAAAAAATGGACTTATATAAAGGAAAACAGAAAAAAAAAAAATTACAAACCTTCTAAAAGGTGAACATAGCGACACTGTGGCCTCTTACATAGCCCAGACTTAAAATCTCGGCACAGCGGCAGGGTGTCCAGCAACTAAAAATAAATTCATTTTCTTTATTATAGCCTATTCCTATGTCACAATAATAAAAAAAGAGTTATATAGTTATTCAAGGTTCTAGTAGTCAGCATTGCAACACCCCAGCATAAATGAATGATTATTAGCTCTAAAAAAATATCATGATTCTTTGCTGATGACTGATGAAAGGCAGCTTCAGATTGGGAAATTATAATATTTTATTTTGAAACAAAAATAAACTATTTATAAAACATTTTATCTCATTGTGGCTGACTTCGGGGGCTGAACATAAGAGCACTAACCCTATAATGAAACCTAGATTATTTTGGATATTTTAGACTATCACTAAGATCAGAAACTTTCATTGCTTTAAAAAATATATACAATCTAGAAAAGGAGTGTGAGATTACTTCTCACAATCCTAAATTTAATTTATTTTTGTTCCTTATCAGCTATTTTTTTTATATCGATATCTATTTAAATTCAGTCATTGTGTTCCTAATGTGAGCTGTATCATTCAGTGCTCGACCACAATGTTTATTTTTTTATCAAACACACCTAGTGCTCTTTCCCTCTTGGCATTTTGGAGTGAATCGGTGATGTGCATGCGTGCACCACTCCTAGCCTCTCTTTGATTTTTGGAGCATGTCTCTCTTTGCCGTCAGCAGGTATTGTGATGACGTCATGTCAATGATGTGCTTATCTCTCTCCCGTCCGTGACATATCATTATGAGATAGCTGACATATAGGAGGTGTGCATTAGTTTTGTTTTTCAAATCAGTGATAAGCTTTTTAAATCTACAGCTTGTCCTTTGATTTTCATTAATTTGTTGTAACTTTTAATTTAGCTAATCAATTCAAATCTACTGTTTAATCACTTTTGAGTTACTTGTCATTTATAAACTAAAACCCGTTAATTTTTCAAATTAGAATTTGGTTTGATGTGGTCCTGAAAAGATGTAATTCTTGTTGGAATTATACCAAATGCAGCCTTGTGGCTGCAGATCAGTTTTTTTTTTTTTTTAATGAACCGACAACGTATTTTACGAAAGAAATATGGTATTGTATTAAATTCCGGTAATCCCTTCGTGATGTGCATGTATTTTGTCACACCTAAAATAAATGTAAATAATCTGCACTGTTCTCATCTAAAAATCCAATGGAATATTTCAAAGAATTTTTTATGTTTCTCTTTTTATAAGAATTTCCATTTTTAATATCTACCTTCGTGACCAGAAGCAAGATTCTTTGCTAACTTTCCTCTACTAATTTCAGGAAATAAAAGATTTTATTATTCTTCAAATATGCCTCCTCTTTTGCCTTCAATAGTCTATATGTTAAAGTAAGAATGTTCTTATATTTTATTATATTTTAACGATCACAATTTATTAAAAAAGAATCCAACTTTAACCCGTAACGATCTTTATTCATGCCACAAGGAGGAGGAGAAAAAGCCTATAATATAAAAATATACTGATTAATTTATTAAACCACTTTAGAAAATATTACGATTTTATTGAGTATTAATTATTTACTAATTAGTCTTTCATACTTATGTGTTTCATTCTACTGCATCTAAATTATTCATATGATGGCATATTTCCCCCCACCCCCCCTTCTAATTTTATTTACGAAAAAAATCTCTTAATTATTAATGTTTTCCAACCTTCTTCAATAAAGAAATATGTTACCTGATTTTTAAATTGTAATTGACTACTATACATCTTCCAGTTTTCATAATTTAAATTAGAATTTGTAAATGTTCAAAAAGAAACTATAAAAAGGCATGCACTTTCTAAACATCATTTTTAATACATTAGTTGTTACCGAGAAAGTATATAATTTGTTTAAAATTGAATATTGTATATGAATGTATACTGCAGGTTGGGAAATATTGCTTTATATTTACTAATTAGAACATATCAATTAATTTTTAAAATGAATTAGAATTACTTACTCTTTTATCTACATAAATGCATTGATTTCATTAGTCAACTATACTAGAGGACAAAAAATATGGAAACTTCTTAGAAAATGCATACTTTGAAAGTTAAATGGTATATTTCATTATTTTTATGGAAAATCCACTAAAATTGCAGATCAATAAGAAAAGAATTATGCATAAACAATTTACTGTAGTGAATTAATTATCTTTCCCTTACTGCATAAAAAGTTAATTGGCCAGTAAGCAGAATTGCCTTGAAAACCAAACAGGTGCTGATCAACATTTCTTATGATCAAAATAGAGAGTAAAATATTTTGAGTTTTTTTTATCAATAAGTAGATTGTTACTTTTAATGGATATGTTTACTGCATTATTTTTAAAGTTAGTGGCATTGACAAACAAAATTTAAAAAGTTGAATAGTCATTGAGTAAGGGATAGAAAATAATTACTTTATATACAATTGATATTACAATGAAATTTTAACCCTGTGACTGCCGAGAAAAAAAGGGCAAAATTGTAATGATGTTTTTCATGTAATTTTTTTAAATGCTAAAAAAGGATGTTCTTTCCAACATAATATAAGTTTTTTTTATTATGTATAGGCATATAAACCCTGAGAGTATTAATCATAACTTAATTTTAAAAAACTGGATTATGTCTGTAGAATTATATTAATCTAAATAATGCTTCTATTGCAGTGAAACCTGCAGGTTAGTGAATGGATATATCAGTTCAGGGCGGTGAGAAGGTTAAGGAAAATTGATAGCATTACCATTGGACAAAGAATTTTTGAAATGTAAAATTAGAATCAACAGATTCTGTCAGTAACAAATAAGAAAAGAGTAATAAAAGAAAATATGCCAGAAGCACATTAAGAAAAGATTGCTATTGAATGCACAACATCTATTGTGATATAAATAACCAATTTATGCAATACTGCTTGAATTACAACAGCAGAGGGAGTAATAAGAATGTGCATGATCGATGGCACATTAATCCCTTTTCTGTTTCAATAACTTTTTATTAATACTTCTGCTTCATACTTATATTTTATGATAAATAGATCAAAACTACCAACAAAAATGCAAAGAAAAAATAGCTTTAAAGAATTGAGATGTAAAAACATATCATCAGCTGGAATTATAAAAAATCCGATTTAATCAAATATTAATAAAACAGGAAAAAAAGTATGATTCTAAGAAAAATAAAAATTCATGGAAAATCAAATTTTTGTTAATTATGAAGTGCTTCAAAGCACTTAGCATGTATCATGCTGAATTTTTTTTGCAAGGAATCAAGAACTATAATTTCACTTTTTTATATATACAAAATATTGTGACAGGTTAAAAAAAATTTAATTAAAACAAACATTATTAGAAGTTTATAACAAAAATATTTCTTTTGAATCAAATACTTATTTTCATGAGAGAAAAGAATTCTTAAGAAAATTATACATTTCCATACCATCAGCATGAAATGGGTAGAGGTAAAAAGCAGCAATTTATGTCACAAATGTGTGAGACTTCACAAAACAATGATAAGAATTTCATGTTTCACTAAAATTCCGTGCCATGCCATAAATTTATTCAGTACAAAAGTGACATTGCGCTGTTGGAATAGATACAAAATAGTCCCATGGAAAATATTTGAAGTCAGTCAAAAGTAGCTGCAGAATAAAATAAAAGTAACAGAAACAATTGTACAACCACAGTATCACACTATAATGCATGACAAATGAAAATCTTTTCTACATTCCATAGAGTATCACTATACTATTAGGCTGTAAATGCAGTATGGAGATTCTCATACAAAAGTTATGAAAACAGTGTAAAACTGAGAAATTTCTTACAGCTCAATATTCATAACCAGGGACATCAGGCGTTGATAATCTAAAAATTCCTAAAAGATGAACAATAAAGCAATACAAAAATAATTTGAAAAGAAAAAAAACTTTAAAATACCAAAATATGATTTTTAAATACTTTCTAATGCCTATATCTTATTATTATTATTATTATCATAAAATATTTAAATTTTTGCCCTATGAAAGCTATCCTGAATAATGTCATATGAATAATGTTAAATGTGCTCTACACAATACAACAGTAAAATACTAGTACAATAGAACCTCGATTAACCGAGCTTCAATTAATCGAGATTTCTGTTAATCGAGCCAATAACGAAGTCTGATTTATTTATTTATTTATTTGTTTTTTTTTCGTGAATGAGCTTTGAAAAAGATCACACTTTTTAGTTCTCTGTCCGTACTATACAGAGCTCTTCTGCACCCAAAAGCACTCAACTCCCAAGTTGACTTCTGCACCCTGAGAAGTCAACTGCGAACAATGTTTTGTTTACAGTGGCCGTGTGAACTTTCGTAAATTTTTCAATTTGAAGCTGTGAAACATAACTTTACATATATTTATTTTTATCATTTAAAAAACGTTCTGTTGTTTTTTCATTTTAAGAGACGTTAAATTTGCAAGCACAGCGAGTTTTTATACACAGTTTCTATTAACCAAGAATTCTGATATCCGAGGTACTAGCGGTCCCAATTAGCTCGGATAATCGAGGTTGCACTGTAGTACCAAAAGTGAATTTTGTTCATTTCCATGTTATACATACATAAGAAAGAGGGGAAAAATTATGTTCCTTAATTCCATTATGAATTACCAAGGAGTCAGAAGAATGTAAGAGTGGTAAACTTCAAATATGGTAGCTTTCTTTTTATTTTGGGAAAGAGACAATGAATTATATCAATACTAAATGGACACTGACCACTAAAGGATGCTACAAAAGAAAAGCATTGTAAAAATTAATGAGGAAGCTTGCTTTGATTTTTTGAAATCTTGAGTTTTTCAAATAATGAATGCAAACCTTATAAAATGTTAATGGCTTACTTTTAATAAGGCAAAAAATTAAAGGAAAATGAAATTTTTTAAAAGTGCCCCTACAACATGAAAAATTGAATGAAATGAGGGGGGAGGGGAGCAAATTTTATCAACATCTAAGCCTAAAATTGAAAAAAAAAAAAGTTGTACTTTATTATGTTCTCAATCTAACTACAATAATAATAATGTATGATTTCTAGTATTATAGTGCAGGATGGAGTAACTTTATAAATGCACCTTCAAGAAAGTTTCCACAATTTTGGCCATTGTTGTATTTGATAGTCTTTTGATAAAACATTAAACATAAATACACCATAATAGAAACAATTAAAAACACCAACGAAACTTATTAAAGGATTTATACAATTAACACCCTAGGTGAGTTTATCAAAGTTTTTATTGCTAAAGAAATATGAATAAAAGTACACAACTCAGAAATTTAATAAAATGAAAAAAAAAAAAAACCTCGTATTTTTCTGTTACTGTAAATGATTTATGTTTTGTGAAAAGAATAGTCTTTATGTTGGTGTAGACAAATAAAGAGATAGTTTTAAAAAGCACACAAAGAGAAATAAAGAAAAAAAAAAGGAAAATGCAAGTTAGAATAGAGGCTCTACTTGGGTGAAGTATAAGAAAAGGAATTAAATATATTACTATTGTTAATAGTATTTATTATGTTAGTAAAAGGTAAAAACGTGTGCTTTTAGAACCTTCTTTTTAATGCAAATCAACTTTGAAAATTTAAATTAATAGTTCAGCATTCCTAATACTATCATATAAAGGTTGAAGTGAAAGAATGATTTACAAATTAAAGATAAAAGGTTCTAAAATACACAGCAGTTAATAATGATTGAAAATTAAGCTAACAGTTCTAAAAACGAACTTTCACTGCCCAAAAGTGGATTAAATTTGGAGCACTACAATATTTAGTCAATTTAACTACAGCAAATAATAGTTCCATTAAAATATCGAAGATAAATGAAATAGAATTATGCTGTTACCATAGAATGTACAAAAAAGTATTTACTTAAGTCTTAAATAAGCTGAAGGAATTTTAATGATAGCATTTTTGCTTGGAACAAAAAATAAGAGGGAGGTCAAGGGAAAAGCTTGAATGTTACTTTGACTTCAATATTTTAGATTATTTTCATACAATTACTTAAAACATGGATTATACAAAGATATACAGTCTTTAATGATCGCAGAACTTAACAATACCACGTTAAATGAGATTTATACAAGATTTTCAGCATATAACATTATGCTCAACATTAAGCTCAACATTATATGTTGTTATTAGGAACAAACTGGATTTTATTCAATAAATTCTGTCTAAGAGGAATGAATCAGGAAATTAAAACATGGATTATACAAAGATATACAGTCTTTAATCATCGCAGAACTTAACAATACCACGTTAAATGAGATTTATACAAGATTTTCAGCATATAACATTATGCTCAACATTATATGTTGTTATTAGGAACAAACTGGATTTTATTCAATAAATTCTGTCTAAGAGGAATGAATCAGGAAATTTTCTATCACAGCCAGCATTCTGCCTTAAACAGAGTTTACTGTACCGAAAATCATTCTGTGTGACTTAAAAAGCTTTCTGCATTCAGCAGATACACAGAGTACATTTTAAACTGAGTTTACTATACCTTTACATGATAATCTACTTTTTATTTTAATTTATTAATGGTAGAGCTAATTAAATTTAATTTATAGTTTGAATATTTTATATAAGAAATTAGTACAATAGTATGTTAAAATCTTAACTTAATGGGTATGATGTCTATATTTTTCAATTAATTTCTGTTAGTGTTCTTAATTTATTTTATTTAAAGTATTATCTTATCTTAGCATATCTACTTGCAAAGAGTTGTTAGAGCACTGACTGCTAGTTGAGAAGTGCTAGGTATGACACGTACAAGGAGAACGGGAGAGCAACTTTTGAATTTACAAATGTAACTCTTTTTTAGGTAGATTTAGTAAGAAATACTACGTATTATATTCTCTCCTATGTTGAAATTTCTGAAAAATTTTTGCAGATCTATGACGATCATGAGCCCTAGAACTCAAAAACCATCCCCAGCTCAAAACTATCTTATTTCTCCCACAGAAAACAACCATTTTGCTTATATCATTGAATTCTGTTCCCTCGATAACGTAATTCAATGTATAAGCTTTTCAATTTTTGTCGGTGTCCACTTTTTTCTTTTTTCTTCCATAATAATTCTTATAATATTTTTTTTTTTTTTTAATACTTACAGCTTTAATTCATAATAATTGACGGTGGCAGGTTATGTTTAATTAATGGTAATATATATATATATATATATATATATATTATATCCCTATCTATCCATCTGCATATATATATGTATATATAACTTTTTCATGGACACGATAACTTCCATAATTCTGCAAAAATCTCTTACAAACTGGTACATAAAATCAAGGGGATGGGATATAGGGACTAGTTTTGTAAAAACTGAAAAAACCTTATAACTTCTTAATTGTAATACATATCAAATCAGTTTAAAGTTATTATTACTTCTAAGAAAAAGGCCAAAAATTTATGTATCACAGAATTTTGATAAAATTAAAAATGGGCTCAAGGGGAAAAAAAAAACAACAAAAAAAAAAAAACAGTGTTTTAGGGAGAAAAAAAATCCATAACTTCATTAATTATCAAGATATTAAATTCCCTTTAACTTATTATAAATCTTCTTAGTAATATCTACAGCTTTTATATTGACAAGTTTTTGTTAGGACCAACTCTTACCCCTCCCCTCCCAAAAAAAAGGGGGGGGAGGGGGATTAAAGAAGAAAAAAAATTCATAACTTCATCAATTCACAAGATATCAAATCTGTTTAAATTTATTATAAATCTTTTTAAATATTATCTACAACTTTTAAATCGACAAATTTTTGACAGGGCCAACTCTTATAGCAAAAACAAACAAAAATAGGGGTTGAAGAACAAATTATCGTATTAACATGATTCTGATAAAACCAGCTCTTACAGAAAAATTAAATTAAAAACTCATCAAAAGCAATTAGATAAAATCGTTAAACTGGGTTTATTTCTAATCTTGGCTTGGTTTTTATTGGTGAAATTAGTACTTAACTTCGAAATTTACCCCCGTCTGTAGGCTGAGACGGCAGGGATTTTTTTTTTCATGACTTAAATATATATATATATATATATATATATATTCTTCTCAGATGATGTAAAATAATTCAACTCTTAACAAAAAAAAAGGGGGGGGGATGAACAGTCAGGAAGGGCTCTGCTCCCCCCCCCTCCTCCTCAAAACTCCCATGGAAGACAACTTTTTATTTTTTTTATATTCATGTGTTTGAAATAATTCTTAAATGGGGGGGGGGGGGGGAGTCAGTAGAAGCTTACTTTTGGAATTTTAATATTCTTATTTGTTACATTTATGTACTGTTTTTTATGTTGATATATTTTTAAAATTATCTTGTCCATTTCATATTTACATTCTCCATTAAAAAAAAAAAAAAAAAAAAAAAAAAAACTGCAGACATATGTTCCAAAATTTTCCTTCTCTTTTGTTTTGAAGGTATTCATAATGCCAGGTATGAATCCTGATTCAAGCATGGATGCTTGTAATGAGTCAGATTCCACTTTGAACAGAGAACAGAGACCTTGTCTGTTTAGTTCTCTTCTGCAAAAGATGACTATAATGCTGGAAAACAAAAAAAAAAAAAATTCCTACTTATTTTAAATACCAAAATACTGCAATCAATATTTTTCTTGCTAAACTTTAACTTTTTTGCTATATTAAAACTGTTTGTAGAAAGCATGTTTATACTAAATCTCTATTTTTGAATTTTTAAAATATGCATATTTTAGAAACTAGTGAAATTTGCAAGTTCTTAAAATCATCTGTAATCCATCCCAGTATAATCTAAAAAAGTACAAATAAATGGAAATAGTATTTACTTCACAAAACTATACCGTCTATTTACTGTATTTTTACATATGACATTCTTCTAAAATTTATTAAAATAATCTTGTAAATTCATATGACTTTCAAAAAACACTTTGGATACACAAAGTGCTTTCAAGAAAGTTTGTTTTATTAAAAACAGACAATCAAGTTCATTAAAACATACATACTGCTGTCTTCTTTTTTATTTGCATTTTCCATTCATTTTACTAAGAACAATTAGTTAACTTTGTCTTTAGTTAGTAGTAAATTACAATTCTCTAGTTAAATTTAAAACTAAGCAAATGAACTTGTTTTTTGTCAAGCTATAAAACTATGCATCAATATCAGTGACATAAAATAATTTAAATAAGGTTAATATTAATTTTAAAATATTCTTTCTCATCAAATTCATTAATTTGCAGCATATGCTTTGTAAGCTGTTTAAATATAGCTAAAAAACATATTTTAAAATAAATCTCTTATAAAGGTTCACAAAGTCTATTTAAAAATATAAACGTTCAAAAATATAATTTTCTTTTTTGTAAAAACTTTATCAAAAAAGAGAATTTCAACTTTATTTAAAAAACAGTTATAGATAGATCTATTTTGGAACTGTTAAAGAAATTTTACAAGTTCTGAAAAAAAATACAAAGTTTAGTTGACAAATCAAAATTTGGCATGCGTTTCTTGTCTAAAATATACAATGATGAGCCTAATTTGTCAACAGATTTTAGTCAATGCATTGGAAATTACAGCCTAGTTGATATACACTGGATTTCAAAATGATATGAACAGCCAGTTTTCAAGCATAAAAAAGACAAAAATGTTATAAAAGAAACTTAAGGCTTAGGAATGTTAGAAATAGAAGAAATATTTATTCTTTATAACAAAATATAATTCAAACAATCATTTTTATATGAAGGAAACTGCATTTCTCCATTTTGTGGTGTCGCATAATAATATGAACACTGACCAAAAATACAGCTTAATAGCCACCAGATTTTTCACTTAATACAAAAACATGACGAAGCATGGAGTAGACCAACTCTCTTAATATGTTTTAATCTCTTTCTTCCCAATGGGAGGAGATGGCGGCTTTGAATTCTTAAATTGTGGCATATTGTTTTCCATTTGAATAAACTGCTTTAACCAGTAGGCTCCACTCAATTTTCCACTGGGTTTTAATCAGGAGAAATATATGGCCATGGTTCATATGCATACCATTATTCAGGAACCATTTCCAAATACTTTTTGCCACATGAATAGATGCATTGTCCTGCTGGAATACCATTAAAAGTCCACAAATTGCCTCAACAAAATGCAACAAGCTGTCTTCAAATAGCTTAAGGCATTTACTTGGTCAGAAAAAAACACAACATTGGCTTTATCACTAGATCCAAATTCAGCCCAAGCTGTGAGTGAGCTTTTGCCCTGCTGCCATTTTGCAAATATTTCAGGTACATTGAACAGATCTTGCCAATGTTAAGACCAACCATCCAAATCGATTTTTTTTCATCAAAAAATATTTCTCTTTCATATTCAAGCTTCCAGAACATGTGATCTGTTGCCCAATTCAGGCAATTCTGCTGGTGTTTTTTAGCTATATGTGGTTTATGTCTTAGACCCACTGGTTACTTATGACAAAGTACTTTTTGACACCCTATCAGGGGATATCTAGCCAGTTCGCCCAAAGCTGTTTTCCCATTGCTCAGTCTCTTTAGAATGGCTATTTTTACTCTTTGGGGCAGCTTTGGTGATATTATGGAGATTTCTCCATTTTATATTTAAATTATAACAGAATGAAATTCAATATTATAATGAGAAATCTTTTTAAATTTTTTTTTGCGATAGCTCTTATTGAAAGCCATTGATTCTCAAAAGCCATAAAATTTCCTTTCTCAATTCTGATTACAGTACACTTTTATGAGATATACTCTTAGAAATCATTTTGCGGCCACATTTGAAAATTTCCAATCCTTCGAAACCTTTTTTATAAACTAAAATAATCTGCGTATTTTGCTTGCTTCTTTTTGGAGTGGCATTAGATACTCCTGTACAGTTTAGATGCCCATTAAACGGTAATTTCGGTCAGTGTTCATATCATTTTGTAACACCATTTTTTTAGATAATTTATATTGCTATTTAAAGTTTGATTCTCATTTTATCATTATGTATTATGTAAAACTATGGTGCTTGTCTCTAGAATGGCATTTTATGATAATTATTTGTGAATTTTTGCCACGATATCGCAAAATTACCGGGTGTTTATATCATTATGAAACTCTGTGTAGAATCAACAGTTGCTTTAAAAAAACTTCCCAATGGATTATTGTATTTTCTCTTGCACATAATAATGAACCTTTACAAAAAGTAACAGATTTCAGAGGAAAAGTAATTTCCAAATGCTGTTTGTATTCTAGTCTACATTAGCAAAACATTTCTTTAATTTATTTATATTCAATGTTCTACAATTTGGTGCAAAAATTCATGGAGAGCTTAACTCGACAATTTTACAATCACAATTTAAAAGGCATGTTTACAAGCAAATAATATTGGTTTCGCAATTTAAAGGGCACGTTTACAGGCAGGAAACTATTAAGCTACAGTGATAAGACCACAAATACAGGAAGTGGCAAAAATTACACTCTTATTTGGAGGAAACAGTGCTCAGCTCAATATACAGATAGTGCAGTGAGGATAGTCTCTTCAACTCTGTGAGCTCATGAAGTTTCCAGTTTTTAGAATGTGTAGAGGAAAAATTGCTTGGTTCAATGTAGAGGTGCTTCAGTGAACATGATCTCTTTCTGTCGACTAGTTCATGTAATCTAGAAAGCACCAGATTGCCCCCCCCTCCCTCTGCAACTTTTTCTAGAGATGCATCTCAAATCATGAGCCATACCAGCCACAAATTTGCAGGGCAGCAATAAAATAGGCATTGATAATGATTCCACTGGATTGAAGGGTAACAGAAAACTTCTGAGACAACCTTCAACACCGCATCAATAATGATGACATAATTTTTGCAACTTAATGAATATAAATTGCATTAATTGTAATTTTCAAGTATAAAGAACTCTTTTCTATATTTCACTTTGTTTGGTTTTTATTGATGTTTCAAATCAGGGTGTTTCTATTTCATCCATTCTGGATAATTGATAGTTCTTGCTTACAAACAAAATTTTCCTTATTAATATATTATTAAATCAGTTTATTTAGTGGCAATAGATTTTCCATAAATTTTCCAGTTAATGGCACACACTTTGGATTCATTAAAAAAAATAAACTGAATTAATAAGAAAATTTACTGAGATTAATTTAGAACTTAGGAGTCATTACAGTAATTGAATGTTACAGAGAGTCAAAAGGCCACACAGCTTTATTGAAAATTTAAATTCATTTGGTTAACCTCTTCAACATTTGCCCCAAGATAAGTCGGGGGTAAAAGCACTGTTTCCCTATACCTGCAGCCGGTGAAGTGGTTAAAATCAAATTAGTTAAACTTTGTCAATTTACTTGTTAATAAAAAAAATGTATGGAAGCAAATAAAATTCTCAAAAGATTATTTCCACAACAACTGTCTTCTAAAATCCATACATTCCTATCAGCACTGATTCATTTTTTTCTTATGGACATCAATAGGGGTGGGGAGGAGACACATTATTTTACTCACGACTGGCAAGTGGATTTTCTGACTGGGCAAGTGAATTTTTAGGCAGTCTTTGAAAAACTGCAGGCTATAGAAGATATGCCAAAACCTTTGGTTTTTTTAACTAGTTAGCTATACTGCGCAGCTTACAAAATTACTGCAATGTAAACATGGTACTAAGTTCTATTTTATTCTAAACTTTACTTTGTTGAATAGTTTTCTAAATTTTATAGTAAAAAATATAAAAATATAGTAATAGTAATTACCTATTTTTGCAGTTGCGTATATTTTGTCATAATAATTTTCAAATGTATGTTGCATCTTGCTGGCTTCTAAAAGAAATCTTTGGCTGGTAAGATTTTCTGAAAATTCCCCTCCCTTGGGCATCAACACTATATAATCTGTTAGTGCAGTATTTCTCAACTTTTTTTTCAAGTAGGGTTCACTTTTATATTCTGAATATTCTGGGCGGGGAGGGGGGCAGAGGGTAGCACTTTTATGTTACCTTTATTCTCTTTTATTACTCTGAGATTTCCAGCAACAGTGTGCAATACACAATTCATTTAAATTTCTTTTTTCTGTCCTTTTTGGAAATTTAAAAGGATTACAAGGGCAGGCCTCAAGGACCACTAAAAATCCACAAACTACAATTTGAGAAACTGTGGGTTAGTGCAAATAATATGCTATTTTAAAATCTCATGCAGTGATGAACTCAGGTCCCATGGGTGAAAATCCCTTGAATTATCATACTGTTTCTACCTCCACCACCAAAGATGTCAGAACATAAGTTTTTTTTTTAAGCACAAAAAGGAAAATTCCTACCCACGAAGGATAAAAATTTCTTCTTTCCCCAGCTTGTATGAAAAGATTAAAATTCAACACAGCTCTTGTGCATTTTGTGCAGACTAATAAAATTTGGTTATTGAACACTAACAACAATAACACTTGCATGTGCAGCTACATTTACACTGTAATAAATGTATTTTAACTGGTATTGAATATTTTATTCAATAGACTTATTATTTTACATTGAAAAATTTTCAAAGAAATTTTCCAAAAAAGAACCCAGTTAAAAATAATGCCTAATTTTTTTTAAATGTGTGGAACAGAAAGCTCTCGCTGTATCTAATTAACCACTTAACAGTCTCATTTTGATGACTAAACAGGCTATCGTAACTACTAAAAAAAATTTTTAACTGGTTAATTTTATTATTCTTTCTGAACTTCAAAGTGTATTTTGTATAACAATATTTTACATAGTTTAGGAGATATGATAATTTTGCTAAAAATTTATACATGCATAAAAAAAAAAAACAGCCATGAGTGAAATCAGTTTTGCAAAAAATATCTAGCTGCATGCCTGACGACAGAGACTGGTGAGTGGTTTTTAAAGAAAAGAAAGAAAAAAATAAAAACTGCATAACAATTCCCATTTTCGGATGCAACAAGTTTGAGCTATTTTTTCTTCATATGGGCAGTGAAATTATGTATCACCCAAGTAGAACCTCTCTGTTTAGAAAACAGCAAACTAGAGACAGAACTAGCAGTAGTACCTGACCCTTGTCGTCACAGTAAGCGACGGAAGAAGTGTTAGAGGCAGCAGAGGCTGTGGTATCGGCCACAGGTGCAGAGTGCATCACGGGTACTGGGTTAGGGTGAAAGAGGAAGGTGCGAGGGGTGAGAAGCAGACAAAGGCAGAGATGCATTAGAGTGTGCACAGATCATTATGCAGAGCACAGCCATCGGAAAAATAAAATAACAGAGAGACAGAATGTTTAGACATACACAGAAACTTGAGAAATAGAAATTTCTTTCAAGTAACATTTTACATTAGCTTCAAGAAAACAAAAAAGAGAAAAAGCAAAAGAAGTTGTATTTTATGTAACACAAATACTTATAATTATATTTTGTATTACTACTAAAATGCTTCATAGAGCAAAAAACTTTAAAATACACCATTAACTACACAGAAAAAGCAATGCATTTTGAAGTGAAGTACTTTTCTTTAAGCATGCAACACTACAAGCAGTAATGAACTCAGGAGGTAGCCCAAAATAAGGGTGGGAGGAAATTTGTCCTACCTTCTTCTGGGCCAAACCCTGAATTCATTACTGCCATTGCACAGATTCGAATCCCCCCCTCCCCCACTTCAGACAATTTGAGGTTTTATGATTTTTGATGATCTAAATGTGCAAATTCCCCCCACCCTCCCCCCAAAAAGTCTGAATTCAGCAATGACCACAAAAGTAAAACAACTACAAAAGAATCCTCTTTCCGCTATTTTAACAAGGAGAAGAAAGACTCATTCCTTCAAAACGTTCTGCCTTTTTGTGTTTTTATGATATACTAGATAGTGCCCTTCAAGATTTGATGGTAAATAACTTGAATGTTTCATTAGAAAAATTCTTGAACTTTTAATTAGTTTCTTTTAAATTAATTATTGAATGACGAATTATGTGATGAATTTCTAAATTGCATAAGTGATTCCTATTTCCTTAAGGCAATAGATGGTACTGTCAGTCTAACCTATTCAATAAAATGAAAGAATTTTAAGTTTTTACTTTACAACCAATTATGCTTGCTTTTTATCAGAAACTTACCTAAAAATAACGAGTGGAGAATTTATTTTTACTTACTATGGCCTCATTTTTTTAATAACAATATTTATTTTCATTTATTAATTTTTTTAAACTGCACGACCATTAAAAGATGCCATGAATTTTATTTTTATCTGTCTCATTCTCTAAAAACCTAAATTTGAAACTTGTTGCAGCTAACAATTTATAATATATATATTTTATTACTTGAATTTTATTTTACATTTTTTCAATATAAAACTTGGATATCAAGGTAATTTCTTTTATAGCTCTTATACGAATATTTTCTTTCTTTCCGTTTTATTTTTTACGCAAATGAATCACAAACTTTTCTTTCTGACACACACACACATATATTTTCTTGATAGTGGTCAGAAAATATAACGAAAATTGTAGATAAGCTCAATTTATTTAATTGCTAATTACATGCAAAATATTTTAGTTATATATTTTAAATATAAAATCATTATTTTTTAAAAAATATTACAGAGTGTTAAATTTTATTTAATTATAAAGCATTCAAATAATAATAATAATAAAATAAAAATCCTATAACTTCTCTTCCTAATAAAAAATGTCATTATTGAAATGACTTATCGACAAAAATACTATACATTTTGCCAGGCTTGGATTCGAACCTGCATCCTCTACAAAAATTACGTGCTTTAAACTACTGCGTTCACCCGCTTTGCTAGCAGGAACTCGTTTTTCTTTCTTCTAAATTGAAGAGGTTCACAAAACGATTGGCACATACACAATTGTCTCGAATTTGAGTTCTGATCTTACAGAAATTGTTTTGCATTTTAATATTTATGATATCTTATTTTTTTAAAGAAGCAGCTAGAACTTAACATGCTCGTTTCCGAATCTTCATGTGTAACTATTGGCAATTCATAATACAGATCACCAGCCTACTTTTAGCCTCAAATCATTGTGTTTATTGTTTGTGTGTAATATGACCAAAAGAATATGACACCCCTGAAATAAACCGTATCTAGTTCTTAATATTGACACAATAAATTTTTGAATTGTTAATAAGGCTGAAAGAGCCAAATAATATTAACTTTGTGAAAGAAAGAAATGCTTGTTTACAGAAAGACCGAATAGCAGACTAACTTAAAACAACTTCTACCTGTGATATGATAGTTCAACTGAGTGAGTATCTTTGTGGATGGTCACTCCAAAGGCAGACTTGTACTTATCTACTGTGCATGCACAACTGTAAAATTTTAATTTAAAACTATGACTAATTAATAGAATATTTGGACAAACGATTGTGCGATAACAAATCTGTGGCCAAATCTTTCATTTAAAAAAAGATTGGTGTAATTTGATGCAATAGTTTCTTCTCATGAACTGTCGAAAGAAAACACTTAGTGTTTTAAATACATAGATTTTAAATAAATTATTTTGTAAATCGTACTTACATTAGTTTTATATTATTTTGCTGTACTTCTAAAACCATTTTACCAATCAATTCACTTAAACAAAATAATCAAAAGGAAAAAAAATAATAATAATTAACCGAGTAATCTTAACTTGATAATTTCCAATGGATTTAAATAATTTTTTATAAGTTCATACTCTGGAAAAATATGAAAAATTTTAAATGAGTAAGCAAAATAATAAAATTTACTTTGTTTAATAAATCAGATATAGTGCTTGTGCTTATTAATTAGTTTTTTGAGTTGCTGACTAATGTAAATGCTTAAACACTAACAGGGCTTCAGTCATTTAATACAATCATCCATTAATAGGTATACCAAAAAAAAAAAACATGATTGATAAAGATCATATCAGAGTAGAAAATTTTGCAATGTGCTTTTTTTTGTGTGTGTGACAAAGAATACTAACAACTACAGATTTTTTTAAGATAAAAATTGTTAATGTTAAACTAACAGTGGCGAGGCATGACATTTTGTGATAGTCATCGCTAGTTCACAACCTTGCAGTGCTCTTCCCCTCTTCTCTCCCTATAATAGGTGTGACGGTATTAAAATGGTGAGAAGTATTATTCTCACAATAGGATGGTCAAAATTTTAACAGAACTTTTTAAAAGTTGTCATAATTTTAAAGTTTATAATTTTTTAATCTTTAACTTTTTTAGTCTCACTAATTTTATGGCTTTTTTTTTATAATGTTGTAAGTGTTTTAAAAATCAATAACTGTGGAAGCTGAGTGAGGAATTACAGTCCACAAATTTTAGGACGCCCTTTAATTTAGAGGACATTTGGTCATCCTAGCCTATTAATAATTTCCGCGTGTTCTGTTCATTAAAAGATTTTTTTAAATTAATTTTCATAAGAAAACAAAAGTTAAGCAAATTTAATTTTATTTCTTTAATATTAATATGGATGTTGAAATTGTTAACTTCTTGTAGAATAGCCTCATTAACCAGTTCATTAACAGTAGAAGTACGATAATTTTGAATATCATTCAAGATACCTTCAAAATCTGTAGCCGTATCAAAATGTCCCTTTCATACTGGATCCTATCTACTTAACAGATGCACAATTTTTTATGTAATTACTAATTACCATTATTAAATAATGTTTCTTTCTCATTCTCAAAACCTCCACGAATACGCCTCTTCACGAAATAGTTGTAAATTGCTAATAAACAGGTCACATCAATCACTTAAACATTTGAAAACTTCACAAATGTTTTTAGTGATTTGATTGTATGGATGTTTTAGATCCATCAGATCTGATTTCAGGTTTGAAAATTCAGTTTATGTCCAAACATTATTTGTAAACTTAGACAAGGACAATCATGACTAATCAATTACTTTAAGTAAAATATTACAACCGCATAGTCTGTTTTGACTCTTGTAACTGGATCTTGTAAAATATCTAATAGAAAATTTATTTTTTTATCTTCGACAATTGCTGTCAGCAATTTTTTTAAGGGATGGGCAAAGCCACCCATTGTTCACAATTAAAGACATTCTCAAATCTAGAGGATATAAACAGCTTGCTTTTATTTGAGAAATAACATAGCTGTAATAATAATTAATAAATATTATAATGACTTTTAAAAATATATATGAATCTAAATTGTAACCAATAGTTAAATAATTTACTTCTTCAAAAAATAAAATTTAATTACTTTAATTTAAAAGTGTCGTCGAACCAATCAAATAGGTTACACATTTTTCTAATGAAACAAAATATTGTCAAAAATATTTGCATTAAAGTATTAGCTTGATATTTTTTAAATATTAAGGTACTTGTCAAAATTGCAATAGGTAAAGTACTTTAACTCTTCTTAATGCATAATTTTACACTGAATTACATAAGTTTCAGAATGAATCGTATGCAAAAAATATTTATTTCATGGTTTAAAAATAGTTATGACGTTTTTAAATAATTAAATGCCACTTCCACAAAAACTAAGACAATCTTCGTATATTTCCATAATTATTTTGAATCATGTGTGCGTTACCCAAAATTAAATAAATACACGTCTTTGTACTTATGAATCGGAAATATGCCGTTATCAGAAATATATAACACCTAAGATTTATAATATCCTAACAATACAGGTATGTAAAAAAAATTTTAAAGCAATAATTTCTTATCAAATTAATAAAAAATCTTTTATTTAAGTGCAATGAAATAATAGAAATAATTGAAATTAGTCAAATAATTTTAAGATGAGCACAGCATTAGTCAATAGAATAGAGTATTTTGTACTATTTAATAAAATTAAATCTGTTACAATAATGCTATGTCCATTGGAATAATATTCAAAATGGAAAAAACATCGTAAAAAGAAATGTTCCTTTTCAAGTGGATTCGGTCAAATTAGCGATGACTAGACCCGATATGTCTTGGAAAAGAGTGTTGTTTGATTGGTTGCGGGGTGATGAGAAGGTGCATGTGCATGCTGTAAAGAGATCCACAAATCAGGGCACATCCTTTTTAGCCGTAGACAAGAGATAGTACAGTAAACTCTGTCTAAGGCAGAATCGGTTGGGACTGAGAAAATTTTCCGTGGTAGACAATATTCCGGCTTATGCAAAAAAGCTCACATCCCCCCCCCCCCCTCCCCTCCAAAAAAAAAATCTCGATCTTTGACTATCTTTCATTGATTTTCCTGACTCGAAATTTGACTGAAAACTGAAATTCTGAAAGATCCTTTGCCTTTATAGGTAAATGAGAAACGCTATTCAATTTCTTAGTACTCCTGTAATACATGTGAATTGGGAGTTTACACACACACACAAAAAAAAATAATAAACTTCGAGAATGAGACAGAACGCTTTTATTTTGAATTTGAGTACAACCTTAAAGTAAAATATATTGTACTTTAGAAAATATATATTTTCATAAATTTGCATTCTACTAGAAATAATAACTTTAAAATGCAATTTTGTATAGGGAAAAATGGCATAAGCAAGAATTCCTTAAAATTTACAGTTTCCCTTCTTTTGAGTTAACTTTTTCAAAGTATTACGGAATTTTACTAACATCCTCGACATTGAGTATTTGGCTTAGCAGTTTTAAAGTTTGGTAAACGAAATGCCTTTTTTAAAATATCCCTTTTCCGCCTTATGCAAAATTTTGGTTTCGATGGGACCTTAAAATCCTTTCCGTTTCCGCGTTAGACAGATTCCGCCTTATGCAGCATGAATTAATGTAATTTTCTATGGGTTCGCCGGGACTTGGAAGAATTTTCCGCGGTAGACAGATTTCCGACTTACACAGAGTCCGCCTTAGGCAGAATTTACTGTATTTACCCTTTATGTTTTAGCTGTCTCATTTTAAAACTGATAGATGGCAGCACTAAAATACACTATTATCGCTTCATGCTACACATAAAAACTTTAAAAAAAAAAGAAATTTGTTTTTAAAATGTGCTTGCAAAAAATTTAAATGTTTTATGTTGCCTTTAAATGGTCATCGCCAAATCTACCAATGACCAGACGCTTCACCACTGTAAACATACATTATCAATGTTACAACTATATTGCATTTTTAGTACATAAATAGGTTAATATTTTACAGCTTTACTGAACTGAATAATTAATTATGTAAGGAGATTAGAAGCATTACTGAATATTTCTCAGAATAAGAAAGAAAAAATTAACTATATAATTACTGTGTTTGTAAAAAATTGTGAATATCACTACTATATTCAGCGAGGAGCTGCTTTAGAAAATTCAATAATGTTCCAAAAATTGTGTACAATACTCTAGAAAAATTTAATAACTATAATAGTGACAGACTTTTTGTAGCTTCCTCAGTCCTGAGACAAATATTATGTCAGACCACAAAAACCAGTTTAAAATTAGTGTAAAATATCCGCAAAGATGTATCAGTCTATAAATCAATGCTTATGATATGTATGCATTTATTAAAAAGATCTAGAATTAATTTTAACAATTCTAGAAGCATTTAAATTAATTTAAAGAATGTCGTTTAGTGTCTCTTACAGAAGACATCAGGACTGAAGAGGTTAAACTTTAAGATGGCCTAAAAATTAAAATTTTTATAAGCTCTGGTTAAATATATATCAACACAAATACTCAATATTTTCAAAACACCTATTAAAACAAAATAAATGAAAAAACTATAACTTTTGAAACCAATTTTAAACATCAACAATTAAAACAATATGAAAACACTACACGCACTAGATCTAATTTGATTTATTTTTGCCCTACACAGATCTTTCAAAATAAAAATTCAATTCAATATTATATAAGAAGATATGAAACAGTCTCATAAAGCAATCTTCATAAAATTTTACTAATCTTAGCTTTCTCCATAGCTCTAACAGAAAAAGTATTTGCTGAAAAATCATACAATGTTTAATGCGTTGCTTTTTGTCCCGATATGTGCATACACATACAACAATCAAATACAGAATTATTGGAACTGTAAAGCATACAGCTCAATGCAAGAATATTTGTAATTTGTTATGAACAGACATATCTACAGAAATTGAGCTTAAATATCATATAATATAAAACATTTCTAAATGCAGTTGGAAATTTTTTTTTTTTTTTTTTTTTTTTTTTTTTTTTAAGAGATTTGACTACTTTAAATAACCTGGACAATAAATAGAAAAAAAAAGGCTCATTTTACTGTATGAAATGTAATAATGAAGAACTACAAAAAAGAAACATATATATTTTTATAGAAATTAATCCATGCATTTCGAAAGTTAAAATTGATAAAAACTCTGTCTCTTCCCTTTCCCCTAATTCAATCTAAATGCACAGAAAAAACTTTTGCATTTAACCCTCTGCACAGAACATCTTTTTTTATTAGTTAAAAGGAACACCGGTCTCTCAGGTCAGGACACTTATTCCTACTAACCTATGAAATTGATTCACATAAAGAGGGTGGACTAATTACAATATGTAATATTTCAAATTCTTTATTTTTTATATAAAAATACACACTAAACTATACATAATGAGAAAAATTTGGTAGTAACCATTAGGTCTGTGAGACCGGCAAGAAACTTATTGCAATCCATACGCTGTCCGAGAGTGTACTGAGACTCTCCTAGGACAATTGGCGCAGAAGGTGGCACCCCGTGCGTCCTAGTGTCAAAATTGTATACTATACCAGTCCGAGAGACCTGTGTTCCATGAAGAAGGTTAAAGAAAAACTTATTTCTTGAAATTCACACAGCATAAAATGCAACAAAGCTTTATATTAGAAAGAAACTATCTATTTGAAATTCAGCCTACCTCTTGTTAATTTTACATATAAAAAAAAAAATCTATGTTTGTTTTTAAAAATTCTGAATAAATATGTGTTAAAAATTGAGAAACCATATTATAGAATTATAACCAATTACTTTTTCTGTGTGTGTGTGTGACATAATTAAATGATATTTATCAATTAAAAAAAAAAAAAAAAAGTAATATTTCAATGCAAATTTACTTGATAGCTGAGAAAAGTTTGATGAGTAAAAAAATAAATAAAATAATAATATGAAAAAAAAAATAACCTGACAACTGAATAAAAAGAATTCAGAATTATCTTTATAAATATGCAACAATTATACCACATTATTACAGCTTTGTTTATTGTAAAAATTGAGAAACCATATTATAGAATTATAACCAATTACTTTTTCTGTGTGTGTGTGTGACCTAATTAAATGATATTTATCAATTAAAAAAAAAAGTAATATTTCAATGCAAATTTACTTGATAGCTGAGAAAAGTTTGATGAGTAAAAAAATAAATAAAATAATAATATGAAAAAAAAAAATAACCTGACAACTGAATAAAAAGAATTCAGAATTATCTTTATAAATATGCAACAATTATACCACATTATTACAGCTTTGTTTATATTTTCTTCTTTAATTTTCAATTGATAGTTATTTTGCATCTCGTGTGTCAAAACAGGTTCAACCATTTGGGCTCTAGAGTGATTATAATAAATACCATTACATATCGGACTCACAAAACATTACCTGACTGTTGGATTCACTATAGCAAAAAGATACAGAACAAGAGTGATCTGATAAATTATTTATAAGCCAAGGTGAAGATTAAATACTGTATATATTCTTTGTAATAATAAAAAATATACATCAACAATACTCACAGGTTACAGGCACAAAAGGCTGCTGGACCTGCATGGCAAGTGCCTGCTGATAGGCAGCGCCAGTCGGCTGATATACTGGGATACCACTTTTATCCACAGCAGCTCGTTTTGCATACGGAACTATGCCAGGAAATGTCTAATGAAAAAATTCCTTCAATTATGCATTCAAATAAAAGAAAAATAAAATATAAAGCTAAAATGAGTTATAAGTACAGTGTGAAGATTTTTGCTATGCTAAGAGGGAGAAAATATAGGTTTATTATTAAAACAAAAGAAACAAAAAATAAATACATAGGCAAAAAATGTTTTTTTATAAAATAAAATACAGCAGTGTTCTCATAATAGACACATTAAAACAAACTGAGAACAAATACTACATACATTTCTAAAATTATCAAATTTAATAAAGTTCACATTTTCACATTGAAGAGGTAGCAAAATTAACTAATTTCACATTGTTGCAGATGCAATAAAAACAATAAATCAATGGTGTCTGCTGAGTAGGAAAGGAAGTGTAATCTGAAAACAATACACAATTTAATTTAAAAACAAACAGCATTGATTTAATATTGAAAAAAAAATGTCATTTTTTATTTAAAAATAAAATGCTCATTTCTTTCAGTATTTATTACATTGCCAGTCATAAAAACTTACAACAATGTGTCTAAAAAGCATTTACATAGCTAGAGCAACCTAAAGTGCAGTATGAGAATGACACATATGCAAAAAATAAAATAATGTTTTTATTGAAATACTACAATTGCATTAATGCAATATGAGTGAAAAGAGTTATAAAAGTGTCAAATAGACTCTGAGACACATAAATTATTTCTTATCAACCATAAGCATTAGAAGCAAAGGGTTCAACCACTTGCCATTCAAATTAAGACAATTTTTTTTAAGTCGCATGAGCTGTCTTAAAGACTTATTTTATTTCTTGAATGTTTCATAATTTATCTCTGCAGAAACAATTCTGTACATAAAAAAATCACTATAAATACTGACTACACGTCTAACAAATAAATTTGTACATCAGGGGACTCAATGTCAGCTCTGCAAGTTGCATTTTAATTTTGAATTCCTTTTATTTAATACAATGATACCTTTCCTTAAAGAACATAATTCGCTCTGAATTACTCACACATTCATTAATTGAAATATTCAAACAGGAAAAACAACAATCATTGGCTAGCCGAGGCATCAATGTATTTAGAAACTTTCAATCCACAGTTTCATTTCTTTCATATTAGTATTACTGCAAAATAGTTTCAGATGATTTATCTTTTATGAATTGTAGTGGGAAATATGATTACATGCACTTATACTATAAGACTGTTTATTTTCTATGAAAAATTTTTATTGTGCGAGGGTTCCGTCCTTTTAAACCACCACTGTCTTATAAATTGATATTCGTAACTCGCTACATTTTTCAAGATATTAAATCTCTAAAACATTGATTTTTTGATAATGCCATTAATAATTAATTTGAATGATTAATTAGTTACATAGATATTTTCTTAACCTTCTGAGCGGTTTGCCTGTATTTTTCTGTTTCCCAAAAACAACTTAAATCTGTTGTAGAAAAAAAATATTTTAAACAGAATTGTATTTTAAAATGTATGTCAAATAAAGGGACATGAAGTGTATTTTAGAAACAAACAGGAAAAGAAAATTTAAAGTAAGAATATTTTTATAAGCATTTTCATGGAAATGCAAGAAAGCCCTCAAGATATTCAGAGGGTTATATATTGATAAACCTAATTTGTCAATTTATTTGAAATTGACTATTTGAGATCCTCCCATAATGTTTGAAATGCTATGCCACTGTTACTGACTGCTGCTGTTATTAAATAAATATCTTAACTGATGACAGAGGCTGTAAAATGCTTTAAAACTTTTTTCTTTAAGAGCTTAAGGGGATGCTCTAGTCCAGGGATGGTGAACCTTTTTACATCCGCATGCCAATTTTTTTTTCAAAAAACATCTTATGTGACCATGAGTAGTCAACAACCAAAATATTTAGTGGATTAAATAGTAATGTATCAAAATTATTTCAAGTTTTGTTTCTAGAATTAATATATATATATATATATATATATATATATATATATATATAAGTAACATAAAGTGTTACATTTTAGAAAGTAAATAAAAGAAAATCGCAATATCTTTTGCTGCATCTTAGATGCCGAATAATTGATATCAAGTTCATATTTAGTTATTTTTAAGAGTATGCAAGTTTTAAACTGAAATCATCCGATAAGAATTTTCTACTCTTTTTTATTTTCAACAATAATGACTCACAGAAAAAGTTGTCAAAAGGGCAAGCACAAAATTTGGTTTCACCATCAGAAAGCGAACATCTGATGCTGATGTGCTGCATTAAAAAAATATATATGTTTCTGTAAATTAAAAAATTTTTAAAAGCACAATAAAGTTTAAAAGTTTTACTTGCAAAATATTTCAAAAAAGGCCAATGGCATAGTGGTAAGCGCGTCTAGCTATCACCCAACAGGTTCAGAGTTTGGCTCTACACTGGGTAAGATTCACCCAGCCTTTCATCCCTTAACCTTCTCACCGCCGCAAACTGATATATCCGTTCACAAAGCTAAAGGTTTCACTGCAGTAGAAACAATTTATAAATTAACATAATTCTACAAACATAATGCAGTTTCAAAATATTTTGTGATGATTAGCATTCTCAAGGCTTATACTCCAATGTGTAATTAATTTTTTTATTCCTGGTTAGAAAAATAATCTTTTTTTAGACTTTTAATAAAATTATGGAGAAAACAACATTACAATTCTGCCCTTTTGCTCGGTGGTCAGGGGGTTAAGAGGTTGATGAAATGAGTACCAAGCTTACTTTGCAACTAAACACTGAGGGTCCTGCATTAGGCTGATCACCTGACCAGGACATATGCTATATAGACCCTCGGGGCCCAGGGTCAAGAAAACAGGGTTGAGCAGTGTAGGCCCGATTTTTAATAGATCGTAAAGCCACAATTTAGTTTTTAAAATATTTTAAAATTAGTTTTCTTAAAAACATTTAAAATTTAATAAAGCAAATTTTTAAAAATGCAGTACATTGACATGGTATATCTACTTTCTGAAGATAAAAATAGAATTTTGATAATCATATATGGTAATGAGTAAGCCTGTGTTTAAATTGTCTCATACATTAACAGGAAGTTTCACAATCGGTGAAGATCGCTGAAGCATTCCCTTAATCTTTTGCACTGACAACTTGAAAAGTAGTTACTTAAAAAAAGAAACCACAGAAGCACATTTTAGAAATGTTTATTGTATTACTGTCTGCTTATTTATTAATCAATCCTGATGAGGGGAACAAAAAGAGAGAAAGAACTCCGATTGTTATTGGGGAACAAATGAAAATGTGATATTTCCATCCTTGAGTTATGACAAAGAAGAAAAAAAAACTAGATTTCTAGATTTTTTCTTTTAGATGGGTAACTGAACAGGTAATTACTGTTTGGGCCGATGCATCACATATTTGAATTTAAGTAAAAGTTAGAAACTTTGATATGATAATATATAATCTGGATTTGGATTGCCAATACTTATTCTTCATGAGGAACAACAGATGTATTCTAAAATAGTGTTTCCCAAACTATGCAAGACTTCTAATATGCAACTTATTACTTATTGGTATGCAAACCTTCTTTCAGAAGGGAGGGGAGTTAAGTAAGAACTTTTGGGGTTCTTACACAATACCTTTCTCAGTTCATGAGAAAACAACATCTTTGAAAAAAAAAGTCTTTTGTTGCATTCCAAATAATCATGGAAGACGGTAGTATTCCGAGGGACACAGTCCTAAGCCTAAAATCGTATCGTAGAATTTGTAGATGGCGGAACTCATATATACGGCTAACTCGACATCAAAGAAAACGCGAAAAGACGCCATTTAATAACTCAGCAGATATAGGTCCTATTGTTCTGATTTTTTTAAGAACAGCCTTATATCTGCAGTCTAATCATATTCTGAAATTTTTACATTTCTACGTGCAGTATATTTTGAGATTTAAATACCCATTTTTAAAGCAAAACTGATGGAACAAATTCCTAATGTCAAATTCTGGAAAACGGCTGGGGCGATTTTCTTTAAATTGATATATAATATGAATCTGATTAAGATGAAGTGAATAACACTTTTCTTTTCTGCTTTTTGTCAAAAAAATATTTAGATTCATTTTTAAAAATGGGGAAATTTTTTTAAAATTATATGTATTCAATATAATTGTTATTTATATATATTTTTTTAATTATTATATTCGTTAATATCTGTAAACTAATATTTCCGATTGTTAAATAAAATTTAAATAATTGCTTTTTCAGTAGAAGCAACTCATATTTTGAATTTTATTTATTAATTGTAATTACCAGGAACTAAAGAATGGAACTTAAATCGACATATTAAACTAGTATTTCACAAGAATAATTAAGTAAAGCACAAAAATAAAATTTTAAAAAATGCTTATTGTATTATCTTAATTAGAATTGAAGCATCATATGATATCTCCTGTAATGTACATTTTCGCATGTAAATATATCTGCTCTACAAGATGCATATTCAGAATTTTTTTTATAAATATTTTTTTAGACATCGAAATTTATTCCTTAAATCAGGATTATAAATGCTTTAAATTGATTTCTTTAAATTTACCAAGCTGTTTATATCTTTTTGTACTGTTGCATAAATTGACATGCAAATAAATTGCAGTTTTATACTTTTATCTTTGGGGGAGGAAGAGGGGCTCAAACAAAGGTTTACTAAACCATCTCTTTAAATCAAAAGAGCATAAAATGAAAAAAATTTGTCATGTAAATTTATTTTTTTAAATATATTTAAATTATTTTTTAGTTTCACAACAACAACAACAAAAAAAATACCTTGCAAACTTCCCATGTATTCACAGAAAAAATTAAACTAAATAAAACCTGAAATTAAATAATTCAGTTGTCTAAATAAATTATTAAACCATTGCCTAGCATTAAAAAAATTACAAGGTACAAAATATAATTAAAATCTGTTTCTGAAATAATTTAAGTTCCCAGTTAATACATCAATAATTAAATGATTTTCTGCATGGTAACGCCATCTATTGGCTAAATGCAGCATTAACAATAAATAGGAAATGTATTCAGAGAAACAAATAAGTGAAATAAAACCTCAAATTAAATAATTCAGTTGGCTAAATAAATTATTAAACCGTTGCCTAGCATTAAACAAACTTCAAGGTACAAAATATAATTAAAATCTGTTTTTGAAGTAATTTAAGTTGCTATGATTAGTTAAATACAGTAGACGCTCGTTTTTACGAACCTCCTTTTTACGAACCTCCTTTTTGCGAACACTTGCGATTTTACGAACTAGAGAGTGGTCCCGAATACATTCCCATAGACGCAATGTAATTTTTCGCTCCCATTTACGAACTACAGATTATGAAAATCTCTTTTTTGCAAATTCAGTTTTCATACTTTTTTTTTTTTTTTTTTTTTTTTTTTTTTTATTAATATCGGAACGAAGTGCCAACGTAATTAAACTCTCTACAGGTGCAAAAGACAGCAGGTGCATTCAAGAATGTGTTGTTTCCCCCACCCTGTTTTGGGGGTGAGGCAGCATAGCAACAAGTTCATGTAGCGTCACGTGGTTGCTTATCACTGATTTTAAAGGCACGTGGGTGGAAGGCTTCCGATTTGCGAGTGAAGCTCGGGCGACTTTCTGGACCCGCCTATCCCCATTTAACAAGCAGGTGCCATTACTGAATGGGAAAAGGAAAGATTTTAAAAGATTTTGCTCTGTAATCGACTATTTTCTCATATCAGCTGGACTACCCAATCTGTGAAGTCTCGTAAGTCGAGAGGGAGATTGGGCCAGAGACGTTAGATAATTTCAGTATGTCGCAGTTGAAGAAACGCACGTGTTTATCTGTTGAGGTAAAAAAGAAAATTTTAAAAGAAGTAGACGAGAGAATCTTAACCAAGACAGAAATTTCGAAAAAGTATGGAATTTCAAAGAATAGCCTCTCGACAATTCTAAAATCTCGAGAAAAAATCGCTGGAAATAGAAACACCGATAAAAACCCCTCTCGTAAATATTTCAGAGAAGCAAAATACCCCCAGTTGGAGAAAGTTTTGATTTCTTGGATGAGGAAAATGAGAGGAATGAACATTCCTATAGATAGTAATCTCCTTAAAGAACAATCGACCTTTTTTGCTTTAAAACTGAAAAACAAAGACTTCAAGGCCTCAGACGGTTGGTTACAAAAATTTAAGTCCAGGCACGGTTTGAGCTTCAGAAAGTTGTGTGGTGAAAGTGGAACAGCGAATACGACATTATCAAATGAATGGAAAGAACGCGATTTAAAAGCATTACTAACTGAGTATGCTCCAGCGGATGTATTTAACGCCGACGAAACTGGTTTGTTTCTTAAGATGTTGCCTGAAAAAACACTTACCTTCAAAGGTGAAAAGTGTAGCGGAGGCAAAAAGGGTAAGCAGAGAATCTCAATCTTACTCGCAGCCAACATGAATGGAACACAAAAACTACCCCTGCTTTTCATCAGAAAAAATTTGAAGCCTAGATGTTTCAAAAATGTTAACAAACTACCAGCTGCATACCATGCAAATAAAAATGCGTGGATGACTGGGCACATTTATGAAAAATGGTTAAGAGACTTGGACCGTCACTTTCTATCAGAAAAACGTAAAGTTCTGTTAATTGTCGATAACTGTTCAGCTCACGTTGAAGTCTCAGATCTTAAAGCCATCCGTGTGGAGTTTCTTCCACCGAATGTAACATCTATTTTGCAGCCCATGGATCAAGGTGTGATTCACAGTTTCAAGCGCATATATCGAAGGGTGCTTTTGCAAAGAGTAGTCATGGGTTTTGAGTTGGAGAAGCCTTACGAAATTGATGTTCTAGGCGCGATGCATTTGTCAGTACGTGCTTGGAATGATGTTCAAGGGACCACAATATCTAAAGCATTTCAACACGCAGGCTTTACTACTGTACTTGAAGAAAATAAAAAAAATGTACCTGACGACATGAGTGAAGATGAGTTACTCATGAATGAACTCCGCAAAAGAAACCCACTGTTGCCTGAAATTTCATTCCAGGACTTTTTGAATGTGGATTCAGATGTGAGTTGTACGGAAGAAATATCAGATGAACAAATTATTGCTGACGTAATGAATGAAAAGGAAGAAGAACTTTCAGATTTTGAGAAAGAAGAAAATGAAACTACCCAACGACCGACTGTCAAACAAGCAGCTGAATGGTTATCAGGACTAAGGCACTTTTTTGAAGAGAACAATAACTGTGAAATGATTTCAAGCATAGATAAAATGGAAACATGTATTTTCCAAAATGTGATTTTAAAACAAAAAAAGATAAGTGATTATTTTCATTCCTAAATTTTTATAAATATTTTCATCTATGTATTTTCATCTACAAATACAGTCTATGTTTTCATATGTAATGTTTCAAGCATGATAACGTATTTTTATGTGTACTAAAAATATTTTTTGTGCATAAATTTGCATTTATTTCTTGTATTAAAATATTATAAATTTATTTCAGTATAAGTCTTAGCATAGTCCTTTATCTATAAAGAGGGGGTAGCTTGAAAAAAATAGACATAAATAATGTAGGTATTCATATCATTTTGGGGGTTTTTCTATTTTACGAACTTTCTATTTCACGAACTATTTGAGTGTTCCCTACGAGTTCGTAAAAACGAACGTCGACTGTACATCAATAATTAAATGCTTCTCTGCATGGTATCGCCATCTATTGGCTAAATTCCACATTAACAATAAATGGGAAAATATTATAATAAAATTTTCTTTTCAATAACGGGAGCAGTAATAATGCATTTTATACAGTTGTATCCAGTAAATCTAATATCCTCCCACCACAATACAACTAAAAATTGAACATATATTAAGAAAAAAAAAACATGTTAAACTGCTTTTCAAGTTCAGTTGTTAATGCACTTTTTAAACCATGCATAATTATGATTTATAATAAACCTATAAAGATGCAATTCAATGAAAACTCAAATTAGGTGATAATATGCAGTGATTAAAAATCTTAATACTTCAGAACAGGACCTAATTTATGATTTAAAAAATGCAGTTAGAGTTTTGAAAGAAGTAGCTAACAATCCAACAATATTTTAACATTTTTTTAAACTCTATGTATGTTAAATACATTTATATCCTTTCTTTTTTTATAATTCTTGTCTGTAATACAGCAGTAAAATGATGCTTTCTTTATTTTATTTGTAGTTATTCATTTTGAATCATTTTAAATGTAATAATCTTTTATTAATGACTTAAAGTACAAAGGGGAGGGGGGGGGGGTGTGATTTTTCACATTTGGTAGATAGAGAGATATTATTGACATTTTATCTCCTATTGAAAATCTAAATCCCACATCCTTCAAAATTTTCATTCCATCACCCTTTGTCCTGCCTCCCATTTCTCATTAGCTTGGCATATCTATTTTAACATACTGAAAACTGAAAATATTACTTTACATTAAAGTAGCAATAAATGTATAGTAGGGTGGAGCGAAAAAAATTTTTTTTTTAAAATCAAAAACTGGTAGGTGCCAAAAGTTGCCTTTATACTAGTACATCAACTGCATGAAATTTTACCACTGAAAAAAAAATGGCTTGAGTCTGCGCTTTTGGTCCAAAAGTCGAAATTTCGGGTAAAATTTGACATTTTTTCAAAAAAATTAAAAAAATCATTTAGAAAAGGTTATTAGTTAAATGTGTTATTTAAACCTTTATTATTAATCACTTAACATAGTTAAACGATAAAGCAGTATCTTTAATCTGTATAACTGGATCAAAACTGACAACTTTTGGTAAAAAAAAAGGCATTGCCACTCTGTTGTGTCATACAACTAATTGTTCTTTAGAATACAGCCCTTACCTAGTTGCTTTCAAAACTACCCAGGAGCTATCACATGGAGGTGGCTGCATTTCATGTCACAGCAGTGCATAACTCGACCACCCTACCATCTGAGCACAATGTTTTATTTATACATTGAATTGTGATTTTTTTTCAAAGACTGGCGTAAGTTTTCTATGTATCAACCTAGCCCATCTATCTTTGTATCCACAGACGTTGGATGATGCTGCTGTAACACTCCTTCACGTATATTTATACTGCTTGTATATGATAAGCAGACCTGCCAACCTTTGAAAATGAGAAATCGTCGCACAGAAAATTAAAATTAATCTGAGGTTGGTTGGTTGGTTTTTCGTGTTTCGCAGCCATCTTTTGACATTCGTAAAAGGAATAAGGTTTCAGTCTTTGAACTCAATACAGTAAATTTTTTCCTCTCAAAATTTTTATACGATTTTTAGAGTTTCTTCTCGTTTCGAAGAGTTTGACATTTGTAAAAGGAGCCTCGTTCCACTTTTTTTTAGCCCAGTGCAGTAAATTTTGATGAAATTCGCAGTTTTTTTTCCTCCCGAGACCATTTCAGGATATTCACAACCCCCCCCCCATAATCATAATTCACATTTTTCTATCACGATTCTTTGTTGAAATCTGCACTTTTGACGAAATTCGTATTTTTTACCGTGATCCTTTGACGAATTTTGCGTTTTTTACAACGATCCTTTGACAAAATTAGTGTTTTCTTTCCGTGATCTTTCGAAGAAATTTGCATGTTCTTACTGATCTTTTGACGAAATCAGCATTTTGGGAAAATTCATGGTTTTACAATGATCCTTTGATGAAATTTATTTTCTTTCACGACCAATTGGCGAAATTAATTTTTTTACACTGTCTTTTGTCGAAATTTGCGATAGTTTATCGCGACGCAACCGATCGGCAAAATTTTCAATATCTTTTCGCAACCAAGTAACAAAATTCACTAATCGTTTCCACGACCTTTTGATGAAATCTGCAATATTTTCCCCGCAATAGTTTATTGAAATTCGTAATTTTTTGCACAATCATTTGACGAAATTCGCAATTTCTTTCTGAACTCTTAACGAAATTACCAATTTTATTCAGCGACCAATTAAAGAGAATCACTATTTGTTTCTGAGATCTTTGACGAAATACCCGATATTTTTACATGACCATTTGCAGAAATTCTCATTTTTTACTGCGATCGATTCACGAATTAATGTGGGGAAATTCAATAAAAGAAAAAAAAATTCGCAGACTTCCAAGAAATTTCAAAATATATGCGCAAAAGAGTCATAGGTCTGTGGTAGAATTTGCAGAGGGAAATACTGCACAGCATTTTTCATTAAGCAGGATTGTCCTTTTCCATGTGCAAATCATGAGATATTGCACACTATTTCAAACCTTGTGTCTCAAAGAACCCCCCCCCCCCCCCCCCCTTCCAGAAATTCTTAAAATGGCACGCCTTGTTTCTAAGGAAGGAAATTCTTGGATAAATATTTACAGAAACACGATTCACTCATGTTTAATATACATAAAGAGGGTTTTATGTTAAGAAGTTTGTTTTGCAGCCCAGATTTTTTTTTTCCCCACGAGCATTTTTTAATAGCCGAATTTTCAGACTAATGACCAATTTTTTAAACCTTTTGGAAATTAATACATTGAAATTTTGGAACAGAATCACTCCTGAAATATATGCTGTGTGGGATAAAAATAGCAACTAGAGACAAAAAAATGCGCTTGTGTTTTTTGCAAAAAATCGTAGTTTAAGACCGATTTTCGTAGCATCGTAGTTTATAGGTCCAAATCGTAGCAACTACGATTTTTTCGTAGCAGTTGGCAGGTCTGGATAAGGCAAGCAGAGTGATGCAGTGGAATTAATGAAATCTATTCAGCCCTCTATTATCTTCACCAAAATTGCATCCAGTTAATGTATAGTGATTGAGAGTTCTGTTACTACAATATTCTACAATATTCAGATATTTCATCTTTGGGTATGCCATCATTTACTCTACCTCTTGCATTTTTTATATGCTGAGAAGCTTGCTGTTTAATGTGATGGCGATCATCAGAGAGCATTGCAATAAAAATTTGCTCTCCATGGGCAAAGCAACCATTGTCCTAAATAATTTTTTTCAGCATTTGTTTTATGCCGTTTTCTGTGTTTAGTAGCCGAGTAATTTTCCATAAGTTTTTAGATCCATTTTTTAGATGTGGATCCATATGGTGTAAACCATCCTGCGGCATAAACTTGGATTACATATTTTGTGAATGAACCTACAGACATCATACAGTCAAACAGTGCTTATATAAAAGTGAAAAATTTTATTTGCCTATGTGAGCCATCTTGCGTAGAACATGTTTCTTGGGTTCCTATTCGCTAGTTCTTCTGAGCAATATATTGATGAAATAACTTTGCAAATGTCTAGCAGGTATTTCTGGTCTGTGCTGAGTACCTTTTTCTCAATTTCAGGAAATAATGTTTCAAAATTTCTTTCTATGGCTTCAAAAATTGAAATAAGAAGGGAATGGCAGGTGGACAAAGATTTTCCTATTGGTCCAGCGAATCCCTGTGGGTTAGAATCTAATTTTTGTCAATGATCTTGCTTAATAAATGATGCAGAAGAAATTCACTGGACTCTGAGGTGGCATATGATCCATTGTAATGGTTCATTCTAAACATGTCCCACGCAGAATGGATGGCAACGATGAACAGAATTCTCCGCCTTTAAATGAGCACTGACTTCCCATCAGAGTCTCTATGTTCATTCAAAAAGTACTATGCAATCCAAATTTGGCCCCAGGATTGTTTACCATCAAATGTAATCCACATCTAAAGAAGGGATCTAAAACTCATGGGAAATTATTCGGCTACTAAACAACACAGAAAACGGAATAAAACAAATACTAAAAAAAGTTATTTAGAACAATGGTTGCTTTGCATACGCAGAGGATGGCATACGCAAATCTGAAATATAGACAATCAACTTTGAAGCGAATAGTTATATAAATCAAATTGATTGGAAAATTGTTGTGGTAACAGGACACCTAATCAATATGCATTTATCGGGTGAAATTTTGGTAAAGATAATAGACTGCTGAATAGATTACATAAATATCATCCCCACTGCATTACATTGTTTGCCTTCTCTTACACAAGCAGTAGAAAAATACGTGAAGTAGATCACAGCAGCAGCATCCAAAGTCTCTCTCTATTCTAAAAAAAAGTAACTACCACTGTCACCGCCGCCGCCGCCGGTTTTGATTTTTTTGTGACCGGAGGCCTTTCTTCGTTAATATTAACAAAAATAATGCATACAAAAATATGAAAATCGGTGGTTTTATACAGAAATGTTTGATAAATACGCTGATGCAGACAGTTTTCAAATCGAAGAATTATTTTAAGAGTTATTTAATGCTAAAGTTGGACAAAATCGTTCCACTAAAAAAGTTTTATAGCAGCAAAAACTATACATGGCAGTGTAATCATTTTTAGATAATTTTATGCGTTAGAATTTGCCGGAGTGCAGATTGCATTAATTTTTTTATTTTGACTAATTTTTTCAGGTTTTATTTCTATTTTAAATTCAAATTTTCAGCATTTCTAGAGATATTTTTTACAGATTTCAGAAAATTGTACTAATTTAAACTGTTGCCAACTGTATAAAAAGCACAAGCAATAATGTTTGCTTCAAATTAAAAATTTATTTACACGTGACTATTATAAACAGGAAAAAAACTTTCAAATTAGAATTAAATAATTACGTATAAAAAGCAGGAACTTATTAAAAATTACGTCATAAAAAGTATACACGTGAATTTTAAAAGAGAAAGGATATTGTAAAATAATAAATTCATTAACATGCATTAGAAGTCTTAGGAGAAATTAAGTCATATTTACGTCACATTATAGTTATTACATACAATGAACACAAAATAATATTGCAAAATAGTTTAAATTTAGAAATTGCGCTAGACATTTATTTGATATTTTGAGAATTAATTTAAAATGTCTCATTTAAAAGAACTTTCTTTTCGCTTTGTTAAAAAATACCAGGAGACAAAGACTCTCTTTACTTAATTCCTTTTATATTAGCTTATTTTGAAATGTTGTTACACGTGTATACGTCATCAAGTTATTTTTATTTCGACGTTTTATTTGTGTTTTTATTAATGTTGTACGAATTTATTTGTTCTTTCGTTATTTAAAATAAAAATTATATCAATTTGTATAATTTGGCGAGTGGTTTGGCAATTTATATAATTTGGCGAAATTGGTCGACAGGATAATCAAGTAGTACCACAGCGGATTTGGCGTTAAAATTCCCCCAATCAAATAGAAATGAATAGAAATTCGTTTATAGGGAGATCGCCACTGTTTTTTAAATTATAATTCAATCTTTCGAAATCTTTTTAAAGCCGATCAAATTAGCGTGCATTTAGAGTCTGCGGTGTCTGGACGGGGGTTGGCGAGCGTAGCTCGTAAGGGGCCGAGCCCCCTAGTGTGGATACAAAAAAGAGATGGACTAGGTTGATACATTTAAAACTTATGCCATTATTTGATAAAAAATCACAAATCAAAGTATAAATAAAACATTGTGTTCAGATGGTAGCGTGGTCGAGATAGATGTCCTGGGAACTTTTGAAAGCAACTAGGTAAGAGCTGTATTCTAAACAACAATTCGTTGAATGACACAACAAAGTTTCAACGCCCCTTTTTACCGAAAGTTGTCAATTTTGCTCCAGTTGTACAGAATAAAGATATCGTTTTATTGTTTAAATATGTTAAGTCGTGCATAACAAAGGTTTAAATAACACTTTTTAATAATAACCATCGCCATAGGAATTTTTTAATTTTTTTGAAAAAAATGTCAAATTTTACCCAAAATTTTGACCTTTGAACCAAAAGTGCAGACTCAAGCCATTTTTTTTTCAGCGGTAAAATTTCATGCACTTGATGTACTAGTATAAAAAAGGCAACTTTTGGCACCTACCCGTTTTTGATTTTTAAAAAATAATTTTTTTCACTCCACCCTAATGTATAGTGTTATGTCACATGTTGATAGATTAAAAACTTACATGATGGAAAATTATTTCTTAAAAAATAAAAAATCAGTAATTTCCCAAATAAATTTTATTTGAAAGTATTTTTTTTGCTTACAATTTAATTGTATTTTAAATAAAAAGGTTTAAAGAGTAATATTTCTTGATATTTTTCTTAAGAAAGTAAACTTTTTACTTAGTAAGTTTTAACAAAGCTATCTATGTCTGTGAAACAAACCATAACCCCCCCCCCCCCCCCCGCACACACACACATTTTGTACATTACTTCCATATCTTACTAAAAAGTTCTTAATAAAAAATCAAATAGCACAGCACTCTTTACAATTGAAGTATGAGGTATGCTTTTCTGGGGGGGGGGGAGAATTAAAGGTGAATGGAAATCACGATTATGAGTTCTTATCATTAGTCTTTAATTTTTTTTCTTTTTTCTTTTAATTATTAACTTAAAAAAAGTAATGATATCAATTAAAAAAAACCTTAACACATTAAAAGTTTGTGACGTAGCACTTTATCTTAGTGCTGTAAGAATTTTAAATATGGAACTTAAAAATAATTATATCAAATTTTAAGTGACGCTATATTATTTATTTCATCATTTTATTTTTGTTTTATTTATAATTGCATGCGTAAGAATTATGTTAAATTTAAAAGGATGTATAAAAATTTATTCATTGATGGGTTATCATTCACATCTTTCATAAATTCTAACTATGAGTTTTAAAAGATATGATATCAAAATTTAAGTGACACCTTGATGTAACCTTAAACAATCTGTTTTAAAATTCAATTTTAATTGTTTTCGATTTGGCAAAATATATTTTCACATCTTACCAAAACTTTTAATTTTCCAATACACTGTTAAAAATATCCCTTTCACTGAACCTATACAATGCACTGTAATGTATTTATATAAATAAACTGATTTATCTTTTGCACCACGCTATCCAAAATCAAAAGTAAAATTTATGTAAATGATTTCTTTGTGTCATAATATCCATTTGCATACATTTCGCTTAGTTTGAATACAATGATGCAATTTCCTGCCTTCCCCTAATTATTTCCGATTTGGGCCTTTTTTTGCTCCCCTACCACTGGGCTATATTGAAACACATTTGTTTTATTTTGCAGCTTGTTTCTATGAATGCATAAAAGATATTTACTATAGAGATCTGCACGGGCCGGGCTCGGGCCTATTTTCATTCACGGCACTCGGGCCGGCCGGGCCTAACTTATTTTTTCTGCACACATCCGGATACTGGTTTCATTCCTAATCTTCATTGCCCAAAATTTTCATTCCTAGTTTTCACCCGTTATGTATGAAAATCATTGTCTCGGCATGGCCTGGTCTGTTCAAAGGTCACTAAAATTAGGCTTGGCACAAATTTTTTTTAAAAAAATGCATACATTTTTAAATCGCCACTATTCTACTATTAAACATTCAAATTCATTCTTTTTAAAGAATGGTAGATTTCTACATTTATTAAAATATAGTTAAATTAAAATATAGTAAAACGTGTAAAAAAGAACCTGTCTATGACGGAATCATGTGGGGGAAAAGAACCTGTCTATGACAGAATCTTGTTTTAAACTGAAAAATGTGTTGATCCATGCAAAATTAATATACTACTACGTAAGAAAAGAATATAATGCATTTACACTTGCTAAGAAGGGAACTTGTCTATAACACATTTTTCTTTTCTTTTCTATGCAATTCAGTCTTAGATTTTACTGTATAGCATTTTTCAGATTTTTAACACTTCAATACATGGAATATGGATTAACAATATTAATGATAACTGAAACATTTACATACAAGAAATAGAGATTCATTAAATAAAAATTAATATCGCATCCTGCGGCACTTCTATAAAAATGGAGATTATAAACATAAAAAGAAAAGTTAAAATAAATATTTTTGGCTTGAACTCCTCGTACGAGACAAACTTTTTACCAAATCAACGTAAAAATCAATGTTTTGTAGAAAATTCACTCGGGCCGGGCTGAACTTTTAACTGTTATACCAGGCCGGGCTGGGCCAATAATTCTTTTTTCTACGGGCCGGGCTCAGGCCGAACTTTTAACTTTTTTACCGGGCTGGGCCCGGGCAGACTTCTAGGTCACACGTTATCGTGTGGACATGGCTTTCAAGTTTCTAAGCAGAATAGTATAGAATCCCGAAATCCGAAGAACTAAATAAAAAAATTTGGCCACCACACATGAAATTCCAATTTTCAGCTTGGCAATGAACGTGTTAAGGAAACTACACATGGTTAAGAGGGCCCACTCTTTGCATCAGCGATGCAAAACAAGTTAGTGTATGCAAGTTATAAGTTGTATATATATATATATATATATATAAGCTTATGCCAATAAATTAGAAGTTGTAGAACCCCTGCCCACCTCCGAATTCTTTTACGATAATTTGCATATTAATTATGCGTAAGTCATGATAGTATTTATGTATGACTGCCAATAAAAAATAATAATTTAAGCACAGTTTTAGTAATATAATCATGCAAATTAGAATTCAGAAACCAATTTATTAACTTGGTATTCATGGTAATACATGCTTTTTTGAGAGAGGCTAAAACACTTTAAAACATAATAAATCTTCTGTTACGCCTAACTTTGATTTAATGGTACACCATTCTGAAAGTGTAGGAACCCCTGTTATAAAATAATGACAATTATATGAAAACGTTTATTCAAATATTTTCTTATGCAAGCAAATGTTATTGCATCTGCATAAATGATTTCATTCAAAATTCAAATAGAGAACATTTCTTTTTCCAACAAAGATGATTCCATTTGTTTTGAACATATTTCTAGTGACAACTATTCAGGACATCCTATCCATAAATGGGCAACGATGTCTCATAATTTGATTAAAACTGGGAACAGAAACTTAGAATGCATGAGCAACTAATGATAATTTACACCAAAAATTATCAGGATCAATTTATATCAGGGACTAACTGAATCCGAAGTTTGATAAAAATTTGTGCATTTGTTTTTGAGATAGAGCTGTTGCGATAACCATGAATAATGCAGCATAACAGCACTGCCTATTGTGCAATTTGCACCAAAATGTTATCATCAAATTACATCAAGGACTAACTGAATCTGAAGTTTTCTGAAAAACCGTGCTTTAGTTCTTGAGATATAGCTATTGTGGAAATCATGAATAATGAAGCATAGCAGCACCACCTGCTGGGCGATTTACACCAAAAAGTAATCAGCATCAAATATGAACTAACTGAATCTAAAGTTTTATTAAATTCCATTCATTAGTTGTTGAGATAGAGCGGTCACAAAATTTGTGTCACACACAGACAGAGAGGCATTTTGTAAAAACATGTTTTTAGGAATCTCTGATCCCTAAAATGTGTAAATCTATCGAAAATCGGAATTCGAAAATTTTCACAAATCCAATACTTTCTTCTTGTAAAGATAGAAGCAAGTAAAACCATATATCCTGGGATATACAAGTATTCAGAAAAATCTTTAGATGCTCACAGGATTAATACTAAATTTATTTATCTTTACTCTTTTACACTGTATGAGTTATTTTGTTTTTGATTTTTTAAATCTATGTTAAGAATTGAGGAATCTAATCATTTCTTTTGTTCATTTTTTTGTGTGATAGTCTAAATAAAGAAGTGCTAGAAAAATTGCACTATGAGTCATAAAAACAAACAATTTAGATCATATAAGTTTTAAAATACAGTAAACATCCTCTAATCCAGCACGCTCAGGACTTAAAGCATGCCAGATTACAAAATACCCCGAATTACAGGATGAACACCCGGAAAAATGTTTAGAAGTTATAATTAAATAAAAAATAACAGTGAAGCATGTTTTTTATTCTCTAAACAGCTTGAATATAATAATAAAATAATAATGTAAAGTACAACATATGTACATGACTATAAAATGAAAACTTGCACCGTTAGCCTACATTGGAGGCTTACTCGTAAAACATGCACTGTTAGTCTACACAGTAGGCTTACTCGTAGAAGCCATCTTGAACAAATCTCGAATATTAGTTTGTTTTGTAGTACTCATCACTCTTCTTTTTTTAGGAAGCCATTTTGTATGATATGGAGTTTCATAATTTCTGCATCACTGGACAAACTTTTGCACTCAGAAAACTTGATAATTATATTCATAGAATCAGCTGCTTGATTCCAATAGATGTTATTTGACTTGTCCACATCATTTTCATCAGAGTCAATGTGCTTTGGGTTGATAACACTCTGAATGATGGCATCATATGCTATAATTTCTTCTCTTGGCTCATCAAAATCTGCTTCAACTCACTCTTTTATTTCTTCTCGATTCAGACATGACATGACTCTAAAAGCAAACAACCTAAAACATCTTCAAGCTCATCTTAAACTGAATCGCTTTCAGTAACTTCAACATTTTTGTCCATTACTTCAGGCCAAAGTATACGCCATGATTTTTTCAAAGTTTCCTGTTTTACCTCATTCGAAGCCAAAGATAGGGTCTTTAATAAAAAACTGTTCATGAAAATCTTTTACACTGAAATCCTTTGGCAGTAAATTCTGCACAAAGTAGCATCTGTAGTGTGACTTGAAGTTCTGGATTACCCCTTGATCCATGGGTTGAAGCAAGGATGCGACATTGGGAGGAAGATAGGCTATTGCAATGTTACCAGGCACTAATTCTTCCTTTACAGCGGTGCTTTGATGAGCTCAGATGAGTTTTACAGCTGTCTGAAAACAAAACAGCCTTACTGTCTTCAGACATTTTCAATTTTTCAAAATTGTTTTTAACAGCTGGCACAAAGGCTTTGAAGAACCAGTTAAAAAAAAAAAAAAACTCTTGATTCCTCCATGCACTTGATTGTGCTTAATAAATCACACACAAGCTTTTCACGCTTTTTAAGGCCCTAGGATTCTTTGACTTTCTCATCACAAAAGAGTTTATTTTGTGATCACCTGATGAATTGGAGCACAACAGTACTGCTAACCGACCTTTATTTTTTATTAAAACCTTTTACACTTGCCTCATCCTCACCACCAAGGGTAGAATTTGGTAGGGAATGCCACAAAAGGCCGGTCTCATCTGCATTATGATTTGACAAGCTGTCAGTTCATTTTCAGACACAATAGACTTGAATTTAACTTTGAGTATTTTACTACCTACAACATCAGCAGATTTCAGCTCATCAGAAATATACAATTTTCTGATACCATGACAAGTGTTAAAGGTCCTCAGCCAGCATTCAGAAAATTTGAAATTGGCATCAATGTTCAAATCTCGATGAAATTGTTTAACTTTTTCAACAACTATAGGTTTACCCTCTGATCTTTTTGCTGAGAAACAATTTTACAAAGTTTGCCTTTTATTGAAAATTTTCAAAGTTCCCGATTCGTTCATAAGCTGTTTGAAGTTTTTTTTTTTTTTTTTTTTTGTCATAAATTGTAGATGATCCTATGTCATAGTCTTTCATAATAATGTGTCTACTTATGCCATTTTCAAGCTTCTTTACGATTTTCAGCTTTTGAGCCAAATTGAGAGTCAGATGTTTTCTTTTTGAATACACAACATTAACTTTAGGACCCATGTCACTTGCCTTTCACTATAAAATCACTCACAAGCTCTACAAAACACAAAATCACAGCACGTTAATTGGACGTTGAATTTCAATCTGAGCGTCACTGAACAGTGAAATGTAAACTAAGATGCAGAGTAAGAGTGAAAAGCAGAAACTGACTGTGAGATGTAAACAAAGATGTAGTGGCGGCTTTGAACAAATGGTGCCCTTACACGGATGCCGATACACTATGTCAGGCCCGAATGTCTATCTCTCGTGCCTTCCCATGTTTTGCAATCAATATAAATGTTTATGTACTCCAAAAATTCATCCAAGTTGTTTTGGTTATCCTTCCAGAAATAAAATCAACAACTGAATCTAATGATATACATTCTTTATTTATTATTTTATTACTCATATCGATTTCCGTTTAAACTTGAGCATTCTTTTCTCAAATGGAAAAAGTATTTAATACTAATGATAAAAATTTATTTTTCCTTTCAAAAGCTTGATTTCGCAAATTATCTAAAGAAAAGTTTTTTCCCCTCGTCGACGGGGTGACTGAGCTATTTATAGATTCACAATTTTCAACTGTTTGTAATGGGTTGTTACGTAATTACTCATTCTGAAGTTTCTTCAGATTATTATAAACATCAGGCATGCTTAAACAAGGAATTCTATTTTTTCCCGAAAGTATTGCTGGATTACCCAGCGTGCCAAACCATAGGATGCCAGATTAGAGGATGTTTACTCTATAAGCAAACATGGCTATATGTATAACTAAATATGAAATGAAGATTTTTATTTGAATAAAGAAATTGAACAATTTAAAAAATAAATATTACAAATGTATCAGGTGGAGGGGAAATGAATTGACTTGCTTGAAGATACTACATTGAAAATGACAGGAATTTGCATTAAATTAGGCTGACTATAAAGAAAAAAAAACTACCTTTTTTTGATTTGGATTTATATAAATATATGAAAAATATGCAATAATTTACATTGGTGATTAATGGTCTTTTAAGTTATAGATAAAGATTTAATACTATTAAATCTCGTCTTTTTCTTTTCTTACATATTCATGACCTTTATGCAGGTTCAGGTACTCTGGTGGCATCTGTAGATATGGCTGCAGGACAGTGGCGACGCGTCTGGTCATCTGTAGATTCTGGGATGACCATAAAAAAATAAAGACAACATAGAATGTCTTAAATTTATGCGAGTATATTTTAAAATATGTTTTTTATTTTTTATCCATAACACGATGAGATAATAGTTTAATTATTTTTTTCAGTTTTCTTTTTCGTAAATTGTCTAGTACCGCTATTTATCAGATTTAAAATGTGGCAGCTAAAAGGTATTTTACCAGATATCTGAATTTGTTTTGGCATGTGTGCACGGCTTTTCAGCACCTCACCCCAATAAAGCCATGTAAATACAGTGGGTTGCTCATTAGTAATTTGAATTAATCCATTTCTTGGGAGAAAAATGTGCACTTGTTTTTACAATGCTTAATCTCTTTTTGATGTCATTCTATTGAAAAACTGATTTATTAAATAAAAAGTAATACAATTAATTTTTAAATAATTGCTATAAAATCAAAATTAGTGATATTGTAATTAAGAAAATTGTCACAAATTTAAAAAGAATGGAATACATTTACAAATGAAATATCATACATTGCACTATCAAAAATAAAGCTTATACATTTCAATATTCATGTTAACTTCAACAAAATAAAATAAAATTTCTTAAACTTATGTTTTCAATTTTATAAGAATTAGAAAACACATTTTTCAATCAATTAAACATGAAAGTGGGTATGAGTGGAACAAGATTATAGTCAGAATCTTTTTCTGTGGATAAGGGACAATCTTATAAATTTTTACGTTCAATGTCTTTCATTTGAAAAATGAAAGTATATAAATATATCCTTTCTAACTTATTTTTTAAGAGGGGGCAATCCCCATCTTGGTTCTTGCTTTGGTATGAGAAGAAGGGCTAGAATGTTGTGAACTACAAATAACCATAGTGAAAACTGATGCCTTGCCACTGCTGGAGGAAGTAAGCAGCCTTAGATATAACTGCTCAAACCTTGGCATGCCTATGTATAAAGGAAAATCACCATGCCTTTCAGCAACATGGTCTGTGTATCAAGAGGGTTATGTGTATTTCTTTTCGGATCACTAGCAGTAATTGCACATACAGCAGAAATCCAGACCCCTAATATTTCTCCTACAAACCATTAATTTCAATTTTGTTTAGAAGGTTGTCTTCAAATAGGGATTGTAACAAGCTTCAATTTTTAAAATTAACAATTAATTTTGACCTCATATTTGAATTCTATATTTTACTTTCTGATGCCAAATTAGAAGTAATTTATAGAGGTTTAAAGTTTGGAACTCATAATATTAAATTCATTTTTAATCATTGCACAACAGATCATAATAAGGGTAGTTTTTATGTATAACTCAAAAACTACTCCACTGTTAGGTTCAACAGCTCCTTAAATTTTATATTTGGAGACAATATTATGAATCAGCAATACTATCGTTAAAATATATGAAAAGCATTCATAAGGACTTTCATTTTTGTAATGTAATAGTATCTTCTTTTTCTGGTAATAAACTATAATATTTTGAAGTATATGTTAGAAAAGGAAAATTATTTTGCTATGTGATGATGGCATGCACTTCACTATGAACAAAATATATTCAAAAGTTTATTCTTAATGAAACGTTATTTTTAAGAAAGGGATGTGTCTACAGCTATAAAGGTGCACATTCAATTTTAGCTTCTTAGTTTGCATTTTTTAATTATTATTATTATTCCAGCCCCACATATCTCGTATAAAAACAAATTTTAGTTATCCTTGAATAAACTTTTTTTTTGGCTATTATCCAGAAAGTATTTCACACATAAACTTTTTTTGGTTAGAACACAAAACTTAGTGAAAAGGGAAAAAATCCTATATAGAAGGAAAAAAATATATAAATCTGTCTTGAATTTTTTTATAATGTAATAATTTATACCGATACATAAATAGACCAAGAAAAAAAGGGGGGGGGGAGAAGGGAAATTCAATTAAATTGTTCCATATTTTCTAAATTATAAAATAACATCTAAGCATATTCTGAAAAATAAATTTAAAAAAAGAGACAGATAAATGCTATATATCAGGTTGCTGAATATGGATTTTTTTTCTTCTTTACTTTCCCATTTCCTTAATCATTTTTTATAGTTATTCAAACTGTTGAAAATAGTGGTAAAAAGTAAATATCAAGATTTTTTTTTTTTTAAGTTTAATGTATTTATTAGAAAAATAAATAAAATAATAGCGCTAATGTTATTCTTATCTCCCTCTCTTACTTTTAGCCCACATATTTACTGAATTAAAAAAAATTATAATGACATGTACATTTAAGCTCTCAATTTCCACATCTTTCTTTCAAATACATACAGTAGAATGTCGCTGCAATGAATGTCACTTTAACGAATATTTCATCTAAACGACTATTATTTGCATTGTTAAAAAAATCCTGTTATCCTATTTTATTATAAAAATATTCACTTTAATGAATTTTTCAGTATAGCAAATTTAATAAGTGCTCCCCAAAGATTCGTTGTAACAAGATTTTACTGTATATCTAGAAAAAAGTATGATATCTTATCTTCTATTTCATGGTAATTAGATTAATATTTAATATTAGCAAGGATCAAAAAGCTTTTTTATATCCCAATATTATATGTTTGAAAGCATTAAAATGCTTCAAGATTGAAATAGATTAAAATCTTATATAGGCTTACTTAGCTTAGATTAAAACAAAAAGAAAATTAATAAATAAACTACAGAGGCTTATTCAACAACATAATTTTGTATAGCACTTCTCTGCTCACTTTTTAAATTTATTTTTAAGACTATACTTGAGTATTATCTTATATTTTATAAAATAGGAAACAAGCTTGTCCTTTTATCGAATTCATCTACAAAATTTATTTATTTTGCTTTTTTATAATACAGATATAAATACAAATTTTTCACAATTATTTTGCTTTTTTATGATGCAGATATGAATATAAATTTTTCACAACTTAATTAGGGTCTAACATTAAAAAATATATTAAAGATTTTTTTTTTCTTTTATGAGTAAGTTTTGAAATCCATCTTTGAAATCCAACAGTTCCTACCATTCTACAGATTTTAGTATTTTAAATTATATAACTTTTGTGCAAATAAATAAATATGAATGTATATTTGCAGTTGTTCAAAAGAGTATATATTTTTTTATGTATTTTATAAATAGAGTGATGATGTAAAAGTATTAATTTAATGGAGTTGGTAGATTGATTTCATAGAAATAGTTATGCCCTCTTACTAAACACGTGTTTCAAATAATCCCCTTTAGACATAGTGTAATTATTTATTAGGCAGATACCATTGTAATTAAAATAAGATTGCAGGTTAAAACAGCTGAAAATATACTCACAAGCAAATAACTACAAAGAGAAAATTATATACTGCTCTCTGTGATAAAATGCAAATCGCAGAGATAATATGAAAAGTTATAAATAAGTTAAAAATGAGCAACATAATACATTTATGGAAGCTTTGTTACTAATATATAAGGTTGATATAGGGAGGCATTCCATTTACCACCAATAAAAAGTGCAGTTAATAAATAACAATGCCTAGTTCTAAAAAGCACACTGCAAAATCATAAAGAAAAAATATACTTAATATTGTTACAAAACCTGGTGTATTAATATGTAGAAGCAAATAGTATTCATTGTTGGGATAGTTAATAACATTATAAAATTTACATTTCACTTTTTGGTGAATTAAGAATTAAAGAGAAAATTTAATTATAAATATACAATTTTGAAAAGACAACATACCTTCAATAATGAGGCCAAATATTTTCAATCATTTTAACTACATATAAATTATTAAAAATTTCAAAATATTCCTATAATCATAATTAAAGAATTATTTAGTAAAACAACACAGGTTTTGCAGCATATTTGACTTAAAAGCGTATATAAAAAGCTTGACATTTAAAATTAAAATACAAATTAATGTAAAAAGCTTGACATTTAAAAAATACAAATTAATGAAACAATATAATCCTTTAAATATCAAAACAAAAATCCAAAAAGTGTTACATAATTTACTGATGCCATGTCATTCTAAATTCATTTATTAAATTAAATTTCAATAAATGAATAAATAAATTTAAGAGATATATGAAAAGTATGAGAAAATGTGTCTTTTAAGAGAAAATTAATAAATAGTTGTTTTAACTGATAATTAAATTATACTGAAACATACATTTAGACATGATGGGCATCAACAGAAGAAAAATATTTCCCTCAAAACTGATTTTTGCAATATTATAATTAAAATATAAATTTAACAGGAAATAACAAAAATCAGAAAATGACAAAAGAATGAATGACCTTTTATACAAATTAATAAGCTATCTGACAGTTAAAATTCTTTCCTAAATTCTTAATAGTTAACCCATTAAACAGTTTCCTGCTGGTGCCCATGCTTAATTTAACATGATTTGCAGTGTGCTTTGAATGGCATACTAAAAGAGAGCTTCATGCAAAAGCAGTAAGGGCCAATACCAGAATGAGGTCATCAGCAGGGTCACGAGGGCGCTTCTTGCCGATCAAGGTCTCGACCACGTGCGGCTAATTAGTATGCACAGCAGTTTCGTGGTGTTTGGCCAATTGTTTGGTAGGTGGCAGGAGTGGGCAGCACGACACAGCAAGCGGCAAGGCGACGAGAGAAACAATAAAAAAAAGAGAGCAACAATTATAGTTCAGCTCACCATGTCTATGCATGCAGTTTGAGAGCCACTTTAATCTAAATAAAAGGTCTTGTCCTCTGTTGCCGCAGAAGATTCAAATCAGTGGAAAATTTCCTATCATATTACTGGCAATGTATCATAAATCAGCCAATTTTGAATTTTTGTGCATCTGTCCAAGAGTAAAGCTGGTACTTATGTTTCTTTGATAAATCTGATGTGTTTCTTTGACGTATTTCAAATGAAAATTAAATTGTTTAAACGAAAAGATGTTGAACATGGAGACCATATATATATATATTTTTAAATGCATCAAAATTTATTTGAAAAACTCTGGTTGATTTCTTCTACTATGTCTGTAAAATTATTTTCAAATATTTAGTGAAACTGGGATGAGTAAAATTTATTTAAAAAATAGTGTGTCATTTAATTTTTTTTTTTTTTTTAGCATTAAATTTAATGCCAAACTATGCAAAAAAAAAAAAAAAAAAAAGAGGAACTGGATTAAAACAGAAATTTCTTTGAACTAAAAAAATATTTGTATAAAATATCAAATGTAAATGCTAAAGGGCTCGGCCCAGTCATAATAAAATCCAAGTAAAATTAATCTTAAGGGGGGAAAAATTGTAGGGGCATGGGATAATAAATGATAAACGGAGAAAAATAAATGTGTAAATAAAATTTATAGATCACTATTTTGAACCAAGCTAATATTTTTATTTTTTTTTTTAGCAGATACTGTAGAAAGCTCTTAAAATTTATTCAACATTTATTTTTGATATACTATCAAGCATTATAAATAGGACTTGTGAAACCAAGGACAGTTTCAGGATTATGCGCCATCTTGGGATGCCAGTGTCTTTAGCTAAACAAAAAGAAGAAAAGAAACAATTTCGAGGAAACAAGTCTGAAAGACTGTGTTGAGAAAAGAAAGAGAAAGTTTTAAATGGCCAAAGCTCTGACCAAGAGAAAACTGTTATTATTAATTAGAAAAAGCCAGCAAACCAGGCTCTTTAATTTCATGAATGTGTTAATACTAAATATTTTAGTGAAGAAAAGGAAACAAAATTTAAGCATTTTAACACTAATACTATAAGGTCAGGGACATGCAGCACAGAGGACATGTCCAAACATATAAATTATACAGATCCCAACATTTCATGCAGTGCACTAGCATAACAAGCTAACAATTAACAAAATTAATAATCACAGTAACTAATACTCATGGCTGAAAGGTTATTTCAAATCTTATTAACAGAAAAATAGATCAAATAAAAAAGAGCATATTAACATTCCAGCAATCATTAAAAAGCATGCTAAGAGCTAAATTATCTTAGGGTAAAAGAAATGTAAGTAATGAAATTAAGAATTAGAATGTGTCAATTTTTCAAGTTATTGTTTCAATTTCCACTCTTGTTTGGTCAAATTTTAAGAAAGAAACAAGCATCATACCATAATTAATAAAGAAGAATTTCAATATCAACATAATCATTCAATAATACTTTTGTTATGCAAACAGAATTACAAATTATATGTGATACTAGGTAAGTGCCTTTTAAACTAAAACATTGTAACATAAAATTTCAACATGTTAATAAAGTTATTAAATAAAAATCAATGTTTTTATGCAAGGAAAAAAGGAGGGATGCATAAAAATAAAAAGTGATCCAAAAACTCTTATAAATTATTTTTTTAACAATTTTTGGTTCCCTTTAAAAAAAATTATTTGAAAAACAAGCAATTAACCACCTTTAAAAATATTTATTGATCAAAACTTATAAATTCAGGGGTTGAACAAAAAATTTACTAATGTAAACAGGGTGGGGGGTGTCATTTCTTTTTTTTTTTGGGGGGGGGTTAAATAGGAAATTTTGTTGATTACTATTTATTATTATCATCTTACAGCAAGGAACAAAAGAAAATCTTCAATTGAAAAGGGAGAAGCATGTTCTTAGAAAACAAAAATTGCAATAATAAAGAGCACTAGTGGCAATTTTCAAAAGCAAACTGCTGGGGGAAAATAAGTCAGCTATTATTCTAATAAGCTGTCATCAGAATACATGAACTTAATAAGAGTGAATTCTATTTGGATGTTTCAAAATTTTACAAGAAATATATTATGATAATGTAAATTAAGTGATTTAGAATATTATTAGTTTAGTTATATTAAATTTAAAAGTGTTAAATGGTAATTTAAATTTTATTATTGTAATGATTTTCTATTTTTATTAATTATATTTAATTATCAAGGTACTTTATCTAGTTTAACTGCACCCGATGGCTATAATATTTGTTTTAACTGTAAAAATTAACCTTATTCAAATAGTGGCAATATTAGAACATGTGCATTAAGAAATAGGATTAAAATCTTGTACAATTATATAGGGTAAGCTGAATACTATTACATTATATCATTTATATATAATAATAAAAATTATTTAAATATTTATTTTTTATATATTCCATTTCAAGGCCTTTCATAATATTGAGTGTTCATTTTTTTTCTTTTATTATTCTGGTTATGCAGTCGTTAGGGCATAGAGAGAATAAATTATTCAGCTTTTAGCTTTATTCTCTACAGAAAATGACTGTTTTACTTATATATGTGAATTCTGTACCCTTGATAACATAATTTACTGTATAAGCATTTCTTTCTTTTTTTTTCTCTCTCTCTGTATCCATAATTGTGAGTTTTTTTTTTCTTTTTTCTTCGATTTTAATCTTCATAAGGTAGTACATTGGACTATACATTTTAATCAATATTTGGTTTATGTGATGTTTGTGATTTCATAATTATTGGTCATTTTCATTATTTTCCAATTGTATTATTGTACAGAAAGTTTATATATATATATATATATATATATATATATTTATTTATTAATTTAATTATCAATATTTTCAAATTGTGATTTTTCTTTTGTTATTAAATTAACAAAATTAGGACTCTAAAACTTAATCAACCTTTATAGCAGAAGAGGTGTGTGTGTGGGGGGGGGGGGGCACATATAGATGTGTTTCCTAATTTCCTCATCATTATTAAACCATTCCAGCTAAATGGGGGGGAAATGAAAATATGCCTGTAAAAAAAGAAAAAAAAAATTCAATAAAATACACATATATATGTTGAGAAGAAAAGAAAACCTTTAAAATAATAAAATTTACAAAACTCTCAAAAGATGGCTTAAAAATAATTTGTAAGGAGCCTCAATTTTTTTTCGACGTGGACATTTAAATTGTAGTATTTTTTCAGAATAATATTTAACTTTAAAAACAAGAGAAAAATGGTGATAATTTCATAATTTGTGTGTACATGTAAAAATATTTTCATATATTATTAGGGAGGGGAAAAAGGAAATTTTTAATTTTCAGTTTAACATTGAATTTTAAAGCTGTGAACAAAATATAAATTCTGAACCAAACAAAAATATTTTGAATTTTTATTAGTTAACATTTTTTTTTTCTTTTCTTCTTAACACTGAAGTTTTAACGATTTACCTATTTTCAAATTAATAAGCATCTTTCCTGGGAGGTAAAGAGCCATTAACCCATTCAAGCAAGTTTTATTTTTTAATAATTTTATTTGATTTTTGTGTGTGTGTGTGTATGGAGGGTGGGGACTTCTGATTTAAATAGTTAACAGATGTCTAAAAGGAAAAAAAATTAAATTTAACGGAAATTTCATGGGCAGACAGGAAGTTTTCAAATGCATTGTTGTGATGATCAAGGTGCAGTTTGAATTTCAAAGGGTAAGCGGAGTATGTTAACCTTCCATATTCTTTCAAATGTCAATGTTGCTCATACCAAATGTAAAAGATATAGTAGCATAAAAGTTTTTAATGAAATTAAATTTCTAAAATCAGAAAAACACTGCAACACATTTTATATTAAAGCAGAAGTTGAAGACTCGCCAAAGTACGTTTTAATATCTGGCTATTTAAAAGCAAATTTAAATAATAATCACAACATTTAAGCATTTTCAGCTTTGAATACCTTTAAAATTTCTCACCCACATACAAAAATAAAAGATGAATATCTTCAATAGGGTTACGAAGATACATACAAAACAGTATTTATACAGTTACATAGGCTTGAATTTTAAAATAATATTTCAAAATGAATGAAAGAGAAAAAAATTAAGTCAGAAGGTATTTATAAGAAGTCATAAAAATTTACAGAAAATACAATCTGCACCATGAAGGATAAAAACTAAGGTGTCCATTTGTTGACAATGAATTCAATAACAATAAACTATTAACAATGACTATGAAACAAGTTTTGATTATTATTGTTGTTATTGAAATAAAAGCATCTTTTATTTTATTTATTTATTTATTTTTTAAATGGACACAGTTTTATAAAGATTTGTTAAACAGAAGTAAAAAATAATTTTAAATAGAACGTGAATAAAAAATAGACTTTACATATATTTTGAACTGTGTAATTATTTCAGAAAATTTTTCAAACTAATGATGCATTTCTTCTACATATTCTTTTAGTGCAGTAAACTTTTTAAAGAAGAGAATTTTTTTTTGTTTTCTCTTAGCTGAAAAGAAGAATATTTTAACAAAAGGTATCAATTTTTCCAAATCATCATGTACGCCACAAAATTATACCAGGATGAAATAAATAATATTTTCATGTTTTGCATAAGCATTAATGATTTAAATTGAATTATGCTCTAAGATAAAAAATCTCAAGTGAGCAAAGAAATAAATTACAAAAATGACTGATCTGAAAAGAAAAAACAAAGTAGTGAGAGAGAAACTTGAACAGAAAAGAACAAGAGAGAATAACATTGCAGGTACAAAGGGTACAGAGTATATATTTCAAGAAATTTTATGACAACAATAGACATACTTCCTATTTTTCTAACAATCATTTCCTCTTATATTTTTTATGGTGCCAACCTCTCAAAAGTGTGTTGCAGTAATACAAGAGTGATTTTCAATGATATTGTCATCATTGTAACATTAAGTTTTTTTTCTGGGGGGGGGGGGGGGGGTGTAAGAAATAGAGACAGGCTTCTAATTTTATAAAAGAAACCTCTACAATTATGGAGAATCCACAACTGTTGGCAGCTTTGCATTACATGTATCATATTGTAGTACATTTATTCATATACTGCCTATCATATTCAGCCCGCTAATAAAGTATGTTTTTATTTAAAAAAAAAAAAAAAATTCTTTTTTCTTTAGTGACAACAAGCACCACACATTTTGTTTTGCTTCAGCTAAGTAAACCAAACTAAAAGCAAATTCAGATGAGGCAAGGATAGTTGAAAAGAGATATTAAGTTAATCAAATTAAGATGAAGCCATGGGCTAAACAGAAGAAAAGAAAGAAGTTTATGAATTTCAGGACAGGATTCACATTCAAAATTTTGGAATATTCTATAAGAGAATTTTACAGGCAGGAGCCTCCTCCAGCACAAGAAATATCACCAATTTTTGAAACAACAATCAAGTGTAAGAAACACTGCAATAACAACTAGAAAAACAAGACTACAAAAACTAAATGAAACTGAGTTATCAAGGATACATAGCATTTAGTTTAAAGTTTTAAAAAAGGTATACATAAAGATTTATTTTTAGAAAAATGAAAATACACATTTAGCATTGTTGTTCTGAGTTTGTATTGTTCATGTAAATTCTTTTAATGATATTTTGTTGTGGGCTTATGGTTAATTTAAATAGCATGTTAAAATAAATGCAGGTTTAAAGATAATTTTATCTGCCTTCCCATTATTTACAAATGTCAGGAGAGACTCCCTTCCTAGAAATGAAAGAAAAAATGAATTTTAAGCCCTATTAATTAGCTTGATATTTTAGAAGACTGTTACAAAATCCCTTCCATCTCAACTTTGTTTTCAATAAGACAGAAGGAAAGACAAAATTTAGAAAAAAAAAAAAATGCATAATCCTTATGGTTAATTGTCAGAACTATGACAAATGCAAGAACTGCATACAAAGAACAAATCATTGTGCTATTTCTATTTTATTCTTTTCCTAAATTGTATTTTCAAAATATTTTTTTATGATTTAACAGAATTAGGCATATATAATTGAAAATTATGTTTTTGAAAAAAAAAAAAGAGGTGGGGGGGGGGGGGGGTAAAAAATTAAGTTTTCTTTATTTTTCCCCCACACATTGACAGAACCGTAAAATCTTTTACATCTACTACTACTTTTGGATCACTGGGTCAAACTTAAACAAAAATTTTAAAACCATTTAAATAAAGATTAAATAAAAAATGTACACAAACATGCATATAATGCTAGAAATATTTTATGAACATTTAAACACCAATACATATTCCTTTCAGCCATGCAATAAAATGAATACAAAAACTTAGGATCAATTAATGAAATTTGTAGGAACAGCTTCAAAGTACAAGCAAGCAATGTGGAGAAAACATTTAAGAGGGAAATTTAATTTTTTACCATTTATAATTAGGGAAAAAGCAACATTTATAACTTCATATTAGATTCTTTAAAAAGTAAATCAAAATGAGTCAAGAAATAAAATTCATCACATAATAGCAAATTAGCATTATGTCTAAACACTTAGAACTATCATCAGGAATTGAAAAGCTTTTGTATTCATCATTCTATACCTTAAACAGAGAATGCTAAATATATTTCATAAGATTATGATGGTAATAATACAACTACACCCAGTAATCACAACTAATATTAAAGCCAACGAAAAACAGGGTAAAAACATACAAAATATTCAGATCACAAAAATAACAGTTGTACCATAATACATACACAAAACTTTCAGACAAATCACAATGCAGTGAAATATATATATTTTAATTGTTGGGATTTTCTTTTTTTCATAGTCACATAAATCATAATCTAAACAGAAAATTTGTAACAAAGCATAATATTTTTAAGCTATATATATATTGTTATTAGAGTGCTATAATGTTAAAAAATTAATCCATTAAAAAAGCATTAAATATTTAACCTTAAAGAAAGTAAGTATCAGGCTTTATATTATAGATATGCATTGATTTCAAAAATTTACTTACATACTTAATAATACAACCTGTAGCAAGAAAGTAATTTAACACACATTAAGTTCATTATGTCAAATTTCAAATTAATTAAGATATTTGATGTCAATGACAAGTATCCCTTTAAAATTATCTTAAGGGCTTAAAGCAACCAAACTCATAGCTATCAACCTCCCATATTTTTTTCCCACATTTTTTAATCAAAAAATTAATTTAATAAAATGTGTTGTGTCTCTTTGTGGTAGTTATTTCATGTAAGTAAAATTTCTTATTCAAAATATATTTTACTTGGAAAAAATAAGAAGTTGTCAGCTATGCAAACTGCAGAAAACATTTACTTTGCCCATTAGATTTTTAAAAGCTATATAACTTTGTGTACTAAGCAGAGTAAAAGGAATAAAATTTTAGTATTTCATTTAAAAAAAGAAAGAAAAAGATTGAAATCAGCTTTAATTAATATTAGCTGTAACATAAATTAAATCCATGGAATGAAAAATCTTTTCCCTGGGTGGTTAATAGGCAGATAGGTGAAAAGGAGGGATATATGGAATCAAAAGCTTTATTTTATCCCTACTATTTTGGAAACAATGAAAATTTTGGGCATCATATTTGAGCTAATTTAGCTTATAAATGTGATGATCTCATTAAAATTATTGGTATCTGTGGCAGTGTTTATCTGTTAATATATTGAATTGTAAGTAGTAGCCCTTAATTGTAAGTATCTCTTCATTTGCAAACAAACACATTATTGGGTTGAAATGACACAAAACTAAGTACCTGGATATATTAATAAATTTTAATATAAACCTTTATAAAAATGCAAAATCAAGTTATATGCATGTTATCTATATTACATTAATTGAACATAATGTAAACTGCTCCCTTTTTATTTTTTGTTAAATATACATTGATATTCAAAATGTCTTTCCAAGATGGCAATATTATGAAATTCATAATTCTAATACCATCTAATAATTCCAAACTTACTTTAAAAAATACAATAAACTCTTGACTACTTGGCCAAACGGGATAGAAGGGGAGCCCGGATTAAAAAAAGCTGGATAGGACAGAGTCCTATAAATACCCATATCTTGCCATCTTCATACCATTAAAAACACACTTTTTATACCAAGACCTGCTTTTATTCTTTTTTTCTAACCTGTTAGTACATGCCTTAAGACAAACTTTACAAACGTTTGTTAGCTACTGTACAGTACAATTTTAAAATTTCTTACAGGCAAAGGAAATCAAAGAATAAAAATATTATACACATTTTAAAATAATATTTACATTGTATAACTTAATTGCAAGAAACATAAACTAATATACCCTGTACAGCATCAATACAGAACATACAGTTTTAAAATAAACAAACACCTTAACATAAAATATGTAATTAAAAAAAAAGTTTTAAAATTAAACAAAAACCTTAATATAAAATATGTAATTAAAAAATAGTTTTAAAATTAGACAAAAACCTTAACATAAAATATGTAATTAAAAAAAAAGTTTTAAACTTGTTTTATTGTTCATTAATAAATGATTTAACAAATGTGAAAAGTTAGGCCTGAGATAAAAGTGTTAAAACCTACAGTTTTTAGATCTAGAAAAAATGTTTGATAGATGACTCCCTTTTAGACCTTTTCAAAAACAGCACATGGCATAAAACACAATGCATGACTTAGCAGACAAATTTTAAATATGTTTCTTCTTTGTTAATATGTTACAAAAGAAAGGAAAAAAAAAAAGGAAAGTGCAATTCCAAAGCAATTGCTTATTTTTATTAGGGATTTTTTTTTTTTTTTTTTTTTTTTAACCGGGTCAGATCATTAGGAGTCTACTGTACATTTTTATATAAAAGCTATTATTAAAAAAAAATAATAAAAAAAAAATAAAGATTTCAGCACTAGCCTAATTTGTCAAAACATGCAACAGTTACATATTTTAGAAAAATGTATGCATAAAAATACCGGGAAAATATTTCTAAATCTTTGAAAAGTGCATAATTCTCAATATTTATGGCTAAAGAATCCAGTTTTTCACTGAAGTATTAAAATTAATAATACAGTAGAACTTCTTTTATCCAAAACTCTTTTAACCGAAACTCTCGGTTAACCGAAATCCATTTTTGAAGCTTTTTTTTTTTTCTACTATCACATTCCTTGTGTGCAAATCCATTTTCAATGTTTTTTTTTAACTGTCATATTCCTTGTGTGCAAGTGATCCTTTCCAAACTGTGAGTACATATAAATATTTTTGATCCCCTTTCTTAGAGTTCCTTTGAATTTAACTTGAGCTGCCGTAAGCTGCGGAATGGTACGAAGAAAACGAAAAAAAAAAAAAAAATCAAACTTTTGAATGTTTTGTAAAACATTTTGTACGGCTGAAGCAGCAGAAAGACTGTGATATTGGTGAACTAATAATATTAAAAAAACTCTGTGATAGAGCTTCAAACCTAAGGCAATCGAAACTGCGACAAACAAAATATTTTTTCAAACTCTTGTGATATATGTAAGAGGTACTTAATTTCAAAATTAAAATTCAGATAATTTATTCTTGTTTCTATTTTTCTATTGCTTTATTTTTATTAAGCACTTGTTACCATAATAAGAAATATTGCATATATTTCTCCTTAAACTTAAAATTGAAGCATTCTTGATTATCCGAAAATTTCGATTTTCCGAAAGAGGGTCGGTCCCAATTACTTTGGATAATCGAGGTTCTACTGTAATAACAATTTAATATGCAATATAGCTAGCTCTTTTTGAATACTAATATGTACCTAAATATTTATTTTTTAAATTACCATAGAAATTTACTTGTACAGTTCTACATAAAAAAAGTGTAAAATAAATCCTTATATGTAGATTTTTGAATACTTAAAAACTAGAAATGCTCCTCGAATTAGATATTTCAATTTAATCTCAATCCTAATTTTTATAATGGCATATTCAAGTTTGATTTATAAATCTGGAGATTAACTTGATAAGCACACACTTCAAACCTACAGAAAACTGTAAAATTGGTACTCAGATCAACAAGTACAGTAAAACCTCTTTTATCCGAAACTCTCAGTCAACCGAAATCCATTTTGAAAGCTTTTATTATTATTATTATCATATTTCTTGTGTGCAAAATCCGTTTTGAAACCTTTTTTTTTTTTTTTTTTTTTCTTTAAACTATCATATTACTTGTGTGCAGGCAGTCCTTTCCAAACTACGAGTACATATATATATTTTTTCGATCCCCTTTCTTAGAGTTCCTTTGAATTTAGCTTGAGCTCCCGTAAACAGCAGAGTGGAATGAAGAAAACGAGCAAATTAACAATTATGAAGCTTTTGAAAGTTTTGTAAAAGGTTTGGCATGGCTGGAGCAGCAGAAAGACTGTGATACTGGTGAACTAATAATATTAAAAAACTCCATGATAGAGCTTCAAAGCAAAGGCAATCGAAACTGCGACAAACAAAACATTTTTTCAAACCCTTCTTACATAGTAAAGCGGGGACAGATGCCACAGTTTTTCTTTTCTTCTTGTAAAATGTGCAACAAAACAACAAACTAAGTACCAGAAATCATTGATCAAACCCTTTAGAATCTAATTTCTATGTTAAACAAGTTAAAACCCTCTTAATACAGCAGGCATAATTATTTTCCCACAGGTCCTTTTTTAATATCATTTTTTTATGTGCTGGATAAGATGCCGCATGGAGAAAAATGCTAGGCTGTTTATTTTTTTTTCAAGCAAATCACATTTTTATTTTCTCAAACTACTTAAAACTAAAATAAATAACAGTAAACTTACAAAAAATTGTATATATCACTAAATTGTGAAAAGTTTAACGAAAATGCAAAAGTGTAATCTCTATAAACAAAACTTAAGACAAAAAGTGAAAATGAAAAGAAAATCATTTGAATTTACATGAATGGATAGCATAATTAGTGGAAACAATGGACAGCATAATTCCAAAAAAGATATAAATCACTGGTTTACATCCAGGTGAACATTGCAGTTTGCTCTTAATGTAAGTATTAGTTCTATTCTATTGAGGCCTTAGCCTGTTTATTTTTGGCCTTTCTTCTCATTCTTTGATTTTGTATTTCCATTCGCCCACTATCACACCACACTACCCGTTGCAAAAGTAAAGTAAGCGTTTTTCATGCAGCTATCGATTGAATTTGATGCACTGAATCCTATCCGCTTTAGACTTTGCTCCTTGATAAGACTCCAGCCATTCAACATATGCAGAGTCATCAAATTCCAACCCAGTTCGGCCATCAGAATCCATAAGAGAAACAATTTACCCATTGTCGGAAGATGACTCATATTTTAGTTTTTTCCTCAAGTAAGGCGTTTTCAAGTTGATCTTACCCTTCTTTTTTTTACACATTTTACTTCCGCCAAGTTGTCGTTCTTTGACGCTTTCTAGTTTCTTTTGTTTTTCATTTCCTTCTTTTTTATTGTTTATAAACTCTGTGCTTGTAATATTTGCATCCTTTTACTTTCTCTTACTTGGCTGTATAGGTCTTTTGACCATTGGAGTAGGAGATATTTTGTTTAAAAGTTTAGATGGTGAGAATTGTAAATGGCCTATGTTTTCCTTATTCACACATGGTGAACCAACATCGTTGCTGAGGATATTTTTATAAGTAGCAGAATGCACTAATATACATTCATTTAAATGTAAGTTCTACTTAAATTGTAGTGATGAATTTATTGAACCGAAAAATAAAAATATATTTTGCGGCATCTGTCCCATAGTGGCAGGTAAGATGTTGCGCCGCCATTTTGTGTCATGTGAGCTACGCGAGAGAAAGGCAAGCACATGTTTGTATTCTATGAGGATCTAGTCTATAGTTGCAATCGATTTTGGGATGAAATCTCTGTTTATTTTTCTTAAAATATGTAATAAAACTTCATTAGAATAATTTTGGCAACTTACCACGCAGGTTCGAGCCATAAAAACTGGCCTAAATATGTAAATACTGACAATTAAGCGGTGGAAATGCATACAACATATCACACAGCATAGAGGAACACTACGAACTTCTAAAGTTGGTCTAGGGAACGCTAGTGTCGCCTACATAATCTCTGTGGCATCTGTCCAACCATGGTGTCTGTCCCCACTTTACTATATATTGAAAAGGTACTTAATTTCAAAATTAAAATTCAGGTAATTTATTCTTGTTTCTGTTTTGCTATTGCTTTATTGTTATTAAGCACTTGTTACTATAATAAGAAATATTTCATACATTTCTCCCTAATCTTAAAATTGAAGTATTCTCGATTATCCGAAAATTTCGATTTTCCGAAATATGGTTGGTCCCAATTACTTCGGATAAATTGACGTTCTACTGTAATTCTAAATTTACCATTAATTTTTTGCCAAGAAGCCAAAAAAAACACACACACACACACAAAATACCAATCAAATTAAAAAAGTTATTTCATGATCATTACAGTATTTGATATATAAAAACTGTGTGATAATTATTGAAACAATTTTAATAATCTTAATAATTTTGTAACATTATCAACAACATTTAAGGTAATCGAAAACAGATGGAAGTTTTGATCAATCATTATTACAAACTGTCCAAGCAAATTAACTCTAAGAACTTGTAAATCACATTTAATTACCAATTCCTTAAATATGAGATGATTGGCTACAGACTAATATTTTGTTACAGATTGTGCATCTTTGTAATCAGCTAACAATACAAAATGAATTGATAAACGATAAATAAAGGAAAGTGACTAACATTTTTAATTCTAAATTCAAAGACAAACAAAAGAAATTTTATCGAGGAGGAGGGGGGGGGGGGGATGACTGAATGAATAACTTCCACAAATCTCTAATATAAAGGAAAATAAAATTCTTGTAATCATACTATAATTTCTTCTTGCTTAAATCCATTAGAGTGCTAACACGTGATAATGCACATAGATCTAATAAATGTAAGGAAGATCAGGATATTGAATAGAAACAAAAAGCAAAAAATAAAATGCCTTCACAGTAAAATTCGATAAACTACACAATAACAAATTGAAAAGTGACTACAAATTCAACCTGAAAATCTCTATAATTACACCTCCCCCACTTTCCTAAATCAACAGATTAATTTCAGTACCTGATATATAAATACATGTATTGAAAATTATATTTTATAAAATGCTAAAATAAGAAACATTTTATTTTATTTTATTAATAATTATTTAAAGCTCAGTATAATGAACAGGAAATAACAAATTATTTAACATTAATATATGAGAAAAACAGCCCCACTTCTGAACTGAACCAAAAATATTTATAGCTTCTATAAATAACAGTACAGATTTCTTTTTGTTGCTTTGAAATCAACAAAAAGAAATCTATATAGTTTCAATGAAGAATATATTAAAAATAAGTTTTAAAAATAATAATAGGACAATTAAAATAAGAGCAATGCAATAATTTTTAAATAAAATTAGGAAATTCTGATGATTAAATAAAATTAGGCATGATCTACTTATGATTAGGCAATTCTGTTTAATAATAAAATTATTAAATGTAATTTTTATTGAAAAGAAAAGATAAAATTATACTTAAATTAGTAACATGAAATTAAATTAGCCCTTAAGAAAAAACAAAACTTAAGAAACTATGATTTTTATATTAATTTAAAATGAACAAAGTTATTTTTAAATTATTCTAATCAAAGAAATAATCCTTGATAAATTTTAAATTCTTATGGTAGCAAAAACATTTACATAGATAATTATAGTCTTTTTTTTTTTCCTTACTTTGAAAAAAAAAAGGGGGGGGGGGGGGATTGCAAAATAAATTAATAACAAATTTTGATTAATTTGCTTCTTTTTTGGGGGGGGGGGGGTGGTAAGAATAAGATTGGATTCTTAAACTTAATTCAACTAAGATGAATGCAATGTACAGAAAAAGTAACTTTTTAGAACTGAACAAATGTAAGAAACGAAATAATAAGGCTAAAACAACCTAAAATAGAAATAAAAATAAACATTTATTGCAAATAAAATAAGATAAATATAAAAATAAATTACTTAGGAAAACTATTAAAAAACATTAAAATTATATATAGCTTCTTCAAACTAAAATTCTAACAAATGTATCCATGAATAACTATGTAAATATCAAAACTAAATTATTGCTATTTAGAAATAAATATTTAAAGCTCCATAATATTGAAAGAAATGTTATTAAAACAGGAGCATGAAAACAGCAACATTAAGCTGCTCTACATTTTAACAGATTAAGCTGCATTGTGCTTTGTCTTTTTGTGCAACAAGTGTAGATGTTTCTGAAATGGAAAACTGAAAATTTTAACTTTTCACTACTGAAAATGAAGTTTAATAAATATTAAACTGCTTGTAATATGTATTATATAATAATAATAATATAAAAGATCAAATAAAAAGTATTATTTAAACACAAATAAAATTTTCTGATCACTCATCACAACTATATATATATAATGCAAATAGGAATTTTATTCTGTCTGCTTATAACTTGAATTCTGGTGAATGGATTCTGATGGGATTTGCACTGTTAGTTAGATACATTTTTCAGGGAAGTTTATAGTATATAATATATCATTCTATGATAATTAGTTACAGAATTATCGAGGTAAGTTTTATAAGCAAATGAGCAGATTATAAAAGATTAGCATTTTTACAAAAATCCTGATGAATGGATTTCAATGATATTAGTTATCTTTTTAGTTTATAACATATTGTTCTATGTTGCTTAGTTATAGAATTATGGGGGAAAGTTCTACAATCAGGTGAACCAAATTATGAAATATTAGCATTTTTAAAAAGTTCTGTTCAATGGATTTTGTCTGAACTAGCAGTGTTAGATAATTTTTCAGGAAATAATTTTGTATATATCATTCAACGTTGCTTAGCTATAGAATTATCAGAACAAAGTTCTATAATCAGGTGAACCCGATTCTGAAAGATTAGCATGTTTTAAAAGTTTTGCTGTACAGATTTTGATGAGGGGCCATTCTATGTTACGTGCGTGACATTTTGAAAAAAAAAATTCTAATTAATCAAGGATTTTTTAATATATTTCTTATTTAAAAATTCAAACAAAAGTTCTTTAAAAAATATATACTTCACCGTATTCTTTTATGCAGAAACCTATCATTTTGATATGATAGTTAGTTTTTAAATAGTTTTTTAAAAACGTTACGTGTGTGACTTTGAAAAAAAGTAAAATTTGAGAAATGAAATTAAGTTATGTATTTCTGGGATTTTATTGCCACATATTTAAATTAAAAAATATGGTAATAACTTATTTACCATACCACCTAAAATAACAATTTAAATTAAAATTTAATAAATAATTGAATAAATGAAAATTAAAGCCTGCATTACATGTGTTACTCTTTGCACGAGATGACCCTGAGACTTGCAATGTTAATTAGATAACACAAGACTGCGATGGTTGTGTTTTTTTAACTTTTCATAATTGATTTTTATGTATTTTTTAGCATTGAATCTGAAAATGACCTTCATATTTAACCAACACATGTCAGGTTTTTGAAAATAGCAAATTTCAAAAATAAAAAGTCAATAATGAAAATCCAATACTAAAAAATAGATGTGAAGGCTGTGTTTTTTAACTTTTGATAATGGTAACTTTTAGCATGTAAATTAACTTTTGACAATCTGAAACAATAAAATAGATGCAGTGCTAGTGTTTTTAATTTTTGATAATTGATTCCTATGTATTTTTTAGCACTAAATCTGAAATTGACATACACTTTTAACCATCATGTACAAATTTTTTGCAAATCGTAAATTTCAAAGTTAAAAAGTATAAAAATAGAGAAAATCTGATACTATAAAATAGAGGTAAAATTTTTTTTCATAATTTATTCAGTAATTTAGCTTATACAAGTATTTTGACTAATACTTGGCTTATATCAGATTTTCACTATTAGGGATTTTTATAGCTAAACAGCGCAGGGCTCCATTGATGAAGAGGGGAGGGGTATAGGTTGATCCTGTAGAGGTATGTAGTATTCCACTTTACAGACGATTGGGAAACTATTTTAGACGTAACTGGCCTTTACAAGATTTTAGAGGTAAATTGGTTAAATGGCTCCGTGAGATTTTTTTAACATTTTTTAATTACACATAATAGAAAACATTTTGTGTATGTCACTCGGAGCAAGTATGTGAGAGAGACAGCGTAGAACGTGACACAAGTGAAATGGAACATACGTCTCCTTATGCCTCACGTTCATAGGTCCCTGAACAGTTTAGCTGTAATAATCCCCAGTATAAGCCAAAAATTTGAATAAATTATTATGGAAAAAAAAAGTTTTACATCCATTTTACAGTATCAGATTTTTGCTATTTTTTGACTTTTTAACATTGAAATTTACGATTTGAAAAAAATCCTGAAGTAAGGTAAAAAACAAAAGTCATTTTCGGGTTCAGCTCTAAAACATACATAAAAATCCATTATCAGTGGTTAAAAAACACAACCATCACATCTATCTTATAGTATCAGATTTTTGCTATTTTTTTACTTTTTCACTTTGAGATTTACGATTTGCAAAAAATCCTCATGTAATGGTAAAAAATGAAAGCCATTTTCAGATTCAGCAATACAAAATGCATAAGAATTAAATATCAAAAGCTAAAAAATATGGTCCAACACACATTTTGCAGGATAGTGTAATTTTTTAGGGATGGTTTTAGTATATTGTACATGTTCATTTCCAAATCAGCTGTAAATGATGGAGTAAATGATCAGCTAAAAGAGTCCATCCTTAATAGTCCAAATTTTGTATAACACTTTAGAAAATATTGCACGACAATGTTTGGCAATACGAAAGGAAATTCCAGGTAAAGGTCCATATTGCTTTAAAACACAAGGTCAAATTCAACAATATATTTAGTTTTGAGAAACCAACCGGCATAGCGGACAAAACCTGCTAGTTTTCTGTAAGTTATTTAATGTATTAAAAGAAAGTCTCTGAAAATAATTGTACACAATTATTTTCAAAAGAAATTTCCGTATAAATGTTTTCTTTGTATCACCAACTATTATTTTAACAATGGAGGAAAATTATTGATTTTCTTCTTCTAAAGAGGGGAACAATCAGTCAAATTAAATTTATCTGTCTGTAATATTATAACAAATAAAAAATATATATTAGTAAAAATTATGAAATTTTGATACTTGAATTTTACATAATGGGTGACAATAAAGAAAGATTTTGGTTCACTCAAATAAATATATATTAATTATTTTTGATTTTGGAGCTTTGGATTATTATTATTTGAGACTGACTGAAAATTCGGTTTAATTTTCAGCGAAAAGCAGCTGAAAATTCAGTTGGACTGAAACTATCAGTATTCCAAAAATCTTGTTTCTTCCTTCAGAAATTTTTAACATTACTCATCGATTTGAGTTTATTCAGCTGAAATGAGACTATTTATTCATTTATTGCTATGAACTTTGTTGTTTATAATTATCAGTCTTGACTACAAGACTTGAATGTAAATTATAAAGCAAGCAATGCAAGTAGGACTAAACTTTAGAGACGCTTTTCACGTGCTTATTAAAAGCTGCAGACCTAACAGTAATAGAAAATTTTCAGCATGAAAATGCAGAAGTGTTTCGAATACTCTTTGAGAAAGTTTAGTATAACAGATGATCATTTACAGAAATCATTATAAAAGATAAATCGAAGTGTGTATACATAAAACTAAAATTATTTTTTAATTAAATGAATTTCGTACAATTAGAAAATCTTTCTGTGTCTTTCTTCTTTGATTGATGAATTAATTATGTTTTATTTTATATGAAAATAAATGTTTTGGATCTAAGGGATAGAGAGCCAATTTGGGCCACACGTACAATAATATGCAGAATTAATTAATAATTACGCATATTTAATAAATATGTATAATTAATTAATAATTACATATATTTATGTATGTATTAATTATTTTAATATGTACAATTTATTTACTTTTTCTGTTTTCGGCCAAAAATAGGAAGATGATCGAAATTAGGTTTCGTTTTCGGCCTTAAAAACCTGTTTCGGTCAATCTTTAATTATTATTATTATTATTGATTTTTATTATATTGTGTTATATTACAATATATCTTCATTTTGTGATATGTATATTCTTGATAGTTTTAAAATTGTTATTGAACTTTACTAGTATTTTTATACAACATATTGAGAATCGATGTCTTTTGGTTTTCAAAGCATGCATCTAACAGAACTACTTACTTCTTTCATCCTGGCCATAGATAAAGGAAAAACTATGGATGCATAATGATTTTCAAGTTAGTTAACTTCAGCAATCTTAACTAAAATTTTGAGGAACAAATCTTTTTACTGTTTTGTTAACTAATTAAAAAATATATAGCTAGAAAATGCACATTTATGCACATATAACATGTCATCAAATGAACAAAGTAACAAACAATTTAAGATTTTAATCTCTTCATAAAAATATTTTTAGGTAAATTTTAATGCATCTGAACTTTTAACAGTCTTTAATACAAATAATTATCAATTTCAAGCACCCGTGTTAATTATTTTAAAGGCATTATACGCTTAAATAGGGTAAGTAAAGTCACTTGGACACACAGTAAAAAAGTTTGAATAAATAAGTCTTGGTTCTACCATAGAAAGAGTATCCACATAACTAAAAAATAGGCTGTGAAACATGTGAATACTTTTAACACAGTAGACCCAAAACCGATTTAAAACCATTTCTTTTGTGTGTGTCCTAGTATACCTTCGAGGTCCAACTATCCCAATATACAATAAATTTAAAATATCATTAATTTGAAACTTCTAATAGTAAATTAGATTTAAGCAATAGATGATATTTAAATATTTTTAAAAATAGCATTCAGTTGAAAAAAATTTAAAAAACAATGAAACTTTCAAAGTTGATAAATATACATATATTAAAGCATTAAATAAGCTATAATGATGAATCTATGAAAATTAAACCTGTCAGTGAATTTTTGATTTTTACATTTGAATACTTCTTTTATATAATTTTTCTTTTAAACCTAATTCCATTCCAGAAACTCTGACACAGAAAGCAAATGATAAGCACTGTGGTAACAGAAGCAAAGACTGAGCAGAGGGAGAAAAGCCTACCACTGCGGCCGCACTGGCTCGGGTCTGAGCGGCTTTCAGCTGCGCTTGCAAGTGGGCCGGTGGATGGAAATATCGGCACTGGTCTCGCGTGCAACGCCCCTTTACAAAATCCATGCACACTGTCACTGTACCTTCACTACTGTCCACAGTCACATGCTCGGGAGGATGAGCAAAACGACACTCTGTTTCGGAGCGCTTGCAGTTGCCACGTTGGAACTCACGACACACCTGAAGGAAAAGCAAAAAGCAGAGGCAACCATTCAGACAAAGCTGTGCTAGGAAGCTAAAAGCAGGTTTACATGGGTTGGGTTCACAATCCTTCAGGATTAAAACTATCAACAAAACTTATTAACACACCTTTATTAATTTAATGATTCATCTATGCAAAGATGGTCAGTTTTACACTCACTTCCTGATATACTACACTTCTAGAAATTATGAGCAGTTGAGTGTTCTCGATGACAATAAAATATTTCCATATTTTCAAAACTTGATAGATTAACCTTAATTAAATTTTGATTACACATTGAGGAAACAATTTAGAAATAAATTTGAGATAATTTAAATAATTTTCAGTTATGAACTTTAAAATCTCACATGATTCAACAATAAATATTTGTTTTTTATAACAATGTAAAGTAACATTTGTAGCAACATTTGCAACTTCGTTCCATTCTGGTTGCTATATGTTAAAAAGAAATTGAGCAAAAATTAAAAATTTTTGATAAACAATCCATTAATTTTTAACTTTTAATACATGGTTTTTACATGGAAATGGAGAATGTGAATATATAGAATTTACATTTATAAAAGATTAATTAAGAAAAAAAAATATTTTTATTTATTTATTCCCTTTAGAGTCAATATAAAATTTTAAAGTCATATTCTTATCAACTGCTTTGCTTCAAGTTTCAATACAATAACTGAATTATATATATAAAATAAAATATAATTATTATTAAAAAGTACAAATAGAAATATTCATCTGTATTTTGACACAGAATTTTGATTTTTATGTTTTATTTTCCACGATTTCCTAATACAACAACAGAACTTTCTTATATATAAATGGAACAACTGGAATAACCAGTGAACAATCCAAAGGCTTTGAACAGTTTAAGTATAAAGATGGAATATACAATATTGTATGTTTTTGCTTCACATTTTCTCTTTTTTTTTCTTTGTGTTCATACTAATTATTATAACTTATGTTCTTTGTTACATGTTCATGCTGGATATCTCATAAAATTTTCTTTGCAAAGAAGATATTTATACTGTGAATATATCTAAAAATAGAAAAAGATATTGTCAGTGCACATTATACTGAGGACTCAGGAGTGTATTATATGCTGGAATATGTCGTAATTTTGGATATTGCCTATGATGGAGAAAGAAGTAATTAAAAAAATGTTAATTGGTAAAAAAGTAGCTGTATTTTTGCATTTGTCAATCAGAAGAGTTGCTTTTATGTTGAACTACAAAAAGTTTTTGTATATAATATTATTTCTTATTAAAACATTTTATTTTCTCTTTCATGTTATTTTGAAGAGCTTTTATTTTCATGACAATTCCAGTTACAAAGAAAACCTGCTAATCTAGAATTAAATCACTTAATTTCACATGAGGCAATTTGAAGACACGTTTCAAAATTTATTGCAGCTACAAAATCACTCATATTATGCAAGTCCTTAGAAAATTGCAGATTATGATATGCTCTGCTGCAGTTAAGATCCCAAACACTGTGCTTCACCAATTTGCAGATTTGAGATTTGCATTTAAGTTTTATTTATTCACAAATTGAAAATAAATAAATCTCATAAAAATTGATTAACAGAAAAATAATTATCTTGAGAGAAGAATTATTTATACTTGTGCCTGAATTATCACCCAGTAATGTAACAAAAAAAAATTGTTTTAGATTAATATGTTTTTCAATATTCTGCATGTGTTCCTGAGAATAATTTAGATGCAGGATTATTGCAATCACATATATATTAAATATTTCTGGAGTTTCTCTATTCTGTAGTAAAATTCCTATTTTAGTTACTTTATTTAAAATTTCTTTTACTGAATTTTCAGATGTTTGCTCCTTCCAAAACAAACTTGTTGGCATTTTTTATATTCCAGTTATATGAAAGATTTAATTACAGTTAATCAGTATCACTGAATCAATTAGAATTATATTTAAAAATTCTAATTTTACAGTAATATTTTCATTTGAATTTTATTTAAAGGAAATCTGATACTTCCTTTTATAGAGGCCTTGATGCAATACATAAAAAAGTCCAGTAAAATTGAATTTAACATGAAAAGCAAAAATTTTCAAAAGCACTTTCTGGCAACCTTTGCTTACATTTTAAAACCTGATCAGATTACTATATATTTTTGAAATAAACTATCAAAGTGTCAAACACATAAGCACTTTGTTTAATATTTACACTTCTTAATAATACATTGAAAAGCAATTTATTTAATATATACATTAATAAGCCATGTAGTTATGATCAACTGGCAGGGCATACATACTAAAATTTACTTTTGACAATGCTGTACAAAAGATATTTTAGAAATGCTATTCTATTTTTATGCTTATATTGCCTTATACTGCTTATATATACACAAGGTAGCCATAATTGAACTGACAGTACTCAGCATGTTCTGTAGTGCGCTCTAATGGTAAGAACAGAGACAAATTTAGTAGGATGATTAAACAAAATGGTACTACTCTCTTTTTTGCCTGTAGTTAAAGCAATTGACAAATGGATTACTGAACTGGGAGAGGGGAAATATCCAACTTTGATCTATATTTGCCTATAACAATTTAATTTATAATATGTAGCAGAAACAGAAAGGTTTCAGTTTAGTTATAGCATCCATTAATATGTGTGTAATGTTTTATTTTTCTAATAGATGTTTCTTCTACTGATTTGTGTTTTTTCTGAATTCAGTCACATTTTCTCATTAACCGACTCACAGTTTTGACATCAGTGAGTCAGGCTGACTTGTAAAATTTTAATGAAATGCAGTGTTTTGTCTGTGATACAGAAAATTCAGTAATTTAATGTGACAGTGAATTACCAGCTATGCATTACTTTTAGCAGTATCCTAATAGAACTTTGATCTTCACAAAAATTTTAATCAAACTTTTTGAGGAAAAAATGCAATTTACAAAGCAAAAGCTTTAAGTATTTATTTTTAAGTGGTGTAATATAAATTCAGAATTGTGACACTACCCATGTAATTCCAACTTAAGAGAGCTTGATATCTTACATAACAAATGCTATTAAAATTATGCATGTCAAGGCACACAGGCTACTACAATGACAATTATTATGCATGCAGAAAAAAAGGATTTCTTCCATATAGAAACCACAAAACATAGGCAAAGTGAAAGAAGTGAAGCAAATTAAATTAAAAAGGAAGACTATGTATTAACAGAAGAAAGCAACAACTACATATGCACTATCTGCTAAATGAAAATAATAACTGCATTAAAAATATAAATAATATCTACATCTGATAATCTAAAATTAAACTCTGCATTACATACAAGGTTGAAGATTTTTTTTATTATACAATCTTAGCAAAGATAATAGGAATATATAAATACATATATTCATAATGTGGACTTCAAGAGAAGCAACTACATTAAAAAATCTATCTAAGAAGCAAACTTTTTTTTTTCAAATGCATTCTTATATTAAAAATTAACTAATTTTTGTTCTTATGCAGATTTAACAAACAAGGAAGTCGAATATAATTAATTAAAAAACAATAAGAAAGCAACACTTTATAGAAACAGCCAAAACCAAATACCACAGCTAAATAAAGACAGTAATCAAACCTCTAATCTATCAGTTCTCTGCAGTTTCTGAGCAGCAGTAACCAATGGTGAGGGAACTAAACTTAAAGGTGATGTTAATGCATCTGCTGGCAACAGGCCGGTCATCATAGGAGTATGCCCAAGGTATGGACTGAAAGTTGATGCTGCAGCCATGGCTGGTAAATAAGGTGTAGTTGTAGCCTGAAAATGTGACAGAAACAATAATACTAATTTCAAACAATATTAAAACACAGACTAAATATGAATAATACTGATCAAAACTAAAATTATAAAATTTTTGTCTAGTTATACTGTGTACTTTTTAAGTAATTGAAGAAACATTAATACGAAATCCAATAAATATAAAGATTATATTTTTTTTTTTTAAAGGAAGGGGATGCTTAAATTTCAATCAATATAAACTTAAAGACATAAATGTAGATGTTTTTCACTTTCAGAATTTATACAGATGGTGCAAGTTTTCATCTTTTTTTAGAAAGGAAAAATAAAATCTTACATTTTTAGAAAGTAGCTATTTTACTATTTTTGCAATGGATAAACCTACTAATTAAAGTAAATTTATAGATATCTGTTCATAATGATATCATAACTCTTTTGTCATAATAATTTGCAACTTATTCTTGGATTTACAAAAAGGAAAATGGCCCCATACTCTTTTTTTTTTTTTTTTTTTCAAATGTATTACATAAACATATTAAAAACAAAATTTTGATAAGAAAAAAATCACTGACAGAGTAATAAATTAAATTTCTGGCAAGAATAAAATGTTGGCAGATAAACAAACTTTTTATTTATTATTTATTTTTACAGATAATTGATTATTTAACCTATCAATAAATTTTGAGGGATAAATAACGAGTGTTCATTAAAAATCAGACATGAATCATCAGATATTTCAAAAGGTTGAAACATCTAACTTTTTAGTATTTATTTTCTTATAGGTATATTTTAAAATTCACCATTTTGTTACACTTGTTTTATTGATTTAATTAAAATAACTTTTTCGAAACAAAGATTCTTTGAATTCAGCAATTTGTGAAGCTCATATATTATATATACCATATTTTTTGTGTATGCCACAACCTTGTGTTATCAGACATGCCAATTTTTGAAAATGAGAAATCGTAGCACAGAATATTGAAATTAATCTGGAGGTTGGTTGGTTGGTTTTTCGTGTTTCGGGGCCATCTTTTGACATTCGTAAAAGGAATAAGGTTTCAGCTTTTCAACTCAATATAGTAAATTTTTTCCCCAGAAAATTTTTATATGATATTTAAAGTTTCTTCTCGTTTTGCAGCATTTTTTTTACATTTGTAAAAGAAGCCTGGTTCCAATTTTTTAGCCCAGTGCAGTAAATTTTGACAAAATTCTTGAATTTTTTTCCCGCAACCATTTCAGGATATTCACAATTTTTTCCGCACAATCGTAATTCACATTTTTCTATCACGATTTTTTGTTGAAATCTGCACTTTTTACCATGAACTTTTGACGAATTTTGTGTTTTTTACCACACAAAATTGAAATGTTTAATAATAAATAGTACAAATTGTGCGATTTTGCACATTATTTCAAATCTTGCCCCTCAAAGATTCCCCCCCCCCCCTCCAGAAATTCTTAAAATGGCATCCCTGTTTCTAAGGAAGGGAATTCCAGTATAAATATTTACAGAAACATGATTCACTTGTGGTTGATATAAATAAAACGGGTTTTATGTTAAGAAGTTTTTTTTTTTTTTTTTTTTTTTTTTTTTTTCCCCATGAGCATTTTTTTTTTTTAATGTCCGAATTTTCGGATTAATGACAAATTTTTTAAAACTTTCGGAAATGAATACTTTGAAATTTTGGAACAGAATCATTCCTGAAAAATATGCTGCGCGGGATAAAAATCGCAATTAGAAACAAAAAATGCGTTTTTTTTGTTTTTTGTAAAAAATCGTAGTTTAAGACCGATTTTCGTAGCATCGTAGTTTATAGGTCCAAATCGTAGCAACTACGATTTTTTTGTAGCAGTTGGCAGGTCTGTGTTATACATGCACCCTGACATTTAATACCTCATTTTGGGGGGAGGGGGGGGGGGAAATAATAAAAAGTATGACCAAAAGATTTCATAAAAATTGTATTCCATTAAAAACTAGCAATAATAATTAATATGCAGAGTTATTTAACTAAAAGTACTGCTTCATGTTTTTGCATATTGAAATAGATCAAGTCCATCCAAAGATTACATGGAAGGTGCCTCAAAAAATATTAAAATGTGCTTTATTTTTTTAAATGTTGGAGATATGTTGACAAAGTAAATTTCAAAAGTGTTCAAAATAAGGTAGGAATTAAGATTATCTTGATGAAATAGTCATGTTATTATTTTTTTAAATAATTTTTTAATTTCTAGTCTATAATTTATATTTCAAAAAAATTTCTTCATGACAAGAAAAACAGTAAAAATGTAACCAAAACTCATTGTGTTTATAATACTTTGCATTTTATGAAATTTCAGAGCTTTTAGACAATAAAAATTTGTTTTTTTCATTTTTAGTGCCAGAATGCTCCGAAATTTCATAAAGCTTTACTGTTATACTTGTCTGAATAAGAAGAAATTTTTTGTAAATATAACTTATCGAGCACAAGAAACAAATAAACATTTAAAAAGTCTTTTTTTTTTTATTAACAGCAGAACTATTTCATCCACATAATCTTATTTCCTACCTTATTTTGAACGCTTTTATAATTAACTATCTGCAACAGTTAAAAAATTAAGGCATGTTAATCTTTTAATTTCTTTCTGGCACACCCTGTATATAAAGGTCTGTAATGATGTAACAGAATGGGAAGTTCCACAGTATAAGCCTGAAGTTCAATGTTACCAACTATTAGAAAAATTCAAAGAAACATAAAAATAACATTTTTTCGCTAACATTATTGTTAGTAATCAATAACATTAAAGCAATTAGTCATAATTTTATCTGCCAAATATGTATCCTGTTATTACTCTGCAAATGGAATAATTGCATTAAAATCTTCATTCCTCACACATTCTTAATTTTTCAAGTAATTTTTTTTTAAATAAAAACCATGCGACATATATGAAAAAAAAAAAAAAAATAGTAAAGTATATTATACTGTTTTCATTTTTTTTTTTTTTTTTTTTAGAGGCATGAGAAAATTTTTATGTAGCAATTTTCCTTCTTGAAAGAAATTTTTGTAGATATCGCCATTTTTATAATTCATATGAGAACTAACAATTTTTTTCTGACAAGTCAATGCTAACAGTTACAAAATAGTTTTAATTTACTGACAGAATGTATAAATAATGTAATTACACTATTCAAATGATTTTGAGCAGGATTAGCAAAATATTTTTAAGGCACATACATAAAAACAAACAAACAAATAAAACAAAATCAAAATAACTTAATTAAAAGAATAACAATACAGCTTAAACTAGGCATTAAACATGCAATCTAAAGCAGCATTAAATTCTGAAGGTGTAGCAAAAGTATAGGCATGCATCAACACCTAAGCATAAGAATCTCCAAAAATTGTTAGCTTTTACACCCATAAAAATGTGCTATTATAAAAACATGTTAATATAACGCAAAAAATAAATAAAATCAAAATTAAATACACATGAAAGGTGATTAGAACATGAAAACACAATAATGACTATAAAACAAAAGTCATGCAGTTTTTTGCTAGATGGAAATATATATACATACATGTATATATTTTATCGACTTTCAAATAACCGAAATATGTTTTCTAAAAAATACTTGTTTTTTTTAAATAAATATTCCTTGAGTTGCTTCTTTAAACTGTTATTAAATTGCAAAAAAATAAAAAACAATCTTAAGCTTTATCAAGTATTTAAACAGTAGTTTATACAGAATACCAAGTTTAACTAATTTTCATTTAAACGGTTTAAAGTGACATACTGTAATGCTGTATGTAAGAAATATGTCAATACTTAAATTTCTAAAAAGGTTAATTATTAATTATTTTAATATTTTTGTAGTAACTTGTTATAAAATGCAGATTTTATCAATTTGATCTAGAAAAAAGTAAAGAAATCAGCTTGAAGAATAAATTTAATACATCTAGAGTGAATAATGGAGATCTTACACTACTCAAATAATTTATGGAATGGAAAAAACTCAATATTCTATGTAAATTGGTTACATAAAAAAACATACATATGGGAAAGAGAAATTTTATTAAACATCAACCTACTCTGGCTACGATACTATTGGGAGAGTGTATTCACGACTTTTGGAAAGAGAAAATTATCATTTTCAAGCAAGGAAATCTCTAAAAATTTTGCACAGCCACTTGATTCAGGCCATGTGAAATTGGACATGTTAATTTTGCTAAAAGCTATTCATTTTTGTGGGTAGCAGATGGGCTGAGTGAGCCCTATACATATAATGAATGCCAGGCAATCTGGTTATTTTTTCAATCTACCTATTTAGAGGACGGCCACATTTGATTTGAATTTTTCATATACCCTGGCATTTCTATTTCGTTTTTTGTGACTTTTTCAAAACTTCGCCTGAGTCAAAGAAGCACTTAAGGGGGGATGGTCACTCAGCTTCAGAATTCCCCTCCGTAATGTTAAGTCTATGGATTTTTGATGCATTCATATATTTAAAATATCGTCTTGGAAAATTCATATTTTTAACATTTTTTTTCTGTTTACTCTTCTTAAAGGATGTCTCTTTTTTCTTAGTTTTCAAAATATTTCTAAGATCTATGCTGAATTTAATATTTTAGGCATTAAAAGCGAGCAAACTGTGAGTAAGATTTTAACATTTCCTATAAAATTAAGTCTATACTTAAGAAATATTTTGAAAACTAAAAAAAAAAGAGACATCTTTTAGGAAGTGTACATAAAAAAATAGAAGTTAAAAATATTAATTTCCCGAAGAGATATTTTAAATATACGAATGCATCAAATTACCATAGACTTCACATTAGTGAGAGGAAATCAGAAGCTGAGTGACCAGTCTCCTTAATTTATTAGCAGGAAATTTTTTGGGATTTGTTTAGAAATTTTGCTATTATACCGATAGTAAAAGTTTTGTGGAATCAGGCAGCTTTAATATAAGAAAATGAGATTTCATTGGTTATTAGAAAATTACATACAAATGAAGAAAAACGTGGGCAAGGTTTTATTAATGCTTGACCCTCACAGTTTGGTAGCAGAACACAATAATGCAATGTTATAAAATACACAAGCAATCATTTTATATGAATATGTAGACATGTTTGATAACAAATATAAATGGAATGCAAAACACAAAAAATTAATAGATTTATTATAATTTATTAAAAAAATTATAATAAATCTAAACGTGATGAAACAAAATGGTACTAGATTAAAACAACTCATGTGTATTCAGGCATAAATAAAAAGTTTGAAAATTTAAGTCTTTTACTCCCTCTTCTCTCTAAACAAAATTGTGATCATGTCTATGAAGCAATGTATTTTACAATTAGATTATTAAACACAAAAATGTAAATACTAAAATTTTTTATACGTTTACTAGGTTATTGAAAAACAAAGTTAATGGATTTACATGGATATTAAAGTTTCAGCATATTATTAGTAGGTTGATGAAAAATTAGATATTAAAAACCATCTAGCAAAAAACTTTCAAAAGAAAACAAAGCAATTAAACTAAAACCAGAAAAGTCAGTTCTTTGTGAATGTCAACATTAAATCAGGACTAGGGAGTTAAGAAAAGAAGTGGACAAGAGAGATATAATTAATGGCTAAACTATCTAAAGGAAAAAACAAAACCCTATCTGCAAGGATTATCCAGAGAAAGCATGCTTCAGTTTAGAGCTGATTTTACTTGGACAAATCAAAAGAAACTTCCACCAAGATCTGCTACTGTGTGGCTTATAAGGGTTTACCTAAAAAAGCTAAAAGCATGTGCAGCATACAGTTGGATCATAGGATTAGTATGTTTATAAAGGCATTACATTCATCATCTATTATAAATTTCATAACATATACAGAAGATAAAATTACAATTAATGTACTTTTATACCATGTATGCACATACATTTTAGATTATCATGAAAACTGCTAAATAGATAAATGTATATACATATAATATATCTCTGAATCCAGGTTAAAATAAAGAATAACAAAAAAAGAAGTATATATTTTACAAGTAATCATTAGCAATGTTATTTTTTATTTACGAAATAAATAACTGATTTTTTTTTAACCCTATATGATAAAATTATTCATATTTTACAATTTTATTATGTACTGATTTGCAGAATGATGTGCAATAAGCATATGTATCAATAGCCATTCAGAAAAAGGAAAGACATTAAAAATTACAATAACGCAAGCTACAAATGTAATATTTTAGATTGCAAAAGGACATGCCTAAGTGTACCATCAATATTTCTTACATTATATAAGATTATTCACATGAGTAAAAATAATTTGATGAAATCGCAATCTTATTTACTTATATTTATCATTTATTAAACGGTTATTATTATTTTTTTTAATTGCTCTACGAGGTCCACAAGTTATGATAAAAAATTCGAAGAAGGTATAAATGGAGTCCTTAAAGTCTGAAGTTTTTAGAAATAAACTTCTCTATCACAACAACAGGAATGGTAAATTTATAAAGTTCATATTATTTCTCTGCCATATGTAATTGAATAAATAAATGCAAGCAAAAGGGAAAAGCTTAAAATGGAAGAGGAGGGGGAGTAGGGGGTCTGTTGAAAATAAATTATGAAAAATTAACACAAACTCGAAAGATTTATACCGACAAAAAGAGACCAAAGAGCAATATATACAGGGAGATTCGAAACTCTTGGTACAAGCTTTACAGAAGAATAAAAGGCACCTAGACAAGCACAAATCACCTTGAATACCATGCATGGCTGTAACTAAAGCAGTGGAGTCCTTTCCGATTGTGGAGAGAGAACTGATTACTTCACAATATCAAATAGATAACTAGTGGTTTTATTTACATGTATATATCTTTTGACCATTTAGATGGCTAATATGGGTGGAAATTATAAGAAGAAATAAAAAAGTTGCAAAGTAAGGTCGCTTTATTTAAATAATCAAATGTGCTCTAGAAGACTGGAATCTTCAGGTTATTAGTTCTCAAAGAAATATTTTCCTCTGCATAACATGAAATTTTTGGATACATTCAAAGGCTTATTTATAAACATATAGGGATATATTGAACTGGCAGGCATATCTAATGAAATGATTTGCCTTAGAAGTGTTTCTCAATTTTCAATTAGTGTAATTACATTTTAAGTTATAAGGAATTGCTGTCTCATGATAACATTTCTTGGACTATTGTGTCTGGAAATTTAGTCAAAAATAGCAATTTTGGCAGCATTTTCTGCAAGTTCTTTTGCTTTTATAAAAAAAAAAAAAAAAAAAAAAAAAAAAAGAAAATGGTATTTAATTTTATAGTTTCTGAAGAAGAATACTTGCCAATTTTTTCATTTGCAAAGAAATATATATCAGGAAAGTATCAGAAAGTAGCTAGTTTGAATTTGAGAGCAGCCTTAAGTAAATCATTGGCAATTAGGGCCATATGGTCTCAAGGGACTCTAAAAGTATTTCATACTTTCAGGAAACTCTTCAAAAAGAAATGATTCTAATGTCTCAGATATATATATATTTTTAATTATAGGGATATATGTAGTAACATTATATCTCAAACAATATTACATTGCTTAGAGTGACTATCTATAATAATTCTAGAGAAGACCCTTTTTTTTTTTTTTTGTGTGTGTGTGTGTGTTTACTTTTAATCAAACTCTCCTTTACAAAAAATATCACATAAAAGAAGTTTTAGGAATTGTTTACAAGAATTAATAACACAAACACATTCTTTACTAAGATTAGGCACTTTCTACCATCTTAACACTTCAGTTCCAATCATAGTTCTATAATTTATGGACTGTTCCATCTTGTAAAGTTTATACCAAGAAATCTGATTAGATCATCCTGTATATAAAAATCTTTATTAGGAAAAAAAAATAATCACGACAAAATGTCAAAAAATATCAACATATATATTGAATTGCTCTATAATTATTGACACAAAACTAACTTAGAAAAGTTAGTAAAATGAAACCTATTTGTGAAGTAGCACACAATCCATTTACACGAATAGCGCATACAAAAAAAAAAAAAAAAAAAATCATGTTTTCTATTTGTAGTTGTTTTGCACTATTAAAAATTGTTTATGTGGAAAATCAATTAATGATGTAAATTATGTCAAAAACTACTTAAGTGACTTTTTCCAGTTTTACGCAACAAGAATTTTGAAATTACTAGTAGGAAAATTTAAGATACCTCGAAATACACAGGTAAATATTAAAAAATTTTCCTAATATGCTAAATGACATAAAAATTGTCTGAAACTCAAAACTTTAACATAGTGACATAGCACAGGTGGGTCCAGGTGCAGAGGAAGGGGGGTTTTACCCTACACACAAAATTTTTAGGAGCATCAAAAAATTCTTGAATTAAAAACTGTAGTATAAAAACTATTAGTGACTAAGGAGGAGTACCAGGTACTCAAAACCCATCCTATCAACTATTTGAACAATCTAATAAGTAATGATCCAATATCTTGAAATCCATTGAAAAAATTATAAAACTTACAGATTCAGAATAGCTACGAGATAGAGCATAGAAATTGTAGCTTTATAAATTCAAAATAAAATTAAAAAATGGCACATTTATAAAAACTCTATAATCTATATGTGTGGATGTGAAGAATTTTTTTAAAACATTCCTCATCGGCTACCATTAGACAAATCCTTGACATTTGAATATTTATGTTACAGAAATATAGACATTAGATAAGATTATTTTAATTTAGTTTTCTACTTTGTCATTTCTAAAAACAACAAACAAAATTTATTTAAAATTTTTATTGAAATGAGAATGTTTAAGTTATTTTATTTTTTAATTTGCTGGCCACATCAAATTTATATATTCAGATTATTTATCCTATAAATTTTAGACATTTAAAAAAAAATAATAACCTGAAAAATAACATTCAATGTACGACATGAAATTTATATTTTAACAAAACAGAACATCACTGAGACAATTTCTAGTTATGTTATACTAGTATATAAACATTTAATTTTTTTTTTTTTTTAGATACCTCAGTAGTTTTATATCACTGGATTTGTTTAACATAGTAGTTTATATTAATAGACTGCAAATTGAAAAAGATGTAACGATGTAATCTTCTACACTTATGATGAAAAAAAAGGTTACTTCATGCAGAATATGCATGCAAATTAATAAAATGTTTTCTCATAAATAAAAATGATACATAGAAAGAACTTAAATACAAAAGCAAATGTATTAATTTTTACTTAAAAAAAAAAAAAGAGTAAAAATAGAAGTTACTGAATCAATTGTAAAGAACATTTTAAGTAATCACATTTTTAAAAATATATATGTACAGTCATTCACACAACAGTTATTTTTTGTTTTGGCAAAGCAATTTCCTTTTTATTTATTTATTTATTTATTTATTTATTTTTTTTTTTTTTTTTGCACTTCATTGCTGGGACACTTAAAAATATTCAAATTATTTTCTGATGAAAAGCAGCTTGATGTTTTTTAAATTAAAAAAAAAAATAAATGAGCTGAAATTTTGCACACAATATTAGTAAGAATACCTCTTGTCCATCAGTTATAAAAATCCTGATCAACACTGAGGATTCCGAAGAACTGACTTTTCCGATGTCAAGGAAGCTGCCCAGCTGAGTGCATAAGAGCCATACTCACCTTGAGTGCATTTGCACTCATCAGGTTAATTGCAGCAGCGCACTGTTGTTGCTGCTGCAGTTGCTGTTGCTGCTGTTGTGCCAGTTGACTGTACAGAAGACCACTTACCACAGCAGTAGGTAACTGGCCCGTAAGAAGTGGCTGGAGGGGTATCTGCTGCAAAAGAGCATTCTTCAAAGCGAGGTGATTACGGCCATTTATGAGCAGTTGATCTTTTAAATGTTGAGGAGGATGGAAATATTTGCAGGGAGGCTTTTCACGATTACATCTACCCTAAAAAGCAGAAAATAAAATTTAAATTTATACACAAAATTAATAATACGGTTAAAATCAATTATAAATAATAACAAACAATTTTATTCTCTAAATCCTCAGATGAGATTAAGCAGTAGTAAACAAGAACTATCACTGTACTATCCACAAGAGTGCTGCCAAATTATACATGTACAGTAAAACCTCTGAAAAGCAGACACCTTGGAATAACAGAATTTGTTTGTTATCCAGAGCTAAAAAAATACAAATATATGGGTGTTGGTGATTTAAAAAGTGTCTGTTATTCAGTAGGATTTGTTATGGAGATTTTACTGTATAGAAGTAAATACTTAAATATTTTTCAGGCCAGGTCAGTTACAACAGTACCAAGCATGCAGGGTTGGCAAGTTTCTGCCAGAGTGGTTAAAACCAGTGGTTATAACCGGTTAAAACCGGCATGGCAGAAACTAGTTTCTGCCAGTAAGTGGCAAAAACTGGCAGAAACTCAGAAATATTATTAATAAGAACTTTAATGTGCAATGATTCATAATTCACAGATGTATTTGATATGTACACAATTAAGTTAAAAATTAAAATTAAAGATTATGAATGTTATTCAAAGTTGTAAAAAAGTTTCAAAATGATCATATTAATATACTTTGTTTATATAATAATAGGTACTAATTTTCTTTCACTTGAAAAATAGAAATTTTCAATGGTAGCCTGATGCGGTAAAAGTTTAACTATTTTATATGGTTGTTTAGAGTTGAATTTTTATTTAAAAGTAAAAAAAGAAATTTACAGAAAAATCTGTGATATTTTAACAAATGTATTTTTCAGAGTATTTTTAAATAAATAATGCAATGCAATAACTTAAAGATTATGATTCTTGTGAAAATATATAAGTAAATAATTGAAGCATAATAAATAACAGAAAAAAAAAATGAATGAAATATCTCGCACAATTATTTTACAATATTGAAAGAACAAAATTGCCACTCAAATATACTATTATTACTTTTTCCACAGAACATTCCATAGCATAGGACAAAACTTTGCTAATCTTCCTGAACACACTGTTTCTTAATTTGTTTTGAATGAAAGAAAAGTTTGAAAATATTCTTTCAAAACTATCATTACTTGCTGGCAATGTCATTATTGAGGATGCAAATTTGAAAAATCCTCATTTTCACCAGTATTCGTTTTTAAAGATGACCACCACATAGCAGGTAAGGGCAAGACATTTTCTAGGGCTTCCTTGGAGAAATGAATTTCTGAGGCAGGAGTCAGTTTTGCTTCAAAGGATATTATATGTGGCACAAAATTGGGATTAATATCAGAAAGCAATTTCGTTGCCTTTTCTTTATGCTCATACGTCAATTTTGATCCCATATACTTAGGATGAAGTAAATAAGCTAGCATAGGGTAGTCGGTTATTACTGTATTAAATCTGCTTTGAACCTTTGTAGTTGTTTGTTTTATAAGTGCAAAATGTGGCTGGAACATTTTCAACTAACAGTCTTAATAAAAAAGCTAAAATCTTTAACAACAATTTTATGCACTAATAACATACAGACACGACAAAAAAATCCCATATGTTCGTTTTTTGACACGTCTGTACGTTATTTGTGCATAAAATCATTGTTAAAGATTTTAGCTTTCCTACTAAAATTCGCACAAAGTTTGATCTATGCTTATGTCTTAAATTAAAAAAAAAGAAAGAAAAGTCAGATTTGTTCCTTTGAATACTGTATTTAAATGAAATGTTTTTTAAATCCATAGAATTAGAAGATCCACATATAACTATAACATTTCTATGAGAAGTAATTTATAGTGTTATTATTAAATTATTATGTTAAATTACAGAAAAGCATTTTGAGCAAGTATTGAATATTTTTCTTTTCTTTTCATTGTTTCATTTAAAATAAGTATTGGATATAGTTTTGTATTTGATTTTTAAACTGAAATTTTATCTGTTACATTACTCATTTTTTCTAATACAAATCTATTTATTTTTTAATTAAAACTACCCACAATATTTCATTTGTTATTTAAACGGAATAAAATGTACTTAAGGAATTTAATACTAGTAAAAAAGTCTCAGATTATGTCACGAAATGTGTTTATGCCAGTTTCTGCCGGTTAAAACTGGTTATAACCACTTTCTGCCACTGGCATGGCAGAAACCCTTTTTTGCCGGCAAATAGCCAGCCCTGCAAGCATGGCACCAATAATACTAATTACAGTAACCTTTTTTGTGTCTTTCTACATCAGCAATACTCAACTTTTTTTTCTCGCAGGCCACAAAACATACATTTGCGGCGTTTGGCGGGCCGCAATACATAGATATCCCCTTTAAGACCGGGAGATTTTTGGCAGAAATAAAATGTTTTGGTGGTTTCCCCTAATTAATAGGATCATATTTGATTAAAAAAAAAAATACCTGATGTCAGGTTATGCCAAGGGAGGTTCCACAAAATTCTGTAGGTGCAGGCTCGACTTTAAATCGCACAAAAAAGAAGAAAATTTTTTTTCTTTTTCTTTAGGATCATCTACACAACTGTGTAGGTCAGGTCTTAAAGGGTTATAATAATGTAGCAAAAAGATAATTAAAATCAGGGTTGCAAAAAAGCCAGCTAAAATTAAAAAAAGCCAGGCCGGTGGCTTTTATTGGTTTTAACCGGCTTTTTTTGGCCAAAATTGGCTTTTTTTGGCCATAATTGGCTTTTATACAATAAAGCATTGTAATTATAAACTACACATTTTAAAGTGTTTTTAATTAGTTTTAATGACATTTAATTGATTTACAGTTTAATAAGTAACCCAATTTCTCAATAATGAGGACATTAATACTGGAATAAAACTTAGATGATTTTGCTTGTGATTTGTATTCTGAATTGCACATATGTCGGCTAAATTTTAAAAGGGCCATACCAACTGCCATTTTTTTTCATTTTTACTGCTTTATAAAATTAAAGAGGACAATGGTTACTTAGTTATATGTTTTATTACTTAATTTTAAGAGCTATTAATATACAAGTCTTATTTTATTTCTAGCAAACATTTGAAATCATACATAGTCATATTAATAAAAACACCACCATTTCTCACTATTAAAAAACATTATGAATAGCATATGCATGAATATGCTTAGCAACAAGCTTTTCAAAATTTTATTTGGAGATTTTTTTTTTTTTTTCTTGTTTTAAATGCTCTATTTTTTATACACTTATGTACCACTCTCCTCAAACGAAACATCTTTTCTAATTTCTCTTTTAACATTTATAACTTAATCTCTCCGTATGGACACATAAGAATGTTTCCATTTTGTCATTAAGGCTTTTAAATCCAAAAGGGCAACTTTCTGACATAAGTTTTAATTTATTTTTGTTCAGAAATGCATGAAACTAGCAGATGTTGTTGTTCAGAAACTATGTAATTGTGCTGTTTTTTTGCAAATGCAATAGATTTTTCAGAAATTAGTGTCAAAGTGAGCGTTTTGAATCGAATTTCCGCACGAAAGAAGAAACCACTCAGAAAAGGGTGAAAAAACATGTTTGTCACATGATCAAAATCTCTTATAACTCAATAGGTAATTGATGGATCAAAAAATGGAAAACACAGTTCGATTCCAAATCGCTTCCATGGTCAGGCTTTCGAATTTTACATCTTTCCTTTAAAAAATGAATTTTTAAATGTGTCAACATTTTGCGCTTGTTGAGCAGAGCAGTTAAGAACAGTTTTAATTAAATATAATCTTTAAAATGTGTAGTACATGTGGAGCTATATTACTGTTGACGTTAGAAAAAAAGGACCGCCGGGCATGAATTTTTCAAAAAGGGAACACTATTCCAAAAAAAGGGTACATTTTTCAAAAAGGAAATGCTGTTCTAAAAAAGGGTGCATTTTTTTCAAAAAGGGGAACACTATTATAAAATAAGGGCACATTTGTTTCGAAAAGGGCACACTTGTACCTTGTTCATAAAACATATTTTGAACTGGTTTGTTTGGAGTCCCTAGAATTTGCGATATTTTTCCGGTATCAATTGAATTACCATGGGGTGCATAGGAAGTGTTAAAAAGGGCAGCCGGGCACATCAGAAGGGTTTAAAAGAGCCGCCGGGTGCAAAAAGGAAATAAAAAAGGCCGCCGGGCACTGCGCCCTGCTAAAGCGGCTTAGAGTTAACACTATATATAATATAGAATTTCAAAACACCAGTTTAAAGCCTAACTTATATCCTTTTCAATGTTTATATATATATATTTTTTCTTTTTCAGACATAATGCGTTCACAGTTGCCTTCTAGAAGTTAAAGACTTATTTATTTGATAAAATTTAATAGAAATCTATAATTTTTTTTAATAGAAAATATTTATAAGTGTATTAAAAATTAATTGATCCAAATTTAAAACGAATTTTCTGTAAACCAACTTAAAAAAAATAAAAACTGGCTTTTTTCAATAAAAGCCGGCTTTTTTTAAGTGGTTAAAACCAAAAAAAGCCGGCCGGCGTTTTTTGGCCTGGCTAAAAGCCAGCAACCCTGATTAAAATAGATAACAAAAGTTCTATAACAGAGCTATATAAAACTTTATTATTATCAGGATTGATCATTTGTCACGAAAGAATTTCCAAACAATATTCTCTGTAGTATTTTTATTGTAAATGATGTAGAAATAGGCCACGAAGACTTATTTGGAAATAGTGCTATAAAACCTTTTGCTGCCAATTTTTCTGCGGCAAGTGTTTAATCCTAGTAAGCATTATTAGATATATGATGAGTATAAAACTTAATAATACAGTAGACTCCCTCAAATCTGCACAGCTTGGAACCGAAGGTTGTGTGGATTTTAGAATTTTGCAGATTTCTGGTCATTGCTTTGTTTACATTTTTTGAACAGTTATTTGAATGTCATAATTCAATCGAAATTATAATGAATAATCAAAATACAGTAGAGCGCCGATTATCGGAACTCCAATTAACCGAACTTCCAATTATCCGAACAGCCTATTTCTCTCAAAAAATTTTTTGTAATGATGATGAGATTGTGGAAGAGATTTAAGATGAAAAAGAAATTGAAGAAATGGAAACAAATTCTCTGAAAATGATTCAGGTCCATCACATAACGAAGCCTTTGAATGTTTGGAAACAGCTATGAAATGGCTCGAACGGCAGAAAAATTCCGATTCTATTCAACTAACGTATTTAAGAAGAATTCGAGATATCAGATATGGCAGCATTGGAAAGAACGTCTTCTTTGAAGCAAGCAACAATCGAAAGCTTTTTTTCTTAAATTATAATCTTTGGAGCTCAGAAAATAATAGAAAGAGAAAAACAAAATTTTAAATTATAGAAAAGTAAAAAAAAAAAAAAAAAGTTTTTAAACACGCTAGCATTAACTCTAACTGGTGCTGCCAGTCCTAAGCCGGGATAAAGTGTGAAGGTTTTAGTTTAGTCAGGGACATCCTTTAAACTCTCTGTCCATTTATCCAAACTTTTGCTTATACGAACTAGGGTTGGTCCCGACTTGTTCGGATAATCGGCGCTCTACTGTAGTAAAATATTAAAATAATTAAGCAAAGTAATAAACCAAAATGATAAAAAAGTAAGATAATTTAAAAAATGATTAAATGTAAAGGTTAAGTAAATAATCAATAATGTATAATTAAATATGCATAATAAAGATGAGATACATTTTTCTTGGAACTACTCAGTGAAACTTTCCTCTTTCAGGTATCCTATTAATTCACATTAAAATCATAATGTAAGGAATTTTATTTCAGGTTTAGCCAGTCTTAATAATCAAAAAAGCTTGATTAATACATAAATATATTGAGTAAAAAGATTGTGATTATTAGTGATATCAGCAATATCTAGATTTTTTTCAAAAATAAATTTATACTTCCTTCTTGAAAAATTACGTATTAAAATACATATAGAATGATCTGTGATGATGTGTGGATTTTAAGCGTTTGCGGATTAGAGGGAGTCTACTGTATATTAATGCAGCTTTTCAAGTTCTAAAGAAACAAATGAAGGAATTGTCTTTAATAAATTGGTCGTTTTCTCAATGCAGAAACTTTTTTTTCTTTAAATATAGAAATGTATAGTGCAAATTTAATTAATTTGGAATAATATTTTAGTTTTGAAGATTAAGAAATGTATATACAAGCATAACACATATAGAACTACATGTAAAAAGAACTTTTGACTAGGGAAACAACATAAAGATGTTTTAAGATGATTTAAAAATAGTAATCATAGTAAATAACAGGACAGATTTTTTATTTCCACAAAAATACATAAAAGAACAATGAAGGTCTTAAAATTCTTTTATGCACATCTCAATTTTATAAATAGGAATTAATGACCATGTGTGTCGGGCCGCACAGCGCACATAAAAGGTCGCCAGGCCGCAGGTTGAGTATGGCTGTTCTACATGGTAACCACATATAACTGTTGACATGGGAATATTCCAACCGGAGAACAAGTTGTCCCCTTAAAACCTTTTATCACCTAGTAATTATTTATATGTTAAAATGTTACACTAAATTACGGTTTCATATTATACTAGATATTTGAGCTATACTGGTATCTTTAACAGTTATAAATTGCCAAACTGATGTTATGCATTTAGTAAATGTGTACTAAATTAATTTTTTAGAATTAATATTATATTATTTACTATTTTGTATGTTATTTACTATTTCTTATATATTATTTACTATTTCTTATATTATTTACCATTTCTTATATTATATTATTTACTATTTCTTATATTATTTACCATTTCTTATATTATGTACCATTTATGAATTTTACTAAAATAATGTTACTTACCATTATTAACATTGTTATGTAGGTATTATTTACAGTAATGCACTATTTATACGTTTCTGTGTCATTCCCAGGGCTCAAAATGGAAAAATCCATGAACCGGAATGCAAATTCAAAATTAGTCAACTTTTTTTTTTTTTTTTCTGAAAGTACAGTAGTAAAGCCCGGATTATCTGAGTCCCGCTTAACCGAGTTTCTGAATGGATCAGTTCTGAATGGATGTTTTCTTCTAATGGACTGATAGCTTCCATTATTATGAAAAAACCATTGTAAATAAAGTGTTAGGTGAAGATGAAAGAAGAGCAGCCATAAAAAGTTAGAACTCTGATTTTTCTGGTCAGAATGAAAAAAAAAATTACCATAATTTTTTTCCGTAAAAAGTTATAACTCTGATTTTCTGGTCAGAATAGGAAACAGGACCAGAAAATGAGAGTTCTAACTTTTTACGGCTGCTCTTTCATCTTCACCTATTACTCATTTATAATGACTGCTTCATAATAATGGAGCCATCAGTCCATCAGAAGAAAAGGATCCATTCCAAAGGTATAAATTCGATTAAAAAAACTATTTAATATTTTTTTAGAGCAATTTACTGCAGTAACTTTAGTAATATAACACCAAAAAGTATTGAAATGTAAAGTTGACATGATTTGTTAATTAAACCTATCCAAAGCTCATAAAGCAAATGAAAATTACCTAGAAAATGAGAATGAAAATTACATTTTTTATGGTAACTTACGTTCCTTTTTCAGTATTGACAGTTGCATAATAAATATAATTGCCAGAGTTCAATAAATAAAACAAAAATTAAATAAATTTCTTCTAAAAAAACAGGTTTAAAAAATAGGTTTAATTAACAAATTATGTCAACTTTATATTTTGAATTCTATTTTTGGTGTTATATTACTAAAATTACTGAAGTAAAGTGTTCTAAATGTAACATAAGGTACCATGGAATGACCCTTCTGTGCTTTTTGGACATTTTGTAATCAATAAAAGGAGTTATTTTATTAGTAATCTTACAGGGTGCCAACGGTTGCAAAACAACCCTAGCATTTTCAGTAATGTGCTCCGAGGCTCAGGCTTTCAATCGTTCTCCATCCGCTATATGAATGCCAGCATTTATGTTAAACAAATTTTATTATAATCTAAAAGTCATAAAATTGTACCTTATTTCTCATATACCTTCGACCCCCCCTTTTTTTACTACTTTTCTCATCAAGATAAATGAACAGTTAAATTCATCATTGAATCTGCTTCTATTTTAACTCAATAACTTTTTAATTCTGTGTCTAAAAAAAGTGTGTGTATGTTATTAGCAATGTGGTGCTATTTGGGTAGGCTAGGGGGGATCCCCCTCCTCTCCCCACTCAAGGAATTTAGATTTTAGCAGCCTAGTGGCCATAACAAATCAGAGAAAAAAAATCCTTTTTTTTTTATTATTATTTCTTAAAGAATGAGATTATAAATGTATTAAAATATTTCACTAATTTTTAAAATGGAAAAAAGGTGTGTTTTGGGGCGTTCAAAATTTTTATGTATGTGTAAAATATGTACCTCTTTTTATAGTATATAATACAGGAAGGGGGGGGGGGTGCATAAAGAATGTATTTTGAAACTAAAAATTTAAAAATATGCTTCCATATTCTAAAAGGTAAAATTGGTGCTAAATCACGATGTTAGATGGATGATAAATTGATTTAAGAAATTTCTACATTGCCCAGTCCTAGCAGACGCAAATCTTGCCAGCAGCACCTTTTATTTTTAGCATGTGTAAATCAGCAACGATGATTCAATGTTGAAATAAAATATTTTGTTTAATGGTTTTATTTCTTACTAGCAGACCCCGCCCGGCATTGCCTGGGGTTTGTAAATAATAACCTTAAACAAAACTTAAGTTTGTAGGATTTTATATCTTTGGAAATTCTTTTAAATGAACCTAATTTTGGAAGCCCCATTCCCTTCCGCAGCGTCTAGTGTGTTCCCATCAAACTTCTTTCCGAACGAACCTGTAATATAGATCCCCCCTACATATCGCAGAATTTACCAGAACTGCCCGAACGTGCTGGAGACAATCGAAAACCAAGTTGAGTGAGCCAAACTTCGTAGGAATCAAGCCCATAGAATCGAAAAAAAAAAAAAAAAAAAAAAGAATGCACTATTAATGTTAGAAAATGTTGGTAACTAAAGTCTAAGATAAAATTTCATAATACAGAAAGTAGCTAAATTATAATCTAAGTTGAAGGAAGCAAATCCCGTAAAATTGGGCCCTTAAACCCGCAAGCGGTGGAAGATGTCCCCTCATCTTGTAAATTTCATGAATTACTGTTAGCATTAACACGATATTTAATAAACGGATGAAATCCCTTACCTAAAGTTACCTTTAAGGTAACGCGATTTTTAATTTACGGCTGTAGTGAGTAGACGTAAGTTGATGCTGAAAAAGAAGATTAATGTTCGAAAAAGGTGGTAACTGAGGTATATAGAAAGACCGGGTCCTAGGGGCCAGGGTCTTAACTGGAATGTAATTGGGTATTATAAGAAAATCTTTTAGGGGTTTTAAAGTAGCTGGGAGACGCTAAAACTATTTTAAAGAAAACTGCAATAGCATAGGATAGTTTTTAAAGGAGCTGCAACAAAGGCCCTAAGAAGACGATTAATATTCAAAATTGGTGGTAGCTGAAGTCTGCAAATTTTTTTTGTTGTTCATGTAGTAGCTGGAGAACCTAAGCCATTAGAAAAAAAAAGTTTGTGAATCGGACCATTGTTAAGGGAGTTATAACAGGGGGCCCAAAAGAGCTCAACTGACAGTTGAGAGCAGGGTCCTAACATGAAAACACGTTTAAATGTTTTAGTACTTAGCGTTTTAGATCTTCAATTAGTCAAAATTAATCATAGGCAGGGGTGGTGAATTTCTAGAAAATCTTACCAGCCAAGGATTTTTTTCACCAGCCAGTAAAATGCAACGTACAGTAGAAACTTTTTATGACAAAATTTACGAAACTCAAAAATAGTTGGTTACTATTATTATAATGCATTTTCATATTTTTTTCCCTGTAAAATTAAGAAATATAAACAAGAGATGAAAGTTTATTATAAAGTAGAACTTAGTACCATGTTTACATCGCAGTAATTAGGAAAGTTGAAAAATATAGCTAACTACTAAAAAAAAAAAAGTTTTCGCCTATCTCTATAGTTTGCAGTTTTCAAAGACTACCTAAAAATTCACTCGCCAGTGGCGAGTAAAATGACGCATTCCCCCACCCCTGATCATAGGGTATCAAATAATCATTAGAATAATATTTTAAAGAAATGTGCAAAAATGGGGTAAATGCTTAAAAAGAGGCCCTAGAGCCCCAATAAAAATATGGGAGTGTTGGTCTAGGGGGAAGTGTCTAAGACTCAAATTAAAAATTATGCAATGAGAAGGTGAGAAAATTAGGGTGTAAAAAATGTATAGCACACAAAAAGTTCAAGGGGCCTCGGATCGGGCCCTAAAGGACCTTAAGGTATCCCATGATTTTAACTGGAATATAGAAACTGGATAATAACTAAATGGAAAAATGGTTCCAAAAATGAAGATCGGATTAAGAGGGGCAATTTATTAATAATTTATGGTGCAAAAGTTTCAAGGGGCCTTGTACCAGGACTCCAAAGGGGAAGGGACTTAAGTGGCATGTAGTTTGGCATAAATACACTTTTTTAGTAGTTTTTAATGTAATCAGAGGACGCTAGAACTATGGTAAAGAAAATTGCAAGGAATTTGGATCATTTTGAAAGAAGATACACCAAGGGCCCCAAGAAGACCATTTATATTCAAAATTGGTGGTACTTGAAGTCTGAAATAATTTTTTGTCGTGCATGCAATAGCTGGAGAACCTAAGATGTTGTTCGAAAAAAGGTAGTGAATCGGACTATTTTTAAAGGAGTTATAATAGGGGGCCCAAAATGGGCCAACTGATAGTTGAGAACAGGGCCCTAACATGAAAACATGTTAAAACGTTTTACTTGGCATTTTAGATCTTCTATTAGTTAAGATTAAGCATAGGGTATGAATTAATCATTAGAATATAATTTGAAAGAAATGTGCAAAAAATTGGGAAAATGCTTTAAAAAGGGCCCAAGGGCCCCAATAAAAATATGTGAGTATTGGTCTAAGGAGAAGAGTTCAAAACTCAACTTTAAAATTGCGCACTGGAAGGTGAGAAAATTACAGTGTGAAAAACTCATGGAACACAAAAAAATTAAGGGGCCCTACGGGACCCTAGACGGGCCCATGGCTTTAACTGGAATGTAGAAACGGGAGAATAACTAAATGGAGAAAGTATCCAAAAATTAAGATCTGATAAAAAATAAGCAATTTATTAACTATTTAGTGCACTAAAACTTCAAGGGGTCCTGTACCGGGCCTCTTGAAAGGTTGCCAAGGTCTTAACTGAAATGTAGAAATGGGGTAGAAACTGAAAGGGGAATTCACCCCAAAAACGAAGAAGATCGGATAGAAAAGAGGCATGCTATTAACAGTTTAGTGCACTAAAACTTCAAGGGGCCCTATACCGGCCCCTTGCAAGGGTACCAGGGTCTTAACTGAAATGTAGAAATGGGGCAGAAACTGAAAGGAGAATTCATCCCCAAAACGAAGAAGATCGGATAAAAAAGATGCATGTTATTAACAATTTAGTGCAGTAAAACTTCAAGGGGCCCTGTACCGGCCCCTTGCAAGGGTGCCAGGGTCTTAACTGAAATGTAGAAATGGGGCAGAAACTGAAAGGAGAATTCACCCCAAAAACGAAGAAAATCGGATAAAAAAGATGCATGTTATTAACAATTTAATGCAGTAAAAGTTCAAGGGGCCCTGTACCGGCCCCTTGCAAAGGTGCCAGGGTCTTAACTGAAATGTAGAAATGCAGCAGAAGCTGAAAGGAGAATTTACCCCAAAAACGACAAAGATCGGATAGAAAAGAGGCATGTTATTAACAATTTAGTGCACTAAAACTTCAAGGGGCCCAGGGGCCCCGGCCTTTAAGAAATTAAAAATCTGAGCCCTAGGTGGATCAGGACCTGTCTTGGACTAATCACTCCTGAATTTTCAGACTTCTACGTGCAGTAGATTTCGCTAGCCATCGCACACAGACATGCGGACACACACACACAGAGTGATTTGTTATTTTATTAGTATAGATTATTTATTTTGTACTTGACATGCAGTTAAAATGAGCATATTTTAAATGAAATGAGTGAAAGGTTTATATTTTTTAATGAAATGATGGCAATGGGAGCAATAAGGCATGAAAGTGGGAAATAGAAAAAAAGGCGGGATTTTTTTTTTTTTTTTAGTCTATGCAATGGCACCAAACTCTTATAATTTTGAAATGTAACTGTAGGTAACACATGATGGTTATTTTCTTTTAATAACTTAGAAATCAGGGTTGGCATGGTTTAAAGCAATTAGTTTTAACCTGGTTTAAACCAACTAGTTTTCTTCTTAAAAAAAAAAAAAAAAAATTTTTTTTTTTTTTAGGAAAAATCTACTATAATATTTTCTCTTGTTTGGTAATTTAAGTGTTTCGAATTATTTGATATGAATAATTTCTACTTTTAACAGTCTATATCAGCAGTCAACATGACACATATAGTGAGTCTAGATCATGTTCGTATGCATGTAGAATGAAAATTGCATGAGTTGATGAACATAATCAGATGCTCTAAAGAGAAAACTTAAAACATGTGAATTTAGCAAAAATAAAATAGATGAAAATATTCAATATTTGGCATAAATATTTTCATTTGAGAAAATGCAGATTATTTACAGCAATTAAAAACACAAAATGATCTTTAAGATTTCAGTCAAGCTGTAAAAGAAAATTTTCTTGATTGTCTCCTTTAATAAAAAAGATTTAAGAGGACATTGAAAAATTGGGTGCTAGTAATAGCATTTCAATCTTACAATATATTTTTTCTGTTATTTGTTGAATATAATGGTAAAAAATGTTGTCTTAGAGTTATCAAACAAAATCATAAGAAGTATTTGAATATTAAAAATACTTTAAAAACCTAAGATATTATTTAATAAAGTTAACCTAAAGGAGATACTGCCTTGCAGATGATTTTATTTATAATTGTGAAATAATGATTAGGTAAAGAAAAGATATTTAAATTTTCAGCAAATTAGTTTTCACTTAAAAAAAAAAAAAATGCTGCAGAGAAAAATCCTTTATTGGTGTTAGCTCTTATAATCAAAATTGCATAAGAAATTGAACCATAGATATTATTAATTTTTAGTTTGGTAATTTAAAAGTAATGTGTATTATACTTTAACTTAGAAGAAAAGCCTGACAGCTATTAAGTCTGATGACTGTTTAAATGTTTTGGTGAATGACAACCTTTGTAAAACATCTGTCCCTTTTTAAATCAATATTTTCAGTATAAAAACCTGGTAGTGTTTCTGTTCATTTTACTGCTGCTGTCTTTTTTTTTTTTTTTTTAACCGGCATTATCAGAAGAGAAGGGTCAAGTGACAATGTGCAATACTTCTTGAAAGGTGTAGACTCAATTGCTAAATGTCAAATCATTAAAAAATCACAATTGCTTATGCTAACAAAAAAAATCAAACATCCCAGATAACAAGTATTTCAAAGAAATTTTTTTGAATAGCCATGGAGAAAGTATATTATATTCGTAAAATTACATCATGCATTTATTTGTTAGTCATAGTTATAGTTATCAGAGTTTTCAAGTTATCAATGTTTTACTATGTAGAGCATTTTATTCTTGAAACACAAGACTGTTGTTAATAATAATTTTTAAATTTTAAATGACTTCAATTTTCTGCATAACTGACAGTAATTATTTAATTTAAATTATTTTTAAAATGAAGTTACATTACTTATATATCCAACAACATATATTTTTAATAATAAATATGCATGTATAGGTAATAGGAAATGTTACTTTAAAAAAACCTCGTTTAAATCAAATAAACTGGTTTTTTTGCCAATCCTGTTAAAAATTATTAAAAACTAAAAAAAAAAAAAAAAAAAAAAAAAAAAAAAAACTAACAATAAATGTACAGGTTCTTCGAATCAAAAAAGAAAGTTGAAAACATTTTGCTAAAGGTGTAAATCTAAAAATATCTGTTAAACTTTATGAGAAATATCACGATTAATTTTTCAAAATAAAAAATATTTTTGAAGGGTTTGTCTGTTTATGAATTTTTCTATTCTGTCAAATGGAAAAAAATCTCCATGCTAAATACAAGCAAGTCAAATTTATCTTTGTTCCAGAAATAAATCTTCAAAAATGCATCACAGAAATTATCCAAAAGGGTTGTGTAAATAGGACAAAATATTATTCTATTCCAAAAAGAACCTTATGAACTTCCTTTCCCTTTTAAAGTCTAAAAAGAAAATCACTCTGGAAAGACATTTTAAAAACAACTTCATTTATACATGACTTTCAGAAGCTTATTCACTTTGGATTTGTTGACTCTTTTGCACAGCAATTCAGAAACAAGCAAACCAAGGATTTGAGTCAGACAAAATGCCTGATTACTAAATTTTCCAAATCTCCCTATATGCTTCAAATATTTTCTTTGCATTTTTGCATCGAGAGAATAACCAAAATTGCTTTAAAAAAGGCAGAATTCTTCCTTTAGGAGGAATGCTTTCATCCCTGTAGTGAGTTTCACCTGTGCTTGGCAAACATAAAAGTACCCATTTATAATTTTACAAATTTAAAAATACACAATTACAACTGATGAAAGTTTCTTAATCGCTCCATATTCATCTTATGCATATTTTGACTAATTTAATGTTAAGTGACAGTATGTGCAAAAGTGATATATATATATACCATGGTAATGTTTTAATTGCTGTGAATTTCATTGGATGAATTATATTATAGTATGTTTTTGAATGAATAGCATTGTAGGCAAAATAGTAACAAAAGTCTTGGTATTATCATGATATATAATATCAGATATTTATTTTCAAAATATCAGTATTTTTGATATTTTCATATATTTGATATTTAATTTCAAAATATTGTGCATGATATTTTTTATATTTTCAGTCAAAAGCAGTGTAAATGAATTTCAAGTTTTATAATACAGTAGACTCCCTCAAATCCGCACAGCTTGGGACCAGAAGTTGTGTGGATTTCTGGTCATTGCTTTGTTTACATTTTTTAAACAGTAATTTCAATGTAATAATTAATGCAATCAAAATTCTAATGAATGCTTGCAATACAGTAAAATATTAAAATAATTAAGTAAACTAATAAACTTAAATGATAAAAATATATTTCTTTAAATGATTAAATTATTATAAAGTCAAGTAAATAATTAAATATACATAATAAAAATGAGATACATTTTCCTAGCTTGAATAATACATAAATATATTTGGTAAAAAGATTGATTACTAGAGATATCAGCACTATCTTGATTTTTTTCAGAAATAAATTTATACTTTCTTCATTAAAAACAACTTCAGCCATATTATCGAGAATTGCTTATTAAAATACAAACTAGGGATGCACCAAATATTCAGCCAGACTGAACACACTTTTAAACCTTTAAGACCCTTTTAAAATATATTTTTAAAAACCTTAAAACTACTATTTTTAACTGTCAATTAATAAAGATATTTAATAATTATAAATAGAATTATATTTAAATATAAGAGAACACTTTTACATTTTTTATTTGCTATTTGAAAAGTATCACGCAAGAAAATTAACCAATAATGACAATTTTAGTCCCTTCCTGACAAATAAACACTATATGAATGTACAATTTTTTATCCAATTCCTTCAAAATTTCGCTTTGATTTAAAAAGATTTGTTTTAGAATAAGAAAATTTTATTCATTTGTTTTAATTCAGAAAGGAATCCATGAATTTAAAATTTTATCAATTAAAGAAGCTTTAAAACTATCCTCTTCTTAAATAACAATTCAAAGCATAATTTTTTTAGTGTAGAATTTACTTGTAAAACGATCTTGTTTATCAATATGGAAGTATGTGTGTTAAATATGTAAAATTGTTTCAAAATTGAACTTTTTAATACTTTCACATTCTGAAATTTAAAAGTAATCGGTAAACCGAATATTCGGTATCCGGCCGAATAGTTACTATTCGGCTAAAATCACTACTATTCGGTGCATCCCTAATACAAACGGAATGATATAAAACTAAAAATTCTGTAATTTTGCCCCTACATCTGAATTGAAAGGTTCATATTTACATCTGTGATGATGTGCGGATTTTAGGCGTTTGAGGATGTTTACTTATTGACTGTGTTGTTCTATAGACAACGAACTCTTTTAGACTTAGAGAATAGACGTTTAATAATGATTTTAATGCAAAATATATAATATATTTCCCACAATTTAATTAAAGAAAGAAAGAAACAGAAAGAAAAAAAAACAACAACATGGAGTCTTTGTTTTAAAATTATGGAAAGATTAGCTTTACAATTTGCACTGTTAAAAAGATCTATTTTAGAAAAAATTAAAAATCGTGTTTTCTTTTAAAAATAGTGTACGTAAAGACATCTTTTCTTTTTTTAAATTACCATTTACCTCATTTTTACACCCATAAATTAATCCAGGAGACGGAACTTCGAACTTCTGCAAGACAGAATAGGGAGAATATTTGTAAACAAAAGAACACATTTCAATGGTTGGTTGGTGAAATCCCTCGAGCCGTCGAGTTTGGTACAGAATAATTCAAGCGCTTGAATACGCCATCTGGTGGAGAAAAGATATAACTTCTGGCTTCAGGATAGTACCGTGCAATTGCATTACATGTATTTTAAATTTGTTCAGAATGATTATTCTTTTGCAAAATTTCTGATTTTCTGTGACATTTGTGTTCTGTCTTATATGACAAAGTAAAAATTATGCGATTTTGAATAGCTAAAACTTTCAAATGTATTTAGAATAAAGAATTATTTCAATGGCACTTTAGCATTAGTTAAAGGAAAATTAAAGGGACAATTTTCCTGTACCGATGGCTGCGAGCAGCGCCTCTATAGGCTGTTTTAATTCCCTAATTTACTTAGTATTAAATTACTCTTCGCCGTCGGAAAAGCTCGTGTTTAAGAGTTGTTTAAAATTAAGATCTGCACGGCTTAAGTATCGGACCGAGGACCGCACCCGGCGAAATGCATGCAAATTTAAAAAGTGCCGGGACGTGCCGATGAAAAAAATGGCTCGGGCAAACAAAATTTAAATTGTGCGCTGGGCCGAGAAGAAAGTACGTACAAATAAGCTGCACGAGACCATGTTTGAAAACAACGATACAGAAATTTAACCCGCCCAGCGTAGAGATCTGTATCGGAGTGTCACATCGGATCTGACCATAGAATTACAAAGAACGAGAAGGAAGGCAAACATATCTTTGCATTGCATCTTCCCTGCCTGCTGTTTGCCACCGGATATTTTATTTTCTCCTTCGTTAATCCCCATGAGCACTTGCGAGAAAAGGGGTGATAATAACAAAGCCCATTGGATAGTAAGGTGAAGTTATCGCTTAGCGTTAGGGGGGTTGCAAGCAGTTCGTCTTCGTAAAATCCCGTCAACCCCTGCGCGCTTCAGAGCTAACCCGGTTCCTTGTGTTCCTTCTCGTTCTAGTATAATTCTATGGGTCTGACCTGGGCATAATATTTTCCGCAAACTGAGGAGGGGTCAGGGTCAGGCTTACATTTTTTTCATATATGTATATACTCGGGTCGGGACTGATTTTAGTGCTTTTTGAACGGGCCGAACTTTTAGTTTTAGCCGGGCCCGGAAATTTCGGCCCGCACAGACCCGCGACCAACGACATACAAGGTCAGTTCATGACTTTTTAAACATCCCACGGAGTTCATCATCCTTACTACGGCGATTGGCACAAAACGATGGGCCCGCCGCTTTGTACCAATCACCGTGTAAAGAGGATCCACTCCGAGGCTAACGAAAAAGACAGGCTACTGTGGTGCTTTACGCACCTCACGGTGCTTTACGTCCTTTTTATTAGACCGCTGGAATCACGTGATGCTCGAATGCACCAATGCATTCCATCCATATGGATGACTCCATAGACGTAATGTAAATCAAGTTCTTTGGGTAAATTACTGGTATCACGTGACTTTTTTAGCCTCGAACAGATATTTGGAATATCCTCCATTGGCCTTGCATATCGTTGTTCGCGACAGACCTTTACTTTAACTTCAAAATTCCTTCACGAAGAATGGATTCGAATTGAGGAAAAAATACAGGTACTTTTTCGTTAGACAAACATCATTTCGCGCCAGTGTGAAAAGTTGGCACGAAATCTAACAAAGATGTTATTCGAAAACAATTACGAAAAGTGTACGTGAAAGTCGATTTAGATAGAAGAAAATAATGGCAATCTTAATAAATCACATCTTGTTTAATTAAAAGTATAATTATTTTATTAAATTCAAAATAGAGAGAAAATTTGGAAAGAATAGAAATTATTGATAATTTCCAGAACTTTCTTTGGGAGGGACAGAGTTTTTTTAGGGGAATGGTATAGTCAAAGGTGCGGTCCGGGTGATCCCCTCCCCCTACCCTTCCGAACGAGAAAAGTTTGTTGTACCAGGGATACAAAAACAGTAAAAACTTAAATACAAAATCGCAAGGGACCGATAAAAAATTGAGTTTAAAATAGGTTTTCTTCATAGCAGATATAGTTTCGAGATACTGATTGCGAAAGTTTTCAATTCGTGACAGAATTCCGTTACAAACAGTTTTTACTTTTATCCCCTACGGCTGTTTAAACCATAGAATTATACAAGAACGAGAAGGAAGGCGACCCAACCGGATTAGCTCTGAAGCGCGCAGGGGCAGTCGGGATTTTACACCGACGAACTGCTTGAAACCTCCCTACGCTAAGCGACAACTTCCCCTTACTATCCAATGGACAGTATTCTCGTGACGTCACAGTGGGAATCACGTGGTGTAAAAATAGCGGCTAGCGCGTTTGTTTACCTTATTGTGTCATTTTATGCAGCAAAAATACAGGTAAATGCATGCGTAAAATACTGCAGATTTATTTTGTACAAATTATTTTCGATCAATACTTATATACATATTAATTAAAATCCATATATACGTATTAACTAAAATTTAAAATTTTTATTTCATAAATAAAATTAAAATATGCATGCCATTACTTTAAAATAGAAAAGAGAATTCATGTATAACTCATACCTGCCCTTGAAAAGGTCTAAAACTCCGTATAAAATAAAATTATAAGCATAAATTTCCTAAACACAATGCTTTTCAATAGCGCGGTTATGAATGTTATTCCCAAGCAGACGAATTTTTGTAGCCTCGAACCCAGGTGGAGAATATGGCCCATAGGCTTTGTTACTATACCCCCCTTTTCCCGCAAGTGCTCCTTGGAATTAACGGCAAAGAAAAAATCCGGTGGCAAACAGCTAGCAGCGAAGATCCAATGCAATGATACACTTGTTTTCCTTCCATCTTAGTTTTTACTTCCATGGTTGAAAAGCGTAGAATTATACTAGAACGAGAAGGAACACAAACACAAGCAACCGAATTAGTTCTGAAGCGTTCAGGGGCTAACGGAATTTTACGAACATGAACTGCTTTCACCCCCCCCCCCCCTAACGCTTCACCTTACTATCCAATGTGCTTTGTTACTATCACCCCTTTTCCCGCAAGTGGTCATGAGGATTAACGAACGAGAAATTATCCGGTGGCAAACAGCAAGCAGGGAAAATGCAATGCAAAGATATGCTTGCCTTCCTTCTCGTTCTTTGTAATTCTATGCTGAAAAGCACAGGAGTATTACAATAAAACGTGTGAAAACGAAATCTGTCTATAAGAAAATTTTTCTTAAACGGAAAAAAAAAAAAATAAATAAGTTTCGACGAAAAAAATCCCATACAATTATACTTGCTAAGACAGAGACCTGTATATAATGGAGCTTTTATCCGGTCTCTTTCTTCTCCTTTTTGCATGTTACATTTCAACAGTTTCTTAGCGGAGGAAGTGGGAACAAAGTTTTCTTTCAGTGATAGGGTTTGAAATAGCGTGCAGGATTGCGCAAATCGCACACAAAATAGGAAAATCTCGCAAAATAAAAACGCTGTTCAAGATTTTGCCCTCTTAATTTTTTTCACAGGCATGTAATTCTTCCGCGAATATTTTTTAATTTTCGGTGGAAGTCCACTTTTTTTTTTTTTTTTTTTCTTTTCTGTTGAATTATGCAAAATCAATTCATCAATCGATCACGAATTTTGCCAATTGGAGTTCGAGAAAATAGCTAATTTGAAAAATTGGCTGCGGAAAAAATTGCTAGTTTCCTCAAACAACCGTTGAAAAATATTATGATGTTTGCCAAAGATCGCGAAACCAACTTGCGGTTTTTGTCAATCGGTCGCGGAAAAAAAAAAAAAAAAAAACTTAAATATCAACATTTGACCACAGAAAAAAAATCAAAATTGTTCATCAGTCGCAGAAAAACAATCGCAAATTTCGTATAACTATCACGAAAAAAATCGCGAATTTCGTCAAAAGGTTGCGCAAAAAATCTAGTCAAACAATCGCGCAAAAAATTCAAGAACTTCGACAAACAATCACAAATTTCAACAAACGAAAAAATCGTCAATTTCGTCAAAAGATCGCAGAAACAAATAGCCAATTTCGTCAATCGATCGCAAAAAAATATCATGAATTTCGGCATATGGTAGCGGGAAAAAAATCAATTTGGCCGATCAGTCGCAGAAAAAATCGAGAATTTCGGAAAATTATCACGGAGATAAAATTGTGAATTTTGTGAAACGACCACGGAAAATCGCGAATTTCGTCAAATGGTCCCGAAAGAAAAGCGTAAAATTCAATCGATCATGAGTTAATAAACACATGAACATCATCAATATGTCGCGAAATTTGCAAATTTTGTGATCATAGGGATAAGAAAATTTTCATAAATGATTTTTTGTCAGAAAAAAAAAAAATCTACTTAACAATTTTCTGCCAACCTTTTCAGATTATGCTATGATTCGGATTCTAAACAATTCAGAAATCTGCAAAACCTTTGGTCTCAGGTAGAGTCCTGCATTGGGTCGTGCAACACGATTTTATCAGAACCCGACATGACCGTATTCCGCGGTACGAATCGAACCGGATGGACGATGCTTATTTTTGTTGTGAGTCAGGTTGACTATGACCATTTGACTACGGTCGGGACATATAAGTCTCAGCGAAATATTTTTTATTCCGTCAGTAGTATCACTTTTTGAAAACTAATCTCTGTCATACTCTTATATTAGGATACTTTCAAAAGAAATCTTCCACATTTTTTTGATTGAATATAAAAATAGTCGCCAATCCTGGGCCGTAATCAAAGGATTAATTGTTTCATATTCAGGTTAGGTTTTCACTATTTGGAATCGGGTTCGTGTTGACCTGATTTTTCAAAGAAATCCTGAATATTTTTTAGATGAAAAGGTTAGGTTGTGGGTCGTTGAAATTTTTTTTTTTTTTTTTTTGGTGGATTCCGGGTTGGCTTAAATTATTTTTCTGCATCGGATCGGCTCGGGTTGTTGATGCTATATTTTTCTTTGCTGGTCGAGTTACGCTGCTAGTCAGTCACTCAGCTTTCGAATTCACATTGCTAATACTAAGTTTATGGGCGTAGAATGCATTCGTGTATTTTAAATATCTCTTCGGGAAATTAATATTTTTAACTCCTTTTTTATGTGTATTTTTAAAGAATGCGTCTTTTTTTTTTTTTTTTTTTTCCTTAGTTCTCAAAATATTTCTAAAATCTATGCTTAATTTAATATTTTATGTGTTAAAGGCTGACGAACTACGAGTAAAATTTTAACACTTCATATAAAATTAAGCATGTATTTTAGAAATATTTTGAGAACTAAGAAAAAAGAGACATCCTTTAAGAAGAGTACACAGAAAAAAGGATAAAAACATTAATTTCCCAGGGTATACGATTATATATTTTAAGTATACGAATGCATCAAACGCCCATAGACTTAAAATTAGTGAGGGGGATTCGGCAGCTGAGTGACTAGCAGCCTCAAGTTTAAGCATTTCGGGTCGTGCTTTGTCTCTTTTGGGATCGGGTTCTGGAAGAACCGATTTTTCTAAAGGCAGTCCTGAATATTTTCAAGTAGAAAAAAAAAAACTATATATTTGAATATTAATGGGTGTATATGTGCTGACTTTTTGTGTGTTGACGTGTATGATTTAGTTGATTCGGGTTCAGTACAACCCGATCTGCCCGGGATTCTAGTGTCAGGCTCTGAAGATTATCAAGATCGTACTGTATATAATATGATTTAATAAAACAAATGATTTTGGCTAAAGGGGAAAGTCACCTATAAAATTCTAACCCTAAAAGGGGCGAGGTGTCCGCTGCTCAGAGGTTTTACTATATTTGAATACTAAAGAAAACATTTTTTTCCCCATTTTCTATATAAAAGATAAAAATGATATTGGAGATATAATTGTAGATTACTTTTCATAATAGCATTAAAACATGAATTAATTCCCTATTATTAGGTGCGTTCGTAATTATATAAATACGCAGCACCTATAGTCGTCGTTCGGTCCGTCTGTCTGTCCGTCCACACATAACAGAGTAAAAACTACCCAACCGAATGGTCTGAAATTTCAAATATATAATTGTTGCAAAATTTTGGCGAGTCATTACAAATTTTTATGAAAATCGGATGTATAGTTTAATTACAGGCACAGTCCAAAGTTTTCCGTTACATTACGGACAATGGGAAAACAGTTATTTAAAATGCATTTTAATGATGTTACAGCCTTTCGAACATAATGAAATTGATATGCACTTATGCAGCGCACTAAAATATACAAATACATTCAGTACAATATGCGGTGCAAAATATATTTATAAAACTAGATATCGTACGAATGCACCTATTTGCCACGTTTGACGTGCAATGCCCAACTTTTTATTTTCCGTTCGACTATTTTGGGTTAGAATTGAAATCTGTCGGGTTGATTTCAAATGGAATTTTCGTTTTTGGGTAATGTACAACCCGACCCGTGTAGGACTCTAGTCGGGTTGTATCCGACCAGAACTCAAAAATTCCATTTGGAATGAACCGTAGCCGCGAATCTAATTGGCAAATAATTTTCACAGGCGTCCAAACTTATCCGATGACATTTCTATTCAAAACCCAAGTCTCTAATATTAATTTTGAATTTTATGAGGAAAAATGAATAGATATCATTCATATTAAAATATAAAGTCTGTTTACATTTGACGATATGAGATTTTTTTTTTTTTTTTTTTTTTTTTTTTTTTTTTTAGAAAATTGGGTATATCCGAAATGACCCGCAGCAAAACAATTATGAGTCAACCCGGCCTACAACCGACGCGCCTAAAAAAAATTAAAAGCCACCCTGACCCTACGCAAGACTTTACCATATAATTACAAAAGATTGGAAAGGAAGGGGGGGGGGGGGAAGGAGAGAGAAGAATTCGAAGAAAATCTTACGATTTTAGAAGGAAAAGAATTTTTTTTTTGCAATATCATTAGTGCAAACGCACCTCGGTAAGTACGTAGAAAATTACATTTTATTCTCATACCTTACTAAGCGTATGCACGAGTAAAAATCCGGCAGAATAGAACTAAAGTAAGTGGAAAGGTTTGCCGATAAAGGGGACAGGCACCTAACCAGCTGATCTTATTGTCACGTGATAGCGTCCGGCATCGATCAGTCTGGGGCGCTCGGCGTCGCCATCTTCTCCGCCGAGGCGCCTGGGCGCCACATAATGGACATACCAGGACGCACATCGGACTCAGACTGAACGGCGCCCTGAAAGGCTGAACGGGTTACGTGTGCCTATCGATTTGCTGTTGCCAAGACTATGGTTCTCAGTTCCATGCATTTATTTATTTATTTTTAGATAGAAAAATTGATGATGCCAGGGGGAGTGTATGTTTGGTACCGGTGACACTGGAGGCGGTATTACCTGGGTAATTTATAAATAAGAAGAGAGACAGCGAAAAATAAATAAAAACAGTGAAAAAGGAAAGAGATGATTCAATAAAAAGATTCATCGGTGATTAGCAGTTCAACTTTTTGGCAGACATTACTGACTCTTCTCCAATATTTAGAAAGAAGAAAGAGAGAAAAAAGCAAATAGTATGCATTTTTATTTATTTTTTAATCCATATACACATGTACAGTAAACTACAATGAGTGCAACTAAAGAATCTTAAAATTTCTTTCCAAAACTCGAAAGGAAGTAAATTAGTTACTAATATTTCGAAGATTAATAAGAAATTGTATAATGATTAAGAGAAAATTTGCTCAGTAAACGGCACTCAAAGTCAGATATTTTCAGGGATAAATTTAGATTTTAAAATATTTTTACGATATTTTTTTTTTCTTCTAAATTACGCCAACTGGATGTGAAACTGCAACAGTGAAATATTTCAAGTACTGGAAAACAGAAAATAAAATCTTTAGTACAAAATATGGAGTGTAATAATTTTTTTAAACATACGCTTTTATTTTTTATTTTCTGTGGGCACTCAACTGCCAATTATGATAGCCAGTGGCGTAGCTACAAATATTTTTTCGGGGGGGGGGGGTGAATTAAATAATTTCCCAACTTGAAACAAATTGCTTCCAATTAAAATGATATGTGCAATGCGTGTTTAATAATAACGATACTTAAACGTAAAAAAAAAAAAAAAAAAAAAAAAAAAAATACTGAAACTAAAAACATAAAAATTATAATTATTGGTTCATTTAATAATAAAAGTTTTTGTCTTCTATAATGTACGAGTCGTAATCGTACTTCATATGAAAATAACCTCATGATAGTTTGAGGTTTTTGAGAAAAGAACAAATTTTTGGAGGAAATAGATTAAAGACACAGCTGAAGTACAAAAGTAGGGAAATTCAGGTCTGGTAGATAGATATATGATATTTTCGTAGCACAGAAAAACACAATTGCAAATTGAGTCAGGCTGCTTTTTGTATTTCTTTTGAAAATTTAACTAGTTTACTGTTACAGAACTCAGAAAGGTAATCAGCAAAACAATAAAAAATTCTTTTTTTCTTTTTACTTTTTATTTTAAAAAAGAAAAAGTGTTTTAAAAAATCTAGAATTTCCCAACTCTAAGCTCAAATTTCTCTCAAGTTCACATATATTGGAGGGGGAGCCCCCCCCCGCCCCCCCTCCCGTAACCCTCCATCGCGACGCCTCTGATGATAGCGGTCGGTAATCCTTTCGCTATTTACTTTAGATTATTGTAACAAACAAATATTCATTGTTGAGATAATATTTTTTAAAAAACAAGCTTGAAAATTATCTTAAAACTCACAAAAAGTAACTAAATGGAGCTCAGTTTTCAAATAAATTTCAATTAAAAGTACACTTTTTCCTTTATTTTATTATGTCAAAATGGAAGTTGTATGTTATTTAGAAGTGATGTTTGAACGATAAAAATAACAACTGGTTTTTGGTAGCCGTCGAAAAGGGGCCTACACATTTCTGACGGCGAAAAATCTGCAGTGAAAGAAATAGGACTTTGTCGTTAATAATTTACTATTACTGGGAAAGGCAGCATTCTAAATTCTTAAGAGCCCTCTTCAGTCACGGGAAGAAAGGAAAACGCTAATGTTAAGTCTATGGGGGCGTTATTTTCAAATTTCTCGTTTTGATTTTAATATTTTTGAATGATTCTTTTTGCATAGGATAGCTGACGACGATCTACAATCAGGCTAGTTTTTACATTTCATTTTGGCTATATATATATATATATATATATATATATATATAATAAATTTGAAATCACAAATATATGAATAAATTGGTAAAGTTCTATAAAGATGAATTAGAAATGAACATAGGAAACCAGTATGTAAAATAAGAAACTATGAATAACCTACAGAATCTTCAGAGGAGCTTGTGAGTTCATTCATTGAAGATGCGTTATTTCATCCAATTTTGTCGGCATTAAGCCTAAAATGACAAAATTTAGCTCCTTATAACGCAAAAATAACAGAAAATAGATAATAAAAATCCAAGAGATCTAAAAAAGATATATCTCACACAGGATATTAAAAATTAATAGAGCAAAATACCTAAATTACATACTAGGAAGCATAAATATAGCATGTCTGGATGGTAAAACAGAGTTAGGACTATTTTCACATGTGGGCCTACAGTTGATTATCTGACTGAAACCCATAACTTTGCTGCCATCTGGTGTGAGAAAGGGAAAAATGTAAATTGGAACTGGATTATTGTTAATAATCCAGTTCCAAATGTTTGGTGCTGCCATCTTTACCCCCCCCCCCCAAAAAAAAAAAAAAATGAATGAAATTTATTGAAGAAATAAAGAAATGACTTAGATTAACATTTAGTTAAAGTAGAACGAAAATATAGGAATAAACTTGGTAATTACTGAGTAAATACAAAAATAAAATAAAGAATAGGAATAAATTAATAAAAAATAAAATAAAGAATTATATAAAAATAAATAAATAGAAGGGCAATTGATTAAATTAACTAATTTATATATATAACAAATTTATATATATTAACAAATATAGATTTACGAAGAGACATCCAGTTGTAATTACTATTGAAAGAAGATTGTAGGCGTATTAATAATTTTTTGATATGAGTATTAGTTAATTTAGATGATGAATGTTTAGTAGGGGATGATTTCCCTCTTTTTGTACGTGTGGTTTGCTTATATAATTTATGATTAAGAGATAGAGAGATTTATAGTTAATTGTATTAGATAATGTAGAATATACGGCATGAGGTTTATTGTATGAGAGTTGATTTAGTCCATATGGATAAATTGTGTTATAATGTTTGATATATGCAGATTCCAGAAAAAGACGTTCATGGAATTTATTTTGTTATATATATATTAGGATAGTTTCAATTTCAGAACCGGTTTCGAAAGTGAAAGTAATTATTTAAAAAAATCTGAAAACAAAATCGAAAAAAGTAAAAACTAGCCCGGATGTAGATCTTTCTCAGCTATGCTGTGCAAAAAAATAATAATAAAAACAAATAAAATAAAGTAAATATTCAAAAATATTAAAATCAAAGCGAGAAATTTGAAAATAACGCCCCATAAACTTAACATTAGCGTTTTCTTTTCTTCCCGTGACTGAAGCGGGCTCTTAAATAGAAACAAAAGAAAAGTAAAGTTCTATAATAATAATAATTGTAAAATTATAACGATCATAAGACTCTAAGTATTGCCTTTGGCAAGAAGAAATATTAGATGATCACATTAGGCCGGATAATGAAATAAGCTTTTCTCAAAAGGGAACCAAATTGAGTCCCATTCTCAGCCGTTATGTCAAAATGACGTATGGTATGTTTGTCAAGGGTTACACTTGCCAATTAGGGTACGTATCATTGAATTATAACAAAGCAAGCAGTTCAAAGAAGCAGGGCCGAAACTAGCCTTTTTGCGACCGGGGCTAACATTGATTTTGCTACACCCCCCCCCCCCCTCGTCACGCAAACAAAAATTATCGACCGCAGGTACCCCATGCAAAAAAAAAAATCCTTAAAAAATGAAAATAATTTAATAATAATTAAAATGCTAGCAAGAAATAGGTAAACACTCCCATAGGATTAACATTAGTTTGAGCGTTAAGAGCCTACACTACTCACGCGAAGAAACTAGATCGCTAATGTTAAACCTATGGGAGCGTCCTTTTTAAAATTTCTTACTTGCATATTAATAGTTTTAAATGATTTTTTTCCTTGTTTAGATTATCTGAGATTGAATTTTAACCGGGTTAGAGTTTACTTTTTGGGATTTTGGTTGCAGATTTTTTTTTAATAAAGTTATTTTCACTTTAATAAATTTGGAAAGAACATTCCCATAGGTTTAACATTAGCTAGCGAGTTTCTTTGTATTCCATGTATATACATTTTTTGTATGAAACGACAAACAAAATCTTCATTTGGCACCCCCCTTCGCCATTCGTTCTGGTGCCCGTGGCACAAGCCCCCACTGCACCTCCCTAGTTTTGGCCCTGCGGAGAAGGCATCAAAACAATAAACAAACGTCACATTCAGTATTAAAATACGAAAAAATAAACATGCAGTGCATTTAATAGTATAAAAGTTCATTCGATAGAATTCTTGAATCAAGTTGAATTGATACCATTTAAAAAAATAAAAACAAAGCGACGTTTTATATTTAAAATATCTTTTTCTACAGAAAAAAGTTCTTCTGAAATAGATTTTTTAATTTAAAATGAATTTTCTAAAAGAAAAAACAAAAAATAAAAGAAGGAAGAAAATCTGATATTGATAATTTAAATTTTAAAGTAGATTGATATTTTCTATTTACAATAAATTACTTCTGAAAAAAAAAAAATGACTTAAATTTTTACACGAAGATGAATTTCTTAAATTCAGAGTTTGCTTTTTAAACAAATTTCCTACATGAAAATTTATTTCTAGTTTTTCATTTAATATGGTAATTTCTTCCGAAGAAATTAAAATTTTCTTTTCAAATGAATTTTCTTCAGAAAACGTTACTAATGAAATTAAAACTTTTCATTTAAATGAAATTTATTAAAAAAAAAAAAAAAAAAATACTCATTACTTCCATATTTTACGCATACTTTTCAGGAAAAGTATTCAAAAAATTAAAATATTATATCGATGCAGTATTTATGTTTATATACTGATATATTTATATAATATTTTATTGTTGACAATTCATTTTCCATAGAAACATTTGCTTCTGAAATTAATATGGTAGCTTCTTCCGAAATTAAAATTTTCTTTTCAAATGAATTTTTTGTTCAGAAAAGGTTAGTAATGAAATTAAAAATTTTCATTTAAATGAAATTTATCCAGAAAAAAGAAAATACTCGTTACTACTATGTTTTACGCATTTTTTTTTTCAGGAAAAGTATTGCATATTTATATTGTGCTATATTTATATTTGAAATGAATCTTCTACAGAAATATTTGTTTTTGAAACTGGTATGTTTTATTTAAAATGAAATTTCAACAGAAAAAATAAAATAAAATATATTTTACTGTTGACCATTCCTTTTCCATAGAGAAATTTGCTTCTGAAATTATTATTTTACATTTAAAAGGAATTTCGTATAGATTATTTTTCTATATTATGCAGATTAATTTTTTTTTTTTTTGGCGAAAAAAGATAATACAATGGAAATAAAATATTTATATTTAAAATAATAATAGTTTGAAATCCGAAACTTTTGTTTAATTCATGAAGATTTCTCGAAATATGCGTACTCTGCTTATTTTGAAAGTTTCCGATAATTGTTTAGGCCACACTAAGACAGCCAAACGTCGATATTTCTGCGAAGCATAGTATAAGTCTTGAGAAGCATAGTATAAGTATCGAATATCGATTAAAATTGTTGACACATAAATATAATGGAAATGCGAAAAGACAGAAACCCGAATAAAATATTTCTTTTTCTCAGAGTGCCGATAAATTAATTTTTTTTATTATTTTCCCCCACAATGCTATACTTGTTGAGGAGAACGTGTTTTACAAGCAATGAGGCGAACCAGTATGAAGTTCGAATCCTTCTTCGAATTGAAGTGCTGAAAATTTTTAGATCCCCCCCCCCCTCCCCCCAATTGCTATACTTATTGCGGAAAAACGTGTTTTACAAGAATTAAGAAGTACCAGTGTGAAGCTCGAATTCAATTCTCGAGATTCTTCGATTCGAAGCTCGCCTTCAAATCAGAGCTGAAAATTTGAGATCACCCACCCACCTCCCGCATTCCTATACTTATCGCGGAAAAAACATCTTTCATAGGAATTAAGAAGTACCGGTGTGAAGCTCGAATTCAAATTTCAAAAATCTTCGATTCGAAGCTCGCTTTCAAATCAGAATCCCCCCCCCCCCCCCCGCATTCCTATACTTATTGAGGAAAAAAGCGTTTTACAGGAATTAAGAAATACCGGTTGTGAAGCTCGAATTCAAATTTCGAGATTTTCTGATTCGAAGCAGGCCTTCAAATCAGAACTGAAAAATTTGAGATTTTTTTTTTCTCCGCAGTCCTATACTTATTGCGGAAAAACGTGTTTTACAGGAATTAAGAAGTACCGGTGTGAAGCTCGAATTCAAATTTCGAGTGTCTGTGATTCGAAGCTCACCTTCAAATCAGAGCTGAAAAATAAATTTCCCACATTCCGACATTTATTGCGTAAAAACATGTGTTACAGGAATTAAGAAGTGCCGGTGTGAAACTCGAATTCAAATTTCGAGACCCTCTGATTCAAAGCTCACCTTTAAATCAGAGCTGAAAAATTTTAGATTTTTTCCCTCGCATTCCTATACTTATTGCGTAAAAACGTGTTTTACAGGAATTAAGAAGTACCGGTGTGAAGCTCGAATTCAAATTTCGAGATTCTCCGCTTGCCTTCAAAGCAGAGCTGAAAAATTTAAGATCCCCTCCCCTTTCCCGGATTCCTATACTTATTGCGGGAAAATGTGTTTCATAGAAATTAAGATAACGGTGAGAAGCTCCAATTCAAATTCAGAGATTCTCTGATTCGAAGCTCGCCTTGAAATCGGATCAGAAAAAATTGAGATCCCCCCCCCCCCCCCCCCTCCCGCATTTATATACTTATTGAGAAAAAACGTATCTTACAGGAATTAAGAAGTGCCGGTGTGAAGCTCGAATTCAAATTTCGAGATTCTCCGATTCGAAACTCGCCTTCAAATCAGAGCTGAAAGATTTCAGATCTCCCATACCCCCTCCTCCCCCCGCATTCCTATACTTATCGCGGAAAAACATCTTTTATAGGAATTAAGAAGTACCGGTGTGAAGTTCGAATTCAAATTTCGAAAATTTTCTATTCGAAGTTCGCTTTCAAATCAGAGCTGAAAATGTTGAGACTTTTTCCCCCCGCATTCCTATACTTATTGCGCAAAAACGTGTTTTACAGGAATTAAGAAGTACCGGTGTGAAGCTCGAATTCAAATTTTGAGATTCTCCGATTCGAAGTTCGCCTTCAAATCAGAGCTGAAAATTTCGAGATTTTTTTTTTCTCCGCATTCCTATACTTAAATCGGAAAAAACGTCTTTTTTAGGAATTAAGAAGTACCGGTGTGAAGCTCGAATTCAAATTTCAAAATTCAAAAATCGTGAAATTCGTGAATTTCCCCCCCCCCCCCCCCGCATTCCTATACTTATTGAGAAAAAACGTGTTTTACAGGAATTAAGATGTACCGGTGTGAAGTTCGAATTCAAATGAATTAAGAAGTAACGGTGTGAAGCTCGAATTCAAATTTTGAGATTCTTTGATTCAAAGCTCGCCTTGAAATCAGAGCGGCAAAAATTGAGATTTTTCCCCGCATTTCCACACTTATTGCGGAAAAATGTGTTTTACAGGAATTAAAAAGTATCGGTAAAGCTCGAATTCAAATATCGAGATTCTCTGATTCGAAGCTCGCCTTCAAATCAGAGCTGAACAATTTGAGATTAATACCCCTCCCCCTCTCCCGCATTCCTTCCTATACTTATTGCGGAAAAATGTGTTTTATAGGAATTAAGATAACGGTGAGAAGCTCAAATTCAAATTTCGAGATGCTCCGATTCGAAGCTCGCCTTGAAATCAGAGCAGAAAAAAATGAGATTTCCCCCCCGCATTTCTATACTTATTGCGGAAAAAACGTGTTTTATAGGAATTAAAAAGTATCGGTGAATCTCGAATTCAAATTTCGTGATTCTCTGATTCGAAGCTCGCCTGTAAAAATGTGTTTGACAAGAATTAAGGAGATTCTCTGTTTAGAAGCTTGCCTTCAAATCAGAGCTGAAAATTTTGAGATTTTTACCCCCCCCCCCCCCCCCCCCCGCATTACTATATTTATTGCGGAATAACGTGCTTTACAGGAATTAAGAAGCACCGGTGTGAAGTTCGAACTCAAATTTCGAGATTTTCTGATTCGAAGTTCGCCTTCAAATCAGGGCTTTAAAATTTGAGATTTTTTTTCTTAACCCCCCATATTGCTATATATTTTGCGGAAAAACGTATTTTACAGGTATAGAGGAGGGCCGTATGAAACTCGGCTTTTCTTCAAGTCAGAGCTCTTCAAAATTTTAGAACTTTTTCATTTTTCCTCATAATGCTATACTTGTTGCGGAAAACGTGTTTTACAAGCATTGAGAAATGCAGACTTTTTCTTCAAGTCAGAGTGTTGCAAAATTTTAGAGTCCCCCCCCCCCCCACCCACACACACACACACTTTGGTACTTTTTTTTGTGTGAAAAATTATGTTTTACAAGAACTTGAGAGTGCTGGCATAAAGCTCAACTTTTTCTGCAAATCAGAGAGCTGCAATTTTTCATATTTTTTTTTTTTCCCTCGCTGTGCTTGCGGAAATCATTGTTCGGAAGGCATTTAGAAATGCCGATTTTAAGTTCAACTTTTCGGTGAATTAAAAATTTTTATAATTCCCCTCTCTACTCATTGTTACATTTGTTGAGGAAAACCTTATTTTAAGCAATTAAAATTACGAAACTTTTTTCAGCAAGTCAGAGTTAGAACTTTTTCTTTCTTCCACACATTGCTACAGCTGTTGCGGAAAAATCTGTTTTACAGGCACTGGGGCGTGCCGGTGTAAAGCTCGACTTTTTGTATAAGTCAGAGTGAAGCAAAATTTTAGAATCCCTCCCCACACATATCATATGCTATATTTTTTTGCAGAAACTATGTTTTACGAGTGCTGGCGTGAAGCTCGATTTTTTCTGTAATCTAGAGTGCTGCGAATTTTCAGACATTTTTCTTTTTCTCGCATTGATATACTTGCTACTATTACGGGAAAACTTGTTTTACGGGCTTTAGGAAGTGGCGGTGTGAAGCTCGAGTTTTTCTGCATCCCACACATTGCTATGCTATATTTTTTTGAGTACAGGCATTTAGAAGTGCTGGTGTTAAGCTCCCTTTTCTTTCGGAGAATTAAGTAACAACATTTTAGAATACCCCTCTTCTAGCACTGTTATATCTATCTATCGTTGAAAACACTGTTTTAGGCAATTAGAAGAGCCAGTATGAAGTTAAGACCTTTTTCGGCAAGTCAGTGTTCTGCAAAATTTCAGACACCCCATCCAACTCCACCTACTTTGTTTTCTGTTTTGCCCCGCATTGCTAAATATGTTGCGGAAAACCTATTTTACAAGCATTGGTGCTGCAAAATTTTAGAAACAATCCCTCACACACATACTATATGTGATATTCTTTGCAGAAACTATGTTTTACAAGAAGCTGGAAAGTGCTGGCGTGAAGCTCAATTTTTTCTGTAAACCAGAGTGCTGCGAATTTTCAGACATTTTTCTTTTTCTCGCATTGCTAATTTGCTACGGGAAAACTAGTTTCACAGGCTTTTTTTTTTTTCTTTGCAACCGATGACCAGGTCCCTACCTGCCGGGTCTCCCCAGCTGAACGGGTTTGATACCTGGTATCGGGGCGGTGATCGACTAATCGCCGCGGGGAAGTGACGGTGTGAAGCTTGATTGTTTTCTGCATGTCTAAGTGCTTCAAAATTGTAGATTTCCTCTCCCTACACATTGCTATATTTTTTTGAGGAAAACTATATGTTTTACAAGCAATGGGAGGTTCTGGCGTGAAACACGACTTTTTCTGCAAATCGGAGTGCTCTAAAATTTAAAAAGGTTTTGCCCGCATCGATATAATTTTTGAGAAAACCTTGTTTTATAAGCATTTTAAAGTGCTGGTGTTAAGCTAGAATTTCCGCGACGATTTAAGTAACAACATTTTAGAATTCCCCCCTCTCCTAGGACTGCTATAACTATTGTTGAAAACCCTGTTTTAGGCATTTAGGCCAGTATGAAATTAGACCTTTTTTGGCAAGTCAGTGTTTTGCAAAATTTCAGACCCCCACCCCCTTCGGTGTGAATTTTGACTTTTTTCAAATTATTTGACGATATTTGGTTAGATCCATTTCTGTGGAAAATTCTAAAACTAAGCACGACCAATAAGATGCGAAATTTTCATGATATTTAGTGTAACTGGGGGCAACATTATCAAGATCTCTTCAAAGCAACTCTGTGAAAGATAAAACATAAGGTCAAATGGAATAAGTCTAATCTCCAGTTAAATGGAATAAATTCTTAAGTCATTTGCGAGCTAATTATAGGCTATGGTCCGAATTTTGGAAATTGGTACTTCGCTTTTATTTATTATTATTATTTAATTTTTCTGATTCTTTCTTTTTTTTTTTTTTTTTTTTGGTGCGTTTGTGTGTTTTATTTAAATTGTAATCTGTGAGTTGAAATCCTGGAATATTCGTAAAACGAAAGTATATTTCAATCGGCAAAAATCTACAAGTAAGTTAGTTTTCGCGTTTCTGTATGACGCAGTTTCACTCTAAATTTTATTTATTTATTTTTATTATTTAATTTCTTTTTTAAGAAGAACTCTCTTGCAAATAAAAAGTATTCCGATTCTAGGACAAAAAGTTTTATTTTACGAAAATAAAAATTGCATTTTTAAACATAATCAGAATCTGAGAAACCCAATTTCTGTTTAATTCATGAACACACTTCTAGAAAAATACGTAGTCTGAGTATTCCTTAAAACTTCCGACACTGTTAAGAGCACCATAACAGATAAAATGTCGATATTTTTACGAAGAAAGATTTGAAAAGTAGAATAAGTATTGAATATCGATTCGAATTGTTGGCACACAAATATAATGGAAATGAAAAAAAGACAGATACCCGAATAAAATATTTCTATTTTCGCAACTCAGTCTCATTTTATTTATTTTATAACACGCTTAGATAAATAAATTATCCAAAAATAAAATTCCAGAAATGTTAAAATTTACAATAAAGAAAATTAAAAAGAAGTATATAATTTAAAAATACATATTGTAAAATTCATATTCTATATGAAATACATTATTTTTTATATTTAAAAAAATGAAATGCGTAATGTATTAACAATTGAATGCTAGACATAATACTACTGTGCCGTGTTATGATTCATTACTTGTCTTCTTTCCGGTTACAACAATGTATTAATGAGTGGAATGCAAAAAATAAAAGAAAAAACGTTATTCTTAAAAAAAAAAATACTTTGCGAATAAAAAGTGACCTAACACACATAATTAGAAAATTTAATATGCAATTAATTGAATGTAACATACAACTATTTGAACATTTTGTAAAGTAACCTTTTCTTCGCACAAAATGAAAAATCATGCGTCAAGCATAGACTATAGAATACTTTCCAAAAAATTCAGAATAATTAATAATATTTCACTGTTTAATAAGGGGAAATATGATATCTAATTCAACTGTGTGGAAACGCATAACACATTTGAAAAACCAATTTTAGCAATTCCCATCTACAAACAGAAAATTACCCGAATTCTTTGAGCAGACCTGTATATGATACATACCGGGTGTCCCAAAAAGGACTGACTGATTTTAAAATTCAATAACTTGCAAACGGTGACAGATATTGAAAAAATTCTTGCAGGAGGGTTATGCATAAGGTCAAAAGTTTTATTACAGTGATTTTCAATTATAGTTTGATTTACAAACAATAGATGGCGTTGTAAGCAAAAGTCGCTAAATTCAGGCTCGATTTTTGGTACTTCGTGGCCCGGATAATACATTTCCATCTCCTTTTTCTGCATGGAACAAGATAAAGGACCAAAAATCGAGCCTGTATTTAGCGACTATTGCTTACAACGCCATCTATTGTTTGTAAATCGAACTAAAATTGAAAATCACTGTAATAAAACTTTTGACCTTATGCATAACCCTCCTGCAAGAATTTTTTTAATATCTGTCATCGTTTGCAAGTTATTGAATTTTAAAATCAGTCAGTCCTTTTTGGGACACCCGGTAGATTTGTATGTATAAACTACATGCATACAAAAATTTAGTTCAGTTAGGAAATACATACCACAGTTGAAAATTCTCCTTCAACAATTTCCGCTAATAAAGTTAATGCTACATGAATTCTTTTATGCAGCCCTGGATACGAGGTATGGAATTTATACACAACGAGCAACATTAATAAAAACTAGTTAAATTTAAAAGCACATGCCGAAATTGAAAACGCACTTCCAGCAATTATTGCTCAAAGACAATACTGTAACGATTTAGTTTGAGTGTCTCTGTAAACTAACGATAAATGCTGTGAATACCCGATAATCATTTTGTAGTGAAATTCAGTGATTTATATCAATTTCAATACGTTTGAAATAGCTTTATGTAATTAAAATACACTGCAAACGATTTTTTTCCATTGACCCTAATGTAACGGTATTCTTTTGAGTGCCTCTGTAAATGAACTATTTATGCTACATACTTCATATTCAATACCGAACATGCCATGGTAAACATCATTAACATATCGCACCCTTGCTTCAAAAGTGGCACAACTCAAAAATTGGGTTTTTTAAAATTTTGGCCGCCATTCTACTTCGTTTTTACGCTTCTACCAATCACCTAAAGTACCAGATATAGCGCACTGAAAATCCAGTCATCAAGTAGCAGTTGTGTTTACAAGATTGCCATTGACCCTTCCACAGCCCTGAAATAGTTTTTCGCATTTTCTGAAAAACGAAGTTTTAAAGTTATGTCACTTTTGAAGCAAGGGTGCGATATATCAATCGCATGAAAATCTTAATATATTTACGCGAGTTAGAGCTTGGACAAACACCCAGACAAACCGAATTCATAGATATTTTTCAACTACTGTTGGAAAGTGTTAAAAAGAGAAATTAAGAAATAGTATCAGTAACACACATTCTTGAGATTTGAAGCTGCACTCTTTGACGAAGAGAGCAGTAGATTAATTAATTGCTTCGAATTTCTATTCAGTGTCCCTGCGAAATTTTTTGAGAAACACTAACATGCACACTTTGCATTTATACGCCTCAAGACTGTACAGACAGTTCACTTAAGTGTGATTTTTGAGCGTTCTCAACGAATAAGAAAATTATATTTCGGTTATCTCATTTATTACAGCATCTTTCCGTTATCTCCAAAAAATTTAGTTACTCGATAAAAAAATACTACAAGATATGAAAACTGTTTATGAGGACATTATATGAAAAAAAAAAAAAAAAAAAGATTGTAACAGAAAAGTATATCTTTTGGTTCCGATGCTCTAAATTGTGCCAAAGTGAGATGCAAATTTTCTAGAAATTTTAGAATAATTAAGATTGCTACCTTAAAAAGCTAATACAACGTTTCAATGAATCAGAAAATATCGCTGTATAAACATTTTTTTTTCTTTTTTAAGTAAGTAAATATTTTTTCCTCCCTGACAGACCAAACTGTTAATAACAACTAAAGAACTGGTTGATGATAATTGAATAGATAATTTCGTGATGTAAATATAATTGTACCAATACACACAAATAAACTAAATTGCACATTCAAATGTGAACTTTTAACTGCTGTTAGGGTTTCACAGACCGCTGCTTTTTTTCAATGTTCGGAGTTTAGCTACAGATATTAGAGAAATTTTGTTTCATTTGACGCGCTAGTACTAACACAAAGTACTTCTGAATTGGCGATTTTTTATTATAATAGTCTTATATATAAAGTTTAGCACAGAAAAAGTATCCTATGAATTAATCCAGCTTTTTATTCATCTTTCGATCAAGGGATCTTCAAAGGCCATTCACAGTAATTATGAGACATCTGTGACAGTTGTTAAGAGTTAAATGCTAAGACATTTCTAAAGACTAACATTAAGCCTCCACTTAAATATTTCACATAGCACGATACTATTATTCTTCAAAATTTTCCGTTTTTATTTATTTTTCTATTATGTAGTGAAAAAGTTTCCTATAAATTAATCTAGCTTTTTATCTTTCGATCAAGTGGTCTCAAGAGGCCATTCACAGTAACTATGAGACAATTTCTTTGGCAGTTGTTAAGGGTTAAATGCTAAGATATTTATAAAGACTAACATAAAGCATCTACTGAAATATTTCATATAGCACAAAACTATTATTCTGGAAAAGTTTCCGTTTTCATTTATTTCTCTATTTTTATTTTTATTTTTTATGTACATAAAAAAGGATTCTTTCAACTATGTGTCTGTCTCAGTTATAAACGATTTTAAATCTATCTTTTCAGACACTCGTAAGTGACAAGTCACTGCATTTAAAATTACTTATAATTGCTGTTATCTATATTACTTTAAGTAGTTTAAAGTAACTTCTGAATTTCTTGAATTTTTGAAAAGTCGGCGCCTATGAAGTAGACAAAAAAAAAAATTGTGAAACAGAAACTATTGAAATACATAAAATGCGGTTGAATTCAGGATAATTCGCTTGCTTCCGGGAACAAAAATTTTCTCCTAAAATCCAACTGTTATTTCTGAATCAATAACAGGCTGTGTTTGAAGAAAGTCCATCCTTTATCAGCCAATAAACGGAGAGCAGACGGCATGCGGCGCCAGTCGTCCGCCTAAAATATTGTTCCAGGAGTTCTCAAGTCTTTTGGAGTCATGAAGGCGGGATCTGGTCCCATTTCCAGCGACAAAATGGAACTAATAAAATAAACTAATGACTTAGGGAACTTATAAACACTCAGAGCAATATTAATCAGATTAAGGTGCAACAATATTCTTTCACTCACTCATCTTCTTCGAATAAAAGAAGTTCGTGTTTTTTTTTCTCCTCATAGTTAATTTCAGAAAATGAAAGGACCTATAAGCTATAAGAGATGCATAGATTAAAATTTTTCGAATATTTGAGATTCTTCAAACGAAGAAAGGAAGAAGAAATTAAGTTGACTGCATAATGATATGCGTTGGCATTCTCGTAATTTATTTTCAGCTAAATTTAATATGATAGGGGTCAAATTAGTTAAGGATAGTTAGATGCTAATATCTTCAAGAAAGAATGTTCTGGTCTCTTTTTTTTTTAAATATCGGGTATATCCGAATCTGAATAGCAAGAAATAAAATCAAAGTCGAAAATTATAGTTAATCCGATCCGCAATAAAAGAAAAGTTAGAGCTAGCCTGACGGAAAACTAACTTGTGGATCAAGTCGGTTTCCGATACAACAATATCTGCTAAAAACTTTTCGCTTCAACCTTGTGCTAAGTAAATGGACTTTACCCACGAATGCCAACAGCCATGCCTCTGCGGGTATATACCCTCGGAAAAAGACTGTTTATTGGGCAAAGGGGAAGCAGTTTTAAAATGTTCTTCACGTCTATTGGTGTTTTACTACTATACACCCGCAGCCGCAGATGACGTGACATGGGTAAAGTCCATATGATACATACTGCCACACCTATACGCACAAAATGAGAAAACTTTGATGAAAGTGAGATAAAGCAAAATACCTTGATGGAGTCGTAGCAAGCGATGACCCTTCCGTTTTGGACTTCGACGTGTGAGGGCGGGTGTGCGAACTTGCAATCTGTGTCGGAACGGGAACACTTGTTGCGCTGGAACTCCCGGCACACTTCCAGTTGAAGCCACCGGGAATCCTTGATCGCCGACAGGCTGCTCACCATGGCCATAGCATGACGGACGGACGCGAGCACTGAGAGGTCACTTCTGGAAAATAAATAAAAAGATGATTAAAATACATCGTCATAGACATCAAGAATTAGATAGAAAATCGATGAATAGTTCTAACGTGAAAGTCCATAGAGGTAGTGTTGTAGTCGTAAAAAAAAAAAAAAAAAAAAAAGAGGGTATACTCAAAAGTCAAGCACGTCATGCCTAGAGTATACGCTATAACTTTATTTGAGAAACGGACGGTATACGGAGCTTCTTTAAAATATCCACAAGGTATAGGCGTATACCTCCGTATAACCTCCCTACATAGGGGGAGCATTGCAGATTAAGGTATGGGAACATGCGACACGAACCTGGAGCCTCTAATGTTACAGGGCTCAAATAACAGCTGTACATAAAGTTTTTAAAAACTGCGGTAGAGTTTCAGAATTTGCATATTTTCTTGTTGTAATGTGACAATGTTAACATATGTAACATTGTATAGTGTGTATAGCAGTAAACAATGTGTATTATATGTAACAGTGTTGAATTCAGACATTTTTCTCCAGGATGGATTTCTGTGGCTCCGGGGGGGGGGGGGCATTATAGAGTTCCGGGGGGAAAATTGTACTTTTTGACCATTGAAAGTACAAAGTCTCAAGTCTACGGGGGGAGGGGGAATCTCACTGCTCCGGGGGAATCACTTCCCGTGCTACCCCCTGAATTCAACACTGATATGTAATATGTGTATAATAATTTGGAAATACTAGATAAAAAAAATTTTTCTTAAAAATACTAATTTCTTCTAAAAATCACTGGCCGAATGGTACAGTAGAAATGTACTATCTAATCTTAATCTTTTAGAAAGCTTACCAAATGCAGAATCAAAAATGTATTTACACTGGCTTTAATGTTAGACTGAGAAAAAAAATATACCGCATTCACCTAGAATGAATTGATAGACATTTTTTGAATCCCTGAACTAGAAATATAGATTTCCGAACTATGCGAATAGGGTAAACAACTAAGCTGAATAGACGAAATGATCTAGAATTTCTGATCTCTTGTTTTTTAGGTGATGAAACGATAATGAATTGCTTCAACAGCGAGAAATTATTGCTGAATTTCTGGAATGGGTTCATTAACTATAGTTACTGAAACTAACCTTGTGTTCGCATCTATTTGCAGAGATTTTTAAATAAGTTTGACCACGAGAATATGGGAAAACGCTCTTAAATTTTAGTAGAAGACACTAGAACTCTCTAGCAAAGGGAACTAGAATTTATAAGGATGACATGGAACTATTTTTTCTAGAGCCACAATTTAGATTCTAGATGCCAGAAACATATTTTTTTCTCAGTGCATTATGAATGTATCGTGTTACTGTGTGCTTGTATGACTATTTGACATCTTATAAATCTGACATCCTGTTATTTAAAAAATAAAATGTTTTTGAGACTTTTATTATTTTTTTAAGAATATGTTAAATGAAATCCACTTTTATGAACTGTACAAAATTGTTTAGCATTGTTTATAGCATTAAAAATGTACATCATTGCAGATTATGTAATATATATATATATATACGCATGAAAATTATTTCACTTTACAACATAATATGCACATGGGATCTCATATCAAGTCGATCCCGAACAGCCATAGTCGGGTACAGGAGAGGGGGCCCACAAACTGTGACACAGTATGATACGGCGAGAGAATGAATTAACAAATTATGACATCGCATTTAAAATAACAAAACAATTAGGTAGGCATTGTTTGTAAGCAGGATAATAAAGTTAATACAAAAATGGGTATTTTTACTTCGGTGGTACTCCTTTTCTTTTAATTGCCATAATTTGAAGTAAAAGCACACAAGACGATTTTATGGTATTTATTTCAGTAAATAATAGATTATATGTAATTTTTTAGAAATCAATAATTAATAATTGTAATGTTGTTTTAATTAAAAATTAGCTCTAAAATAACAGTTGCAAAATATATCTATATTTATATACCGGGTGTCCTAAAAAGGACTGACTGATTTTAAAATTCAATAACTTGCAAACGGTGACAGATATTTAAAAAATTCTTGCAGGAGGGTTATGCATAAGGTCAAAAGTTTTTTTTACAGTGATTTTCGATTTTAGTTCGAATTACAAGCAATAGATGGCGCTGCAAGCAATAGGCGCTAAATACAGGCTCGATTTTTTTGGCTGATCTCTTCTTCCATGCGGAAAAAGGAGATTAAGAGGCTACTTCAGTCAAACGAAAAGACGCGTTCGCTAATGCTAATCCTATGGAAGACATTTATAAAGATATCTCGCTTCAATTTAAATATTTTTAAATAATTTTTTTTGCATTGAATAGTTGAGATCGATTTGTACGAAGACCGTTGTTTACTTTTTCGATTTTCTTTACAGGTATTTTTAATGAGGACACTTTCATTCTCGAAACCGGTTTTGAAAGTAAAAGCATCCTTATAAATAAAATCTGCAATCAAAATCGAAAAAGTAAAAAACGGCCTGCCCAGAGTTCTGCACCAGTGATCTCAGTTATCCAATACAAAAAAAGTCATTTCAAAATATTGAAATGCCACCGAGATATCTTTATAAATTTCTTCCATAGGATTAGCATTAGCGAACGCGTCCTTTCATTTGACTGAAGTAGCCTCTTAAAATGTATTAAATCGAGCCTGCATTTAGCGTCCATTGATAGCAGCGCCATCTATTGTTTGTAATTCGAACTAAAATCGAAAATCATTGTAAAAAAAAACTTTTGACCTCATGCATAACTTTCCTGCAAGAATTTTTTAAATATCTGTCACCGTTTGCAAGTTATTGAATTTTAAAATTAGTCAGTCCTTTTTAGAACACCCGGTATACAGTGAAACCTCCCTGTGCGAGCAACTCTATTAGGCGACCACCTCCCTCAGCGACCATTTTTTCATGGAACGAAATTTATTCCCATAGGCTCAATACTAATTTGACCTCCATTCAGAGACCATCCCAGTTGAACCCCCTCCATGAGAGGCCGATTTCTTTGAAGAAAATGAAATAAATTCCGTTTTTTCCTGGTCGCTTGAAAAAGGTTTTATTAAAAAAATAGTGCATTATTCATCAAACTTCTAAACTAAGTTTAGATTTTTTTTTTTTTATCCCGGTAACTTTTAAGTGTTTAAACCCCTTTGTGCCCTTTTAGGCAATGAATTTAACTCTGATTACAAATTAAGACTGACGGTTAATAAACTCTTCTGCCCTGTTGTGTCGGAAAACTCTCAAAGAAATAGATAAAGTAATGAAATTGTCATTATTTGTTCCCGTCCACAAAAAAATGCATTTATTTACTGAACTTCGAAAGGACTTGGAAATAAAAATTATAAAATATAAAACTGTAAAATTAAAGCAAAGCTCAATGTGTTCATTTTTTAAACTCTGCAGTAATTAACTTATGTACTTAACTTTTATTTTGATACTTAAATTTTTATATTTTTTCCTAGTGTGAAAAATAAATTTAAGTAACATTGTTACCATTTTTCAACAATTAAAATCTAGATTTAAACATGACCTCCATTAAGAGACCACCTCTCGGAGAGACCAATTTTTATTGGAACAGTACGTGGTCGTTTTAGGGAGGTTTTACTGTATATATTATATATATATATAGACAGATAGATAGATAAAATCACAGGGGAGGGGGTCATCACAACAGGGGAGGGGGTATCACTCAAATCGCTCACATGTGACATGGGTAAAACACAAAATTTGCGTGAATTAATTAATGGATGATCTTGATACAGTTGGATAAATTCAGATTGTTTAACGGATGACTCCTTATTAATAACAATGATGCAATTATTAAAAGCAATAATCATATAATCTTAAAGAAAAAAAAAACTCTCATACTATAGTACTAATATGTTTTTAAACAAATATAAAAATTAAACTTGATGGAAAAATTACGCTTTTGATACTGCACCCTCTCTGAATTAGATGAAATCTTTCAGAATATCTTGAAAATGTACTTTTATATTACAACAAAATCATGCTGATTATTAAACAATCACTATTAGTTTCCAGAACTTAAAAAGGTAAAGAACAAGAACACATTAAGATATCCCTTTAAGGCACTTTATACATTTCTATATTCATTCTCAATTACTGTCATTATTTTTATAATTGAAGAAAAAGAAAAGAGACAAACGTTTTATTAAAATTTAGAAAGAACTGGCATAATATGAAATCGTTCAGAATAACTTGAAAACTACTTTATGTAGAACATTCAAATCATACTAATTCGTAAATTATATCCGTAAGTTCTTAGAACTAAAAAATATAAAAAAAATACATCATAATCTCATTTGAAGGTACCTTTATACAAGATTTCTAAATTCGTTTACAGTTACCGCCATTTGAAAATAATGGCAACAACTGCGAATGGTAAAATATTTATCTTTTTTTTCACTTTTTACTTATAATATTAATAATAATAAAAAAAACCGAGAAAAATGTTTTATTAAAAATTGGAAAATACAATAGACGTATATGTTCGCGTTTTTTCTTTATATTCCGAGACTGAATTCAGATTTAAAATTTTTGTGAAGAGAACGAATAAAAATTCTCCTCTTTGCGAAGTTTTTCACGATATTTTAACGTCTTATAGTGTAATTAATAGTTTCATCTTTTATAACGGATGTTATTTTCATTGTTATCTTACACAGTGAACGAACATGGTGTATCCTACCTAGAAATCGGTGCTGGCCCATCCCAAAAAAATAACCTAGTTACGCCCGTGAACTCTTAACCTCATACGAAAAGGTGTTTAAAGTAAAGTATTCAAGTTCATGATAGTTATCGTAAGACACGTCATCTTACAAGACATGGTGTGTTTGACGAGAGCTAAAACAATGTTAAATGGGTTAATACATAAAAAGAAAAGCCCGGTTTTTTTTCTGACCAAGTGTCTACACTACAAAAAAAATATAAGTATTCAGCAGTATAAAGGCATACTAACATATGAAAGGAAAAGAGAAAAAACACAATGGAATGTACTGATGCTTATATTCAGGATAATCATCATTGAAATATGGCAAAATTCCTAATTATATAATTTTCAATCAAAATCGGATAAGAAACTGCTAAATAGACTTAATGCTGCGAATTCGTGCTACTAAAATAATTTTAATTATTAATGTTCATCGAGACAATCTGTATTTCTCTATTCTAAAAAAAGGTAACTAACGCTGTCACCGCCGCCGCCGGTTTTAAATTTTTTGTGACCGGATGTCTTTCTTCGTTAATATTCCGAAAAATATTGCACACAAAATTATGAAAATCGGTGGTATTATAGAGAAATGTTTGATAAACACGCTGATGCAGACAGTTTTCAAATAGAAGAATTATTTTAAGAGATATTTAATGCTAAAGTTGGCCAAAATCGTTCCATTAAAAAAAGTTTTATAGGAGCAAAAACTACATAGGATTTTATTCATTTTTAAATCATTTTATACATTAGAAGTTCCCGCTGTGCAGACTGCATTTATTTTTTTAATTTGACTCATTTTTTGAGGTTTTATTTCTATTTTAAATTCAAATTTTCAGCATTTCGAGAGATATTTTTTACAACTTTTAGAAAAGGGTATTATTTTAAATTGTTGCCAAATTTAAAAACAGCGCAAAAAACAATATTTCCTTCAAATAAAAAATTTATTTATACGTGACTATTATAAACAGAAAAACACTTTCAAATGAGGATTAAATGATTACGTATTAAAAGCAGGAAAATACTGATAATTAAAAATTGATAATAACATTATTAATAAAAATTGCCAAACCATACTATTGCTAAACAGTTTAAATTTAAAAATATACTTGCACGAGACATTTATTTCATATTTTGAGATAATCTTTTAAAACTAATCTATCTATCTATCTATCTATGTATATATATATATACACATACATACACTGCTCAAAAAAATTAGGGGAGCAAGTAAAAAAGTTAAGGGAACAGTGCAAAACAGAAATGTATGGGCATAAAATGGATAGTACAAGTGTAGCAATGCGCAATACATAAAAAAAGACGCAAACAAAATGATAAGGGAGCTTTTATTTTTTGAAAAGATGAAAAGAACATGAAAAGATGGTTTAGGGCAACAATTTGGTTTCATGTAAATCATAAAAAAAAAGTATTGTTTAGAAATGATGCATGATTTTTAATATGGCGTGTAGTCTCCTCGAACAGCTAAGATTGCTGCACACCGGTTTTCCATGGATGCGATGAGGTTATTGATAAGACTTAAGGAATACTGTTCCACTGCTCAAGAATTGCAATCTCCATGTCCCGGACAGTAAAAGGACGCATCGGTCTCGCAGCAATGCGTCGTCTGAGTATGTCCCAAACATGCTCGATCGGATTTAGGTCAGGAGAGCATGCTGGTGATTCCATACGCTGTATTGTTTTAGCTTCAAGCATGTTTTCCACAAGACGAAGTGTATAAAGTTTGGCATTATCATGCATGAAAAAAAAAGAAATCACTAATTACTGCAACATAAAATACGACATGAGGTCTCGGTATCTCGTCTGTATCACTCCGGACCGTCAAAGTGCCATTCCGAATGATATCCAGGACCGTACGTCCACCTATGCTGATTCCAGCCAAGAGCATCAACCCACCTCGTCTGTAATGTGATCTTTCACGAGCGAATGTGGGATTACTTTGAGTGCCTCATTCTCTCCATGCCAAAACACATCAGATGTCACATCCAGACTGAATTGGGATTCGTCTGTAAACAGAATTTCACTCCAACAACGTTGCCCCCAAACTCTATGTTCAGTTCCCCACCTTCTTTGGGCCGCACAGTGGCTTGAGGTCAACGGAATACAGTCCATTGGCTTACGTGCATAGAGACCACCCTGATGAAGCCTATTTCGGACTGTTTAGCTGGACACCCTTCGTCCTTTGGCCAAGAACAACTGTGTTTGCAGCTGAGTAGCATTGCCCGTTCCGTCTCGACGGGCTGTTAACAGGATATATCGGTCATCAGTTTCTGTGCTAGCACATTTTCGACCTTGCACTTGTCGACGACTCCCATTCCATGTGTCTTGGAATCGATTCCACAGCCTTTCATGAACACTTCTGCGACTCCAACAACGTCCACTACACTTCGTTGTGTTGCCCCGAATTCAACTGTCCCGATAACACGCCAAGCCATGGATTGTGGTAAATCATGTTGTTGTGACATTTTCAAGCAACCTTTTCTCAAAACACAAGCTGAGCAATTGAATTTTATAACTGAGGCAGTGAAACAGACGTTTCTGCAAAATCCCGATTTCTGTACTTATCACCTTTTTCCAGTTTTTGATGTCATAAACTTTTACGTGTGAAGTTTTCTTTATCTGCTTTCTACAGCACTTTAAATTATGGATGTTTTATTTTACGTTACTTATCGGTGGAAATATTTGCGTAATTTCGTTAAAACCATGTGCTCCCCTAATTGTTTTCAGCAGTGTATATATATATATTGCGCTATCGTATCAATGAAACGCATCTCATTGGTTATTGGACAGCATTTAATGTATCGCCATACTTATAAGGGGGTTACCATAGGGGGGACCCTGTTCTGTCGCCAAATGTCGCCAAGGTTGTCACCAACTTTGCGAGATATCGCCAAATTTGGCTACTAAAATTAGTCGCCAAAAGAGACGCCACTTGGCGATATCTGTACTATTTCGCCAAACTCCCATAAACTTTCATTGTAAACCAATAGGGTTTACTTGCTTACAGAAAATCAACATGTTGAGATATTCTGAACCAATCAGATGTTATTGAAGCGGCTACAAGAGTCGCATTACTCTTGTGTTGAGAATTCAAAGACAGCGCAAATAATATTTCATTTCTAACGACAAAAGTATTTTCACGTGAATATTAACAAGTAAGAAAAATCATGCGTTAAGCATAGATTATGAAGCACTTCCCAACACTTCCTGAATGCTTTAACAAAACTTCGTTATTTAGGGAAATAAGGTACATCAGAGAACTAAGTAAACATTTTAGAAAACACATAAGACATTTGAAAAACTGATTTTAGCAGTTACCGTCCATAGCAAATATGTATTCCAATTCTTTTGAACAGCCCTGTATTTGGTCTGTAGGTTGATATACATACTATATAATGGTGAAATTTAGTTTAGCAAGAAAACACACAACAGGTTGAAATTTCTCTTTCAGCAATTTATACTAATAGATGGAAACCTTGTATACTTTTGTACAACCCTGTAGTTAACCTAGTACCTTTAATACACGCCACTATTTAGCTAAAGTTCAATTCAAAGTAAAACACTCTTAAAACTACCGGAATCACATTTCCAGAAATTACCATTTATAGACGGCCATGTATCCAATTCTTTGCGTGACCCTGTATATCATTTTATATATGTTCTACAAACATTTCTTAGTAAACTAAATGCAGTTCAGCGTAAAAATGCCTAACTCATTTAAAAATAACCTTTAAGCAATTTGCAATCATACCCAGTAACCATTGCGAATTCTTTTGTGTAGCCCTGTATATCAACAACAGCATTTATACACACCATATACAATACATAAATATAGTGAAACATAAAAGCACATAACATAATTAAAAATGCATTTCCAGCAATCATCGCTACTGTACAGTACTTCGGACGCAATATAGTGTATGGAATCTTTTGTGTGTCCCGGTAAATGCTATGCACTTCGTATTATCCATGAAATAAGTTATAGACACCTCAGCGACATATATCAATTTCATTATAGATGAAATAATTTAACATAATTAAAATACGCCGGAAAAAATTCCCTCCACTCCTGTATCATTATGTAACGGAATTCTTTTGTGTGGCCCTGCAAATGAATAATAACTATTTTTTGCGCCGCATATTCTACAGAAAATGCATATTTTAGTGCACTTGATAAATGCATATCAATTTCATTCTGTCTGAAAACGCGTAACATCATTAAAAATCATTTTAAACGATTTTTTCCCATAGGCCATAATGTAACGGTAAACTTTTGACTGTCCCTGTAAATGAACTAAACATGCTACAAACGTCATTTGAAATATGGTTCGGTTTATTGTAGAGGTCACTAACATCCAAAATTTTCAAAACGATCCAAGTATATTTACGGGAGTTAGAGCGCGTACAGACGGACTGACAAACCGAAGTCATAAACACTTTTTAACTTTGTTGGAAAGATTTAAAACGATACATTTTAAACCCGATCAAATTAGCTTGATTTTAGAGTTTGCAGTGTCTGAACGGGAGTTGGCGAGCGTAGCTCGTAGGGGCAGATCCCCTTAGTTCTAAATAAAATAAAACCAGCTAAAGATAAAAAAAGATAAAACTGTTAGGAGGTATATCATTCCTTACAAATATATTGTATGTTATTTTTTTCTACGTAACCATTATTGTTTTCCATTTAAAGTAGGATTCCGTTATAACCGAATTCTGTTTTGTCCGGTTTGACTCTATTTAATTTAAAAATAAAAATACGAAAATACTTTATATTCCGGATATGCAAATGCAGAACTGTTAACTAACAACTAAGGCATACTCAGAAAAACCTGAAAAAAATTACAGAATGTTCTTCTCATGTGGTTATGTATATGTTTATAAGAAAAATTTCGGCGGAACCTCGATACAGCGTAAAAAATAATGAAAATTTCGTTTATTTGGCGATTCATCACTGGCTGGCGATTAAAAAACTTTTTTGTCGAATACTCTTTAAGGAAAAATTTTTTATGATGAATTTGTTTAAATAAGTTTAATTAAAAATACTTTAGTTTTTTCATTTTTACTTTGTTTTAGGATAGTTTTTGTCATATAAATTTATATTTTTAACGAAATTTAATTATCATATTTTATGATTTAAAACAAAATTCAAATTGTTTCAAGCTCAAAAATAAGTCCGATTGAGCACTGTCGATTTCATTTTGTTGCTATGGAAACAACGACTTCTTCGATATGGAAATGTGTAACGGCAGAATTCTTCATGTGGACTTTATTTTTGAATAGGCGTTTAAATTAAAAAAAATCTTGTATTGGAAGAGGAGGATAAAGCAATGTCAAAATTTCATTCAAATCGGTAATAATAATTTAAAAAAAAACGGTGACTTATTTATTACTTTATAGAACATTTTCAATTAATATTCTGAAAATGTAACAATACTCATAAGCAAATATTTGCAATTTGAAAAATATAAAAGAAACGAATTAAATAATTAAAAAAATCCCTGCCGGCCCGGCCTACAGGCAGAGGTAGATTTCGAAGTTAAGTATACTAATTTCACCAACAACAACTAAATCATTATTAGATATAAATCCACTTTAACAGTTTTATCTGTCTGCTTTTGACGAGTTCATATTTCCTTTTTTATAAAATAGCTGGTTTTATCAGAATCATGTTAAGGCGAAATTAAAAAAAATATCTTTCCATACTCAACAACTCGAAATTTTCTGGCACATTTTCAGATTAATTTTTAATAAAAAAAAAAAAAAATATGAAACATGCTGACGTGATTTTTGAAAAGATTTATAAGCGACCTGTGTTTTTATTTTTCTTTCAATTAATTAAAACTTGATTAATAAACCATTATTTTCTCAGTAGGGCAATAATTTTCGTTTCTAACACAATCGTTTCGGGAAATTCTGTTCAAAATGCCCACTTTGACATCATTTTTTGAAATACATTCTGCCTCTATCAAAAAATCGATCATTACTGTACATTATATAGTTACTGAATAAGAGAATCTAGCAATTGGATGCGTTTGAGAGCAAAAATGAATTTAAAAATGAGTAAGATAATAGACAGTTTGGATTTGAATGCACCCTTAATAAGATGATCTTTTTTTTTAACCGCTATGTATTTTTAATTTGTTTTTGCTTTAAGAATTGGCCCTATCAAAAACTTGTCTATATAAATGTTGACGACAATATTAAGAAGATATATGATAAATTCATGGAGATTTTATATCTTGTGAATTGACGGAGTTATGAAAAATTTTCTTCTTCAACCTTCTTTTTCTTTTTTCGTTTTTTTTTCGCTACGAATTGGTCCTATCAAGAACTTGTGAATATAAAAATTGTAGATAATATTAAGGAGATGTATAATAAAATTATTGGATTTGATATCTTGAGAATTGACGAAGTAAGGAATTTTTTTCTCCCAAAAACCCTATTTCTTGCGCCCCTTGAGCCTATTTTAAATTTTATCAAAAATCTGTGATGCATGAATTTTTGGCGCTATTTTTAGAAGTAATAAAAAATTTAAACTGATTTGATATGTACAAAAATTAAGAAGTTATGGGGTTTTTTCGCTTTTCACAAAACCCCTCCCTATTTCCACCCCCTTTGTCCGCTTTTGCCCATTAACGAACTTGACCGAGATTTTATGTCCCTTGATTTTATGTATCAGTTTGGAAGAGATTTGTGCAGAATTGTGGAAGTTATCGTGTCCAGAAAAAAGTGATAACACAATTGCTTCGGTAAATTCCGTTCAAAATGCCCACTTTGACATAATTTTTTGAAATATATTCTGCCTCTATCAAAAAATCGATCATTGCGGTACATTACATAGTTTCTGAATAAGCGAATCTACCAATTAAATGCATTTGAGAGCAAAAATGAATTTAAAAATGAGTCAGAAAATAAACAGTTTGGATTTGAGTGCATCCTTAATGCAATGATTTTTCCAACACAATCCGCTTCGGGAAATTCGGTTAAAAATGCCCACTTTAACAGCATTTTTTAAAATATATTCTGCCTCTATCAAAAAATCGACCATTACGGTACATTATATAGTTTCTGAGTAAGAAAACGTACCAATTGGAAGCCTTTGAGAGCAAAAATGAATTGTAAAATGAGTCAGAAAATAAACAGTTTGGATTTGAATACACCCTTACTTAGATGATTTTTTTCTTCAACTGCTATGTATTTTTAATTTGTTTTTGCTGTAAGAATTGGTCCTATCCAAAACTTGTCTGTATAGATGTTGTAGACAATATTAAGAAGATATATGATAAATTCATGGGGATTTTATATCTTTTGAATTGACGGAGTTATGGATTTTTTACTTCTTCAAACCCCCTTTTTGTTTTCGTTTTTATTTATTTTTTTTTTTTGACGGTACGAATTGGTCCTATCAAAAACTTGTGAATATAAAAGCTCTAGATAATTTTAAGGAGATTTATAATAAAATTAATTGGAATTGATATCTTGAAAATTGACGAAGTTATGAATTTTTTCTCCCAAAAACCCTATTTTTTGCGCCCCTTGAGCCCATTTTTAACTTTATCAAAAATCTGTGATACATAAAATTTTGGCCCTATTTTTAGAAGTAATAAAAACTTTAAACTGATTTGATATGTACAAAAATTAAGAAGTTATGGGGGGTTTTCGGTTTTCACAAAACCCCTCCCTATTTCCATCCCCTTGGTCCGATTTTGCCCATTAACGAACTTGACCGAGATTTTATGACCTTTGATTTTATGTATCAGTTTGGAAGAGATTGGTGCAGAATTACGAAAGTTATCGTGTCCAGAAGAGAGTGATATATATATAAGTTTTTTACTGAGGGTGGTTTTGGGTTCTAGGAGTCATGATCGGTGTAGATCTGCAAAAATTTTTTAGAAATTCCAACATAGGAACGATCCCAATAGGTAGTATTTCATACGAAATCTACCTAAAAACAAATGCCAGCTGGCTGCATCTTAAAAGAGATATTTGCAACATGCAAAACATAAAAAAATATTTTTCCAGTGATAAAATTAAATAACTGCAACAACAAGCAACATGTATATGTAATACAATATATATATATATATAAAGTTGCAAAAATTTTTTAGAAATTCCAACATAGGAACGATCCCAATAGGTAGTATTTCATACGAAATCTACCTAAAAACAAATGCCAGCTGGCTGCATCTTAAAAGAGATATTTGCAACATGCAAAACATAAAAAAATATTTTTCCAGTGATAAAATTAAATAACTGCAGCAACAAGCAACATGTATATGTAATACAATATATATATATATATATATATATATATATATATATATATATATATATATGTATAATAAACTCTTTCATTGATTAAGTTTAAATTCATTAAATTCCGCGCATTCTAAAAAACAATTAACAAGCAATTTTCAGATGCATTAAAATCGTTTGCTTTTGGCGAGGAAAAATCCTGATCGCCAAATCGCGTGTCGCTTTCGTACTTTAGCGCCAAATATTCGAAAGTATTTTATTTTTTTAAAGACTTTCTACCGGAATACTGCCGCTAAATTTAACTGATCATTTATTACATACATGAGTAGTTTCACTAGCATTTTCTTCAACATATTCTGAGTATGCCCTGTAAGGAAACCTTCCTTGTAAGTCAGAACAGAGTCCAGGTCACACGGGTACATCCTTTAACCTTTAACTGATGTCACAGAAATTGTCACATAACTAGTGTGAAGCGGTCTGTGAGACCGCTCCATCGAAATATGAATAAAAGGCACTATACCACTCATAGGATGGTATTTTTGTACTAAACTTTTTGTACAGGACTGTTATAATTAAAATTCACCTATTCAAAAGTATCTGGTAATAGTACTAAAGTTACAAACGTAACAAAATATCGGTAGTGTTTGTAGTTAAACTGAAAATTGCAAGTTAAACTATAAAAGCCGCGGTCTGAGAGACCGTAACATCAGTTAAAGGTTAAGACTGAATGATCAGAACGAAGAAAATATCCATAAATGCCATTTTGACAAACACACAATATGTGACGCAATAAATACCATGTTTATATTTCATACTAGTATACAGTGTGTCCACGTATAACCTGACCGACCTTTATTTTGCGCAACCGTTGGTCCTAGATGCATACTTCCAATTACAAAAATGGTCAAAATTAGGTGCAGGGTTAAGGTAAAAAAAGTCTGAAGCGAAAAAACAATTTAGTGAAGAATTACAGAACCTAATTTTGTATACGGTCCCCCAGTCCTTAAGTTATATTTAGTAAAATTTCCCTGTTACACTGGCAAGTAAGGCAAAAAAAGCCCCGTTACTCTACGATTAAAATTAACCGAATAATAGCTGTTTAAAGAAGTATATTTTTTGCTGTATATTAGAGGTCATTCACAAATTTAGTAGAAATATAATTTCATCAGATATATTAAAGAAATGGCTGAGAGTAAAATTAGCATTGTAATATAAATTTGAAATCTTTAATCATTCTGACATATTAAGGCAAAATATACAATTTGTAATAAACATTTAATAGTCCAGGCAATAGGGAATTTTACCTAAAAAATTAATGGTAGTACTGGAAATCGGCTTTCTAGATGTTTTTTGGGTCGCTGAATCCGAATTTGTAACTTCCCACCAAAATTTCCCCTGGCAACACCCCCAAATTTTGGTAAAAAGCCCTTAAAAAAGGTTTTTATTAAAAAATTCCATTTTTTTTATTGTTTTAGGAGAAAAGTATCCAGAAATTCAGAAAGTAGACAAAATTTCCAACAAATTAGATATATGACATTATGACTTAGGATGAAGGGGAAGGGGGGATCTGCCTCGGGACATGCGCGCGGTGCTGCGTAAACTAAGTTGCGCAATTCCACTTAACCACTCACACGTTTACATTCGCCCTCCCATCTCCCCTCCGAACTTTCTCTATAAGGTTTACTTTAAGTTTTTTTGGGTCGCTGAATCCGAATTTTTAACTTTCCCCCAAAAATCCCCCCCCCCCCCACAAATAGTTGTTTTTAACTTAAATTTCTTATCGTTTTAGGGGAAAGCATTACGAAATACAGAAACTAAACAAAATTTGCAACAAATAGGATATATGACATTATGAATTAGGATGAACGGGGAGGGTGAGGGCTGCCTCGGAACATGCACTGCGGCGTTACGTGCACTAAACGATGAAGTTCAGGCAATAGGGGATTTTATCTGGCAAAATTAATGGTAGTACTGGAAATCGGCTATCTAGATGTTTTTTGGGTCACTGAATCCGAATTTGTAACTCCCCACCAAAATTTCTTCCGACAACCCCTCAAAAAATTGATTTTTTGAAAAAATTTGGTTTTTGAGAAAAGCGCGCGGGAATGTTCCGAGGCAGCCCCCTCTCTCCCCGTTTATCCTACGTCATAATGTCATATATCCTATTTGTTGCAAATTTTGTCTAGTTTCTGAATTTCGTAATGCTTTTCCCCTAAAACAATAAGAAATTTAAGTTAAAAACAACTATTTGGGGGGGGGGGGTTCGGGGGGGAAATTTTGGGGATAAGTTAAAAATTCGGATTCAGCGACCCAAAAAACCTAAAGTAAACCTTATAGAGAAAGTTCGGAGGGAAGATGGGAGGGCTAATGTAAACGTGTGAGTGGTTAAGTGGAATTGCGCAACTTAGCCCACGCAGCACTGCGGCGCATGTTCAGAGGCAGATCCCCCTTTCCCCTTCATCCTAAGTCATATATCTAATTTGTTGCAAATTTTGTCTACTTTCTGAATTTCTAGCTACTTTCCCCCTAAAACAATAAAAAAATGGAATTTTTTAATAAAAACTTTTTTTGGGGGGCTTTTTACCAAAATTTGAGGGCGTTGCCGGGGGAAATTTTGGTGGGAAGTTACAAATTCGGATTCAGCAACCCAAAAAACATCTAGAAAGCCGATTTCCAGTATTACCATTAATTTTGCTAGGTAGAGTCCCTATACGGTCTCTATTGCCTGGACTATAAGAAGGAAAAAACAGAATTTTTGTTAAATAAAATGATGCTAAATTAACAGCCTCAATTCTTTACAAAATGATACATATTTTAAAATGCTGTTAGATTACACTGTCTTTCAAATTTTGGGTTGTGGCATGTTTTTTAGCTTTTGAAAATTGATTCTCATGTAATTTTTAGCACTGAATCCGAAAATGACTTTCATTTAAACCATCACGTCAGGATTCTTTTCAAATCGCAAATTTCAAAGTTAAAATTGATCCCCCTTCCCCTCCCAACCTCATCGGACCACCGAGCTGTTTAGCTGTAAGAAACCCAGTATAAGCCAAAAAATCTAACAAATTATTGAATTACATTAAATTAAACTGAATAAAAAAGTCATACATCTATTTTATAGTATCAGATTTTTCGCTATTTTTTAACCTTGAAATTTACGATTTGCGAAAAATCTTGACATGATGGTTAAAAGTGAAGGTAATTTTTTGATTCAGCGTTAAAAAATACATAAAATGTAATTATAAAAGTTAAAAAACACAACCATCGCAGGTTTATGTTATCTAATCTAAAAACTCTTTCTTAAACTTCTTGACGGTAATCTATCCGAATTTTTTTGTGTTATCTTCTAATATAAGTATGTATAAGATGGTAAGAGTCGAAAATCATAATAATATTGCATTGTCATCGGATTTAAGTCAGTATGTAAAATTTAACTTCGATCGGACATTTGAAAGTAAGTTAGAGTACAAATGTTAAACTGGAAAGACGATCATTGCAAGTTAAATAAAACCTTATGAAAATAAGATAATTTTAGTTAAAAGAAATCATAGCCTTAAATCCTTACAAAATAAAACATATGTTAAAATACAATTATTTTAACTAATCTGAAACTTAACTAATAAAAGTTAATCGTAATATTTGTACGATTTCTTTCAAATCGCAAATACCTTGAAATAAGTTTAAGTACACTGGTGTCCAAAATTAAGGACCAATCACAAAATGCTAATTTTCAAGTACGCGAATATTCAAAAGGAAATAATATAATTCGAATAATTACTATCTCTACAGCACAGCTAGTCCATATAACATCTCATTCATGTCACACATGGTCACAATTGTCACAGTCTGTACGGTGAAGCAAAAAAATAGGAAATTCCATACATCTCATTATGAGTCTCAAATGATCACTATATGTGACTTTACAATGTAGTTACATTGTGACTCTCATGTGACTGTCATCTGCAGACTCAATTTCAAAGTCATCGTGAACGCTGTATTGTGATAAGTTACCAAATAATGTCACATTAAAGTCACATGATGACTTTCAAGTGACAAAGAGACTACTGTGAAGTCACCATTGTGCTCTTTTGTGAAAAGTCACCATGTGACTAAAATGTGATACTATTTGGTGACTTATCATAGTGCAACGTTCATGATGACTTTGAAATTGAGTCTAAAAATGACAGTCACATGAGAGTCAGAATGTAACTACATTGTAAAGTCACCTGGTGACTCGTCACAAAGCAGCAGTCACATTGACGTCTCAGTGGAGTCACATATAGTGATCATTTGAGATTCATAATGCGACGTGTGGAATTACCTATTTTTTGTTTCACCGTAGTGACCGTCACACTTGTGACCATGTGTGACATGAATGAGATGCTATGAGAACTAGCTGTGCTGTAGGGATAATAATTATTTGAATTATATTATTTCCTTTTGAGTATTCACTTACTTAAAAATTAGCGTTTTGTGACTGGTCCTTAATTTTGGACACCAGTGTATTTTATACACGACCCCTGAAAGCATGGTCGAAATCATCTGTTTTGATATGCAAAAAAGTGGTATAAGTCATGCAATTCAAAGTTTCATAACTCGGTCCATTTTAATGTTAGATAAATGGGACTTTTTTTTTGTCTTACTTGTTAGTGTCACATTAAATTTTTAGTAAATATCACTTATAGGACCGGAGGACCGTATACAAATTTAAATTTCGTAATTTTTTAATAATTGTTTTTCTTGACCCAAATCGCTTTAAAAATAATTCTTTACCTTATTTAAACCATTTTTGTAATTGGAAGTATGCATCTAGGACCAACGGTTGCGAAAATAAAAGTCGGTCAGGTTATACGTGGACACACTGTATAACCCCGTCAAAAATGACGGAATGTAAGGGTTTGTATTGTAGAAAAGAACATTTTAAAAATGATAAATGATTTCTGCAAGTACAAATGATAAGGATATTTTTTCCCCCAATATTAAATTTCGGAAAGAGTTCAACAATTGGACAAAACAAACAGTAGTATTTGTTGCAACAATAATAATAATTAGCAAAGTGAAGCGGAATTTCTGAAGATTTCACAAAACATTAAAATTAAAAATTCAATGTGTTAAAAGTTTTTTTTAAAATTTTTAAATATATTATTTTTATAAAAATGAATGAATTCAATAATGAATGGCTCCATAAATGGCTTTCCATTAGGGGTGAATCAAGGCACAGAGATAGAGGTACTGTATTAAAAACGCTGTGGAATTACTCATTTATGGAGCTTTACGTTTACGTTTCGCAAACAAAGGAACTTTTTGTTAAAATTGTAGTTTTTTTAAATAGAAAATATGCAGGACGCATTGATTTAATTCAAGATAAAATTTTAAAAGCTTCAGCTACATAACTTTAAAATTTCATTTAGTATACATAAAACCAAAAGTTACCAATTATCATTATTTCTTTCGTAAAATTTTAATTTAATTTTATCAATTTTTAAGAATTTAGCTTATATCCATTTGAAATTAGCTTGCATTGTAAATAAAATTTATATTTCATATCAAATATAATTAATATGTAAGGAATAATACAATACCATGTTATGTACTACATATATTAATTATATCAATGCAGATAAAATTTCGATTTTAACATAACTTTGGAGTGAAAACAAAAATGTAATTTAGTAGGTGAAAAAATAATTTTCGTCCATACTAATGCAAGCATGATAACATCGATCTTATATTTCAATTACTTCTAGGGGAAAAAACTCATTTTTAATGCAAACAAAATTTAAAAAAATAAGCGGATAAATGCTAAGCTCTTTAAAATTAATAAAACTAAATTAAAATTCTATCAAAGAAATAATAATATTAATTTTATTTATATTGAATGAAATTTCAAAATTATATAAATGAATCTTTTAAAAATTGATCTCGAATTACATCATTAAGTCCTGCATTTTAGTAATATAAATATTATATAAATTCGGAATTTTAAGCATTTTTTACGAAAATCGCGCAATTTCTCAAAATTTTCAAAATAGGTGAAAAAATTGAAAAATTCATGAAAATTCAAACGTTGAACCCTAATTATAATTTACTACCATCAACCGGAACTACTTTGGTCCTTGCGGAGTTACTTTGGTCCATCCCATAAAAAAAGTTTTTATTCTTTGTATTGAACAAGCAATACAAGATAATTTTGAGTTTTTGCCCTTGAAAAATATTTTATACCCTACTATAGGGCATTTGAATATTTTAGGGATAATTTATTTTTTTTTAGTTGCAACACTGGATGTGTTTGTAAACAACTGTTTTCGTGTGTAAATTTTAACTCTCCAAACTTTCTATAGTGAAACAATCAGGATAAGAGCTACAAATAAGATAAGTATCAAAATATTACTTTTAGTAACCTGTAGCCCATGTGTGATCATAGTTTTTCCTTTAACTTTTTATTTTGACAGAAAATTTTTACGTTTTCAGAAAGCTAACATGAAAACTAGTATTTCGGGGCTACTTTGTGGCAGGTTTTTTTTGGTACAAAAATAGCCCCAATTACTTAGAAATGTCTTTTATGCAACAAAATCTCTTAAAACACGTTTTAAGTATTTTTTTAAATGTTACTGTAGCAAAATGTTACATTAATTGTTTTTGTTACAGTTGCTGAGGATAACATGACGGAAAGTGTTTCTCGTTTCTGTAGTATTAACAATTTGTTTATTGTGTTTAAAAGTTTATAAAAAATTTTGTTTATCGAGTTTGCAGTGTTAATTTATTAGCAAATTCTATTGTAAGGGGGTTTCAATAAAAATGTATTCATTTACATATGAAATGTATTCATTTTATATGCAAATGAATACATTTGAATGCCATTCTGTAAGTGAATGGACCAAAGAAGCCCCCCAGCAGGGGCTACTTTGTTCCAAAACTTTAAAAATAGTTAAAAAATAAAATAAATAAAAAATCTATTCTTTAAAACCATACAGTTTACTTCATTGTTTCATGTTAATTGTTCACAACTCCATTTCGACGTTGAAAAATCGCATATAATATTTTTTAATAATGGAAATGTGAGTGGGACCAAGAAAAAGTGGCCCAAAGTAGCCCCGGTTGACGGTACGGATAAAACATGGTAGAAGCAGCAAAAAGATATGCACTGTTACATTATTTTACAGACTGCTTGCTGTTTTTTTTTCTGTCGATTTATTTCTTGTTTCAAACAGTATCAATTATTTGCTAATATAGCAAAACCTTCCAACACGAAATAATTTCGTTTCAAACTTTCGTCTTGATAGATACAGCGCCCCTCATAATTGTATTCTTATTCGTGGGGAGAAAAAAAATGTTTAAACCAAGTTTTTAAACACGGGTTAAGGTTTCACAGATTTAACTGTATTAACTTAGTATTATACCAAAGGTACAGTCGTGGAAAAAAAAAGTAAACACCCCCTACTAACTCTTCAACAAATGATCGTAGAAGATAGTTACTGTTACCGAACGATTGGAAATAAAGTCTACTTTTAAATTATGTATATAAAATTTGCTTAGCGGGCCATCTACATATTAAAACGAACCCAAACTTTGTTTTTTTCAATGGAAGTATACAATTCTGACAGCACAAATGAACTCTACACCCTTCAATTAGCCTAAAAACGATTTTTTATGCAATTCGTACCTTAAGTTTCCGAGAAATTAATTATTTTAAAACGAGAATATTTTAAGGGCTGTATCCAAATTGAAGTTCTGTACTCGTTTGTTCCCAGAGAGCCTCTTTCTTGATCAAGGCAGCTTAAGCGCTACTCAAGGAGTCAATGAAGCCTGTTAGATTACAGTACAGCAGAATAAATTTCAAAATGTCTACTTACTTCCATCATAGACGGCCCCTTAAACCATCATTTTTCCGTTTTTAAAGCATAATTGGAAAACTACTTGGAAGAAAAATGTGAAACTTTGGTTTTCCATAAAGCAGGACTTAATAAATATAAATCCATCAAAAAATTGTAGGTTGCAATTCATAATTTTTTCGAATATCAATTTCATAATTCATAAATCATATCATAAAATTATAAAAATTGCAAATTCGGCGTATTTATGTTTGGGTATATTAGTATTATTGCTAGAAAAAAAATTAGCACATTAGGAGCATAATTTCAGGAGATATAAATAAAAATATGAAAATGTAATTTAACGTTAGCAGCACTAAATTTTGACAGTTTATAATTCAAAAACTTATCATTCAAATGACTTGAAATTTGGTGTCTAGGCATAGTTTGAACGGAAGATTTGAAATAGCTCGTTAAAATTGGGTATTGCCATTGAAAAAAATGAAGTTTGGGTTCATTTTAATATGTAGATGACCCCCTACGAAAATTTTATATACATCATTTAAAAGTAGACTTTATTTCCAATCGTTCGGTACCAGTAAATTTCGTCTACGATGATTTGTTGAGGAGTTAGTAGGGGGTGTTTACTTTTTTTTTCCACGACTGTACATGCTAGATCCACTTCTTCAGCAAAATTAAAATGCGTATATTACCCCTCTCACTGACAAGCTCGTTTTAACGAGTTCACTAAGCTCCAGGTTTCACTGCAATATAAACATTTTTAAAAGTAATATAGGGTGACCGCGCCAGTAGTTGATAAAATTTTTCAAATATTGCGCCATTTTAGGCGGAAATGAGTGGTTTGAATGTTGGAACACCTGTTGTTACATTGTTGTCAGCTGCCTGCTGTAAGAGAAGCATTTTATGATTTTTTTTTATATTAGAAAATGTAAAAGTTTAGTTTTTGATTAGTTGGAGACAATTACGGTAAGTTAAAATAATCCACTTCCATCTTGCTCATTTCAAATAATAGTTTTATATGAATTATTGTTAATCACAGCTAAAGCATGATATTTTAAAGATTATTTTTTGAATTTTCGACTGATTTCTTCGATTGATCAACTACTGTGAAAATGGCAATTAAAGAAACTATTTACTTATAATTTTGTTGCTATTTAATTTCAGCAGATTTCATTTTTGCCCACTATAGGACACTCATTAAGGGTTGTGGCAATTATGTGAGTTTACTTCTAAAACTTAAAATTAAGGAATATAATAAAAAGACCATAGCACCGAAGTTATTTGATCAACTACTGGGTCGGTCACCCTAATTTTATTGATTTAGTGCATTTTTATTGCATTGAACAATAATTAATACTCTGAAGGATTACATTCATCTTCGTAATTAAGTTTTTTTATATAATGTTGAAAGAATAATCTTTTTTTAGCATTTAAAACAAAACATAGAGAAAAAAAATACAATTTTTCCCTTTTGCTAGACTGTCAAATGGTTTTAAAGCTATTTTAAGACTTAAAAATGTCTTGATATTAAAAAAAAAATGAAGTAGACATACTCAGCAAAAGTTCATTAAACAGGATACAATACATATATATATTTTTACAATGACCTCCATAATTCATGAAAACTATTGAATAAATCAGGGTTATGTACTCTCCGCAATAATTACGCCAAAATTGAGGAGAAAAAAATATTTATGGTAGGGCAACACACACCAACTGAGTTAAATATAGTGACAGGGACGTCACAACTTCATTTCCAGCGAGCCCATTTTGTTACTCAGTTATACATTATTTTTACCACAGGAACAAGAAGAACAAGAAGTTATAATCCACAGAGGGAAGGGGTGTTTGTCAAGTCGGTCACAATTTCCGAGCTTTTAAGTAACAAGGTAGAAAGAAACGGAAAGAAATATGCAGAGAAAACAATGAAAAAGGGTTTAAAATGTTATGACACAAGAATGACTCTATATTTTGGAAATATAAATTAAGGCCTTGAAAATAATAAAATTTCTTACTTACAATTTACGAAACGATAAAATTAAAATAACAATTAATGAAACGCAAACGAAGCGAGGCGTTGCGAAAAGAATATATTAAAAATTTTTAAAAGCTTTCACTGAAGCATAATATGACTGTTACATGGCAGAAGCCAGTCAGAACGGAATCGTTACGAAAGTTAACCTTTAACTGATATCACAGAAATTGTCACATAACTAGAGTGAAACGGTCTTTGAGACCGCTCCATCGAAAGATTAATAAAAGGCACGATTGACTCATAGGATGGTGTTTTTGTACTAAACTTTTTGTACAGGACTGTTATAATTAAAATTCACCTATTCAAAAGTATCTGGTAATAGTACTAAAGTTACAAACGTAACAAAATATTGGTAGTGTTTGTAGTTAAACTGAAAATTGCAAGTTAAATTACAAAAGCCGCGGTCTGAGAGACCGATAACATCAGTTAAAGGTTAATTAATAAGAAATACATAAAAATTAGTAAAATGGTAATAAAGGGGAAAAAAAGAAAGAAAAGTAAAAGCCAAGAAAGGAAAAAAAAAATCGTCCTGTTTCTGTAACAAAGAGGACAGTTTACGTCGATTAAATCAGGGTGATTAAAATCACGATTTAAATCAACAGTGAAATTTTATTCTTTTAGAATATGCAGTTTTTCTTTGACTTAGAATATAATAAAATTTAAACAATGTGCTACTTAGATCAAATAAGCCAAAATAGAAAACAATAATAAGAAAAAAACTAAGTGCCTATGAATGACCATTTTACATTCCCAATTGTAGTTCTCCATCTGTAAGTATTGTTCCTACCCTCCCCCCCTTTTTCTTTGATAGCGCTAACTCAGGAGAGATATATCCCTGATGGCATTTCCAGAACAAAAGTTATGCAAAACTCATTTGAACATTATATAGCTTTATTACCATTATATGTGTTAAATGCTATTTGATGTGATGTTGTTATAATTTGCGTGATAAATTAATATTTTTATTTATTTTAAAATATCTTGTAGCTTTTTTATCCATGGTTGTGTCGCAAGCTATATAAGAGCACAGAAAATCAGAATAAAGGTAAGTTGTAGATATACAGATATTTATTTATATCCATGGTTGTGTCACAAGCTATAAGAGTACTTAAAATCAGAATAAAGGTAGGCTGTGGGTCTACAGATATTTATTTATATCCATGGTTTGTGTTGCCAGAAGTGTTGTAGTCGTGAAAAAACCAGAGAGTATTCGGTATAAGCTGAGGGTATAACGCTGACGTCATGAACGTTCATAGCTAGGGTATACGCTAATGCTTTGTTTGAGAAACAGAGGGTATACGGAGCTCCTTAAAAAAATCCAGAAGGTACACGGCGTATACCCCCATATACCCTCCACTACATCCCTGGTCGCAAGCTATATAAAGAGCTAGAGGTCTGCACGGGCCTCAATTTCCAGGCCCGGGCCCCTCCCGTCTCGTACAAAAAAAAAAAAAAAATGAAAGTTAAAAGTTCTTTTAAAAAAAGTTAAAAGCTCGGCCCGAGCCCAGCACGTAGAAAAAAATTATTGGCCCGAAATAACAGCTAAAAGTTCGGCCCGAGCCCATCCCGGAAAAAAGTCAAAATCTCGGCCCGAGCCCGGCCCGGCCCAAGTGAATTTCTAGAAAACAGGGATTTTTACGTCGATTTGGTTAAAAATTTATCTCGTAAGAGGAGTTCTGACCAAAAATATTTATCTTAACTTTTTTTTCATGTTTATAATCTTCATTTTTATAGAAGTGCGCAGGCTGTGATATTTATTTTTTTAATAAATCGCTATTTCCTGTATATAAATGTTTCAGTTATCATTAATATTGTTAATCCATATTCCATGTATTGATGTGTTAAAAATCTGAAAAATGCTATACAGTAAAATCTTCTAAGACTCAATTACATAGAAAAAAAAAAAAATGCGTTATAGACAAGTTCCCTTCTTAGCAAGTGTAAATGTATTATATATTCTTTTCTTACGTATTAGTATATTAATTTTGCATGGATCAACACGTTTTTCAGTTTAAAACAGGATTCCGTCATAGGCAGGTTCTTTTCAAGCGTTTTACTATATTTTAATAAGGGTAGAAATTTACTGATCTTTAAAAAGACTAAATGTTAATGTTTAATTGTAGAATAATGGTGATTTAAAATGTAAACATTTTTTGCAAAAATCTTAGGGCCAGGCTTAATTTTACAGACCTTTGAACGGACAGGCCACGCCTAGACAATGATTTTCATATGGGCAGGCTCAAAATTAGAACTGAAAATTTTAGGCCGTGAAGACTAGAAAAGAAACCAGTTCCCCGGCTCTGTGCAGAAAAAAAAAGTTAGGCCCGGCCCGATTCTTAAGAAAAAAGTAAGGCCCCAGACCGGCCCGTAAAGAGTAGTCACTAGGCCCCGCCCTTGCAGAGCACAGAAAATCGGAATAAAAGTAGGCTGTGGCTCTACAGATATTTATTAATATCTAATCAATTTTTGAAATAATTTTAAATGTTGTTCCTTTGAACAAAAACTAGTTAATTGTTTTAGTAAAAAATAGATACGACATTCCACATAATAGATTCCACATATTATTATTTTTTTATTTATTTATTTATTTTTCGCATATATATCGATTGGAAATTTATCAAGATATCCTAATAAAGTAGCTGGCAAGACCATGATCCCTATAACATGGTTCAAAGACATACACTGAAGCTTCTATTTAATAATAATAAGTAAAATATTAAATGAAAGTTAAGGTATATAAATAAATTTTGAAAAATTGAAAGATCTTTCATCAAAATATAAAAAAAATACAAATTTGTTTAAAAGTTACTTGGCTGTACAAAATGCTTTACATTATAACTAGCTACGAGCTGAGAGAAAAAGTAAATTTTATTTACATTATTTGAGTTGTATGAAAAGACTCAGAAAAATCTGAAAAGAGCTTTTTATGTACGTGTATGCGTCCGAGTAAAACTGGAGAAATTGTTTTAGGAAGTGAAAAACGTTTTCTGTTTTTCTAAACTGTTGTAGTTTTTACAGTAAATAATTTTTATTAAAATATTATCTTGAATTACTTTAAAAGGATCTATGTGTTACCATGCTACTTCCACCAAACCAAAAAATAACTGTTCCAGAATTTGTCGTCATTATGATAGAACTTATTTTCAAAGAAGTACACATCCATTCAGCAAGATTTTTACAACAGATGGAGTTGGAAGACAAATTATTTTGGAAAGCTACAACACTTGATCGCCGTTCAGTATCTTAACTATATGTATATATAATTATATAACCATTATATAATTACAATTCATCATCTATTTCCAATTACTCAAATTAAATTAATAAATTTAGCGTCAATCCATAACACTGACATTATACAAAATAAAAATGGAACCTATGACTTGTAACAAACATATGAAAAACCACAAAATTTTGATACAACCCCCCCCCTCTCTCTCTCTCTCTCTCTCTCTCTCTATATATATATATATATATATATATATATATAACCATTAATTAAACATAACCTACCACCATCAAAAACCGTAATATTATGAATTAAAGCTGTAAGTATATAAAAAAGTGCCAAATAATTTATTATAAGAATTATTATGGAAGAAAAAAGAAGAAAGTGGACACTGACAAATAATGGAAAAGCTTATATATTAAATTACCTTTTCAAGGGCACAGAATTCAATGATATAAGCAATATGGTTGTTTTCTGTGAGAAAAAAAAGCTAAAGCTAAAAATTATTTTTCTCTGTGCCCGAACAACCATTATAATCAAGTGAATAGATTAAAAATGAAAACAGAATAGAAACAAATAATATGAAATGGAAAAATCAATAAAACCAGTTTAAATATATATATATATATATATGAAGAAATTTTTTTTCAGCTTTTAGCTTTTTTTCTCACAGAAAACGACTAATTTGCTTATATAATTGAATTCTGTACTCTTCATAGCGCAATTCAATATATGTTTTTCAATTATTTTTATCGGTATCAATATTCTTCTTTTTTTCTTCCATATTAATTCTTGTTATATAGTACAAGGGACTTTATTTTATACATAGCAGCTTGTATATTATGTTTTCGGTATTCATTCACTGTGTTTGGGGGAAACTATATTATTGTCAATTCATTCATACTATCCCAATTTTTGTGAGTGGTCGGTAATGTTTAATTAATGGTTATACAGTGAAACCCCGATCTATCGTTCCCGCATCCATCGTTTTCCCGCATTGATCGTTGTATTTCTATGGTCCCTGCACAAATTATATTTAAATAATGTTACCGAAACCCGTATGCATCGTTCTTCAAAAAGTTGTTTTCACGCATTCATCGTTGTAAAATTTTTCTCCTCACCGAAATGAAATTGAAGGTCAAGCGGATCCATATGACATACAAACAGGAATTACTTCTTTTATCCTAAAATAACTCATTTGTTTGTTTTAGTGTGGGAAAACAGGGATTAGCGCTGATATTGTGGCATGTATGTACATGTAAATAACTGACTGCGGAACAGGTGTTCTTGTTTGGAGAATAGGTTATTCTATTCTGTGTAAAGGAGAGGATGGATACACCCACATCGGCCAACTGCCACATTTTTTCACATTCCTGGCTAAAGAACACAACAGTGTGAGCTTTCAATGTAATGCGTTCAGCACTAAATTTTATGTATTCTGTGAATTTTACGAATGGCAAAACAAATACGAACCTTAGACGAAAGGCTTCATATCATAGATGAGGTTGAAAAGAATCCTTTTGTGAAAAAAAATTAACATCGCTAAACGTTTAGGTATACTGTAATCAACCCTGAAATCGATAATTTCGAAAAAGAAAGAAGTTAGACAGCAGGCTGATAAGTATGTAACTTCTGCAAAAAAGAGAAAAACTACCAAGATGTATACTTACAGCGAGTTGGAAAGACTTCTCTGCGCTTGATACGAAAAAACTTGGTAAACATTCAAAAGAAAGACTTGCGGTGCTACTATGCACAAATAAGGACAGTTCTGAGTACCCCTCGTTATTGGTAAATCTGCTAGACCTCGATGCTTCAAAAAGTAAAGAAACTACAAGGAGTCTACAATTCGAATGCCAAAAGATGGATGAAAAATGATATTTTTACAAAATTTCTTCATGACTTTAGTAGATCAATCGGCGCTCAAAAGTCAGATTTCCCCCGCTTATTGTATATCTGTCGTACAACCTGTTGATGCCGCGATAATCAACTGTTTTAAGCAATTTTAGAGCATTAAACTAGTGAAAAGATCTTTATGTTGCATGGAACAAGCAAAAGAATCTACTCCAGAAATAGACTTTCTGCAGGCTATTCAATCATTCTTTACTTTCAGCATGGCATGAAGTAACCTCTTCAGCCATTCAGAATTGTTTCGTGAAATGCGGTTTTGTGCGAAAAATTGATGACGAATGCTCAGCAGAAGGGAAAGAAAATAATGATGATGGTGACGATAATGCAGATGAAGAGTAGTTGCGTGTAGCAGGTGGTGTATCTGGAGTGAAATTTATCAAATAAATTTCCATTGATTCAGATGTTGCGACTTAAGCATAGAAGAAATGTGTTATGATGCAAAAAATAAAAATAATGGCGAAGAAGCAGAGGATAATGTTCATGTCGATGAAACTGAACCTACACCAGTGCCAAGTCTATCTGATGCAATTACGGCATTTGAAACTATACGAACTTTTATCTAAGCGCATGAAATTACAGGAAATGACCAGAAAAATACTATACATAATTTGTTGTTTAGATTAAAAAAATTAACTAAAAACTCAACATAAAATTACTGATTTTTTAAAATAAATATAAATTTTCTACAGCTTTTATTTATTTCTTTTACACTTTGGTAAGTAACAAATTAGTATTTATTAGTATATTGTCTACATTGCATGTGGGCCATTCCATACAAAATGAGCAAATCACCTGTGGCAGACATGTCACAGATTTTAACGAAAATCATTTTGTAAGTAGATCATATCTATTTATGAGTAAATGTAAAATAATAGATTTTAGGATTGTTTATTTAAGTATTAAAATTTATATTAAAAGTGGAGGCAAAATCGTGGTTTTGGCTATATGCTTGAAGTTTCAATTTTGGTTATTAGCATTAAGCATGCAAAGAATACATTAAAAATTATTTATAATTAGGAATGAATAATAAGTAACAGATTGACGTAAGTTAGCAATTGTATTTTTATTCCTTAATGAGAAAAAAATCATTTTTGAAAATTTTTGAGGGAAAAATGCAACGTTTCTATTGAGATGAAGGACACCTCTGACAATATCAAAATTGCTTGACGTTACAGCTAAAAGTATATATATTAAATATTCAAACTTTCATTCTTGCCTTTTTATTCCTTAATGAGAGAAATAATAAATAGTAAAAAATGTTGAGGATAAAATGCAATATTTCTATCACTTGTTTCCATGTGAAGGAGAGCTTTTAAAACTTTTAATTCATTTGATATTATAGATAACAGTATATATTTTAAATATAAAAAGTTTTATACTTGCTTTCAGTTTATTTTTGCCTCAAGAAGATTTTTAATTAAAGTAGAAAAAAAAGCTCAATTGAACAAAAAATTATATATTAACACCTAAACCCACATACAGAAAATAGATGGCAGCACTAAATTTTTTCACCTTGAAATCGTGCAATATTTTAAGAAACGCGTGCGAATTAAAAAAAAATAGCTCATGGAATGTAGTTAATATTGCCTTTTTTAGACCCAAGTTTGTGACGTTAGGAATCAAAAGGCAATCTTGAAATTTTTTTTAGCAGATTATGGACTCATTGATCTTTATGTCTGTGCAATAACTGTAATGTGGGACTTTTCCTTCATTATTTTTTTACCTATCAATAAGAGGAAAAATTACGATTGTCATTTTTTAAAAAAGTTTCTAAATTTTTTTAAAGGTGAAGGAAATACATGGCAACTTAAAAACTTTAGTAGTTCGATCTTAATATGTAACACTACATCAGGCATTAATTTCTCAGATGTTTTTGAATTCCTTTAATTTTTATAACGTTTTTAATTTTCTCAAAATTTGCAAATTTTCAATTTTTACAACCAATTAAAGATGAATCATGGTGTTACCAGATTATTATTACTCAATAAATAAGAAGATAATTTTTCAGAGGTTACATTATTATAAAAAAATTCATTTCAGTTAAATAGTTTTCAAGATACAGAACTTCAAACCTGCAACTTTGGACGATTGCACACATGCCATTCTTTATCACAAGTTTTTTTAAATGTCCAAAATTGCTAAAATAATTTATTTTTTGTGAAGATATTTTGCAGAACTCTATTTGAATATGAATTGAACCTGCATATCAAATTTTATTAAAATCGGTTACTATGTGGCCACAACTTTTTTTAAATTTTTGCTCATTTTACGTGGAATGACCCATGTATTAGTATTACATAAACATTGTTTTATTCATGTTTTGACGTTAACCCGTATTCATCGTTTTCCCGCATTCATCGTTTTTTTTTCACGCACCCTTTGAAAAACGATGGATCGAGGTTCTACTGTATATATATAATAAAGATGAAATCACAAATATATGAACAAAAGGTAAAATTCTAAAGATGAACAAGATATGAACATAGGAAACCATAATGTAAAATAAGAAACTATGAATAACCCACAGAATCATCAGAGGTGATTGTTGGTTAATTCATAGTAAAGATGCTATATATATCCCCAAAATCCGATTTAAATAAATAAAAAAAAATCCGATTTTGATTTTTAAAAAAATTGTATTATTTTGATTTTAAAAAAAAAATTACGATTTTGTTCACACCTTGTAAGAGGAAATGCTATGGTTTTCTGCTATCGATTTCTGGAGTCACCTAAGCCATAGCGAATTCGAAAAACGGCTCTGTGGAATCGAAAGTAGCACGGCGCACTCAACACATAAAACTCGAAAATGACACAGCGCTGCGTAGTTCTAAATATGTTTAGAATAAACTAGTAATATGGTGCTACATATGTTTAAAATAAACTAGTACTATATCAGAAAAATACCAGGTAACTGTGGAAGGCTGAACCTATTAACGAAAAGTAATGGCAAGCACTTATAAGAAAAGTACCGCAGAATTACTTTAATTATTTGAAGTACGTGTGGGAGATTTGTATCTATCTCGAACGTGTATGTCCTGTTCTACTTGTTGTTATAGATTGACCTATTCTGACTTCTGGGAAATTTGAGAATCGATTAAAATCGACATCGTATAAAACAGAATCGATCGCAATAAGAATCGATTCCCAAATTCTAGAATCGATACTTGAATCGATATTTCGATGTTCACAGATTCACACAGATAAACTGAAAAATAGTACAGTAAACTCTGTCTAAGGCGGAATCAGTCGGGACTGAGAAAAATTTCCGTGGTAGACAATATTCCGGCTTATGCAAAAAAGCTCCCCCCCCCCCCCCTCCAAAAAAAAAAAAAAATCCCTGGAAGATGACGATCATTTATTGATTCTCCTGACTAGAAAATCAGTTGAAAACTGAAATTCTGAAAGATCCTTTGTCTTTTTAAAGATAAATGAGAAACTTTATTCAATTTCTTAGTACTGCTGTAATACATTCATACTGGAAGTTTATACACACCAAAAAAAAAAAAAAAACTTCGAGACTGAGAAAGAACGCTATAATTTTGAATTTGAGTACAATCTTAAAGTATAATATATTGTACTTTCGAAAATACGCAATCATTTTCATAAATGTTCATTTTACTAGAAATATTAACTTTTAGATGCAATTTTGCATATGAAAAAATGGCATAAGCATAAATTCCTTAAAATTTAAAGTTTCTGTTATTTTGAATTAACTTTTTTAAAAGTTTACGGAATTTTAGCTAACATGCTCGACATTGAGTTATTTGACTTATCAGTTTTAAAGTTTAATAAACAAAACACTTTTCTTTTTTAAATTATCCTTTTTCCGCCTTATGCAAAATTTTGGTTTCGGTGGGATCTTAAAATCCTTTCCAACGGAAATATGAATTTTCTTAAAATTCATATTTCCGTTGCCGCGTCAGACAGATTCCGCCTTATGCAGCATGAATTAATGTAATTTTCTATGGGTTCGCCGGGACTTGAAAAAATTTCCGCGGTAGACAGATTTCCGGCTTATACAGAGTCCGCCTTAGACAGAATTTACTGTAATTCCAAAACGTAGCGAATCAACAGGGCCGTAACGACTATCCCTCACCTCCATTTATGTGGGCCATAGACAATGTTAGCGGCCCAGAAGTAAGCTACTACAGACCTTTGAGTCAAAAAATAAGGTTTTTTAACTTTTAAAATTATTATTTTTAAGATGTAATTTTGATAATAATTTATATTATATTTAAATTTATCTTTAAAAAAAGATCTCGGTCAGATAAAAAAAAAAGTATAAAATGATTTTTTTTTTTTTTTTTTTTTTTTTCATCCGGAAAAGATGTACTTTCTACTCTAACTCTTATTTCCTTCAACCAAACAGATGGGGACATTCTTCCTATAAACGTCATTCTTAAAAATGCGCAGATGAGCGAAATTTTGAAGGCTCTAAATTTATTTAAAAACTTAAATGGTTTTTCAGTCTTTTTAGGGTCTTCTATAAGTGTGGGGGAAATGCAAATATTGCAAATCTTCTTTTAAAATAGCTGTGATGAATGTAATTAACCAAGTATCATATACTAATTATCCCCCAATTAATAATCAAAATTCTCCTTTTAATAATATATTTAACTGAAATTTCTTTCCCTTTTTAAAATATATATCTCCTTATCTCATTTACAGTTTATAAATATCTTTCTTTTTAATGTTTACCAAATATTTAGCTGTTAAGAAAAAAAGAAAAAAAAGTTCTCATCCTAGAGCCATGAAGAATGAAATAACATATTTTTCTCTGGTTAACAAATAAATAAAAGTACATTCCTTGATTATATGTTTTTTTTTCTTTTTTTTTTTCCCTAGCAGTAATCTAAAAACCATAAACATTTATTGACTCATTCGCTGACATGCAGAGTGCACTCACTGAAACAATAATAAATAAAAAAGAAAAGTATCGAGTTAAACTGATGGCATTGAGCTCACAGCCTATTCATACTAATTGTATTTTATACTCTTACTTCAAAGAATGCCTTTCGAAAAATAAATTAAGGGGGAATCCCCCCCCCCGTCCTCGTCACATCTCTATACTTAAACAATAAGCCTCCAAATCTCATCAGGGAAGCGCGTTATCAGAATAAACTAGTTACCAAATTTGAAGCAAATCAGATAGAAAAACCCATATATCTAAATTAAGGGGGGGTTAGCCCCTGTTCCTCCATTTATACTTAAATAATGAACCTCCAAATTTAATCAGGGAAGCGTCTTATCAGAATTAACCGGTATACCAAAATTGAAGCAAATGTGATAATTCTGCATGAAAAACCCATTTATCTAAGTGGGGGGAATAGCCCCCGTACCCTCCTCCTTTATGCTTAACCAATGAACCTCCAAAACTAATCAGGGAAGCGCCTTATGAGAATGAACCTAGAAAAAAAAATTGAAGCAAATCGGATATTTCTATCGAGAGTTATCGCGTTACGTATGTACGTACATACATACATACAGAAACTACGGGCACATTAGCTCTCAGGCTTTGATAGTCTGTGAGCTAAAAAGAAAAGTACCCAGTTGAACTGATGGCATTGAGCTCACAGGCTATTCACACTAACTGTATATTATGTTCTTATTTCAAAGAATAATGCCTTTCGAAAAATAAACTAAGGGGAGGGAGGGAATTGCCCCTCCCCGTTTCTCCTCTTTATATTTAACAAATGACCCTCCAAATGTCATCAGGGAAGCGCCTTATCGAAATAAATCGGTATACCAAATTTGAAGCAAATCGGATACAAAAACTCATTTATCTAAATTAAGGGGGTATTAGCCCCCGTTTTCCCTTTTATATTTAACCAATGAACATCCAAATCTAATTAGGGAAGCGCCTTATCAGAATAAACTGGTATACCAAATTTGAAGTAAATCGGATAGCAAAACCCATCTTTCTAAATTAAGGAGAGTATTATCTTCTCGTTCCCCCCCTCCCCCCTTTAGACTATAACAATGAACCTTCAAATATAATCAGAGAAACTCGTAATCAAAATTAACCGGTGTACCAAAATTTGAAGAAAATCTGATAATTCTGCATGAAAAACCCATTTATCTAAGTAAAGGGGGGGGGCTAGCCCCCGTTCCCCCCCTTTATACTTAACCAATGAACCCCCAAAACTAATCAGTTAAGCGCTTTAGCAGAATGAACATAGAAAAAAAATTGAAGCAAATCGGATATTTCTATCAAGAGTTATCGCGTTACGTACATATACATACATACATACAATACCGACGGGCGCATTAAATCTCAGGCTTTGATAGCCTGTGAGCTAAAAAGTGCCAAGAGCGTGTAACTAGGGAGGGGGGAGGAAGGACAGAAAATAAAAGAGGACGTTAAAAGCTTTCCAACAATATGTTACACGAGATGGTTTGGAAGAAACAATAAATATGCCCCCCGGGGGGCAGGTAAGTCTCAAACGGTGGGAATAGCGACCTCAAATGTATCTTTGGTCAAGGTTTCAAAATGTGGATTTATAATAAAATAGAACGAGAATTGGGCATTTTAAAAATAGCATGCATATTTTGAACGGCCCTGTAAATTAAGATTGCCGAGGAAGGGGGATGGGGGGCGGAAAGGATTAGAAGGGATGAACTTGAAAAATACCACATAATAAACTAGTAACCCGAATAACTAGGCTTCTAAAGAAAAGTATAACGATTTAACCTAGTATTGAATTCAGGGGGTGACCCGGGGGAACATTGGAATGTCCCTCCCGAAAATTTTGAGATTTTATGCTTTTTAATGGAAAAATGTGCATCCCCCCTTACGGAACTCTAAAATCTCCCCCCCCCCCCCTCATTCCGACCGAAGCAGTCAAGAAATCGACCCGCCATTCAACACTGAACCTAGAAAGAAAAAAAAAAAAAAAAAAAAGGCTCTTATACAAAATTTTACAGCAATTCTGCCACTAAAACAGTAAAATTGGAGGAATTTATTCAACCCGAATCGTGGATCATGCGCGATGCGATTTGAATTGAAGTAAATCAAAATATAACGATTTCAGCCGCATCTAAAAATCGGCATCGAATCTGAACTGAATCGATTCGCCCGAATCTAAAAAATTGAAGTAAATCAAAATATAGCGATTCTGCTCGCATCTAAAGATCGACATCGGCATCGAATCTGAACTGAATCGATTCGCCCGAATCTAAAAAATTGAAGTAAATCAAAATATAGCGATTCTGCCCGCATCTAAAGATCGACATCGGCGTCGAATCTGAACTGAATCGATTCGCCATTTCTGATCTTAATTTATGGGCAGAATCGATGCGGTCATTTTTTCTTGCTTTCTTTTGTCTTTAGAAAAAGAAAGCGTTGGATTCGTGAAAAATTTCGACTTCCGGTTTTCGAAGGATTTATAGTTTTAGAAGATCTTGTCTGGAATACGATTTGACTATTTTTATACATTGTCTGTCTGTCAGTCTGTCTATTTGTTTGTCTCTGACAAAAAAATTGTGGGCGGTCTATTTCAAGAACTAATGCATGGAATCTGTTGAAACTTTAGATTCAATTAGACTTTCATATAAATTGGTGCTGATTACTTTTTGATGTAAATCTACCGACAGGTGGCGCTGCTATGCTGCATTTTTCCGATTTTCGCAATAGCTCTATCTCAAGAACTAATGCACAGGTTTTCATCAAACTTCACATTAAGTTAGACGTTGGCATGAAATGTTGCATATTAGATTTCGGTGTAAATCGCCCAACAGGGGGCGTTGTTATGCAGATTTTATCAGCAGTGTTGAATTCAGACAATTTTCTCCGGGAGGGATTTCTGCGGATCCAAAGAGGGACAGTTCAGAGGGGAAGGGGATTGGACTTTTGTACATTAAGCATAAAATCTCAAACCTTCTGGGGGGACATTTGAATGTTGCACAGGGGGGGGGGGGCATGTCCCTCCGGGCTACCCCCGGAATTCAACACGTTTTTCTGGATTTAAACGATTTTAGGGATCATATCTCAAGAACTAATGAACGGAATTTCATCAAACTTAATATTCTGTCATAAGTTGTTCATGATTAGGTTTTCGGGTAAATGATATAACAGGTTGTGCTGCCATGCTGCTTTTTTTTAGCAGTGTTGAATTCAGACATTTTTCTGCGGGAGGGATTTCTATGGTTCTGGAGAGGGACATTCTAGAGTTTCGGGGGGTGGGGGAATTGGACTTTTGCCCCTTAAGCATAAAATCTGAAATCTTCATGAGGGAAATTTCAATGTTCCGTGGGAGGGGGGGGGGGTGTCCACCAGTACCAGACCCTGAATTTAACACTGTTTTTCAGAATTTACAAGATATTAGCGATAATATCTCAAGAAGTAATGACCGGAATTTCATCAAACTTAATATTATGTGTCATTGGCATAAGTTGTTCCTGAGTTTTTCGTGTTAATCATGTAACAGGCTGCGCTGCTATACTGTTTTTTTGCATGATATTCGTGATAGCTATATCTCAAAACTAATGCACGGAATTTAATCAAACTTCATATTCTGTTACACTTTCAGATAAATAGATCCTTATTAGGCTTGGATGTATACTGTCCAACAGCTGTCACTTTTATGCTCTTTGAATTGGGATTTTCCGTTGCGGACATCTAGACTAATATCAGACGAACGTCTTTTTGCACGCTTTTTTTTCGCTCTTACACCGTCCCTACACATGCTAGCGAAGGTGTAGGGATAGCGAAAAAAGCGTGCAAAAAGACGTTCGTCTGACATTAGCATTAGCCTAAGAGGGGGTGAGCCGAAATTCAATTGACTTGTTAGGAAAATGCAATGCTTATATTTTCTTTTAAAAGGCACATACATCAACGAACCTATGCTTTTTGAATCCTCATGATGCGCATATGTTATCTTTTAAATTTGACACCGTGATAGCGAATTTTGAAGTTTTAACATTTATGAGGCAGATGAAAGTTTTGGAATTGGCACATCCAACTACTTTATCTTCAATTTTTGAAGGAAAATGAAAATGATATTACCTTATTTTGTCTTAGAGACATCGATTAAAAAATTCATAGTATCGATTAAATCGAGTTGGCCATAGTATCGATTAAATCGATTAAAAAAATCGAAATCGCCCATCACTAACCTTGATCGACGCTTTCTGTAAATTTTTAATACATTCATGCTTTATGATCAAATTTTTTGTTGAAAAAGGATTTGATAGTCCGCCATTTTAAGAAAAATGCAAAATTTCGAAAAACCGTCGATCAAGACAATTATATAGATTTCAATGTGCTTTTTTATTTCACTAGTCGCAGATGAAACAATTCAGAGGAATTTTTGGTACCTCGAAACGTTACGTATACACACCAAGCAACTTCGAGGAAAAATTAGTCCAAAATGCGTATTTTATAATAACAATTATTATTATTATTGAAAATTTTAAATATGTATTTATTTTATAGAGGGCTGCGGAGTCGGTGGGGAAAATGGACGACTCCGACTCCGGGAATTTTAACAGATCCGACTCCGACTCTTTCGCTCAAAAATGGGCCTGACTCCGGCTCCGACTACGCAGCCCTGGTTTTATAGAAAACCCCGTATATATCTCGATCCTAAGATATGAAGGAAAAACAAAAATTATAAATTATTTTTTAAGTATAAAAGCGTCCGTAACTCCTTAATTAAAAATATTTTAAGTTATAAATGTAATTTATAAGGCATTAACTAATTATTTGGAAGAAGGTATCATTTTTATCTTTCTCCATCTTTCTTTCACACACACAATTCATTCAAAATAAATTGAAATAAAAAGTAAATTGATTGTGAATTTAGCGTCACTTTTTTCAATTCTAAAACCACTCAAACCCGTTTCATCCCTCTATTACACATAATCAAAACACCGAAGCTTAAATGTCGAGGGTCAAAGTGTCAAATGGAAAAGACATCAAAAGCTTTGAAAATGCCGCGTGGATGGGCAGTTGAAAAGCTGAAATATTCCAGGTTTTTTAAGACATACAGAGAAAAATTTTAGGAATTATTATTATTATTTTTTTTTAAGTAGAATAACTATTTTTATTTATTATTTCTGACTGTTTTTAAACCCCCTAGCCGCAAACAAGTTTAAAAAAAAAGTAAAAACAAATTACAAAAATTCAAAATTGTATTAGAAATCTGAATTAAGAAAATAAAAATATAAAAAAGAAAGAAATTTTAATGTTGTGTCTTAAACATTATGTGAAAATGTTTTACAAAATATTAGACAAATTACAGATTTCTTATGATTTTTTTAATAAAATAATATCTTTCGAAACAAATATTGCACAGTGGTCCGCATTGATTTAGTAAAAAAAAAAAAAAAAAAAAAAGCTCTTTTGCACGTAAAATATCCTTTCGATAATTTTGCTTTATAAAGATTACAGTATAAGGCAGCCATACCTCAACCTGCGGCCCGAGACCATAGTCATTACATATTTAATGCTAGGTGCATACAAAGTGTTTAAGTCCTTCTTTATTACTTTATATATTTTCAAGGGAAGACAAAATTTGTTTTGTTACTTATAATTCATTTAAAATTATCTTGAAACAACTTAATTGCCGTTTTTACAAAAGTTCTTTTTTCATGTAGCATTTGTGCTTTTGTGTTACGGTGTGTACATTTCTTTATCTCCAACACTAATTAAACGTTATGTCAAATTAATTAAATTTGCACTGTATATTTCTACAATTAAGAAAAAAGTTTTTGCATTGAGCAAAAGACTGATTTATTAGAGAAAATCTCTCGATTTTTTTTTTTTTTTTTTTTTACTTGGAAATTCTGCATTGTTTTGTTATAATTTTTTTTTTTTTTTTTTTTTTACTTGGAAATTCTGCATTGTTTTATTATTATGTTTTATATTTATTATAGAACTAAAACTATTTTTTGTGGTTGAACGTTTGCCGCGTAAAAAATTGGCACAAATATATATATATATATTGCACCACTATTTTCAAAACAAACTTTGTGGTCTATTTCTACAGCATTTGCAATAGAAATCTATCACGAAGCTTATTGTTCAGAAATAGTGGTTTTAAAATTTTTTGCTAAAATATCTTCCGCGACAAACGTTAAACCCCACTGATAATATTAACTTTATTATATTGTTTTGTTATATTACTAATGTTATCTAACTATTTTGATTATTCTTTTTATTAGTCATTTTTAAGTTTGTTGCGGGTCGTTTAACATCCCAAACGTATGTTTGCGACCCGCGAGAAAAAAAAGGTTGAGTATGGCTGGTATAAGGTATAAGGCATGGGTCTCTCAAGTGGTCGGTATCAACAACCAGGGATCGATATAATAGTAAAAGGGGTGGATTTGGATTCAGGGGTGGATTAGTGATCGATTGTAAAAATAAAATAAAATAATACTGATAGATGTCTAAGAAATGGAAGTATCTGCCGCATTTCCACTAGGATGTCGTGACGTTTCACCCGCAAGAAAAGTGGCACTACTCAGAAATGCAACATTGGACAGGAGAGGTAAAAGATGATTCGCATGATTTTACTGTAACATAAAATCATGCCACTATTAGCTCTGTATGCAGCTATAAAAGCGTGCATAAAAGCATAAAACCCTTAAGAATGTAGCCGTACAAGACGTTTGGAGGATTAAATAAATTTATCTAGGGGTGATTCTGTCCCGAATTTTCCGAATATTTAAGGCATTCGGTTCCGAAAATTAAAAATAATCGATCATCAATCTGAAAATTCGGACATAAAAAATATCGCGAATTTCGACAAATTGTCGCCGACAAAATCAATTTCGCCAATCGCTCGCAGAAATATCGTCAATTTCATGAAAGAATCGCGGGAAAAAAGCGAATTTCGTCAAAGGATCGGAAAAAACTGCAAATTTCGTCAAACGATTGCAAAAATATCTCAAATTTCGTCTAAAGGTAACGAAACAAACGAAAATTTCGTCAAAGGATTTCCAAAAAACGTGAATTTCGTCAAATAGGTGCAGAAAAAACACATAGTACCCTCGCCCCTTTCCCCTTCTGTAACCTTTCACAAAATTTCTGTGAACTTCAGATGGACATATAGCAGTTTTCCGGATAACTACACGGGCACTACAGGCACTGTTTCTGTAATAAGATGCTCCTATCCTGCTATCTATTAGCACAATAATAGGCAAAGTCAATTTTTTGGAGATCTGTCATTGTTCTTGCAGGTGAGTGATATATCGGAAAAAATACTGAAAAACAGTATGCATATCCTATTTTAAAAAGAATTCTATAGCCTTACTTAATATTGGAAGAGAACGATAGCTATCACCAAGATGAAATTAAACAGGCGAGAAAAAAAGAGCAGTATGCACACAAAACTATAATAAACTCCAGCTCTTTAGTTTAACAGGAGATTAGCATACTAAAAGGGGATCCGAAAGCCAACACTCATCATCATAAATTTCCACACATTTTTCAAGCAATGTGATGCCGAAAACTGCTGTAATGGGACTTTGGACTCATCTTATAAGGTATCACAATTTGTTTTTCTATTGACGATCTTGAGCGTGAACTCTACTTACTTAATATTGAAAGAGAACGATAGCTAATATTAAAAAAAACAGGAGAAAAAAAAAAGCTGGATTCATACAAAACTGTAAGAAACTTCAGCCGAAAGCTGTATATATAATATAATATGTACGCAGCTTTGCTCAAGCCATTTAGTTTAACAGGAAATTAGCAGAAAAGGGATCTTTACAGCATCCGAAAGCCAACACTCATCCAAACATAATCATAAATTTCCACACATTTTTCAAGCAATGAGATAACAGTGTCGAAAACTTATCTGGAGGAGAGCCGAGAGATACATTTCTGCTGCAGCAAGAGCTATTTGCGAACAGAAGTGATCTATTTTTAGGGGGTGCAATCTTTTTGAAAAGATGGAAAGACAAGTTTTGCTATTTATAAAAGCGGGGGAGGTTTTTATCGAGAAACTGTTAACAGGGCGATGGAGATGGACTGTTGACGAGAGGGTGATGTACATTCGGCGGGCAAGTCGGTAAACATACCCTTATTTGAGCAAGCAGATTGCGGCGAGCGATTGTTTATTGGCCTGCGTTGCCGGCGCAAACGTAAATAGAAGAATGTGTTGGTACTACTGAGAAACAAAATGTGCGGATGTTTAGAAAGAATATATATGATTCATAATTCTGTTTTCAGAACACTGGGTAACATCTATCAACCAACATAAATATTGCATGCAATTTAGGGTATAAATATGCTGTTCGCAGAAAGATGGTGAAAATACTCGAGATAAATCAAATAATTCAGTATCCTGGTAAGTCAAAAAATATACTATATATAAATTGCAGTCTGATTAATTATTGATGACTAATTGGAATTTTTTTTAAACGCAAAAAGCTATTATAAATGCAGATTTGCTGCTAAAAGAGCAATTTCTGTAAGGGGATAGACGCAGCAAACGAAAGAGACAGGCGTTGATACTTTCATTTAAGGATCAACCGAAGCAGGTTTTTAACCCTTTCGAGGGCGGTGTCCACAAAAAAGAACCCCTAATTTTAAGGGTACTGGAACCAATAATATTTAATTAAAATTTTCCTTTTATAAAGTACGGTAAAATAAGCAAGGTTTTATTTTCTAATAAATTCGTTTGTAAATTCTTTAGTCGGTCCATCATTTCATCATCATTTTTACTCCGCGCCGGAAAAGGTTAAGACCGAAACCAAATTTCGGCAATCTTCCTATTTTCAGTCGAAAATGAAAATGTTAAAATTTTTTTAAAGTAATCAATACATAAGTAAAATATATATACATAATTATTAATCAATTATATGTGTTTATTAAATATACATAATTATTAATTAATTATACGTGTGGCCCAAGTCGGCTCCCTGTGTCTTTAATCAAAACCTTTTACTTTCATATATAAAATGTAATTAATTCAGCAACGACACAAAATGATTTTCTAATTATACGAATTTCATCTAATTAAAAAAATGTTTTAGGTATACATACTTCGATTAATTTTTTATAATGATTTTTGTAAATGATCATCTGTTATACTAGAACATTCTCAAAGAGTATTCGAAACACTTCTGCGGTTTCAAACTAACAATTTTCTATTACCTTTAAGTCTGTAAATTTTAATGCGCACGTGAAAAGCGTCTTCAAAGACTTTCAAAGACTAGCCCTATATGCATTGCTTGCTTTATCATTTCCACTCACGTCTTGAGTCAGTTGTGACTGATAATTATAAACGGTGAAGTTCATAGCGATTAATAAAGAGTGTCTCATTTGAGCCGATACAGATAAAATCAATGAGTAATGTTGACAATTTCTGAAGCAAGAAACGAGATGTTTGGATATAATAAGCTTTAGTCGAGTTTCGGTAAGTGCCACGATTTCTCAATAATTCAAAACCAATAATTACTGGACGAACGCGAACGCAGGGCAGGTGAAAAGTTGTTATTTAAAAAAATAATAATACCTTGACAACGAATGACTGACGTAAAGGGATTACGTCAGCATCATGACGTACGATCGTTCGGAACGAAAAGAAATCTGTTTCGAGGGGTGGAAATGCAGTATGACTTGAAAAATCCGGCAACTTCAAAATTCCGGAATCAAAGTCATTTTTTTTCTCCCTTTTTTTTTTTTTTACATAGAAAGAAAAATAGCAATTGTTTACAAATTAAAAACTTCGAGTTCGAAAGTAAAAGTGCGAAAAATAATAACTAAGAAGAATGTGTGTTTTCTTCATATGTCAAACCCGTTTAGTTCCTTTAACAACAGAAAGTCCAAGAAAACTCGGAGCTGGAAATATATTGCCGTAATGGAACCGCCAATAACGCTAGTAGCAGATCAGGGGACGAGATCCTTCAGAAATCCGGAATTTTCAAAAATCCGGCTTAGTCTTAGTCCCGACGATGCCGTATTTTTGAGGTGATACTGTATTGCCAATTCGAAAACCCTATTCTTTTACTGTGTGTGTGTAAAAATAAGTCGATTCTGGTTTTAAAAGTTATGTGTTCTGTTCTAATTCATTTATGACGAAGGTTAAGTGCAATTCATGTGTTAAGTCTATTCTACAAAAAATTGAAGTGTATTGTATATATTCTATTCGAGTTGATATTCTTAAAAGTAAAAGGGAAACATTCTTCAAGCCTTGTATATTCATCGTATTGAAAAGTCTGTGTTCTACAAAGGATTCGATTGTGAGGTATGCGGTACAAGTCAATTTCATTATTATCCTGTGTAATTTCGACAAGTTTATTCTGTGTAAAATTATAGCAATACTAGGGAGCTCTGCCCCCTGCAAGCTACGCTCGCCAACCCCCGTTCAGACACCGCAGAATCTAAAAACACGCTAATCTGATGGGTTTTAAAAATATTAGAGAAGATTGAATTATACTGAAAAAAGCTGTGCAGATCTCCCTGTAAACGGGTTTCCATTCAATTCCCTTTGATTGCAAAAGTTTAAGGGCGAATCAGTTGCTGTTAAGACACCCAATGGTTGTTTTCGTTTTTGATTAAAGAGGATCAGTTAAACATTTGAAAATAAGCTAAAATAAAATAAATTAAGTATACAGAGTCTTTGTCTCCAGGTATTTTAAAACAATCTCTATAACAATAGCCTAAGTCATGTGACTATCATCAACAGTTCCAGGCGGACCACTTCGCTTTTTATACTCTAGGTGCTATTTTGGTACTTTAATGTTAGCCAGGCACAGGTGATAAGTCGCCAAATATTATTCTATCGCCATCATCTCATCTACATTATAATAGTTCAAGTCATCAACTGCCATAAACAAATACGGTCTGATCCCTTTGCCGTTCATATGAAAGTTTGGCACAGATGTCATATACGTCCCATATTGGCGCGATTTTTTAACGACGCCAATTTGGGGAACGCATCAACAGCATAAACAACAACATCCGGCTTACCATATCAAGCAAAATAACGATACTTTGGCGCCAGTTAAGTGCCCGTTCCGTATATGACATTGGCGTCAGAAAAAAAATCGCGCCAATATGGGACCGTAAGTTTTCCATTTTGATTAAAAATCAAATTTTTTTTTTCGAATAAAACTACATAAAATTTGCCATGGTTGCAAAGAATTCTTGGTACTGTTACGCTAGTCGGATGCAAATCTCGCCAATGGCTTTTTTTCAACTCGCCAGTTAGCATTTTTTTTTCCAAGTGGTAAAATTTGGCCAGATGTCATATACGCACAGCAGGTTTAGCGTGATTTTTTTTTTTTTTTTTTAATTTTTTTTACGAAATTTGGCGAAAACCTCGTTTTCAAATACCAGTTACACATGCATTTTTGGTATTACTTAGTTATTCCGTCGACCAAAATTCTGTCGCCAAACTATAAGATTAAATATCAATAATGGTTGATCGTAAATGTCACATTCACTTTACTTTAAGCAAGTTACACGTGTTTACGTCATCAAGTGATTTTTATTTCGACTTTTTATTTGTATATTTATTAATGTTATACTAATTTATTTGTTCTTTCGTTATTTAAAATAAAAATTATATCAATTTGTATAATTTGGCGAGTGTTATGTCGATTTATATAATTTGGCGAAATTGGTCGACGGAATAACTAAGTAGTACCGCATTTTTTAATTATTTTCTAAAGAAAATATAAAAAAATAATTAATAATTATAGAACGAAATAATTTATATAATTTATAAAAAGAAATAAAAGTAAATAAACATTTATTATCAAATAAACAACAATAACCGGGTTACCATGCCAATCTTTTCTGAAATATGAAAAAGAAGTATCTGTTTGATTAAAATTTGAGTTGCCATCATTAGAAAAATCTATATAAAATTAGAAAAAAATTAATATTTCGAGAACTAATTCGAATTTAAAAATTCTAATACCAATTTTGAGATCTGCGGATCAATGCTGATTTTTGGTGTTAATTTCATCGCAAAGTATTCCATATTTTAGGAGAAATCGCTTGAAACATAATCAGTTGTTTAATCAGTCGATTCATATATCCGTTTCATAAATTCGTTTCATATATCCGTTTCATAAATTCGTTTCATTAGAATTTTATATATATAGGGTAGATATTAATTTTCTTTAGAAATTCATAGGCTTATGTTAAGCCGATTCACGAGTTCTCATGCAATGATTCTTCAGTGTTTATTGTTGTGACAAATAAAAAATGTACATTATTTTAATTCAGCTGGTATTCTTTCCGTGTCTGCCTGAATTAATTTGGGAGATGAGGGTAAGTAAGAATATTTAAACTTGTTTATCGTACTCTAATACTAGTTTAAAATCGCATTCTTTTTAACTTCAGCATTGAATTAATTCTGTTAAGTCCCCCTCGTTTTATAAGTTTAATTCATATTTCTTTTCGCTAACTGAAATTTCGATTTATTCAAAACTATCCTTAAAATTTTCTATCCAATTACTTTAATCATAAACCCTATTCCTAAAAGTTCACACATTTGTGTATGCATTTGTTTTAAAATTCATCAATTATTACTAAAGTTACAGAAATATTTTTCGTGAATTGGTAAGCTTTCATGATTTTACCCCATAATATTGCATTTCATAATTATAATTTCAGTAATTATTCTTTGTTTTTTATACGAATTTACCTTTAATTGAAGAATAATACTGAATTTGTGAAAAGTGTTGGGAAAAATTATTCCCACAGGACATTTTAATCATTTGTTATAGATGAGGTTTCGAAACTGCCTAAAACTAATTAAAAACCTGATCGGACATAAATAACACTCAGCTGATTTATGGTGAATACAGATACCTTATCAAAGAAAATCTTAAATGAAACAGATCGATTTTTTTTCCATTTATTTACCTCATTTTCATATTACTAGCGATATGTCGTTATCAAATTAAAGAATTTTTTTTAACTGGAAACGACATATGTTATCACTGATAATTTAAAATTAAGACGAAAAGAAAAAATATCATATTCAATAATACAACTATTTATGCACAGGATAGCCCCTTTTTTGCGCGTGTGTGTGCGTCAGAGAAAGTATGTGTGCGTGTGTGACAGAGAGAGAGTTCATATTTACGATTAAAAAATAAATAAAAACTTACATATTTTTATAATCCGTACAGTCATTTATGCATTTCGAATTAAAACTCTCCATTAGTAGAAAGCCATTATAACCCCAGAGCGAGGTAAGTTGATTGTTTTTGTAAAATCGGGCTAGAATTTAAGAGTTATACTTTAAATTAGCTTACGACTGTTAAGCCTTTAAAGGGCGGTGGTCAAACGGCGTAACCACTTAATTTTAATTCCAAATTGCCAAACTGCATCAAGTATATTTTAGTAAAATTTTGCTTTTATAAGGAACATTTAGAAAAATAAGTTTTTATTTTCTAAGAAATTCGTTTGCAAATTATGGTGTCATCAACCATTTCAACATTTTACGAACAGAATTATGGTGTCATCAACCATTTCAACATTTTACGAACAGAAATACTTTGCGGTTGAAAGGGTTTAAAAATCTTCGAAAAATTCGATTTCTCGAAAAAAGTATAGATGAAAGAGCAATATTTTCTGAGTATTTCACAACAAACCGTGAAAAAAAAATCATGCTATTATCACTAAAAATGCATCTATTGTTCTGATTGTAAGCAATGGTTAAAATGATACTTTAAAATAATCTAAAAATATTAAAAGCGAGTTTTTTTTCTTTTTTTTTTAACTGCACATCAGATCGTTTTTAACTACTTAATATTTTACATGCTATTTTTACGGATTTACATATCATATCTGTATCGTAAAACTGCACCTAAATTTTTTTATTATTCCAACCACAAAAAAAAAAAAAAAAAAAAAAAAAAAATGGGCACTAACTCTAAAAAAACAAAAATAAAATGCAATACTTTCAACTTTATTTTAAAAATATAATTTTTCCTAAGATATACACAAATTTAGGCTCAGACACACACATAATCTGTAAAATTGTAAAGATTGCGTGTAAAAATATTAAGTAGTTTAAGAAAAATCTTGCGCGCAGTTAAAAAACACGTTTTTAATATTTTAAGATGAACTATACTTTAAAGTAAACTTTTAATTATTGCTTTATACTGACACATTTTATGCACAACTAGTGTATTTTATACGGATTTTTTCGTACGGTTTGTTTTAAAATACTCAGAAAATAATGCTCTTTGATAATACATTTTTCGAAAAGTTTTAATAGTCGAATGCTTCTTTAAAAGTATGGATACATTCCAAATTTAACAGAACACCATCATACAATTTCTCAACTTAAATAAATCTTTTCAGTCCGACTCGAATTGTCGCGATCGGTGGATATGCTTTGATGCAAATTATTTCACAAAATCGAACAGATCCCCAATCACCTTCCCTTTGAAAGGACACATATTTATATACTGCATCAAAGCATCAATAAACGCTTTTATTCCTCTTTTAATTAGCTATCAAAACAGAGCTTGGTGAAAGATAAACTGATAGCTTCAAACAATTAAGGAAAATGTTGAACGAAATCCAACAACGTCTGACAAGCCTATTATACTGGTGAAGTAAATTAAGTCGTTATCATACCATAATAAATCCCTTTGAACTGCCGACCTTACAGAATTAAAAATATGTAGCATATAGGAATTAAATAATTTATGGAACAATTTAACATATTCAAATATTTCTTAAGTAATTCAATTTTTAAATATTCATTTTAAAATAACAAAATTTTAAATAATTACAAACTTTTTAACAAAAAAAAAAAGAAAAAAAAAACCGTCAGCATTTATTTGATTTCATACTAAATTCAAAAATTTGCCAGTGACTTTTGGCCCATCCTGTATTAGCATACAAATCCCTCCACCGTAAAAATATAGTTCTTCAAATGAAGCGAGTGGACCGCAGAAATCTTGGGTGAATTTAACACTAGAACTACCGGAAATTTGAGTCAAGCTTTATAAAAAATATTTCACACCAGAATTTTGATTTAAAACAGTTTAAGTTTATTATTTAACGCTTCTCTTCTTTGTATCTTTTAAACTTATTTCATAATCAAATTTCTGGTTTGAACCGAAATATAGTCATATGGTAGCCGTCAAAACGAAGGCTCACGGTAGTTCTAATGTTAAACGCTTTACAATTTTGATTTTTTTTCTTTTTTACTGATTGTTTACGTTATAATTTTTTTTAACGATTAAAATATTGCTTTTTGGTTTTCCCTACGGCAATCTTGGAAACAAAACCGTACAAAGAAGGGAGATAATCGCCGGGTGGAGAGTTTCTCGCCGAACAAATACACTGTAAAAAAAATTCCGCAACGTTCCTGGGAAAAAATGGGCAGCTGAGTTGCCCATTATTTCCAAGAAACATTTCTTGAAAATGACTGGAACTTTACTGTATATGTTAAAAACTTTCTACAGAAATGCCAGCAAGTTTCCTGCGAAATACCAGGAATATTTCTGTTGACAGCAAAACATTACTGACATTTCACAGCATGCGGAATCCGCAGACGATTTTTGCATTTCCAGTTGACAATTTTCGCTTTATTATCATTATTTGTTAGAATGAAAAAATATTTTGAAATTGACATCAAAATTATTATTTATAATTTACACGAAAAAATAAATTTTCAGTTAAAATTCAATAAATATATATATATGATATATTGTTTCTGAACTTTGCTTGAAATATAAAAATATATAAATGTAAATAATAATTAGAAAAAAAATCTAGACATAAAATATTTTGGATTTTCGTCAGTAATTATGTTAGTTTACAAGTTAGATAAAATACATATAAATTTTCATGAAAAAAAAAAAAACCTAAACGTAATTGTATAATTTTTCCGAAAATAAAAAAAAAATTCAAATTTGCAGCAATTCAAAGTGTCAAATATATATCAAATTTAAATCAAATTGTAATAAAGTGTTAAAATATAAAATTAATTAAAAAAGAAAAAAAAAGTCCAGACGTAGCATCGAACTCGGGCCGTACGGGTGGCGAGCGAGCTTTCTGCGTCCACACCACGAAAGACACGTTGAGAGCTGCAAACTAATGGGTATTTGAAACGTATGCTAAACCTCGGCATCTAGTTTCTCAAAATCTAAGGCCCATTTGAAGAAATCCTTTCACAAGAATAATTAGAGATAAGAACTCTAAAACATACTTTAGATTAATCAAAATCGGTGAGAATCATGTTTGATGGTCCTCTGGTTAATGGAGATCCAAATAATAGGTGTATTTTTTTTTTTACACGGTCTGCTCGTTAAACGTTCCACAGACAAGTACGAGAGATAATCTCTTAGCGATGTCACAGAGGTATTGTATTTTCATCTGAATTGTCTTGACAATAAAGACATAAAGGATTATGTCGTCTATTGATTTATTTGCATTCCATATTGATTTTTTTACATTCATTTAAGTAATTCGTTTTCGACACTCGCGCGCGAGCAACGGATTATAGCAAAAAAATAATAAATGGCGGCCGCAGCGTTTTACTGTTTTCAACTTTTGTTCAGGGTTCAGGAACGTTTCAGATAAGAAAACCAGAATTTCACAGGAAAGAGCTAAATTCTTCTGAAAACCTGAGAAAAGGCGAAACGTTCCTGGATTTTACATGGAACGTTACCATTTTTTTTTACAGTGTAGCACTACGTCACTTGATTAAAATCGTTGAAAATGAAATATTTTAAAGGTGTTTGTTTATTTATTTGGTTTTCGATTTTGATTATATTTAATTCGGACCAATTCAAGAGTATCCCCTTTCAATTAAATAATAATAATAGTAAAAGTATCACATGAATCGGTCGGATAGTTTCAGAGTATACATAAAAATAAGGCTAGTGTATTACAAAGGCTATGGTATAATTACGACTAAGAGATTCTTAATTAACTATGGAATTTTCATGACATCTCTATCCTAAGTCATTTGACTGTCATCAACAGTTCCAGGCTGACGCATCGCCTTTATACTCAGGAGACCATATTGGTACTTAAATATCAGTAGGACGCAGGTGATAAGTCGCTAAATATTCTTCCATCCATCATTTCATCTATATTATAATAGTCCAAGTCTCCAAGTCACGGACTGTCCTAAGCAATTACGGGATGACCCCCTTCGCTTTTCATATGCAAGGTGGCCATTTTTCATCAAAATTATTTTTTCGATAAAATTACATAAAAGTTGCCACAATCGCAAATTATTCTTGATACTTTTATTTTAGCCGGGTGCAAATCTCGCCAATAGCATTTTTTATTTTTCGCGTGGTAAATTAAAACAATACTTTGAGACTGAAATTAAATGTGATGGCTCATGATGGTATTATTTATTATTTTCTTTTTCTTTTTAAAAAAGAAATAAGTGAAAGTCATGAATTTTAAATGTTTCAGTTTTAAATTAAAGCTATGTATTTTAAGTACAGTTAGTGAAAGGGTTATATTTTAAATGAAATTAATGAAACACGAAAAATGCGACGAGAACGATGTTTGGCGATTTACCACCTGCCCTCGACTAACATAAAAATACAGAGTTCTTGATTTCTCTATCAGAATCTTCCGATTTTGCGAAGGATTAAACAAGTAAATTAAATTATGAATAAAAGTACCATGATACAATGCTTAGTATGCATGTAAGGGAGACCAAACTGATCGCCAAATGCGGCTAGTTGTATTATAAATGTTATACATCTGACGGTTCCATGAGTGGATTATAATAATTTAGATTCTCTATTGATGGTTATGACGCATCAATCAGTGTTTAAAAATAGAGCGCAAGTTCTGCTGTTTCTAAAAATATACAATACATGATACTTTTGATCAAAACATTTTCCCGTTAGAATGCATTCAACATGATATGATATGCATTAAGCGTCAATTGTGCAGAATAAAACAATATGTAGCTAGCGAATGCGTAGTAACAATTAAATAATGTACCATCTTCAAATATTTCTTTTGATTAAAAATTGTCATTAAATTTTTCTGAAAAGTTATAAACATCTTACTGTTTTCTCGAGTTTCGTATGATGCTTCAGTATTAAAATTATGTAGATTGTTCAGATTATGTTTAGATAGATAAATACAATGATCAGATAAATACAATGTTTTAAAAACAATTCTGCATCAGAACTAAATATGAAAAGTATGAAAGCCAATCTAAAAGAAAACCCCCACAAATACCACTATAAATTTTATTTCAACCAACATTCATATAACTATTTCAAAGTTTCGTAAAAGAATCATAATAGCTTGTGCAGTAATATTTCCAGTTATTTCCTGCTAGTGTTTATTTAATATCCCTTACGTTTTTCAAACTATAATAAAAATGCCCACGAATTTCTAGTTAAAATTAAGAGCTGGCTGATGCACAAATAAATGTCTATTATTTTCTTATTAAAAAAAAAAAAAAAAAAAAAATCAAGAATCATTGTTGTCAACTCAGCCCCCTTATTATTAATAATAACAATAATAAAAGTAAAAAGAAAACACCATCCTACCAGAATTTCTGTACAGTAATTTTTTATTTAATTTAATGACGGACATCTCGTGATGAAATAAAACGAAAATTACTGTACAGAAATTCTGGTGGGATAAAATAAAGGGGATAAATTGGCAATACTGTCAAGAATATTTCCAAGAACGCAAATATCGTGGGGAATGATTCGTATGAAACATGAAATTTCTAATCTAGTGCTCTCATGAAACATATTGAAACAATGAAGTAATAAACATATTCCATAATGACGAACTGAGTACTCAAAATTTTGTACCCATGTCCAACGAATAAGCCTTCAAACTCGCAGCATCAAACAATATATATTGAATTAAAGGCTTCAAAAGGCAAATATAATATGCCTATATAGAGTAACGCATCGCCAAATGCTTAAACATACATGGGTTTTATTACGGCATAGAACTGTAAAAGGCCACATCGATCATTTCTATCACGTAACATAATAATAGAAGAGACTGGAGTTTGAATAAGCTGTTGATTTATGAATAGAGTAAATAAAATAGGAAACCGAACGTTTCTGAGAATTTTATCTGACGAATCCTTCCATACAAATATTGGTTGTGAGAGTCAGTTAATACACAGAGAAAACAGATGTAAATAAATAGTTAATATACAATAAGAGACAATTCAAGTAGTTTTGTCAGAACATTTAAGTAGTTATGACAAACTGTAAGGCTATAGACATTGTTATTCCAAGTCCTGATTATAATCAAACGAAAATGTGCATATGTAACTGAACACACAAATTGGTTTAACATATTAGACGAAGAGAACATTTGAAAATGGATTTGAATGAGAAAAGTGTGATAGCAACATTCATGAACAACAGATATTGTTTCAGCTCAGAACCCGATCATCCCAATTTTGGGCCCTGGGAAATGAAGTATGAAATAACGTCCCAAATAAATAATAGTTTTAAGGGAACTGAGTCGTGAATAATTTTCAAAAATCAATTTTTCACTTATTAGTTTTTTTTTTCCTTTTTAAAGGGACAAGGACCTTCAAACTCATTTTATTTATTTATTTAATTGCACCTTAAATATTATTCAAGACACTATATGAATTACGACATATATTTATCACACAGAAAATAAAAATATTTTTTTTTTTTTTTTGAGAAAAAAGGAATTTTCCTGAATATTTTAAGCATTATCAAGAACTTTCAAAATGTCCCAACCTTATTCCATATCAATTAAAATCCCCAACCATTTTTTTTAAAGGTCAGTTTGGTTTACATATACAAATAAAACTGGGCATCGAATTTTATATATTTGAATATAAAGGTAAAAAAAAAATATATATTTTTTTTCTAAATTTTATGAAATTTTCAGCATTTTTGCATTCTATTTCTGCACTTAACTACCTTTAACGTTTACAATTATATTTAGTTTAAAAAAAAACTGTGCACAGTTTTATTTGTATATGTAAACCAAACTAGCATAAAAAAATATTTGGGATTCTAATTGACATGGAAGGAGGTTGGGACATTTTGAAAGTTCTTGATAACGCTTAAGCTATTCAGGAAAAATTCTCATTTTCCTCCAATTTTTTTTTTTTTTTTTTTTTTTAAACATTTCTTGTGTGATAAATATATGCCATAATCCATAATTCACACAATGTGTCCTTGAATAGTAAAAAGAAAAAAAAAAAAAAAAATGAGTTTGAAGGTCCTTTGTCCCAAGTTCTGCTGTTTCTAAAAATATATGATACATGGTCATTTTGACTAATTTATTAAACTCATAAATTTGAAAATTAAAATGCCACGCCCATTTAAAAAGAAAAGTCTTAAAAGTGTAGTTTCAATTTTTCTCGAAATCATTTTTTTTTCATGTTTAGGTCATTTTGCGAAAAATCTGCTTGAGCAAGAAGATTCAAAATTTTAACAGGATGGTATAAACATTAAACAGCATCGAGATAATTAAAAATTTAAGCCTTTTGTGATAAATATTTTTACGAATGCTTAAATGCGTGAGAAAAAAATGTTATTTTTTATATAATTGCATTTCATATAAACTTTAAAAATAGAGAAAGTTCTTTGTTTCTAAAAATATATAATGCATGGTTCTTTTGATTAATTTAAGCTCTTAGCCCTTAAATGCGTGATTTTTTTATTTTGTTTCGAAAAAATTATATATGATTCTCTGAAAGGTTTATTACACAGGAAAAATAATGAAACATTTTTCATATAATACGTCAATCTTTTCTTCTGTTGCACATCTACAATACAGATAAAAACTACAGTCGTATGGCTACGCTAAAATATTTCAAATTAGTAAATATTTTAATAAGCATATCTCCAAATACCTTATTTTATATAATTATTTATTTTATAAAACTTAACCTTTAACCCTTTAACTCCCATGATAGAATATGTTCTAGAAATTACATAGATTCAGAGAATCTGACTTTACATCAGAAAGTTTCAATGTTTAATTTCGCTTTATTTAAATACGGAATGTCTGTTACTAATTAAAGCAGATATTGCTATTTTAATTTTCTGGCGTGATTTAGGTATATACGAATAAAAAAAAAATCTATTAAATTCAAAACACTGTTGTTTGCATATATGGAAAGCTGCGCACTGAAGGGTTAAGTTTGGAAGTAAAAACTGCCACGCCCATTTAAAAAGAAAACAGCTAAAAGTGTTTTTTTTTTCAATTTTTCTCAAAAGGGTTTTTTTTTTTTTCAAGTTTAAGTATTACATTTTGTAAAAATTCTATTTCAGCCAGAAAATTACAATTTTACAGAATGTTATAAACTATTAAACAGCATTTAAAGAATTAAAAATGTAAGCATTTGGTGATAAATATTTTGATTACCAAAATATGCGTTAGGAAAAATGTCATTTAAAATAATTTAATTTCATACAAACTAAAAATAGAGCATGTTCTGCTATTTCCAAAAATATGTAATACATGATGCTTTTGAATAATTAAGCTCTTAAATTTGAAAGTGAAAACAGTCACGCCCATTTAAAAATAAAAATGTTGAAAATGTTTGATCAATAATTCTCAAAATGAGTTTTTTTTTTCTTATTTTCCTTGTTATGGAAATTAAAATTTTACAGAATGTTATTAACTGTTAAACAACATCCAGCGAATTAAAAATTTAAACATTTTAAAATAAATATTTTTATGAATATAAATTGAAAATGTATGAGAAAAAACGTTATTTCTAAATACAGTAGAACCCCGCTAATGCGAAATTCCGGTTAATCCGAACCGATTTTATTTTCGAAAATTATACTTGAACAAATTAATTGAAAATATTGAAATATTGTACTAAACACAAAAAAGTACTTTTTACTACAAAATTTTCCGGGTTATAAGATGAATGTCGGGAAAAACGTGTAAAAGTTAGAATTAAACAAAAAATGGCAGTACAGCATGTTTTTTATTCTTTAAACAGTTCGAATAGAAAAAAAAATACTCAATAATGTTGGCATATGTGCACAAATATAAAATGAAAACGTGCATTGTAGACCAACTCGTAGAAGCCATCTTAAAAAAATCTCGAATATCAGTTTGTTCGCCAGTCACTATAAAATTATTTTCTAAAATACAAAAAGTATTTAATTCAGATGATACAAATTTATTTTTCCTTTCAACAATTTGATTTCGCAAATTAGCTAAAGAAATGCTCGTCGACGTGATGACTGAGCTATTTATAGATTCGTGATTTTGAACCGTTTATAATGTATTGTTGAGTAATTCCTCATTCTGAAGTTCCATTGAATATTATAAACATCAAGAGAGACTAAACAAGGAATATTATTTTTCCGAAAGTCGTACCGGATTATCCAGCAAGCCGGACCTTAAGATGCCGAATTAGAGGATGTTTACTTACTCTACTACTGAGTACTTATAACTTACTTTTTTTGCACGTATGTTTTTCTTTTCTACTTTTATCGGAATTTCGGGTAATCCGAATTTTTTGTAATACGAACCGGCACCGGTCCCAATTAGTCCGGAAAAAAAAAATGCTCCTCGACGTGATGACTGAGCTGTTTATAGATTCGTGATTTTGAACTGTTTATAATGTATTGTTGCGTAATTCCTCATTCTGAAGTTCCATTGGATTATTATAAACATCAAGAGTGACTAAACAAGGAATATTATTTTTTCCGAAAGTCGTATCGGATTATCCAGCAAGCCGGACCTTAAGATGCCGAATTAGAGGATGTTTACTCTACTACTGAAAACTTATAACTTACTTTTTTTTTTGCACGTATGTTTTTCTTTTCTACTTTTATCGGAATTTCGGGTAATTCGAATTTTTTTTAATCCGAACCGGCACCGGTCCTAATTAGTCCGGATTAGCGGGGTTCTACTGTAATTGCATTTCATATAACTTTTAGAAATAGAGCAAGTTCTGCTGTTTCTAAAAATATATAACACATGGTCCATTTGGCCAATTTAAGCTCTTAAATATGGGAATGAAAGCTGCCATGCCCATTTAAAAACTAGTATGTTGCGGCCATCACAAAACTTTCTTTTACCTCATACATGTCAATACTTCAAAATTCACTATCTCAGTGCCAAATTAAATGGCAATCTGTGTTCGTCATGAGAATTCTAAAATTATGAAATTCCGTGCATTAGTTCTCGAGGTATGACTGTCACTGAAATCATGTAAATCCAGCAAAGTGCAGCATAGCAGCGCCACCTATTGGGTTATTTACACCAGAACCTAATTATCACCAACTTATGTCAACGTCTAACTGAATATGAAGTTTGAGGAAATTTCGTGCATTAATTCTTGAGATAGAGGTATTGCGCAAATCATGACAAATGCAGCATAGAAGCGCCACCTGTTGAGAAATTTGCAACAACACATAATCAGCAGCAATATTAATCAAGTTATACTTAAATCTGAAGTTTGATGAAAATTCGTGCATTAGTTCTTAAGATAGAGCTATTGAAAAAATAGTTCAAAATGCAGCACAGCAGCGCCACCTATTGGGCGATTTACACCAACACGCAGTCAGCATCATTTCATATAAAGGACTAACTAAATCCGAAGTTTGATGAAAATGTGTGCATTAGTTCTTGAGATAGAGCTACTGCGAAAATAGTGTAAATCCTGCAAAATGCAGCATAGCAGCGCCACCTGTTGGGAGATTTACACCAAAACGTAAACAGAATCCATTCATGTCAAGGACTAACGAATCGTACTTATATTTCGACGGATATATGCGTTTTAGGGGTCAGAGATTCCGAAAAACATGTTTTTACAAAATGTCTGTGTGTGAGTCTGTGACTCTGTCTGTATGTCTGTCACACAAATTTTGTGGGCGCTCTATCTCAAGAACTAGTGCACGGAATTTAATAAAAATTTATATCCAGTTAGTCCCTGCAATAAATTGGTGCTGATTAGTTTTTGGTGTAAATCGCTTAACAGGTGGCGCTGCTATGCAGCATTTTTCACGATTTCCACAATAGCTCAATCTCCAGAACTAATGCACGGATTTTCATCCAACTTCAGATTCAGTTAGTCCTTGACATGAATTGACGTTCTATACATTTTGGTGTAAATCCCTCAATAGGTGGCGCTGCTATGCTGCATTTTTTGCGATTTCCCGCAGTAGCTCTATCTCAAGCACTAATGCTTGGATTTTCAACAAATTTCAGGTTCAGGTATACTTTGATATGAATTAGTGCTGTTTATGTTTTGGTGCAAATCGCTCAACAGGTGGCGCTGCTATGCAGCATTTTTTAGAATTTCCACTATAGCTCTATCTCAATAACTAATGTACGAATTTCCATCATCGCTCAACAGGTGGCGCTGCTAGGCAGCATTTTTTAGAATTTCCACTATAGCTCTATCTCAATAACTAATGCACGAATTTCCATCAAACTTCAGATTCAGGTCTACCTTGATATCAATTAGTGCTGTTTATGTTTTGGTGTAAATCGCTCAACCGGTCGCGCTGCTATGCCACATTTTTCAGAATTTCTGCTGTAGGTCTATCTCAAAAACTAATGCACGAATTTTCATCGAACTTCATACTTTGATATGAATTGGTGCTAAATTGATGTAATTTCTTGTATTATTTAAATGATTTAATTAACCCCTTAACGGTCGCATTAAATTACGGTTTAAAAATTCAAATTGCTTATTGGCACCACTTTTTTGAAAAAGAAATATTCACCTTATTCAATGACAGGTAAAACGGTACCATAATAAAGCTAATTACATTATTTTATAAAACTGGTGGGAATCAAACAAATAGGAATAAATCTAGAAAAAGACACAGCCCGTGAATATGACGGGAGCGAGAATTAAGGGGTTAACGTGATTTTATATAGAAGAAAGTTTTGTGATGGCGACAACATACTAGTTGATTTGTGCCAAAAAAAAATCTTTGTGATCTTTGTTACCAATGGTATATATATATATATATATATATATATATATATATATATATATATATATATATATATATATATATATATATACAATACATTGATTTACGTTTATTAGAAAGTGAAGGATATTTGTGTAAACAACAACAACATTTTCACGTTTTTGAACTGTCGAAAAGTTTCCAGTCATAAATATTGTGTTGTACATTCAGATATTAAATTAAAACCATGTGAATGGCTTCTTTAGCTTTGTTTGTAACAAATAAGACATCTGTCAATGAAATTATAATTTCAGAATTTGGACATTTTAGGACCAGGGCAAATGCCTCGTCTGCACTGCTGCTAATATGACACTGTTAGTGTTGTTGTCTTTTTCAATCTTTCATTTTTCTCTTTTTACTCTGAAGTAAGGGTTAGGGGTACTTTAAGAAAACTTTAAGTGTGCTAAATTTGTCCTGATTATTCGTACTTCTCCTCCTCCTCCTATTTTTTTTTTTTTTTTTTTTTTGGCCGTGCATTTGTCGTAGAACATATTGTGTTGTATTTGCGTACCTTCATAAAAAATATTTGTGATTATGTCATCCTAAGCATAAGACATCAAATATCTCTTTTTCCCCATTACGATATTTTTTATTTGTTTAAAAGAATGCATAAATAACCAGAAAAAAAAGCATTTTAGTTATAAAGCAGTTTTAAGTATAATTACATTTTACTTTACTGAAATTTGTACCAAATGAACCTAAAATTGAAAAATGCAAGTAATTGACATTAATTGCATTTGCTTATCTTTTTACTATTTTTAAACACTTCGTCATACATCAATATTTCGATGAATTCCATGTTAAATATTTATAAAACATGTACAACTTACAGGCTGCGTAAATATAACCTTTTATTAATTAAACTTGTTAAAGTCTTAGTTTTACATCTTAAATTATGGGAACGTCCATTCGTTACTCTTGTGATAATTAGAGAAAATTTTCATATATAATTCCAATTATTTTATTACAAAATATAAGTAAGATAAAAATTGATATAACCAGCTAAATACCACTGTGGTTCACACACAAACATGTATCTAATTTATAACAAAAAAAAAAAAAAATGACTTATGTATATATTAAATGACTCTTATGACACTCTGGTCACAAGAGTAACAAAATTTTGATTGATTATATAGACAAGGGAAATGCCTTTTGTTACAAATTAGATATATATTAAATGAGTGGAGCACAATAGTATTTTACTCGTTATATCACTTTTTATCTTAATTATATTTTATAGTAAAACAATTGCAAGTATTTGTAAAAAACCGCACGAATGGTCACAAGAGTAACAGTGGACGTTCCCTTATATATATATATACATGTTGAGATTCCTGGGAAAGTCAAATGAATAGTTTCATCATCATCATCAGAGTGGAAAGGTTATAATTAATTATAATAAGTTAATTGCTAGAAATTTTTCAAATTTTGATTATATTTATCTTGTTATTTACATGGAAGGGTTCTGATATTTTTCGTTTTCTTTTTCTCCTTCACTGATAAATTGTTGATAGGTACACAGACAGATGATAGCAGACAGATGATAGCAGACAGATGATAGCAGACAGATGATAGCAGAGGGATGACTAAAGAAAAGATATAAAACAAAAAGAAAAACGTCTATTTTAAATAATGAAAAAACATTAACATATGGTTTGAACTTTGACTTTGAAATTTGGAAACAATTTTTTCTAATAGAAATTTTGAAGAGAAAGAAGACAAAGAGAAAAGTACACTGTACAATCATTTCTCTATTGTTTTAGCAAAAGGTTAAAGTTACACACGCCTCCTCTCTCCACGGGGCAATATGAGCTTGTTTCTCTCTCTCTCCCTTATTCATTTGAAACCACATCGGTGGCAATAATTTTCCCGATCGAGGCAGGAAATTCCGCTTTCCAGCTCAAGGGATTTTAACCCCAGCGCAATTACTGGCATCGAAAGTGAAAAGCAAAGAACAATAATGAGGTGAGAGAAAGGAGTCCATGGATAACTGCCGCTTGAGATGCAGCCTCCTTACCATCCGGGGCTTTAAAAAGAACGGGGGAGGGAAATAAAGAAAATATTCCCAAATCTTAGAAATATGAAAGAAGGTAGAAAGAATTTTATAATAATGAATTTTATTAAATTTATAATAATTGATATCGATAACTAAAATTCTACACATTCTTCCAAAAAATAACCTGAAAGGCTATGAAATTTCCTTCATGGGAGAAAGTCCTTCTTAATTTTACATTAATCGCCAGTATTTTGTTTTCTTTCGGATAATGAAAGCTGAAGAATTTACAAATATAAGTATAGATAGGAAGCGAACAACACTTGGAGAAAAGGTCTCATTTTCCACACAGCCAACATCGGTATCGGTATCGTTAAAATGGTATGGTGCTCATATTTTAGAAATTTGGGCAATATTATACGAGCCCTGGAGATAAGCCAACAACGGCGCCAATAATATAACTATAGTAACCCTTATATCTTTGTACACACCATATAGTTTAGTTATGAAGTGTAACCCGGAAAATGTTTAAAAAACAACTGTTACATTGATTTATAATAAATAACCTACAAAATTAACTAAAACAAAAAATGCATCGAACATTAGTTTGTCCGACTCTTAAAACAAGTATTACTTTAATCTAAAGTTACTAAAATACTATTTCCTTAAACTTCCAACTGTTTCAAATTATTGAAAAATTCAATTTTATTCGTATACGTAATTAGTAAAATATAATCACGATAAGTAAATATGATGAAATTATCAATTAAGGCTCTTCTTATGCTATGTATTACGAAACGAAAAATCAGCAAAAATAATTTCCCTGTGACACTATCATAGAATTCTTTTTCTGCTTGAAATCTAAGCCTTGCGCCATTTTCATCATCTCAAAATTTACATAGGTTATTAGTAAATATTTTTCCAAACTTGAAGTCACGTTTGTCGGCTACAACAAACTTTACTTGAGGTTCTAATCTCAGTACTAGCGAGTAAAAATTCCAGAAATTTATGTCTTTTTAGACGCATTTGTGGTAAAATATTAAGTTTTATCAAAGAAAATGTCAGTTTTCTTGCGTCATTTTCTCTCATGTTTGTCTCATTTCAATGAAGTATTTTGCCTAGTGTCTCATTAGTATAAACGGAACGAAAAAAATATTCAAAAGTAAGTGTTTCATGAGGTAAATGCGTGTTTTTTTTTTAAAGCGAGACGTCATTTTCTATTAAAAAATTTTAAAGTTACTTTTAATTGTAATGAGAAAATGGCATCAATAAGGATAAAATCAATAATAAACAAACTCCGTTTTCTGGGGCCTCCGTCCCTCCGTGGCCGAGTGGTTAAGGCATCACGCCGCTAATCGCTTGAGAGAGAAGGAGGTCTGCGGGTTCCACTCCCACTGGCTCCGTTGCACACTCTTTGTGGAGCTCCCGATTGTATTTCTCCGGTGTTGTAAATTTCCTTGTGACTATCTCGTCCTTGTATGTAATGGAAATAAAAGAAATAAAAATTGTGGTTTGTGTCTCTGTCTGTGTATATTAAGGATCATTCGAGGTGAACAGCCATAGTTGCTATAGGCCCCAAAGCAATCTCCACTATAGTGGACTTCAATGTCAATCTTAACTCCGTTTTCTCTTTTCTCTGCAACAATGGAAGCAATTCGATTGCCACCATTTTAAAGAAATTTCACAATTTTTTTAAATTAAAATATAAAAATGAAAATAAATTAAAAAACAGCTAGTACAGGCACATCTACAAATGAATAGCTTTCATAAAAAAAAAAAAAAAAAAAAAAAAAAAAAAAAAAAAATCAAAATAGGTTCAGTAGAAATCTCTGGGCTGGTGGCTAAAAAAACAGCCTTGTCTTTTAAATATATAGATTATAGGTTCTTTTTTCGATACATAGGGATTTTACAAAAAGAGATTTAACAAATTTCAGCACTTACGTATCATCTGCGCCCTGAAGATAGATGGCCAAAAATGGTTGTCAATTGTTAATCTTAATTGTTTATCGTTTCCAATCACTTTCAAAACAGTAATTTAACATTATTAAATACATAACATTGTTAAAAGTGGTAAATATAAAAATAAAATAAATAAAATATAGTAAATAAATAACAAAAACTATAAACTATAATAATCATAAAATTAAATGGAATAAATAAATGTGTGCGTGTGTGTAAGTGTACTTTTCTACGATTCTCTTGTCGTAACAAATCAGCGTTGAGTGTCGGAATTTTCTTATAAAGTTTATTTGTGAATTTTCATATCACCTAATTTTTATGTACAACGCCAGTCCGTTACTCGATTTATAGTATTACTTAGTACCTATATACGTATGTAGTATGAAGTAACACGATGATAAAGTAAATGTTCTAACATACATGTCTTTAAAAAAAATAGCTGAGAATAGATCACAATTGGAAATTCTCGAACACTCCAGGTTTAGCACTATTTTTTAATTAAATGAAACTCATTTCTTTTTAAAAAGTTTTTTATTAGATTAATAATTTAAAGGAAATGAAAAAAATATCTACAAAAATCTACAAAAAGAACAAAAACTTTTTAATTGCTTACCAAATAATAAACCACTTTTCCAAATTTGGGTGTATTCCAGTTTAATAATACATACTTTTTATATTCGTTAAAATTTAATGAACAAACACAGAAGTAGTAAATGAAAAATAAAGCGAACATTGCATAAAAGGTAGTGGATTTTTTTATTTATAAAGTGATTAATCATAATATTTAATTAAGATTTCTTCAAAAGTCATACTTTCGAGTTTGTCATTTTACCAGAAAAGAAAAAAATCCCTGCCGGCTCAACCTAGTTAGATAGATTTCGAAGTTAAGTACTAATTTCACCAATAAAAACTAAATCAAGATTAGAGATAAACCGAATTTAACAATTTTATTTGTCCGCTTTTGACGAATTTTTAATTTCATTTTTCTGTAAGAGCTGGTTTTATCAGGATCGTGTTAAGGCGGTATCCAAGAAAATATTTTTCCACGTTCAGACACTCGAAATTTTCTGACACATTTTCTGACACATTTACAGACTCATTTTTAAAAGTAAAAACATGAAACTTGCTTATGTGATTTTTTGAAGAGATTTAGAAGCAACCTGTGTTTTTATTTTTCGTTCAACTTGATTTACAAACAATTATTTTCTCATTACGACCATTTTTTTTTTGTTTCCAGCACTATCGCTTCGAGAAATTCGGTTCAAAATGCGCAGTTTGAGAGCATTTTTTGAAATATATTCTGCCTCTATCAAAAAGAAAAAAAAAAAAAATCGGCCAATACTGCCCATTATATAGTTTCTGAATAAGAGAACCGCCAATTTGGATGCGTTAAAGAGCAAGAATGAATTAAAAAATGAGTCAAAAAATAAGCATTTTGGATTTCAGTACACTCTTAACCCCTTCGGGACGGGAGCCTTTTACGAAATTTTTAATCTTTTGTCACCGTTTTTTAAAAACAGAAATCTGTGTCTTCTTGAATCGAGAAAATGCGCTGATTAAATAAGGCAAATTTTACAGTAAAATTTTACTGGTCAGTAAAGACAAGCATTCTTAGCGCTTCATGCGGCACGTATACGTGCCGCTCGTCCCCAAGGGGTTAATACGATAATTTTTTCGTCAACCCCTACTTTTGTTTATTTTTATTTTATTTTTCGCTATAAGAATTGGTCTTATGAAAAACTTGTCAACATGAAAGTTGTAGACAATATTAAGAAGATGTACAATAAATTTAAGCGGATTGGATATCTTGGGAACTGAAGAAGTTACGATTGTTTTTTCTTCAACCCCCCTCCCCCCAATTTTTTTCCCCGGTAAGAGTTGGTCCTATCAAAAACTTGTCAATATAAAAATTGCAGATAGTAAGATAGTATTAAGAAGATTTATAATAAAGAATTTTTTTCTCCCTAAAACTCTATTTTTTTTCTCCCCTTGAGACCATTTTTATCAAAAATCTGCGATACATAAATTTTTGGCCTTTACCTAGAAGTGATAATAACTTTAAACTGATTTGATATGCATTATAATTAAGAAGTTATGGGATTTTTTTCGTTTTCTACAAAACTCCTTCCTATTTCCACCCCCTTGGTCCGATTTTACACATTAACGAACTTGACCGAGATTTTCTGCCACTTGATTTTATGTGTCAGTTTGGAAGAAGTTTGTGCAGAATTATGGAAGTTATCGTGTCCATAAAAAAAGTGATATATATAGAAAGATAGATAGATAATAAAGTTTTAAACTGGGGGTGGTTTGCGGTTCTAGGGATCATGATCGGCATAGATCTGCAAAAAGTTTTCAGGAATTCCAACATAGGTGAAAATGTAATATTTGTTACGAAATCTACCTAAAATGGTACGAAAATTCCACACGAAAATTAATAAGGTGCCCGCTAAGCAATGGTTATTTCATAGCAGTATATCAAAATCCACTAATTTGAAATTTTAAGGGGAAAAATATACTCTAAAATCATTGAAATTCAGTCTTCTTTTTTCAATAAAGGTCTGCGCTTCTCACATTCAAAATTTATGAGTCAAAATGCGCTTGTTCTCGTTCTCTCCGTTCATTTGCAACCGCATTATCGGCGATAACTTTCCCAATCGAGGCAGGAAATTCCGTTTTCCAACACAAGGGATTTATTGGCATCGAAACTGAAAGCAGGAACAGTGGTGGGCAAAGAAATGGAAGAGGGTCAATAGGGAAACTGCCGATTGCGATGCAGATTCTCCATCATCCGGAATTTGACAAGAGAAAATTGATCAGTATAATAAAGACAAATTTCATTAAGCGTTTAGAGTTAAATTCAAAAGACAAACACGCTTAAGGGTTGAAGGAAGGGGGAGAAAACAATCTGGAAATAAGGTTAAAAAAAAGTTTCATGGGCTATTTTCAGACAAAAAAAAAAGTTTGTTCACCCTATAGTCAGTCATAATGCAGAACCCATGAAAATATTACTGTTAAGTTTCGAAATTTTAATCTCGGTAGAAAGCTGACACGATGACTTCAAATTATTTTTTAAATCTAAAGAGAGAGAGAGAGAAAAAAAAATCTACATATTATGATCCATTTTATTGCTTTTCTTTTTCTTTTTTTTTTTTTTAAATAAGCAATAGGATCAGACGTGTGCAAGTGCAAAAATCAAAATTAAGAAAGAAAAATAATTCACATGGCGGAACGATCTTGCAATATTACGTTAACATTCCAACTTAATTAGCGTCTGCTAAAAAAAGAAAATCTCTGTAAAGCAAGGGAATAGAAGATGTGGAGAATACAGAAAAAAATCAGTAGATAAAAGATTGTATTAAAAACTGAACAATGATCATACCCACAATTTTTATTTACATAAATAAATGCAAAGTGATATAGATATAATTTAATTTCTGCATGTTTGGGAGGATTTGATAATTACGAAAAATAAATAAATAAATACAAAAATTCATAAACATTGCACGAGAAGTCCCAAAGAAGACTTGAGTTTCAAGAAAGCATAGCGTTATTAACCCTTTATGGCCCGACGGCACTTTAAAGTACCACAGTATTCTATCTCAATTGAAACACACTCATTAAATGCGTTCACAATGATACTTTTAGGAAACAATAGTAAATATTTCCATTGACCGCCACTAAACATCAATACAGTGCGTCTCATAAGTATATGGACAAGCGATTTTTTGAAATAGCAGCTCAAAATATGAAGCCATAATCACGAAAAAAATAATAAGCATATGGAATCATAACATATGTTTGTTACTGAAACGAAATACAGTATAGGTTTTACAAAATTTCTGTAAAAAATCAAAATAAGCTGTCCCAGAAATATATGGACAATAAAGGGAATTGCTTTTATTACCACCGTATCAAAATAATTTGCAATCTCTGCGTTCTGTACATGTGAAGTTACCACTGCGAAATATAAAATCACAGCTCATTCTTCAATTGTCGGATAGTGGGAAAATGCCTCGCAACGTTCAATTCTCTGCAGTTAAAATTTGACGTTTAAAGACTCAAATGTTAAATTTTCTGATATTGCTAAACAAATAAAGAGTAACAGATCCGGAATTTATGAAATTTTATCAAAAAGTGACAATCCGATTGCAAAACAACGTTCAGGATTTTGCGAGCCGTGTTTCAACCCAAAAGAAGTTTGTTCGTGAAATTTCGAAGGCTTTAGCGTTTTCTATTACGATATCTACTATTCACCGTTGCATACAGACAAGTAAAATTCAAAAATATCGCAGAATGTGTCGGAATCTATGCTGAAAGCGTACCATAGAAATGCACACGTTTTTTGAACTAAAAAACACACGCCTTGAGAAAATGAATTGTTAAATGTTTCTTTAGTGACGAAAACAAAACCGATTTGGATGGCCCTGACGGCTGAGCATACCATCGGCATGATCTGTGACGAGAATCTCGAAGTTCTTCAGTCGACAACAAGAAGGGGATACTCTCATGGTGTGGGGAGCGATTTGTTTCAATGGAACAACGGATATTGCTTCTCTCAATGGTCAACAGTTCTCAGACGATTATTAAAATGCCCTTAAAAGCAATCTACTTCCATTTGGAAACATTTTTGGACGGGATAACTGAAAATTCCAAGAGGACAATGCATCGATTCACACCTGTCATTCAACAACAGCTTGGTTTAAGCAGATTCAAGTGACTGTTATAGACTGGACAGCCATCAGCCCAGACCTAAATCCAATTGAAAACGCTTGGGTAGTACTTGCACGAGATGTGTATGCTCATGGTCGTCAATTTTCTACTATTGAGGAATTAAAGCAAAATGTAGAGCAGAATTGGTTCTCTTTACAGAGACACATTCTCTAAACACTAGTTTGAAGCTTACTTGATGCGATTTTTAAGATAATTCAAAGGAACGGATCGAAAATTTCAATTTAAATACAAAAAACTCGAAAAGTCCATATATTTTTGAGACAGCCTATTTTGATTTTTATTTTCTTACAAAAATTCTATAAAACTTATACTGTATTTCTTTGTTGTCATAAACTTGTATTATAATTACATATGATTATTTCTTTTTTCGTGATTATGGCTTCATTTTTTGAACTGTTACTTCAAAAAATCGCTTGTCCATATACATTTGAGACGCACTGTAGCAGTTACAGGAAGCTGAAACTTAATCACGAGCCTATTTTGGTGCATGTAAGTGTCAAATTTGCTTCCATTTTGTTTTCTCACGAGGTATTTTTGTGCTTGGGAAAATCTGAAAATTTTAAGGTAAGGCTATCATATTTTTTTTTCTTATTTTAAATACATCACTTGACAATATGTTATGCGAAATAAAAATAAATTTTCTGTTTGTTTAATTTACGAAGCACTTTTCAAAGCGGTACTTTTAAGTCCCGGGACTTAGGTTGAACAGGATTTTTACTTCGATGTTTATCATCCTTATCCTTATCCTTATAATATTATAAATCTCAATGTGTGTCCGAATGTTTGAATGAAGACAGCGTCTAAACGGATGAATTAATGCTTTTGTATTTTTGGTTATAGATGGATTACAACCCGGAAATGAACATAGGCTATGTTTAATTTATTTTATTCAAATATTTTGCTTAATAATCCAAAATTTCATTACTTTTCATACACAATGAATTGACATTTTTCCGATAAAATTTAACCATCTTCCTTTATTCGTTGCCAAAAAATAAAAACCCAGAATAATAATTTAATTTCTAATTGAAAGATTAAAACGGAAATTTTCAAGTATTTTTAATAATACAAGGTGCATGGATTTTGAGTAAGTGTGGGAAGAAGGCAAATGTGACGTCATATATGGAAAATAAAACGGATATGCTTTGATGTTGAAATAAAATGAGATTGTGTTATGGTATTAATTCTTATTATTTAAAGAAAATTGTTATGAATGCTTACGGTTTATCGTCTGCGCGCGGTTAACATAAAGATGGAATTTTTAATTTAAAATTTAAAAATAAAAAAAACTTTTGAAGAGCAAATGTCAATAATATGCACAGTAAAAATATCAATGTCGAAAATGACGTAATGATTAGCAGGAAATGTATTTTCATTCTTAAAAAGTAAAAAGTTAACTAGATTATCTGAATAAAACAATTTTTTGTGAGTGTTAATTTTTAAGCGTTCATTCCAGGAAATTTAAATAACAGTTACTTTATTTTTAAAGAAATTTACATTTTCGTTCAAAGAACATAAATGTTTAATATGATTGCGTCACCAAAGTAACATTCAGTATAAATTTTTTTATTGGAGAAACGTTTGTAAATCGTAGTGTGGCAGCTGAATTTTAATTCTACATTTCTTTTAGCTTTAAAAGGGTAAAATATTTGTTGACATTTTAAAAAGTAGCTCTTTTTAGTGCTCTATTTTAGGAACAGATGTTATATATTCCAGCGGCCGCCATCTTGGATCTTTTCTTGGCGTGAACACTCCTTTTCCGCCAAGTAGTAAATGTCGCCAAGCAGTGTTTTATGCTCACGTTGGGCTTAAGGGGACGGTAGAGCTTAAAATAGTTAAAAATATTTTTTTTTATTTTTGTAAGTTTCAACTTAAATATTATTCAAGGGTACATTATATACATTATAACATGCATTTATCCCAAATAAAATTTAAAAAAAATTTTATTTTTGAGAAAAAAATGGAATTTTACGCTTCGTGTTAGAAATCTTCGAAACGCCCCATGAGTCTTCAATATCAATGAAAATCCCCAATATTTTTTATAAAAGTTTGGTTTATATACAGAAATAAAATAGAGCATCGAATTTTACATATTTGAATTTAAAGGTTAAAAAAAAAAAAAAAAAATGAAAAAATTTGAAATTTTTTCGAAAAATTTTCAAAATTTCAAATTTTTTCAAATTTTTTTTTTATTTTTTGTAAATTTTATCTTAAATATTATTCAAGGGTACATTATATGCATTATAGCATGCATTTATCACAAGTTTGATTTATATATAGAAATAAAATAGAGCATCGAATTTCACATATTTGAATTTAAAAGTTAAAAAAAAATTTTTTTTGAAAAATTTTGAAATTTTTTCAAAAAAATTTTGAAATTTTGAATTTTTTTTTTTTACCTTTAAATTCAAATATATAAAATTCGATGCTATATTTTATTTCTATATATAAACCAAACTTTTATAAAAAATATTGGGGATTTTCATTGATATTGAAGACGCATGGGGCGTTTCGAAGATTTCTAAGACAACGCGTAAAATTCCATTTTTTTCTCAAAAATTAATTTTTTTTTAAATTTTTTTGGGGATAAATGCATGTTATAATGTATATAATGTACCCTTGAATAATATTTAAGTTGAAATTTACAAAAATAAAAAAAATTATTTTTAAGGATTTTAAGCTCCACCGTCCCCTTAACGAAAATAAAATGCAAAACATCGCCAACAAAAAATCGCCAAGAAATCTCAAAACATCCAAGATGGCGGCAGCGGGAATATGTTGCATCTAAGCCCTCTTGGATAATAGTTTTTTGTGAAGTATGATAAATTGAGATAAATATGCCTTAGCTTTTAATACAATGTCTAACTGAATTTAAAATGTTATAAAAATTTAAAGAGAGGAGTGTCGTCAAAGCGAAATCAAATTTATCGAGAAATTCACGTAATGCAACAGCACTGAAAATATCAACAATTAATGAAATTTTTCCTCAAGCAAATTGCGTAGGCATGAACAAGCCGATCATCAGGCTAATCTTAGAGATGCTCATACAGCTGAAAAGTCCCAACTGTATCACCATTATAACGCTGCTTATTTGGCTTCAAGGAGGGAATGTGGATCACCTGAACTGTAGCAACATAGGTTAAAAGAAGACACTGACCGCAAGTAAATAAACAATTTATTAATAAATAAACAACAATAGCCGGCGTTACAATGTCAAGCAAAATAAGCTATTTTGGCGACAATTAGGTACCCTGGTGCGTATATGTCATCTGTGCCATTTTCTTATTACTTCATGATATAAACAGACATCCTGGTTCAGCGTATAAACCTGAGTTATGTCAATGCCCTTATAATAAAGAAATATCTTATACTAGCCGCCCTTGGCGACCAGTTTGGTTTCCTTAAAATTTATGTTTGGGAAAGCATGTTAAGCATTCTATAATGTTACTTTTATTCATAATTTAACTTACTTGGACTCCCCTAACCCTTTCGCTGTGCAACCCAAGATTTCCTCGGGAAATGTAAAAGTAGCAAAATTTGTGCATTCCGAGATTTCTTCGGGGATTCAATTTTTTCACTGGCGACTATTTTTTAATTCAACTTGGATCACTTTTTAAGTACAAAAAATTCCATTTAGACATTAATAACATCTACATGAAAAATAAACTGCAAAATTGATTTTCTTAAAATAGTGGTGCGAAACTTATAAAAATAGTCTCCAGCGACAGCCCTGATTTCGCCTTAGGCTGCAAGAGGGTTAACTATAATTAATATAATCCCCTAAGCTAATATTAGTTTTTGTTGCATTAAAATATCTCAATTTGTTGATTTTCTCTAAGCAAGTAAAACCTATTTGTTTACAATGGAAGTCTATGGGAATTCGGCGAAATATTAGAGATATTAACCAATGTTCAATAACAAATGCGTTCAATAACCAATGAGATGCGTTTCATTTGCGCGTTGCTATTAAACAATTAACAAATAACTGCGATTTCTATGCCAGGTACGATAGCGTAATATATAAATAGATTGTCTACTGTAAAATGTGATAAAGAATTGGTTTATTATATATGTTTTTAATTATCGGAAGGGGAAATGCTTTGCTTAATTAATTCATTTCTTCTTCTTTTTTATGTTACGTGAACGACGTCACGGGTAACAGCTAGTTTGATTATATACGGCGCATAAAAACGTATAAATTTATTACGGATAGGTGAATTTTGAAACAAAATAGGGGAAGATATGTCATGATTTACGTATGACATTGATGAATAATAAAACAAAAAACACATTTTCTCTTTGAAACAAATATTGTATTTTTATAAAACGAAACTTGAAAAGATTGCAGATAAGAGGGAAAAAAAAAAAAAAAAAAGAAAAAAAAAATCTAAAAATATTCTTAAGCATTTTCATGAATCATTTTGAGCTTTCTATAACTACAAGTTTTCAAATTTCTCGACATATACATCATAATTATACTATTATGCATCTAGATACATACATAATAAATCACACTAAAAAAGGGACGGCGAACCTTTTCATATCCACGTGCCACATTTTCCCAAAAATATATTTTACGTGATCTTGACGTGCCAACAATAAAAAAAATTAATAAGTCAAATAATAATAAATCAAAATCACTTAAAATTTTGTTTTTAGCATTAAAAACTTTAGAAATTTATATTAAAAATATTATTTCTGTTGTCTCATCTTAGATTCCAAATAATTTATATCAGCTTCGTACTTAATTATTTTTAAGCGAACGCAAGTTGAATTGGACTCATTTGGCAAGATTTTTTACTTGAATTTTTCATATTATTTATTTCCGAAAAGAATGTCTCGCAGAAAAATTTGTCAAAATAGTAGGCGCCAGAATCTACAGCTTTTAGTGTCCGGAATTAAATTGAAAGTTGTTAAAATTTTACCACCGTCATTTTTGCTTATAATGGATTTTAATCTTTCTTTTGCGATGATCTCCTAATTCTCTCCTATTCGGAAAATTTTGTCAGCCAACACAGAGCTAGATTGGGATACATTAAGTTATATTTCAGTTCCTTCCGTCTGTATGGCAATGGTAACCAACCGAACGAATCGAATTCAGATAAAGAGCGACAACGCCTAAATTAATTAATGCATTTTGTGAAATTCTACTACATTTTGCTGTAGAACGTAATCTATTTCGTGCCTAAAATAATTCGCAACGTGCCAATTATGGCACGCGTGCCATAGGTTCGCCGTCCCTGCACTAAAATAAGAAAAAATTGGATATAATTTTTTTTTTTTTTAAGTCTCAACTGTTTTCCGAGAACTGCGACCCAACGGTACTTTGCAGTACCATTTTAAGTAATTAACCGTAATTAACAAACAAAAAAATAAATCGCTCATTTTTAACGCAGATATCTTCTAATGTATCATAGTAATGCAAGGGAAAAAAGTTTCAAGGAGGTAGTTTTTTAAATTAATAATTTGGAATATAAAGGGTTAAAACGTGCTAAAAATAATAACCGCCCATACAGAGCAATGCATTGGTATTCTTTTGTGCAGCCCTGTAAAAGATCCATGAATGTCAAAGGGAATGCTGTAATGCTGTACTTCAGTAATGTTTAGGATTAAAAACAGCAAGCAAATGAAAAGGAGAAAATCCGCGACAGAAAGAAAAAAACAAGTCGGAAATTAAAACACCAAATAAAATAAACTAAGACAGACTTGAGCACAGTTAAAAAATAAAATTTATAAAGACAATAAAAAAACAATTAAAAATACAATATGTAAACGTTTCGCCAAGCGACACGCAAGGCATCATCAGTACAAAAAATATCCATTGCATTTCAAACGTCAGAACAAATCAAGAACAGTTACAGTTAGCTATTTTAAAAACAAACAATATTCGCTAGGGTTTTTAAATTCAGACGTTAAATGTATATGTACTGTAAGTTGGAAATTGCTCGTCAAACGTGGCAAATGAGGTGCGTTCGTACTATAACTAGTTTTATAATTATTTTTTGCACCCCATATTGTACTGAATGTATATTTTTTTGCGCTTCATATGTGCATAGTCTATAACATCATTAAAATGCACTTGCAATAATTTTTCCCATTGGCCGTAATGTAACGGAAAACTTTTGACTGTCCCTGTAATTACACTCTTAATTCAAAAGAACGAATTATTAACTCAACAAAAGGACGAAAAGTTTTACGCGTGTTTTTGTTCTTTCTGAGTATCTGTTTTATCAAAAAGAGACATTTTCCACAAAAAACTGGTTTGCCAAATAACCTTTTTAGGAGTAGCATCCCCAGGACCGCTCATTTCAGATCGGAACAGAAAAATATCTCTAAAAGAGCGGTTTAAGAAGCTTCCCCATTGGTTGAAATCGTGTAACGCGATATATAGTTTGGCAAAGGGAGACCATTTTGAAAAGGGGGTCGCTTGTTTGTTTCAAACGTCAAAGGTTAGCGTTACCTACATGATAAAAACAATATTACAATTATAATTTGATTGGTTTAAAAATGGTATAGAATAAGATAGATGGATTATGCTATGAAAGCAGGGGGTAGGGGGCAATCATCACAAAGAACTGAATAAATTTCGTTTTTGTTTCCCAGCTAAAACCAAGATGGCTACCGGCGATTCTAGGATTTTACTAATACTGAAAATTCTAAGGTAAAGTACGCTGTTTTACTTCATCTGTCTTGTAATTCCTTCGCCATTCCTTGTTGTATTTTCACATTGTATGTATGATTTTTGCGTTATTTAACGTTATTACTTTAAAACCGGAAACATGAATTTCTTAAATTACTTTTTTTTTCTTTTTTTTTAATGCAACTGTTCCATAATTTTTATAATCAATAAAATGCGCTTAGATATGTAGTTTTCTCGTATTCAAATTGTGTAAAATTACACTAATTTGTATTTACATTATTAAACATATATCCTTTTGTGCTTATATTATTGATTATTAATATACTACTTTGCTCATGACACTCAGAAATATTTGCGGAACACAGCCCATGATTATAAAAATTATTAAATTATTATTAACTTATAATATATGTTCTATTTTTTTTTTTAATGTTTCAGTAAGTACAAGTATTTAATAAATTGTGTTCAGTTAGATAGTTGTACACATCTACACTTTATTTATTATTTTTTTAATTGACACAGTATTATGTAAATAGTACGAAATGTAAAAGATAATTTAAAAAAGTATCAGAAAATAATAGATTAGTAAAAAATATGATTAATTTATTTTATGACACAACTAGTTTTTTTTTAATTATGATTTTGTGAATTTTTATTTTTGTGTTATACTTCGCTCTGTTCATATTCAAAAGTTTAACTAAAAAAAAGTCTGCAGTTATGTAACACATGAATTCTATATTCCATAATTATTTATCTGTGTCATAAGCAAAATATATTAAGAACATATAATAATATCAGAAATAATTAAAGAAATCGACATTTCCGGATTAAAACTAATAACGTTAAAATTATATATACAATGTGAAAATACTAAAAAGAAGAAAACCATAATAAGAAAGATAAAGTAAAAACAGCGTACTTCAGGATATTGACAAGTTAAAAAATCTTGTCTTGCGAACCATCTTTTATTATTATTATTATTATTATTTAATTTATCTTTCGGAAATGAAAAACAAAATTTCTTCTGTTCTTCTGCATCTGGATTAAAATAAACCAAAATGGAGTTTTATAAAAATAATACATTTTGCAAACTGGGGAGTTATATATGTTAAAAAATAAAATTATAAAAAAAAATTCTGAAAATAAGAGGGAAATAACATATTTTGCCTATTAAATTTGACAAAAAGAAGGGGTTTAAAAATGACTTGTCAATAATGAGTGCAGTCACTCGTTTTGCCTATTAATTTAGTCGAAAAAAGAGCGAAAACAGCTTATCAAAAAGGAATGAAAAAAAACCACTCCGCAAGATGGATGAAATTCACTCCTATAGGATAAGTGCATTTTCAATACTGGAAATGAGTTAAAATCGCTGAATTTTTTTAAGAGAGTAAACTATACATCCGATTTTCATAAAATTGGAAATGGCTCGACAAAATTTTGCAACAATTATATATTTAAAACTTCAGACCTTCGGAAGGCTGTGACATCATTAAAATTCACTTGCAATAATTTTTCCCATTGGTCGTAATGTAAAGAAAAACTTTTGACTGTCCCTGTAATTAAAGTATACATCCGATTTTCATAAAATTTGAAATGGCTCGACAAAATTTTGCAACAATCATATATTTAAAATTTCAGACCATTCGGTTGGGTAGTTTTTGCTCTGTTATATGCGGACAGACAGACAGATGGACTGAACGACGACTATAGGTGCTACGTATTTATATAAATACGAACGTACCTAAAAAAGGAAAGACTATATTAACAAAAAAAAAAAAAAAAAAAAAAAAAAAAAAAAAAAAAAAAAAAGAAAGAAACACATCTAATTTTTATTTACAACCATTTTATCGAGATGACACCTGGAATTGCAAATATGACCTCCACATTTTCAGGAATCTTTCGTGTTTGACTTAACTGGATCGGTAAGAGCAAAGCCAACAGGCACAACAATGAATTTTATTACCCATTTTTTCACATTATGATAAAAATTAAAAATCATTTGAAAAATTATTAAACAAACTTGTTATGTTCGAAACGTTCTTGTATTGTTTTATTTATTTATTCTTTTTTATTGTAGAGATTTGAGTAAAGTTGAACATAATATTAATACTAGCATTCATAATGACTGAACACAGAAAGTCATAATACGGTTTTCGACAGCAGATCATTGGCAAAAAATTTCTTTAATAATAGTAATAACAATAATGGGAGAAATATATTATAAGGCATGTAGACGGGAGCCAGTTCGAAAATACCCGTATAGCACTAATGTTGAGTGCTCCACTGCCTTTAGCAGCGTACAACCTCGAAGTTGTATGATTTTACGTATTTTTAAACGAAAATTTATTCAAACGAACTTAGAATTGGAGGTCCTACCATCTTTGGCAGTGTAACCATCTTAATAGTATGTTTTTTTTTTCTTTTTAACGAAAATCTATCCAAACGAACTAAAGGGCCTCCGTTCTAATGATTGCCGATTTAATTTCTGATACTTTCGATTCTGGTCAAAAATTTCTGAGAAAACCTAAATAATATAAAACACCCTTATCTCCCCCCTCTCTCTCTTGTAAAACGCGAATAAAGTTGCGAGATGCTTTCTGACGCAACACGAAATGATATCTGGGAAGGTACTGAGGAAAAAAAAAGTCTGGCGAATTCGTGAAAGGCCTTTCAGAAAATATTTTTTTTGAAATAGCAAATATTATTATTATTTTTTTTTTTTTTTAACCAAGACATTGTTGGAACAGAAAAAGTACCAGGAATACGTATCCCCCCCCCCCCCCCCCCGGATTTGGAAAGCGGATGCGGAATTTTAAATCAACAGAAAAACGAAAAACTTGAAATCTGCATTCAGAAAATGTTTTTGTAAGAAACGGTTATTATTAATATTTTTGTAAACAAAAGACGTTCAGATTAAATTAAATAATGCTGTAAAAAGTGATAAAATATCTTTAAAGATTGACGATTGTTTTGTCGCACAAACGGTGACATTTTCAAAATCATTCACGATAGAAAATATTTTCTTTATTAAGATTGACGATCGTTTCATCGCAAGAACGGCGACATTTTCAACATCATTCACGATAGAAAATATTTTTTTAAAAGACGTCCAGACGACCAAAAAAGTACCAATAATAAGTGAATGTTTTATTTATTTATTTATTTATTATTATTATTTGATTAGGGAAGCGGATGCAGACTTACAAAAACATGCGAGGGAAAAAAACCTTAAAATCACAATTTTATTTATTTATTTATTTATTTTTAAGATAAATATTAAAATTTAAAAAAAAAGAAATACGCCGTCAGGATCGGGAAAGTACCCAGGATCAAGCGAGTATTTGTTGTTGTTGTTTCGTGTTTCGAGATGGAAAGCCGATACGTCAGTTTCGAAATGAGGAAAAAAATGGGAACTTTTCCCCTGCTTCCTTACTTTCTGCTACAAGAATCTGGGAAAAACACTATTTTTCATTTTTTAAGAGAAAGAAAGAGAGAGAGAGACAAACCAGATTCACAAACGCTTTTAAAAAATGAAATGTTAAAAAAAAAAACATTAAAATATACATATAATCCAGAGTGAGTGTTGCGTAGAGGAGCTTATTCCTTTTAGAATCACTATTTTCGAATGGTAATCTTCACCTTTTCTCAATCGCAGAATACGCCTTCTATAATCATTAAATCCTTCCGTATCACCTTTTTATTGAATCCATCATCTGACTTTCGTACTGCACATAAATAACTTTAAAGAGCACGCGAATGCCAGCGAAACTAAGCATCACATTCTTCATCTAGACACGAGCCTCGAATTCTTTACGTCTGCAGGAAACAAACAGGCAAACATAACTGCCACCATCATCGCGAGACGATTTATAAACACTAAATAGTGGTGAAGACATCTCAATTTGCCCAAGTATCCGCAACCGGCATGTACTCTCTGAAGAAAAGACACACGAAGGCAGGAACAAAACGTATCCAAGATGCTTGCAATAATTAATGGGAGAACTCGAGAGAGAAAAAAAAGGAAGAGACAATGGGAGCAGTAAACAAGGAATAAAATCTTTTCTCTTAATTCTTTTCTCCCCCCTCATCTTAAGTAGACGCAGATGGATTGGTTAGTATTTCATATGACAATTCCCGCCACTTTACTTCGTGCTCAGGCATCGATTCGGTTAATTTCGAAGAAAAGAGCCCTTTATTATTATCTTCATTTTATTTATTTATTTTTTCTAAATTGCACGCTCTCCCGTCGTTAACGCGTTGATTAAAAAGAGGTTGAGCAATTGGATATATAGAAAAAAGAAAAAAAGCAAGAAAAAAAAATCAATAACTCCCATTTTCTCACAATTCGTGAAAGTCGACAGCAGAGAGACCTGTTAGCCCTCTTATCTTACCTCCCACTCCTTCGTGAAAAAGAAAAAAAAAAATATTGACATTTCACTAGATGCTTCTTGCCACCATAAACACGTTTTATGTCGAATTTTGAAAAAAAAAAAAAAAAAAAAACTATTAACAACAGTGCAATTGTGTGCTCCTTGTGTTTCATGGAGTTTTATACGGAATGGAAAAGAATACAGCCGTTGATTATTTATTTACTTATTTGCGGAATTTAGCAATGCAACCATAATGCCTTACGCAGTTAGATGCTAATTATCTGCAATTATATAACATAGAAATTTTGAAGAAAGATTTTATTTTATTTATTTATTTATTTTGTTTATTAAAGTAATCATATTCACGCAAATATGCAGAAATTGGTATTTACACTACTAAATTTTACACTGTATTTTTTGCATACTAAATATATATATAATGTGTCAATTCTCAACACACAATCTTTTATTGTTATCTTTACTACAACGTACATCATTTACAGTTTTTCGCACTAAAGCGTCCACATTTATACATATTTTCGGTTTTAATACACGCTGGCTGCCTAAAAAAAATGCAGCGTAATTTACCCACAATAAATGTGCGGTATATTTTTTTTTAAACCCATTTGCCTATAGTTTTTACAGAAAAGGGAAAGAAAAAGGAATGAAAATCAGGAAAACACGCTATAATAAAGGCACACTGCATGATTTTTCTTTCTTTCTTTCTTTCTTTTTTCTTTTTTCTTTTTTTTTTTTTTTGCATTTTTAGATAAGTTGGAAAAATCTGTAGGCATGTATTTCCTTATACTGAGATTAAAAATTAAAAACTTGCAATTAATAATTTTATGTGCTTTTTATTATAACTCTACGAAAAGTGTCCAAATATTTTTGCAAAAGAATAAGTACAGGGTTAAGTATATAAGAACGAGGTAAAGGCAAGAAATAAGTTATTCATTTGAAGGGGCTCTGGACTGCATTATACTGCTCCAATTGAGACGAACAGTCGCGTTTAGTATTATATACAAAATTTTTCTGAGATGTGACGTTGTAATACTCAACCAATAGGCATATAAATTTTAGTATCCAATATATCTTCACATAAATGTTTAATATGCTAAAATTTAGGCATAGATGCCAATGTTTACGCTTTTTTGCTACCACTATTTTTAAAAAGAAAAATATGTCCAATTAAACCATAGAATTTCTGTAATTAAATAAGAACTTTATTTTTCAGTAATATTGGTAAAAAAAAAAGCGTAAAAGTTGGTAGATACGTATATGATTAATATGTCCTCTTCTTTGTTAATAACGGGTTACAATCACAAAATCACATTTATGTATCTATGCCGGTCTAAAAGAAAACAATTGTGGCTAAGATTAAGTATTCGACCAGATTTACTGGACTCAACACTCAAGTGTTCTAAAATATTGTTTTGCTAATATAGCAAGTTTCTGACAATAAAGAAGGATATGCTGAGAATTAATTACAGTATTTCAAACATTTGTCTGAAGATATATACGACATTAAAATCCATAAGCTTAAGTTTTAATTTCGTCTCAATCGGGGCAGTGGAATGTGCTTCAGAGCTCTTTGAAGTGAGTAACTTATTTTTGCTAACCCTATAGAAATAGGACAAGACTAAATTCAGTCAAAAGCATAAAACAACATAATTAAACATAAAAAGAATTATAATCACATCCATGTAACATGTCGATAACTGGAACTTATGTTTAGCTAATACGCCGGAAATTCGGTTGAAAAGCAAGCATGTTGCTGATGGAGCGAATGACATTCGTGCGAAAGTTTCGCATTATAACAGTTGCTAAGGTGACAGGTTGACGTCCAAAATTACAGGATCTCAAGTCATAGATAATATCAACGTTGAAGCACAACATAAGTAAGTCAAATACTGTATGCTTCACTTTAAATTGAAACCATTAGGAGAAGATAAGAGTCTCCCAATTATAAAATAACAAAGAAAAAGACGTGGTACACAACAATAATGGGGCGCTGTCCAATTTGTTGCGCATTTTTCTAAAAGCTCATACAGAGTCTTTAAAAAGTATCTAAACAAATTTTAAAAGTTGTTTTGTCTTTTGTTCTTAGCCTTTGCGTGAAATAACGCGTTACATGGGACGGAGCGGTGTTTAGATCTATCAAAACTGTCACTTTGAAGGCGAAATTTCCACTCAGAATTTTAATGATATGGACTACACCATGCATTGAAAACTTTATGCATGCACAGTTCTCATTAATTTTTATGTGATATTTGATATCGCATAAAAACAAACAAATAAGCTAGTTAAAATTTAAAGTACATCTTTACCAAATTAATTTAGTTTCAAAAGTTATTTAAAAACATAAATGGTTTAATTAATTCTATTAGCTGTTAACTGAAGCTGTTTTCTTCCTTCTTTAAAAAAAAAAAAAAAGAGAAATAAATTAAAAATACATATCAAACGTAAGAATGTATGAGAAGACCTTTTTAAAGTTTTTATAAAAACATTTTCATTATGTTTTTTAATTTTGTTTAAAAGATAGAAACTTCACAAGAATGGTTATTGATTATAGTAATTTTAGTTATTCCACGGTTAAAAGTTACTTTTGTGAAATTCGTAACATTTTTGTGGAAAAAAAAAAGAAAAAAAAACCCCCACAGTTAATCGAATCCAAGGTAAAAATTTAATAATATTAGATTTTTAAAAGTTCTTTTGATACAGTTTTTCTTTCTGTAAGCTTGTTTTGTTTGCAAACATTCGCATTTGTATTTAAATCTTAACAGATTTAAAAAAAAAAATAATAATAAATAAAAACTTATGAAGAGTTTGCTTTTATGGAATTAAAATTTGTGTAAAAAATGTTTTTTGTAGGAAGGAATTTTTCGAAGTGTCCCAGTTAAACCATTTTCTTGTAATCAGCATTTATAATTACTCCTTACAAAAGTATACACACAAGTTGCGTAGCTATTTCAATAGTCATAAATTGATATACATATAATTTTTTTTCTTACTGTACATATTAACTAAAAATAAACATTTTATTCCTGATTTTAAATCTGCATGTTTTAAAGCAACAGCATACCTTTACGCGTCAAAAAACCGAAAACTGCTTTATTCAATCATATTAAAATTCAATTAATTTGTAATACTTTAATCAATTTTTTTTTGTTAGAACAAAAGTTATGATAAAAATCATTTTAGCTACGCCATATACGATATAGGGAATGTTCATTTTTTAAGCCATTTTATTCAAAACCCTTATTTTGCAGATTTTGCAAAAATGGCTAGATAAGATGACTTTTTAATATCTTGTACAGTAAATAAATATACACGAAATGAATTAAAAGTTTTTGTCCTTCATTTAATATTTATAAAATTATGCTTATTTGCGTTTTTAAAATGATTTCGAATTTCCAATTTTTATGAAATATAGTAAACTCTGTCCAAGGCGGACTCTATCGAAGACAGAAATCTGTTTAACTCTTTCCGGCGCAAAGTACTTCTGCTGCTAAAATGTTGAAATAATTCAATCACACCACCAGAATGTATACGAACAAATTTATATGAAAAAATTTAAAAGCTTTTCTTCATGTATATTACGGCAGGGAAATTTTATTAAAAAGTTCTACATGCCATTTGGTAGCTTGAAATTAAAGTTAATTGTTCGCACACCATCTTTGAAAGGGTTAATGCGGAAAGATTTTCAAATCTCGGTAAATCATAGAGTAAACTATTGTCTAACGCGGAATACTGTCTATGACAGAGATTTTTCTCAGCCCCGATGTATTCCTCTTTTAGCAGAATTGCTGTATTTATATTTTAATTTTACTATTGAAAGACGGCAATTTTGTTTCGATACTAGTTTATTTTAATTAGACATTATTTTTCTAGGGTTTAAAAAAAAAATAGCTTAAACGGTTAAGTGGGTGAAATACGCACGCAGCGGAAAAAGTACGCACCTACTCATTATGACTTAAAAATTATATAAAAAATAAATAAATATATTTATTTTCTGAAAAAGCAAAACTTAAAAGAGCAAGGATTTTTAAATATTCCCTTAATATTTTACAGCAAAATTTAAAAGAGCAAGAATTTTTAAATATTCCCTCAATATTTTGTACAAGTGAGTCAAATAATTTCTAAGTTCTGAGTATTTCAACATTTAAGACTTTCATAACTTTTGTCACCTAAAAGGTATACTGTCCCCTTAAATTTATTTTATTTTATTTTTAAACAGAATAACATACCTTTAATTTTGATACAATCGTTGACTAAAACATATCAGACTTAAAGGATATAGATACATAACATACCTGTAACAGATAAAGAATAAAATTAAGATTAAATACTGGAATATTTAATAACAAAAGGAAAGAGGAAGCTGAGATGGAAAGATAAATATAATAATTCTAAATTGTAATCAAATGTGACAGTTAAAAATGTTGTGCTGGTTGAACGAACTTTTGGTACTGCAGTATCTGCAATCATAAGATAGTGTGATGATCTCGTTCTAACATTTGGAGCTCGGTTGCACCTTAGCTACAAATGTTGGAACAAAATTTCACCATCTTATGATTGTAGCACCAAAAGTTGGAACGAGATTTCACCATCTTATGATTGCAGCTACTGCAGCACCAATAGTTGGTTCGAACCAGCACAAAATTTTAATAGTGTAAGACAGCGAAACTAATTGAATAAATATTTCAAATAGAATCGTCCAAGTTATTTTAAACAAATTCTGAAGTTACTTAACTAAGTAGTAACTAAGTTAGTAATTAAGTAGTAACTAAGTGGTAGTTAAAGTAGTAATGTTTCGTTCCAACATTTGGAGCTAAGGTTCAACCGGAACTCCATATGTTGGAACGAGATTTCATCATCTAATGATTGCAGATACTGCAGCACTCAAAGTTGGTTCAACCAGATCAAAATGTTAAACTGCATAGACTGTTACATTTTATCAGAATTTAGAATTACATTAATACGATAATACACATTTAAAAGAAAATTACTGATGAATTGCAAGCGAACAGTGTTATTTAAAAAATCACATTTTTACGATATTTCTTGGTGATACTCTGTAAGAAGCTATAATGCATTATAGCTATAATGCATTTATAATGCAAGAACGCTATATTGCATTTGGCTTCGGATTTATTTGTACAAACAAAAAAGGAAGCTGAGACGGAAAAACAAATATAATAAATTCTAAATTCTAATCCAGTTTTACAATCTAAGATAACGAAACTAATTGAAATAAATATTTCAAAAAAGATCGTCCAAGTTATTTGAAACAAAATCTGAAGTTGGATTACTCAAATAAAGTATTTAATAGTAATGCAAGGTAAAAAAAACTTACGGTTGAATTGCAAGAGATAAGTGTTTAAAATCACATTTTTACTATATTTCTTGGTGATACACTGTGGGACACACTATACTGCATTTCGCTTTCAATTTAGATATAATATACATATTTATAGAAGAACTACTTTTCTTGGCATTTAATAATTCAGCATTTAAATATAATATGGTACGGTTACTACTTTACCTAGAAGAGGGAATTGTTTTTGCGAGTTACCGTTATAAGATCATATGAAGCTAAAAATGGGGAAAGGATGTGATGAAGAATAGCATTTCCTAGACCTTAGATATAAAACTGTCATTAAAAAAAAATAATTAAAATTTGAAAACAGCCATTTCTTTCTTAACCAATTTGCATCATTGGCGCATATATACGCGCATTTCAAGAATTTTTTTTAAATTCAGAAATTATGAATTCATATCAGAAATTCTGAACAACAATTTTAGCTTTATTAAATGACAGACATTTCATGATTACATAAAGTAAAAATTCTTCTTCCAGAATTTCCGAATTAAAAAAAAAAAAAAAAAAAAAAAAACCCTGAAATGCACGCATATATGCGCCAACGATGCAAATGGGTTAGTTTAATCGAATTTACAGAATATAATTTAGAGGTATAATTTAAATTCATTTCAAGTTTAAAAAAAAAAAATTACTCCACAATACTTAATAATCGAAAACAAGTAAAAAAAAAAAAAAAGAAAAGAAAAGAAAAGAAAAAGAAAGAAAGAAAACAAAAAAGGAGTTCTGTTTTCGAACTTGTATATGTGTGTATTACTCTTTTAACATATAAATATGGTATTAGTGAACCAACTTTGCCTCCACCCCCACGTTCCTATCGTCTTCTTTTTCTTTTCTTAAAATAAATAAATAAATAAAAATAGACAGGACACATTTTAGAAATGATCTTATGCTGCAAAATTTTACAGATCTCTTACTTAGATGTTATTAAAAAAAAATTAAATAACAGCCATCTTATTTAAAAGAGAGAGAGAGGGAGAGAGAGACGATGAAGAAAAAGAATTCTAAGCAGAAAATAATCTGCTGATTGGATGTGCATCTCTTTTCTCTCATTTCCAGCTGTCAGGCAATTGTACGAAAAGGGGAAGAAAAGTAAAAAGGTCTATGGTAATTTTTCTTTCTTTCTTTTCTCTCCATTTTTTGCCTTTCCTCCATGTAAAGAAAGTTTAGAATTATTATTTAAAAGCGTTATTTTTAAAGGTAGATATTTATGATATCAAAACAATCGAAGTCTAGACTACTTTTTGTATGTGTGTGAAGTACCAGTACCAGCATATTACCAAGTTTATACAATGCAGTTAACATTTCACTAGAGTAACGAATATATGTACGAATCTGTCAATTAAAACTAAACAGCTTGTAAGAGCTATTTTATGTAATTGAATTGAAAATTGCGAAGTACAGTGCAAGTCATATAATTATAATCAAATTTTTAAAATTCACTTTTATTGTAAAAATATTTAAAAGAACAAAAGAAAAATGATTTTTTTCTTTCTAAGTTCTTTCCCAGATATTGGATTGCTTTCAATATCTACAAACACAGGAACAAAACAAAAAACTTACAGAAGAAAATTAGAACAGAAGAAACTTACATAAGATTTCTAATTATGGTTTGTTATGAAATAGAAACTGTACCGAACACCAATGATATCTTACTTCAGTGATATGTTGTGTAGGTAATTTAATGCTGAAGTTGAATTGTTCTAGACAGTAATAAACGAAAGCTTATTCGTTTTGTGCATCTTGTTCAGAAGATTAAATATGCCATGTAGCACGTTAAGAATCATGTTTAAATTTGTATGGCATCTCAATCGTTAATGGTTTATAAATCCACTTAAATAAGAAAAAATAAATGCTAATCAATATACGTAAACAGGTTTCACTTGTTTTTCTTTGTGATGATAATTAGGTTAAACAAAAGGGACAAAGATCTTGTAAACGTGCTTGAAAATTGACATGATCACTTATTTCGGTACAAGGAAATTCACATGGTATATGAAAAGTTAAAATGTTGCATAATTTTTATCCGCGTTGAAATGACCTTTATTTTCTTAAAATCTAAAATGTTATTTTCTTAAAATCTAAAATGTTATTTTCTTAAAATCTAAAATGTTTGCTTTTCTCAATGCTTTTCTAAATTAATTTTTACACTTTTCACTTATTACACATTATGCTGACATTTTGAGACGATTCGGTAATTATTAAGAATAGGTATGTGATTCCCTTAACTGGCATTTTTCTTGAAAAGGAAAAAAAAAAGAGTTTAGCACATGCCGAGTTAGCACAAAACATTTACATTTATTCTTGTTTCTATTCTTCAGAACATCTTGGAAACTAAAGGATCCTACAATAAAAGTGGCACTAAGATATATAAGATACATATAGGGTGAATCTGAAAAAGAGGGTTAAATTTTACGGGGTGATAGAACACAGCTATATGAGCAAATTTCGCCATAGAATGTATGGTCGGAACGCAAGCGGTGAGAAGTTAAAAGGTAGGTTTCCACCGTCGCAGTTAAAGAATTAACACAAGAACGAGAGAAGATACTTCAAAAAATATTTTCTTAACAGGAATGGAATTAATGTGTACATGCTCAAAGAAATTGCTCAAAAGATCTTCCACAAGATGTAATGCAAGCCTGCGGAATAGGGACTGACGCACATTTTCGAAGACACCAGGCATTTCCCGAATATCGCCGGCAACAAGGAGACTAGGTCCATATCGGTTTCAACGGGGCACTCGTACATTAGGCTTCTGATCTGGCCCCACAGGAAAAAGTCCAAACACGAGAGATCCGGCGATCTTGGTGGCCAAGCTATGGGACCAACTCGACCAATGCATCGCCTTGGGACAGTGGAAAACTACCTTTTAACCTCTCGCCGGTTGCGCTCGGACCATACATTCTATGAGGAAATTTGCTCGTATAGCTACGTTCTGTCACCCCGTAAAGTTTTGCTCACTTTTTTCAGATACACCCTGTATACTTACATATATATATATATGAAAGGATAAAAACCCTTTAAAATGCCAAATTAAATTTCAAAAATTTAAATTAAAATCCGAAGTTTCTTTCTCCTAATTTTAAATCTCATACTAAAACCAGTTTTACCCCTTGTAACTTTGTTTCCCAGCAGCACATCTTATTACTTTCAGATATCATTTTCGGACGATCTTTAAGAGTAAAAATGCTGACGCTCGGAATATTCTCATTCAGTTGTGGTTAGCTGATTCCCAGGTCGGCCAAGCCCAGGTCTGGCATCTGAGCCTGGACAATCAATCAAAGGCTAATCAACCAATTAAAGAAATGTTCCTCTCAATTTTGCAACTATACCCTCTGCTGGAAAATATGTTAAACCCCAAGATATTAGCTAAAACCCGTGCCAAAAACGAGAGAATTTACAGATTTGAGAAGCCTGTCAAAACCATGCCAATGTAGCTCCTAAAATCATCAACGTAACGGGCTCGAGGACCTCCGACCGGACTCGCGATCGGATTGTACGATGGAGCACGAAATAAATGAGTTCGATCCACCAAAAGGTTCCCGAGTCCAATTATTCCACAAGTAAGGTCACCTCAAGATGTCCTTACGTATATACATTATATATATATATATATATTCATACTGGTGATATCTTAAATGTCTAGAAAGGTTTGAAAACACAAATGACATACAGTGATTCAAATTTTCAGTTTTGCGTTTATAAAATACTCGTACAATTCCAAAAACAAACCCTCTTTTTTTAAGAATAGAAAGAAAATTAGCACTACCAAATATCCCTTTTATTGGTACAGATGTTACAGTCATGCTGAACATTCTGTTTGCTAATAATGACAGAACATAATATTTGGTACTTTGTATTTTTCCACCACTCCAAGAGAGTTAATAAAATCATCAGCCAACTCAGTCATTTATTTGTATAACTTTAGTTCATTGTTATACACTGAGCTCAACATATAACAGGAGATCTGTCTTCCTATTCCCCAACATTATTTCCCGCGGTCAGTTCGGAAGAATACAGTGACGGCAGTTTTAGCTTGGTTTTGGTTCGCATACTAGGCAGAAAACGCTCTTTCTCCCATTGCCTATTATGCTGGTAGTTGAAATTTTTTCAAATTTCTTTCAAGTTTATGAGATAATTTGATAACTAATGATATATCATTGTGAGCAGTTGTTCTGCATATGGTTGTAAAAAACATTGGAATAAAGAGGAAAATATACAATTTCACAGAAAAATTGTCTTTTTTCCCCCTCTCATGTTTAACAGCCATAAATGTATAATATTGCTTTGTGAATGATATTTTTTACGTATTGATTTATTTTAATTTCAAGTATCATTTTTCTGCTCATGTTTACTACAAAGATTACTAAAATACTTATTGGAAAGTATTTTGAGATTAATGCGTTTATATATATTGGATGATAGTTTGTCTTAAAAATTTCCATCTATTTTGTACGATTGTAATTCTGTAAAACCATTTATAATAACTGTTATTGTTATAATTTTGCAAGTATATTTTAAAAATTTTGTGACAAGTAGTATTTAATTATCTTACAGATTACTTTTTAAGTTAATATTTTCATGTTCATAAATTCATATTTTATCCATGAAAAATGGTATTATATTTATTTGCTTCAAATGGGATACATTGAATATGAAAATATATATGTATATACAAAATAAAAAAGAAACTTGAAAATTAAGCTATAATGAAATTCCTAATGCATTATTTCATAAATAAAGGGGCTAAATTAATATTTTCAAGGGGAGACAACAGGGTTTTTTTCCCCCCTAATCGTTCTCATATTTATACTCGAATAGCTTAGCAGTACCATTTATTTATTGTCAGATTAAGAGGTAAAGTAATACTGAGTGCTTTTACGGTATAGGTTGAATTATTTTCTATTTTTATTTATTTATTTATTTATTTTTAACTTTGTAACTCATATATACTAAATAAAAAAAATTAATTAGAGATTGAAAAGGCAGCAAAACTTAAAACATTGAAAGCTAATAATCCGCACTGAAATGTAATAATGTTGTTATTTAAATATTTTCAGGATTTCAAATATTTAAATATTTTGAGGATTTCAGATATAACTGGCTATCCTTATATTTATTCTGTATGTGTGTATGGATGTGTTTAACTCATTTTCATATTTTTTTTTTTTTTTTGTTAGCATAACATGTGTGTAAGTTTAGATTTTGGTGATAAAGAGTAATTTTTCTAAGTACAAATGCAAAACGAGCTGCAAATAATATTTGCTAGTTTTGTGATTTGTGCTACTAACTAATGAAATTACTTGTTTGCATTTTTTATTAATTCTGTAATTACTTACTCTTTCTTCTAGGCCACTTTTTTAAGGTGTAGCATCCTGTCCCTTTTGAAATTAGAAAAATGCACCTTGCCTTACAAAAAAAAAAAAAAAAAAAAAAAAAAATTGTTAAATTCACCTGTAGTTGCGCCAGAGATTTCTTGTAAAACACTTCCTGATTCAACAGTATTCCTAAATTTATGTGCCCGAATCTTGTAAACATAATAGAAATTTATTTCTTTAGAAGAAACAGGATATTATTAAAACATGTTGTTATTTAATTGTATTTTTCAATTTGTGATTCATAAATTTATTAAAAATTAAGGACACTTTATTTACCATACTAAAATTTTTTCTTTTTTTTCTTATATCATTACTAAACACATTACTAATATATTTCCCCATGAAATAGTGCCCCCCCCCTTTTTTTTAACTAGCATCCTGCCCTTTTTTTCTTTCTAAAATAAATTACATTATTAATTATGATTTTAATAATTAAAGCTTAAAAATGTATAATATGCTCCTAATTAGAGAGTTAAATGCTTAATAATTATTAATTTGAAGCAGTGTTAACTATATAATATTAAATGCAATTATTAATAATTTTAATAAGTGTTAAATATTACTAGTATTTAAGGAAGTTTTATATAATTATTACAATATTAATGTATATAAAATTATTGTATGATACTAATTATAATGAATCTACTAATTTGCAGTTTTTTATAATTTCTGTAATTACGAACAAATAATTATATTTTTATTAATTAAAGTGTAAAAACTTACATTATGTTAGCAATTAGTGGTTTAATTGTTTTGGAAACCTAAAACTCTTGGTAGCTATTCAGTATTTGAATGCTGGGGAAAAAATCATAAAAATCCGATTTACATTTTTGAAAAAATCCGATTTTTTTTATTAAAAAAATCATGATTTTTTTACACTCTAATTGAAATTAATTTGTAAATTTTTCTTAAAAACTATAAACGTATTGATAAAACCAATTAAAATATTTGTCTTCCATTTAGATAAGATAAGAGCAAAAAACATATTTGGGCATTAAAAAAGCTAGAAAATTAAATGACAATTTCAAAACAACGCTATCTGCCGAATAGACATGAAATGGACATGAATGGACATGAAAGAAGGGATTTATAAACAATTTCATTAAAAATATTCCTGCTAAATAAATACTAATTGGATATTTCCTGTTCTTATAGACCACTCACTCTTATTGCTTTTATAAATTACCTAATTAGAAAAGAATAAATTAGGATAATAATAAAGAGATTTCTGCTATATCTAACATTGAAAACGTGGACTATTTTTTCTCTTCTGCTTATTTTGCTTCTTCGGGGTGTAATTCGGCTAGCAGACGACGGACCGGAGAGTATGATCTCCTGTTGTATGTAGAGCTCGGTGTTGTTATAAGGGCGCAAATTCTTATGAGTTTCTATATACATATCGGTATGCAAAGAACCAAAACATATTCTTCGTTTCGCTTGGTTATCATTTTGTGCATTTTAAAAGTGAGTAGAATTCACAAATTGTTTTCATGTTCTGAGAAACGTTTTTCCAAATGATATCGCTTCGTTCCGACAGCATGCCTAAAATATTGTTGAAAAATTATTTTGAAGACATAAATTTACATTTGTAATTTCTATCTTTGTTTGCTAATAAAAAGGATAATAGAATTTTGGAAAGACGCAATCGAACCTAATAATTCGATTAAAAAGTAGTACGTGACTAAGCACTGATCGATTAATCGGCACAGCCGAAAAATAAAGCAAATGTTTTTGTCTATCATTTTTCTGTCAGTATTAAACATATTATACAAAATTAAAAGTACTGAAAATTATCATTGTTTTAAATTATTATGTCGTGTTAGAAAACTGCCGAACTTTTTACGCCCGGGCATTGCCAGGCCGTGAAAAGTTCTTGCCCGAGCAAAATCTCTCTTGGCTGATCCAGTGTAAAAGTTTAGAGTTTGGGCCCGGGCCCAAACTTTTTTCACAGTTTATGATGGCCGGGTCCGGACAAAAATCGATGAAATTAGATACGGCTCAGCTTTTACATGAAGAAACTATATTTGTTAACTAGCATTATTTTACAATTAAATAGTCTTTCAAAAGAAACAAACAACGAATACGAACTTCATACATATTTATATTTATGCAAAAAATAGAATTTTCAGCTTATATGTCCGCAAATAATGGAATACGTAAAAACGACATTACTTAGACAAATACATTCAATTTACTAAACCAATCTCTCCTACCCCGCCATAAAAAGAAAGAAAAGAAAGAACACTATTTTTTTTTTTTTTTCCGAATAACAAATGAATTCAATAATATTAATAATATATGTATGTATATATATATATATATATATATATATATATATATATATATATATATATATATATGTATATATATATATATATATATATCTATATATATATCTATATCTATATATATATATATATATATATATATATATATATATATATATATATATATATATCTATATATATATCTATATCTATATATATATATATATATATATATATATATATATATATAAACTTATGCAAATTTTTTGTTTGCATTAATTATCTATAATTTTCAAATAACTTCAAAACTATTGTATAGGAATGAATAATTTATGCATTCGGTTTTTCGGATGAACAGTTTTTACCTTTTTCAATGAAAATTTAATTCTTAAACAAAACAAAAAACACACACACACACACACACACATATATATATATATATCGACCCCCTTCCCCCTCTCAAAAAAAAAAAAAAAAACAACAAAACCAAACAATAAATAAAAATCTAAACTGAAAAAGAAGCAACACTTTAAAAGGCACATAAAAAGAAAAATACTGTTAACTACAGTATACTCTTTTTCTAACAGAAATAATCTTTTTCATTTAATAATTTCATTATTTAAGTTTGATAAAAAAAAAATAATAGTCTTTGTACTACTGATGAAAAAGATTATTTTCTATTAATCACGATTTGAAATAAATAAATATGTATATTTATTAAACTGAAAAAAAAAAACATGTTTCCTGATTTTAAAATATAGTTAAAATCACGCAACATTTAATTCGTTTGAATAATTCTTATTTTTATTTAATATAGGCGGTTATAAATTTCCAAGCTTATGATATTTTTCATTAAATATCAAACCACACATATATCTTGGAATAATACTAAAAATTAATTAAATTACACTGCTGTTTTGTGGATGCTTTTATGCATAAAAAGTAAATGTTGGTTTTCTTGACATGATTTAAAATTAATATGAGAAGGGTAGAAAAATTAAAACATTTCTTATTTTTGCTGATACGAGGACAAGGGGAAAGACAAAAAGTTTTATGATAAATAGACACAAAATAAAAAAAAATAATTGGAAAAAAATAACGAAATATTTGAAAATAATCATCCAACTGTTCTTTACTTTCTTTCATTTTTTAATCTGAAATTGTGACTAGTATGTCATGGTACTTCAACATTCTTCGAATAAAAGGACCAATGGGAACTTGCATATGTACATTTACAAATAAGTTTTCATTTAATGTGGATGCTAGACACAAAAATCTCGGAAATATACTTTCTCTCTCTTTCTTTTATTTATTTATTTATAAATTTATTTATTTATTTATTTATTTATTTTGTGTGTGTGTGTTTGGAGAAACGTGGGCGAAATTTATTTTTAGACCCGGCCAGAACGAAATCTATTCTGGTTTGACCTAGTCCAGGCAAAAATCAATGAAATTAGGTCCGACCCGTCCCGCCCCGGACCAATTTTCTAAACCTTACAGCCTGTATGTCTTACCAACATTATACTACAAATAAAATTTTGAAGTTCTAAGAAGGAAAAAATATATAAATTTTTAGAAATATTTTTCGATAATTCAAAGTAAATTGCCTAAAAACTCCGTTAACCCTTTATGTATTGAATTATGAATTCATAAAAATTTTATCTTCTAAAGCATTTTTCGTTAATTTTTGAAACTACAGTAGAAGATTTACATAATCATTTGAAGGATTTTAGAAGGATGGAAGGATTTAGAAAGATTAATTAAATTTGAATTTATAGGGATTTTGTAGAATATTTATAACCCCACTCAAATCTTTTATTTTAAATATTTTTCTTAGTATTTTGGAGAATTAGGAAATGTACAAATATAATGTTCTTACAATAGAAACATAGAAAGATTTCCGAATTGAAAAATTCCACTTCCTTCCGCCCCCAACGCCAAAAAAGCTAAAAAGATGCAAAGGAAAAAGAAATCATCCTGTTAAAAATATTTTTGTTTTATGTAACCAATAATGCTTTTGGAACACGATAAAGTAATGTATCTATAACTAAATGACGCAAACTGCATATAAATACGAGAAGTAAGTAGATAAAAAAATAAAACGCTTTTTTATATTGCATTGTCTATGGTCTTGTCTTCTTTTAGGATGGATTTTTTAAATGCATTTATCCCAAAATGTATTTTTTAAAGATTTGTGTCTTACATAAATTGATCTATCTAAATATCCATAAAAGATAAAATTGTGAAACTTTGTACAAAGCTTTCAGTTCAAAGTTTTTCAGCCAATTTTCTTAAAATTGCCTGGGGGGTGGGGGGGGGGGAGGGGGTTGTTTTTTGAGAGAAATTAGAAATGACGTAGTAAAAAGTACTTGCAAAAAAAATTTCTTTGAAACATCTATACTAATAAAAGAAAGTTTTGCTCTGTCTGTGTGTCTGTCTGTCTATGTGCAAGCGATGGTTAGCGAAATCTACTGGACGTACAAAGCTGAAAACTTTTTTGAAAATAGTCCAAAGTCTCTCCTGATGCACCAGAGACTCAGAATTTTAAAATTCTAATAATTAGTAGAGTTATTAATTAAAAATTGCAACTTATTCTCATTAAAAATTCATCTCTGTCCTTGAGAGAGGGGAAAAGCGCTGGCGCACGCGTAGAAGACTTATATACGCATAGGTAGAAAATGAAGAGAGAAAAGAAGGAATTTCAGGGAGTATTTTGTCATTATTTATTAACTTACATAGGCCAAACCGCTTAGTAAATTTAACACTATTTCTACCGGTGTCAAATGACACCTTTTAAATGATTTCGATTTATAGTTTTCCATTTGTAATTTTTAGTTATAATTTAGTTGTAATTACCCCAACTGAAGACAGGTATTTCGTAGATATATACTTACAAAAAGTGCATAATGCAAATTATGATTTTTTCTATTTTTTAGATCGTTTCAAAATTAAGTTCTTTTCCTGGTCGTAGATCTTGCTTAAAAAATAATACTAAAGAATTTTTTTTTTTTTTTTTAAACTCCTAGACAGTTGATATCTAAAAATATTTAGATTAGAAAAGAATATAAATGCAACTTTAAAAATTTAACTTTAAAAAAGGAATACCGTACATCACCCCCACAAGTAGAAGATATTACGATTTTATAATCATCTCTTTATGTCTTTTTTTATGCGATATTTATTTTAGATTTTTTTTTAATGCATACTTTATTTAGAATTTTTTTTTTCCAATAAACTTCACGCATACTAAAAATATTTTAAAAGAAACACAATAAAAATAAACGATTATTTACTTTAAAGAAATTGTTTTCTTGGAAGTTTAAAGATTAAACTCTTTGAAGTCGCTTTTTTTTTCTTTTTTAAAAAAATTTACGAATAGCGTGCTACATGATCTATAGTCGAAGTTAAGAAATAGAAAAATTACATAAACAAACAGAAACTTATTTTTTAAAAAGTTTTCAGCTATTGTTATTTTATAAAAGAAGTTAGCATGTCTTTCTTATAACATAAAAATGATTTCATTCTCAAAAGAAAATACTATTTTCCTCCATAAAAATAAAATAGTTTAGTAGGACTGTGACTGTGCTAACACAATGTCATATTCAATGACCTTTATTTCTGTACGGAAAGCGATCGAACCCCCTGAAATAACTAGAACTTATTTAAATTATTTAAATCTTTGGTACACATGGAATACAAAGTTTCTGAAAATTATGTCATTTCAGATAATCATAAAAATTATTCAATGAAACTAAAACCTTCTAAAATGATTGAGGTAAATGATGCACCAGTCTCAAAAGCATGAAAAGATCTGGTGGTGAAAATCAAATATTCTAAAAAGAAAAGACGGATTTTCATCCATTTAAATAAAGCATTTTAATATGATTGTGTCAATATAGCATATTCATTGGACATTGGTTTTATACAATTAAAAAGCCTGAACAAACAATTATATTTATTGAAATATCTTTTGTATGCATATTTGATAAATAAAAATTAACATACAAGTGAAAATTTCATATATGCTTCAAGACTGTTTCAGGAGGATTGGGAGAGTCAGCGAGCAGAAGTAGAGCTCACCAGTGTTTTATAAAATTAAACAAATTTTATTTAAAGTATTTTTTTTTTTTTTTTTTTTTTTTTTTTTTTTTTTGTAGTTCTTCTGTATTTAGTATCATTATTATATTTCGTTTACATTAAATTAACATTTTTCGGTATAGAAACACGGTTAACTTTTACCCAAAACTCCGAAATGGCTGAAGAAAAGAAGAAAATATTCTCGAAAAAAATATTTGAAAAAAACCTTCGCATTATTTAATAAGTATGAAAATACAATGCCTGGAAAACCAGTTTTACAATAATAATTGTTACTGTTCGAAGGATAAGCTAACTTTTGATATTTTGCAACATCTTAATCTAATATTACGTGAAGCACAGGCATACAATAAATAAAAAACTTTTTTTTTTCAATAAATAATAATAATAATAATAATAATAATCAACAATAAATGAATGTTTAATGTTTCTAATTTAACATTTTGAGAATGCAATTTCTTGAAAAATTCAAATGGCTAGAAGCTAAATGTGAAATCATCGAAAATTAGCGAAAATTCCATTATACTTAATTAACTGTTATCTATGTAATTTTCTTTTCTCGAAATATAAATTAAAAATAATCTATTGTTAAAAAAAAGGAGGGAAAAGATTAATAACGATATCATAAGAAATTCATGTCCTTTTTTTTTTTCTCAAGCTTTTATGACACGAAAGTTTTTTTTAAATTTAAAATAGAACTTCCTATTTCCGGTGAAAAATTAAATTAAAAAGAAATTCCAGATGATAACAGTTTTTACAACTTTTTATTAGTCCCTGAAACACCCTGGACAATTTATTTTTCATAACTAAGTGATTTTCAGAATTTTGATTTTGAAAAAAAAAATTCTGAGAGTATAAAATGGAGATAGTAAATGGGTTTAATAACCTGTTTAAAATTGTGCAAAGCTTTAATTTCAAAAGTTTACGGTTTTATAAATTTTTAATGCAGGTGTGAAAATAAAATATTAGGTTTCATGCAGCTTAATGCATTATTTTTTAATTAACTATTTGAATGTATTTTCAATATTTATTAATAAATAACTTTCTTAAAAAATAAGACAATTAAAATTTTTGTATGACAAAATTTCTAAAACGCGATGCATAGAGGAAGAAGAGACACACTAGGGACAAAGGCTTATTTTTAAAAATTATTACAAAAGAATCACTAAATGTAATCATTGATTAAATTAATATAGTCAGACTTAAAATAACTATTTAACACTTCACTAAAGACTTTGTTGGTTGTCACTTAAGTAATTAGAATGTGGTGCAGTTTTCCGTATATACAGGGATGCGTCATAAATTCGTGCAAAATTAAAATAAATCATAGTAAAAGAAGTAATGCTCGAAAAAAAAAATTCGATTTGCGCGAATATGATCTGAGGGACATTAGAGTTTTGTCCATGTATAAAAAAATGATTCCAAAAGTAACCGAAAGAGGGCGCTCACACGTCATACTGAGACGTTTCATGCAAATCAAGCAAACACAAACAGACAAAAAAACAAGTCATTAATACCATGACACTGTGCATTTATTTTAAAGTAAAATTTATTCAATATGATCACCACCATTAGGTAGGCAAGTGAGGCGCATTTGCGTGACAACGTATGCATGCATTGCAGGAAAGACTGCGTTACCTGTTATCACCATCATGCAGGATGGTGCCCTGCCCCACTTTGCGCGTGAAGTCAAGCCGGTCCTGCTAGACACTTTCACTGAAGACCGAGTGATAAGTCGAAGTTATAAGTTTGAGTGACACACTCGATTTCAAGACTTGATCCCTGCAGTTTTGTTGGTTGTGGGGATACTCAAAGTGTCATGTGTACCGGGCTCCCCAGTCACTTTGATGGAACTGAAAGATGCTATTCGACGGACGTCGCGTCGGTGGCATCGATGCCGACATGCTGCACTCAGCTGTAATACGGCGTCACTTGCCTAATACCTGGTGGCGGTGGTCTTGTTGAATATCTTCTCTTTAAAATGAATGCACAGTGTCATGTTATTGTTATTTGTTTCATTGTCTGTTTGTGTTTGCCTGATTTGCATAAAACGTGGGGCCCTATTGTTAAGATGACCCGTGCGCTGCGTACCTAAAGCGTCAGTATGACATGTGAGCGCCTTCTTTTCGTTACTTTTGGATTCATTTTTAATATATACAGGAAAAGAAATCTCATGTCCCTATGATCATATTCGGGTAAACCGAAATTCTTTTCTGAACATTACTTCTTTTATTATGGATTTTTTAAGTTTGCACGATCTTATGACGCACCCTGCACTTTCACTTGGCAAGAAAACCTGGTGAGATCACCAGCAGGGATTTGTTTAGGTAGAGTTTGGGTTCTATAAAAGACCCTTCATAATTATTTTCATCTTAAAACAAGACCCTTCACAAAAGTTTTTCTTATGAAAAATGGATTCTTTGAAAATTTAATCATCTTAAAATGAAATATGACCTGCCTCAAAACAGATGGAATCACAAAAGAACCTATTATCTAATGTAGATATATACATTATATATAAAGTAAATATTAATTTATATATCTAAATTTAATGCATTTAATGCATATTTGTTCATTAAAACCAGACCTTGTTAAAATTCAGTTGTTTAAAACAGGATCCTGAATGTAACGCTAATTTCAAATCCAACAAATTTTGATTAGATTTTTCACAAAAGTAAAAAATCGTTTCCAATTTCCACAAAAACAAGACCCTTCAAGCAAAGTTTGGACAGATGCTCCTTGACCATAAGTTTCTGGAACACTTAGGGAAGTTCATTTGTTAATAGTCCTAGAGCTTCGATATCTAGGAATTTTCAGATAAGCATTTGGCACTAAATTTTCACACAAAAAATAATTAAATTCACAGCCAAAATAAATGTCTGCATAGGCCAATACGTACTCTATATTAAATAATGACTTTATAACATGTCTTACTGTAACGATGCTTATTTACTGTTCGAAAGATAAGCAATTTTTTATATTTTTACTTTTATATCTTTACAAAAAAGTATTGGATTCGGGAAAAATAAGACTTCCGGTTTTCGACGGATTTATACGTTTTAGAAGGTCCTGAACACGATTTGGCTGTTTTTAGAAAATGTCTGTTTGTGTATCTGTCTGTACGTGACACAAATTTTGTGGGCGCTCTATCTCAAGAACTAATCGGTGGAATTTAATACAACACATAGATTCAGTTGTACCTTCATATAAATTCGAGCTGATTAGTTTTTGGTATAAATCGCTCAACATGTGGCTCTGCTATACTGCATTTTTCACGATTTCCGCAATAGCTTTATCTCAAAAGCTAATCTACGGATTTTTATAAACCTTCAGATTAAGTTAGACGTTGATATAAGTTGTTGCTGATTAGGTTTAGGTGTAAATCGACCATCAATTTTTCTACAAGTGGCGTTGCTATGATTTTTCGCGATTTTCGCAATAGATCTATCTCAATAACTAATGCAGGGATTTTCATCAAACTTCAGTTAGACGTTGTCGTAAGTTGTTGCTGATTAGATTTTGGTGTAAATTGCCCACCAGGTGGCGCTGCTATGCTGCTTTTCTTTTTTAAGGGTTTGCGCGATTTTAGCGATAGTCAGATCTACAGAACGGAATTTCACGGATTATCACGGAATTTCAACAAACTTCATATTTTCTTAGACCTTGATATAAGTTGGTACTGATTAGATTTTCGTGTAAATCATATAACAGGTAGCGCTGCTATGCTGCATATTTCACGATTTTCGTGATAGCTATATCTCAAAAGCTAATGCATGGAATTTAATCAGACTTCATATTCTGTTACACTTTCTCATAAAGAGATCCTTATCAGGTTTGGGTGTATACTGCGCGAAGTTGTCGCTTTTATGCTTTCTGCGTTGGGAATTTTTGTTGCAATCATCTAAGAGGGCGAGTGCCGAAATTCAGTCATTTGTTTGAAAGATGCGATGCTTATATATCCTGTTTAAATGCAGACAATTCAACGAACCTTTAGAATCCTCATGATGGGCATAGATCAGGATTGGCGAACCTATGGCACGCGTGCCAGAGTTGGCACGTAAGCAGATTTTTCTGGCACGCGAAATATTAAAATTTTTATAATCGTTATACAGATAAAATCCATTCTTTATTTATGTTATAACCAACAAAATTTTGTTCCATACGGGCAGATCACAAATAATGCAATTATTTTTTGCATCAATTAACACATCAGAATATTTTTTTCCTGTCATTCTATGCTGTGTTTTCGACATGTATTTTGCCTTTCTATATGAATTTAAAAAGTCGTAATTTTCAAAATTTCGTTTGACAGTCACTGCAATAAAATGGCAAACGGATCTAATTTAGCTATGCATATTTGTAAAAATAACAAAATATGAACCAGATATAAAGTATTTTCCATCGAACATACAACAGAAAAAATCTCATCGATACATTATTAGTACATTGTTTAACGCAACTTGGAAAATTATAACCGAGATGTTGCATCAATAATAAGTTTAAAATTAATGAAATAAAAACTCGTATTTTTCCCCCTTATTACAGTACATACCGCATAAATGAATCCTATGTAGGAATTAAAAATTCATTCATTTAATGGCTGATTCCAGTATATAGAAAAATCGCCTTTTGATTATTATTATTTTTAAATTATTAATGCATGAAAGCAACTGATCTTATAACCAGAGTTTCGTATAAACATAGCACTCTTCAAAATTATTTTGTGTAAGTTTGGCACGTTATGCTGTTGATAGATATTGTTTGTGAATTTTCGGCACGCACACGTGGAAAGGTTCGCCGAGCCTGGCATAGATTGTCATTTAATTTTGGCACTGTGATAGCAAATTTTGAAGTACTGACATGTATGAGATGGAAGAAAGTTTTGGGATTGGCACATCCGAATAGTTTAACAACGTCTTAATCTGATATCTTACAAATGTAAAACAAAACTAAGAGGAATAACTGCGAAACGACATGCAACAATAAAAAATTAAACGTATCTTTTTTTCAAAAAAAAAAAAAAAAAAAAGTAAAAAAATAATAAACAATAAAAGAATATTCTATGACTGTAATTTAACATTTCCATAATTTAATTTCAAGAAGTATTCAAATAGGCAGAAGATAAATGCGAAATCACTGAAAGTTAGTGAAAATATCATTATATTTAATCAACAGTTGTCTTTGTAATTTTCTTTTCTGGAAATAAAAATTAAAAATAATCAGTTGTAAAAATGAGAAGAAATATTAATAACAATATAAGAAATTCATGCCTTTTTTTTATCAAGCTTTTATGACACGAAAGTTTTCCTTATTTAATAAGAATTTTCTTCCTATTTCCGGAGAAAAATTAAAATAAAAAATATTTTTCTTCAGACGATAATAGTTTTTGCAGCTTTTTTATTAGCGTTGGAAACGGTCTGCACAATTTATTTATTACAGCTAAGTAGGTACAGCTAAATTTGCCGAATTTTGATTTTGAAGAGAAAGTCTGAGAGTATAAAAATGAAGGTGATAAATGGATTTAATAATCTGATTAAAATTATGTAACGCATTAACTTCAAAAGTTTAAGGTTTTAAAAAGTTTTTGCTGCAGACGTGAAAGCAAAATATTATATTACACTTCCTGTTGTTGAAAGTTTTACTTTTTAATTAACAATTTTGATGTATTTCTAAGGTTAATAAAGTATGACTTTTTTTTAACGATAACATTAAAATATTTGTACGTGGCACATTAGGACTTGGGACAGAGGGGACAGACATCTTAGATTTAAAGTACAGTATCACACTTCGCAAAAACTGTTTATCGTTTGTCGCTCAGTCAACTAGATTGTAGTGCACTTTTCTGTATATATACTTTCATTTTGCGAGAAAACCTGAAGATGTTATCTCAGGTTTTTGGAACTTTCAGGATAATTCGTTTACTATTAGCTCGGTAGCTAGAATTTTTCAGATAAGCATTTGACACAAATTTCGACGCTATAAATTACTAAACACATTGCCAGGGTAAACTTCTATATATGTTAATATATTACGCATATACAGTAAAACTTCTTCAAAGTGAAATCACAATGAACTAAAATATTTTTACGAATCGGACGAATTTCCGCATTATACAAAATAATATACGAAGCTTTCTGAAGGTCGTAAGAAATCAGGTTTCTAACCTTATAATACGAGGGCAAATCAAAAATAAGTTACACTTCAAAGTTATGGCCATTTATTAAAACACATATACATAGGCAACACGGCTATGACAACATACAATGTAAGTTCACTTTTCCACATAGTCCCCAAAAAACTGTAAACATTTCTCGGAAAGGTCAACCAACTTTTCGATTCCGAATGCGTAGAAATCTCCTCCAGCGCCATGTAACCACCCGGAGACAGCGAAATCCAAGGTGCTCGTGAACAATGGAGAACACACTACCGTACGAAAAGTTCAGCATGCTGGTTCAGCCTCAGACACAGGAAAGACAGTTAGTTCGTTAATCTGAGGATTCAGTATGCACGAATATCACGGACGGCAAGCCAACAACGTCCAGTATCGTTTCAATTATTGACTGTGTGGATGCGATCATTAGAGAGAATCGGCGCATAACACTCCAGGAAATTGCAAGCCATTGTTCACGAGTATTGTTGGATTTCGCTGTCTCTGGGTGGTTATATAGCGCTGGAGGGCTGGAGAAGATTTCTACGCATCCGGAATAGAAAAGTTGGTTGACCGTTCCGAAAAATGTTTACAGTCTCTTGTGGACTCATGTGGAAAAGTAAACTTACATTGTATGTTGTCATAGCCGTGTTGCCTATGTATATGTGGTTTAATAAATGGCCATAATTTGCAAGTGTAACTTATTTTTTGATTTGCCCTCGTACATTATACTATTATACCATCATGCCATAATAATTATAAAACTGTATTATATGCTGTATTATATTACAGTATAATAGTACTAATTTATAATAATTTTATTACATGATTTAACTAAGAGTGGAGATTCTCACGATGACGATTTTTGACGGCATTGTTACAATGATGCACGCTACATAAAATCTTGTAGGTTTAACCTATCACCACTTTGTTATCGTTGCATTACACCATGCTACAATTTTCAGGCCTATGCACTTAAGCAAGACGAAAAACTACAACCTGACAGATAAATCCTTTTTACAAAGATCCTAATAAAAAAGTTTTCTTCCACTTAAAAAAAAAACCCTTTTGAATAGTGTTACAGGACACAAGTGTTCATTTTTGCCGTTGATGTGTCCAGCGCCGATTTGGAACTTTGGCTATGGTCACATTAGAGGTTTTTAGATGCAGAGAAAATGGATTGTATGAAAATGACCTAGAAAAAACAGGCACAACTACAGTTCCTATTGATTTTAGGCGAGAGAGGCGAATTTCAATGTTGTCTGAAAAATGAATGCATCCATGCCCGGTTGCATGGCCACACTTGCTTCCAAATTACATGCAGAATTTCCTATTATAGCAGTTGTTACTTTCATATATATCGTGGTTTCATTCCTTTTTAATTGAGATGAATTTTTTAATTGTTATTTTCCGTTTTCGCTTTAGGCAAATTCCATTTTATGCACAAAAAATTTAACTGTACTACATTTCCTATTTTTCTCGGCCGGGACTATTAAAGTAGTTTCCGTTTTATCCGCAATCCCATTTTAACAAGTTTGACTGTAAATTTAATTTTACAGCAAATACTAATGTTACAGTAAAATGGAGCAAAAATTTGGCAATAAAACTCATTTAAAATATGAATTTTCTTCTTATTTGCGGTGAAAAATTAAAATAAAAAATTTTCTTCCGGGAGACAACAATTTTTAAAGATTTTTATTAGCGCATGAAACGCCCGGAACAATTTTTTTTTCATAGCTAAGTAATTTTCAGAAATTTGTAAAAAAAAAAAAAAATCTGATAGTATAAAATGGAGATAGTAAATTTGTTTAATACATTGATTAAAATTGCGTAACACATTAATTTCAAATGTTTAAGGTTTAATAAGTTTTTACTGCTCATGTGAAAACAAAATATTCTGTTTAACGCTGGTGAATGTATTACTCTTTAATTAACAATTTTAATATATTTCCACGATTAATAAAGAATAACAATTTTTATAAGACAACATTACAATTTTTGCATGAACAAAATTTCGAAAACGCGATGTATAATAACACAAAAAGAATGAAGCGGTAATAATATCAGAACACGACTGTTTCAAGTCTTCATAGAGGAGCTTCTTCACAATATATATATGTATGTATGCATTAAATACATTTTTTCAGCAATTAATAACAATAACCCTCTATATGTGCATCAATGGTTGCATGAAGCACGTAAAGATATAATCGTCGAATCAGATACTTTTTTTATCACTTTCCAACATAGTTGTAAAGAGTTTATGAATTCGGTTTGTCTGCCTGTCTGCCATCTGTCCGGGCTCTAACTCGCGTAAATATCATAGGATTTACATGGAATTTATATATGTTAATAATATTTATTGTGGCAGTTCGGTATTGAAATATATAGCTTTTACAGTTCATTTACTGGGACATTCAAAAGAACATCGTTACATTATGGTCAAAAATCGTTTGCAGTGCATTTTAATGATGTTAAACGATTTGAAACACGTTTAAATTGATATATACCACTGAGGTATACAAGAGGCCTACTATAAAATATGACGAGCACAGTTTTCATTATTCATTTACAGGGGCACAAAAATAATTGGGTTACAGTACAGTCTAAGAATTTCTAGAACTACGTTTTAAGTTGTGGCATGCATTTTCAAGTTAAACTAATTTTTTGCCTATTACTCGGCGTCTGCTTCTCTAAGGTCGTGTAGCTAAGTGTCTCGATTTTCAAGTAATTCAAGACCAGTCCGACGATCTAAAGCAGAGATCTGAACGGGTTTTTATTCACGGCACTTGCGCCGGGTCGGGCCGAGCCTAGTCACTACTATTTCTGGACCGGTCTTGGGCCTTTTTGCCTGGGACTGGTTTTATTCTTCCTAGTCTTCTCGGGCAAAAATTTTCAGTCCCGGTGTTGACCCAGTCCGTATGAAAATCATTGTCTCGGCGTGGCATGGTCCGTTCAAAGATCGGTAAAATTTGACCGGGCCCAAAAAATTTTGTAAAAAGTCATACATTTTTAAATTGCCTTTATTCAACAATTAAACATTAAAATTTATTCTTTTTAAAGAATAGTAGATTTCTAGGCTTATTAAAATATAGCTAAATTAAAATATTGTAAAACATGTGAAAAAAAAAACCTGCCTATGACGGAATCCGTAAACTGATGTCTTAAACTGAAAAATATGGTTTATCCATGCAAAATGAATATACTAATCCGCAAGAAAAGAATATATAATACATTCACACCTGATAAGAAGGAAACTTATCTATAACGCATTTTTTTTTTCTTTCCTATGTAATTCCGTCTTAGAATATTTTACTGTATAGCATTTTTCAGATTTTTAAGTCTCTAATACATGGAATACGTATTAACAATATTAAGGATAACTGAAACATTTACATACAACAAACAGAGACTGATTAAAAATAAACAAATATCGCAGCCTACGGTACTTCTATAAAAATGAAGATTATAAACATAAAAAAAAGGTTAAGATAAATATTTGTTTTTCAGAACTCCTCGTACGAGACAAATTTTTAACCGAATCGACGCACAGTGGGGCAAGAAGCCTTCAAATCTAGCAAAAAATCGAAAAAATGAAATTCTAGTTTGAACTTCCGACATACGTCAATTTAATAGAGCAGACATCAGTAAACATCTGCTTAGTATTAAATAGTGTGCAAAGTTATCTTGGTCGTCACTAAAGTAAGAAGTTAAATTGCATATCGTACGATGATAATAAATGAAAAAAAAAATCAATAATTTTGTTCCAAATTCGTTATTTAATTTCGCTGTAATAATTTAAAAATAATATTTTTTGACTATGAAACCTTCAACTTCAGGTATCTAACAAAAATACAATAACTTTTACTTTTTTTATATATGATTTTTATAGACAAAGTGACACTTAGAATATATAGTAGTCAAATTTTTTTAAAAAATTAACAGTGTCTACAAACATTGAAGGGTTTAGTTATGAGTTAAAGCGGGTTAAGTGTCAACTATAATTTTTTCTACTAGGTTTGAGTTTTAGGATGGTAAATATGTCGGAAAATTTTGCTCCTTTTTGCCCCTTTTTTAATTGTATGGTCCTTTTTATAGTTAATCATCCTCAATTTTTAGTTAGTGTACATACATAAACATGATTACAATTTTTTTTTTTTTTTTTTTTTTTGAGACGAATTTAAATACATTATATATTACCAGAAGAGAACTTCTGAATACTATGAAACGAATGACCTCCGTAAAAGACCTCCAGAATAGGACAAACTGCGAACGTAGTAGTTCTATAGACTTAAAAAAGAAGCTAAAATATTTTAAATTTCAATATAAATTCCAATGGGCAAAAGCCTGTCGAGACAAGGATAATGCAGTCGGTAAAGGAAAAGATTTTTAGAATTAATAAGGAGTGGCTTGACAAATCGCTTTCATTTCCGCGATTTGAAAAACAAACAGAAGCGGCATTGAAAAGCAAACGTGGCCGGCCTCATATTCCGTTTGAAATGTGTTCTGAACAATCAGAAAGATTAAGAGCAAAATGATTATGCGATTCTAGTTCGACATCTTCTTTAGTGTACGCGACATATACGAGTTTAAGATCTGAAGGACAGATTCAGGCCTCAAACGTTTTAAAATATATAACTGCAAGTCCAAAGCGAGCTATCAAATATCAAAATGCTTATACAAAATCTGTAAAATCGCAACAGCATTTGTCAGGAGAAGATGCTCTGACTGTATTAACAGACGCGAAATTATCTCGCGAACAGTTTAATGTCATCAGAAGTCCCCAGAAAAAATTTCCCGCTTACAAAATTGTGCAAGAGGCAAAAAAAGAATGTTATTCTAAAAACATCGCAGTAACAGAAATTAGTCCATCAGTTGCATTACAGGCTCTTCTAGATCATACTTCAGAGCGCTTGTTACAAATACCAGAGCCTGTTATCGCTTGAAAATTAATAATTAAAGCAGTTGTGCCTTATATCAAAGTGGGGTTTTGACGGGTCTTCGTGACATAGCTCATACAAGCAATCTTTCTGTGACTCGGAAGCCAGTGATTCAGTCGTATTTATTACGTCTCTAGTTCCACTTCGAATGATATCTGAAAAAAGAGTTATACCAGTTTTTTTACATTTTTAAGGCGATATTATGGATGATTTATAAATATTTAACTTGTAAGAAACTATCTTAATTTCTTGTTTTTAACTTATTTTTGTACAGAAAATATTTGAAAAAGCTTTGTAAATTAATTAACCCTTTAGTGGCTTTGCATATATGCAAACAACAGTGTTTTGAATTTAATAGATATTTTTATTCGTATATACCTAATTCACACCAGAAAATTAAAATAGCTATATCTGCTTTAATTGATAACAGACATTCCCTATTTAAATAAAGGGAAATTAACCATTGAAACTTTTCTGGTGTAAAGTCAGATTTTCTGAACTACGTAATTTCTAGAACGTGTTCTATCATGGGAATTAAAGGGTTAAATGTTAGGTTTTATAAAATAAATAATTATATAAAATAAGGTATTTGGAGACATACGTAATAAAATATTTACTAATTTGCAATATTGCTGATGTGCAACAAAAGAAAAGATTGACGTATTATATGAAAAACGTATCTCTAATTTTTTCATTATTTTCCCTGTGTAATAAACCTTTCAGATATATAATTTTTTCGAAACAAAATAAAAAATCGCGCATTTAAGGGTTAATAAATTACTCTATAGCTTATGTAAAAGTTTTAAGTTTCACTACGTAAAACATATAAAAGAATGCAAGATGTGCTTTTTTTGTTCAAAGTAAATTTTATTTATTGCCAACTTTGGTGGTTCCCTGCCCCACTGTGCGACGTAAACATCAATGTTTTGTAGAAATCAAATTTTTTTATCAATGTTTTGTCCGGCCAGGCTCGGGCCGAGATTTTAACTTTTTCCGGGCCGGTCTCTGGCCGAACTTTTAGCTGTTACACCGGGCCGACTCGGGCCAATAATTTTTTTTCTACGGGCCGGGCCGAACTTTTAACTTTTATACAGGACCGAACCGGTCCAATATTTTTTTGTAAGGGACGGTCCGGGCTTGGAAATTTCGGCCCGTGCAGACCTTAAGTCCCGATTTTTCATGATGCGGAACTTCTTTGATACTT